>OZ010794.1:168518329-169925441 GCA_963932465.1 Maratus speciosus | reverse complement strand
CAAGGTTATTAGACCATATAAGGTTGGCTCGTCACTATGGACTCCGTCCCGCCCACTCTCGTTGCTAGGCAGAATCATACGTCACAAGAATCCAAGAATCCTTATTTTCCTGTCGGCCGTAACCAACGCCCCGTCACCCGTGTTTACTATGTTTATGTTTGTTCGTCTAAAATATTTTTCTCTTTAGATTTAAAGTCAAATACATAAAAACATGAATTTGAAGCTCTCTTTTAATATTTTATTTCATAAAGAGACATTCAATGAAAAGAAAGATATTTTAAAGAAAACTGTTGAATATATATAATCAAACACATCCAATTTAAATATCGACAGTATGTTAAAACTTCCTTTTCTGAATTACGAATCTTTATCCGCGTAAAATATTTAAATGCTAAATCAGAAGAGATGAAATCATTGAAAAGAAAATTAAAATTTAGCACTAGGGATTGTTAAGAAAAAAAAATGAGAAAAACTATTGTGTAGTTGTTTTATTTTTCATTAGTATTTTCTTTATTATAAAATCAAAATGCTTTAAATTGTAAATAATATGTGAACAGTTGAACTGTTGTAAATATTATTATTTTTTAATTATTGATATATTAAATATAAAAAATTGATGGTGTTAATTATTGTGAGGGCTAATTTCTCCACTACTCCCTCCCCCCTTCCCCTTCCTTTGTATCAGCCTCTGGAAATAACCAATACTTGGTTAAAAAAAACCTGTAGGAAGATACTATGTGTTTTATATACAGTACAAAGTCTCAAATCCGGACGTCCGAAATCCGGTATTCTCCAAAATTCGGACATTTTCGTAATTGGCGTTTTTATTTTAGCGAAAAGTAAAATAAACCGCTAATAATCGCATAAAACAATATTATATTAAGCTAAAAGTTTGAAACCGAATCCCTTTTACGAATGCCAAAAAAATCTCTAAATATCACACGGAAAAAAAAATCTTTAAAAATTAAAAATCACTGCAAGAATTCTGAATAAACTTTATTAAAAAGAGGCCATTTATAATAATAATCTAAAAGATTAAAACCGGATTCCTTTTACTAATGGGGAAAAATCGCCGCGAAACGTAAAGGCAGAAAAAATAGCAAACTTTAAGCGTCTGAAGTTTGCAGAGAACATAATTTACTATAGTGAACAATACCATTTAACTGGAATTCCTTCATGAATGCCAAAATAATTGCCTCGAAACGCAAAAATTCGCATTGCAAATCGCCCAAATTTCAAAAATTGTGTAGGATAAAATGTACTATATTGAATTAAAAGATTGAAAATGAATTCCTTTTACGAATGTCAAAAAATTGCCTCTAAAAATCTAAAATTCACATAAAAAATTCGCGAAAATTTCAAGAAAAGCTGTACGAATTCCAAATAAACATTATTAGAAAGAGGACAACATTTACCATATTAAGCTAAAACACTAAAACCAGATACCTTTTAATGATTTGGGAAAAGTGCCACACGCGCGAAAAGAGAAGGATTTTTTTTTTTTTTAAATTTAAAAATCGCAAACAACAAAATTTATTGTAGATAAATTTATTGTTTAAGACATTGTAACCAGAATGCTTTTGTGAATCGCAAAATAACGCATTCAAAATACCTAAAAAGTCATTAATCACGGGGCTAAAACTTTGAAATCGAATTACTTTTACGAATGTCAAAAAATCGCCGTATAACGAAAACAAAAACTCTTAAAATCGCTTAAAAAATGAGATACATTGAAAAGTCGATGTAGGATTTCCAAATAAACTTCACTGAAAAGAGGTCAAAGTTTACTATACTGAATTAGAATATTGTAATCAGAATCCTGTTAGTAAAGTAAAATTTTTTTCGCAAAATTCATAAAAACGATAAAAAACACGTAAAAAATTAAATAAAAAAAAATTGTTGTAATTGAGATAGTTTTTACTTTTTGAAAAACACATATTCCCCAATTAAAATATCTCTTTAGTATTATTTAATTTATTTTCTTTTAATTATTAATTAATTGTTTTCTTTTTAGTATTAAAATGCTTTCCAATGCGTAAATAATTCACCGGTGAAAGTGGATAAAGTTTTCATTTTTTATTTTTAATTATGCAAATGAACAAAAATTCGGAAAAGTCCAATCGACGAGTTCTGGACGATTCCCAATTTTTGACTTTGTACATTACTAATATATGCTTTAAAAGAATCATAATTGCATATGTTTAAGTCTTTTGTACTGTTTTTTACAACTTACAAATATTTTAAAACTTATTAGTCTTTATAAACGTAATTCTGAGAAGTTATTTTGTTTTTCTAATTTGTAGAAATTCCATATTAAAACGTACATTTTGATTAAATGAATTCAAGTTGCAACCCACTATTTTACTAATTTAATATATATATATATATATATATATATATATAAATAAGAAATTGTCAACTAGTAAGTAAAAAAATATATACCATAATAACAAAATAAGAGAGAAAGAGTGAGAGAGAATATAGAGCAGCTGTAACTGTTTTTTCTCTTTTTTTTCAAAAATGTTTAATTTTTCACCCCCGTGTCACTGTAAAGATTTTAAAACTTATTAATTTTCTTCTATGTAGTTTTAAAACTAAGGTCTCTTATTTCTTTACACGTAAAAAAAAAGTATTAAAAATTTTTCCCCCTTAAAATTGCATGACAATTCAACTGTATATAACGCTATTAGCACAGGAGGGATTCCGACTGTGGATTCTTGTGACGTAGCAGAGAAAGACCCCTCCGATTGGGTGAAAAGTTACGAGCCAACCTTTATAGTCTAATAACCTTGCGTTTGGGCGACATAATTTACATTGGGGGTATGGGCCTCCCCTTTAATTTAATTATTCGACATATGTCATTATCTGCAAGAAAAACCAGCGAAATATCATTATCTTGGATTTGTTTGAAGTTACGTATTTTAAAGTACAATGACTATTCTTTGCTACGGCGCATATATTAGCGTTAATGAGGTTAAAGTTAATGAGTTTATTGAATAAAAGAAAATTAAATAAATAAAAAAAAATGTAGAGTTTATATTAAGGTTTTTAGCGTTTAGCCATTTATTTAACGAAAAGTTAGTTTATTTTAGGCTGGCTATTAAAATATAAACTGAATAAATAAATAACGAAAATATTCTAAATTAGGATTAAAATTTAGAATAAATAAATAAAAAAAAAGAAATAAGAAAATTTTCTTGAGAAGGTTAAAAAGTAATAATTAAAATATTAGAATGAAGGTTTTAGTTTTAAATAAAGTTCGGAATTCTGATAACGAATTCAGCAAAAAATTTTTTTGAGAGTATTTTTATTTATTTGAACAAATTCTATGCAGAATAAATTAATAAATTTTGGTAAATTGCAGGTAGGCAAAATTTAAATATATATATATATATATATAAATCATTTTAGCTTTTAATGAATGTTTTATTCTTCCTAATTTTTTTTTAATTAAAAATTAGTTAAATAAATTGATTTAGTAGGAAAATTTTAAATAAATTAATTTTAAATAAAATGCATTTATGCAATGGTATAATTAAATAATTTAATTATAAATTATCGTTAGCACTTGTAAAAATTCAAAAGTGTAAAATTTAAATTTAAACTTAAAATTTTGGTTGGGTTATTAAAATATAACTTAACAATTGGTTTTAAGAAAAATTATTAGGCATAAAAATAAATAAATAAAGGTGTATACCAGTCACCAATTTTTTTTTTTCTCCAGAATTGGCAATTTTTAGTCGCTAATAAAAAAACTAAAAATAAATAAATTTCGGGATTAATAGCACTTTTAAAAACAGTGAAGTAATTTTAAAAAAAGGAAAGGTGTAGAGTAGTAATAATATTTACCTGGTAAATTTGCCAATCCAATGCTGTTGCGGCTGTTCATCCGTGTGGTACTGCACTTTGCGGGTCGAAGGGCTGTACTTCCGGAAATTCGGATGGGTGGTGAGTCGGCTGCACTGGAGTACTTCTATTTGCCTATAAAAAAATAAAAGCGAAGGTGTGTTACTATAAAGAAATTAAATACTTTAAAGAAATAAAAGTAAAAGAGAGTGTTTAGATGTAATTTTAATTTTAAAATAAGACTTTTTATTTCTTCTCTGATTTACTAAAGTAAATTTTAAATCGGGTTATTTTTGGTGCTAACAGTTTTAAAATTCATATTATAAATTATTAAAAGGGAGTTTATTATGTAAAGAGGATTGGTAGTTACGGAAGTAAAATACTTCAATTTATAATTGGTCAGGTTAGGACAGCAGGTATATAATTGTGTTTCCGTCTTAGACAATGTTACGTTATGTCCCGTACTCACGAGTGTATTTAAAAGTAAATACAAGGTATTGGGTGATATTTACTGTTCGGATATTAGATAAGGATATTTGAATTTCTAATTTTTCCGGCTAGGCAGTGTTTTGAATATCACAGGTAGCGTTATTACTCATTTAAATCAGCGATAGGATTTCCGTTTCAGGAATATGCTTGATTTTAGGTTTATTGGTATCAACTGTTGCAGAAATAGTTAAGTGCGTTAAAAGGGAAGGCTGATGGTCTGTACAACAGTATCTACGGTACACATTAAGTAGAAGGTGTCATTTTAATCTGGGAAAACATGATTCCGTTATAGGAAGGTTTTTCTCAATTAAGGTTAAATTGGTGGATTTTTATGGGACAATATTTTATGTTAGAGACCAGTAATATCGATTTATTATTTCGCGTATATAAGTCATGGGCATAGCAAAATTGGGGCTAACCTGGCTTTATATTTAAATAAAATTATGTGGGTATTTCACTGATATGGGGAAACATAATTTCAGGTCTTCGGAAAGTACGATACATGTTCATTTAGCGGGAGAGTCTTCGTAGAACAGGTTTGTGACGCCTCGTTTTCAACACAGATTGGAATCAGGGGAATTCTTGACCATTTTTTTTAATTGAAGTTTTTTTTTTACTTATTTTTAATATTTATAATGGGCGTATTAAAATAATTTTTACAGCATTAGAAAGCTCATAAGGAGTACTTCATTCTAGTATAAAATTGCATATGAATATAATGCTTTTTACAGTATAAAATATGGTTTTACATACCTGCGTGAACTGTCGTGTAATCCTTGTGTCCTCGTCAGGTCCCTCGCTCGTTACCAGGGGGGGTGAAAGCGATTAGTAGGTGGCAGATAAGCGAACCTGGTTTAGCTAGTTCGAAGGGGTCAGTCAAAGGTGATCTAGCGGTTGCTAAGTAACGATGATTACGTTCCTTTCAGATGCAGGAAAAAACTGCAACGCGATACTTTGGAGATAGATTAGTGAGAGAGCTCACAGTTGTCAGCGATTACGAGATTTATATGCTTACTCTCCAGTGAAAGAAGTGACATCTTTTGAGTAATGTAATAAACGTTAGGTTACGTATTCTGTAGTTGATAAGAATAAATCTAACATTTATGTTGAAGTATATATTGAATAAATAAAATAAGAGTTAAATAATAAATCTTTATTTTAGAAAAAAAAAGAAAAAAGAAAGAACTAAATAAATAGAATAGTAGACTTACAGATTTTGTAAGCAGTTAGTAAGCTAGTTATTTTAGGTTTTTAGTACTGCCATTCTTTAATCATAGATAATACTTCATGAAAAGAATGTGACAGGTATTATGAAAATGAATATTGGTATTCATAACTCCAAACAAAAAAAAAACAAAATAGTGCAAAAGAATGTATATTTCAGAGGGTTTAAATCTTGTGAAATAAGGTGTATATTTCATGTGAATTTGTTAAAGTGTATATATATACAGTAGGGTATCATATTGAAATTATTGTTAGTATTATATAATGTGTTTTAATTGTTAATCATATGTAAAAGCCATACTGTATGTTCTAATTGAAAAATGAATTATTCTAAATTATTATTGCTATGTGTTTCATTGGCTATTAAAGTAGATAGGAAAATTTTTTGGGAAACAAAATTGTGTGTGATTCAGTGACATACATCACCAGTCTACAAGTATACAGAACTGTAGAACCACAGAACTATAGTGTTTACATATAACGAACAATGTGATGACTAGTCCAGAATCTCCATTTAGTAGTATATTACACAAGGACAATTTTGTGTGTTACCATATTACGGTAATCAACCAGTGTGACTTTTGTTTTGAACTTTACTTACACACTAAGGACAGTTACGATCTTGCAGCAGTGCAGACAGATAAGCAGCGTGTAGCTGCGGTTCATTCTTATATGATCAACGGGTGGTCGCAAGCAACAGATCAGTCGAGTAGTGAAAGGACTTACTTTCAACAATGACCGTTGTCACTCAACCTAGTGTGGTTGGAGTACCGAACAAAAAAAAATTATTGATGAATATTTTTTTTCCATAAAAACGAGGGGATATGCTGGAAGTGTATCATGTAACTTACATAAATACCCTTGATACCACTTCAGCAGGTTATTATTTTATTTTATTGTCATAAAAGAAATACTATTATTTATATATTTTGATTATTATTATTATTTTATAAAATGTATATATATATTTAGAGTGTGTCTTACATGTAATTATTTTGATTATTATTATTATTATTTAATATAAATATACTCATATATGTATTGATGCTATAAGGTCTTAATAAGAGAAGGACCACACAGTGAGTCCTATCTGTAGAGGGGATCTTTTCTGCGAGACACGGAGTCTGCAAGCCTGACAATAGCTTGACATGAAATGCCAAGTCGTATTTATGACGGGATACTACTTTATTTATGATACCTAATAAAAGAGACCACACAGGCGAGACCCGGAATCCAGAAACCAAGATCGCTGACGCTCAGGGGGCGGAGTATGGTATACCCCAGAAAAAGTGCAATACCGAATCAGAGGTTTGCAGGTTGAAGGGAAAAGAGGGGGGTCAGCAAGGCTGATTGACCATTCGACGAAGGGGGCAGAGCAACCTCCTCCACATGGTCATCACGAGGTGATGTCGTAACTGAAGAAAGAAGTTACAATCATATGGATGCAAGCTCCTAAACCATGAAGTCTTAATGATATCGATGAAAACTCCTAAGCTATGAAGTCCTAAAAATAATCATATCGGTGAAAACTCCTAAACTATGATGACTTAAGAGAGCGATCCAAACTCCTAAACTATAATGACTTAATATTCGGTTCAAGACCTTAAACCAGGATGACTTAAGAGAACGATGAAAACTCCTATATCATGAAGACTAAAATTAAATATCTCGATGCGAGTTCTCAAAATATGAAGTCTTAAATTAAAGAGATGAGTTCTAGTTCCTGAACCATGATGACTTAGAATAAGCAGATGAGTTCGAGCCCTAAAAATGAAGAGAGTGATGCGAGTGACTGCACTATGGTGTCTGAACAGAGATGAAGGCGAGCTCTCAGTCCATGATGTTTTTCAAGAGATGCGTTCCAGCTCTAAAACCAGGAGTGTTTTAAATGATTGAGTCCAGCTTCAATGTCCTAAGTGTTTTAAAGAAAATTCTACGACGATGACGACTTATTCGGGTCGTGTTTTCCCGTTAAGGGATGGCCCTATGATCAACTGTCCTCGGACATTGCTTCATCATTAAGTGTTACCCTTTCACCGTCAGAGGGTTTTGCAGTATTTTTATAAGAATGCTTGTAAATCCCACGATATATATTTTTTAAATCTCAGTTTGATGCTATAATATCTTTAATATCACTACTTTCTATATAAGGTTAAAAATAGAATTCTGTTTTAAATATTTTTGTCTACAGCCATTTTAACATGATTTCTAGGAACGGAAAAATCCGGGCCAGACGGTTAAAGGGTTAAATTAGTGAACGTTACCGAGAATGTAAAACAAAGATCACTCAATGTGCCAAGGATTCAAGTGTGACCTTAACCACAAGTGATCCCTCTCTACAGAAGGTGTGTTCTCTTTAACTTTTTTGTATTCCCAATGTTTTAACAATTTATTTTGTGTTAGGGGTGTACAATTTATGGTACTCAAGCAATTAGTTAATAATTGTAATGTTAATTATAAAGGTAAATTTAATGCAATTACTAATTCAATTTCGTCCTTTGGAACGCGTGTCTTGTGACACAATTCTATTTTGTCTATTTTATTTTTTGTAAATATGTAAATTAGTTGTAAATAAACCTTTTGTTTATTGTTAACTTTTGGCTATGTTTTTAATACAACATGAGTCCATTGTTTTACTTTAATGTAAGTTTTTTTTTATCTCAGATGACAGTTTGCTTTATGATACTATTTATGCGTAGTTTAGATAGGTTTTTATTTAGATATAGCTGCGCGGTCTATACGCTATTTCTTCACTAAAATTACACAACGCAGCTTGGGGCGTTTTGGAGATGTGTTTCCTCCCGCCTCAATTTAAGATAATTATGGTTAGTTTAATTATCAGGAATAGCCGGGACCAGCAGGGCTCGCAGCGTTCCTAAAATTTTCGCACATTGCTACCAGTGTTTTAAATAAGAATTCTTCGTGGTAGATTCCTTTAACATCTGTAATAGAATTATACAATAAAGATTAAGGTTTTAAAATAGTGGTAGGAAAGTGCGAAAATTTTAGGAACGCTGCGAGCGCTGGACCAGTATTATATAATTACGATCACAAATGTTTGTCGATAAATTATAATGTTTAAATACCCACTATAATAATTCAGGTATTTCAGGTTCAGTAATTGAGGAGTAGTTAACCTCTCTTACTCTTTATGGTAATCTTCCCCCATTTACCATACTTATTTTCCCCCACTTTCAAGGTATGTTTGGGTAGTTAAGTTGGTTCCGGTAAATGGACCTGGATCTCCCCAACATACCATTTATGTAACTGCGGTGGTTCCGTAAATGCATGAATTAATTTTTTTAGAATTATGTTTTTTACTTTTATATTAAAGATTAGACGGCAAAAATTTTAAAATGGATTTTTAAGATTATATTATCTTAATTTCTACAGCGTTGATATTTTTATATAAACTTACTGGTTGTAAGCAATTAAATAAAATGTGATGTAGATATGCATCACCATGCATTTACCCCTTCACGGTTGCTTAATATTTGGAAAAACATAAAAAAAAGTACCCACTTATTTTATTACAGAAATTGAATTATAAGGCTTCTAAATAAATTATGCAATTAGTTTTTTTTAACGAAAAATAAAGATGTTATCGAACAAATTCGCATTTATAGAACAGCCATCATCCGAGAATCTGTGTCTTAATGTTTGTTTTACACCATACAAATCAATGCGAATGAGACCTTTATTTTTTACATCTCAGATCTTTATTTATCATCATCATCACACAAATTTTTGCAAATAATATTTTTAAAGATATATATACACTAGGGGGCTCTGCCCCCTGCAAGCTACGCTCGGAAACCCAGTTCAGACACCGCAGAAACTAAAAACACGCTAATCTGATGTGTTTTAAACCCCTGACCGCTGAGCAAAAGGGCAAAAATGTAATGTTGTTTTCTCTGTTATTTTTTAAATGCTAAATAAATATATTTTTTCCAAAATTATATATATATTTCTTATTACATATTGACATATAAGCCTTGAGAGTATGAATCATAACTTAATTTCTTAAAACTGGATTATATCTGTCGAATTATATAAATTTAAATAATGCTTCTATTGCAGCAAAACCTGCAGCTTAGTGAAGGGATATATCAGTTCGCGGCGGTGAGAAGCTTAAAAATATTACAGAAGATTGAATTATACTGAAAAAAGCTGAGCAGATTTCCCTGTAAACGGGTTTTCATTCAATTTCCTTTGATTGCAAAAATTTGAGGGCGAATCAGATGCTGTTAAGACATCCAATGGTTGTTTTCGTTTTTGATTAAAGAGGATCAGTTAAACATTTGAAAAAAGCTAAAATAAAATAAATTAAGTATAAGAGTCTTTGTCTCCCCGTATTTTAAAACAATCTCTATAACAATAGCGTAAGTCATGTGACTATCATCAACAGTTCCAGGCGGACAACTTCCTTTTTTATACTCTAGGTGCCATTTTGATACTTTAATGTTAGCCAGGCACAGGTGATAAGTCGTCAAATATTATTCTATCGCCATCATTTCATCTATATTATAATAGTTCAAGTCGTCAACTGCCATAAACAAATACGGTCTGATCCCTTCGCCGTTCATATGAAAGTTTGGCAAAGATGTCATATACGTCCTATATTGGCGTGATTTTTTAACGACGCCAATTTGGGTAACGCATCAACAGCATAAACAGCAACATCCGGCTTACCATATCAAGCAAAATAACGATACTTTGGCGCCAGTTATGTGCCCGTTCCGTATATGACATTGGCGTGAGAAAAAATCGCGCCGATATGGGACCGTAAGTTTTCCATTTTGATTACAAAATAATTTTTTTTCTCCGAATAAAACTACATAAAAGTTGTCATGGTCGCCAAGAATTCTAGGTACTGTTACGCTAGCCGGATGCAAATCTCGCCAATAGCTATTTTTCAACTCGCTAGTTAGCATTTTTTTTTCGAGTGGTAATATTTGGCCAGGTACGCACCGCAGGTTTGGCGTGATTTTTATTTTTTTTACCAAAATTTGGCGAAAACCTCGTTTTGAAATACCAGTTACATATGCATTTTTGGTAATCCTTAGATATTCCGACGACCAAAAATCTATCGCCAAACTATAAGATTAAATGCCAATAATGGTTGATCGTATATGTCACATTCACTTGACTTTAAGCAAGTTACACGTGTTTACGTCATCAAGAAATTTTTATTTCGACGTTTTATTCATATATTTATTAATGTTATACTAATTTATTTGTTCTTTCGTTATTTAACCCTCTGTCTACCAGAAGGGTCCAATGGACCCGACATGTATATTCAAAATATCTATTCAAACCAGAAAATTTCTTCAAAACAAACTAAATGTATAAATCAGACAATAATAAGTTAAATAAACAAATTAAATAGTTTTAAGTAAAAATTCTGGTGTAGAATGTTTTTATAAAACTTGAGTAAAATTTCTGGTAGTTCTAGGGTTAAAATAAAAATTATGTCAATTTGTATAATTTAGCGAGTGTTTTGGCGATTTATATAATTTGGCGAAACTGGTCGACGGATTAACCAAGTACTACTGTATTTCTTAATTATTTTCTATTATTTTCAAAAGGAAATATAAAAAAAATAATTAATAATCATAGAACAAAATAATTTTTATAATTTGTAAAAAGAAATAAAAGTAAATAAGCATTTATTATCAAATAAACAACAATAGCCGGGTACCATGTCAACCTTTTCTGAAATATTAAAAAAATATATCTGTTTGATTAAAATTTGAGTTGCCATCATTAGAAAAATGTATATAAAATTAGATAAAAATTAATATTTCGAAAACTAAATCGAATTTAAAAATTCTAATACCAGTTTTGAAATCTGCGGATCAATATTGATTTTTGGTGTTAATTTCATCGCAAAGTATTCCATATTTTAGGAGAAATCGCCGTGAAATATAATCAGTTGTTTAAACAGTCGATTCATACTTCCGTTTCACACTTCCGTTTCTTAAATTCGTTTTTCATTAAGATTTTATATATATAGGGTAGATTAAATTTTGATTATTAATAATTTTCTGAATGTTATATATTTCGAAACATGTAATACAAATCGCAGCATTACAATCATCGCCAAAAGCCAAATTCCAGCGGGAATATTCAAAGACTTCATATGGAAATGCCAATTAAATTTTTCTGGTTTCAGAAGTTTTCTTACAACAATTAAATCTCCAGTTCGGAAATAGCACGGGCACGAGAAATAACGAACGACACTTCAGCCCGTGATATTAGAGGGAGAAATAATTAAGGGGTTAAAGGTTGAAATACTGGTATCCAAAAAGCCGGAGACTTCGTAACTCTGGATGAATATGATATCAATTTGTGAAAATAACGGTTTCTTGCAAGGTAATGCTTCTTTTACTTCGCCTGAAAAATAAGAGAAACGTGACTTGCGATAGTTTGGCTCTTAGAAACAAATTTATTTAGAATATTATTACATCTTCATATACATCGTTGATTATAAAAAGAAATATTTTTTCTCTCAATTTCTGTGTGTCATTTGGCAGTTTCGGATTAAAGTTAAGTGATATACATAATACACCACCGTTCTTTAAATGGTTAACACGCATGTAACGGCCAACAATCTCTGATTATGGGCGTTAGTCTTCCCTTGAAAAATTATTCATTTTCGTTACTCAGAAATATACAAATTCAATAAAATTTTCCAAGGCCTGATTTTCGAAGAGCCTAAATAGCAAGCAGAGATAGGAGTGAGTTCCTTTCGAGCCAGTGATAACAAGCAGACATTTAAATATTATTATTGACGGAATTTCTGCAGGAATAGGCCGAAAATCGCCATAGAATAAAACTAAGGTAATATTGCCGCTGCGGTAATCAGACTCTGAAATTTTCGCCTGTGAAATGTCATTGAGGATGGTTGGTTGGTTGTATTTATGACGGCCAATTATCTGCACGAGGGATATAGGCCCAGGGGGGGGGAGTGCCCTTCGTGGGGGTCTTTCTAAGGGAACCTAACCCGTATTAACGCTTGGAAATCCAAGGTTCGAAGAAAACCACGAAAACTCCGAACGATTAGGCCGACGGGCGCGATTGGGACCGAACCCAGCACCTCCCGCCTACCAGCTTCGAGAGCAGAACCTCTCAGCCACTGGTGGGGCCCATTGAGGAGACATATGGCAGAGTGTAAGATATGGCGTTAAGTCAATGGCGTTTCCAAATAAAGAGGAAGAGACACAATCTACCAGTTGCTAGTGAAGTAACTGAGGAGGTTGTCACAAGATGGCGGCTGTTTTTTTTTCATCAACTGTTTCGGATTACCGCCGGTGGTAAACTTCCATTAACATTAAATTTGAATGTCGTTTGTAAGTTTGGAATTATAATTAGGTATCCCGACCCGGGACCACAGAGTCCGAAAGTTTACCATTTCCGACGCAGTGGTCACGGGTCGGGCTACCTAATTTTAATTCCAAACTTACAAACGGCACCAAGAACATTTTCATAAAGTTTTGCTTTTACAATGAAAGTGTAAATTAACAAGTTTTTAATTTCTAAAACAATCGTATGTAAATTCCGGTGTCAGTCGACCATTTCATCATTTTACAACAAAATTTGTCTGTGCCGGAAACTGTTAAGTGCCTTATTCATGGAAATATTTTCTTACAAATATGATAATAATTTCTGTTTGTATATACTGTTGTCAGTTTTTGTGCCTAGGTATTATAATATTTTTCACTGACGCTGACGGACGTTGTCTAGGTTGCCACAATATGGCGGAAACGTACGACCGGACTACCGCCATAGTAAACTTCACTAGTAAAATTAAATATATGTTTCTTCCATTATTTATAACTGAAATATTTCATTAATAAGCAGAGTTGCCAGTGGGTTACTTTTTCTTAAGTTCGGATTTCCGGATTGGCACAACTTTTCTGAAATGAACAAATCCCTCTTGTTTTCTCCATAATTAATATGCCATTAAATAAGGCGAATTTTACTATTTCAAAAAAGGTGTGCCAATCAAGAAATTTGAATTTTAAAAAGTAGCCCACTGGTAATAATGCGTTTAAATAAGAGAATTTCTATTTAAGTTAACTTTGGAAGTTTGTCCCAGCGGTAATAAACCCCCATGAAAGCGGTTACAGTTAAAGCTTCAATTTTTTAACCTTTTAAGAGCAAGCGATTTTTGCTCCGAAAATTTTAAATAATTAATTCTAACGCAATTTTTGAACAAATTTATTTGAAAATAATCAAATAATCAAAAGCTTTGTTTTCACGTGTATTATGAGATCGAAATTGTACTAAAAATTTACTGGTGTCATTTGTCAGTTTGGGCATTAAACGTAACCGTTTGCAAACTGCAAACGGCGCCCTTGAAATAATTAATGATATGTCAGACCCTTTTAATTGTTTCTTTGTTAATTCGAAGAATAGCATGCAGACAGCAAGCATGGGAATGTGTAAATTTTGCATCTTGGCCAGGGGTTTCCACACACCTTAAATATTTTTGTTTAACGTATATCTAATGAGTTAAAAAACACAGAATATTTTCTACACTAATTTACATCACAATTCCATTATATTTATTTATTTATTCATTTAATTTATTTATTCAGAAAGAAATATGTTCTTTATTTTAGCAGCCAATTATATAAAACTTCGCATCTGATGTCTAGCTATGAGCTATCGTAAAATATTAAATCGTACCAGCAAAATATTAAATCTTGTTAGGCCAATCTGAAAATCTAGATAGAAAGTAATTGTAAGGGTCTGGCGATTCGGCTTTTATGTCAATTCAGAAATTAAGAACGCTTTCCAGGTAATTGAGGTAAAATATTGTAATAAAGTTTTTTTCTTTCATGTCTTCCGATATGAATTTGGATAAATTTCGCCTCATTTTAGGAGAGAAATGCCGACAGAAAGACGTTGGTGTTGTTTATGACGGCGGATTATCTACACAAGGAATATAGGCTCGATAGGGGAATAAAAGGTTGCCAATTTGTCCTCCATTCTTTAGCCGAATTTCAAATTCACACAGGAAATTTCGAAAGAAGAATTTTCTCTTCATGTGATCGCTAAATGTTTGTCAAAATAAAGCATAGTATAATGTTCTTTATTTCTAGTAAGAGCAGTGTCCCCAGACTGTTTATTATCACCGTTTTTTTTTAATAGAAACATTCGGCCTATTCAAAAAGTAGATTAAAAATTCTAAAAAATAAGGTGAATTATACTATTTTAAAAAAAGTGGTGAGAGTAAAATAATCTGAATTAAAAATGTCTCCTATATGACAACACTGAGTATGAGCTCGAAATTTCTGAATAAAATTAGAGGCCAAACTAGCATTCCTGGGGGAATTTCCTCCTTGGAAAGGGGGGTGGGTCGTTGTAAAGGATTCTAACCAGTATTTACACAAGTTTCGAAGGAAACTACGGAAAACTCCAAACGATTAGGTTTGGACTCAACACCACCCGTCTACCAACTTCGAGAGTCGAACCTCTCTGCCACTGGTGGGACACCAACAGAAAGGAAAAAATGCCAAGAACAGTGTATTAATTGAAAAACCGGTGGTATTAGGTTATATATTCTGTAAAATAATCTCATCGGGAAATGGTTAACAATATAAAATATCACATTCACAATAGGCGTAATTTATGTAAATTCACCTACAGAACATCGCTGTGGAAATTAAGGGGATCGGTTAAGCTCTATCTCGGCCATGTTAAAATACACCAACTTTGTGTACCTTTTTCTCAGAAATGGGGAAAGATAGAGGTCTAGATATTTTAGAGTAGTTTGAGTAACAAGCTTTACGTATTTTAACAGACCCTTTTCATTCTAAGTGAAGCTGAAAATCAATTATTAATAATTTACTGAAAGACATTTTTAAATTAGAATTTTTGATAAGATTTCACTGCCTAAAATAAATAATTCTCAACAAATCATTAAATCCCTGTGTTAAAGTATGCACTATAACATGATATATGCAGGGTTCGCACAATATTATCACTAAATTTTAACACATAGTAATAGTATACACATAAATAGTATTTCACTGCAGAAAATTATTGCAAAATCTGTAAATAAAGGCGGTGGCTGCGAATTCTTTGGTTTCAAAATTAAATGTAAATTTTCTTATCATTAATAGTGGTGCCAGAGTCCTTGGAAATTCCAAGGGGTGTGCGAACCTTGTATATGTATTTAGAAAAATCTGAGTACTTAAGTTTAATAGGTATTGAAAAAAAGGAACACAAACCTGAAAAATCGATGTTTTCAGAAAAAGTCAATTAAACCTGTGAAGCACCATTTCCAGTGGACTACTTCTTTAAAATTCTGATTTCTGGATTTGCACCAATTTTTTTAAACAGAAAAATTCGCCTTATTTAATAACATATTAATTAAGGCGAAAACAATGGGAATTTTACCACTTCAGAAGTGTGGTGCCAATCAAGAAATCTGAATTTTAAAAAAGTAGTCTATTGATGTGAAGTGCTCTTAGATAGATTGAAAAAATCCAACCATTTTATATATATATATAAACATGTGTAATACATTGTTGAAAATATAAAAGTTTAAACTATTTAATGATATAAAAAAGAAAAATCGATTTTTTGGTTGAATTTCGCTTACCCGGTCTCCTTAAGGTTACGTTGAATTGTTTCAAACATGTACACAGTTGTGTGAACTGTTCAACATCAATACCCCACATTGTTGCTTGACGGTCTGGGTGAAGACTACTGAAGAGATGTTGCTTTCCAATTCCAACTGAGGTGTAGCTGTACTTAGTACGTGGGATTGAATTTCTTTCCTACCGGATCCATTTAATTCTCTTATTCAAGTATTACAGTTCCTACCAGATTAACACTGAATTATACGGAAAATTATATAGTCATATACAGGGTGTATTTGAAATGCTTCAAGAACTTAGGCGGGAAAAATTGCAAAACTAATAAAAAATATCGATATATTGTATGCTGCTTTTCTACAGAACTGGCTAGTAGCACGAAGCTGGTTTTCCTTTCACTTTATGCATATCCTATCAGAAAGAGGTTACAAAAACTTGGAAGAAAGACAAACAAATCTCTGAGCAGGAATCCGCGTATACAAATTTGATCGTGTCCACCAGTCGTTCCTCCGTAGATGTACTTTTTGTAATAATGTCCGCTGTCGACACTTTGAACAATTGTTGTAAAATATTTGTTTTCTCTGCACATCACGAGTTGTGTTGTACCTATTCTGTGCAATACATGATTTTCTGGAGTGTTTCGTTCTTGTCTCAGTTTGTCCATTTCAAGACGCATTTCCTCGATTTTCATCCTTTAACCCCTTGGGGACGAGCGACACGTATACATGCCGGATGAAGCGCTCAGAATCCTTGTTTTCCCTCACGAGTAAAATTTTACTGTAAAAATTGCCTTATTTAATCAACGCATTTTCTCGATTCAAGAAAACACAAATTTCTGTTTTTAAAAAGCGGTGACAAAAAATTAAAAGTTTCGTAAAAGGCTCCTGTCCCGAAGGGGTTAAACGTCATATGCGACCCCATGTTCCATTGCATTTTTTGTTCGTCTTCATGAGTTCTATCATCCCTCTAAGTTTGTTGAAGCCTTTCAGATACAACCTGTATAACGTTACCTGGCTGAAGTAGGTACTCCAGATTCGTTTGAGACGGATCAGTTGGTAGAGAACTGGCGGTTTCAGCCAAGAGATTCCCGGTTCAAATCCTGACTTTGACATTTTTCGCCAAGTTGGAAATTTACAAATAACATATAACGCATTGTTTGTTAAGGCTAAGCAATTTGATTAAACACTTCGAATGTTTTGTATTAAAAAAAGCCTATCCTTTTCCAACCAAGTAAATATACACGTGTAGAAATAAAGTATAGTTCATTAAGAAGTAGAAAAGAAATCCTGTGAGGAAAGTAAGATGGCACATGCATGGTACAGTTTGTTATAACGAGGAACAATATACTTGAATTATGCTATAAAGCCTGAGTTTTTCATCTTTATTACCTTATTCGCTATCAGAACTAAATTTGTAATATTGATATGACTTAATAATAAATCTGTTCATGTTACAACTAATATACTTTTTTAAAAGATGCTAGCAGGGGTCGTACTTTCCCTGAAGTTTCAAGACCCGAATATTCTTGTGTAGCAGTATTTTCTTATAGAAAATCTCTTCTTAAATAAGGCGAAATTTCGCGCGTTTAACCTACATTTATTTTTCTATTTATTTCTATTATTATTAAAAATACTGATATATTTCCTGACGCGTACGACCCCTGTGCTAGTGCACGATACACTAGATAAATATGTACTCGTTTTTGAAATTATAGAAAATAATAAAAAATCAATAAATACGGTTTCTGAGTTTTATTTATTTATTTTTTTCTTAAAACGTATTATAGAACATTTAAAAAAAATACTATGTCTCCGAATTGTCAATGGCAAACAAATATTTGTTTGACTTTTTTAATTATTATAAATGTTTATAATGAGTATTTCAACATTAATTATAGCTTGATAACATAAATTACTTTTAAATTAGTTAATTTAACGTGAAGTTAAAAAAAAAATTATTTACCTTAATAATTAGATTTCTCTTCAACTAATGAGAAAACTTTCCACATATAATAATTTACAATAATAGATTTTTTATAGCGTACATTAAACGACCTTAAATTTTAATTAAATATTAATCTCATGAAAACGCTAAATAATTTATATTATGTTGTTAAATTTCCATTCTTATAAGGGGTTTATTTAAAATTAATTTGCTTCATTTAACAGGTTTTGTACTCATATAAGAATGCGTCAATAACATCTTTTTAATTAAAATTACTGAAAATCTAAATAGAAAATGTAAGTGAAAATTAAAAAAAAATAACAATAATCACATCTAATTTTATTGTAATCTTATGAAGCAATTTAGAAATATGATTAATTAATTCATTTTAATGGAATAAGAACAAAAATTTTCTGTAATTTTCAGGAAACATTTCACAAAAAAGAGTAACGTTTTGTTTGTGTATTTTTCAAAACCTTTGAAAGATTTTCTTTCAAATTTTCTTTGAAAGATTTAATAGATTTTTAATGAAGTTTAATGTTTATTAAAAAGAGATTTTTTTTCATTCTTTTATTTATCGGGTCTTTCGGAAAGTCGTGTCCGTTTGGGAAAATCAATTGCTACGGATAATTCTATCATTTAATTATTAGACATACATTCCGATATACAACACCTTAAAGGGCAAGCGATTGCGTTTGTGTAATGCTGAACTCCCACCGGAAAATTAGAATAATTTTATTTCGAAATAAGGAAAAGCAATTTTACGACATTTTTCCACCAAAGTTAGAAAAGTAAAATTTCGCAATTTTTTTTCTGGTGCAAATCTTCATTACTCGTAGGTGGGATAAAATATATCCAACCGCCCTCAAGGGGTTAATATCTAATAATTACCTGGCAGAATTTTCCGGTACGAATTGATTTTCCCAAACGGACACGACTGTCCGAACGACCCAATATTTTATACGGGACAAATTTGTCTATCCGCAACGTTGACGTCGTTTTGTGTATCGACCATCGCACTTTCACTACTAGACCTGATCGCTGACTCAAAAATTGCGGTTGTCGTAGGCGGATTTCTTTTCAGCGTTACCACCATGGAACTATTGGGTCTTTCGGAAAGTCGTGTTCGTTTGGGAAAATCAATCACTTAATTATTATACATTGATTCCGATATCTAATGTCTAGTAATTACCGGGGAGAATTTTCCGTTACGAATTGATTTTCTCAAACGCACACGACTTTCCGAACAACCCAATTTAAAAAAGAGGAACCGACATAGCCTTAAAATAGTGACGCTTCAACTGACACCGCTTCCGCTGGTGTTGATAACCGTCGGGGCAAACTTCCACCGGTAAATTTAAATAGAAATTTTATCTGTATTTAAACGCCTTATTAATGCAAATTTTCAGTCATAAATAAAGACAAAAACAGACATTCATTTTTACTGGTGAAAGTTTACTTAGGTTTTAAACTGGCCCTGCTTTTTCCGCTATATTGTTAAACTAAGACAACCACTTTTCAGAGTCAGTGAAAAAGATAATACCATGGCAAACTGACACCATATTAGATGTAAATTTCCAACTGGGCAAAAAATGTCCGGACCAGGATTCGAATGTTCGAATCCTGGTCCGGACATTTTTTGCCCAGTTGGAAATTTACATCTAATATGATTTGTTTGCCAGTTGGAATAATTGTGTTAAAATTAATCTAGTGTAATTTCGGATCCAGCGATTTCTGGAGTTCCATTACCTGAGATTTATTCTGTTGAGCTGAACCAGGTTTCAGACCAGATGCTGTAATCATCAAGGTTAGCTGGGTGAAAAAGTTCGACCAGAATTGTCCGGGATAACTCAGATGGGTGAGCACTGGCGGCTTCAGCCAGGAGGTCCCGGTCTTCGAATCCTGGTCCGGACATTTTTCGCCCAGTTGGAAATTTACATCTAATATGATTTGTTTGCCAATTGGAATAATTGTGTTAAAATTAATCTAGTGTAATTTCGTATCCAGCGATTTCTGGAGTTCCATTACCTGAGATTTATTCTATTGAGCTGAACCAGGTTTCAGACCAGAAGCTGTAATCATCAAGGTTAGCTGGGTGAAAAAGTTAGACCAGAATCGTCCGGGATAGCTCAGAAGGGTGAGCACTGGCGGCTTCAGCCAGGAGGTCCCGGGTTCGAATCCTGGTCCGGACACTTTTCGCCCAGTTGGAAATTTACATCTTTTCTATATAGTCACAGCACACAGTAACACATCTCTGCAAACGGTACTTCAAAAAAGGGGGGTAAGATGTTTCAAAATGGCGATAGTAAACCCAAAGGAGGCATTTTTCTTATTTTGCCGGCTCGTGACATATTGTTGGAAAGGCCTGTGACCACTTATTCATGATATGCAAGCCCTGAGACCCACCCCCAAACTTGCACCCGGGGGCATCAATATTTCCGCAAAATTTAGAAAAGTGCCCCCGGAAGACAAATTTGTGGGGATGGGATCAGGATGTGCATAACATGAATAAGTGGTCACATGCCATTCCAAAAATATATCACATGTGGGGATCGGCAAAAGTTAGGAAAATGCCCCCCTACTATCGTGCCTCCTGGAATACATCCACCCACCCCCTCTTTTTAAAATACTGTTTGAAGAAATGTGTCACTGTGCATGATGACTATATAGAAAAGGACTAATACAATGCAACAATTTTATAAATTTTATTCAATTATTTTTGTGTGAGGATAAAAACTTATTGATACCCCTTCGCATATGTATAATGCATTCTTTATGTCATAAATTCAACAACCGTAATTTCCCGCGTATCCGCCTCGGCTTAGTTAAGTCTTTTTCAAACCGGAAATTTTATTGAATAAAAGAAGTCAAATAAATGCTAAGTAGAACCAAGTGACATTTTATATAAGATAAATTATGGTAGGAAATCGAATTATCTGAGGTGCGGCGGATACGTGCGAAAATACGGAACTTTTCTATGATACAGAAACCATTTTTACTAAATTTATTTTATGCTTTTAAAGGTAAACGCGGATATTTACAAAGACATTTAATACCGAATTTCTTTCAAATATTTTTTATGTCACAGTCCACGGTGTAATTAATGCAAAATTAAATTATTTGCATATTTCAAAGGACAAAGTAAAAGAAAATAAATTTTAAATTTCGAAATATGTATCATATACATATCAGAAGAAGAATTATTTCCAAATTATTGACTTTTTCTTTTTTCAAAGTCTTTTCTAGAAATAAATAATTATGTATAATTATAACATATTTAAAATAAATTCTTTAAAATTCACTGAAAGAATAAAACTATTAGTAAAGAAGCATCTACATATCCTTAAAAAAGTGAATCTTCAAATGTAACCGTTTTCGCAAGGTTTGATTACCGCCGGGCCAAGTTCCACCAGTAAAATTAAATAGAAATTATTTTCTTATTTAAAACCCTTATTATCGAAGAATTTCAGTCATAATCTATGGCAAAAAGAAACATTCTTTTTTACTGGTGGAAGATTACTTCGGCGGTCCGCAATATCATGACAAGTAGAATAACTTCCTGTCAGTGTCAGTGAAAAAGATTATAATTACTGGGTAAATTGACACCAGTGAAAACAAACAGAATTTTTTATCATATTTGTGGGAGAAATTTTAGATGAATAAGGCACTTAAATAAGACGAAATTTTCTATTAAAATTTACTGGTAGAATTTTGCCTTGGCGGTAATAAGAAACTACACTGTAGCTACTAAATACTGCTACACTCCAAAAAATAAAAATAAATTTTAATCGTTTGGTAAAGCAATTTATTTCTATGTTTCAGAGTTCAACAACTTTCTATTAGTACAGACGATTTTTGTGTAAAGCAAATATTTAAAACTAGCAGATCTACCCGGCTTCGCTCGTGTCAATAATAAGGGTCCTCCCGGGTAAAATACGTTAAAATGAAATAATACGGCAATGACAATAACTGAGATTGGTGCATTTCCGTCCACGAATCATTAAAAAGACCGATAAGAAATATAAGTAAAATAGTCTTAATTGAGTCTACTATTAACTATACCATAATAATATATATTCCAAACAAATGTCATAACATATATTAAAGTAGAATTATTTGCTTAAAAAACGTCATTTCAATAAAAAAAAAATTAATTAAAAAAAAATAAAAAAAATAAATAAATAAAAATGTACATATTTCGACTCTTTCATTGAGTCATCTTCAGAATATACAAAAAAAAAAAAAAAATAAATAAAAAAAAAAACCCTACAAACGCAATGCCAATTGTGACATTGTACTGATGATGGCAATGACCTAACCCATAAATTTTGCTTTTACTAAAAAAATTTTTAACGTATGATCATCATACAATTTCGTTTTTCACACTGTCGAATAGAAAAAGTTTCTGTGAAATAAAATTTATTTGAAAATTTTAATCTCAATTTTTTCATGTGAATGGATTTTAAAGCAATTTTCAATCATGGATATTTTTTGATTTGCATGCAGCCAGGGATAAGATTTCCACGTTTTTCCACACCAGTATTTTGTTACAGGAAATGATATTTCATTTAATCGGAACACTCTTTTGATTTAACAGAACAACAGTTTCTTTAAGAATATAACGGTGTGCAAAAACGTGGAAATCTCATCCCTACATGCTGCCCAATTACGAAAGATATACCTGTTTGCTCTTAATGCAATATTAGAAAGTAAAGACATTGATGAACTATGAGTATCTCTAGCATCATATTGTTGGTGGCAACAACCTAACCCAACCATAAATTTAACTTTTACTGCAATTTGACCTTTAACATCGCACATTTGATTATTCCAACATCTAATAGAATACAAAAAAGTACTTTCAGTAATATTTGTTTGAAACGCTTATCTCAATTTACGGATTGTTTATCCATTTTAAATTAATTTTCAATCACGGAGGTATTTTTAAATATACCTGTAACCCCCGGGTGGCCAACTGTGGCACGCCAGACACCACTAAAATTTTATAGTAATCATTGCCTTATCAAATCATCGAATCGCTGCGATTCAAAAAGTCGAATAGTTCTGTAACATTTTAGTGGTGTGTGGCGTGCCACAGTTGGCCACCCATGCTGTAACCCAATTAAGAAATATATGTCCGTTTGCTATTAATGCAATATTATGAAGAAAAGACATATCTATGAGTAACGCCTAGCATCATATTGTTGGTGGCAACAACCTAACCATACCATAAATTACGTTTTTAATGCAATTTGATCTCTAAACATCATGCATCTCATTATTTCAACATCTAACAGAAAAGTCTGTCAGTCATGAAATTTTGTTTAAAAAAGAAAAAAAAAGCTTACCCTGAGAAATAGTAGCTATAATTTCTATTTAATATAAATCGTAGAAAAATCATATTTTGTATAACCGTATTCGATACAAATCGTAGAATATTATCGCTGCATTTCAGGTATTAAAACATTTATCTCAATGATATAATTAAAGATTACAAAGAAATATGGAATAAATTATAGCATCCAGTTTTTAGAACCAGTTTGAAATTATACTGACGAAATTGATGTCATATATCTAGCAAACGATTTTTTTTTTTTTTTTTTTTTTTACTATTATCTTTTTCCTTAATTGATTTCTTGATATTGAAACGACTTCATTAAAATAGATTTTTTAACATTCAACTAAATTACTACTAAGGTCATTTTAAAACATGCTTAGTTAAAAATTTTACATAAATATATGAAAAATGGGAATTTTCTTATTTGAATGACGTCAATTTCAAAAACAGCAAAAATATAGTGAGACAATCCGAATTTTTATTAACTTATAAAACAAAGTACAAGAGTTATCAATTTTTTTTTTAATTATTGAGCTGTTTTTTTTATGTGTGGCAACAGGAAAGAAACTTGAATTTTAATATTTAAAAAGAGATATGTCTATAATGTTGAATTATGAAAGGTCGTAGAAAAAAGGGATAAATGCTGGTCTGATGATTTTTTAAAGTAGACAGGGATCTTTTCCACATTCTAAATCGTATATACAGCAAGTTTCATGCAATTCGGTCTAAAATTGAAGATTTGTATAAAGGACATACACACAGAGAACGGCTTTTATATATATATAGATTAGTTTAAAGATGGATAGTTAAAAAGCTCTTTGATTGCAGATTTTCTTGCAGGTAAAATCTTTAAGCGAATAAAATGCCTTCGTTTAATTAGAACATTTATATATTGAACTTAAATCGATTATTGGATAATAATAGCTGTAAAGATCGAGCTAGGTCCGGTCGTCCACTCCCAGTTCGCACAAAACAGCACATCGAAGAATTCGTGAAATGATACGACGAAATTCACAACGTTCTGAATATAAAATGGCTCCAAAAGAGAAAGTGAGTCGTAGAACTATGCAAGTTATTATAAATGAAGACATGAATTTTAGCCCTTATCGCGCAAGAAAAGTTCAAGTTTTACTGCTGCACGAAAAATAAATTGATTACAAAGATGCAAGAAATTGCTGAAGCGGCATGGTTGGAAAAAGTGTTGGCACAATAATATTTTCTGATGAGAAGCTATTTTTCACTGAACAGGGTTATAATGCTAAAAATGATGTCGTACATTCAGCAATCTTCGAGGACATTCCTGAAAACCTTCAAACTGTTAAATGATTTCAGAACAAGAGTTCTGTTATGATTTAGGCTGCTGTGCCAAACGAAAAATTTCATTTGAAATCCATCGATAAAAGGATAAAAATCAATGAGAAATATTACAAACAGGATATATTGGCTACACATTTATTTCCACATGCTGAAAGTTTGCTTCCCCAAAAGAATTGGATATTTTAGCAAGATTATGCAACTTCCTACCGAGCTAAATCAACACAGACTTGGATCGTTCTCATTTGTCCGAACTTTATCGTTCAAGAAGATCGGCCGCCTTCTTCGCCCGATCTAAATCCTTTAGATTATTGCGCCTGCGGGAATTTAAAGGCTAAAGTAAATAGTAAAAACACAGAAGTTTGGACTCTATCTATGCTTCATAAGGAATGAATGGGATCAATTACCTCTTAAAATGATTCGCGCCGCAGTCGGACAATGATATAAGACATTATCTTTGGTAATCGATAAAGATGACGGCCGATTCGAGTAAAATAATTTCCCGGTAAACATTCTTCTTTGATGTTCATTATATTAGTGTATTTATCCTTATCTGTTTTATATTTGTACAATAAAATGACTAAATATTTGTAAAAGTATTTAGTAGCCATCCTGTATTGATCAACAGCCGCCATCTTGTGATAACATGCTCATTTACATCAGTGGCAATTGATAGACAATACACTATATGTCCATAGTTGCCAACCTTCAACTTAACTTTCCTAAAATGTCGATTATTTTAACACTGGAACGCCCGGTTTTTTTAATCAAGTTTCATAAAAATATTTAATTATTTGACTGATTTATTTAACGTTAAAATGCGTTTTAAAATTTAACTTATTTTGTGAAAGAATTTCTGGTTCCAATTGGCATTTAATAATATGGTCGGAGTCGAATCGATTCCTTCGGGGCGTTCTAGTGTTAAAGTTTTAACGAACTTTTGGATTACTTGGTATATTTAACTGATTTAACCTTTGCGGTCGAAGTACCCCTCCTAGGCAAAGCAATTCTTACACAAATTTATTCGGCTGGCACCACTTTTTTTACAAAACATTTTTATTCGCACTTTCATAATGTGTTCAGGAAAAACTTACTAAGAAATGAATTTTTAGAATACGAAAGTGTTACGAATAGATTATAAAAATAGAATCATGTATATAAAGCTTGGGCAGCTGCACTATATGTCAAAAGGTGACCGGTCACTTTCGATTTCAGACGTTTTGTTAAATATCTAGAAAAATACACGAGGAATTAACATGAAACTGCAGGAGTGTAAACAGTATAGTATAGGTCATATATTTCCGCGAAGATTTTTTTCCCCTAAACTCCATAGGGGACCGTCAACAAATTGAAAAAGAACGAATATCTTTTGGATAACCCTGTAAAAACTAATGTAGCAAAATCGTTCAAACTCGATATTATTAATAAGTGGCTTATAGTAATATACTGTGTTCGTTTTTATGAGGATAGCATGTATACTCGTAGAGAAATTAAGGTTTTTATAAAAATAGTCCCCAATTTCGCCAAGTTTTTTGCTTATAATTTGAAGAGTTCATAATATAAAAAAAAGGTCCTTTCCAGAAAATATGACAAACAATATTGTACGTAATACTCTGCAATTAGAATTAAAAAAAGAATATTAATTGGATGAAAAATAAGCAGGTTTACTAAAAAATGTTTCACTGCGCATGCGTGAATGCAACCAAAATATAATATGTATAATGTATTAGCTAAGTATATATAGAGCAAATTCTGCGAAAGTCTCAAAACATAGCTTGAAATTTCTGAAAATTATCGTCGATAGAATAAGCTCGAAATCCGTTGTTCCCAAAACGAAGCAAAAATATGAGGGGTTGTATCAAATATCTGTTGATTAGTGCCAATATAGCGTACACAATATTGCCCGTACTACTATATTTTGATACCACCCCCCATCTTTTTGCTTCCTTTTGGGAAGAACGGATTTCGAGCTTATTCTATCGACGATAATTTTCAGAATTCCCAAGCTATGATTTTGAGACTTTCACAAAAGTTGCTCTATATACTTAGCTAATACATTATGCTCATTATATTTTGATTGCATTCACGCATGCGCAGTGAGACATATTTTAGTAAACCTCCTCATTTTTATTCAAATTTTTAATATATTTTTTAAAATCCTGATTGCAAATTATTATGTACAATTTTGTTTGTCATATTTTCTAAAAAGAACTTTATTTTATATTAAGAACCAGGGATGACATTTCCGTGTTTTTGCACACCAGTATATTTTTAGGGAAAATGTTGTTCTGTTAAATCGCAAAAATGTTCCGATTAAATGAAATATCATTTTCTCTAATAAAATACTGGTGTGCAAATACGCGGAAATCTCATCCCTGTTAAGAACTCTGCACATTATAAGCAAAAAACATGGCGAAATTTGGGACTGTTTTTATATAAACCTTAATTTGTCTACGAGTATACATGCTATCCTCATAAAAACGAACACCGTGTATTACAATAAGCCACTTATTAATAATCTTGAGTTTGAACGCGTTTGCTACATTACTTTTTACAAGGTTATTCAATATATCCGTTTTTTTTTTTCAATTTGTTTTTTTCAATTTTTTTTCAATTTTTTTCAATTTTCAACCTATGGGGTTTCGTAAAACAATCTTCGCGGAAATATATGACCTATACTGTACTGTTTACATGCCTGCAGTTTCAGGTTAATTCCTCGTGTACTTTTCTAGATATTAAACACAACGTCTAAAATTGCAAGTGACCGGTCACCTTCGGCCATATAATGTATTTGCCAACACTCGAACGCAAAAGGGCTAAAACTAGAAGGAACATGAGGGGTTGGTTGGTTGGTTGTATTTATGACGGCCAATTATCTGCACGAGGGATATTGGCCCAGGGGGGGGAGTGCCCTTCGTGGGGGTCTTTCTAAGGGAACCTAACCCGTATTAACGCTTGGAAATCCAAGGTTCGAAGAAAACCACGAAAACTCCGAACGATTAGGCCGACGGGCGCGATTGGGATCGAACCCAGCACCTCCCGTCTACCAGCTTCGAGATCAGAACCTCTCAGCCACTGGTGGGGCGGAACATGAGGGGTCAATTTAACCCCTGCCATATGAATATATTTCAAACAATCCAGAAATTTATTTAAAAATTAAGTTTAAAAGAAACAAAGAAGAAAAAAAATATTAATTAAAATTTTTTGAATAAAACGTCTAGTGTAAAATTTTTTATCAATCTTGAGTAAGTTTTCCCGTCTTTATTTGGTTTTAACTTTCTTTCTAGATTTGAAATTGTATGCTAGTCTATAACCAACTAGTATGTTATGGTCACCCAAAAATTTCATTCTGTATAAACCAAATCGTCTGCAAAAAATATAAAGGACAATGTATTTATTCCTGAAATATAGCTATCGTAGAATTCGTGAAAAAACAGAGACAACATTCAGGGCCTGATTTCCAACGGGGCACACATAAACCAATAAATTTTAAAAGAAATGTTCTACTTATATAAATGCCTATTCATTTAAAATTTCTGCCATGAATGAGGAAAATTTTTCTGTCTGTATTGACAGTGGGAATGTGCCCCGTTGGTAATCAGGCGCTGACAACATTAAGCAGTATACACCCAAACATAACAGAAAACATCTCATGTCATTACCTAACAAAATACGAAATTTGATTAAATTAAGTGAATTAGTTTTTGAAATATAGCTGTCGAGTAAATCATGAAAAATGCAGTACAGCAGCGTCACCTGTTAGGCGATATACAAACAAACCTAATCAACATCAATTTATGTTAATGTCGGACTGAATCTGAAATTTGATTAAATACAGTACAGTCGTTTTTGAGATAGATCGCCCAAAATGTCTGTGCCACATACATAAAGACAGAGACACGTGTAGATACACAGACTTACGGACAACCATTTTCTGAAAAAAAGTCAAATCATGTTCAAAACCATCTAAACGTAAAAATCCTTCAAAACCCGAAGTCAAAAATTTTCAGAAATAAAATACTTTCTTCTCTTATAGTTAAAAGAATGTAAAAATAGTATAACTAGTAGTATTCCAGCATAAATTACTGCTTCTTTCGTCACATTTTTTTCCATAGTTAAACTCATAATTTTATATAGTTATGACATAAATGATTCTAAATAGTTTGAAATATTGTTTGACCGATTGGAAGAAATATCAAGGTATAAAAATAATGATTGATATTTAAAATAAATTATTCGCTTCAATGACTTTATTTTAAAATCTATCATTATCATATCTATTAGTTTACTTTCTAAGCGAAATTTAATGCATTTTTAAACTCATAATGAATAATTTCCTCGTTCATTATAAATAACTGTCACCATTTTGTTATTAAAATTATTTTGAGAAATCATATAAATGGCAGATGTTGTTATTTTCCGTTATTAAAATCACTTTAACGTATATTTAAAAATCATTGAATAATAGGCGAGAGGAATTTTATTGATCTTGTGTCATTTTTCTTCATATTTCTATTTTTTTTAAATCTTATTTCTGATGTATTTAATTCTCTAATTTTTATTTAGGATTTAAAAATTGAATGCAAGTCAAAGACATTGCATATTAAGACTGAGCAGATGAATGGAAGAAAATTTCCAAGATAAAGATAGCGCCTTCTAAACATGAGTATTCTTTCTTTATGCAGTAAAATGAGAAGTTTACATCTGAAAAATTAGTAAGAAAAAGGGAAAAATAATTATCCAAAAAAGAAATCGCAGTCCAATCAGGAAACCTTGGTTGAAAACTCTAAACTAAAAATCTTGGTTGATCTAAATCTTTGAGACGGTTTATGGGAGATAGTTGCCGGTTTGGCTTCCATTTTTATTCTGACTTCAGACTGAAACTACCGTATTTCCCGCGTATACGCCGCGGCTCAGTTAAGTCTTTTTCAAACCGGTAATTTTATTTAAAAAAAAGTAGCGAAATAAGTGCTAAAAAGAAGCAAGTCAAAGCGATATAAGTAAGCGTCCTAACTTAAATGGGATAAGTAACTGCCAGATTAAGAGCGAGGTCACATCAATCAAGGTCATGCGCCTCGTAGCGGATGGAGTGTGAACTACAGGTAAATACCTAACTGTTTTCTTACTCACACCTCAAAATTGTAAAGTTTTCTTCACCTTGATTAATAACTGAAGTTCTAATAAGGCGAAGAAAACTTCGTGTTATCAACTGCATCTGGATGCCCCTTTCGGTGCACCATTATTTTGTAATAAATGTGGCAAACAAAATTCATTTCCATAAGTGACTAAAGATTTAGAAAATACGCGCCACACTAAAAGCCCGCGTATGTGAATTATCACTTCGTCCACAAGGTGACGCAACTGCGTTAATTTACGCCTGATTCCAGCATTAAGTTTGTTCGCTTACTTATAACGCTTTGGAAGCAAGTCACATTTTATTTAACCCCTTAATTGTCGCTCCCGTGATATTCACGGGCTGTGCCTTTTATTCAGATTTTTCAATTTCCACCAGTTTTGTAAATTAGTACAATTGGCTGTATTACGGTATCATTTTACGTGTCAAGGTGAATATTTCTTTTTCAAAAAACTGGTGACAATAAGCAATTTGGATTTTTAAATCGTAATTTAATTCGATCGTTAAGGGGTTAAAAATAAGTCTAGTAGGAAATTGAGTTATCTGAGGCGCGGCGGGTACGCACGAATTTACGATAACTAAAGAATTTCCCCTTTATGTAATTGAGAAATGTCTGTCATTAAGGGGGCTCAGGGCTTGATCGATAGCGAAAAACACGTAAACAGAGCTCTCGCTTCGAGTCCATATAAAAACAGAAGTATTCAATGTAACTAATTTACACTTTCTGATATATTTAAGGTATGTTTGTAGTCTTATAAAATTATAAAATGAAGTACTTCAATGTAATAAAACAAAAATTATAGCATAATTTATATAACAAAATTTTCGTAAAAAAATTTAGGTGTCATAACATCATCCGTAATATACCTTAACGTTAAATTGACATAAGAACCTAATTTTTGCTTTACAATGATCAGGAAACTTTACTCTATAGATTGAATTAAGGATATAACTATTACTCAAAGGAAACCTCATTAAAAAAACCTCTCAAATTTGAAAATTAAAAAAACCCTAAAAGATACAATGTTTTTTTTTTCATTAAAAATACTCAAAATAGTAAACTATCTAAAATATATGAATTCATTCTATAGATAATGATGTTATATGCATGAAAAAAAAGTTTAAGCCATTCCATCAATTTTTTTTTTTTAAATCTTACGGATAGTCGTCAAAAATTAAGTTTTGAGTTATCGCGACTTAAAGTTCCAATTAAATGTAATCATCTTTGTAACGATTGTTACATAAATGCTTATAACTCTGTTAAAAATACAAATATTTTTATGCGTTTTTGCAATGTGTTCAGAATTAATTAAATAACCAAAATAGATAGTAAAAGAAAAATCGATTTTTTAAAACTTTTCAAGCCCTGAGCCCTTTTAAATAAGCCTGCAAATACTGTTCTTATTTCCTTGTGTGAATCCAAAATTTCAGACTGAAGATAGAGGCCATACTGGAAACCCTGTTATGGAATCTAGGATACTTGCAGCTATTATTTTTCTTCACACCTTTTACTTTGAAAATCGTTGCAGGAAAGGAGAGTGGTGCACATGTACGCGAACAAAATGCACATAACGTGCGCTTACAGGTCACTTCAGTTTTGGTTACCGACTGAACGAGTGGAAAGTAGCGCTAGAATGCTCTAACATATTTAGCATGTACTGCGCACTCTCTGCACGCTCTAAGTATACTCATTATTCTAAAGTATCCCAAACCATAAAAACGTACTTTTAGATATCAAAAGATAAATAATAATTTCCATATAAATTCCGGATGTAGTTCATTGCAAATTCATTCCAAGAAAACCTTCTCTATTTTACATTGTTATGATATAAAACATTCTAATTAGTTTAAATTAATGTTCGACGGATGGACAGAAAATATCAAGATGAAAAAACAATGATCGATATTAAAAATACATTCTTCTTTGCAATGACGTTATTTTAAAAAACTCTCATTTGCAAATTAACTAGTTTCCCAAAGCAAAATTTAATCATTTGTAAAGATATAATACCAATTTCCTCTTTCGTTATAGATAATATTTCGTTATTAAAATTATTGAAAGTGATTCTAAGAATCACAGATGTTGTTCTTTTAATATATTTAAATCAGTTCATTGTATATTTAAAAACGAGAGCATAATAGACAGAATGAAATTGGGGGATTTTACTATTGGAATTTTTCTTTCTGATTTATATGAAAAAAACCGCACAGTACATTTTAAATATATTTAATTCATAATGAAGGGAACGAATTTTCGCTCTGTTGGAATAAACTTCAACTGTGCTACTCCATCTTTGAATATATATTTAATTCTTCAATTTTCTTACATGATTCAAAATTAAATGCTAGTCGAAAAAATATCCAAAACAATAAACATTAAAGACTGACGTTGCGTTTTCGCAACATTATATTTCAGGGTTCGTACGGGTCCTTGAATATCCCGAATAAAAAATTCTTCGGTACCAGTATTTTCTTATACAAAATTTCCCCTTAAATAAGGAGGAATTTCGCGCGTTTAAACTAAATTTATTTTTCTGTTAAACCATACTGATATTTAGCCTTGAAAATAACGGTACCCATACGAACCCTGTATTTGTGATTTTTTAAATATTTTTGATAGCTGTAAAAGAGAAAATTAAGATTTGCCTTATTTAATTAATATTTCAGTGATTCTTAAGGTGAAAGTATGTTTTTAACAAGAAGTGGTGTGAACTGAATAAAATTCCTGTAAAACATGCTGGTCCTTAATAGGTTAACATTTAAATGTCACTTTGTAATGTAAACTTTTTTTTAATTACTGTTCCTTTAATTACGAAATTTTAGTAATCTTTATTAATATACTGCCCATTTAATGTTAGAAATCTATAAAAAAAAAAAAAAATAGCTCTGTATGTCGATATTATACCGATGGTGGCTACATTCTGAGATATCACTTTCGATTTCTTTGCTCATACCTTGTTTTCTTAATGCCGCATAAGTTCAACTTTGATATCGTGAAACATAAAATACAGTGAACTTACAAATGAACTTTTCCCAAATTGTTCCTCTATCTACTATTTTTTATGACTTCTTTAAATCTTCCTTTTATGCATGAATTTCTCTTAATAACAACAGTGTCCACATTCATCTTCTGCGATTGGGTCCCCTTCCAAGCCTTTCCATATTGACTACGATGTCCTTTGAAATAAACGCGAATGATATTAAATATTTTATTGCTAGAATGAGATACTTCAACGCTAAACAAAGGGCACATCGTTCAGCAGACGAGAGGATGTGGACCTGATTACGAAACATTAAACATAAGGTTAGATTACACATATGGAACTAAACTGAAATCTGTCACAGAAAAGATTGATTTCTATTTCATAGGTGCCATTTTGAAGGTTATTTCTGACAAATAAAATGTAATAGAAATTTTTCCTTTATTGAATCGTTAAAAATTATTAGATTTTAGCAATTCAATTGGGCAAAATCTACTTTTAAGTTTTAGTGGTAAGAAAAACCGTACAAGTTAGCAGCTATGCTATTTGGTTTTGAACCTAAGCAAGAATTATAATGGAGCTATGCAGGGGCATCCGGCCCATTGGGGCCACTGGGGCCAGGCCCCACTAGAATTTAAAAAAATGTGATTCATATTTTTAATTTAAATATTAAAAAAAAGAACTGTTTACTGAAAATATTGTAAAGAAACTCCTTACATCGTTCCCTCTCACCCGTTATCGACTCTCAGCATCTACTTCTTTCTCAGAGGCAATAAATCACTTTACTGACCGCTACTTACTTCTGAACACCAGGGTTACTGTATCTGGGCACAAGACATCTGTGCCTATCTGGCGTGATAATGAGTATTTCCCTCCCTCACGTATCATTCAATTTTGGCGATGTACTGCTCTTTTAGAGATAAATCTTCCGTATTTGTTTGCAATGCGGGGCACTAGGCGAGTGTGCACTTGATTCAAAGCTTCTGTTATACGGGGATTCTCAAAAATACTTGGCGACGTTTGTATTACTATTGCTGCTTATTCGTTAAATTACGCGATCTTTGAGTACTCTAAATAGAGACGCATGTTATTGTTAAGGTGTATTCCAATCCAAACTGCTTACTTTCTGATTTGTTTTTAAATTCACTTTTGTTCTAAAACGCACCAAACTGGCAGAATTCTCTTATTTAGAAACTACATAATGTGACGAGCTTGTCGATTTTTTGATAAATGCAGAAAATATTGCAAAAAAATGCTATCAATGTGGGTGTTTTGAGCCGAATTTTCCGAAGCGGGAGATCTGGGGATGAAAAAAGGTGTCCTACTGAGAAAATAATTGTTTAAAAATCAAATTCTAATTAAATGAGCGAAAAATGAGATCACACGACCTCTTAAATATCTTTTCAAATATCACCTCAGCCAGTTTCATGTTTTTACTTTTAAAAATGAGTCTGAAAGTGTCTCAGAAAATTTTGAGCTGTTGAGGGTGGAAAAATATTTGTTCGAACACATACCCTTAAATTCTTGAAATAAAAAAAATGAATTCTGTAGATGATTTATTATGAAATAGTCCTTTTCAACAATGAATTTGGAAGAAAAACTTGAAATTAAATGCCTGGGACCTTATCAACCGAAGAATTTTGAAATGTAAAGAAAAGATGGGAAAAAACTGCGCTATTTCTCTACACAGTGGTTTGAAAAATTTCTGTGGATTTCAGCAAGTGAAGAAAAAAAAAGCATTGTTTTGATTTTATTGTTTATTGTTTGGAGGGGTGAAATTATAGAGTATGGCTGGCTGTAACGATTTGAAGCATTTTTCTGAAAGAGTTAAAAACATGAAATTAGTACTACTCATTAAAATAATGATATTAACTATAAAACCTTCGGAACTGTCAATATTGTAGCGAAGTTGGATGAAGGTTACAGGATTTCATTACAAAAACATAATGAAACGTTTCAGAAGAACAGGTATGTGCTAAATCGTGTGATCAAATTTTTGACATTGTGGATTTCATGAATTACATTTAAGGGGTTATGATGAACGTAACGTTTTTTAAACCGAGGTATGTTTTTAGATTTGGTCACATACGTCTCAAAACTGGACACTATATTTGAAGACAATTTAAACAATGCTGCAACAACTAAAAATACTTCAAAAACTATACAGAATGAGCTGTTGGATTGTATATATGAAACGTATATGCAGGAAGTTAAAAATGAGATTTCTGCTTCTAATTTTGTAGATTTATAAGCTGACGAAACTACATTGATGTCAGCTGCACTTCGCAATTTTTTATCATTTTACGATATATAAAAAACAACAAACCCGTGAAAAGGTTTGTTCAATTCATTGGTGTCCATGATAAAACAGCAGAGGGACTTACTAAAATCTTAAATTCAAAATTTTGAACAGTTTTATTTAAAAGATAAGCTTGTTGCGCAAGCATATGACGGTGCGCTGTTATGAGCGGATGTCATACTGGAGTTCAAGGGCGAATAAGAGAAAAATTTAAAACATTTTTGAAAAACTCTATGGGACAGGAACGATTAAACAGACTCTTACTGTTCTTTCAGTCCACAAATATTTTATTAGTACAATATCAGAATTGGACGCAAAAGTAAGTGAAAGATTTGCTAGTCGAAAAAATCGACGTGCCTAATTTCTATTTAAATAATGAATTTAATTTTAATTTGTGAATGGCTTAAATCTCTGCAAGAAAAGTATGCATTTTTTTCTATTAAATTATGAGATAACTATTTTTTGTTTGATTTGTGAATTTGTTTTTTTTTAAATTTAACCCCTTAATCGTCGCGCCTGATAAGTGTCGAATACTTTTTAATATTCAGATCGTTTGATTGCCACCACTTTTTTCAAGTTGGAATATTCTCTTCATTTAATGGCAGATAAAATGTCGAGAGAACAAAGCCATTTGCATTATTTAAAAAAAAAAAACTGGTGGGAATAAAACAATCTGAATAAAAGCAAAGAAGCGTACACCGCCCGTGACAGTCACGGGCGCGACGATTAAGGGGTTAATAATGTTTGACCAGAGTAAGTTTAATTTAAATAATGGTAATTAAATTTAAAGTTAGTGAAAGATTTGCGCATCTAAAAACATACCAAACTTTTATTTAAATAATGTACTAAATTTTAATTTCTGAATAGTTTTAATGTTTGCAAGTAAAGTTTATATTTTTTTCTGTAACGTTGTGAGATTAGTATTATTATTATTATTATTATTATTATTATTATTAATATTATTATTTTGTATATTTGTTTTTTAATTAAATAATGATTGATCAAAGTATGTTCAATGTTAATAATGGCAAATAATGGTACGTTAAAAATTGTAATTAATTTGATAAATTTTAAATTAACGTAGATTACTTGAAAAAATAATTAAATGTTTATTTCGAAAAGTAAGATTACTCTTTTAATTTTATTTTTAAATAATTTATTTTCATGTTTAAACAAGAAATATTAATACATAATTATTTACAATATGTTATGAGGACCGGACCCCACCAGTGAAGATTGGCACGAGCCGCCACTGGAGCTATGAATAAAAAGGATGGGACATATAGTGTATTGTCTACCTGTTGCGAGTGAAGTAACTGAGGAGTAAATTTCCAACTGGGCGAAAAATGTCCGGACCAGGATTCGAACCCGGGACCTCCTGGCTGAAGCCGCCAGTGCTTTGCCATTTGAGCTATCCCGGACGATTCTGGTCGAACTTTTTCACCCAGCTAACCTTGATGATTACAGCATCTTGTCTGAAACCTGGTTCAGCTCAACAGAATAAATCAGGTAATGGAACACCAGAAATCGCTGGATACGAAATTACACTAGATTAATATTAACACAATTATTGTGTTAATATTAATCTAGTGTAACTGAGAAGGTTGTCAAATGATGGCTGCTGATTTTTTTATATCGGATGAACAGTTTCTGATTACCACCGGCTAAAACTTCCACCACTAAATTTTAATAGAAAATCTCGTCTTATTTGAGCGCTTTACTCATGCACTATTTCTCTCATAAATGTGGTCAAATTTTCTATTTGTTTTTACTGGTTTGATGTTTGTGCATTTATTATAATCTTTTTCACTGACACTGACAGGATCTTGCCTAGATTGTCACAATATGGCGTAAACTTGGGGCCTAAGTACTAACCGATCTAAGCTTGCACCAGTAAAAATGAATAACTGTTTTTGCTATAATTTTATGACTAAAGTTTGGCATGAATTTGAAGTTTAAATAAGGAGAAAATTTCTATTTAAATGTACTGGTGGAAATTTGCTCCGAGCGATAATCAACCCCTGCGAAACCGGTTACAGTTGAAGATTTACTATTTTAAGGATATATCGGTTCTAGTAGGAGAGCTGTTGAACATTTTTGAGTAGGTATTTGAGGCACCCTGAAAATTTGTGCGACACTTCTTTTGTAATGCCTGAATACAAAATCGAATGTCTGGCTGAAGGATCGTGGCACAAAACCTGTGCCAGACACGTGTCAAGTGCCATTTTTTCACACTACCCAAAAAAGGTATTTGAGGCACGCTGAGATTGAAACAGAATAATATTTATACTTAGAAAAAAATATTTTGAAAATGACAGACACTTTAGTCGGCCCCAAAACTATGCCAGAAACGTGTCAAGTGCCATTTTTTGACTACCCAAAAAAGGTATTTGAGGCACAATAATATTTATGCTTAGAAAAAAATATTTTGAAAATGACAGACACGTGTCAAGTGCCATTTTTTGTCTGGCACAGGTTTTGGGCCACGATCCTTCAGCCAGACATTCGATTTTGTATTCAGGCATTACAAAAGAAGTGTCGCACAAATTTTCAGTGTGCCTCAAATACCTTCCCTAAAATGTTTAACAGCTCTTGGACTATTCCTTTTTATTATTAGTCCATGAGTATTTAATTTTTTGCAGCAGGTGTCAAAACTAATGTCTTAAAGGAATAATCGACCTCTTAAATCGGAGTTAGATTTAATGATTAGATAAAGCGATGAATACTATTACATTTTAGTGGTGTCTGACTGGCCACAGTTTGACATCCTGGTTTGCATCAGAACACGCTCAGATATTTATTGACAAATATTCCTCAAGCTGTCACATTCAACAGCCTGATTTCTTGAATGACATTTAATCAAGCTTCTCACAGGTAAAGTATAAAAAAAGTATTTATTTATTTATTTAAACTTTGATATAACATTTTCCCGGTAATTATTTTTCGTTAATATAAAAGTATTTCTAAAAATGCCGCCAATGAGAGCGATTACACAGGCCTACAAAAAAAAAATTTTTTTTTGGTGCCTATGATTTTACAGCTGATTTTAGATATTTTTGGGACACTGAATCCAAATATGAAATCAGTTTTTCTCTATCAGCTCCACTTTTTTAGATATGCTAAGAGAACTAAAGATTTTTTAGAACTGAAGTGACCTTCAACGCTTAAACTGGCCTTTGACACATGGGCCTGTCGCAACGCTCAAAGCGATTTGGGAGGCACTGAAATTTCAGGAGCCCTTGAAAAAAACAGATGTGCAAGTAAAACTGAGGTTCTGCGCATGCTTATAATTTCGTGCCGCTCATCCATAAAGCCAAATGGAAAAGCCGCAAAGAGATAAGGTTAGTTTGTGAGTTTTCTCCGTGGAGAGTAGACGTTGTTGACCTTTTGCGATATTTGTGTTTAGTATAGAATTCTTATAATGTTAATTTAAAACGTACTGTATTGTAGATTGTTGTATTTGTGTTGTTGAATGTAATTTAAATGAGTTCAAGTAGAAGAAGTTGTGTAAATCATCCTGATGTGTTTTGCTACATATGCGGAGAATACGTGTTAAAAGATACCAGAAAAAATGTTACTGACTTTGTAAAGAGAGCTTATCTTGGACACTTTGGTGTTAAACTTGGTGATCAGGATAAAACCTGGGCACCGCATCAGGTCTGTAAAACTTGTACAGAACACTTACGACAGTGGACTAACAGGAAAAGAAAAAGTCTCAAATTTGGTTTACCGATGGTTTGGAGAGAACCCCAAAACCACTTCGATGATTGTTATTTCTGCCTAGTAAACATTAAGGAATTAATCGAAAGAAACATAGTAAGTGGACTTATCCTGATTTAGTCTCTGCAAGACGCCCGGTTCCTCACTCAGAGGAAGTAAGTGCCGATCCCAACGTTTTACCAGCTACCAGAGCTCTGAGATGATGAATACTGTCCCTCTGATCATCCTTCCGATACTTATGAAGGTGACAGTGATTATGAGGAGATGTCATCAATGCCTCAACGTTTCAACCAGGATGAGTTAAATGATCTCACCAGAGATCTCAACCTGTCAAATGAAGCTTCTGAATTACTGGCTTCAAGATTGAAGGACACAAATTTACTGGAACAAGGAACCAAAATTACCTTTTACCGCACAAGAGAAAAGGGTCTACTACCCTTCTTCTCCCAAGAAGACAATCTTGTATTTTGTCACAGAATTAGAGGACTCTTGAAAAATGGGTCTTTCTGAATATTTTCCAGATCATTGGCGCTTATTTGTAGACAGCTTAAAGCGGAGTTTAAAATGTGTCCTTCTACACATTGGGAATAAATATGGTTCAATACCAACTGCTCACTCAACGAAAATGAAAGAAGAATATAACACAATAGATTTGGTCTTTGACAAGATAAAGTATCATGAACATCAAGGGGTGATTTGTGTTGATTTAAAAATGGTAAACTTTCTCCTTGCACAGCAAAGCGGTTACACCAAATATCCTTGCTTCTTGTGTCTTTGGGATAGCAGGGATAAAACACACCACTGGATTAGAAACGAGTGGCCTAAGAGAGAAAACATGGATGTTCGGGAAAGGAATATCATTAATAACCCCTTAGTTGGGTGAGACAAAATCATACTTCCTCCACTGCGTATCAGGCTCGGCCTTATGAAGCAGTTTGTAAAGGCTCTTGATAAGAATGGGTCATGCTTTGCATATATAGAAGAGAAAATGCCCCAATTGAGTTATGAAAAAATTAAATCAGGAATGTTTGACGGGCCACAAATAAAACAACTGATTAGGGATCCTGCCTTCGTAAATTCGATGTATGAGACTGAGGGAAAAGCCTGGACTTCTTTTGTTGCAGTTGTTGAAAACTTTCTGGTCAAACACAAAGCAGAAAACTATGTAGAACTGGTAAACGAAATGCTTAATAGTTTTAAATCTCTTGGGTGTAATATGAGCATTAAGGTGCACTATTTACACAGCCACTTAGAGTATTTTCCTGAAAATGTAGGAGACACCAGTGAGGAACAGAGTGAAAGATTTCACCAGGATATTAAGACTATGTAGGACCACTACCAAGGAAGATGGGATACGCACATTATGGCAGATTACTTTTAGAGTTTAAAAAGGGATTGTTAAAAAATAAATTCAAGAATGTCACGGAAAAGAAGCTTCCGAAATGTTCAGTGAGAATTGGTCTCATCGATGACTTTTTCCTCTATCTTTGTGAGTAAATATATTTGTATAATATAATTCTTAAAAATATTATTTGAATATATGTATATTATAATAATGAAAATTAACATTTGTATATTATTAAAAAAATTCTGTGTTTATTTATTTTATTTTTGTTTAATTATGGATTTAACTTAAAATAGTGTAACATATGTTTCACAAAAAGTTCTATATCTTAAATATTTGAGCTCCCAGGCAAAATTGGATGCCATATTTGAATTCAGGACATCAAATTCATATAATATCAGCTCCAAAAACCTAGGCACCAAAACAGCTGTTGGCTTGTGTTATTGAACCTATGAATGATCACGCAGGGTATGGCATATTCATGGTGCGCACGGTATCTACATCTTCACCGTTATAATTTGTTAATTGAACTTGAACTATTTTCTCTAAATTTTGAAAGAGTTAACTGCAAATAATGAAAAGATTATTAACCCATTACCTGCTAATGATGCTTCTTTGCACCGTTAAAAATATATTTAGATTTCATAGATTATTTAGATTATAGATATAAACACAGTGAAACCTCTCTATGCGTCCATTTCCATTAAGCGACCACCTCCCTGAACGACCATTTTTCATAGAACGAAATTTATTCCCATAGGCTTAATACTGATTTTATCTCCAATCAGAGGCCATCATAATTGAACTTCCTCCATGAGCGACCAATCTCTTTGAAGATATTGAAACAAATTCCCTTTTTTTGGTCGCTCGAAGAAAGTTTTATTAGAGAAATAATTCGAGAGGGCGCATTATTTATCAAGTCTTTTTCATTCCGGTAACTTTTATGCGTTTAAATCCCTTTGGGACTTTTTAGGCAATGAATTTAACTCTGATGATGAATTAAGAATGACAGTCAATAAACTCCCCTGCCCTATTCCATCAGGAAACTCTTAAAGAAATATATAAATTAATGAAATCGTCATTATTTGTTTCCGTTAAGAAAAAAATTACATTTATTTACTGAACTTCGAAAGGACGTGGGAATAAAAGTTATAAAAGATAAAACCACTAAATCAAAGCAAACGTCAATGTATTCCTTATTTAACACTAGAACGGCGGCGAGGGGTCATTTTGACCCTTGCTAACTGAATACATGTCGATTCGTACCAGATTTTTTTTTTAAATATAAGATTAATATATTCTGCACAAAAATAACTTAAATAAATAAGTGAAATAGTTTTAAGTAAAAATTCTGATGTGAAATATTTTTATAAAATTTGGGTAAAATTTCCCGCCGTTCTAGTGTTAAACTCTGCAGTATTTAACACTAGAACGCCCGGAAAATTTGCTCAAGTTTCATAAAAATACCTGACACCATAATTTTTATTTAAAATTATTTAACTGATTTATTTAACGTATATCTGCGTTGTTTAATTTTAACTTATTTTATGAAATAATTTCTGGTTCGGATTGACATTTAATCACATGGTCGGAGTCGAATCGACTCCTTCCGGGCGTTCTAGTGTTAACTTATGTAATTAACTTTTATTTTGATACTTCAATTTTTATATTTTTTCCTAATGCGAAAATAAATTTTAATAACGTTAATTGTTACCCTTTTTCAACAATTAAAACCTAGATTTAAACATGATCTCCATTAAGAAACCACCTCTTGGAGCGACCAGTTTTTATTGGAACGGAACATGGTCGCTTTAAGGAGGTTTTACTGTAGATCATAGATATTTAGATTAAGCATATTTCAAAGGACAGTAAAAAGAAATAAATTTTAAATTTCGAAATATGTGCCATTTACATATCAGAAGAAGAATTATTTCCAAATTATTATTTTTTTCAAAGTCTTTTCTAGAAATAAATAATTATGTATAATTGTAACATATTTAAAAAAAAATCTTTTAAAAATTCATTGGAAGTATAAAACTATTAATAAAGAGGGTTCGACATACCCTCAACCCTTAAATTCGCGATTTTTTATTTTGTTTCGAAAAAATTATACATGAATCTCTGAAAGGTTTATTACACAGGAAAAATAATGAAAATATCAGAGATACATTTTTCATAAAATACGACAATCTTTTCTTCTGTGTCACACTGCAATATAAGTAAAAAGTACTTTCGTGTGCCTTTTTTACGCGAAAATATTGCAAATTAGTAAATAATTTAAAAAGTATGTCTCCAAATACCTTGTTTTATATAATTATTTATTTTCAAAAGCTTAACCTTTAACCCTTTAATTCCCATGATAGAATACGCTCTAGAAATTACGTAGTCCAGAGAATCTGACTTTAAACTAGAAAGTTATAATGGTTAATTTCGCTTTATGACATGACATGGCATCGCGGTGCTTAAGGAGTGCCGACGCGGCGTGCAACGTCGCCGCGCGTAACCTCCAACTAAATATGAAAAAGAACTAAGGATGAATTTCGAAACAATGCACGGCCTAAAAGTATAATTTGGAAGCTCTGATGGAGACCCTAGGGCCATTCCAGAGTTATCGCTTTATTTAAATACGGAAAGTCTGTTATTATTTAACCCCTTAATTCTCGCTCCCGTCATATTCACGGGCTGTGTCTTTTACTTAAATTGTTTGATTCCCACCAGTTTTATAAAACAGTGAAATTGGCTATATTTTAGTATCGTTTTTCCTGTCATTAAATAAGCTGAATATTTCTTTTTCATAAAAGTGGTGCCAACAGGCAATTTGAATTTTTCAACCGTAATGTAATTCGAGCGTTAAGGGGTTAAACTAATTATTGCTATTTTCATTTTCTGGTATGAATTTGGTATATACGAATAAAAAAATCTATTAAATTCAAAACACTGTTCTTTTCATATATGCAAAGCTGCGCACTAAAAGGTTAAAGTAGTCAATCTTCAAATGTAACCATTTTCGAAAGGGTTGATTACCGCCGGGCCAAACTCCTACCAGTAAAATTAAATAGAAATTCCCTTCTAATTTAAAAGCCTTATTAATGCAGAATTTCACTCATAATCTATGGCAAAAAGATACATTCATTTTATCTGGTGGAAGTTTTTTTCGGCTGTAGTCAAGCCCTGCGTCTCCGCCATACCATGACAAGTTGAACAACCTACTGTAAATGTCATTGAAAAATATTATAATTACTGTGTAAATTGACACCAGTCAAAACAAACAGAATTTTTTATCATATTTGTGGGAGCTCATTTTATTTATTTACTCCCCCCCTTTTTTTAAATTGCTACCATCCAGGTCTTAGTTTGCTCTCCTGCCATTTTTCACCAGTTCTGATCCCGAGGATGTGTGGAGTTGTAAACAGGGGCCTCGGAGCAAAGTGTATTCGAAGTCAAAGTCGAAGTAGATGAGTAAGGCACTTAAATAAGACGAAATTTTCTATTAAAATTTACTAGTAGAAAGTTGCGTTGGTGGTAATCAGGAACTATTAACCCGATTTAAAAAACTGCCACCATCTTCTGATAACCTGCTACGTTACTTCACATTGTAAAACATTTATGTAACTTTACTCCATAAAATTGGTGGCAACACGCTGTCCTCAATTTTGTGGAGTAATTTAACTTATATAATGGTGTAATTTAAACTGATATAACTAGTGTAATATTACACATTATTGTAACGTAGCATCAGTTGTATCGGTTAAATGACTCATTAAAATGGAGTCAGCAAGGCTGCCACCAATTTTTTGGAGTAACGTTACATATTTTTTTTTACAGTGCACTGGTAATTAATAGGCAATACACAACCTATTGTCCATAGTTGCCAACCTTCAACTTAACTTCCGTAAAATGTCGATTATTATAATCCAGGTTAAATATGTTTCGAACCAAAAATAATTTAAAGAAATGAAACAAAATATATCAAATATATACCCTTGGGAACATAAAATTAAATATATAATGTTACATTAAATAAATTTTCTACTTAGAAACGTCTTTAACCATGATCAAATTAACTGGCATTTTACGGAAGTTAAGTTGAATGTTGATAAGTATGTATGTCTCCTCCTCTTTATTAATAACTTCTTTGTTGAAAGACGAAAAGGAAATAGCAAAACATGAAATGATTGTGCTTATTTAAAAGAATTTATTCGCCTCAATAATAATAATTTAAAAATCTATCATTTGAATATTTCATTAGTTTTAGTTCTAATCAAAATTTAATGCATTTTTGAAGTCTCAATGATGAGTTTCATCTTTCGTTACCGATAATTGCCACCATTTCATTTATAAAATTATTCTAAGAATTCTTTTGAATGGCAGATGCTATTACTTTTCCATATTAAAATCGCTTTAACGTACATTTAAAAACGATTGAATAAATGATGAAATGAACTTGATGGGTCGTGTGTCTTTTCTAACGTACATTCCTATGATGAAATTCAAAGCACCTTTTTTAATATATTTAATTGATTAACCCTTTGCGTTTAAGTACTCCTCCTAGGCAAAGCCATCTCTTAGACAAATTTATTCGGTTGGCACGACTTTTTTTTACGAAATATTTTTATTTGCGCTTTTACAACATGTGCAGGAGAAGTTTACTAAAAAATGAATTTTTAAAATATAATACTACGAGTAGAATATAAAAAATAGAATCATGTATATACAAGTTTGCCACAGGCGACTATTGTTTAATTCAAACTGGCACCACTTTCTCAAAACAGAAATCCTTAACACACAATTTGACAATACAGTAGAACCTCGATTATCCGAAGTAATTGGGACCGACCGTCTTTCGGAAAATTGAAATTTTCGGATAATCGAGAAGGCATCAATGTTAAGGTTAATAAGGAGAAATATATGCAATCTTTCGTATTATGGTAACAAGTGCTTAATAAAAATAAAGCAATAGCAAAATAGAAACAAGAATAAATTACCTGAATTTTAATTTTGAAATTAAGACCTTTTCTGAACCTTTTACATATATCATAATGGTTTGAAAAATGTTTTGTTTATCTCAGTTCCGATTACCTTTACTTTGGAGCTCTATCACGGAGTGTTCTACTGTTATTAGTTCACCAGTATCACAGTCTTTCTGCTGCTCCAGCCATGCTAAACCTTTTGCAAAACATTCAAAAGCTTCAGTATTGCTAATTTGTTCGTTTTCTTCGTTCCACTCGGCAGCTTTCGGGACTCCAGTTAAATTCAAAGGAACTCTAAGAAAGGGGATCGAAAATATTTATATGTACTCGTAGCTCGGAAAGGACCGCTTGAACACAGCAAATTTGGTAGTTAAAAGGAAAAAAAAAATTCAAAATGGATTTTGCACACAAGGAATGTGATAGTAAAAAAAAAAAAAAAAAAAAAAAAAAAAAAAAAAAAAAAAAAAAAGGCTTTCAAAATAGATTTCGGTTAAATCGAGAGTTTCGGTTAAAACAATTTCGGATAAAAGAGGTTCTACTGTATTTGCAAAAGTAATATACTTCAAAATTTATATTGAAAAAATACTGGTACGAACAGAATACAAAACAAGCCGCCTGTGGCAGCCCTGGTATAATGCTTGGGCAGCTATTTGCCGAAACTCGAACGCAAAAGGGCTGAAACTGAAAGGACTGTGAGGACCGGACAATTTAACCCCTACCATATCAATATACACTGTTGTGCAAAAATTAAGGGCGAGAGAGTTTTTCGAATGTAACGTCGTGCAGAAGTTTTCCACATCGACCGAAATCATACCATAAGATATTCAAGATGCAAAAATATGGGATAAGTGATAAAAAAAATTATAAGCAAGGAATCAAAAGGATACAAAAGCACTTTATTGAAAAGGTCACTTGGAGCACAACTGAAGAGAAGACAGAAACGTCCATCTTACAGGCACCTGGCAGGCAACATTCAGTCTCTAATAGAGGGATTTGTCCAACCCTGACTGTGATGCAGCATTTACAACGTCTGTCCATTCTGAGAATGAGGTTGTCAAGGAGTTGTTGAGACATAGAGTCTCATTATTCTAGTAACGCCAATTGCAGCTGCGGAATCGTTGCTGGCACCAGGTCACGTGCTGACAAGCATGTCCCGAGAAGGCCCCACGCATGTTCTATAGGATTTAGGTCGGTGGACTTTGAAGGCCAATCCATGCGTTGAATATCTTCATTCTCCAAGAGTTCTTCGACAACCGTTGTACGATGAAAGGTAGCGTTGTCGTCCATGAATATGAAGTCCGGACCCTCAGCACCTCTAAACAGACGCACGTGAGGTATGAGAATCTCGGCACAATAGCGGGCACCAGAGACTAAACCTCCTTGGAATACGTGGAGATTCGTACGGCTACCAAGCATGATACCGCCCCAAACAAGAAATCCGGCACTTCCAAATAGGTCCCTTTCGGTGATGTTGGAGGGGGGAGGTGTAAAGTGTTCTTTTGAGAACAAAAATATTCTTTCTTGACGTAATATTATTTTTAATACTTTCTAACAATGTTGAACAGTGTTTATGGATTCGGTTTTTCTTGTCGTCTGTATGTCAGTCTGTCTGTCCGTTTGTCCACGCTCTAACTCCCGTAAATATATTCGGATTTTCATGAAATTGATAAAGGCTATTTAGGGTCACCAAAGCATGTTTGGTATTGTATATGAAGTATGTAGGATTAATTGTTCAATTACAGGGGCAGATAAAAGTATACTCTTGCATTATGGTATATAGGGAAAAATCGTTTGCAGTGTATTTTAATGACACGAGCTTATTTCAAATGTCCTGAAACTGATATAAATAACTGAATTTCACTACGATGACGTTAGAACAGAGCATTCATGGCATTTTTTAGCCCTTTACAGGGGCACACAAAAGAAATCGTTTATGTACTGTCTTTGAGTAATAATTGCTGAAGTGTACGGTTTAAAATTCGTTATGCGCTTTTGAATTTAATTATTTTTTTTTGTATTGCTACTCGTCATATGTAAATCCTATACTTCAAATAAAGGGCTGAACAAAAGTATTCACGTACCATTCTCCTTATTAGAGGAAATTGCTGAAGGGAATTTTTCAACTGAAATATATATAACTTTTAAGTGAACTAAATTTTGGCATGCATGTAGTTATCTATGTATCCTATACAGGGCTGCAAAAAAATCGGTTAATTTTCCGATTGTAGGTGGGAACAGCTGATATTGGGTTTTGAAATGTGTTATGCGTTTCCATATGGTTGAATTAGACGTGTTTTAATTTTTTAAATGGTACAGTTTTGTTACATTATTCTGAATATGTTGGAAAGTGTTTCATAACCTATGCTTGACGCAAGATTTTTTCTTTCTTGTTTTTCTCAGAAGGAAATTTAAAGTTAAGAACTGTGTGATTAAAATTTAGTTTCGTTTTATTTTGAGAGTTAATATTGAAGTTATAGAAAATTTTTTCTGTGTTTTCTTATAAATACAGTAGAGCGCCGATTATTCGAACTCCAATTAACCGAACTTCCAATTATCCGAACAGCCAATTCAGTTCAAAAAATACTTTTTAACCGAACTTCAGATTATCCGAACAGCTTATTTCTCTGAAAAAAAATTTTTTTTTAATGAACTATATATCATCCAAACACCCTATTAGACTTGGGTATCAGATTTTAAATGATGATGAGATTGTGGATGATATTCAAGACGAAAAAGAAATTGAAAACGAATGCTCTCAAAAGGATCAAGGACCATCACATAACGAAGCCTTTGAATGTTTGGAAACAGCTATGGAATGGCTCGAACGGCAGAAGAACGCTGTTCCTATTCAACTAACGTATTTAATAAGAGCTCGAGATATGGCGGCATTGAAAAGAATGTCTTCTTTGAAGCAAGCAACAATCGAAAGTTCTTTTGCTTGAATTATAATCTGTGGAGTTCAGAAAATATAATAAAAAGTAAACAAAAAAATTAAAAAGACAGGAATCAATTTTTAAGCATGCCAGCATTGACTATTGCCGTCAGTCTACAGCGTGGATAAAAATGTGAAGATTTCAGTATAGTCAGAAACATCCGTCAAATTGTCTGTCTATTTATCCGAACTTTTGCTTATCCGAACTACGACCGGTCCCGACTTGTTCGGATAATCGGCGCTCAACTGTATAGGGATATCGTAAGACATAACGGCAAATCCAAACTAGTTAAATTTGGTTTACCTCCCTAAGAAAAGATATATTTTGGAATTATATGTGAAATAAATATTAAAATATTATATTTTAGTGATATTACAGTAATTTGTATTTAAATTTACATTGTATTTTGAATATATTTTTCGTGCGTTATAATTTCGGTAAAGAAGAAATGTCTGGGTGTAATTATAGGTTTACGTAAAAAACATCTAAATTCTTGTCCTTGAAATTGAAAAATTTTAATTGAACTTTCAAACTGAAATTCTTGTTCCCGAAATTGAAATTTTGTTATCTAAAATTTTAAATTGAAATTCTTGTTCTTGAAGTAGAATTTCGTAAATAAAATTTTTATTTTGGTTATTAGTTTTGTTAAAATTAAACTAAATGGCTTTTTCGTAAACTGCAAAAAAGAACGTCTACGTGTCCTTTGCAATGAGTTAGGCTTAACAGCCACTGAATCCGATGGAATGGTCAATTTAAGTAATATAATTACTACGCAGGCTGATTACAAGTAGGACTATACTAAAACTTACTTACAACTATAGTCGAGAAGAGAAAAACTGAACAAGAACGCTTAGATTTAGAAAATAAACGTGTTTTCGAACAAGAACAACGTAAAATCGAACAAGAAAATTTATAGCGCGAACGTACTTACGAACTCGAAAAATTACGCCTTACTCCTCCAACCTATTCATCTAACTCGGTGGTAGAAAATAACAGATTCACTTACGAAAAGCCGCGAATCGATCTACAAAAATTGATTCCCAATTTTCGCCAAAGCAAAGATGATATGAACATTGAACATCCTATTAGTGCTTTGTGAGCGACACTTACCCTTTTCAGGGACAAGGTAATTGTATCTGTAAACTATTGCAATAATTGAGTGACACCAGTATTTATAAGAAAATTTAATTATAAACCTGTAAATGTATATTTTCGCTTATTTAATAAAAGTGAAGTTTCCATTGAAAAAATCTGGTGCCAGTGTTGTAACTAGGGATTAAAATTATGTGATGCCTTGACGGCATCACCGCCCCTCAAGGGGTTAAAGGTCGTAGAGGTTCCTGAAGAAAATTGGGTTAGGTACATCATAAGAGCTTTACATAGTGATATTGCTATACTCATTGCTAGGGAACTGGAAGAAAATGCCCAAGACTACCAACACATCAAGGCGATGTTGTTGAAACGACTCAAATTGACCGCTGAAAATTTTAGAATTCTGTTCGCCGAGTACAAGAAAATTCCATAAAGTACCTGAAAAGATTATATTTTCGAGCTTAGAACATACTTTGAAATTTGGCTCTCTGAGCTCAACGTAACTTCGTACGAAGATTTATAAAGTCTTATTTTATCTGACAAATTAAAGAGAAGGTGCTCTCTATGTAATAGAGAACATTTCTTAGACGTTTGGACTGATTTAAATGACCAAAATGCACTAGTAGAGAAGCTAGACGCTTACGATGTTCTAAGGTAATGTTGCCAGATGGGCTACTTTTTTAAATTCAGATTCTTGATTGGCACGACTTTTTTTTAAATAGTAAAATGTGCCTTATTTAATGTCATATTAATTAAGGCGAAAACAAAGGTAATTTTACCGTTTCAAAAAAGTGGTGGCAATCAAGAAAACTGAATTAAAAAAAAGTAGTCCACTGGCAACACTGTTCTAAGGGTAAATCCAGAAAAATCTAAAGTAGTAGAAATCCACCAGAAAATAAAGTGGTCAAACCCGAAAGAGACCATACCATCGCGCTCTTCCAGTAAATCATTTCCGAATAAATCCTTCTGCTCAAAGAAGACAACCCCGTCAGACAAACCACAGATTGAACATCGCCCAACCTTCAAATGTTATCATTTCGGTGCTTCTGGATTTATTCGTGTTATGTGTCCTGCTTGCAACACTTTGATAAAAACTCAATCTTCTCATTTTGAACAAATCCAAATATACACATGCTCAACCACTACCACACATTTAAACACAGTAAACCTGTACATTAATGGAATCCATCAAAAACCTGAGTAGATACTGGATCCAGTCACAGCCTGGCTATTGAATCATTGAATTCTGTGTTAAACGAACAAGGTGAAAAGTATGGCTAGCGGTCAAAAGAAGATAGTTTGACCACGGCTGTTACTGTAGAACTTGAAGGAAGAAAATTTCATGCAGATTTTATAGTGTTACCTAATGCTAAATGAAACAGAACCCTTTTAGGAAGAGACTTTCTTGATAAGTAAGGTTTTGTAAACAGATGTTAAGAAAAAACGTTGGTACTTCTGCGATATGCATTATATAAAATATGCTTTTCTAGATCCTGTTCAAAAGCCCCTTGAATGTTCTGCTGATGACATTGATGTCAACGCATTTATATTGTTTGAAAATGGCGGAAAAGAGCTGATTCTCACCCAGAAGTTACAATTCTACGAGCATACATCTAACGAACGGATGTCAGTGGTTGTGCCCTTGGTGCAGTACTTCTTCAAGGATACAAAGGGGAAGTGCACACAACTGAATATGCAAGTCGTTTGTCGAATGCTGCTGAAAGGAATTATATCACAACAGACCTGAAGCAGTTTTTTGGGCCTTAAGCAAATTTCGCGGATACATAGAAGGACAAAATGAAACTGTTGCCTCGGATCACCAATCACTGAAATGTTTGATGCGTTTGAAGTCGCCATCCGGCAGATTGGCTCGATGGGAACTACAAAGCCAAACTTACAACATGAGGTTTGAATACATTCCTAGTAAAATGAATGTTATTGCTGACATATTGTCAAGTCCAAATTACAGTCCCGAGGAACCCTCCTGTGAAATCTGAACATTATCTATTGAGATACCCAAAAGATCTTCAATGAATATTCGAGATGAACAGTTGAAAGTTGATGATTTAAGAAAAATCATTGAAGCTTTCGAGTCTTATGAAGAATGCACAGACTGTGCAAATTGGACGGCGTGAGAATATCTTTTAAACAATGGAATCTTGTATCGCTATGCTCCCGATTCCGATTCTGAAGAAGCTCAACTAGTCGTTCCTGTACATGAAAGAAATGGAATTTAAAAAGTCATCACGAATAACCAACAGCCGGACATTACGGAGCTGAAGGGACATATCACAGAATATCCAAAAGATACTATTGGACCGGTATGAGAACTCTCATAACGAACTACGTCAAGAATTCTGCAGCTTGCCTTCGTTATAAAGCTAGTAACACAAAACCTGCTGGGCTCTTACAAACACCTATTTACAGTCAACGATTCAAAACCCTTCCCATTGACTTGTTTGGACCCCTAACTGAAACCAATAGGGGTAAGAAATGGATTTTCGTAGTTTAAGATTGCTCTTTCAAATGGGTTGAACTTTTCGCACTAAATGTTGCCATAGCCAAAGAGCGCGCTGTAACTCTTCTAGAAGAAGTTTTCCCGAGGTACAGTCTGCCTAGGAGAATAATTAGTGACAACGGTCCTCTGTTTGTCTTATTATCTCCTGGATGTGAAACGAACTTTAAATTCCAGTGTATCATCCACAAGTAAATCTGGTTGAACGAAAAATCCGTGATCTAAAACCTTAGTTATTCTCGTGTGAAACGAACACTCTACATGGGCAGAAAATAACCAACAATCAGATTTTTATGAACACAGCGAAATGCGATACGACAACAGTGTTGCCAGATGGGCTACTTTTTTTAATTCAGAATCTTGATTGGCACCACTTTCTTGAAATGGTAAAATGCACCTTATTTAATGACATATTAATTAAGGCAAAAACAAAGGTAGTTTTATCGTTTCAAGAAAGTAGTGGCAATCGAGAAATTTGAATTTAAAAGAAGTACCCCACTGGCAAAACTGCACGACATGCTTTTCTACAGTTTGGTCGAGAGCCTCGCACCATTGATTATATTCGCAGGGCCTGATTAACAAAGGGGCATATTCCCACCAGTAAAAAGAAGAAGGAAATTTTGCCTCATTCATGGCAGTAATTTTACATGAATACGACGTTTAGATAAGACGAACATTTCTTTTAAAATTTATTGGTGTAAGTGTGCCCAGTTGATAATCAGACCCTGGACATTCGCCATGATATCAGACCTATCATTAAAAATGTTAACTCTGTGCCAAAGATAACCACTTATCCAAAGAAATTTGCTAACTTCACTAAGAAAGTGAAAGACTTGGTCAAACAACGCCAGAACAAAAGAAAACAGTATGCGGACAGAAGCCGGAGAGAAGGATCTCAATATTCTCCTTGTGACCATGTATGAGTAGAACTCTATCTCGTTAGCAAGTTTGGTGAGAAAGGAACAGCCAAATTCAGCCCTCGACATGACGGACCCTATGTAGTAATCACACAGCGCTCACCTACTTCCTATGCAGTTGCCAGTGTACAAGCTCCTGAAGTTCCCTTAGGAATTTACCATACATCTGCCTTAAAACATTGTAACAATGTTACCAACCGACCATTTGTTCCACTCATGGAACGTGGTAGGCCAAAGAAAAATGTTCCTGGTCCCTTGTCGAGACGTCTAAGGAAACAGACAGTGTTGCCAGTGGGCTACTTTTTTTTTAAATTAAGATTTCTTGATTGGCACCACTTTTTTGAAATGGTAAAATTCGCCATATTGAACGACATCGTAATTAATATGAAAACAAGGGTAATTTTACCATTTCAAATAAGTGGTGGCAATCAAGAAATTTGAATAAAAAAAGTAGCCCACTGGCAACACTGGATGCAGAGGGAAGGATGTAACGGGTAATATTTAAACATAATGTTTATATTTAAAGCGCTAAACGTCATTCCCTGAGGTTAGTTTTCCCGCGGAGTCTGTCATGAGAGACGATTCGGAGAGGATGTGAAATGTACGCGTATTGCGTTATTTTTTCCTCGCGGAGTTGTCTAAAAGGCGCGGATGAAGGTGGTGAAAATGTATGAATGTCGATCTTTTCAAAGAAAGGATGTCTTCTGTCGTTTCTAAATTTGTACAAATGTATTATAATTGTACATAGAATTGTTCAATGAGTATACTTTGTATCTTTATAATCATTTAATAAAAGCTTTCTACTAAATCTTAGAGTGGCGCATCTAATTCGAGCAATGTGTCAATCATTTAAAATTGTGGCGCTTACTATGGAAAGTAGACTGATTTAAACCAAATTTCAAAGACGTCATTTGACATCCGTGCAAATATCCGTAAAATTTGTATATATGTATTATAATTGTACATAGAATTGTTCAATGAGTATACTTTGTGTCTTTATAATCATTATTAAAAGCTTTCTACAAAATCTTACAGTGGCGCATCTAATTCGACCAATGTGTCAATCATTTGAAATTGTGGCGCTTACTATGGAAAGTAGACTGATATAAACCAACATTAAACCAAATTTCAAAGACGTCATTTGACATCCGTGCAAATATCCGTAAAAATTTACTTAATGATAAAATTTTGGCAATACATATATTATATGAAGGATAAAGGAATTTTTAATGAATCATTTATTCGTATACTAAAGTATAACTATTCCTTTTTGAAATCATAGAAAATCCAAAAATTCGATAACGTGCGTTTTAATTACATGCTTCAATAAAAAACACACATGTTTTATAGAAAAATAAATATATTATATATATATATATATATATATATCGTATATATACATCGTATATATATATATATATATATACGAGGGCAATTTGGAAAGAAACCTCCGTTAAAAAAAAAAAAAAAAAAAAAAAAAAAAAAAAAAAAAACTAATGACAGGATACGTTTTTTATTACTCACGTTTGAAACGCACATTCTTCAGCTACTTCTCAGCATAATCGAAGTATTATTTAAAACAATTATCATAGCTGTAAATCAGCTTTGAAATTCCATCGTCACAAACTTCTGCCGTCGGCCTATTCAACAGGGATGTTCGTTCTATTCTATCCACACCACTATTTTTTTTTGTAATAAAAGGACATTTCGAAAATTAACTTCCGTCGAGGCGTGGCCCTATTAGTAATGGGCGGAGCGCAACCATTGCTAAATCAAGCAATCTGTAATTGCGTAAAATTTCAGCAATCTTAGGGAGAGTATCGAACTACCGCGCGTTTCCTCGTTATTACGTCACAAAATGTGCGCTGCTATTGAAAATCCTGCCAATTACGAGGAGTAATAAGATTTCTTTGGGCGAAAAAACTGTCAGCAGCGGACATTCATCGTGAACTGTGTGCCATATATGGCCCAAACATTATGAGTGAAGGTGTAGTGCGTCAGTGGGTCAGGTTTTTCAAAGGAGGAAGAACAAGCATCCATGATGAATCAAGGAGTGGGAGGCCGTCTGTAGTGAAGGATAATCTCGTCGAATAAATTGAAGACAAAATTCGCCAGTTCCGTCGATTCACAATCTCGGAACTTTCCCAAGAATTTCCGAACATTTCTCGGGCTGTTTTGTACGAAATTGTCATCGAAAAATTAAGCTATCGGAAGTTCTGTGCTCTATGGGTACCAAAGATTTTCACGGAGACCCACAAAATTAATCGAATGGGCGCTGCCTTAGACTTTCTTTCCCGGTACAACACGGAAGGTGAGAAGTTTTTGAATAGAATAGGCAACGAGACTGGCGACGAGACTTGTATTGCGCATGTACCATAATTTCCGGCGTATAATCCGCGGATTAAACAATTCTGTTTGGACCCAGAAATTTTATTTAGTTATTGAAGCCAAACATTTACCACGATTTAACAAGTTACATTTTATTTTTAAAATTTTCTGGGTCGAAAAATGATTGTTTGATCCGCGGATTATACGCCGGAAATTACGGTAAATGCTGAAACAAAGCAACAGTCAATGGCATGGGGTCATACCGGTTCTCCATACCGGCTAAGGAAAGCCCGTCAAACTTTGACATCGAGGAAGGTTATGTTAACCGTGTTTTGGGATGCTCATGGTATCTTGCTAGTCGAATTCATGAAACGTGGTAAGACAATAAATTCTGACATTTACTGTAACACTTTGAAGAAACTGAAAAGAGCCATCCCAAACAAACATCGCGGCCTGCTGACATCTGGAATTGTGTTCTTGCACGATAACGCTCGCCCTCACAGTGCTCAGAGAACACAAAATCTTTTCCGCCGATTCGAATGGGACGTGTTTAATCATCCCCCCTACAGCCCCGACTAGGCTCCTTCTGATTTTCATCTGTTCAAGGAATTGAAGAAATTGCTTGGAGGACAGCACTTCGCTGACGATGTGGATCTTCAAACCGCTGTGACAAGTTGGCTGAATTTGCAGACAGCTGAGTTTTATTCAGAAGGGTTTAGTAAGTTGGTAAAACGGTATGACAAGTGCTTGAATGTACAAGATGACTATGTTGAAAAATAGAAGACAGCTGTAACTTTGAGATGTAAATAAAAAAATTGTTGAAAGTAGGCGTGTTTTTCATTTATACAACAAAACGAAAATTAGTTTCCGAGTTGCTCTCGTAATATTTTACTTGGCCCACTATTTTTTAAAACATTTTTGGTAGTATATTTATCAGCAAATTATATAGAAAAATATGTTAAAATTCTTTGGATTGAAAGAGTGGTGCGAGATGAATTTAAAAATAATCGCAGTTGAATAGGCCGGCGGCAGAAGTCTGTGACGATGGGATTTCAAAGCTGATTTACCGTTATGGTAATTGTTTTAATTAATACGGCAATTATGTTGAGAAATAGCTGAAGAACGTGTCTTTCATACGTAAGTAATAAAACATGTTTCCTTTCATTAGATTTTTTTGTAATTCATAAACGGAGGTTGCTTTGCGAATTGTCCTCGTATATATGTATATATATATATGTGTGTGTGTGTGTGTGTGTGTTACCAGAATATTTATAAAATAAGTTACATTTATAAAAATTATCTAGATTTTTTTTTAAAACCAGTTAAGTGTTGTAATTATGTCATGTTCAAGATATTGTCTGTCTTTTCGTAGGATAGATAAGTATAGTTAGATACGTGTAATGGGCTAAGATTTTAGTCCAAATAAGATCTTGTTTAATCCCTTCAAGGGCGGTGTTTCATTTTTGAAAAACTTAATTTTATTTTCTGAAAGCCACATTGGCACCTGAAAATTGGAATTAAAATTTTCTTTTTATTAAATACTTGAACAAAAACGTTTGCTTATTTTGAAATAAATTTGTTTGTAAATTCTGGTGTCATTCACTCATTTCAGCATTTTACGAATAGAAGTATCATATCCTGCAAGGGTTAACCCTATAACTACCAGAAATGTTATTTAAGTTTTATTAAATATTCTAAACCGGAATTTTAATTTAGAGCTATTTAACACAGTTATTTAAATTATATGTTCCCCTTCCTAAGAAAATCGTGGAAAAAATGTGCGAAAATCCCATGTATTACTTTTTAAAATATTAGAAGGTATTATAAAAACAAAACTCTAACCAATTTAAATAAATATTATTTAAAAATATATATTAATGCGAAACAAATACGTCATTTCAAATACAATGTTTAATTAATAATAATGCAATATCATAAAAAAGAATTCAAGACTGTATTTTACCGTGCTTTCATGTTATCATTCCAAAAAGGTCCCTTTCGGTGATGTTGGAGGGGTGATTACGTGTTCCCTGCTCTCTTCAGATGTGTGTATGTACAGATTCGCTCGTCAGACTAAATCGGATCTCATCCGTAAAGAATACTTGTCCCCACTTCTGTTGTTTCCAGTTCTTGTATTCCCGGCACCACAGAAACCAGTGTCTCCGATGAGCAGGCGTTAATGGTACACACCGTACTGGTCGTCGTGCGTATGGACCACCATTGTGTAACCTCCTAGTCACGGTGAAACGTGATATCCGACGTCCAGTAGTCTCCTACATCAGCCTTGCGATTTCTCCAGCTGTGTGCCGCCTGATTCTTTTCGGCTGTAGGACAATATAACGGTCTTTCGCTGTTGTTGTTGCTCATTGGCGACCATTGTTAAATGCTCGGACGGCTGTTCCATTGTTTAAAATGCACTCAAGGCTCTTGAAACGATGCTGCGAGCTATTCTGAACTCTTCTGCCACGCTTTTCACACTTCGACCTTCTTCTCACCTCCCAATGATGCGATCTCAGGTAAGGTCATCCTGATGACATCTCCTGTATTGCCTCTTGGCTCTATCACACAGTAGTACAAAAAAAAAAAAAAAAAAAAAAAAAAAAAGTCGTTGAAATCACTCTACACCGTGTAAAAGAATTGTATATAATTATATATTATATTCAATACTGAAACCGATTTCACGGAATTGTTGAACGTCCACCACCTCTGTGCATTATCCCTTTAGCACCACCTCCAGTTACACCATATGCCATATATGCGTATGTCCTACTGCATTTGTTACAGGCCTATCTCCTGAATGGTCTTTCATTTCGTTCTGTTGCCTTTTTTGGCTTTTATGCTAATTTATCTGCTCCGTCCTTAATTTTTGCGCACCAGTGTAATTTAGTCAAACCAGAAATTTATTTAAAAATTAAGTTTTAAAAAAAAAGGACAGAAGAAAAAAAAATCAACTTAAAAATTTAAAATTAAAATTCTGGTGTAAAATATTTTATAAAACGTGAGTAAAATATCCCGACTTTATTTGATTTTAACCATTTAATCCTCGCTCCCGTAATATTGACAGGCTGTGTCTTTTATTCAGTTTTATAAAATAGTGTAATTGGCTTTATATATATATGGTACAATTTTACATGTCATTAAATAAGGTGAATATTTCTTTTTAAAATAAGTGGTGCTTAAAAGATATTTGAATTTTTGAACCGTAATTTAATGTGAGCGTTGAGTGGTTAACTTTATTTCTGGATTTGAAATTGTATGCTATTCCGAAACAAACTAGTATGTTATGGTCATGACAAAATTTTATTCTATATAAATCAAATCGTCTGCAAACAAAATTAAAGGACAAAGTATTCAATCTTGAAAGATAGCTATCGCAGAATTCGTGAAAAACAGAGAGCAGCAGAGTCAACGTTACGCAGTATACACCCAAACATAACCAGAAACTTTTTATGTCATTACCTAACTGAATATGAAGTTTCACTAAATTAAGTTAATTAGTTTTTGAAACATATCTGTCGAATAAATCTTGAAAAACGCAGTACAGCAGCGCCACCTGTTAGGCGATATACGAAGAAACATAATCAGAATCAATTTATATTAATGTCGAACTGAATCTGAAATTTGATTAAATACAGTACAGTCGTTTTTGAGATAGATCGCCCAAAATATCTGTGTCACATGCATATATACAGATACAGACACATGTAGATACACAGACTTACGGACAGACAATATCTGCAAAATTCAGATTGTGTTCAAAACCATTTAAACTTAAAAATCCGTTGAAAACTGTAAGTCAAAATTTTTCACAAATAAAATACTTTCTTCTTGTATAGTTAAAAGAATGTAAAAATAGTATAACTAGTAGTGTTCCAACATAAATTACGGACTGTTTCGTTACAATTTTTTTCCATGGTTATATTTATAATTTTACATAGTTATGACATAAATTATTCTAAATAGTTTAAAATATTGTTTGATTGATTGGAAGAAAATATCAAGGTATAAAATTAATGACTGGCATTCAAAATAAATTCTTCGCTTCAATGACTTTATTTTAAAATCTATCACTTGCATATTTATTAGTTTACCTTCTAAGCGAAATTTAATGCATTTTTAAATTCATAATGATGAAATTCCTCGTTCATTAAAAATAACTGTCACCCTTTTGTTATTAAAATTATTTTTAGAAATCATATAAATGACAGATGCTGTTATTTTCTCTTATTAAAAGCACTTTAACGTATACATAAAAATGATCGAATAATTGGCGAAAGGAATTTTATTGATTCCGTGTCATTTTTCTTCATATTTCTATAAAACAAAAACCATTTTATTTTTAATATACTTATTTCTCTAATTTTCTTACAACATTTAAAATTAAACGCAAGTCAAAACCATTGTTTATTAAGACTGAGCAGATGAATGGAAGAAATTCTTCAAGATAAAAATAACGCCTCCTTATCCCTTACCGACGCTGAATAATCGGGTTTATAAACTGATAATACATAGAACTGACACCGCAATTTATAAACGAATTTCTTAGAAAATATGAACTTTTTTATTTTCACGTACATTATAATAGGAAAAATTTAATTAAATATTTATGGTACCGCTTGTCAGTTTTGGAATTAAAATTGGGTGTCCTTTTTTAAGGACACTGCTCTCGAAAAGGTTGATATGGGTATTCTTTCTGTATCCAGTAAAACAGGGATGGCCAACTTGCAGCACGCGTGCCACAGAGATACCAGTATTTATGTACAGAAAAAAATGCATTGTTTAATGACCGAATGTCTGCAATTTAAAAAGGACAAAATTACAATTCTTAGGAAACGGTGTCAAATGAATTTTAGACAGAAAGGTTGGCCACTCCTGCAGTAAAATGAAAAGTTTACACCTGAAAAATTAGAAAGAGAAAGTGAAAAATAATAATCTAAAAACAATGCATCATGAAATCAAGAACCATTGGTTGAAAACTCTCTCAGTTTTGAGATTTAACTCTTTGTGATGGATAATGGAAGAGGGTTGCCAGTTTTGCCATTTTTATCCGACTTCTGACTGGAACTAAGTAAAGAATATGTAATCGAGAAATGTCTGTCTTTAAATAAGCCTGAAAATACTATTCTTATTTCCTTTAATGAATCCGAATTTTCTGAATGAAGATGGAGGCCATACTGGCAAACCTGTTATGCAATCTAGGAATTACCTGCAGGTATTTTTCTCCACATCTTTTACTCTTAAAATCGTTGCAGGAGAGGAGAGTGGTGCACATGTACGCGAACAAAATGCACATACTGTGCGCTTACAGGTCACTTCTGTTTTTGTTACCGGCCGAAGGAGTTGAAAGTAGCGCTATCAAATTTAGCATGTGCTGCGCACGCTCTAAGTATAATCACTAGTCTAAAGAAGTAGTCCAAACAAAAAAAAAACATACTTTTAGATATCAAAAGAAAAATAATAATTTTAGGATAAATTGCGGATATTGTTCATTACAAATTCTTTCCAAGAGTACCTTCTCTATTTTATATTGGTATGATATAAAAGGTTCTAATTAGTTTAAGGGGTCTGGGGCACATTTTCAAAAAAAATTATTTATTGAGTTAAAATTTTGAAATTTTTTGTCATGGTTAACAATATCATTTGTAAACAAAATCGCATGATAAAACTTCTCATATTTTTTTTAAATAATTTAAATTTTAAATTATGTTAAAAAAGTGGGTAGTTTAAAATCGTTATAACTCGAACTATTATCTATAGAATTCCATTTTTTTCATTTAAATAAACATAAATATATAAATTTTAATTTAGATTGAGCATTTAAAAAATATTAATTAAAGAAAATATTTTAATTCAATATTAGAAAAAAATGATGTAACTTAAAAAAAAAATGATATTTTCAAAAGTAATATATATTTTTTAATTTGCTGAATCTAAATTAAAGTAAAGCTATTGAAAAAGATATGTTCCTAGTTTGAACCACTTATCTGTAACGGTTATTCATTTATAACAATTTAAGTATGAGTAACGGTGAAAAAACCCATCATGAAGAAAAACGCAATTTCACAAGAACTCGTTTCCTTGACAACCATAGCTTGAAAGGTAGATTTTGAAAACAAACCAAAACGAAAAAATTAATATTTCCTGTTCTAATTACAATAGAAGCATGATTTAAATGTCATTTTAAGCAGAAAACGACAGAGAAATTTTAAATCCAATTAAAAAAAAAAAAATGCAAATTTGAAGATTTTGGTGTCTCGGACCCCCTTAAAATCATGGTTGGCCAACTGTGGCACGCCTTATACCACTATTTTTTAACACGAGAACGCTTGGAAATTTTACTCAAGTTTCATAAAAATATTTGAAACCAGAATTTTTATTTAAATATATTTGATTTATTTATTTAACGTAAATCTGCGTGATTTAAATTTAAATTATTTTAGGAAAGAATTTCTGGTTCCACTTGACATGTAACCATATGGCCGGAGTTGGATCGACTCTTTCCGGGCGTTCTAGTGTTAAAAGAAATAGCCGACTTCTTCAATTGCAGAGATTGGATGATTAGATAAGGCAATGATTTCTATAAAATTTTAGTGGTGTCTAACGTGCCACAGTTGGCCACCCCTTGTTTAAATTAAGGGGACCGGTAAGCGAAATTTAACCAAAAAATCGATTTTTACTTTTTTATATCATTAAATATTTTAAACTTTTATCTTTTCAACGATGTATTACACATGTTTATATAAAATTAAAAAAAAGTGCTGGATTTTTTCATTCTTTCTAAGAGCAGTTCACAGCAGGGGGCTATTTTTTCCAAATTCAGATTTCTTTATTGACACCACTTTTCTGAAGTGATGAAATTCCCACTGTTTTCTACTTAATTAATATATTACTAAATAAGGCGAATTTTACTATTTAAAAAAGGTGGTGCCAATCAAGAAATTGGAGTTAAAAAAAAAAAAAGTAGTCCACTGGCAACACTGCTTCACAGTTTTGTTTAATTTTTTCTCAAAACTTCGATTTTTCAGGTTTGTGTTCCTTTATTTCAATACCTATTAAACTTAAGAACTCAGATTTTCCCAAATACTTATATTATGTTATAGTGCATACTTTAACGCAGGGATTTAATGGTTTGTTGAGAATTATTTATTTTAGGCAGTCAAATCTTATCAAAAATGCTAATTTAAAAATGTCTTTCAATGAATAATTAATAATTAGTTTTCAGTTTCACTTAGAAAGAAAATGTTCTGGTAAAATACGTAGAGCATGTTATTCAAACTACTCTAAAAAATCCATACCTCTATCTCTTTCACCATTTCTGAGAAAAAGGTACAAAAAGTTGGTGTATTTTAACATGGCCGTGATACAGCGCACCCGGTCCCTTAATGCTCGACAGATGGAGAGAAAATATTAAGGTGATAAAACAATGATCACTTGTTATAATTAAAGCAGAGTTATAAATACGCAGGTTTTAAGGTCATTTGGTGTGGCGTTAAAGTATAAATTACAGTCGACGAAACAGTTCATTTCAAAATAACAGTTCATTTATTAAATTCAACTTGAATTTTAAAAACTTAAATAATAAAGATATATACATGCACCTCCAGCTTTTGCTGGGAATCATATTGACATGCTATAGCAAGGAGTAAATTTAAACTCCAACTCAATCGTCTTTCCATTCCATTACCTCCATCACTACACTTCATACTCCATGGAGTTTCACACTAAATATACTTACTGAGTACATCAAAACTGGAATAAAAATATGCATACAGTTACAGTTAAAAGAGAGTGCCTTTACGACCGAAATGGAAAAAGGAAAACTGGTTCGGAACGATATAACTTCCGAACAAACCAAACGACAAATTTTGGGGGACAAGACTTTGTCCAGATTTCCAACATGCGGCCCCATCGGTCGTAAATACCTCCTCTTTCTTTTCATAGTCAAAATCAAAAATATTACAAATAGCTCTTTGAAACTTTACATACAGAAGAGGTTTTGTCAGAAAGTCTGCCTTATTATCTTTAGAACTTACATGTTTTAACTCATTAACTGACGAATAAATTGACATCTTATGTCAATGTGTTTCGTTTTAAAATTCTCTTGGCTATTTTTAGAAAAATAAATGGCAGATTCATTATCACAGTACTGAATTGGTTTTATTCTATCGTATAAATTAAGTTCATTTAAAACTCTTGAATACCAAGTTAGTTCCTTTACACTTTCCGTTAATGAGATAAACTCAGATTCCATAGAACTTAGTGCAATACATTTCTGCTTCGATGATTTCCAAGCAAACGGAACGTTACTGAAGTAAATTATGTAACCACTACTTGAATGTCTTTTAGTAAGTTGACATCCCCAATTAGCATCAGAATATGCACACAAACTTAGTGATTTTACATTAGACAGATTTATTTTAAAACTTTTAGTAGCAAAAACATAATTCATAATATCTACTACTATTAACCAGTGTTTATATGTATACCCATTACAAAACTGTGACATTACATTTACAGAAAAACTAATATCGGGTCTTGATCTATTTGACAAAAATGATAGACACCCGATTAAAGATCGGTATGGAAATTTTTTCATTAATTCATTTTCGATAATTTCATTTTCGTTAACTTTATCTGGTAAAACAGAGCCAATTTTAAAAGGTAATTTAACATAACTTTTAGGTAAATCTTTATATTTTAATTCTAATCTCTCAATATAAGTTCTTTGATGAACGAATAATGAATCTTTAATCTGTTCAAAGTTAACACCTAGCAAATACTTTGTTAATCCTATTTCAGTAATTTCCAAGCTATTTTTTAACATATTAGTTACACATTGCAATACATTTTCATCTTTAGCAAACAAAACTAAATCATCTACATAGACAACTAAAATTGCGTTACTATTCAGTTTATACACACAGTTACACCATTTTAATTTACAAAATCCAAGATTATGTAATATATTATCTAATTCAGAATTCCATTCACGGCCACTTTGCCTTAATCCATAAATTGATTTATTTAACAAACAAACTTTATTCTCAGCACCCTTCATTTCAAATCCCGGAGGTTGTTTCATAAACACAGTTTCTTTTAAAGAACCATATAAATATGCTGATTTTACATCCAATTGAATATGATACCAATTTAACATAGAAACTAATAAAATAAACATTAGTTTTATAATTGAAAAATTTACAACAGGTGAAAATATATCATTAAAATCAATACCTGGTTTCTGTTTAAATCCTTGAGCTACGAGACGTGCCTTGTACTTTTTACCATTTTTTTCCGTGTTTTTTATATTATAAACCCATTTACTTCCTACTATTGTGGAATTTTTCGGTGGATCAACCAACCGCCAAACTTTTCTCTTACTCATCATCTCAAGTTCTTCTCTCATCGCGGCATTCCATTTCCCCCTTTCTGGATTTATTTGTGCATCCTCAAATGATTTAGGGATTTCGGTATTGTAAAATTCATGTTGAAATAATTCAGTTAAATATGGATCGTCCGAATCACTAGTTGAGGGTTCACTTAAAGTTTCAGTATTAGGATGAGTAGTTTTAGGTTTAAAGTCAAACTTATCTGGCTCAAACTGGATTTTATTTTCCTTACAATATTTTTTAACATCATTTAAAGATCTCAGTCTCGTATTTGTTATTGGGGTATAATAATATACGTCAATTCTCTTACATTTCGTTCTCGGTCTTTCAATCCTTTTCCATTCTGAAATATTTATAGAACTTACAGTTACCTTACCCCCCTTTTTCTCTTCATCTCCGTTTAAGCTATCTACTGGTAGTTCATGATTAAGATCTAATGTTGCGTTACTTAAACCGTTTGTTTTAATTTGAGATTCATTAAAATTCAATATAAAATCCTTATATTTGTTTTCTCCCCCAAATAATGTTTCTACACCCTTTTTGGATTCATCTATACGCACATGAAGGGTCTCTACAATTCGCCTTTCTTTTGGAATGTAAATTCTATATCTTTTAGTTTTCATGGCATAACCAACTAAGATACCTAGTAAGGCTTTCGGTTGAAGTTTATTTCGTTTAACTTTAGGAACATGAACAAATGCTAAAGAACCAAAAATTCTTAAATGTCTTACCGAAGGTTTGAATCCCGTCCATAATTCTTGCGGTGCAAGACCTTGGGTTAAACGGTGTTCAGTCCTATTTTTTGTATGAACAAACGCCAAAAGAGCTTCCCCCCAGAATGACGGTTTTAACCCGCTATCGTGTAACATTGCTCTAACTGCATTCATTGCTACTTTATTAAAATTTTCAGCAACACCCACCTGCTCTGGAGTATAAATGGAGGATCTTTCGATTCTTATACCTAAATCGGTTAACAATTTCTCAAATAATTTATGGGTAAATTCCAGCCCATTATCAGTTCGTACACATTTTAACTTTTTACCAGTTTGTCTCTCAGCTTTAACTAAAAACTTTTTAAAGCATTCAAACACTTCCGTTTTATCCTTAATTATATAAACCTCAGTCCTTCTAGAATAATCGTCAATTACTGACAAAAAGTATTTCCCCCCTCCTAACGAGTTAACAGGGCTAGGACCCCACAAATCCATATACACCCTATCGAGGATTTGATTAGAAATGCGTTTATACAAATAATTTCTTTTAAATGATTTTCTGTTAGATTTTGCAATTACACAAGTTTCACACATCTTATTTTTGTTTTTACAGTTAATATTTTCAATACCTTTAACACAATTATTTTTACTCATTTTTTCAAGTAAAGGTAAGTTTGTATGACAAAATCTACGATGCACAATCTCTGAATTTAAACTAGTAGAATAAGCAAAATTTCCACATTTTGAAGCATAACCTTTAACAATATACAATTTATCAACTCGAGGTACAGTAAAACAATATCTATTAAATTTATCATAGACAATCATTTTATTATTTCCCCATTTAATTTGGTTTCCTGCAATGTCTATATTAGACCCACCAATTAAATTTCTTCTCATGTTAGGAGCATATAACACATTTTTTAAAGTTATTTCTACATTACCTGTTACATCTAGGATGGTAAAGTCAATATCACCAATACCCAGAATTTCCGACGAACAGTCCTTGTCTCCTATCAGCACTTGTTGAGGGGGGAGGTTCCTATATGTTACAAATAGACTCCTGTCATTCGTAAAATGAGAAGTAGCCGCTGAGTCCAGAAGAAATTCCACGAACTTTCTACCATTTGAAGATATTAGGGCGAATTCAGATTGCTTTGTAGGTTCACTGTAGAAAACTTGCTTTTTCCCTCTAGAGTTCTTTTTGAAACACCTTGTATCTGTGTGACCAGGTCTCTTGCAGTAACTGCATATTAAACTCGGCCCCATACGATTAGCTGGTGAAGTATACGATCGTCTAGTAGTGTCCAGGTCGCTTCCACTACGTGAAACCCATGGCTTTTTACTGCTTCCAAAATTCTCCGCTGGAATGGTTGGTTTAACGGTAGGGTTTTTAAACTTAGTTGCATAAGCATCACCTACAGTGACAGCCTCTTTACTTTCATCTTTTCGTTTTAAGCAAATTCTGCCATATTCAGTTATTAACTGCTTAGATACATTTTCTAATTTAAATTCTTTATCTTCTAATCTATATAACACTTGAACTAGATTATCATATTCCTCAGGTAATCGACGGATTAGTTGAAAACATACTAACAGTTCTGGCATCTCAAATCCAGCATCTTTAATTTGAACTTTCTTTTCTTCAATTTTTTTACAAAATAAACCTATAGTTTCTTCTTGCGAGTTTAACTTCATCTCGAAAAATTCATCGACTAATCCCGCTAAGCGTGCTCGTGAAGTTGGTTCGAAGTTTAACTTTAAAATATCCCAGGCATCTTTGCCGCTTTCTGTCTGAGCAATTAGTATCTGGAATTTCCGTTCGATGGATTGGTAAATTGTTGTATAAGCTCTTCGTTTACGCCATTCAAAATCGCTTTTCTCACGATCAGAGGCATCCGATTTACATGCGATATCTGGCTTTGTAATAAATTCCCAGCAATTTCGGTCAATCAATACACATTTGACGTCGAGCTTCCAGGAAGGATAGTTATAATCCGATAGTTTCGGGAAGGAATAAGTTAACTCTGGTAATTGTGCCATTATGCAGTATATGTTTCATCTAAATCACACCATATTTTATCTATTTGACCTTTAAATAGCATGACATGGCCCCTTAACCATGTTATAATTAAAGCAGAGTTATAAATACGCAGGTTTTAAGGTCATTTGGTGTGGCGTTAAAGTATAAATTACAGTCGACGAAACAGTTCATTTCAAAATAACAGTTCATTTATTAAATTCAACTTGAATTTTAAAAACTTAAATAATAAAGATATATACATGCACCTCCAGCTTTTGCTGGGAATCATATTGACATGCTATAGCAAGGAGTAAATTTAAACTCCAACTCAATCGTCTTTCCATTCCATTACCTCCATCACTACACTTCATACTCCATGGAGTTTCACACTAAATATACTTACTGAGTACATCAAAACTGGAATAAAAATATGCATACAGTTACAGTTAAAAGAGAGTGTCTTTACGACCGAAATGGAAAAAGGAAAACTGGTTCGGAACGATATAACTTCCGAACAAACCAAACGACAAATTTTGGGGGACAAGACTTTGTCCAGATTTCCAACATCACTATTTGCCGAAACGTCAGTGAAGGCTTACTGTGGAGACACGAAAAGTTTTAGTATCCGTTAGTCTGTCTGTTTGTCTGTGTTCCGCGATAACTGCCGCATAAAGCATCCGATTAGCTTGAAATTGAGTGGGTATGTTAGTGAAGTACCCGGATTTAGCTGTATAGTTTTTTGTTATATTTGGTTCATTCGTTCGGAAAATATAGAATATTTTATTTTGCGCAATAATGCTTTTCTATAGCAATTCAGACGATTTTTCCATTTTTATTTGTTGAAAGGAAATGGCTCATATGAATGAAGGATTTAAATGTTAAATTATGGATAATGAGATTTCCTAATTAGCACCATGCATTATTTATATTAGTTTGAAATTTTGTGTATACATTTGTCAGAGATTTTAAATTCGGTGTATAACGTATAGAGGGATTTTATATATGTGTTCCAATAATATCAAATATTTTCTTTTACAAATTTTCTTTTTTTAATGCGCATACTTCATTGTTTTAATTTTCTTTTAACTGTTGCCTATCAACGGAACTACACCTAACAATATCGTAAATATGATAGTATGTGCAATTTTTTGGAGTCAAATCAACGTCAAATGGGATGAATTAATATCTTTTGCGTCTTTACATATAGATGGAATTTACCCCAGAAATAAAGAAAGGCTGTGTTCGATTTATTTTGTTCAAATATTTTTCTTAATTAAAAAGTTCATTATTTTCATAAGGAATAAACTGACATTTTGCTATAAAATTTAGAAATCATTTTTTTTTTACTGTTGCCAAGAAAATCAGATCCTGGAATAATAATTTATCCTAAACAGTTAATTTTGATTTGAAAGATTTTCATGTGCTAAAGGAAAATGAAATAAAAATTAGACATGAATACGTCTTCCTATTCGAAATAAAACAAGAATACGAAAAGAAGGTGAATTTGACCTCATATATCAAAAATAAAACGAATACCCTTTGAGGTTGAAATAAAAGGGCCTTGTGTTATATTAATTCTTATTATTAAAAGGAATGTTACCAATATCTTACGGTTTATCGTCTGCACACAGCTGACAGAAATGTTTAATTTTTAATCGAAAATTTCAATGAGAAAAAAAAAAATTGAAAAGCAAATAGATAGTAAATGTCAAATGTATGCACCGCAAAATTATCTCTGTTGAAAATGACGTCATTGTATCGGGAAATAAATATTTTCATTCTTAAAAACAAAACATTAACTAGATTGCCAGCAAAAATATTTTTTGACCAGTGTTACTTCTTAATGTCGCCTCATTTCCGAAAATATGAATGAAAATTATTTTATTTTTGAAAGGAAATTACATTTTCGTTCATAAAACGTAAACTTTTAATATAATTGCTAATAATAAATCATTTTCTGTTCACCAGTATCGAAAAGTACTGCTCAGAAGTGTAAAAATAAATCTAAGATTTAGGATAACCATTAGCGCAATCAATAAAAAGTTACATATGTAAACTGATGAGACTACGGAAGGTTCAGGGAGGCTCCGCCCCCCTGAAGATTTTACTATTTAAAAGAAATACTAGAATTAGTAGCTCATGAAAATTTAAAAATATCCTTACATAACAACGTTTTTAATTTAACGCCTCTAATACCTGAAAACTTCGTATTTTTTTATTCTTATAAATAATTACGTAATTTGAAAACTTTAAATTGCTGTTTGAAGGATATTGAATATTACCAAAGTGTGTTTAAAAACAATGACTTGCTGAGCTGAAGTTGAGGCTCCTAATCTGCAGATTTACTAGTTAAAATACATTCTTCTTTGCAATGACGTTATTTCAAAAATTCTTATTTACAAATTAATTAGTTTCCCCAAAGCGAAATTTAATGTATTTGTAAAGTTATAATAGCGAATTTCCTCTTTTGTTATAGATAATATTCCGTTATCAAAATTATTGAAAGCGATTCTAAGAAAAACAGTTGTTTTTATTTCCCTATATGAAAATTACTTTACTGTATATTTAAAAACGAGGGAATAATAGAGAGAATGAAATTAGCGGATTTTACTATGGGATTTTTCTTTACGATTTATATGAAAAAAAAACGTACAGCACATTTTAAATATATTGGATTTTTCAGTTTTCTTACAGGATTAAAAATTAAATGCTAGTCGAATAAAGATATCCAAAAGAAACATGCTCGTCCTTAATGATTTAACATTTAAATGTCATTACGAGTAAATATTTTTAATTACTGTTCCTTTAATAACTAAATTTTCGCAATCTTTATTAATATACTGCCCATTTAATGTTACAAATGTATAAAAAGAAATAGCTCTGTATGTCGATATCATGTGGATAGTGGCTACATTCTGAGATATCACTTTCGATTTCTTTGCTCATACCTTGTTTGCGTAATGTCGCATAAGTTAAATTTTGATATCGTGGAACATAAAATACAGTGAACTTTCAATTGAAACTATTCCTCAATCTACAGATATTTTATGACTTCTTTAAATTTTCCTTTTATGCATGAACTTCTCTTAATAACAACAGTGCCCATAATCATCTTCTGTGATTGGGTCCCCTTCAAAACTTTTCCATAATGTCTACAATGCCCCTTGAAATAAACGCGAAAAATATTAAATATTTTACTTCTAGAATGAAATATTTCAACGCAAAACAAAGGGGCACATCGTTCAGAAGACGAAAGGATAGCATTCTAGTGTTAAATAAACTTTCCTCGAAATCACATTTGTTCAGTTAGACCTTTTGGCAGTGGACCTGATTACGAAACATTAAGCATAACGATAGATTACACATATAGAGCTAAATAGAAATTTGTCATAGAAAAGATTGATTCCTATTTCATAGCTGCCAGCTTGTAGGGTTCTTTCTGACCACTAAAATTTAATAGACATTTTTGCCTTATTGAATTGTTAAAAATCGTTAGATTTTGGCAATCCAATTAGGCAAAATGTTCTTTTAAGTTTTAGTGGTAAGAAAAAACCGTACACGTTAGCAGCTATGCTATTTGGTATTGAATCTAATCAAGTATTTTTGGATTTTTTGCAGCAGGTGTCAAAACTAGTGTTCTAAAGAAATAATCGACCTCTTAAATCGGAGACAGATTTGGTGATTAGACAAAGCAATGATTACTATAACATGTTAGCGGTATCCCGAGAGCCAAAGTTTGACATTCCTGGTTTACATCTTGCGTTGCATCAGAACATGCTGAGATATTTATTAAGAAATTTTCCTCTGTTTTCGCGATTTCTCGAGCTGTCACATTCAACAGCCTGTTTTCTTGAACGACATTCCACCATGACACTTCGAAGTTTAATAACGTTTATTTATTAATTTATTTTAACTTTGTTTTAACATTTTTTCGGTAATTGTTTTTCTTTAATATAAAAGTATTTCTAACAATGCCGCCAGCGAAAGCGGTTATTGAACATAATGCGATTATTGAATGCTCAAGCAGTGTATGGCATATTCAGGTTGCGCACGGTTTTTACATCTTCACCGTTACATTTTGCAAATTGAATTTCAACTATTTTCTCTAAATTTTGAAAGAGCTAACTGCGAATAATGAAAATATTATTAACTCATTGCCTGCTAATGGTGCGTTTTCGCACCGTTAAAAATATATTTAAATTAACTATCGAGATACAACTATTTTTTAATAAAAAATTGCCTTGATTAATTGCAGAAAGTTTGAACATTAAATACAGCTAAGATTATCTTTTATAATATTTGTGGTAGCAAAAGTAAAAATGTTCAAGACTCCTATCTTACAGTTTCGGCAGTTAATGGATAATTTTTGGATTTTTTTGTAGAAGTTAAAATCTGTGCATACTCGGTGTATGAGCGAGAACTCCTGAGATAAAAGAAATATAAATGCTCGCCTTATTAAATTATGGTTCTCCTCGATTAGTAACTTTTTAGTTTAATGGTGTAGTTGTAAGCAATATATTAATCAAAGGCTAAATACACCATACATGTTACAAATAATCTATTTTAGGCTCAATGTTCTTAACATCTTGAGGGGCAGTGAGATATATTATATATCAACTAATTTTCATCATGATTTTCAGCAGAAACTTTTAATTAAATTTTATCTTTTAAACTTTGGTGTAAAAAAGTAAAAAATTCCTTTTCCTTAATTTGAAACATTTTTTTTCGAAAATTCCAGTGTCAGTTCACCATTACAGAACCACAGTTGCTTGCCCCTGAAAAGGTTAATACTTGAGTGTATGTAGATGTAGGGTAAACTGGGGTAACTGGACCCACGAGGTGACTAGGTCATGGGCTGATTTATAAAAAACCGTTGATGTCTTTTAAGTTTTAGCTTTTGTCAACATTGCACCCCCATCTCTAATTCTTAAAACACAGTGTTGTTTTTATAGGGGGGGGGGGGGTTGTTGTTATATTTATTCAGAAATTTCGAGTTCATTCAAAAATAAAGAATAGTTTTCATGCTTTATTTAATTTGTGAGAATTAGATATCACATAACGTGAAAATTCTTCTTACGAAACTTCCGGTGTGAATTTGAAATTTCGGATTAAAGTTGGAGGTCAATCTAGCAACCCAGTTAAAACAACGTGTGTCAACTAAATCATAACTCTATCTTTGCTGTGATAGGTTGCCGAAAATTTAGGTTTCTTTTTTAAAAAACAACGTCGATTTGGTTGAACTTCCTGGGCTTTTTATTAATATACGGTAAATACTTTTATTAAAAAATCATTTGTTTTATGATTAAACCAGGGTTCGTACGCATCAGGGGATTCAGGGTATTTTCGGTGTTTTCTTACCAAAAATTTCGCGAAGTACTGGTTGCTATATCTGAAGCTAGAATTTTTTTCATTAAATAAGGCAAATATTACTCTGCGAAAATTCTGATAAAAGGCCCTTGAAGCGTACGAACCTTTTTAAACACATAAATACATTAATATTATTAGATATTTATATATATATTTACTTCATGTTTCAAATGTAAGGCTGGTTTTCCAGTTATTCCATAAATGTTTCAAGAATGTGGTAACTGGGGCGTGTATCAGGGGTAATTGGACCATGTGGGATCTAGTTACCCCCAAAGTTATAAATATTTTTTTTGAGTTTCTCTTACTTCGGAAATAAATTTCTCCATTGTTTTTGTTTTTTGCTTTGAATTAAAAAAAAATACATAATACCTTATTAAAATTACATAATAAAATTTAAAAAAAAAAGCACATTCAGGGTATCAAAGAAAATTTCTTAAGTGTGATAGCTATGGCTCGAAATTTTACAATGCAGATGATGAGACGTACATAAGACAAAGTGAGATTATTAGAAAAAATATCGAAAGTAATAAAAAATATCTCTGTTCGATATAGCAGTAAGGTTACTTTCTCCACAGGTTTATTGGACATATCTAACTTTCATTGCGGTAAATAAAAAAGAGAATAAAATACTTAAGTACTTACGTAGCCATTTGCTCATAGATTTTCTTTGTTATTTTTTCCCTTAAAATATGCATGTAACTTTTATACTTACTGCCTAACTAGAGTACATTTATTCAATTTTTATGTTTTTTGTATTAAAAAAATAATAATATTTTCACTTTTACAGGTGTCGCATTATATATGCAAAATTTTATTGTTCCTACCAGAAGTCTTAATGAGTAACCTTCATGATGATTATTTTTAACATATTCCAAAGATGGTGCGATGAAAATATTATTTTCAAAATAGTGGTAGGAACAATAAAAATTTCCCTGTAGAATACGACGCTGATTTTAGTCCTTTCCTTAGACACATAGACAAGAAAGGTTTCCCTTACAACGCACTTTAGTTGATATATAATTTACATGATCTGCCTGGTTTAAATTTGTTTAAGCTGTTTACAATTTTTCAAACAAGATCTGATACCCCATATTAAAAAATAAAAGCATGTGAAACATAGACCCTCCTGATCCACTTGCTCTATTTTTATGGGGTAACCGGATCCACGAGGAAATAAAGATGATATATATCTACCCTATATATATAAAATCCTAATGAATCGAATTGAAACGAATTTATGTAACGATTCTATGAAACGACTGATTAACACTAGAACGGCGGAAAATTTTATTCAAGTTTTATAAAAAATTTTCACATCGGAATTTTTTCTTAAAACTATTTAACTTACTTATTTAAGTTATTTTTGTACATCATGTATTAATCTTATATTCTAAAATTTTTTTCCGGTTCGAATCGACATGTGTTCATTTGGCAAGGGTCAAAATGACCCCTTGCCGCCGTTCTAGTCTTAAACAACTGATTACGTTTCTAGGCGATTTCTCCTAAAATATGGAATACTTTGCGATGAAATGAATATCAAAAATCCGTATTGATCCACAGATCTCAAAACTGGTATAGGAATTTCAAAATTAGAATTAGTTTTTTGAAATATTAAATTTTTTCTAATTTTAAATACTTTTTTTCTAATGATGGCAACTCAAATTTTAATCATAACAGATTTTTTTTTTTTCATATTTTAGAAAAGGTTATTTTAAATCAATTTGGCGACGAGTTTGGCCTCCCTTAAATGTATGCTAAGAAATGCATCATGTTACTTTTATTCAGAATTCAATTTATATTTCATTATCATTTTATTTAATACAAAACTTTCATTTAAAATTGAAACCATTAAAATAAATGGCTTTTACTTCATTCTTTTTTTTAAACGAAACGAAAAGAAAAATATTAGACATAGATGTCATATACGCAACGAGGTACCTAATTGGCGCCAAAATGGCGTAATTTTGCCTGACATGGTAACCCGGCTATAGTTGCTTATTTATTAATAAATGTTTATTTGAATTTATTTTCTTTTTATTTACAAAAAATGTTATAAATTGTTTTGTTCTATAGTTATTAATTAATTATTTATTTATTTATTGTTATTTCATTTTAAAAATAACAGAAAATTATTTAAAAATACATAGGTAACAGGTAATTGAAAACGAGGTTTTCGCCAAATTGTCGTTAAAAAAAAATCACGCCAAACCCGGTGCGTATGTGACAATGCAACAAATCATGAGATTTAATTTCCACTTCAAAGCCACGGCTTAATGTTACTACTTCTCCCGTCGACCAATTTCGCCAAATTATATAAATAGCCAAATTATACAAATTGACATATTTTTTTTATTTTATATAACAAAAGAACAAATAAATTAGTATAACATTAATAAAAATACAAATAAAACGTCGAAATAAAAATCACTTGATGGCGTGAAAATGTGTAACTTCCTTAAAGTCAAGTGAATGTGACATTTACGATCAACCATTATTGGCATTTAATCTTATAGTTTGGCCCCAGATTTTTGGTCGATGGGGTAACCAAGTAGCACCGTTTTAATTTACCGCTCGAAAATTAAAAAAAATGCTAACTGGCGAGTTAAAATAAAAGCTATTGGCGAGATTTTCACCCGACTAACATAAAAGTACCAGGAATTCTTTGGAATCATGGCAACTTTTATGAAGTTTTATTCGAAAAACAATTTTCATTCTTTAATCAAAATGGAAACCTTTCTTATGAAAAGCGAATGAATCAGCCCGTTGTTTGTGGCAGTTACATGACTTGGACTATTATAATATAAACGAAATAATGGGGATAGAAAAATATTCGGCGACTTATCACACTTGTGGCTGGCTAACATTAAAGTACCAAAATGGCCGCCTGGAATATAAAAAGCGAAGGGATCCGCCTGGAGCTGTTGATGATAGTCACACGACTTAGGCTATTATTATAGAGATTGTTTTCAATTTTATAAACAGCGCAAATAATAATATTTCCTAACGATTAAAAACTTATTTTCACGTGACTATTAAACACAGAAAAAAAAAAAAAACTTTAAAATTACTATTAAATGAGTATGTGTTAAAGGCAAAAAAATATTGAAAATTATGTCCTGAAAATAGTATTTACTCGTGAATATTAAACGGGAAAGGAAACTTTAAAATAATAAATACATTAATATGCGTTTAACCCTTTCACGGACAAGGCACTTCTATTCGTAAAATATTGAAATCAGTGACGGGCAGAAGAATTTACAAGCAAATTTCGAAATACAAAAATGCTTTTGTTCACTTACTTAATAAAAGGGAAATTATCATCCCAATATTCTGATGCTAATGTGGCATTTAAGATTTAAAATTAAGTTGTCCAAAAATGAACCACCGCCATTGAAGGGGTTAAAGCAGCAAATTTTAATAATTGTATTATGTCAATCGTTTTATAACGCTGTTAAAAAATACCGAGAGACAAAAACTCTGTTTACTTAATTCATTTTATTTTAGCTTCTTTTCAAATGTTTAACTGATCTTCTTTAACCAAACACGAAAACAACCATTGGATGTCTTAACAGCAACTGATTATACCTTAAATTTTTGCAATCAAAGGGAATTGAATGGAAACCCGTTTACAGAGAGATCGCTACAGGTTTTTTTAGTATAATTCAATCTTCTCTAATCTTTTTAAAACCGATGAGATTAGCGTGCTTTTAGATTCTACAGTGTCTGAACGGGGGTTGGCAAGCGTAGCTTGCAGGGGGCAGATCTCGCTAGTATATATCTATATTTATCTATCTATCTGTCTATCTATCTATCTATCTATCTATATATATATATATATATATATTAGATGTTAAAATGTAATTTTATACATTTCTGCCTGATAGACGGAACCTAACTGAACACATTTACAAATGTTCAGACTTTAATTCAAATGAAAATTAGCTTTTTCTAGCTGAATTGCCAGAATCTCCAGAATCACATTGTAAAATCATGGCCCAGTTGTCCCCCGTAACCCTACCAGTTGGGCACAATTAAAGAACACATGTTTGATGAAAAACTAAAGAAGGTAATCTGTTTGAAACATTAAAGAAAAGTTTTGTATTTATTCAGTTTATGGCAGGCGGAAATGAGTTCTATAACAAAATAATAAAAATATTATATAAAACCGATGACGCTATATATAAAAATGAAAAAAGTAGAATTTTCTACCACCTAATTTTTGAAAGCTTTTTATAGGAAAGTTCTCATGGTAAAATATGTTTATTTAAATGATAGTAATAGTCCTGCTGCCGAAGAATAGTCTTGTATTAAAATATATTAATTTAAAAATACGGTCGTGGAAAAAAAAAAAGTAAACACACCCTATTAACTCCTCAACACCCTATTAACTGCTTACTGGTACCAAACGATTGGAAATAAAGACTGCTTTTAAATGATGTATATAAAATTTGCTTCGGAGCTATCTACATATTAAAATGAACCCAAACTTCTTTTATCTCAATGGCAATACCCTATTTTAACAATATATTTCAAATCTTCGGTTCAATCTAAGCCTTGACACCAAATTTCAAGTCATTTGAATCAAGTTTTTGAATTATAAACATTCAAAATTTAGTGCTTCTAATGTTAAATTACATTTTCATATTTTTATGAAATCTCCTGCAATTATACTCCTAATGAGCTAATTTTTTGTGCAGCAATAATACTAAAATACCCAACCATAAATACGTTGAATTTACAATTTTTTATAATTTTATAATATGAATTAATGAAATTAATATTTGAAAAAAAATTATGAATTGCAACCTATAATTTTTTTTGATGGATTTAGATTTGTTAAGTCCTGCTTTACAGAAATCCAAAATTTCACCATTTTCTTCTAAGTAGTTTTCAAATTATGATTAAAAAAGGGCAAAATGATGGCTTAAGGGATCATTCTATGATAGAACTGACTAGATATTTTGGAATTTGTTATGCTATTCTGTAATCTAGCATTCTTCAATGACTGCTAGATTACAGAATAGTTAAGATGCATTGATTAAGAAGGTGGCTTTCTCGGTTTACAATCGAGTACCGAACTTCAATTTGGATACAGCCTCTAAAATACCCTCTTTTTAAAATAATTAATTTCTCTTAAAATTATCGTACCAATTGCATAAAACTTTGTTTTTAGGCTAATTCAAGGGTGTAGAGTTCATTTATGCTGTCAGAATTGTGTACTGCTATTGAAAAAAAAACAAAGTTATGGTTCGTTTTAATATGTAGATGGCCCCCTAAGCAAATTTTATATACATTATTTAAAAGTAGACTTTATTACAAATCGTGTGGTACCAGTAACTTTATTCTACGATAATGCTTTGCAGAGTTAGTAAGTGGTGTTTACCTTTTTTTTCCATGACTGTACATATTCAGGGTTCGTACACATCAGGCTATTCACGAAATTTTAGGAGTTTTAGTACCAGAAATTTCGTAAAGTACTGGTCGCTACATATAAAGACGCAATGTTTTTTCATTAAATGAAGCAAATATTACTTTGCGAAAATTCTGGTAAAAGGTGCTTGAAAGTCCTTGAAGCGTACAAACCCTGATATTTTTGTTAATATTTGCTAATGAAATATCTCTAACATTTAAGCGCCAACTATTGGTATAATTTAAAAATAATCATTTTTATTTCATATCACTCTAAAGAGTATAAATACCAAAGATTTAAAAAATATTCCAAATAGCTTAGCTTAAAGAACACTTCAAACAGGTGTACTTTAATTATGTCCACCTTTAACCCCTTGAGGGTCACCGGTATATATTATATACCACCTACGATTAATGAAGTTTTACACCAGAAAAATTTTATTAAATTTTACTTTTCTAACTTTGGTGGAAAAAAGCCGTAAAATTGCTTTTACTTACTTTGAAATATAATTTTTCAAAGATTCCGATGGGAATTTGGCATTTCACAAACGTAATTGCTTGCCCCTCAAGGGGTTAAAAGATAAAATTTCATTCTATAAAATAATCTAATTTACATTATAATGAATACTCAGTGTTATGTTTGAAGTAATAAGATAAATATTTATCTACAGATACAGTAACCGATGTAGTTATAAATGTTAAATTTAAGCATTCAAATATAAATTTAGCCGTAAAATTGAAATAATGTATTCGGCTAGAGCTTAATGTCTTTGTTCCCTGTCAAAATAAATTTACCAAGAACTTTTTAATCTTAAGCTTCCTTTTCGGTGTGTAAGTTAAAAGTATTTGACATTGAACAGCAGTTTACTGGGGAAGTTTTGCCAGTGATGAAGAATTCATTTTGAAAGATCCCGAGGCAAGCAGAAAAACAATGACGCATTCATTATTTAAGATTTTCCACTGTCATTATGTAGAAATACACATTCCATTAGATTTAAGTAAAGCAAATAGATGCATAATTATAAAATTATTTATTTCTACTAGAGTTCAGATTTGCTTCTTTTGATGGCGTATAAAATTCTAATTGAGGTCTTTGTTTTAAACTTTTGATTATGATCTTGGACGACGATCCTTTTATATTTACTCGTACCACAATTTTAAAAAAAAATTCTTTTTCCCACATTTCTTTTGAAATTATTTTAGTACAAATTTATTGAAGAGAATAGTTTCAAAAAGTGGTGTAAATAGAATAAAGTAATGGTCTCTGTGACAACATATATCCCAACCCCATAATCAAAGGATTAAAAAATATTTATATTACTTCATCTTAAAACTTAAAAGAAAAAGTTAGATAGATACACATGTATGTACCACTTTTTTTCTGAAATCGTACTTTTAATAATTGATAAAAAGTTCTGCAATTTAAGAAACATGCTTCTGTTTTTGTGATTTTTCTTTTTTCACTTAAGTCCTTGACCAAACTAAAGTTGTAAAATGGATGTGACTTAATAATAAATCTGTTCATTTTTATACGATCAGGTTACAACTAATCTCTTTTTTTTTACAAGAGGCTGGAGTCCATGTTTTTCAATCTATACTAGATAAATGTACACTTTTGCTTCAAAATTCCAAAACTAATACAAACTAATTATATACTTTTTTCTTTTAATTTTTATTTAAAACATACTATAAAACTTAAAAAAAAAATAAATACTATGTCTCTGGATTGTCAAACTAAAATTGAGAATTTGACAAGACATAATAATAAATCTGTTCACTTTTATACGTTCACGTTACATGTAATCACTTTTATAAAAGAGGCCGGAGCCCACGTGTTTCAATCTATACTAGATAAATTTATACGTTTTCTTCAAAACTGTAAAAATAATACAAAATAATTAAATACATTTTTCATTTTGTTCTTAAAACATAGTATAAAATATTATAAAATAAATAGTATTTATCTGAATTGTCAGTGTCAAACAAATCGTCGGTAACATGTCAAACTATCCAATGTGAAAACAGTGGGCTACTTTTTTAAAATTCAGATTTCTTGATTGGCACAACTTTTCTGAAATTGTAAAATTCCCCTTGTTTTCGCCTTAATTAATATGTCATTAAATAAGGTGAATTTTGCTATTTAAAAATAAGTGGTGCCAATCAAGAAATCTGAAATGTAAATAAAGTAGCCCACTGTTCTCACATTGGATTGTTTGGCATGGTAACGACGTAATTATTGTTTGATTTTTTTTTAAACGTTATTAATGATTACAATGAGTATTTCAACATCAATTATATCAGATCATCATGTATGAAACTTGTGTTTACAAAAGGACCAGATTACCAACGGATAATTTCCACGAGTAAATTTTAATAGAAATTTTTATTTTATATAAGGCTATTTCCATGAAAACTTGTCATGTCTGTCACATACTACGATTTTTGGCTACCAGTATTTTAGAACGTTAAAATGTTTTTTTTTTTTTTTTTTTTTTTTTTTTTTTAATCGGAAATTTCTGATCAATTAAATAACGCGAAACAAACTTTCCGAAAATGACGGTGTCCAACAAGCATAGCGATTTTCAGTTGTGTGACAGACATGACAAGTTTTCATGGAATTAGCCATAAACGCCATATTTATGAAAAATTACTATCATGAATAACCCAAAAATCTCTATTTCTTTTTTACTGATGGAAGTTTGTCCCGTTGATAATCTGGATCTTTTGTAATTACAAGTTTCATACAGTGCTGCCACGGGCGACTATTTTTTAATCCTATCTCGTACTACATTTTCAGAACAAAAATCTTTTGCGCACACAATGACAACGTGTAGAAGAAAAATACACTATAGGCTAATTCCATGCGAACCTGTCATGTCTGTCACACAGCTTAAAATCGTTATGCTTGTTAGCCACCATTCTTTTCTAAAACTGTGCTTTGTCTTATTCAATTGATGAGATATCTCCGATAAAGTAAGTCATATTTTTCCGCTCTAAAATACTGGTAGACAAAAATCGTAGTGTGTGACAGACATAACAAGTTCGCATGGAATTAGCCTATCAACATTATTTTTTCATAATAATGGTGCGAAAAAAAATAAAAATAGTCGCCGATGACAGCCTTGTTCATTCATGATGTTATAACAGCTTTATCTTATTAATTCCTTTAAAAATAGTTGATTCCATACAAGATTTTAAAAAAATAATAATAATATTTACATTTTTCTGCAACTAATAAGAAAGCTTTACACAAGTGAAAAATTACAATAATAGATATTTTTACAGCATTATGGCTTAATAATATATATCACAATAACAAAAATCATGCTATTAATCTTAATTAAATATTAATTTCATGCAAAGTTTAAAATAGTTTTCATTGCGTTTTTAATTTTAATTAATTTCCTATTAAAAAGATTTACTTAAAATTAATTTGTTGAGTTAAATGGTTTAATACTTTTATTAGCACTCATAAATAACATTTATCCAATTATATATATTTTTTTTTATTAAAATAGAAGTTTTAAGTGAAAATGCAGAAAAAAAAAACTATAAACACACCTAATTTCGCATACTGTAATCTTATGAAGTAGTTTAGAAATATATTTAATTTTAAAGGAACACGCACAAAATTTCTATTCATTTTCAGGAAATGTTTCCTCTATAAAAAGCAATGCAAAGTTATTTAAAACAAATCAAAGTACTTCATTGAAACTATTTTTTGAAGCTACAGTGAATTTTTAGTAAATAAAAAAAAAAAAAAAAAATTAAGATATTTTTATAGACCACTTATTTAGATATGTATAAGGAAACAAATTAAAAATTCGAAGTGACTCCGAGTAAATTTGAAAATACGTTTCCTTGAATCGTATAATAGCATAGACGATAAAACCTCAGAATAGAGGACTCATCGGAAGCGTGAAGCTTGTCCGGTATTTCGACTTGTCCGCTTTTCAGGGGTAATAACATACACATATATATATATAACACGCTAAGATGACGATTCAGGGTCTTACTCATATTCGAGTAAAGCAACTTATCACTGAAATGTTAAGTATAAGTATTTAGTGCCATACGTAAGCCGAATGTTCAACATATGGAAATATACACATAAAGTATAAAGTGTTTTATATCACATCTGTTCTCCTGCTTTTTCTCTAAAATCTTCAAAAACTATCCGATTATAATGCTTTAAATTCTAAATTAGAAATAACTGATAACAAGCAATTATAAACAACGGATAGCCAGATATAATGACACCAACACTGTTTTGGCACCATTTATCGGCAACCGATATAAATGAAAGAACTTAGAGTTTTTTATAAGAAAAATGCAGGATGCAATGATATAATTAGATATCTATTTTTAAAAGCTTCGGTTATATAATTTTAAAATTGTGTTCAATATAAAAAGAATATTAGAATTTAAATTTAGTTTTATTAATTTTAATAAGCTTAACAATGATCCGCTTTTTTGTTGTTCTTGTTGTTTGTTTGCATTATAAATAGAGTATATATTTTTTCCCCAGATGTAATTGAAATAGAATATTGCATTTGTATGACTAAATATTATTTATTCACATTTTCTTATTAAATCGCAATTTTCTTTTCACTCCAAAGTTATGTTTAAATAGTACTACATTAAAAATCGAAATTTTCTCGGCATTGATATAATTAATATATATAATGCATTGCATTATACATTGTAAATTCCGACAATTTTGATTACAATTTATAAGAAATATAAATTTTATTTCCAATGTAATTAAGTAGTGGACGTAAGCTAATCTCTTAAGCATTGATAAAATTGAATTAAAATTTCTCGAAAGAAATTATAAAAATAAGAAGTTTGATTTTATTTATATCGAATGAAATTTTAAAGTTATCTAAGTGAAGCTTTCGAAAATTGATCTTGAATTATATCAATGTGTCTTGGATGTTTCTTTTTCTTTTAAAATTTTACAGACAGACGGACAAACCGAGTTTAAAAACCTCTTTCAACTATGCTGGAAACTATTATAAACATGATTACATTATTTGTATACTAACATCAAAGCAATGATATGCATTTTATTTCAGCTTTTAAAAAAAATCATTTAAAAAAATGATTAACTTAATTCATTTATATTTGAAAAATAAATAAATAAATAATCTTCTTTATATAACATAAATTTAAAAACTTTTCTTCTGCATAGAAACCATTTTTACTATATTTCTATGAGCATAGAATAAACTTTGTGGGAATTGTAATAAAAAGCATCTTAAACAACGATTTTTAAACACAAATAACGTACAAAACGATAAAAATACCCATACGATCGTTTCGAGGATACATCGATCCCTTTCCTCAGTGAGAAAAAAAAATAAGATGGGTTCAAAGAACCCCCCGGCTATAGCCCCGGGAACTGGCTTATGGATTGATTGAAAACGCAGATGTAAGAGTTTATATATCCCAAAGAAATGACGTAAATGAACAGAACTAACTGAAAAAGAGTGAGTCACTGCGCAGGATCTCTCCACACTGGTGAAAGAAAAGGGGTGCTGGTCATATCATTTACTAAGATGGAAGTGGAAGTATGTTATATCCAACTGTCGTCAGTTGACGACAGTTTACCGTAAACCTTTTGCTGTAAGCTTACCCCCTCATTATAAGTCGAATCATCCCCCACATCAAAAACTTGCAGCTTTCAATACTCTTATTTTACGTGCACGTAAAATTTGTTCAAATTCTGATTTATTTAATAGTGAAATTAACTATATAAAAGCAGTTGCCATCGATCGTGGATTTAGTTTGAATATCATCAACCGCATTTTATCTAAACCTCAGATAATCACCGATTCTGTTCCAGCAAATAAAGAATTAAAAAATGCTGTTGTCTTACCTTATTTTCCTAAAATCAGTACACACATTTCTCGTATCCTCAGTAGGTTTATTTTTAAAGTTGTTTTCTCTCCAACCAATAAAATTTCTTTCTCCAATCTTAAAGATCCTTTTGGTGTTCATAATACCTGGGGAATTTACAGAAATTTTTGTGAGTGCGGCCTTTCTTACATTGGGCAGACGAAGCGTGCACTTAGAATTAGGCTGAAAGAACACCAGAATTAGGTTAGAAAGCAGGAAATTGAGAAATCTACAATAGCGAAACATTGTTGGAATTCCAACCACCAGTTCAATTATCCAGAGGCAAAAATTATTGAAAAATGTAACTCAGATTTTGATATAGACTTTTACGAAGCTCACTATATTCATAAACATACTTCCACTTAGTAAATGATAAGACCAGCACCCCTTTTCTTTCACTAGTGTGGAGAGATCCTGCGCAGTCACTCTTTTTCCGTTAGTTCTGTTCATTTACGTCATTTCTTTGGGATATATAAACTCTTAAATTTGCGTTTTCAATCAATCCATAGGCCAGTTCCCGGGGCTATAGCCGGGGGGTTCTTTGAACCCATCTTAATTTTCATTTTCTCACTGAGGAAGGGGATCGAAGTATCCTCGAAACCAGTGTTGCCAGTGGGCTACTTTTTTTAATTCAGATTTCTTGATCGCCATCACTTTTTTGAAACGGTAAAACTACCTTTGTTTTCGCCTTAATAAATATGTCATTAAATAAGGCGCATTTTGCCATTTCAAAAAAGTGGTGCCAATCAAGAAACTAAATTAAAAAAAAGTAGCCCATCTGGCAACACTGCTCGAAAAGATTGTATGAGTATTTTTATCGTTTTGTGCGTAAAAATCGTTGTTTAAGATTTTAGCTTTTTATTATATTTGTATGATTTAAATGAAAACGTGCATGTTTGCAAAGAGAATTAATATCGAATTTCTCCGAAATATTGTCTTTTTAATTTGACAGAATTAAAGCAAAACAATATTTTAAGTTTAGAAATGCGTAACTAAACGTGTCATTTACATAACATCAAAAACGTTATTTACAAATTGTTGACTTTTTATTATTTTAAAGTACTTTCTAGAAATAAATAATTAAATATGTATAATTATAACATAATTTTTAAAAAAATCTTTTAAAAGCTCTCTTGGAAGATGGAAATAAAAAATCCAGGTATAAAAGGACTGTACGATATTTAAAAGAATTTATTCATCTCAGTAACTATAATTTAAAGATCTGTCTTTTGAATTTTGCCCAGTTTTTCTTCTAAGCCAAATAAAATGCATTTTTGATGTTATAATGATGCGTTTCCTCTTTCGTTATCGATAACTGCCACCATGACGTTATTAAAATTATTTTAAAGGAATCCCGTGAATGACAGATGCTGTTATTTTCATATATTAAAAGTATTTTAAGAAATCTCATGATTGACAGATGCTGTTATTTTCCCATATTAAAAAAAAGTTTAAAGTATATTTAAAAAGGATTCAATAATTCAAGAAATTAATTTGATGGATCTTGTGTCATATCTCCTCGTGATTGCTATGAAAATTAGTCGGATGTGCCAATCTCAAACTTTCTTCTATCTCATACATGTTAATACTTCAAAATTCTCTAGTACAGTGCCAAAATTAAATGGCAATCTATGCCCATCTTGCGGATTCTAAAGATATGAAATTCAGTGCATTAGTTCTTAAGGTAGGACTATTGCTAAAGTCGTCTAAATCATGCAAAAAGCAGCATATCAGCGCCACCGTTTATGTGATTTACACCAAAATCTAATCATCAATAACTTATGTTAACTTCTAACAGAATCTGGAGTTTGATGAAAATCCGTGCACTAGTTTTTTGAAATGGAGCTATTGCGGAAATCGTAAAAAAATCCACATAGCAGCGCCACCTGTTGCGCGATTTACACCAAACACTAGTTAGGACCAACTAAGGACTAGATGACTATGAAGCTTGACGAAAATTCATGCATTAGTTCTTGAGATACAGCTATTGCGGGAATCTTGAAAAACGCAGTGCAGCAGTGCCAGCTGTTAGGCGATTTTCACCAAAAACTAAACAACACTAATTTATATCAGGGACTAACTGAATCTGAAGTTTCATGAAAATTTGTGCATTACTTCTTTAAATAAAACTATTGCAATAATAAAAAATAATGCAGCATAGAAGCGCCACCTGTTGGGCGATTTTCATCAAAAAACAATCATCACCGAATTATATCAAGGACTAACTGAATTTGAAGTTTTATGAAAGTCCACGCATCAGTTGCTGAGATATAGCTAATGCGGAAATCGTGAAAAATGCAGCACAGCAGCGTCACCTGTTGGGTGATTTGCACCAAAAAATAATCAGAACAAATTTATATCAAGGTCTAACTGAGTCTATAGTTTTGTGAAATTTCGTGCATTAGTTCTTGAGATAGAGCACCCACAAAATTTTTGTCACATACAGACTCACAGATTGACAGAGTGACAGAGAGACAGACAGACATTTTCTAAAAACAATCAAATCGTGTTCAGGACCTTCTAAAACGTATAAATCCATGGAAAACCGGAAGTCGAAATTTTTTACGAATTCAATACTTTCTTCTTGTAAAGATTGAAGAAAGTAAAAAATTACATCTTATTTTTAATATACTTAATTTTGTTATTTTCTTATAGTGTTTGAAATCGAATGGTGGTCTGATAAAAATAAAAGTTTCCAGTTAAACTGACCGCATTGAACTCACAAGCTGTTTACACTAATTGTATATTATACTCTTATTTAAAGAAATAATGCCCTTCGAAAAATAAATTAAGGGGTGGTATTAGCTCCCCCATCTCCCCTCTTGATACTTAACCAATGAAACTCCAAATGTAATCAGGGATTTATTAGATCAAATTTTATTAGAATAAACCTGCATACCAAATTTAAAGCAAATCCTATAATTCTGCATGAAATACCGATTTATCAAAATTAAGTGGAGATTAGTCCCCCGTTTCCCCTTTATACTTAAACAAATAACCCCAAAACTAATCAGGAAAGCGCATTACCAGAATGTATCTATATAAAAAATTTAAAGAAAATAGGATATTTCTATCTAAAATTATCGCATTACGTACATACATACGTACTCGCGCATACAGAACATGCGGGCATATTAGCTCTCAGGCCTGTGAGCTAAAATATAATCGTAAAAAACTTTTAGATATCAAATGAAAAATAATAATTCCAGCATAAATTACGGATTTTTTCATTACAATTTTTTTCCAAGAGTTTTTATAGTTATGACATAAAGGGTGCTAATTAGTTTAAAGTAATGCTTAACATACTGGAAGAAAATACCAAGACGTAAGATCAATTATCGTTATTTAAAATAAATTCTTTGCTTCAATGACATCATTTTAAAAACTATCATTTGCAAATTTAATAGTTTTTCTTTTGAGCGAAATTTAATGCATTTTTGAAGTTATAATGATGCGTTTCCTCTTTCGTTATCGAAAACTGCCATCATATCGTTATTAAAATTATTTTAAAGAAATCCTGTGAATGACAGGTGCTGTTATTTTCCCATATTAAAATAACTTTAACTTGTATTTAAAAATGATTGAATAATTGACGAAATGAATTTTATGGATCTTATGTCATTTCTCCTGATAATTTCTTTGAAAAAAGAATCACATGTTACTTTTAATATATATTTAATTATCTAATTTTCTTACAGCATTTGAAATTGAATGCTGGCTTAAAAAAGTAGACAAAAAAATAATAAAAGCGTACTTTTAGATATCGAAAGAAAAATAAAAATTCCAGCATAAATTACGGACTTTTTCATTACAAATTCTTCCCAAGAGTAAATACTTAATTTCATGTAATTGGATATACAGTCAGTACCGGATATATGGTCACCCGCTTATAATGCCACCTTTAGTAAGTCCGGACTGACTGAATAGGTATTATGTTTTAAAATACACTGCCTATATGGTCAGTTTGTAATGGCCGCTATCGGATATATGGTCACGTTTTGTCTCCCTTTTTTTATAAAGTATCTTAGTTTTATGCTTTTCGCTTCAACTTTTTAAGGTGTAAAGTGCCAAATAGACGTATCATTTAACTATCTTCAACTGTCGACCTCTTTTTTATTGATAACGCGGTGCTTTTCATTTTTAAAGCTTTAGAAAGAAGTGGATGGACGTACTGAATGGGGAACTTCTTTAATTATAGTCATTCTTCTTTTTTCCCATCGATGAATCTCCGATGCTTTTGTTAAAAACCACAAGCACAAACTTCCATCTTCCATATTGTAAGGCCAGTTGACATTTTTATAGCTTTAGAATGACGGGGAGACCTTTACCTTTTTAAACGAAACCTCAGAGATCGCAATAATATTGCATACCGTGTGACTAGATGGGCGACGATACTCGGGCGTAGTAGGAGTCTCCTCTTGTTGGCTGCAGCCGATAAGAAAGAGAAACTCTTCCCTGTCGACAAGAGTTTCCAAAGATCTGGAGATTTCTCAACTATCGAATTAGATATCGATTCTTGGAAAAAATGCTATCATCCCTTGTGACCGAATAAGAATTGCCCCCTTGTAGACAAATGTTAAATCACGTGTTTTTATTGTTTTGCATTTTTCATTAGTTGTCGCTGCCTGCAAAGCGTTCGTTCATTTTTTATTCGTCTTTTGTGAATAGAACATGTCAGCAAATTGAAAAATTTGACAATTGCGGAAAAAAAGAAATTGATAAAAAATTTTGAAAAATCGAATGTATCGAAAGCATCTTTCACGAAGACTCGTGGAATAGCGAGAACGATACTGAATAACGTCTTGGGTTCAAATCTTTTTAAGCAGAAGATGTGATCAATCAAAAGAGAAAGCGACAACATGTTTCAACATTTGAGAATGATGAGAAAGACTTTTTAACTTAGGTGAAATATGCTAGGTCGCAGAATGTTCCAATATCATGGATTATTGTAAAAAGTCTTTGAAAATTAATTTTGAACTACGAAAACCGAATTTTACTGCTAGCAAAGTGTGGTTACAAAGGTTTAACTTACAGCCCAATCTTACTGTTTACAGATGTGTGGTGAAGCTGCTGGTGTTTATGAGAGTATACAAGAAAAATAATAGAAGGAATAGGTGTTAAATTGTTAAGTGACATTCTCAATAGATACAAATTTTGTGATGTTTTTAATTTTGATGAGTGTGGGCTGTTTTTTCATGTTTTGCCAGATAAAACTTACTTTTCAGAACGAAAAGCAAGTGGTGGGAAGGTAAGCATAAAATATTGACCGTTTTATTAGCAGCGAATATAGATGGCACAGATAAATTGACTCCATTAGTTATTGGAAATTTTCTCAAGCCTCGTTGTTCGAAAAACTGCAAATTTTTGTCTGTATCTTACGATGCGAACCGAAAGGCCTGGATGACAACAAGCATTTGGGAAAAGAAATTCGGCTTTTCGATAGAATTTGGAGAGATAAGAAAAGAAAAGTGGCTATAATTGCAGAGAACTGTACTGACCATTGCGTGATTCAAAATTTGCATTCGATTGAACTTGTTTTATTGCATCCAAACTGAACTAGTATGGCAAATCCCTTAGATCAAGTGATTATTCAAAATTTTAAGATAAATTATCGAAAGCTGCTTGTAAAAGATTTCATTACTGACAATGATAAAAAAAAAGAAGTTTCTCGTGACTATGTTAGATGAGTGTTATACGTAGACAAGAGTTGGAATATGGTATCAAAGAATACCATTGATAAAAATCCTTAGCTTCCAGAATGTGAAGAATAATCGTTCGTGACGATGGCAGTGATGATGATTATTATGGACCCATATTTGAAGTTGCACAAAAACTACGGAATGCCGTTTGCACAATACAAGACGAATTCACATATGCAGTTGCTGACAATGAAATCGCTTCTAATGAATTTTACCCAGGAGTTTCACCATTCACGCCTTAGCGGGTATGTACCCTCCGAAATAGACTGCTTATTTGGACAAAGGGGAAGCTGTCTTAAAATGTTCTTCATGCCTATTGGTATTTTTCTTCTAGATATCCGCAGCTGACGTGACATGGGTAACGTTCATGGTGAAGCTTCTATACTGGAAATCGTTTCGGAAGTTTTAAATATAAACACTGATGGAAAAAATTATAATGACAGTAAGATCGAAGCAGAACCGACAAGACGAGCAGAAGCTCTCAAAGCACCACATAGTATCCACAGATATTTTTTTACCAATCCCAAAGGCAAAGAGGAACATTTTAAAACTGTTCGTCAATAAAAAGTACTTTTAACAACTACGATAGAAAACAAACAAACCTGCATAAAGATTATTTCTACTACTACGAGTATCCTCATCAATTCGAAAATTTAAGCGTAAAGCAATTCTTGTTCATAACTCTTATTTAATAAATTATATGTTCATAGTTTCTTTGTACATTATTTTACTAAAATTACTAACTTATAAATAATATTTTATTGTCTAAAGTAAAATTCCTGTTAACACCGCATATAAGGTCACCCCGCTTATAAGGTCATATTTTTTAGGACCGCATGGGTGACCATATAACCGATACTGACTGTATTTACAGTCAGTGTTGCCAGTGGGCTACTTTTTTAAAATTCAGATTTCTTGATTAGCACCACTTTTTCGAAACGGCAAAATTTCCTTTATTTTAGCCTTAATTAATATGTCATTAAATAAGGCGCGCTTTACTATTTCGAAAAAGTGGTGCCAATCAAGAATCTGATTTTAAGAAAAGTAGCCCACCTGGTAACACTGTTTACAGTCGGATTGTATAATACATTTTCTATTTTACTTTACAAGCTGTCTGAAAGTAAAGTTCTGCACGATACAATAAAAAAAAACAAATCTTGACTATTTTGAAGAAATCTTCATATCGCCATGAATATGCGTGCTACGCTTTAACAAATGAACACAAACAATTAACGACACCCACATATTTGTGAGTTACAGTTAAATATCATTTCAAGCTTTTTCTCATACACAGTGGGATCGATCCCATTAATTTTATTTTTCTATTTGTTGTCAGTACTCTGATTTTTCACGTGACTAGGTCATGGCTGAAAATTTTGTAGAAAAGCATGTTCTTTCCATTCGATAATTTTACCATGTAGATAAACAGGTTTAAGTATTTCGGATATTTACAAATCTTTGTAGCTATTTGGTTGCCTTAATGTGGAACAAAAATAATGAGAATGCAGTTAAAAGTTTAAAAAGTCTAGTTTTTGCAATTAAAAATATCAATTTTTTTGTACAATTTAATGTATAGTTATTCGTTTACGAAACACATTTTTATATCAGATAAATGGCTTAAACATTACCCACATTTAAATTTTTGCACTACAATACTGTATTTAGATCTTCTAGTTATAAATCTTTAATATAAAATTTAAAGATAATAATTAAAGCAATAAAGACAAGTCATAGAAATTTTGCAAAAAATTTATTGAAGGAGAAGAAAATGACGTCACAATACTATCACAGGACTGCAAAAGGACGTTCACAGGACAGCACAAAGACGTTCACAGGACAGCACAAAGACGTTCACAGGAGAGCACAAGGACGTTCACAGGACGACGACAGTTTATCCTTAATAAGTTTATCAGTGACAATAATCGGATTTAATTTCGTTAAACACAAGAGAATTTACTGCAAAGAGTTTTTTGGATCCTCTTCTTAAGTGACCTAGAAAGCAAAAAAACAAAATTTCAATTATGTATTTCAGGAGTGTCAAACTGTGACCTGCCGGATACCACTAAACTTTTATAGTTATCTTTGCCTTATCTAGTTCGTCGAATTTCTGTGATTCAACTTGTAGACAATTTCTTTAAAATTTTAGTGGTATTGGCGGGCCACAGATTGACATCCCTGATGTATTTTAATAGCATATGCATATGAGTTTTTCAATTATAAACATTAAACATTACACTTCTGTAAGTTTCCCTTTTTTACTTTCTTCTATCTTCAATAGAAGAAAGTATTGTAATCGAAATTTTTTTCGACTTCCGGTTTTCGATGGATTTGCATGTTTTAGGGGCCAGAGATTCCAAAAAACATGTTTATAGAAAATGTCTGTCTGTCTGTGTGTCCGTCTGTCCGTCTGTCCGTCTGTCCGTCTGTCCGTCTGTCCGTCCGTCCGTCTGTCCGTCTGTCTGTCGCCATTGTACCATCAAAAAGTGTATGAAGTTATGTATAGAATTAAACCAAAATTTTATTATAAGTTTTTGGCTATGGCAAGCAGGTCCTCCCGGAATTTGGAAAAAAATCGCCGGTAGGGGGCGCTGATATAACAATTTTTGTGCGATTTTGAATATTGTACCATCCAAAAGTGTATGGAGTTATGCATAGAATTGAACCAAATTTTTAGTTTAAGTTTTTGGATACGACAAGCAGGTCCTCCCTGAAATTGGAAAAAATTTCCCGCTAGGGGGCGCTGTAAATGCGTTTTTTGTGCAATTTTGAATATTGTACCATCGAAAAGTGTATGAGGTTATGCATAGAATTGAACCAAATTTTTATTTTAAGTTTTTGGCTATGGCAAGCAGGTCTTCTCTGAATTTGGAAAAAATTCGCCGGTAGGGGGCGCTGTAATAGCGATTTTTGTGCGATTTTGAATATTGTACCGTCCAAAAGTGTATGAAGTTATGCATAGAATTAAACCAAATTTTTATTTTAAGTTTTTGGCTATGGCAAGCAGGTCCTCCCTGAATTTGGAAAAAATTCGCCGGTAGGGGGCGCTGTAATAGTGATTTTTGTGCGATTTTGAATATTGTACCGTCCAAAAGTGTATGAAGTTATGCATAGAATTAAACCAAATTTTTATTTTAAGTTTTTGGATATGGCAAGCAGGTCCTCCATGAATTTGCAAAAAATTCGCCGTTAAAGGGCGCTGTAATAGCGATTTTTGTGCGATTTTGAATATTGCACCATCGAAAAGCGTATGAAGTTATGCATAGAATTGAACCAAAAAAAAAAAATTAAGTTCTTGGCTATGGCAAGGAGGTCCTCCCTTAATTTGTAAAAAAATCGCTCGTAGAGGGCGCTGTAATAGCGATTTTTGTACAATTTTTGTGCCATTTTGAATATTGTACCGCCGAAAAGTGTATGAAGTTATGCATAGAATTGAACCAAATTGTATGTGTTTATTTTTGTTCATGTCACGAAGGTCCTCCCTGAATTTGGAAAAATTCTGCCAGAAGGGGGCACTATAATTGCGATGTCTGTACCATTTTCATTATTGTACCATCGATAAGTGTATGAAGTTATCCATATAATTGAACCAAATTTTTTGTGCATGTTTCTGGCTATGGCAAACAAGTCCTCCCTGAACTTGAAAAAATTGCGAAAGAAGGGGGCGCTATAATTCCGATCTCTGTGCCATTTTCATTATTGTACCATCGAACAGCGTATAAAATTATGCATACAATTGAACCAAAATGTTTGTGCTTGTTTTTGGCTTTGGCCAACAGGTTCTCCTTGAATTTGGAAATATTGCGCGGTAAAGGGGCTCCGTGCTAGCGATTTTTGTATACTTTTCTTGATTTTTCGTAGTTCTATTGTGCATCGGCGGCTCATGCAGCGGCGGGAACTCGCTTCCTGCTATGCCGGCTATTCGCAAACAGCTGATAACGACAGAATAAGGAAAAATTAATAATTTTAACAAATATCATGATATAGATTTACTCGTTTTTAGTTCGTTTAATTGGCTTGAGCAGAAATTTAAGATGAAAATCAAAGTTGGTATTGTATTGAACTAATAATATTGAAGTATTAACATGTGTAACTAGGTTTTGAAATATTAAGATGTATAAGATAGAAGAAAGTTTTGGGATTGGCACATCCAACTAGTTAAATTCTAAAATTATTTAAAAAGATAGGAATACGCTTTATGAGATGACTAGACTATTGAGTGTAATTAAAAGCTACACTTGTAACTGTACTATAGTTTACGGGAACTTTCAATTTGACTAAAATTTCTTTTTGGCCGATTTATAAAAAAAAATAAATTTATTACTTTCAAAGGCCTTAAAATTGAAATAAAAGTACAGGTAAAAATTTTCCTCTAAGCGGTAACAGTTTTTTCCTACAAAATACCCCATCGAAGTTAATATTTATACTGTTTCTCTTTTTTTTTTTTTTACGCTTAGAGATTCTAAAACTGTCCTAAACAGATGGTTCAGGAATTCTATTGGTAGTGACAGGAGATGACTCTCGAATTATATCTTTTAAATTTATATATGTTTAATTTTAATTGTTAAAAAAGTTTCTCAAGTAACAAAAAATATGTAATCACTAAGATATAGGAGATTAATCGAGAATATTTCATTCAAAGAGCTTTCCTCAAGCGAATTGGAATCGAAAGCAGATTGCCTCCTATTATTGCTTCTCCAGTTGTCGTCTCCGCAGATGTTAAATAGATTTATTTCAATTCCAGCTAAATAACGTAATTTGTTTTGATAAATCTCTATAAAACCTTCTAGTAAATCATTCATATTACTTTCTCAGAAAAAGTTTTTAGTCTCATTCATAATGCTTTAAGTGATTTAAAAAAAATCCCTTCATTTAAAATAATATTGAATGATTAAATATAATATATTAGGCGTACACTTGCTAAAATTAATGTTTATGAAACATATAAATAAACTACATATTTCTATTAAGGAACCCGTAATTTTCATGTTCTTTCAAAATATCTAAAGAAACCATCAAATAACCCGAATAACTTTAAATTTAAGGGGTTTTTTTCTGTTGTTTCTGTTTTGTGTGTTAAAAGCTACACGTACAGTCGTGGAAGAAAAAGTGAACATCCCCTACTAACTCCTCAACAAATTATCGTAGACGAAAGTTACTGGTACCAAACGATTGGAAATAACATCTACTTTTACATGATGTATATAAAATTTGCTTAGGGGGCCATCTACACATTAAAACGATTTCAAACTTCATTTTTTTTTTTAATAGCAATACCCAATTTTAACAAGATATTTCAAATCTTCGGTTCAAACTATGCTTAGACACCAAATTTCAAGTGATTTGAATGATAAGTTTTTGAATTATAAACATTCAAAATTTAGTGCTTCTAATGTTAAATTACATTTTCATATTTTTATTTATATCTCCTGAAATCATGCTTCTAATGTGCTAATTTTTTGTGTAGCAATAATATTAATATACCCAACCATAAATACGTTGAATTTGTAATATTTATGATTTTATGATATAAATTATGAATTATGTAATTAATATTCGAAAAAATTATGAATTGCAACCTACAGTTTTTTTGATGGATTTAGATTTATTAAGTCCTGCTTTATGGAAATTCAAAAATTTCACATTTTTCTTCCAAGTAGTTTTCAAATTATGCTTAAAAAATGATGGTTTAAGGGGCCGTCTATGATGGAAGTGAGTAGACATTTTGAAATGTATTCTGCTGTACTGTAATCTAACACGCTTCATTGACTCCTTGAGTGGCGCTTAAGGTGCCTTGATCAAGGAAGGGGCTGTCTCGGTTAACAATCCAGTACGGATTCAATTTGGATACGGCCCTTAAAATACGCTCGTTTTAAAATAATTAATTTCTCGGAAACTTATGGTACGAATTGCATAAAAATTCGTTTTTAGGCTAATTGAAGGATGTAGAGTTCATTTATGTTGTCAGAATTGGGTACTGCGACTGAAAAAAACAAAGTTATGGTTCGTTTTAATATGTAGATGGCCCCCTAAGCAAATTTTATATACATCATTTAAAAGTAGACTTTATTTCCAATCGTTCGGTACCAGTAACTTTCTTCTACGATAATTTGTTGAGGAGTTAGTAGGGAGTGTTTACTTTTTTTCCACGACTGTACGTAAATATATATATTGTGAATGTAAATTAATCTTTTTAAGTTCTTTTACTAACTACATGATAATCGGAGAACTTATCAATATTTATTACACATAATTTAATGTACTTGGACAACGATTTAGTACTTTCATATAACTCTAAGAATGTTTTGTATATTGAACTAAATTTACTTTCCCAATCGAAGCAAAAAGTATTTCAAATTTAGCATAAACTTACTTTTTTATGGAAAGCTTTCTTTGTTAAATATTATGCTGCGCGAATATGTGAAATCACTAAAATACTTACGTTTTTCTTCAAAATTGTCCACTTAATTCGTTGGCTGTCTCAAGACAGTATTCAAGTATGGCGAGATACAAATTAGTTGTGTCATAGGGGCGATTATCTTTCCATATATAACCTGTGCGCAGGTAGTCATCCAGTCGAATATTTAACGTACAAAGGATCCACTTATTTCATGTGAATTCCATGTATTTGGTTATTCGAAATTTTAATTCGTTCATTCTTGAATGGTTAAAGATTAGACCATCAGCTCTCTCAAGTAAGTTATCTATCATGAGAACACACTGATTTAAATACCTGAAAAAAAAGCAATTTAACAAATTACAACGACCATTTGGAAAACGATTTTTTCAAACACTAAAATTTAAGACATAAAAAATCGCACGGAGTTGATCATACGTTACGTACGCCATGAATTAAACATTAACAGTGTTATTACACGTAAAAGTTCTAAGCGACAAAAATCGCTTGCGACTCCTACGCATTATCCACCTGAAACTTACGTAGTATCCAAGCATTTCATTGGCTGTTCGGGAAAAGGTTTTTCCATCGTCAGATTTCCAAGAAATCTGACGACACATTTTAAATGAAATTTCATTCTTAAACTTCAAAACATCCGACAATATTACTTTTTACACCGTCGGATAGAGAAAGAAATGTACTTTTAAATGCAATTTGTTTGAAAGCTGTATCTCAATTTGTTTCTGTGTTATTAATTTTTTTTGTAGTTTTTATTACTTTTTTGTCATAGTTGCAACAGAAGGTATCCATCGTTGTTTAAAGTAAAGGTAAATACAGATTACTGTATAGACCAATCAAAAAACGAATAAAATGCGGATTAAGCCAATAAAAACCTTCAGATATGCTTTTGATTTCTTACCCTGACAAAGAACAATAAAAAAAATTCCAAATGGTTAAAAAAAACATACATGTGTTATATGTCATGCTTCTTTCGAAATTCTATGCATTTAATATCAGCTTTAGCTACATCTTTGCACGTATTTAAAAAAAGTTTTAAGATCGCGTAATACTAATACATTGAAATTAGGACAAAAAACTAACTATATATTTATGATAAGCTAAAAATAATAAAAAATAAAGAAAGAAGAAAATTAACATTTGTTATAAATAAAACATACCATTCGACTTCATTCATTTCCGCCCGATGTCTTTCTCTAATTTCTTCTTCTGTTTCAATATCATTAAAAAACCTTCTGAAAAATAAATAAACTGCTTTAAATATTAGATTATGCAAGAGATTTTATGATTTATTTCTAAAGATTTGCCAATAGTTAATACGGGGTTCTCAGGCTCTTAACCCTTTCAGGCCCAAGACATTTTTGATCCAAAAATGTTCAAATAATTAATTCACGCAGCAATTTAAGAATTTATTTGAAAATAATCAAAAGCTTTTCTTGACGTATATTATTTATGAGATCGAAAGTGTACTAAAAAATTACTGGTGCCATTTGTCGGTTCGGTCATCAAGTTTAAGCGTTTGCAGATTGCAAACGGCACCAAATAAAGGATTAAAGCTTCAAAATATCCGAAATTTTATTCCTTTTATATGTTAAAATCCTATCTTTTCTGAACATTTTGATATAAATGTTTCCTTGAAATTCAAATTATAAAAAAGTTATGTCTTTTAGAATAGTACCATCCCAATAGCTTAAGCGACGTTTCCGAAACTTTGAAGTAATTTTACTCAAAATGACGCTTTTAAAACATGATATTTTTGGGAAATTTTCAAAATATTATGTTATGATTACAATTTCATGTTAGTCTGTATAAATTGGACCTAAAATTTTCATTTCATTCTTTAAAGAAATATATTTTTGAGGTGATTATAATGTTGAAAATTTCCAAATTTTGTAATAGCTAAATACAACTTTGTATTAAAAATATAAAAATGCTTTAAATACAATTTTTGTAAGTGCAGGGTATGTATTACAGTGTGAAGTATAATTAAGCACCAAAATTTATTTTTCTTATGCTGCCCGTAAGCTGTCATACCAATTTTCTGAACCAGAAATGACGGAAAGTTTGAAGCCCCCTATAAATATTAATTCTGCATCTTCTAACTTTTCAACATATCAAATTTAACTTTTAACATAACTTTTACATATTATTAACTTTTAACTTTTAACATATCAAATAAATCAACATATATATTTATTCATCTTAAAATTTTGTTTTAAAATCATATACATTTTAAGATATTAAATGTTCAAAATGCTTTTTTTTTTCATTTTTAGGCATTTCATTTCCGTACTTAAAAAGTAAAAACGGAACCATTATGATATCACCCCCGTGTCTATCTGTCTGTCTGTCACAGCAATTTTACTCGTAAACTATGTAACGTGGAAAGATCAAATTGGCTGAAGTACGAAAGTATATTAACAAACATATTTATAGATTGCTAATCATTCAGAAATATATTTAGTAAAAATGTAGAGGGGCTAATTAAGTTACTTAGAAGAAAAACCTTTACTTTGTATATCCTCTGGCGTAGCGTGGCAAAGCATTTGTAACGCCGAATTTTAAAATACATTTCTTTTAATGTGAGGTATTATATTTTCAGAGATGTCGTCGAAAATGTAATAAAAAAATATCCCCACCCCCAACATTTATTTCCGAATCTACTGAAATTAAAATTATGAAAAAACTAGGGGAAATAGAAGTTAATTTAAACCTTGTAGGTAAACTATAGACATGACCCTAGGTCAGATATTTTAAAAGAAAATCGCATTTTTCCGTTACAAAAAATTTAATTTGCGGGCGTTCAACGAAGGAGCATAGGAGCGCTGGTGGTAGCTATTGTCGCAAAAGTAAAAAGGATTGGTAAAAATGATTTTCGAAAAAAAAAAATGTAGGTAATTATCCGAGATATTAACCCATAAAGACATGGACGGTTTGGTCATACATAAAGACTCGGGCGCCGTACCTTATGCGCCATCGGCTTTTAAAGCATAGATAATAAATTTCAATTATATATTTGTGTAACGCAATGCCGAGTAGTGGTATAAAACCAATAAACGTCAAACTGTTAAATACATTCTAATTTAATTAGAAGTAATCACATAATTATGGTGTTCGTGATTAGAATGAACTAAGTGACTCTCTCAATACTGCCCGCCTTCGAAGCGCGATTAGCACGATGGCAAGTTTGAACTTCGAAAAAGTGTTTTGTTTTAGATACGCTGTAAAAAGAAAAGAACTTTACTGCGCTGAATTTCGGTTTTGAAATGCCAAAGGATGTTTAAATATGCACTAATTTTATTGTCAGCTCCGAATTACGTTTATCATAAACATATTGGGATATGATTTTTAAAAAAAAGGTTATACAGAATAGCAATATTTTATACTATTTAGACTTCATATCTCTCTGAACTTTCTTGTTATATCCATTTATACTTTTTTAGTATATGCAACTACACACAACCCTGCGTTATATAGTTTTTTACAACTTCTTATTACAGTAGAACCTCGATCCATTGTTTTTCAAAGGGGTGCGTGAATAAAAACGATGAATGCGGGAAAACGACGAATGCGGGTTAACATCATAACACGAAAAAAATTGTTTATGCAATATTAATACATGCAATGTGTACAGTATAATAATAAATACAAATTTGTTACATTCCAAACTGTAAAATAAATAAATCGAAGTTGCGGAAAATTGATATTTATTTTTTTAAATCCATAATTTTATATTGCTTTTTTCGTTTATTTTTTAAATTAAACAACAGATTTTCAAGATGCACAACATTTTTCTGGTTATTTTCTTTAATTTCATGGGCATCTATAACAGTTCGTACAGTTTCAAATGCCGTAATTGCATCAGACAGACTTGGTACGGGTGTAGGCTCAGCTTCATCGGCATGAACATTATCATCTGCTTCTTCGCCATTATTTTCATTTTCTGTATCATCACACATTTCTTCTATGCTTAGGACAACTCATGCCGCAACACCTTGATCAATGGAAATATAATCGCTAAATTTCACACCCGATACATCCTCTGCTACACGCAACCACTCTTCCTCTGCATTTATCGTCACCATCATCATTATTTTCTTCCCCTTCTTTTGAGCATTCTTCATTAATTTTTCGCACAAAACCGCATTTCACGAAACAATTCTGGAGGGCTGAAGAGGTTAGCTCATGCCATGCTGAAAGTACAAAATGAATAGCAAGCATAAGGTTTATTTTTGGAGTGAGTTCTTTTGCTTGTTTCATGAAACATAAAGATCTTTTAACGAGCCATATCCTGTAAAATTTCTTAACCCTAGATCTACCGGGAATTTTATTCAAGTTTTAATAAAACTTTCTACACCAGAATTTTTATTTAAAACTCTTTAACTTATTTATTTACGTTATTTTTTGTCTGGTTTATATACTTAGTTTATTTTAAAGAAATTTCTGGTTTGAATGAATATTTTGTATGTACCTGTCGGGTCCAATGGACCCGTCTGGTAGACGGAGGGTTAAAACAGTTGATTACCCCATCATCAAGAGAGACATATGTTCAATTAACTGGGAAAAATCGATTTTTATATTTTTCAAAAACGATGTATCTGGTGAATGAGTCAATAAATAGAATGATTCTCTCTTTTTGAGCGCTGATTGATCTATCAAAAGCATGAAGAAATTTTGTAAAAATATTATTTTTCATCCATGCTTTGACATTCGAATGGTAGACTACTGGTAGCTTCTTCACATTCTTGAAGCATCAAGGTCTAGCAGATTTACCAATAACGAGGTGTACTCGTTTGTTAGGACTGTACTTATTTGTGCATAGTAGCACTGTCAAAGAAGGAAAGTATTTCTTTGGGATGTTTAACCCCATGAAAAGACTCCCCTTTGAATGCTAGCATCTGGCAAGCATATATAAAACAGGCCTGTTTTGTCTGCATTATAGATGTCACAATCCTTATAGCCTTCTAGTAACTTCGGAAGTTTATCGAATCACATTTCTATGGTATCAGTAATTACTACTGCGGAACTTTCACCGCATAATTTCCTGGATACCAATCCATGGGGAATTTTAAAATTTGAAATCCAACCATTTGATGTAGAAAAAGTACCCATGCCATATGATGCAGCTATTTCAAGTGCCTTCTCTCGAACAATATTCCCATCCGCAGGAATAGTTGACTCATGAGGCTGCTCGTACTAAGCGAAGAAATGTCTTTACAAATCCCTGTAAGCAGACATTTTGTTAGTTTTCTCTTTTTTGCAGAAGTTCCATTATCAGCCTGCTCTCTAATTTCTTTCTTTTTCGAAATTATCGAATTCAGGATTGCAGGCGATATACCTAAACGTTTAGCGATGTTAATTTTTTTCTCAAAAGGATTCTTTTCAACCTTATCTATGATGAGAAGCCTTTCTTCTAGAGTTCGGATTTGTTTTGTCATTCTTAAAATTCCTAGAATGCATTAAATTGAAAGCTCACACTTTTGAAATTAAACACGTGCACTGCGCACAACAGATTAGCCAGGAATGTAAAAGAATCTGGCAGCTGGAGCTGGCCAAAGTATCCATCCCCCCTTTACACTGAATAAAATAACCCATTCTCAAAACAGAGCATCTGTTCAGCATTCATTTATTTACACGTACATACATGTCACAAAATCAGCGCTAATCCCTTTATTTCCCTCCTAAAACAATACAAATGAGTTATTTTAGGATAAAAGAAGTAATTCCAGTATGTATGTCATATGGATCCGCTTGACCTTCTATTTCATTTCGGTGAGGAGAAAAATTTTACAACGATGAATGCGGAAAAACGACTTTTTGAAGAACGATGTATGCGGGTTCCATTAACATTATTTAAATATAACTTGTGCAGGGACCATAGAAATAAAACGAACAATGCGGGAAAACGATGGATGCAGGAACGATAGATCGGGGTTTCATTGTATTCTGTTAGCAAAGGTTTTCTTTTGTAATAATGTAGTTACTAAATAATATATATATTGTACTGAACCCTCTGTACGCGAGTAATACTCGCACTTGACCGTTTATTTACAATTTTTCCTGAGACCTGTTAAAGTTCTTAAATAAAATTTTGCATGTCATATAACTTAGTATTAATTTAAGTTTCATGGATTAATTACATTAAAAAAAATATTAAAAATGTTGAATATAATTGGTGCAATTAATTATGAATAATTCAGAAAGTGTAAGGTAGAAAAATCTCTGAAACTAAAATTTACGATATGACATTCCTAAATTTAAAATTTTGGAATTGAAAAGAATTTTTAGTAAATTACTTACACGTTTTGTATAAATCCTCGCCAACACTTTCTCAATCTTTCCATTTTTCACTATAAATCAGATAAAATGTCTAAGGAGATAATAAGATAAATATCAAAACTTTATAAAACGTAATTAAGTTACTCAAAATAACAAGAATTATAAAGCGCTCTCATAAAACAATACGAGATAAGTATAGTTTTCTTCAGAATCAACAATATTAAAGTTTGTGCGAGAAATTTAAACAACAATGCATAATTATGCATATTGTAAAAAACAGTATACATTTATTGTTGTGTATATTGTTTAAAAATTGCGTGTTAAATTTGAACAATGATTCTGTGTTACATTATATTATTGTGATTATGTGATTATTGTTTGAAGATGTTTGATTGTTGGAAGCGGCTAAACGTCAGACCAATAGAGCTTTTGACCGACCACCGTTTGCTCGTGCGTGGATATTTGTTTACAGTTTGTCCAGCTAAAAAAATCATCATAACGCTGATATTAGTAGTAGTGATTGCATTTTTTAACAATTATATTTACGTATTAATAAAGCTTTTTTTTTATCTGACTAAATATAAAATAAACCTTTGTTGTGTTAAGATTTTTATTTAAATTATTAGTGTATTTTTATGTGGCAAGTTCATTGAAAAGCTCAAGAAAAATTTCGCTCTCCATTTTTATACATTTTCATTTATTTGACATTCATTTTTATTGTATTTTCTTTATTTTTCTTAATTTATATGATTTTACATAATTATTTTAATAATTCACTTTTCATGACGTTAATTTACTTTGCATTCATTATAATTTCGAGGGCATTGTTACATTAAAATTAGTGTTTAAAAACGTAAACAAAACAGTAACCAGACACTTTTTAAATTCTAAAATCTGAATATCTGGTCCCATGACATGCCGATTTAAGGCAATGTAATGTATTTTTAAAGTTGACATTCCCAGTTGTGTTTTGTTACACCATTTAGCTTTTAGAAAGTTTTGTTTGTTAAAAAACTATTATTCTTTTTTATATGAATAAATTATTAAATAATTTAATTCAAAACAATTATTTCAAACTAAGGTTTTTTTTAAATAACCTTTATATCAAGTACCAGCCTTTTTGTGTAGACGAAGAATGGTTTAATCTGAAATATTTTATGCGTTTTCCTTTATTAAGTAATATTGTAACTTTTATTGGAATTAAGTAGTTGGAAGAAGACAGTATTGTATTCGAATAAATAATGAAAAATATTCAAATGTTAATTTCATGTTTTCTTTGTATAAGAAGAAAAAAATAAAAGAGACGGCAAAGTAGAAATCACATTTAGTTCACGAAAATCGATGAAATCGAATTTTTTTAAGCATTTGTGTTTCCTTTTAAATATTTTTTGTTCTGTATATGTTGTCCCCGTATCTGTTTAACAATTAAGTAAACTGATAATCTTAGTTATGTAGACCAGGAGAGTTGAGCATATTTAAGGCTTATTTTTTATTTATTCGTATTTGACTGCTGGGGGTTTTGCACCCAAGGTTGATTTGGTTTATGACGGCCAATTATCAGCAAGTGGGATATAGGCCCTAAGAGGGAAGTGCCCTCCGTGGGGGTCTATCTAATGGAGCCTAACCCGTATTTATGCTTGGAAAACCAAGGTTCGAAGAAAACCACGAAATCTCCAAACGATTAGGCAGACGGGCGCGATTGGGATCTCCCGTATACCAGCTTCGAGAACAGAACCTCTCGGCCACTGGTGGGGCTTTGCACCCAAGGCAAGGTCAGCAACTTAAATAGAAGAATTATAAGTCACATGACATTATTGTTCACATCAAAAACGGTGGTTTTTAAGTGTTAACAAATCTCATAACTCCAGTTTTCAATTGTCTCCAAATATGCACCAGTGAATGCCAGCAGTCAAATAGACTATACCGTACCGTTTGAGATAATACTTTTTTTCTGTAACAGCTTTCGGTTAATAAGTTAATCTGTTTACTTTAGTTTTTTTTTTTTTTCGTTTTTTCTCAAGTGTATTATGAATTCAGTTTTCGCCAACGGAGTAGTATGGGAGTTATAGGGATGTATATGCTATATATTTTATGGATTTTTTTTTAAATCTTCATACATTCTGGGTTTCTCAAATAAAGCTTTAACATATAGGGGAGATTAATGGGACATTTTCACAAAATATTTTTTTTTATATTTTTTATTTAAGTTATTATTAATATTATATATCGCATTTCATACATTAAGTATTTGACAACATACATGAACAATATTTATTCTAGATTATGATTTATTCAGAGAAATATTATGAAAAAAAAAGTTCCTCCCTGTCCCAATCATCCCCACAGCAGGGATGAATGGGGCACTAATATGGATGGATGGGACACAATGATTTTCCTTTCTGTATTCCATTTTACCAAATTAAAATTTATAATTATAACCTTATACGTAATTATATTTGTAATATATGATTTTACAGAACGAATCGATATATGTATTTTTTTTCAATAAATTCTTTTATTGCAGTTTTAATTTTTAATGCAGAATTCGGCTATCGATCTGTTCTTTTTTCCCACTTATGAGGTATTTTAGATTTGAAATGAAAGTGCAAAATGTCTTTTAAATATGGCATAGCTAATAATTTTCAATCATAACTTATTAATTAATATAATTAAATGTATCTTAGAAACATTCAGAACGGAAATTATTGGGTCGATTGGAAAGTCGTGTCGTGTTAGGAAAATCAATTCGTACCGGAAAATTCTGCCCGGTAATTATTAGACATCAGATATCGGAATCGACGACTAATAATTAAATGATAGACGTTTTCGGTGCGAATTGGTTTTTCCAACACGACGCGACTTTCCGATCGACCCAATATGTTAGGGGTGGAGATTTATGTGTGCATCATTTCAAAATTCAATATAATTTCCCGCATTTGATTAATAAACAAATACTATTTTTAACAATTTTATCTATTTTGATTAAGTTTTAGTACCAATTTTTTGATAATCCATTAATAATTATTACAATAAAATAAATAACACTCAGAAATTTTAAACAATACCAACTCATATAATACTATTTAATACTATTAATTAACGTAAATTATTAATTTAATCAACCTATATAATACTATTATGTTAATAAATAAAAATGTCAACATCTCTAGGGATGAATGAGAATGTCCCATTAATCCCCATTTGAAATGTCCCAAACATCCCCATGATGCATATATTCCCTTTTCAGCCATTTTGCCTCAAAAATTATTTTGTCACAATGGTTACTATTCATTCATTTTAATTATCGATATTGATTCTTGAAATAAATAACTACAACATAGCTTGTGTTTTTATATTGTATAAGATATTTCACATCTTTAAATATATATATAAAAAAAAAAAAACCTTACTTTTAAGCAGAGATTTCAGAAAATGCAACTTTGAAGAAAAATGAAAACAGCAATGTGGAACTACTTTTAGTTCTGAAACACACTGTGGTAGAGCCTTATATGGGGATAGGAAGCAATTTAAAATAAATGTTTATTGCTTGAAATATTGAGAATGTCCCATCCATCCCTTGTCCCATTCATCACCTAGCTCCCCTATATTATAGCCATAACCATTCATGATTTTAGTGTACACCCTCTGTTTTTGTTATCTTTTACGACTTATACTTTTTTTTTTGCTAAGTTTGTTAAGCACATATTTGTCTAAACTTGATGACTGAATAAAATCTTATATTAGATCCTCACTCAGTTTCACCATCAGTCTAGATGTTTTCAAATTATAATTTCACAATAAATTGCATTTTTTTTAATCATTGCTCCGCGTGTCTTTGCCTCATTTATTGGGGTAAAATAAACACATTGAATGGGTCAAGCACCATTCTGTTTAACCAGCCAACTGCAAGTTCAGAGAAATGATATTGAGGTACACTACATAACCCTTTCACTGGTAAGGTACTTCTATTCATGAAATGTTCAAATAATTTATTGACACCAGTATTGACAAGAGATTTTGTTTGTAAATAAGTAAAAGTAAATTTTCGCGTACTTAATAAAGTTGACATTTTAATCATATATTTCCGGTGCCAATGTGACAATTTGGAATTAAAATTATGTGATGCCGTGACAGTATCACCGCCCTTCAAGAGGTTAAACCCTTTGAGCGGCGGTGTGATATATTTTATCCCACCTACGGTTAATGAAGTTTTACACCAGAAAAATTTTACGAAATTTTGCTTTTCTAAATTTGGTGGGAAAAAGGTCGTAAAATTGCTTTTCCTTATTTTGAAATAAAACTTTTCTAATTTTTCGGTGGGAATTTAGCATTACACAAACGCAATTGCTTGCCCCTCAAGGAGATAAGACGGCGTCTCTCTCACACACACAAACATTCATAATCCTTTTATTTTCATAATATCGAATATGCAGTTGTAAAAAGTCGTAACATATTTGCTCAGTAACACTAAACCGTTTTGCATCTAATCATGATGAATATTTTATCAAATAATATTTGTAACTTTATTTTCACACTAATAAATTAGGTAAGAAAGTATCGCTTATCTTTTATTCTTCTGCTCAATTTTCACGTCAAACTTATCGCGTATCCTCTGTAGTTCAGGACTTCATTATACTTTTATTTAATAATCTAGTGGTATTATTCAAGTTACATAACAAGGTGTAACACATGTTATTGCTTAAACATTTAAATTATGTTGTGTATTTTCTGCACGGCACTAAGTTAAAAAATATATCAAAAAGTTTTAATAAGTATTTAACACATTTTAGAGCACAACAAAACAGCTCCTTTCATTCTGGATTAAATGGTTCAACTACATAAGAAAAAAAATTAACACATATACAAAAAAATTAATACGAAAATATAATTATAAAATATCTGCGTAGATAATGGGTTTATTAAAAGTCGTAAATTGTTATTTAGTTTAATGTCTTTTAGTCCATAATAAAGTTTATTTATAACTGGAAATTGGCGTCTATAATTAGTCGTCAAAAGTGACGCCAACTTTGCGCTATTTCCAGTATTTCGCCAAATTTCCATAGACTCCCACTGAAATCCAATAGGGTTTTCTTGCTTGCAGAACATCAACAAATTGAGATATTTCAATGCAGCAAATACTAATATTAGCTTATGAATAAAGCTTAATTGAACTATTTACATTATTTTTAAGCACAAACACTAAATATTTACAATATTCGTAGCACTATACATATAATGTTATATTTAATAATTCTTATAATTATGAAACTCTGTAAGCTTTAATGATTATGTGCTTGGAGATAAGTAAATAAAATTGTCAGGAGTTGGGGAGGGGCGCGTTTTTACCAAGTGTAATCTAAAAAGTTGAATGCATAGAGAATAATGTATCCCGAAGCGATCCAGAATGGAAACGCGAAACAATTAAGTCTGGGGTTGGCTAGAAAATAGGAATTGCTTTTCGATACCGAATGGAAGATGGAAGCGATTACGCGGAGGATTGGTGAGCGTAGCAAGCAGGGAGTGGAACCGCCCTAGTTAATAAAAATTAACCCCTTGGGGACGAGCGACACGTATACGTGCCGCATGAAGCGCTCAGAATCCTTGTTTTTTCTCAGCAGTAAAATTTTACTGTAAAATTTGCCTTACTTAATCAGCGCATTTTCTCGATTCAAGAAGACACAAATTTCTGTTTTTAAAAAACGGTGACAAAAGATTAAAAATTTCGTAAAAGGCTCCCGTGCCGAAGGGGTTAAATTTATCGTAATAAATGTACGATATGACTGCACTTTCAGATAAAATGCAGATACAAATGAAATAAATTCTTCTACAGCTTTACTATGTGTACGATCCCTCGAAGCATAGAGCAACTGATCTGTGTTCAGCTGAGTTGTAAAATTTGCTTGTTTATAGAAACAGTGAATAGGTTGTCAGAAAATATGTTATAAAAATGTGTATACTAATCACTTATACTGAACTTACACTTATACAAAACTAAGAAAATGCTATAAAAGTGATATAATACCTTCATTTAGATTAACGCTCGTTTCATCCAGTGGTTAGTAGTAAAAAACACAGAGGGTATACGCTCAACGCAGACGGTATATTCTCAAGACAGAGCGTATACCCTAGATTGTATATACTATAGCTATCTTGATAAACAGAGGGTATACGGTGTTCCTTAAAAAATCCAGAAAGTATACGGCGTACACCGCCGTATACCCTCCACTACAGCCCTGGTTTCATCCCAGAAACGGCGAAATTTTAAAAATCATTCACGAAAGAAATATTTTTGCAAACAAATTTTAAAAACAATACTTGGTGAATAATGTCACGAGACTTCATGCATAATGAAAAATGTCAGGAGTATGTAAAATACCTTTCACCAAACAAGATCGAGCAAAGCAGTTTTAATATATGTATGGCAAACAGATAATTTAAAACTAGAATCAAAGAACATATAGCAGACATCAAATACAACAGTAAAACCACAGCATTGCCCACATTGTAGCAAAGAACCTTTACAGATTGATTTTTAAAATAGCAGAATAATTTATCCGTCAAGATTTTATTTACTATCCATTATCCGGGAATCAATAGAGATATTTTTAAGCAACGAGATTATTTGCAATGATTCAGTGTCCCTTGCGTTACCTAAAATTTTGAAAGAGATGCTATGCTGTTTCAATAACAATAGTAAAAATTAATCCATGCTCATAAATATCCAATTTTATTTTATTTTATCTTTGCATGTATTTTCATTATGCATGAAGTCTCGTGACATTAGTTACAAAATTATTGTTTTAAAATCGGCATGTTGGAAAAAGCCTTGTTTTAAACGGACTTTTAAATAGCACAGAAAGAAGTTGGAAAGGTCAAAATTTAAACTTAATCGAAAGTTTAAGCTTCAGGAAGGAGTTACTTACTCATCTGCAAATTTTGAAACAACATTTAAACATTTTATTAGGTGCCATACTTTGTTTAAAACTTTAAATGCGTTTTCCTGCATGATTTTTTTATACCATTTCTTGTTTTTAAATTATTATAAGTCAAGAATTGTTAAAGAAAAAAGGTGCAAACTTGGAACCTGTCTTTATGATTATTTTTTTCGGTAAATTTGAAAACAAATATTTATTTTTAAAAATATGATTTTTTAAATAAGTTACATTATTTTTTTTGTTTGCATTTTTAATATTTTAAAAATTAATATTTAAAAAAATCCTGATTCAAAATTTAAATTATATTTTCCTTTTTAATTAAATAAAAAAAAATTCAAATTCGACAATAATGTTTCAAGTTATAACGATTTTAAATTACCCCACTTAAAATACAATAATCAATTAAAATGTTTTATTTAACTTCCTGTCAAATTTTAGGATGTGATTTTGTTTGCAAATTATATGGTTAGTGATCACAAAAAACAGAAAAAAAATCAAATTCTAACTGAATAAATATATATTTACATGTTTCCTGAAACTCTTAAAATAACATTTTTTCTTGACTTACACGCATTTCAATTTTTTTTCTAATCCCATAAAACCTGACGAATTATTTAAACAGGAATAACTCCATGAGTTTCGCAGACATGAAGATGGGACTTTTTGTGTTTAACACTAGAACGCCCGGAAGGAGTCGATTCGACTCCGACCATATGATTAAATGTCAATTGGAACCAGAAATTCTTTCACAAAATATGTTAAATTTTAAAAAGGCAAATTTACGTTAAATAAATCAGTCAAATAATTTTAAATAAATATTCTGGTATAAAATATTTTTATGAAACTTGAGTAAAATTTCCGGGCGTTTTTAGGAATAGATAAAGAAAAAATTCCTATTTAGAAATTTTATCCAGTGGGGGCTTTACTCCATCACTGAGACAGGGACTTGGATTCTCCCTTATTCAGTACCCAATGTTGGGCCGCATCAACTTCTATAATATTGTCTAACTTTGTATAACACTGCATTATTTAATGTCCTTATGTTTGTTTCACAAATTTTGCTAATGTAACATTTATTTATATCTTATATATACCACTCCGCCCTATGTCGCGCGTATTGGCGGGCTCAGCCACGGCTGAAATTTGTAACTTTTTTTTATTATTTAGACCTCAATAAAGGGGACCGGGAGGGACAATCTATGCTCTACAGACTCACTTCCTAGTCTGAGCAGTCTCTCTCGGGCAGTAGAAGTAAAAGTAAAAGTATTAAAATTTAATTTTCGTATTTTCCCTAATAGACCTCCCATGGAGTTGTAACTTATCTCATCAAATGTTTTACCTTTTTTATGAAACTTTGCAATTAGAAGTATAGGGGCAATATTTAAGGAGACAGCCTATTGTTTCAATATTTATGAATCACACAGTATAATAAGTAATGTTCTACACGACTTTCTGACTAAATAATTCAATACTTTATCAACTATGTTTAAAGCTGAAAGAGAAAATTTAATGATAAAAAAATGCTCTATCACGTCACGTTTCCTGGCTATATGACTTTAAAAATTTAAAACTGTAAGATTTTTATTAGGTTTAAATTTATAACTTTAAAAATTAAAGGAAATTTATACTACACTTAAGTAAATAAATGTATTATTTCATCATTAACTGTTAGTTCTTTTAAGGGTGTTCTCAAATCAAAAAGGGTAACTTTGAGACATAAGTTTTAATTTATTTTTGTTCGAAACTTCATGAAACTTGCTGGTGTTGTTGTTCAGAAACTAAGTAATCGAGCTGTTTTTTCCATTTTTTTGGCAAACGCTATAGATCTTTCAAAAATAGTGTCAAAGTGGCCGTTTTGAACAGACTTTTCGCGGGAAAGTGGAATAACCACTCAAGGGCGGACTAAAAACACGTTTCTCACGTGATCAAAATCGCTTATAACTCAATAGGTAATTTATTGATCAAAAAAGGGAAAACACAGTTCAATTACAAATCGCTTCCATGGCCAGATTTTCCAATTCATCTTTCCATTAAAAAATGACTTTGTAAATGTGACAAAACATTTTGCGCTTTTTGAACAGAGCAGTTAAGAACAGCCTTAAGTTTAAGCTCGTGCTTTCAAGTTTAAGCGACCAAAATAGCACAATATGCAAATAATAACGACACATTTAATCAACCCAAAGAACCTCGAGATCAACAATTAACTCACCAAAAATCCCCGCAACGCAACACTTCTTGCTGACACACTTCTGACTGATCTTCGATACAGTACTTCGAAGATCAATCAGACAGCGTACACCACATTCCGATTTACACGACGTTGTCACGGGCTAATTATCAACATTGTTTTTTTGTTCCTGTTAACTAACTTTCAAAAGTGGGAGAAATGTTGTATCTGGCAACGAAAAATTATTCTAATATATGTGCCACCAATACGAGAAAAAAACAAAAAGAAACAGACGATAACGTTTATTCGAGTGATTGAATGTTAAATTAGTTCGAAGTCGTATTTATTCTTTCTATGTTTATAAATGTTGTTTGTGCATCCAATAGCCAAATGTTTTTCCTGCCGCCTCATAAATCCAGTCACAATACTATGAATATACCGTAATTTCGCGCGTAACCGCCGCACCTCAGATAATTCGATTTCCTACCAGAATTTATTTTAGATAAAATGTGACTTGTTTCTGCGTCAAACATATTTGACTTCTTTTTTTCAATAAAATTTCCGGTCTGAAAAAGACTTAACTAAGCCGCGGCGGATACGCGCGAAATTACGGTAGTATATGTCTCTTTTAAGTAAGCTACCAATGTCTTGTTAAAAGTGACACTCAAGAATGCGGTATATAAGTCGTTTAAAAATTCTATATGTGAATCATTGTCGGAAAGTCCAGACTAACATCTTTGACAACCTGGCCTTAGACTACTTTCGAACTATTTCTAATAATTAAGTACACAATGATTCTTATAACGATAGTATTTGCTATTACCACTTTTCCGAATATTAATATTTGCATTATTTATGACAGAAATTCCGCGTTTAACTAAAGTAGAACTCGGGCAGTGTCCGCGTGTTTCTGCGGTAAGTAGTCTTTCAAAAAAGTGTTAGTGATGGATTTTCCTTTAACCCTTTATCTACTGACGGTACATATAAGTACCACTCACTTTAAACTTTTCTATCATAGTAAATATTACTAATATTCTAATGGTACTTTGCAAGAAACGCTCTTTTAACTCTACTTTATCCGAATACATGGCAGCAGTAGTTCTAGGTTTGTTATTTTAGAGAGGAATGAGGCTATCTTTGAAGCAGTCGATGTATTTTCTGCCGACATTTTCTACACATTGCCACGCTCGTCTTTTCATTGCTGCAAACACAGTAAAGGAGTGTATATAAGTGTTGGACATATAAGTGTTGGAATTTTTTTATGTGTTCATTATGATCTTAGAATACAATTTGGTAAGCTATTTTAGATGAACGGTGTATGTATTTACTTTAACAGTTGAATTACTCGGTGGTACTTATAAGTACCGTCAGTACGCTGCGTGTAGGAGAAAAACTTCTGGTTTACTTTTCGTCTGTGTAGTTATCCATCGTTTTCATCTGCTTTAAAATGTAATTACTAAAATGTAGTGTAGTAATGATTTCCCCGGTATTTCTTTTCTGTTTCATTGTTATTTTTTATAGGGAATCGTAAAAGTTGTGGCACCGGCTCATTTTTGCTATGCTAGAAATGGCATATAATATATTCATATATTTCATATATGGAGATGCGAGAGAACGTGTTGTCCCTGGAATATAGACGTTGCATAACTAAATGACAGCTAACAATATAGAAACTTTAAAGAAAAATAGTTTTATTAATTACCTCTAAATAATTAAATTTCTCACGGGTGAGTACTGTTTTTATATTTATCCTTTAATTTTCATTGTAGTAACTGAAAAAAAAATATTACATGAAAAAAATTGCAGTAGATCATAATGCCGTAGATAAAGGGTTAACCCCTTTATTCTCGCTCCCGTGATATTCACGGGCTGTGTCTTTTATTCAGATTGTTTTTTTTTTCCCCACCAGTTTTATAAAATAGTGTGTTTGGCTTTATTATGGCATCATTTTACATGTCATTAAATAAGGTGAAAATTTCTTTTTTAAAAAAAGTGGTGCCAATAATTAATTTGAATTTTTAAATCGTAACTTAATGCGACCGTTAAGGGGTTAAACAGTTAAAATTTCCATTTATAAAATAATCTAATTTCCTTTTATAAGAATAATTAATATTCGAGAAAAACAAATTTTTCTCTACAAAATCATTTTACCGATATAATAATAAATAGTTAAATGTATCCATGCTTAAAATGTCAGTTAAATATTTCTATAAAATGTTACATCTGAGCATTACAATATAGATTTAGTCGTAAAATTGAAATAATGTATTCGACTAGAGATTAATGTCATTGTTCCCTGTCAAAGTAAATTTATCGAGAAATTTTGAATCTTAAACTTCCCTTTCGATGTGTAAGTCAAAAATATTTGACAGTGAACAGCAGTTTACCGGGGAAGTTTTGACAGTGATAAAGAGTTCCATTTTTAAAGAACTTGAGGTAGGTAGAAAAACAATGGGGCATTATTCAAGATTTCCCTGAATCATTATGTAGAAATGTATATTCCTTTAGATTAAAATAAAGCTAACGGATGCATAAATATATGAGCATTCATTTTTATTGGAGAGGAGTTTTTGTTTAGATTTCATTGATTTGGTGGAATATAAAATTTCAGTTGAAGGGTTTCTTTGAGTTTAGAAAGCGTATGTTTCTTAATCACGACATAAATAGGCGTTTATTTGATTATTTAAAAATTAAACTTTAAAAACAGAAGGAAATATAGACGTGTATCTAAATATTCTGAAATCGTTTTTTTAACAATTAAATGATTAAAAATTCTGCAATTTATGCAACATTATAAATATAAAAGTGTTGAAAATAACTTTTCAAAAGTTTCGTCTTTTGAAAACGTAAAATAATTATCATTGCTGAGATTTTTAACACTAGAAAGATGAGGAATTTTACTCAAGTTTCATAGGAATTTTTGACACCAGAATTTTTATTTAACCCTTCACTGCACGATTTTTTCTATTTGTATGAAAGGAATTATTTGAAATCGGTCTAATAATGGGAAAAATAGTAAAAAAAAAAAAAAAAAAATTTCAAAATTTCAGCTGAAATTTGATATTTTACTGCATGTCACCTAAGTACACATTTAGGATTTTAAAATATTGTATTGCTATATTTTACAACTAAGAGAGCTTAACCCCTTGAGGGGCGCCGTTTGCAGTCGGAAAACGGTTAAATTTAATGCCCAAAATACCAAATGACACCAGTAATTTTTTAGTACTGTCTCGGTCTCATAATAAGCATGAAAAAAAGCTTTTAATTATTCTCAAATAAATTTGTTCGTAAATTGCGGTTTGAATTAATTATTTGAACATTTTCGTAGCAGAAAATTCTTGCCCCTGAAAGGGTTAAATTAATTAATTTTATCTGCTTAACGCTCTGCAACTTTTTTTATATTAATATTTTTAAGTTTTCAGTAAAAATAAGGAAAGTAAATTTTACTTTAATACCTTGATCGAAACTTTTTTTGTTTCCGAAGAACAATTCTATCTTTTTGTCAAATGCAGCCATTTGACATGGATAAAATAAGTGTTATTCTATTCTTTGGACTGTTCTTGATCAGGAATAGAGATCATATTGGCCAAATTCGTGGAACATAATACGAATTACTGTGTTTTAGGTATGTGCCAGATGTGGCACATGGTGCAATGAATGGTTAGAATTATTTGACTGATTTATTTAACGTAAATATCCGTCGTTTAAAGTTAACTTATTTTATGAAAGTATTTCTTGTTCCAGTTTATATTTAATCATATGGTCGGAGTCGGATACCTCCGGAGTCCTTACGGGCGTTCTAGTGTTAATACAATAAAAGTAGGTAATTACTTTTCGCACTTAATCTATTCTTAGAAAGGAATTTTCTGAAATACAGATCTGGAATAAATATATACATGAACATAAACCCCAGCTTCAGAGTTATTCTTTATGAAAACACCTGTCAGGGTTCGTACGCTTCAAGGGATTTTAAATGCTTTAGTATCAGAAATTTCCTAAAGTACTGGTAGCTATATCTAAAGATAGATATATTTTTCATTAAATAAGGCAGGTATTACTTTGCAAATATTCTGTTAACTTGTGCTTTGAAAACCTTGAAGCGTACGAATCGTGCCCAAAACTATATAAGTAAGCATACAAACTTAATACTGGAATCGGGCGTAAAATACACTGTTGCGCCATCTTGTGGACGTGGTGATAATCCACATACGGGGGCTTTTATTGTGACGTCATATGTGACAGGATATCTACCATTTGCGCATATTTTCTAAATCTTTAGTCACTCATTGAACCTAATTTTTTTACCACAATCATTGCAAAACAATGGCATAGCGAGAGTGGGGGTCTAAATGCATTTGATTGCACGAAGCTTTCTTCGCCTTGTCAGACACGTACCAGCAATTAATCAAGGTGAAAAAAACTTTACAATTTTAGTGGTGTGATGTAAGGAAACAGTTAGGCATCTTCCTGTAGTTTAAGCCCATCCGCTACGTGAGGTGCGACCGTGATTGATGTGACCTCGCCTTTAATCTTGCAGTCACCTCTCCCATTTAAGATAGGACGCTTACTTATATCGCTTTGCTGCCTTCCCTTTATGAAATAAAGTTTAAATAGTTACCGTAATTTCCGGCGTATAATCCTCGGATCAACCAATCACTTTCGGACCCAGAAATTTTATTTGATAAAATGTAAATTATTAGTTTGCGGTAAATATTTCACTTCAATTACTAAATAAAATTTCTGATTCCAAACATAATTGTTTGATCCGCGGATTATATACCGGAAATTACGACAGATGGATACCAACTGCTGTGATTTCTTGCCAGCCAGTAGCTTTGAATATAAATCTTCGCCAGATTTAATAGCAGAAATTTTAGATGAAATTTATAAAATAATATGCCCCAAATACAAAACAGAAATATTTTATCCGTTATCAGCGCTTTAATCCTACCCCAATGTTTAGCAATAACTTCGGTCGGTCATATTATAAAATTTAACTTTTAAAGCGAGTGGCAATATTTTTTGAAAACCTGTTTAAAGTTATATAATACATCAGTTTTCAATGACGAATTATGTGAATTGGTATTTTGGAACTTGGCAATGAAAAAACTAATTATTTTACAATCATATATCTTTACCAATATTTGGTATTAGAAAATATTTGTCTCAATTTTAAATACTAATTATTAAATAAATGTCATATTTATGATGTAGCTCAGAAATTTTCTTTCTAATAATTTCAAAAAAAGCTTAACTTTCTTCCAAAACCTGTTACTGCGCTGCCTGAAACCTTAAATATGTTGATATTAACTTTATAGGTTGAAAACGCAGACACATATGTATCGTTTTTGATTCATTAAAGGAAACACAAATTAAAGACTATGATATATTTGTGACACTTTTAAACGTTAATTTAAAATATCCGTTGAAAACATTTCGTAATATTTTTTGTAATTACTGATTATAAAATTTATAATCTACCTCATAAAAATACATTATTTCATATTGATATTTATGCTGCTAATATGGCTAAATGATGATTTCAATGTTACTTACGAGCTTTCACTGATTTTTTTTTTATTTAATTTTTTTAATATCAGTATTTGTTAAGAAATGTTTCTTGGTAGGTGTTTGCATCAACCGAAACTAACTTACGCTCCAGGTAAGGATTTGCACATTTTGTTAGTAAAACCTAACAAAAAAAAAAAAAAAAAAAAAAGTTGTGTTTAGAAAATGTATTACGTGGGATCCTGTATTTTTAGATTTCACAAAAGAATGAGAAGTGTATTAGACCTCGTAAAAAGTGTCAGAAAGTATTACAAAATTATGTCTATAAATAAAAAGAAACCAAAGCGATATAAGTAAGTGTCTTATCTTAAATGGGAGAAATAACCGCAAGATTAAAAGCGAGGTCACATCAAGCAAGGTCATGAGCCACGTAGCGGATGGAGTGTGAACTACAGATAAATACCTAACTGTTTTCTTACTCACACCACTAAAATTGTAAAGTTTTTTCACCTTGATTAATAACTGAATTGCCCTTGGCAAGGCGAAGAAAACTTCGTGGTGTCAAGTGCATCTGGATGCTCCTCTTTCTACGCCATTATTTTGCAATAAATGTGGCAAACAACATTCATTCCCATGATCGAGTAAAGATTATAAAATACGTGCCACAATAATAGCCCTCCTATGTGAATTATCACTCCGTCCACAAGGTGGCGCAACTGTGTTAATTTACGCCTGATTCCAGCATTAAGTTTGTTCGCTTACTTATAACGCTTTGAAAAGAAACTATCTTTATTATATTTATGTAATTCATGTAAAAGTGTATCACATCAGTAGAGGTGCCAAAGTCGAATATTTTTATATTCTATTTGCACCACTTATTAACCCTTTCCGGCACACTGTACCCTGGTCGGGAAACCTAATTTTAATTACAAACTTACGAACGGCACCAAGGATATTTTAGTGAAATTTACCATTTACAATGAACATTTAAAGTAACATGTTTTTAATTTCTAAAAAAAATCGTATGTAAATTCCGGTGTCAGGCAATCATTTCATCATTTTACATCAGAAATTGCCCGTGCCGGAAAGGGTTAAAAAATTGTTTTTTCCTTGTATATTTCTCTTTAACCCCTTAACGCTCGAATTTAATTACGGTTTAAAAATTCAAATTGCTTATTGGCACCACTTTTATGAAAAAGAAATATTCACCATATTTAATGACAGGTAAAACGTTATTCAAATATAGCCAATTTCACTATTTTCTAAAACTGGTGGGAATCAAACAATCTGAGTAAAAGACACCGCCCGAGAATATGACGGAGCAAGAATTAAGGGGTTAAACAGGGTTTATAGGGGTGCCGTTATTTTCAAGGCCCAATATCAGAATTTTTTATAGAAAAATTTATCTAGTTTAAACGGACAAAATTTCGCCTTATTTCAGAAGAAATTTTCCATAAGAAAATACTGGTACCGAAGAATTTCTTAGTCATGAAATTCAAGCACCCATATGAACCCTGTTTAAAATGTTATAGAAGTATATGCAATATATATTTTTTTTAAATATTCCACGACTAAAATAAATATATGTTCGATTGTGTCAACCCAGTACCAGTATTATAAAACTTATCATGTAAATATTAATTTAAATTAACCAAAGATAAACAAACAACAACAAAAAAAAGATTCAAAATAAGTGAATCTATCATTTTTCTAGTTTTATTAGATACTATTCTGAGTGTGATACTTCCTGATAGATATTGATGAAAGTATATGAATTAGTATTCTTAGAGATTAGACGCAAGTTCCAAGTAATCTTTCTTGAAGACTGAAGGCAAGTATTTAGGGTGTTATATTAGTTTCCAAGGAAATACTTTTCTCATTTAAGTATAAGTCAAATATTCAATATAAATGTATGAAGTCATCTGTATATCAAAATAGATTATTGGTTGCTTGCAATAACATGATACATGGCTGACAACCTCTACTTTTTTTATGTTAAAAAACATATTTCAATTATAATGTATACTTTATAAATAAAATAAAATTCCTATTACATTAAAATACATTAATTAAATTCAGCAGTAATTTTATCAAATAATACTTTTCATTCAAAACATGTACATAAGATTTGAAAAAACTTTAAAAATGGTACACTGGCAGGAATTTTACTCAAGTTTTATAAAAAATATTTCAGACAAATAATTTTTATTTAAAACTATTTAAGTCTTTTATTTAACTTATTTCTGTGTGATTCATATTTATTTTATGAAACATTCTCAGTTCAAATCGAAATATTTTCATTTGGTACCACCAAATAACCGGTTGTTGTTGGTATATTTAGTGTAACTTGCTATGAGATGTCAAATCAACGAGGACCTCAGTATTTCACTGAGTTTAAGCTGGATGTTTTTTTTTTTCTTTATAACGCTGAATACATTTAGAGTCGCCCAAAGCCTTTTCTATTCAGCTGTTGAAAAAATGTTGTTTGAAAGAGTTTTTCAAAGCTGTATGATGCCCTGAATATTTATTTGTATACTTTTGTTTAAATCTGGTGTTGTTGGCATTCCTTTTCAACAAGAGAGGCGTAATTGATATCATCGTTTGACTCAGAATTCCATCAACACACGTTTAACCAATACACGTTTCACCTTAAAAGAAGGCAAGTTTGGTAAATGAATCGTAAACTGTGACAGATTTATATTGATTGATTGATTGATTTATAAAATCACAGTTTTTTAACAAAAGCTTCTATAATATTCATTTAAAATGAATGGATTTTCATGGGATATACATAGTATGTATAACAAATAAATTAGAATAATAAAATTGCATACATATTAACCCTTAATTCATACACTATGACGCTAAAGTTTAGACAATGACGTCATTCAGCTTTAAAATGTAGAATTATGACGTCAGAATTACAAAAACCTGTAAATATATTCAAAAACTGATTTAAAATGCTATGTACAAAAGACAGTCGCTTTATTTGCTATAATACTAATTTTTTTTATAAAAATTCAAATGTGCTTGTCGCAAAAGTTTAGACACTATTCTAAATTTCTTTGAATATTCGCTGGCATATGCAAATTTAGAATCGATGATGTCACAAATTTGGAGTACTTAAGTTCTGCAAACGATTGCGCTTCATAGTCGACATGCCGAGAGCTAAAGAAATTCAAGTGAATGAGGTTTCAAGGATTTGGCAGTTGAAAGGTGAAGGGAAGAGCGTTTCTGAAATTTCTGCTATTATTAATAGGTCAAAAAAATCTATTTATCGAGTTTTATCGAGTGGTTCCGAATATAAAGCAAAATGTCGGTCTGGGAGGTCACGTGTGACAAATGTACGAGAGGATCGCCTGATACAAAGACTAGCGAGTACTCAACAAATGAGCGTACGTGGAGTTCAAAGCTCATCGGGACTCTCTGTATCAAAGGATACGATTCGTAGACGAATTTTGGAAAAAGGAACAATCGTTTATAGCAAAATGCAGAAGAAACCAACTCTGAAACCATATCATAAGTTACAAAGACTTATGTGGGCTCGAAAGCATATGTCATATGGAGAGAAATGGCAGTCAGTCATATTTAGCGATGAAAAAAAGTGGAATCTGGATGGTCCAGATGGTTGTTTATCGTATTGGCATGACTTGCGGAAGGAACCTCGACGTTTTTTTAGTCGCAGACAAGGAGGGGGCTCGGTGATGGTTTAAGCAGCCTTTTGCTATAATGGACAAGTATCTCTGACCTTCACCAGTGGTCGTCAAACTTCACAGCTTTATACACAGACATTAGAAGAAAACCTACTGCCATTTGCTGAGCTTCTAGGGGGTCCTCAGTGAGAATTTCAGCAAGACAATGCTTCAATTCACACTGCAAAACATTCAAAATCTTGGTTTAATTCCCATAATATAAGAGTTCTCGACTGGCCAGCATGTAGCCCAGATCTTAACCCTATAGAAAACCTTTGGAGCATCATGTGTCGCAAAGTTTATAGCAACGCTAGACAATACTCTTCTGAAAAGGAACTTAAGACATCTATTGAGAATGCATGGTACGATATCGATCCACAAACTATGCAAGATTTAGTTTCTTCCATGCAATCTCGTGTATATGACGTAATACATAAGCATGGATGCGCAACCAGGTTTTAAAAATTGTTTATTTCGATTTTATTTAATTTGTGTCTAAACTTTTGAGACAGCAGTTTATTTTTGTTACCATTTAATTTATTGCAATATGCACAATTCCACTTTTCTTTGTTATAAATATTGTTTATATGTACAGCACATTAATTTCAAGCAGTGATTTGAAAATTGAATAAATATTTTTCAAAGTATGTAAGAATTTCTTCATTGTCTAAACTTTTGCGTCATAGTGTAGTTGCCAACCTCCCGATCTTTTTCATACCAATATTTTTATTCTAAAATACTTGCTTTATCAATCGCACAATTTATGCAATTAAATAAAGCGAACGTTTTTGTAAGATTTTACTGGTATCCAAAAAATCGGGAGGTTGGCAATTATGCTTAATTGCATAGTGATGTAAATTTCCATCACCTTTTTATTTAATTTTTAATATATAAATTAAGTTCTTACAACCACTATATTTATATAGAAATATTAATCCTCTGAAGAAAAAAAAATATGCTACTAAATAAAGTTAAAAATCTATCTTAAGATTTCTGGTGTCTGATCCTTAATATAAAAATAAAAAACACAATTCTAAAAGAATAATTCATGCAATTAAGGGTTAATAAACTAAAGCATAATGTCAAAAATTAGATTTTAGTAACATAAAAACATGGAAATTGATTGATGAAATATCACATTTAATTATGAGTTAGTAATTAATAGTTATAAAAATTAATAGTTAGTAAAGCCGCCTTTATTCACCACAGTTTCTTTTATTCTAGACGGCATTGATAAAACAAGATTTGGAATGTATTTCTGATCAATTAATTTCCAGTTCTGACAGATTGAAGCTTTAAATTCTACGAATGTAGTGTACTGCTTCCCATTTGCATAAACCATTCGAACAAGCTGTCCCCAAAATGTTTCTATGTGGTTTAGATCAGGACTAATCGTTGGATGGTCTAAAATAACAATATTCTATTCGTCAAACCAATATTTCATTGCATTTGAAATGTGAATACTAGCACTGTCTTGCATGAAGATGTAATCTAAACCACAATACTGCCATGGAAATGGAAGAAATGAATTTTCTAAAACTAAACTGTTATCAAAGTATATCAGACGACCGTTTAAACATACAATTTCAATTTTGCCATCATAAGCGATTGCTGCCAAAATCATCAAGCTGTCGCACCAAAATTTCTGCTGAATGTACATTTTGTTATTTTCGGAGATCCCTCCAATAATACTTCTAATCAGGGCCATCCAAATTAAATCTTTTTTTCGTCGGAGAAAATGACTTTCTTCAAATTGTCACCCATTGCCATGTACTTCTCGCAATACTCCAAACGCATCTGCTTGTGACGCAGAAGTAACTTTGAACCAGGCTTTATTTTCGACCATCTAAAACTCAGTGAAGAATGTAAAATTTTCCTAACTCCTCTATAAATAACAGGATTGGATAGATCTGCACAAATCTGCTTTGAACTGTGACCGGCTTTCAATGAAAGTTGGAGAATCTCCTTTTTTCTCTCTTACTTAATCGTGGATTACCTTTTATGTTAAAATTTTTGCCATACTTTGCTTGATCTTTTTTATAGTTATAGTACATCACACCAACAGATCATTTAATTAATTTACTAATTTCCGGAACAGACTTCCTACATTATAAATATGCATCCATTCCGGATTTCATATAAAGACCTTTTTTTCCACAGACAACATCTTCCGTTTACCCATCCTGAAAAGTATGAATGAAACGGATTGCTTCCACTATATAACGCTTTTTATGTCTACTGTGTATGTCACGTTACCTTGTTTTATGGAAATTTTTGTCACATTATTTCGGAATAGTCAATGGAAGGTGATATATCATAAATCAATTTCCATGTCTGTATATTTCGAAAATCCAATTTTTGACTCTTTGTTTATATTTAATATTATCTATGAAATTTTATTTTTGTAACTCATTTGTTATACATACTATGTATATCCTACTTAATTTCCTTCAATTTTAATGAATATTATAGAAGTTTTTCTTAACCCGAGAGTAGTCGCGACATTTTTTAGAACGTTAGTAGTCGCGTTCGGTCCATTTGCCGCCGTTACCAGCAGGCCGAAAACGAAGGGGAAACTTGCCGGTGTTATCAGATGATCGAAAACGGATAACGTAGGGTGAAAATATTGACTGAACTTTAAAAGATTACAACAATTATTCATTTTACAACCTTTTACATCAATTATTTATTTCGCTTAAGTATATATTCAGTTGGCATCTAGATAAATGTTTTTAATAACTCTTTCTTCGTTTTGCATAAATACTTAAAAGTAAATAGTAATTGATTTGATTGAATTTCTGATGTTACTATGAATCAATAATTAGTAGGGAAACATTTATTAATATGAATCTAAATTCATGATAGGGGATTTTTTTTTTTTGAAGGACAGAATCAGAGTCACGTAGATTTTTTTTATACTCCGGCACTCTATATTCATTTAATAAAATAAAATTAATAAATTTAGCATCAATATATTACACTGACATTAAATTGAACAATTAAACTGAAAATAAAAATGGAACCTATGACATGCAACAGAAAATCAAATACAATACCACTAATTCACCGGCATATTGCGGACGATTAATTCATTTAAAACATATGAAAAACCATCAAATTTGATGCCATAAACAATTAAAGACAATATATAATATATATATATATAAAACTTTCTGTACAATAATACTATTGAAAAATAAGGAAAATGACCAATAATTATGAAATCACAAATACCACATAAACCAAATATAATTAAAAATGTATAGTTATATATATATATATATATATATATATAATAAAGAAAAAGGTAAAAAATACTTAACTTCGAAATTATAAATGTAAATGTTGTAACTACATTTTATTTATTTATTTATTTTGTGGGGTGTCTGTGTGTGTATGAGGGGGGAGAGGAGGGGAGGGGGGCTCTCGAGATTTTGTGATTAAATCCATTTTTCAAATGAAAATGCACGAATTGTAGTTTTTCTACTTATTTCAGGGTGGAGCAGCGCCCTTGAGTAAAAACTCAGGATACGAACTTCGCTTATATAAAGTGAATAATAAATAAGTTATTGAAATTATATATTTAATTTAAATACATTTGCAATTGCAAATTTAAATCCTAAGATGGATAAATTATTTTAATTAATAGAATCACTGAAAGGTTCATCTTAATAGGGATGTATTTTACAGAAACTGTTTAATTAAAATAAATATTCAATTGTACATGTCATAATAAGGTATTAATGTTATAATTTATTGTTTTATAATAACGTTCATTAAAATAATAAAAGCAATAAGAAAATTTTCTACGAAATTATAAATATGCAGCATTAATTTAATTTAAATGAATTTTCTCTCATATTCTGGAAAACATTACTCTGAAAAATAGTTTGAACAATTGATGAAGGACAACAAATTTAAATTTGTTAGATACTGTCCCCAAGCCTCTATTGGATTTCAATAATAATAATAAAAAAACATTTTCTGCGGCATTGTTAAAAAAAAATATGTTTTTACTTACAGTATGAAAATTTAAAAATAGATAAATTTTAGAAAAATACTTAAAATATTTTTTTAAATTATAGTATAAACATTCACTGAATTATCCAAAAGAGATTTTTATTTGCGTAATTTTTAACCTACATTATAAAATTCTCATTATTTTTCTTATTGTACAAATACATTATATGTATGTTCTTCGCAAATATACACACTACATTTCTGAGAAAATTGTTTTATCTTTCGAATTTGTTTTATTGTACAAAAACGATACTTTTCAGATTTTGGAGATACGGCGATTTTTTTCACTGATTCCCACAAAATTATCTTCTCTTTTTTTTAATGGTTTGGCAGTGTTATTGTCTCTTTTCTTTCATTTATATGTTCGGGTAATAAATGGAAAGCAAGTTCTTTCAAATAATGATGATGAATTTCCCTTTTTTTCCATATTTAAATGATTATCAATTTTAGAATTCATTTCCGCAATATTTGACAATGAAAAAAAAATGTAAGTGACCATCCATCAGTTTTTTGTGCGAACTGACTTCACAACTAATATAATAAAACAATTTTAAGTCACATTCTAAAAGTAAAAAAAAAGTACTCTATGAACGGGTAAAAGAGCAGAAAGAAAGAAGATGAAATAACAACAGACAGAGAATCCGTACTTCGAAGAAACTTTCCCCCACAGATTTCGCTGAAATGGGAAAGGATGAACACGTGGGGGAAAAATTCAACTAACGTAAGTGGTCGCAACGCGGTCATTTAGACCGATTGAAACTTAAGAATGCGATAAAATGCTAAGAAATAGCAGGAATGACTTGCAATTTTACTACACAAGAGTGTGAACACTCAAGGTCAGCTACACGGAATTTGGCTATCGTAAATTTAACGGGAAATGAGTTACAGGAAGATAACGAATTTCGGGCGGGGAAATGACCAACGCGCGACTATTAACGGGTTAAACCTTTGAGGGGCAAACAAAAATTTCTCTAAATATTGAATTCTCACCGGAATAATCGAAAAAATTTATTTTTGAATAAGGAAAAGCAATTTTTCAACGCTTTTCCTCCAAAGTTAAAAATATAAAATTTAGTTAAAGTATTCTGGTGAGAATCCTGTTTAAATTAGGTGGGATATATTTCATCCCACCGCTCCTCAAGGGGTTAAAAAACCGTGTCTTCATAAATCAATTTCCACCAGTGTAGCTATATATAATATAGTGTTTCTAAGCAAAAATGCAAACTCAATCTGTCTGAACTAAAATTTATGCACAATTTAGACAATGAAATTTTAATAAATTTACTGCAGTATATTTTTCTTTTAATGCATTGAGTATTAAAATATTTGTGTTTTTTATGGTTTCGTTTATCTCACGATACTGTTATAGTCCCGCTTCTTCGTCTGTCCGTCACAGGCTCGTACTCCTAAACTATTTAAGTTACAGACTTAAATTTCTTTTTTTACACAGAGCTGAATAACCTTGACCTTGCCAAAATCATAGAATTTAGAAAAGTTCTTTTATTTTAATTAAATTAATTGATGCAATTGCATCGCATCATTTTTCCGATTTCAAAACACAATCTTAATTTCAACCATCTTTTCGTGAGTTCGGTAGTCTTGTGGTAGAGCGTGTTATCTCTAACCGAAAGGACCCGGATCCAAAGCATGTCGGCGGAAGTTGAAGATTTAATATTTTTGCATTTAATTGCCAGATAGATTTAATTAAAAGAAATTTATTATTTTTTAGCCATGTTACGGGTTTATTTATTTTTATTTTATTTTATTTTATTTATTTATTTATTATTTATTTATTTATTTTTTTAAATTTATTTATTTATTTTTTTTGCTGAATTTAACATATCATTTTATGACCATTTTTCACTTATATATATATATATATATATATATATATATATATTTTTTTTTTTACAAAAAGGATTAATTAATAAAATATTCTGGATTATAAACTAGAATATGAGAAATTTACAGAAATATAAATTGCACTTTGCAACTAGTTAAAAAAGCAATCGTAAATAATTAATTGGTATTTGATGGTAATCAAATAAATATCCATTAATTACATGAAAATATAATTGTTATTTGATGGTAATCAAATATCCATTAATTACATGAAAAAATAATTGGTATTTGATGGTAATCCAGTATCCATTAATTTCAACACACACACACACACACAAAAAAAAAAAAAAAAAAAAAAAAAAAACGATTAAATACATTTTAATTTTTTAAATAAAATACATTTATCTCTATAATAATAGCCTAAGTCATGTGACTGCCATCAATAGTTCCGGGTTGACCGCTTCACTTTTTATATGCCAAACAGCCAATTTGGTAATTTAATGTTAGCCGGGCGCAGGTGATAAATCGCCAAATATTGTTCCATCGCCATCATATCATCTATTTATATAAAATCCAAGTCTCTGTGTGTCCCTCACGATTCCGGTAGGACCGCCTCATTGAAATTAGTAATTGTTGAAAAACCTAATGCAGGGTTACCACAGTAGCGCCAAATGTTAGTCAACTTGGTGATAGCTGGCTAATTTGGCGAAATTCCCATTTAAAACTATTAATCTTTCATAAAGGAGGTCACCGAAATTTAATTTAAACTCCGCTCTTTTAAGATATTTTTCAAAATCTATGAGTGAACATTTAAAGTACATCTTTACATCTTCCTCCCGATGCTACTAATAAAATAACCGCCAATAGACGACGCTGTACTGTGTGAGCTCCTAACTGCGCGATTTTAATGTGCTTTAGGTACTTTTCCAGTATAGGTGCCTTGGCGAAAAAGAAAAATTTGGCAACATATTTTCCGGGAACCTATCCACTGTTTAATTTTATATATACACGATATTTAATGTAAAAAAGACGTTTCTCTAATTTTATAAAGAAACAGATGTGATTTGTACATAAAAACATCAATAATATACATATAAAATAAACGTATAAAACAAACAAAAACGCTCATCAAGTTTGTTTTCATAGCTGTTTATATGATTTGACAACAAATCTCGATATTTTTGCGTTATACGGACACCATGCCAAAATGTATGCTAATGCGCCAATTATTTCAAAATGCTAAAAGATATTTTTAATTTTATGCCAGCAGTTTAATATGAGTTTTATTTTATTGCTTTATTTTATAACAGTTATTTGTTCAGTTATTTTAAGTATATAATTGTGATTTAATGAAATAGTTCGTAAAAGTCTGGAATTTTCAAATGTTATATTTTTTAAATGCTCACTTTAGTATCGACAATGTTTTTTCTTTTATTTTTTCAAATGCTCCAATTCACGTGATTTTCATTTTGCGACATCTATTACGCTTGGCGACAAAGGTATCCGTATAACGGAAACGAACCCAAATCTTACTTTCTGATGCCCAAATTACATCAAGCTTTTTTTAAAAAAACGCCAAAGCTCCTGCAGTGGAAAAGTACCAAACTGTCTATTATTTTGCGCTATCTGTATTATAGTTTGTACTATATGTAAGGGGTGTGGAGCGAAGAGTTTAAAAATTAAATATTAAAGTTTCGGCACAGATGTCATATACGCCCCATATTGGCACGATTTTTTTTCTGACGCCAATGTCATATACACAACGGGTAACTGGCGGCAAAGTGTCGTTATTTTGCTTGATATGGTAACCCGGATGTTGTTGTTTATGCCGTTGATGTTTTCGCCAAATTGGCGTATATGACAACTGTGCCAAAGTTTCTATAAAGCAGTATAAGTCTAAAAAATTAAGAATAAAATAAATGCAAAATAAGACTAAAGAAGAAAGAAAAATCATGCGTTAAGCATAGAATATGAAACACTTTCCAACACATCCTGAATGTTTTAACAAAACTTCGTTATTTGGGGAAATAAGATAACTAAGTAAACATTTTAGAAGATGCATAAAAAATTTTAAAAATTGATTTCAGCAGTTACCGTTCATAGCCAATAGTATCGTTATTACATGCCACTATTTAGCCTAAATTTAATTTAAACTACTCTTAAAACTACTGAAATCACATTTCCAGATATTATCATCCATAGACGGTTATGTATCCAATTCTTTGCGTGGCCCTGTATATCATTTTATCTATATTCTACAAACATTTCTTAGTAAACTAAATGCAGTTCAGCGTAAAAACGCATAATTCCTTTAAAAACCACCTTTAAGCAATTTACTCTCATACTCAGTAACCCTTACGAATTCTTTTGTGTAGCCCTGCATATGAACTGTAGCATTTATACACACAGTATAGTATGCATAAATGTAGCGAAACATAAAAGCGCATATCATAGTTAAAAATGCATTTCTACCAATCATTGCTTATGTACTATACTTCGGATAAAAGTTGCTTGGCGAGAAAGAGGTTTGCCAACGTATTTTCTGACAACCTATTTACTGCTTCATACTCACAAGCAATTTTTTCCATATGTATGCAATTTATTTAGGTAGTTGTTAGCTATCCCGTCGACCAGTTTCGCCACATTATATCAATCGCCAAATTATACAAATTGACATAATTTTTATTTTAAACAACGAAAGATCAATTAAATTAGCAAAACATTAATAAAAATACAAATATAACGTCGAATTAAAAATCACTTGATGACGTAAGAAACACATGATCATGTTTAATGTCAACCATTATTGGCATTTAATCTTACCATTTGGCGACAGTAATTTGGTCGACGGGATAACTAACAAGTACCTTTATTTAATGTAAAAAAAGCTATTTACCGATTTTTTGGTACTTTTCGGTTAGCCGGGCGCCAGTTTTATATATACATATATATGTATATATACATGTATGTATGTATACATATATACATGCATATATACATATGTGTATATATACAATATATGTATATGTATCTATATGTATAGCTACATATATGTATGTATATATAACACTGGCGCCCGGCTAACCGAAAAGTACCCATTTTTAACAGAAGTAATTTTGGCACAGATGTCATATTCGCCCCATATTGGCGCGATTTTTTCCGACGCCAATTTGGCGAAAACATCAACATCATAAACAACAACATCCGGGTTACCATATCAAGCAAAATAACGACACTTTGGCGAGAGTTAAGTACCCGGCGTGTATATGACATTGGCGTCAGATAAAAAATCGTGCCAATATGGGGCGAATATGATATCTGTGCCGTAATTTTTGCACAGATGTCATATACGCATCGGGGTTGGCGTGATTTTTCTCTGACGCCAATTTGGCAGAAATCTCGCTTTCGAATACCAGTTACTTATATATTTTTAAATTATTTGCTATCATTTTGAAAAGGAAATCACTATAAATAAATAAAAGTTTGGGAACAGATGTCATATTCGCCCCATATTGGCGCGATTTTTTTCTGTCGCCAATATCATATAGGCAACGGGTACTTAACTTGCGTCAAAGTGTCGTTATTTTGTTTGATGTGGTAACCCGGATTATGTTGTTTATGCTGTTGATGTTTTCGCCAAATTGGCAACCGAAAAAAATCGCGCCAATATGGGGCGAATATGACATCTGTACCAAAGTTTGAATAATAGCTATAGAACAAAACAGTTTATATAATTATAAACAGAAAATAAAAGTAAATAAACAATTTATTAATAAATAAAAAACAATAGCCGGGTTACCATAGCAGGCAAAATAACACCATTTTGGCGCCAGTTAGGTATCCCGGTTCATATCTGAAATCTGTGCCGTAATTTGTATATAGAAAAATATTATATATATTTAGAAACGATTTTTTTATGTATATAAGTGCATATATAAATAAAAATAAAAGTTCATTAGATTTGTTTTCATAGCTGTTTATATATTTTGGCAACATATCTCACTTTCTGATGCCCGAATTGCGCCGAGCTTTTTTTAAAAATGCGCTATAATGGAAAAGTACCTAAATAAATAATTAACAGAAATAACCAATTATACAAACTAAAACTTTTTATTTCGAGATCAAAGCATTGTTTTTTATTTCAATTAAAAATAAATATATCCTTGGAAACTTTAGTTGAAATTAGGTTCACAGCTTAATATCTCATTCCATAAACCTAAACAAACACAAGTGATTCATTCATCGTGAAACTTAAAAAAAATTTAAATCATTGAGGTAATCACTCACAAAATAATTTCTCCAACAATCAATGGACAATATTCTAATGACATCATAATAGGTAAAATGGTGGCGGTATCGTTTGTTTATGGTTTGAAATCACAAAGATTTAATTTTGCAATGTCTCTTAGTTACATTATTTTATTGTGATATTTATGAGCTCAGAACAAAAGCATATTTTTTCATTATTTAGTTATTAAAGTCGGAAAAAAATTATAAATGCATGATTTGAAAAATTTAAATAATTTTCTTTCTTAATAGTAAAAAAACAACATCGGGAAGTAACAGCGGGTTTAAGTTAGATTAGTTTAACTGTTTAATTCTGTTGTAATATTCAAAATAACTGTATTTATTAGATTTCAGTAAACAACATCAGGGCCCGATTAAACTTTGAAGTTACAGGAATTACAATGTCATTTCAGGACCTTTCTTTTGGAGAAGCTTTTCTAAATTTCATATATACATGGAAACTCTTCAGTGTTAGAAATATTATTCTTAGGACTGACATAACATGAGAACGGCCTGCAATTTTACACAAGTTTTTGAAAACTACTTTATATCAGAAATTTTGCTAAAAACTGGTTACTTTTTTGTTAAAGCGGCCCACACTATTAGGGTTATGACAAGTTGCAGCCAATTTCACCAACGTCGTAACCAAGACCGTGAAGCACACACATATAATACCATATAATACCATTTCATGAAATCGTATACGATAATTTAATAGTTTTTACCTTACTTCAAGTGTAAAATTTATTTATTTTTAAAGCTTAACAATCTAAATTGTCCAATATATGAATTTAAAAAAATGTAAACAAAGATTGAATAGACATGGCCGCAAAAAGCCTCAAATCTGCATAACACTTGGAACCAAACTGTGCAGATTAGTGGTCTTCTACTGTACACATTTTTTCATAAATGTGTTTCGTTCTTTAAATGTGTTATTTCCATCACTGCGGAACAAGCGAGAAAACTCATATTCTTGCACATGAGTTGTATATATCTTTATATCTAAATTTCCGTCATTTTTGACGGGCTACCTTTCTAGTCAGTATTATAATAGTCCATCGCATGCGACTGTCAGAAACAATTTTTCGCGAGGCAAATTAAAACAAAGCTTTGATTTTGAAATTAAATGTCATAGTTTATAGTATTATTTATTATTTTTCTTTTCTTTTCTTTTCATTCTTTTTTTTTCTTTTCTTTTTTTTTCTTTTATTATTATTATTATTATTATTATTATTATTATTATTATTTATTTTTTTTTTTTAAGAAATAAGTGAAAATTGAGAGTCATAAATTTTAATCATTTCAGTTTTAAATTAAAGTTATGTATTTTAAATAAAATTAGTGAAAGTAATGAAATTCATGAAATAAGAAAAAATACGACGGGTACAATGCTTGGCGATATATCACCTGCGCTCGGCTAATATAAAAATACCGAGTTCATGATTTCTGTATCAGAATCTTCCGATTTGGCGAAGGATTGAGCAAGTAAATTAAATTATGAATAAAAGTAACATGATACAATGCTTAACATAGATTTAAAGGGGACCAAATTGGTCGCCAAGGGCGGCTAGTAATAGTATATTTATTTATTTTTTAACTATTTTTACGTTTATACTTATCTTTTAATATGTTTCTCAAATTTCTCTAATTACTGACAGGGAAATTAAAAATATTTTTAATTATTAAAAAAGAAAAATGTCATTAAAATGTGATTTTTGATTATTTTTGGGTGTTCTTTCAAAATAAAATATCCGTGACATTTTTTGGTGCTGCCATCTTTTTGCAAAAAGGTAACGCATAATATACGTTATATTTCAGATTACAGATAATAGATGGCAGAAGCAGCTATTCTAGTAAAATCTATTGAAATGACTATTAGATAACACACGAGTTTCACAACACGAGTTTCAATTTTTTTTTCGTCCCCCCCCCCCCTTTTTTTTCTAAGAGTTTCTTTTATTTGCCATTTTAATGCCGAAGGTTCTTGTAAAATATTTTATCATTTTTTTTAATTCAAAAATTCCTTTTTTTGGGAAATTGCGAAATTTTAAATTGACTAGTACATTTCAATCTCCGATCAAACATCTGCTGTTAGAGTTGTCTGAAAAGCTGTTGAATATTTTTAACTTGAGTAAAATAATTCTACCATTTGTAATAATTTTAAAATTAAATTTAATGGTATTACCATTTATGCTTTTATTGAAAAATATTAGGGATTTTGTAATTAGAAATTAATCATTTGGATTTATTAATTAAAGGATAAAGTGTTTTGAAAGGAATATTAAATGAAAACTTCTGTGCTATCTTCGATCCCACTTAACCACCTGTTTTATAATATTACGCATAGTTATTATGTTATTCCTTTTTAAAATTATTAGAAAATATCTTTGTTAAAATAAATGTATGAAAGATTTTTTTCATAAAATTCGCAACGTAATACGAAATATTTTCACATCACCAGTTGAATGAAAATTATAAAGTTTTGACGAAGTTTGACTAGTCAAATTTAATAAAGTTTGTTAATTTTGCGACTAATTACCAGGGGTAATATTTAAAATCGTAAGAAGCAGAATTTTGAATATTATAAAATTCACGTAATCGATGAAGTTGTGTAAATAATTACTTTACACAACTGCTGCTATTTTTCCTGATCTCTGTTTTTATTCCCTACTAAATGTCCTCCCTATCGCGTGGTCATTAGCGGAGGCCACCTACACACTGAGTGCGCGGGTTCTAATCTCGGTTAACCCTTTCAGAGGCAAGGTATTTCTACTATTAAAATGTTTAAATAATTTATCCACACCGCAATTTACGAACAAATTTATATGAAATTAATGAAAAGCTTTTCTTTACGCACTTAAAATTGCATTTAAAAAATACTGATGCAGTTTGGACATACAAATTAAGCGTTTGCAGAGTGCAAACGACGCCCCTTAAAGGATTAATTCATGAATGTAATGTGGATCCGCTATATATCGGTTGTCGTCTTATATTCAGAAGAAGATGATACGTAAATGAAAAATAAAATAAAAAGAATCTCTGTGTTCTGACTGTAATATCTGTTTTAGTGTGCAACATGGATCAAGCGAGGTAACAACCATAGAATTGTCCACTACGGTGGAGGTGAAATGTCCCTGATGAAATATTTCCCTGATCCTAATTCAAACTTTGCATTAGTTTTAATTTCTCGCAATTTCCAGCATACAAGACACGGCTTAAGCAAGTCTGTTTCAAATCAGATATTAAATTCCTTTAATAAATTAAATAATACCAAGTAGAAGTAAGTTACTGTTTAACAAATAAAATTTCAGATCAGAAACAGACTTCTTTTAGCAGTGACGTTTACGCCGGAAATTATGGCACGTCGTTTATTATAGTCACCTCTCACTTTTGCGCATCTTAGTTATACGCGTCTCTCAGTTATATGCGAATTTCGTAAGCTCCTGTCACGAGGAATAGGAAAATAATGCTATACATCTCTCACTTATAAGCGGAACTTTAAGTTGTCTCTCTCGGTTATACGCGGAAATAAAATGAAGTTAAAAAACTATGAATTACGTGCGAAAGTTTTTTTTTTTTATCTATAAAAAAATTCTGCAGGCATCAAGGTCAAACGACCGTTCCGCAAAGCGCCTAAAAGGAGGTTGTTACAATTAGACTTCTCACCCTCTCCCCTCAGTTCTAATAGTTTCTTCTTTTCTTTATTTCTCTTTTATTTTTTTCACGCTACTCGCTTGTTTTTTTCCGTCTTTGCTATTACAGTAGCATCTAGATTTTATTTTTGTTTTCTTTATGCAATAAAAATGAGTAAAAGGAAGTTAACAATTTCGTTCAAAATGGAGGTTATACGAGCAGCAGAAAATGATCCTAAACTGTCAAAAATAAGTTTAGCTCGAAAATTCAATTTGCTAGAATCAACGGTCAGAGGGATTTTAAAGAACAAGGACTCGATCAAAAAAATGAACAGTGAGTATTCTACACAAGCGAAGAAACGAACAAGAATTCAGAAAGGAAAATTTGAGATTTTAGAAACCACTTTAATTCAGGAAAATTCAATTTAATTCAGAATCTAGAAAAACTTAAGAAAAGATACGGTTTAACAAATCATTGCCTGAGTGGTGAAAGCGCAGCTGCTTCAGATTCAAATGTTAATGAATGGATTTCAGATCTTCCAAATTTAATTCAAAACTTTGATGTTAAGAACACTTTTAACCGCGACGAAACAGCTTTATTTTATCGTCTTTTACCAAAGAAACCGCTGGATTTTATGGGGGAAATACGTCATGGTTGCAAATATAGCAAACAAAAAGTGACTGAGCTTTTATTTTGCAATAATGACGGATCCGAAAAGTTACCGCCAATAGTGATTCGTAAATCGAAGAAATCACAGTGTTTAAAATATGTGAAGAAATTGCCATGTTCTTATGCAAGCCGCACCAAAGTCGGGATGACATCGAATTTTTTTTTAGAGGTTTTGAAAGAATTTGATATCAAGATAGCAAAAAAAGAAAGAAACGTTCTGCTATTTATGGACCAGTGTCCCGCCCATCTTCCAGATCTCCTATTGCTGACACATACACGAGTTATATTTCCCCCTTCAAATTGTATTAGCAGACACTGGCCATTAGATCTCGGTATAATATGATCAGTTAAAGAGCAGTATATGAAAGATTTGGTGAGAAGAATGTTCATATCACTAGAGCAGAAAAAGGAATTCAAGAAAATTTGGATTCTGGATGCTATGCATATGTTGGTTTTCTCTCGGAATAACGTAACAGCCACAACAATTTCTAACTGCTTTAGAAAAGCGGGTATTTTTCATTCAAATGATGTTGAAAATATTCCATTACATGAAAATGAAAACAACAGCAATGATTTTAAATTAGACGTAGAAGATTGGAACAGCATAAGCCAATATTCTCTTTCTTTTCAAGATTTCGTCAATGTAGATGAAAACTTAACATCAGCGGCAATAAGAGATATTGAACTGTTTTTGATGACGTGGCAGCTGAAAAAAAGGAGAAGATGATGATAATGATGAAACCGATACTGTAATTGTCCCATCTTATGCTGCTGCTTTAGGAGTCACTTTGAGGACACCTGGACGCCTTCAAAATGCTGATGTAGCATCAAATACAAGTACACACATTAATGCATTAGAAAAGGTCGTTGTAGAAACACGACCTAAACAAAAACAAACGACCATTGATGACTTCTAAGACTAATTAGGATTATTTTTCTTTTGTAAATACTGTATCTCTTTCTATGTAAAATAAAATTTTACGTGTATTGTACTTTTTAAAATAAATTTTATAGTGAAAGTGTGAGAATTTTTTTTAAGTACGATATACTAATATTACATCTTTTTTATTTTACGAAATGTTATTAATCATAATTCTTATATTGCAAAATGCTTTTTACTTTCTTCTATCTTCAATAGAAGAAAGTATTGTAATCGAAATTTTTTTAGACTTCCGGTTTTCGACGGATTTGCATGTTTTAGGGGTCAAAGATTCCAAAAAACATGTTTATAGAAAATGTCTGTGTGTCCGTCTGTCCGTCTGTCCGTCTGTCCGTCTGTCCGTCTGTCCGTCCGTCCGTCTGTCCGTCTGTCTGTCGCTATTGTACCATCAAAAAGTGTATGAAGTTATGTATAGAATTAAACCAAAATTTTATTATAAGTTTTTGGCTATGGCAAGCAGGTCCTCCTGGAATTTGGAAAAAATTCGCCGGTAGGGGGCGCTGATATAACAATTTTTGTGCGATTTTGAATATTGTACCATCCAAAAGTGTATGGAGTTATGCATAGAATTGAACCAAATTTTTAGTTTAAGTTTTTGGATATGACAAGCAGGTCCTCCCTGAATTTGGAAAAAAATCGCCGGTAGGGGGCGCTGTAAATGCGTTTTTTGTGGGATTTTGAATATTGTACCATCGAAAAGTGTATGAAGTTATGCATAGAATTGAACCAAATTTTTATTTTAAGTTTTTGGCTATGACAACCAAGTCCTCCCTGAATTTGGAAAAAATTCGCCGGTAGGGGGCGCTGTAATAGCGATTTTTGTGCGGTTTTGAATATTGTACCGTCCAAAAGTGTATGAAGTTATGCATAGAATTAAACCAAATTTTTATTTTAAGTTTTTGCAATACAAGCAGGTCCTCCCTGAATTTGGAAAAAATTCGCCGGTAGGGGCCGCTGTAATAGCGATTTTTGTGCCATTTTGAATATTGTACCGTCCAAAAGTGTATGAAGTTATGCATAGAATTAAACCAAATTTTTATTTTAAGTTTTTGGATATGGCAAGCAGGGCCTCCATGAATTTGCAAAAAATTCGCCGTTAGGGGGCGCTGTAATAGCGATTTTTGTGCGATTTTGAATATTGCACCATAGAAAAGTGTATGAAGTTATGCATAGAATTGAACCAAAAAAAATTTTTAAGTTCTTGGCTATGGCAAGGAGGTCCTCCCTTAATTTGTAAAAAAATCGCTCGTAGAGGGCGCTGTAATAGCGATTTTTGTACAATTTTTGTGCCATTTTGAATATTGTACCGCCGAAAAGTGTATGAAGTTATGCATAGAATCGCACCAAATTTTATGTGTTTATTTTTGGTCATGTCACGAAGGTCCTCCCTGAATTTGGAAAAATTCTGCCGGAAGGGGGCACTATAATTGCGATGTCTGTACCATTTTCATTATTGTACCATCGAAAAGTGTATGAAGTTATCCATATAATTGAACCAAATTTTTTGTGCATGTTTCTGGCTATGGTAAACAAGTCCTCCCTGAACTTGAAAAAATTCCGAAAGAAGGGGGCGCTATAATTCCGATCTCTGTGCCATTTTCATTATTGTACCATCGAACAGCGTATAAAATTATGCATACAATTGAACCAAAATGTTTGTGCTTGTTTTTGGCTTTGGCCAACAGGTTCTCCTTGAATTTGGAAATATTGCGCGGTAAAGGGGCTCCGTGCTAGCGATTTTTGTATACTTTTCTTGATTTTTCGTAGTTCTATTGTGCATCGGCGGCTCATGCAGCGGCGGGAACTCGCTTCCTGCTATGCCGGCTATTCGCAAACAGCTGATAACGACAGAATAAGGAAAAATTAATAATTTTAACAAATATCGTGATATAGATTAACTCGTTTTTAGTTCGTTTAATTGACTTGAGCAGAAATTTAAGATGAAAATCAAATTTGGTATAGTATTGAACTAATAATATTGAAGTATTAACATGTGTAACTAGTTTTTGAAATATTAAGATGTATAGGATAGAAGAAAGTTTTGGGATTGGCACATCCAACTAGTTTCCCGATAATGTGTATAAAGAATTACTGCATCACCATCCTCTAAAATATGCGCGGCTCTCAGTTATGAGCGATTTTAAATCAATTCCTTCAAACGCGTATAAGTGAGAGGAGACTGTATTACACTTCCTTTTGTTGCATTTAACCTTTAACGGTCGAAGTTTTTAACTCTTTTATAGACTGCCATCTCAATTTTTTTTTTTTTTTTTTTTTTTTTTTTTTTTTTTTTTTTTTTTTACATAAATAGAAATTACGTTGTTGATTATATCGTTTTTTGCTTTAAAAATTTGCTTGACCACTTAACAGTCGCATTAAATTACGGATTAAATTTCAAATTGCTTATTGGTACAGCTTTTTTGAAATAGAAATATTCACCTTATTTTATGACAGGTAAAAGGATACCATACTAAAGACAATTACGCTATTTTATAAAACTGGTCGGTATGAAACCATCTGAATAAAAGACACTGCCGGTAAACATCACGGGAGCGAGAATTAAGGTTTAACGTATTTTGTGCTTAAAGGATTAGTAAACATATTTTAACGAAATTTCAGAAATTCAATTCATATTTAATTTATTTAATTACCAATCGCTTTTAATATTCAACGCAAAATACTAAAAAAACTATTTTTTCGTAATCGAACTACGTCTAAAATAGGTAAATTCCTTGAATTTCTGATTCCGTTCACAAAAGAAGAAGAAGAATTGAGAAAAAAGTGACAAAAAAAATCACGCAAAATGTTTTCATTCATTTCATATTAGTATGCAGGACTGCTATTTTTATATTCTATTTACCTCACTATTTAAAAGAAAATACAATATAAAATAAGTTCGTAGTTTTAACCCTTAAATGCCTGACTTTTCAAAAATCATTGTAATAATGTTTTCGGCTTTCATTTTTTAAATAAATCATGGGAATAATACTTAAAAAAATCATATTTTGTTTTAAGTATGGTTTACGGCTAAAAAACAGTTTGTTACTAATCGGCACACTCTAAATTAAAATGTCTGAAATTCAGACACTTAAGTGTCTGAAATGGAGTGTTCAATTTTCAGACATTTTAAAATGTCTGAATTTTTTCAGACACTTTTTGCGTCTGAATTTCAGACACTTCAAACGTCTGAATCGCATCCATTTTTTGTAAGCATCATACGTAGCCATGTTTGACCACGTTGAATCCTGGAAAAATATTTGGCTGTGGTCCTGCCCCTCCCCCCCCCCCCAATACAGCCTGATTTTTTTGGTGCTCTCAGTTTTGGTATACAATTTTCGTTACGTTGATAATTTAAATCTTTTACGACATTGTACTGATTATAATCAATATCTTGAACTTCAGGAGTAGAACAAGATTAAAAAACAAAAAATATTTATCTAAATATTAGATTTTTTTAAATTTATTTTGTTTTTAACGTTATTTTACTTTAAAAGTTCAAAATATTGATTATAATCAGTACAATTTCGAAACAGATTTAAAATATAAGCTTTACAAATATTGCACATCAAATTTGGGGGCACTACAGTCGTAGGGGGACGGGGCACTTCCCAGTTTGCCCTTCCTATAATCAAGAAGTACTTTTGCAAAAAACGCAACCCTGCATTATAGTTGTCTAAATTGAGATGTCTGGTATTCGGGAGTATCCGTTGTGGAGGTTAATGGACATTCTCGAATAGCGAACACCTCTATTTAACGAATACTTTTTTAATCAGCAGACATACATATTTGTATATTTTTACCTCAAAAAAGTAGACATCTCCAATTATCGGACAAATTCCGCGGTCCCGAAGTGTTCGCTATTAAGGGCTTTTAAGGTACATAGATAAATATGTATATATATTTTATAATCTTGTCCTACTCTAAAAGTTCAAAATATTTATTATACTCGGTTGAATGTGGAAAAAGATTTAAAATATCAGATGTACGAAAATTGCAAAAATCCCCCCCCCCCCCAAAAAAAAATGAAAATATAAAAAAATATATTGCCACATAGGCAATTTTACATATGCATCACTTGATAATCACAACAGCCATTTAACTATGAATAATGAAAATAAATAAATAAATATTCTACTTTAATAACATTGGGGAAAAATGACTTTGGTATTTTGTTAAATATATTTGCGTTTTTAAACTTGTCCTACTCTAAAAGTTCAAAACTTTCATTATAATCAGTGCAAGATTTAAGATATCAGCTTTACAAAAATTCATGCAAAATCCCCCCCCCCTCCCCCCCCAAAAAAAAATGAAAATACTTATTTAAAAATTATGTTTTAAAAAAATTGATATTTCCACATGGGCAAGTTTTTATGTAGATCAGAGGGTACTCACAAAAGCTATTCAACTATCAATAAAAACAAATAAGTACAAATTCTATATTAAAAACATGAGGAAAAAATAACTTATGATTTCCAAACGTCTTTCGTCTTAAATATATACAGTAACATGTGTCATTTTTGTATTTTTCGTATAAGTGCATATAAATAAAGTTACCACAATTTTAAATACGAAATCTAGTTAGAGGTTTTTACTTTTTCCCATTATAAATTTCAAATTACTTTTTTATTAAAAATAATAAAAAAATCAGTATTAGAGTTGATTGCAAATCAAATACATATGTATATTTTTACAGGCAGCTTCATATAATAGACCAGTCTCATTTACTTTATTTATCTTTTTTTAATCTGCGGTTTTATGCCAGGAAGTAAGAAAGCATTAGGTCATCTTTCAAAGTTTTTTTTTTCTTTACTTCCTTGTGGCCGTCATTTACTGCGAGATAAAAATTATCCATTGAAACTAAGAACTGACATTGAATATATAATTCGTAATAAAAAAGAACGTCATAAGTTTAAAAATATATACTTCTAGAATTAGTGGGGTTTTTTGCGAACAGATTCAAAACTAATTAAATTTCATGCAGGATTTTGTTTAGTACAATAAATAAAATCATAAAATACACTAATTTTACTACTATAAAGAAACTTACTTGAGCTGCTGCAAGAGGTAAGAAATATTCCTCGATTTGAAATTTTAAAAACTACTACAACCACAGTGAGGGAGAAAGACTTTCATCAGTTTAAAAGGTAATCCCATAATACATCCGACTAGCCATATTTAAAGAATGAGATGTTTCATCCTAAAAACAGGACCCGCCAGACAAAAGTTTCTTTTTTTTTTGCCAGCTTCGACAGGACGAAGATGAATAACACAATATTATTGATATAAATTGATACGAGTTAACACTAAGCCCATTGCACACGCTTTGTAGAATTTCCGGGTGTAATCTTCAACCGTCGTCTACTTCTGTTCTGTGTCTATCCCGCCCTTGTATCGACGACAGCTTCTAAGAGACATTTGGTGTCGAGCACACACGTCAGATGTATGTATTCAATAAATAAATAATCCAAGTTAATACGAATTAAAATCACAGTACTTCACATTTCGCAAAAAACGAATTAAAATACACGCGTACATAAAAACAAACTTTGTTTGAATTACAACGTATACCACTTCGAACGAAGACATCTAAAACGCATGCGCAACTGGAAGTGCTAGTGCCCCCTGGTGGTTATTGCGTCGGAAGAATCAAAACGTCTTAAATTAAGACACGTTTAAAGCAATGAAGTGTCTTAAAATAAGACGTTTGCGGATATTTTAGACATTATTCTCAGTTCGTTTACCCCATGGTCATAGTAATACGCTTATGTATCTTAAATTAAGACATCTATAGTGTCTTAATTTTCAGATTAAGACACTTAAGTGTCTAAAATTCTTTTTCAGTCACATATGTGTCTAAATTTAAGACGCTTCTATTTGCAGTGCAATACTGGTATTTAATTGAAAAAATAATTTTCATTGATAAAATTCTATAATATTTAGCACACAAGAATTTTAGGAACTATAATAAGAAATATATTTTACTTGCTTACCGTGGAGCAAAATAGAGTATCTCGCAAGCTTCCAAACAAAACAAAAAGAACAAGTAGCAACAATTGAAAAAATAAATCTATCTTTATTGTTAAACAGCACAAGTGTTACCATCTACATGTTGAAAATCGATTTAATAATATTTTCAGAATGTATTTTATTGGCAACATTGGGCATTACAGCTTCAATATTATTCTAATAGTATTTTAGAAGCCTAAATTGGGTAAGCTGCCAAACAGCAACACCCGGTATTTAAAGGTTAAAATAAATTTAAAACTCTTGTGCATGTTGTCAAAGTACTTGAGAAAGATTTTTGTTTGAGAAAGTTGTGGGAAATTTATCGAAAAGTTGTCGACAGTGGCAGCCTTGTTTACGTGGGATGTGACAAATATATATTTTTTTCTGTTTGGTGTGAAAGGCGTGATATAGGTGATAGTATAACATTCGAAAAACAAATGCATAGTTTATAAATGAACTTGCATCAAATTTCTTTCAAATGCTTTTGGATAAAATATAAATATGCATATCTTGATTATTTATTACATTTATTGCTCATGTGACTCTGAAGAGTATTTCGACTAGAACTCCAGACTTCGTTGTGCCTGGGAGAAGTACTTCGACTAGAACAGAGTGACTAGTTTGGCCTCCTTTTTCATTTCGAAATTCTGAAATCATACCAGAAAATGTCAGTAGTGTAATTTGGTTTATTTAATGACAGACATTTCATGATAACATAAAATCCAAATTTTTAAGGTGTGAATTTGAAATTTCTGAAAAAAACTGAGGCCAAACTGGCAACCTTTTACTAGAATGACAAACTTTGCCTGTGCATTGAAGGAGTATTTGGATGAGAACAGCTATTTAAAAAAAAAAAAAATGTAATCTAATAGATTACAACGACCATTTGGAATTCCGTCGCATCCTCTTCAACAACAGATCGCAAAGATCAAACTTCAGACGACCAAAACCTTCATTGATAAACTCTCCAAGTCCCGTTTCGAGAAGAAAAACAGTTTATAAATTGAAAGCAGTTCCACCGAATTATCCACAGATTGAGACAAACTACCTACGTTGAGCTCAATTTTCACCGGATAGAATCGACGATTGTAAAACGCCGTAGTTAGTGGATTGGAGCCCCTCGAGACATGGCCTTTTACTATCAATCGATTAAACATTAGATTGTTTTCTTTTTCGCGTTCGTCTTTCATTCTGTAATCGATTTTCATGGGCTACATAATCAGTTGAAGACCTCGATTTTCATGGGCTACATAATCAGTTAAAGACCTCGATTTTTGCTTTGAAAGACGATTTTCATTTCAGCGTCGCTTTTTGGCTTTGGATTTTTCCATATCTGATAATTTGAGTCTACCCATTTTGTAACTTTTTCAATTTTTAACGATTTTATGCCTTTCGATTACCTATTCAAACAACTTTTAACGATTTTATGCCTTTCTATTACCTATTTAAATAAAATTTCTTCTAAAAGTAAAAAATATCGATGAATTTCGTTAAAAAAAAAAAAAAATGCAATTTAACAAATTACAACGACCATTTTGAAAATGATTTTTTCAGACTAACATTTAAGACATAAAAAATCGCACGGAGTTGATCATACATTACGTACGCCATGGATTACATTTTTCGGTACTGTAAATTTTTTAACTTCTACGGAGCTGGTCATACATTACGTACGCCATGGATTAAACATTAATATTCCTGGACCAATTTTAAATGAGATTTCATTTTTAAACTTGTAAAAATTCCGCAATATAACTTTTTATACCGCCGTATAGAGAAAGAAATGCACTTTTAATTGCAATTTGTTTGAAAGCTGTATCTCATTTTGCTTCTGAGTTATTAATTTTTTCTTGTAGTTTTTATTCCTTTTTTGCCATAGTGGCAACAGAAGTATCCATCTCTGTTGAAAGTAAAGGGAAAATACAGATCTGTGTAGACCAATCAGAAATCGAATAAAATGCGGATTAAAATAATAAAAAGCTTCAGATATGTTTTTGATTTCCTATCTTGACCGAGGACAAAAACCATTTTTCCGAATGGTTACTAATAAGCATGATCAGATGAACGGAAAAAAGCAAAGAAAAATATTAAAATTTATTGGTGAAAGTCAACCATTTACATCGGAACGCTCTCATCCCTGTAAATAACATGAAGAATGTATTTATAAATATAGTGGTAATAAAGTAACACTATAATAAGGTGATTCTATATTAAATTGACAGTCAACAAGAAGTTAAATTTCTTTTACAGTAGTTATACAATGTGTAAAACCTAATTTGATGTTACAAATAATTAATTTTTAAAAATGCAGTTACAAATTAATTCTTGTTCAATTAAAAACTAAAGAATGCCTGCTGAGTAATATTTCTACATTCAAAGTTTTCTGTTCCGAACTTAATTGGTTTAAACTATTTTCTATAATCATGTTAATATGTTTATTAATCTTTTATCTTGCAATTATTCAAATTCATACTGATTATGTGCTTTTAGAAATCTGAAGAAAATTGTTTCAAAGACTGCCTGTGATTTAAATTTAATTACAATGTTAACATCCACTTAATAGCTTTTTTATTTTCTACATTCAATTTTCCAATTTATTCTCGATTATTATAGCTTATAAAGGAGTAAAATTAATCTCTATCTCATTCATTTAAGCTATTTATTTTGTAATGATTTAATTAGATTAAATGTTATTTCATTTTTTAATAAATTTTATATTTCAATACAAACATTTAAAGAAGATTTCATTTTTATCATATTACATTTTCAAGATCTATCAAATTACAAACAGGTTTGACTTTAAATAAATAATTGTATATTTTCCGGAATTAGAAGCATTTTCACATTTGAAAACAAGTGAAATATTTCCAGGAATAAATTCAAACGTTTTACTTAAAAAAAAAGATAAAAAAACCCAACTGGTTTACACTGTCCTAAGATGCCCCAAAATTTTTGGAGATATTAACAAAAGATGCTTTCAGTTTTTATCTAGTCTGTTCATAATTATAGACCGGCAGCCGGCAGAACAGACAACCACCTCATCGAGTTGCAGGCTGAAATTTCAGACTTAGCTAAAACTCGATTCCCATATTAAAACGCAATCGGTCTGCCAAGTCATATTTTGGTGAAAAACACCTAGAAACCCGATTTTAGCGGTCGACTCGTAGGATTACCATTGCGTTTTCCTGCACACAAAGGTATGAAAACATGGCGGACTAGGAGCAGGAAAACACAATGGTAAACCTACGGGTCAACCGGTAAAATCGGGTTTTTAGGTGTTTCCCACTAAGATATAACTTGGCAGACCTATTGCGTTTTAATATAGGGATCGAGTTTTAGTTAATACTGGAATTTCAGCCTTTAACGCGATAGGGTAGTTGTTTCATGGTTCGTACGCCTCCTTGAATTTTGCAGACCAGCATTTTTTGTTGCACCAGAATTATCTTATAGAAAATCTTTTCTTAAAAGAAGGCGAAATTTTGAGCGTTTAACCTAGATTTATTTTTCTATAAAAAGATACTGGTAGTTTTCCTGGAGAAACTACGGTATTCGTAAAAAAAATGTGACTGTGCTGCTGGCTCCTGGACTTTTACCAATCACGGCATTTTTGTTAATTCTATAAAAAGTCAGTTTGCCACTAAGACTCTTTTTTTTATGTCTCGGAACATTTTTTTCATACCAGAAATAAACTGTAATATTTATTTGTTTATTTTATGACAAACATTTCGAGAATGTTTAATATCCCAACAAAAAGTTTTCGGTAAAAAAAAAAAAAAAAGCGCCAAGTTCTCCTTAATGTTTCGGCCAGAAAAAGTAGTGATATCTGTCTGAAGTTCGCAAAAGTTAAAAGCCAAACATCCCAAATCTTTCATTGAAAATGGCTTCCTGCGACTTGGCCGTTAATGCCTTCTATAGCATTTTCAATTTAATGTAAATTACGCATTTATGATTTATTTAAATATTAAAAGTAATATTAGAATGCAAAGAGGCAAATTCACATGAAGACACTACAAGTAAAAGATTTCTCAAAAATACTATTGAGTTTCAACAAACATTAGTTTTGATTACAAATCATTTAGTTCATTTCTGGTTTAATTGAAATTTATTTTGTACGGTCTAAACCTAAAGTCATTAACATGAAACCTAAGATATAAAACAAAATTTACTTTTTTCAAGTCTCATAATGTGTTACATTATATTTTAATGTATAATATTGAAATCTTGGGCATTGACGAAAGAGATTTTTTCATTTGAACATATATTATAGTTTGTTTGCATATATTAAGAGGTATTGCAATAACCTTAGAATGCACTTATTCGCTTTAACCCTTTCAGGGGCAAAACACTTCTATTAATAAAATACTGAAATGAATGAATGACACCGGAATTTACAAACAAATGTATTTGAGAATAAGTTGACTCTTCTGCACGTACAAACTAAAACGACAATTTCCAAATCAAAATTCTGGTGTCAATGTCCCATTTAGGGATTAAATTTAAATGATCCAAAAATAAACCACCGCCCTTGAGGGGTTAAACTGTTAAAAGCGGATACTAATTGTGTTTTAGCAATTAGTCCTGTTGGAATATTATCTTCTGAATACAGTTATTTTCTTATTTTTAACTTCTAAGCATTTAAATAGACTGAAGTGGTTTATATACTTTCTTTAAATGTGTATTTTATTTCTCTACTTTGTGTCACAAAATGCCTAAAATCCTCAAAATATGGATTTCGCATAAAGTTCATTTGTACATACTTTAGAATTTGAAAAACCCTCTTGAAGGCATTAACGGCCAAGTCGCAGGAAGCCATTTTCAATGAAAGATTTGGGATGTTTGGCTTTTAACTTTTGCGAACTTCAGACAGATATCACTACTTTTTCTGGCCGAAACATTAAGGAGAACTTGGCACTTTTTTTTTTTTTTTTTACCGAAAACTTTTTGTTGGGATATCAGTACTTTTTGTATGTTTTTTCAAGTTTGTTTGTCTAAACTATATTAATATTTTTAAAAAATTAAATTTCGGTACTTTTATGTTAGCAGGGAGCAAATCTCCTCATTAGCATTTTGTTTTTTCGCCAATAGCAGTTTTCATTTTTAACATGTGTAAATTAGAAATTATACATGAATGAACAATATATGCTCAATATATGAAAATAATAACAACAATATATGAAAGAACAATAAGAAATAATAACATAATATTATGTTATTATTTCTTATTTATTTATTTATTTCTATGTTAAATATTCTTTTAAATAAAATGAGGGAAATGCATCTATTTTAAATGAGATGACTGAAAAGTTTATATTTTTAAATAAAATGAATGCAGTATGAACAATGGAGTTGGGAACAGTATTTGGCGATTTGCCACTTGCACCCAGCTAACATGAAAATACCTAAATTTATTTCATTGAGCTTTACAAATTTATACTTTATTTCTTTTTATATTAAAATACTAGCCGCCTCTAGCAAGCAGTATTTACTCTATTAATTGCATGTTAAACGTTGCATCATGTTACTGTTACTCATAATTTAATTTACTTGCCCATTCTTTCGCCAAGTCGGAAGCTTTTGATAGAGAAATCAAGAACTCTTTACGATCATGGAAGCACATCATATATTTTGTGTTGTTATGTATTTCATCTTTCGCGACAAATATCTCTTAACTCACTTATGCATGTTTCCTTATCAGTTATGATTCGTTCTCTAATGCGAAAAGTTTTAATCCTATTAAGTAACCTTTTCTAATTGGACTCACTGCCAATTGTTGTATTTTAACTGATACGATTGGGTACAAGTGAAATGGTTGTTATGAAATCCTTTGAAAAATATTTGCATTTGTATTAAACCATATTGATGCTAATATCTTTTTGTTTCATGTTAACCTTTTCAATAGACTCGATTACGGAAGAATAGAAGTTCTACGGGCTCACTGCCATGATCCATTTGAAAATCTACCATTCTTCTCATCTGATCTTGTTGAAGAGTTAGCTAATGTGCCATGGTTTTAAGATTTAAGCTAATTTTATTGAAACCTGAAAACTAACATACGAGGAACCGGATTATAGAAGATTCATTCTAACGTACACATCGATTAACAGGTTACATATTATAGAATTATAATAATAATAAGGAGAACTGGCAGTTTCTGTGCTTTAATAGTTTCCGTAAATTCTCTTTATATAATACAGAAGTTTTAGCAGAGTAAAAATTAACAACATAATCACAGTAAGTATAATAACAGTACAATATAATAACAATAGTAGAGGTTTGTGCAGTGACAAAACTATTGGCACTTTGGAAATATTTGTACGTTATACCATTTAACTATTCAGATGATATGCGGAAAAATATAAGTAGATGACTCGCATTAATAATTAACTCATTGAAAAATAGCCACTAGCGTCAAATACTCGCCAAGCTTGTCGACATTTAGAGAAGTGTCGCCAAATTTGGTAATATATCATGTCAATTCTCAAATTTAGCGACAAAAAATGTTTTGTTTATTCTGACGTCATAATGATACATATGTATTATGTATTATACACATACCTATAATACGTATGATGCAAATGTATTACATATTATATGCATATGTATAATATGAATGATGCATATGCAGGGGTCGCAGCATATAGGACAAATTGTACTGTTCCTATCAGTATATTTTATCAATAATCGTCAAGAGACATTTTTATAAGATATGCAATAGGACTATACCATGAAGATTATTGATAAATGTTACTGGTAAGAACAATAAAATTTGTCCTATATGCTGCGACCCCTGCATATGCATAAAGTTCATTCACATCACTAAACCGCACTTAAAGGAATAGTGTTCCATAAATAGTAAGGATATTTGCCAGATTGAACAGAGTGCTATTGAGATTAGAATTTCGACATTTATAATAGACCGGGAGGCGTCTGCACATCGCCTCACCGAGTTTACAGCTGAAATTTTAGGATTAGTTAAAACTAGATTTGCATATTAAAGTGCAACTGGTCTGTTAAGTCATATCTTGGTAGAAACCACCTGAAGACCTAGTGGTTGACTGATAGGTTTACTATTGTATTTTCCTGCATCCAAAAGTATGGAAACATAGAGGAATGAGTGCAGGAAAACACAATGGAAAATCCACCAATTAACCGGTAAAATCGGGTCTGTAGGTGATTTCCATAAAGATATTACTCGGGAGACCAGTTACATTTTAATACGCTAATCGATTTTTAACTAAACCTAAAATTTCAGACGTCAACTCAATGAGGTGATGATCTGTGCAGACGCCTCCCGGTCTTTAATAAAATTTGTTTTAAGGAAGTAAAAGATAGAAAGATGGACATATAAACTGAAAGATTTGCCTTATTAAGATTTTTATAAAAGCATATAAAAATTCATTCAGCTTGAAATCATGTAACACCTTTATAACTCAGGCTAATTTTCTGTAATCGGGTTTTGGCGACCAACATATTATCTATAACTATAATCTTTCTTTTACAGATTTAAAATTAACAGTAAGTTGGCTAATAATGCAATATAATAACATTAGCAGCGGTCTTCGGACGCTGTCGCGCATCGTTAAAGACAGCTTTATTAGTCGGACTTCAGAAACTGAGAAATGATGCCAAATGATATAAACAACTATGAAAACGAACCTGATGAACTTTTATGTTTTTTATATACATATAAACATTTTATTTATACATGTATAAAATATTGTTTTTTATATACAAATTATGGCACAGATGTCATATTCGCCCCCTATTGGCGCGATTTTTTTCCGACGCCGATTTGGCGAAAACATCAACAGCATAAACAACAACATCCGGGTTACCATATCAAGCAAAATAACGACACTTTGGTGCCGCTTAAGTATACATTGCGTATATGACATTGGCGTCAGAAAAAAAATCGTGCCAATATGGGGCAAATATGACATCTGTGCCCAAATTATTTATGTTGGTATATAAATATAAATAAATGGGTTCCTTACATTAAATAAATTGTATACATATGGAAAAAATTGCTTGTGTATATGACACAGTAAATAGGTTGCGAGAAAATACGTTATTTATCAAATTTCTTTTCTCGTCAAGGCTATTTTTTCTATTTCGCCAAGGCTACTATATCGGAAACGTACCGAATTGCGATTATATTTGTTAAATGTTTTAATATCGTAAATATATCATAACCTATACTGATTAAATTTTTTAGGTTATATTCATTTTTTCTATTTAACAAACATCTTTGGAAAAGCATATATATAAAATTTTATTCTGCTTGAAATTACGTGATCCCTTCAAACTTTGTAATCGAGTTTTGGCGACCAACATTGGCACAATTGAATGTGTTAGGACCTGTTTACGGCCAAATCAACACCCCCTGTTTGAAGGGTTTAGAGGCGGAAATTCTGTGTTCTCAGATTTTTCTGGTTAATTGTGCTGCAAAACCGACTTACTTGTGAGATTTCATTATTCTACGACTTCTACAAGTACCTTAGTTATTTGATGATGCGAAGTGAGTCAGTGACAAAAAAGCGCTTTTTTGGAATTTAATATTTCGAAAACTACTAAATACAGAAACATGAAATCGTGGAACCTTAGTTCAGTTTGATCATACGAACATGTGTATAAAATAAAAAATTCTATATCTCTCCCTAAAACGACGTTATGAGGGGGTGAAAAGTATGCTGAAATGGTTCAGGAAAAGGTAGCTTACGGCTTGTGCGAACTTGGCGGACGCACTGCCGTGCTCCCAGATACAAATTCGTCTTTCAAAACTTCCGGTGTGAATTCGAAATTTTTAAATAAAATAAGGCCAAACTGGCATCCATGTATAAAATATGAAATCATTTCATTTCAAAATGATAAATCTGAAATTTTAGTGATTTTTCAACAAAAAAAGTATCGTTTTCTTTCTTCTAACAAGAATGGTGCAGAAGCGTGCTTTTTTTACATGTAATTTTATTCAAACAAAAACCGCTAATTACCAAACGTGCATCTAGATCGGTTTAATCCAACGTTTACCACTCCTCAAAGGCCTACATAAGATGAACAGACGAAAGATTTTGCTCATATAGCTGTATCTTGACTTAACTCATGGAACTATTAATAATGAGGAACTGACATATCCTTAAAATGGTGAAGCATCAGCTGTAACCGCTACTGCAGACGTTGTTAACAGCCGATGGAAACTTCCACCAGTAGATTTAAATAGAAATTTTCAACTTAATTAACGCTTTTTCATTAAGGTATTTCAGTCATAAAATAATGATAGGAACAGATTTTCATTTTTACTCGTAGGAGTTTACTTTGGCGGTAGTTAGGTCTTGTGTTTCCGCCATATTGTGACAACCAGGGAAACAAACCAACAGTTTTACAAGGCATAATGACACTAGTAAAAACACGTAAAATATTTTAGGACGTTTTTGAGAAAAATTTTCCGTGAATAAGACGCTGAAATAAGACGAAATTTTCTATTCAATTTTACTGGTTGGAAGTTTTCCCTAGCGGTAATCGGAAATTGAAGAACCTATTTTAAAAAAAAGCAGCCGCCATCTTGTGACAACCTCCTTAGTTATTTCTCTCGCAACTGGTAGACAGTACACTATATGTCACCTCCTCTTTATTCAGAACCCCATTACTTCAATATTGATTTGAAAAAAATAGCAGATGTAACAGAAATTTGGCGTGAATTTTTGAAATAGAAACTAAATTTTATTCGTAACAGGGTAAATATGGTGAGAATCATAAAATCTAACTTTTTCATCAATTTCTCAGTGTTCAGACTTTTTATTTAAATTTATTTATAAATTTTCAGCTTAAATAACATTCGTTCTTCAATTTAAAAATAAATCTTTCAAATAGTCACACTACTTTGCTTTTTATATAATATATTCAATACTTTATTCTATTTTTGAATCCATTGAAAAAGAATAGCCTGAATAGCCAAATCAATAGCCAATGTTCCCAAATGGGAACACCATAAAAATAACACATAACATTTTTTCGGTATTTAACTTTTTCGCGACGGGAGCCTTTTACGAAATGTTTATTACTTTGCTACCGGTTTTAAAAAAAACAGAAGTTTGTGCCTATTCAAATCGGGAAAATTTCCGATTAAATAAGGCAAATTTTACAGTAAAATTTTACTGGTGAGGATAAACGATGATCCTTAGGCCTATTTCCGTCACATATACGTGTCGCTCGTCCCCAAGGGGTTAAGCTACCAATAACTTTAAGTATTAGAAGTCAAAATATGCAAAAAGATGAATTAAATTTTTCCTGGGTCTGAATTCGCTCTATAATTGTAATTAAGATCAATGGCATATTCAATAATTAGCTTGTCTGACATCATTTTTAAAATGTGTCATTGCTTCCCGAAAGATAAGTATATATTTAAAACGATTTAAAATATTGAATACGTGTGTTTTTTAAAAACTGTGTCATTAATATTTGAAGATAGTTCAAGCATACCTACTAACCTTGTTATATACTTCGAAAAAGGTGGATTAATTTCACTCAGGTTAAACATGTTACCAAACAGATTTTGATTACATAAATCATCTCAAAAACGTTCCACGTAGAAACCTAAAATTAAGTAGTTAATGATTCATCAAACCCATTGCGGTTAGAAGCCCATTTAACCTGGTTTAAATTAACCCACATTTTACGGAAGTTTAGTCATAAGTTGGCAGGCAAGAAACAGGGTTGCCACTTCGGCCCCCACTTTTATTCCAAAATTTCAAATTCACTCCGGAGAGCTGGAAAGAAGTATCTTGACTTATTTATAAAATTTCTGTCATTAAAAAAAGCAAAAAAAAAAATACTACCTTTATTTTCTAGCATGAATGCAGATTTTCTAAATAAAAAATTAGGCCAAACTCACAACCAAGGCAAGAAACTGCTTATAAATGTTTATTTTAAAGTATCCATTTTAAAAAGGGAGAAAAAGATTCCTGCTTAACTGTCAAATAGAACAAAATGTAATTTTTATTTTGAATTGTATTTTCAAAAACGAAAAATAACTAAAAATATATAAATATGGATTTTTTTTAACTTTTAGATAAGGGACGTTTTTAAGAGAACATCTTATTATATAAAGCAGGGTTCGCACAGGGCTACCAGATTGGCCTCCATTTTTAATTCGAAATTTCACATTCATAACGGAATTCTTGAATGAAGAAGTCCAGGCAATAGAGACCGTATAAGGGCTCTATCTAGCAAAATTCATGGTAGTTCTGGAAAAAGGCTTACTATATGTTTTCTTTGGTCGCAGAATCCTAATATTTAACTTCCCACCAAAATTTCCCCCGCAATCCCCCAAATTTTGTAAAATCCCCCCCCCCCCAAAAAAAAGTTTTTTATTAAAAAATCAATTTTTTTTATTGTTTTAGGGAAAAATTATCTCGAAATTCAAAAAGTAGACAAAATTTGCAACAAATTAGATATATGACATTATGACTGAAGGGGAAGGGGAAGGGGGATCTGCCTTGGAACATGCGCGCGGTGCTGCGTGCACTAAGTCGCGCATTTCCACTTGACCACTCACACGTTTACATTCACCCTCCCATCTCCCCTCCGAACTTTCTCTATAAGGTTTACTTTAAGTTTTTTGGGTCGCTGAATCCGAATTTTTAACTTCCCCCAAATGTCCCCCTCCGAACCGCCCCCCCCCCACCAATAGATGTTTTTAACTTAAATTTCTTATTGCTTTGGGGGAAAAGCATTACGAAATTCAGAAACTAGACAAAATTTGCAACAAATAGGATATATGACATTATGATGTAGGATGAACGGGGAGGGGGAGAGCTACCTCTGAACATGCACTGCGGCGCTACGTGCACTAAGTTATGAAGTCCAGGCAATAGGGGATTTTACAAGGAAAAATTAATATTAGTTCTGGATTTCGACTCACTTTATGTTTTTTGGGTCGCTGAATCCGAATTTGTAACTTCCCACCAAAATTGCACCAGGCAACTTCCCAAAAAATTGAATTTTTGAAAAGATTGGTTTTTGAGAAAAGCGGGCGGGAATGTTCCGAGGCAGCCCCCTCTCTCCCCGTTTATCCTACGTCATAATGTCATATATCCTATTTGTTGAAACTTTTGTCAACTTTCTGAGTTTCTACATACTTTTCCTCTAAAACAATAAGAAATTTAAGTTAATAACAACAATATGGGGGGTTTTCGGGTTGGGGAAATTTTGGGGGTAAGTTAAAAATTCGGATTCAGCGACCCAAAAAACTTAAAGTAAACCTTATAATGAAAGTTCGGAGGGGAGATGGGAGGGCGAATGTAAACATGTGAGTGGGTAAGTGGAATCGTGCGACATAGTCCACGCAGCACCGCGCGCATGTTCCGAGGCAGATCCCCCTTCCCCTTCATCCTGTCATAATGTCATATATCTAATTTGTTGCAAATTTTGTCTACCTTCTGAATTTCTAGATACTTTTCCCCTAAAACAGTAAAAAAATGATTTTTTTATAAAAACTTTTTTTTGGGGGGGGGGGGCTTTTTACCAAAATTTGGGGGGGGGGGGGGTTGCCGGGGGAAATTTTGGTTACAATTCGAATTCAGCGACCCAAAAAAATTTCTGTCATTAAATAAACCAAAAAGTACTATTTTTAACTTCCGGCTCGAAGTTGGATTTTTTAAAATAACGTGGTGGCTAAACAATGGAGTTATCAATAAATAGGAGGAGACATATAATGTATTGTCTACCAGAAGCGAGTGAAGTAACTGAGGAGTTTGTCACAAGATTGCAGCTGTTTTATTTTATTGGATCCACAGTTTCTAATTACCGCCAGGACAATCTTCCACCAGTAAATTTGAATTAAAAAATCATCTTATTTAAGCGGCTTATTCACAGAAAGTTTCTCTCACAAATATAATAAAATTTTCTGTTTGTTTTTGCTGGTGGCAGCTGACCCAGGTATTATAATCTTTTTTACTGACACTGACAGAAGGTTATCTAGGTTGTCAGAATCAGGGGTCTGTCCAGATTTTTCCCACAGGGTCCTGTTTTTGTGAAATTGTGAAGTTTATCTTATTTTTGTGAAAAATCTAGTCATAATTTTGTGAATTTTAAATAATCGATGTCTTCATGATCTATCCTTCATGTGTAAAAAGCTAACTAATATGCTCTTTAGTGAGTTCAACTGCTTACTTACAGCCCAGATTTTATTTTTAAATGACTGAATTTGTGAAAAGTTCAATTTGAAGGTGAAAAAATTCTGTGAAAGGTCTATTTAAGAGACAAATAATTTTGTGAAGGGTCCTGTTTTGGGACAAAATATTTTGTGAAGGGTCCTGTTTGGGGATAAATAATTTTGTGAAGGGTCCTGTTTTAAGATAAATTATTTTGTGAAGGGTCCTTTAAAGGACCTAAAATTTTCCTAAACATATCCCTGAGAATACAGAGGAAACACAGTGCCTGACCACCGACGACGTAAACGTCCACCAGTAAACATGAATATCTGTTTCTGCCATTATTTAAAACTTATATTCTGTGTTAATTAAGCGTTTAATTAAGGAGAAAAATTCTATTTAAATTTATTGGTGGCAGGATGCACTGGCAAAATCAACACCTGCGAGATCGGTTACAGTTGAAGCTTCACTATTTTAAGGATATATCAAATCCCTTTTATTGGGCCAAACTGGCAACCCTAGGTTTGCAGATTTCCTAAAATTTTCTGTCTTTTCTTCCACTTTTATAAAACGAAGTTTTTCTTGGTCGATTCAGGGAGCACCTGCTGAAGAAAACTACAAAAGATTTTTTTTTTTTAAATATTTGAAGAAAAAGTAAAACTTTTATAAATACTGTCAGCTCTGCATAAAGGAATAAAGAAGCTCGTTTTAATTCTTAATTTCCTAAATTGTATAAATGTTAAAATTCATTTTACTCGTAATTATCACATAATCTAATTACTCTGTTTATATATAATTATATCACTAGGAAATATAAAAATTTCACATGAAAGATTACATTTTCTCGCAATTAAAACCAGAGAGCAAACGTAAGTGGAAATTTGAAATGTAACGTTTTATAGATTGTGTATTATATGTTATGACTCTTTAAATTAACTTTAATCAGAAAAGAAAACCTTAAGTGATTTTCATTATATTTCGCATTTCGAGTCAATTTTAATGGAATTAAGTAAATGAGTTGCAAGAAAAGAATAAACATATTATATATGCATTTTTTTTATTTTAATGGACTATATGAAATGTAGTTTCAGTTCAGAAAATTGCACAAACGTGCCTGATTTAATGTTTTCAGCTCTTTAGAAACGTATTTTCAAATACATTTTTATTAATTAACACCCTGAAATTTTCATAGTTTTATACATAGTAAATGTAATGAGTGGGCAAAAGCATGGCAAATATCAGAGTTCTTTTAACCCCTTAAAGGGGCAAGCAAAAATGTCTCTAAATATTGATTTCTCATCAGAGTAATCGAAAAATGTTATTTTTAAATAAGGAAAAGCAATTTTGCAACGATTTTCCTCCAAAGATCAAAATATAAAATTTAGTTGAAATTTTTTGGTGCGAATCTTGTTTAAATTAGGTGGCATATATTTTATGTGTTTAACCGCAGAACGTATGTAATTAACTGAAGAACATCGATCATTATTTAAATTGAGCATTAGTATTTAAAAAGTTAAAAAAAGCCTGTTAACCCATTGAAGGGCGGTGATGCAGTCATGGCATCACATAATTTTAATCCCTAATTGCCACATTGGCACAGGAATTTTATAATAAAAATTTCATCTTTATTAAGTACGCGAAAATTTACATTTACTTGTTTACACATAAGTTCTCATGTAAATACTGGTGTCATTAAATTATTGGGATATTTTACGAATACAAGTGCCTTGCCCCTGAAAGGGTTAACCAAAACTTCTAAGCAGTGGTACAAGCTATATTTTCTGTTACGTACAGAGTGGTCAAATGCACGACAGTCATCGTGTTAAAGTTAAAATATTACATAAATGCTTCCAGTTTGATCTCCTTTTTTATTAAGACATTTCAAATTTATTTCGAAAAACCCGGAAAAAAACATAGGTAGATCAAATGGATGACATATTTTTACTGATATGGAAGAAATGCTACTCGTTTTAATAGTATATCATATTATGGTAAGATAGATTGGTTTCTTATCTGCATAACCAATTTCTATCAATATAGAAAGATAATTTCACCGTATGTTAATTTAAATTTGTGAAATAAAAACATCTTGTCTGTAACACGTTGAGGTAATATTTGGCCATATGCAGTCCTTCTGCACAGCAAAGAAATAATTCTTCTCGTGAAGCTATTGATCAATCTTTTGGCTACCTTCAACTTCTAAGGAGAAATGCTCAATGAATCAGATATTTTTCTTGGATGTAGTTTCAAAATTTCTGATGTTACAGTGCAATCATAATTTTGTATTTTCTTAAGATATGCCATAATTCTTCTATTTGAGGGAATTTCCAGATCACGGAAAACTATCACACTCTTTTAACCTCTATTAAGAGCTTTTTATTTGTCTATGGCAGTAAAAAATAACGGATTCATTGTCGCCAAATTACACTGGTGTCCAAAATTAAGGACCAATCACAAAATGCTAATTTTAAAGTACGCGAATACTCAAAAGGAAATAATATAATTCGAATAATTACTATCTCTACAGCACAGCTAGTCCATATAGCATCGTATTCATGTGACACGTGGTCACAAGTGTCACAGTCACTACGGTGAAGCAAAAAAATAGGAAATTCTATACATCTCATTATGAGTCTCAAATGATCACTATATGTGATTCCACTGAGACGGCACTGTGATGGCTGCTTTGTGACGAGTCACCGTGTGACTTTACAATGTAGTTTACATTGCGACTCTCATGTGACTGTTATCTGCAGACTCAATTTCAAAGTCACCATGAACGCTGCATTGTGATAAGTTACCAAATAATGTCACATTAAATTCACATGATGACTTTCAGGTGACAGAGAGACTACTGTGAAGTCACCATTGTGATCTTTTTTGAAAAGTCACCATGTGACTGCAATATGATATTATTTGGTGATTTATCATAATGCAACGTTCATGATCACTTTGAAATAGAGTCTAAAAATGACAGTAAAATGAGAGTCACAATTTAACTACATTGTAAAGTCACCTGGACACTCGTCACAAAGCAGCAGTCACATTGACGTTTCAGTGGAGTCACATATAGTGATCATTTGGGACTCATAATGAGACGTGTGGAATTTCCTATTTATTGTTTCACCGTAGTGACTATGATAGTTTTGTGACCATGTGTGACATGAATAAGATGCTATATGGACTAACTGTGCTGTAGGGATGGTAATTAATTGAATTATATTATTTCCTTTCGATCAGGGGCGTCAAACTGTGGCCCGCCAGTTACCACTAAAATTTTACAGAAATAGTCGACAAGTTGAATCGCAGCAATTCGACGATTAGATAAGGCAAAGATAACTGTAAAATTTTAGTGGTATCCGGCGGGCTACAGTTTGACACCCCTGCTTTTGAGTATTCGCCTACTTAAAAATTATCACTTTGTGACTGGCCCTTAATTCTGGACACCAGTGTATCTTCTCGAGATTCTATTGTTATTTTTCCGGAATGCAGACTGCTCTAAATTTAGTTTAGTTGAAAGTGTTATTTTCCATTCAATATCATTTGGCCGAACGAACAACGTGGAAAAATGATTTAACTTAGACTGAATAATATTCGACAGGCAGTGCTACTATATCACGTTTGTTGATTTAAAATTGTTGAAGTGATAATGTCACTCTCACTCTTGGATCAAAGGGGAAAAAAAATGTTGTTTTGAATGCAAAGGACGATTGAAAAGTTGACTTTAGATCTTATTTTTAAGTTAAATTGCTAGAATATATATATATGTGGTTAGAGTGATATAAAATACAATATCAACTTTACATACTAATCAGTATTTGCTTCATTTGAAAACGATAATTGCTTTTTGATATTTTTTAGGAAATTTGCTTTCTAACGTAAGTGCTGCGAAAAATTTCTCGTAAAAGTAAAGGTTGCTAAATTATATGAGTAATACGGTAGGTTTGAATTGTGGTTATTTAATAATGTTTTGTAAGAATTTCCTTTGTTATTCTTGTTTAAATTATCTAGTGTGTCCTCTCCTTTATGTGAAATAACACAGTTATGAACAATGAAAACTTGCTATTCTGAAAACATTTGTAGAAAATCTCTAACACGATTGTCTTCTTTTATCGATTTGAAGGGAGGTGGGCTACTATATCCCAATTACTTTTAATCCACAAATGCGACAATGTCAAAAAAAATTTTGGAATAAAATTTTCCATTAATAATGTACATGAAGAATAACTATTACTCATTTCCGAACTAATTTGTTTGTAAGTACTTGTGTCCTTCAATACATTCAACTTTTTAATAACAAAAATGCTTTGCCTTTGAAAGAATTAACCCCTTGAGGGGCAGTGAGATATATTACATCCCAGACAAAAAATGGCTTTTCCTTATTTGGCAATAAAAATTTTCAAAGATTCCGGTAGGAATTTCACATTACAAAAACACAAATGCTTGCACCTGAAAGGGTTAAGAGATAAAAAAATAAATTCTTAAAATAATGAAAAAGTAATATGATTATTTATATATTTTTTTCTTTGTAGAAAAATAATTTTTGGCCATGTACTACGAAACAAAACAAGATGGAAATTTCTCGTCAAACGTAACAAATGAAGTGTGTTCTTACTATAACCAGTTGTATAAGTATTTTTTGCACTGCATATTGTACAGAATGTATATTTTAGTGCACTTCATAAGTGCATATCAATTTCATTCTGTTCGAAAGGTTGTAACATCATTAAAATGCACTTACAATAGTTTTTTCCCATTGGCCGTAACGTAACGGAAAACTTTTGACTGTCCCTGTAATTCAACTATACATCCGATTATCATAAAATTTCAAATGACTCGACAAAAATTTGCAAAAATTATATTTTTAAAATTTCAGATCATTCGGAAGGCTGTAACATCATTAACCCTCCGTCTACCATACGGGTCCATTGGACCCGACAGGTACATACAAAATATTCATTCAAACCAGAACTTTCTTTAAAATAAACTAAGTATATAAACCAGACAAAAATAAGGTAAATAAATAAGTTAAATAGTTTTAAATAAAAATTCTGGTGTAGAACGTTTTATTAAAACTTGAATAAAATTCCCGGTAGATCTAGGGTTAAAATGCACTTGCAATAATTTATTCCCATTGGCCGTAATGTAACGGAACAAAAATTTGATTGTCCCTGTAATTAAACTATACATCCAATTTTCATAAAATTTCAAATGACTCGACAAACTTTTGAAACAATTATATATTTAAAATTTCAGGTCATTCGGTTGGTCAGTTTTTGCTCTGTTATATGCGGACGGACAAACAGACAGACGGTCCGAACGACGACTATAAGTGCTATGCGTTTATGTAATTCCGAACGCACCTAAAAACATGAACTTTTTGCTATTTTTATTTTCAAAATAAAAAAAAAATAATTAAAAAGAACTTTCTGGCATCTTTTACTTAATAAAAAACGTTCTAACATAATAACAGAAAAATGTACAGCGAAAACAAATTCAATTAAAAGCTTGAAATGTATAAATGTAATTGAGTTTTTTTTTTATAATTATAAATTACCACTTAATTACAAATTAATAATAATTAATTTATCAGGATCTATAAAATTGGCATTAAAGAACTAAATTTCCACACAATGTTATACGAATTAAACACGTATCACTGTTTAAATTAAATTATAATCACTCAGGATCACTTTTGACACTTCACTCCACGACGTGTGACATCTGGCACATACCTAAAAACACTGTAATTCTTATTATGTTCCATGAATTTGGCCAATAGTATCTCTATACCTGATCAAGAACAGTCCAAATAATGGAATAACACTTATTTTGTCCATGTCAGATGGATGCATTTAACAAAAAATTAGAATTTGTTCCTCGGGAGCAAAAAAATAAAAAAAAAATGATCAAGCTATTAAGGTAAAATTTACTTTCATTATTTTTAGTGAATACTTAAAAATATTAATATAAAAAATGTTTCAGTGTGTTAAGCAGATAAAATTAATTAATTTAAGCCTATTTAGTTCTAAAATATAGCAATACAATATTTTAAAACACTAATTGTGTACATAGGATACACGCCATAAACTATCAAATTTTAGCTGAAAATTTGCATCACTTTTTTTTTATGGACCACTTTTATTTTTACTTCGAAAAAAATGGGCAGCAGAGATGTTCTAGAAAATTAATTTTTTTGGAATTTAATGGTGCAAGTAGAATATAAAAATAGTCGTCTGTGGTATCCCAGAGAATAATCACTGAATACAATTAAAACGTAGTGGCGAATCATCTATAAAAATCTTGCATCCGGTAAGGATTAACCCTAGATCTACCGGGAATTTTATTCAAGTTTTAATAAAACGTTCTACACCAGAATTTTTATTTAAAACTATTTAACTTATTTATTTACCTTATTTTTGTCTGGTTTATATACTTAGTTTATTTTAAAGAAATTTCTGGTTGAATGAATATTTTGTATGTACCTGTCGGGTCCAATGGACCCGTCTGGTAGACGGAGGGTTAATATCGTCTCTAGAATTAAAGACATGGTATTTGTGTGCGAGTGGGGACTATGGGAAACCATCGTTTACAACGCAGGATTTACAGGCCCTGGGACATTCAGGTGATTTAATAGGCTCAAAAATCATGTTTACCACCTTTTAATCAATTACCACCAGCTTAATAAAATAGTGTAATTCGCATCTTGTGGTATCATTCTTTATCTGTCATTAAATATTCATAAGAAGAATGTTTCTTTTTCAAAAAGTGGTGCCAATGAGCAGTTTGAATTTGGAAACCGTAATTTAATGCGACCGTTAAGGAGTTAAATTGCTTTCTCCTTAAATTAGCAAATATTTCTTTAAGAAATAATCTTGTATTAACCCCTGAATCGTACGAAATTTGCAGCGCTACCGCAATGTGACACAATGGCAGTTGTAAATTGCATTTTTTAACTCCAGTTGTAAACTGGATTCATGTATATATTAGCATCCTTATTCAAAAATTGGTTAAGCATTTGTTTCATTCGGTTTTCTTTTCGTATGTTTCGTATATTTAAAAATGCTCCAACGGGTGCACTTATTTTATTTTTTTAACAACTTTTACAGTTATAAACTACAAATCTTCGTCTTTCTAAAAATATTTCGTTAACCCATCACCCGCTGGCATTGCGCTGACGCAAAAGTAAAAATAAATATGCATGCTTAAATTAACTATCATGCAACCACTATTTTTTTTTTATTAAAGAATTTGAATTAATTAATAACATAAACTGTGATCTTTAAATAGAGCCAATATTATGTTTAAAAGTTTGCGGTGGCAAACGTTTTCTTGTGAAAAAGTTGAAGACTATGTATAAGTTTTGGCGGTTATTGTGTTAACCTATTACGCGCTATTGTTGCGTTGACACAACAGTAAAAATAAATGACCATGCTTAAATTTACTATATAATTTTTGAATTAAAAAAAATTACCTTCTTTAATAACATAAACTTTGATAATTAAATAAAGCGAAGATTTTCTTTCAAAATTGTGGTAGCAAACATATTTGTGCAAAAACGTTGAAAATCCCTATTTTACAGTTTCAGCGGTCATTGAGTTAAAATCTCCAAAATGATGTTGTGATTTTAAAGACAGGACAGGGTTCGTATGCTTCAAGGACTTTCAAGCACTTTTTATCAGAATTTTTGTAAAGTAATATTTCCCTAATTTTAATTAAATATATACTATCTTCAGATGTACCGATAAGTTCCTTACGAAATTTCTTGTACTAAAACAATTAAAATCCAATGAATCCCATGATGCGTACGAACACTGCAGGACTTACAGCGTTCCTAAAATGTTCTCACTTTCCTACTACTATTTTAAAACAATATTTTTATTGCAAGATATTTACGAAGAAAGGGAAGAGGACATATTATCGTAGTGTCTAAAAGTTGCGAATTAATTAATTTAGTTGTCACTAGATGATGGTTGTTGTTTCTTTACGCCAGAATAACAGGGTTCTCCGGGGCAAACTTCCACCAGTAAATTTGGATAGAAATTTTTCATTTATTTAAACTCTTTACTCGGGGAAAAATTCCCTAGTAAATAGAGCAAAGATTTCTATTCATTTTTACTAGTGAAAATTTGCGTCGACCAGTTACACTTTATTGTTCCATGCCTATTGCATATATTAAAGGAGAATATGAGGAATATTTCTTATTTGAAATAGTGTAGGAAATATAGAAAATGTTGGTAATGCTACGGCCCGTGTAAACTAGTTTTTTTTTTATTCTTCTGACATTTGAATAATAATGTAATTAATATTTTTTTAACCCTTTCAAAAATAGTTGTGGAGTGTTGATAAATTCATTTTGTTTGTCTGTTCGACTGCCTTTTCCGTCTATTTGTCTATCTGTCTTTCTGTATGTCTGCCCGTCTGTTTGACTGTGCTCTAACTCGCGTAAATATACCCAGGTTTCAATGAAATTGATATACGCTATAGTGGTTTATTATAGCCTGTTCCGTATTGAAAATAAAGTGTGTAGCACTTAAGATTCATTTACCAGGATACATAAAATAATTACGACTTATGGTGAAAAATCGTTTGCATTGTAATTTAATAAAAATAAACTATTTTAAACATATTGAAATTTACATATATCAATTAGGTGTACTACGATTAATGTAGAATTTGGCGTGCACCTATTTTACAGTTCTATTTTACCGTACAGCACTACCTATGAATAATAAATGCTGGAAATGCGTTATCAGTTGTGCTCGCGGTTTAAAATTTAACTAATTTTGCATATTACTTGGTATGTATAAGTTATATAGATCATATACAGGGCTACACAAAATATGTAACGTGTATTTGCATTTATTGACGGAAATTGCGGAATGCGAATTTTCAACTCTGCTTTCCGTGTAATTTAACCCTTAATTCTTGCTCCCGTGATATTCACGAGTTGAGTCTTTCACTCAGATTGTTTGATTACCACCAGTTTTATAGACTAATGTTTATTAAGGCTTTATTGTGGTATCATTTTACCTGTCATTAAATAATGTGAATATTTCTTTTTCAAAAAAGAGGTGCCAATAAGCAAATTTAATTTTTAAACAGTTATTTAATGCGACCGTTAAGGGGCTAACAAACTTTTACCAAACGATGTTGTGTAAATAGAAATCTATAAACCATAAACAGTGCTGAACAAAGTAATCCGGGAACTTACAATCTGTTAGTGGTAATTGCAGAAAATGAGTTTTCAAATGCGTTATGTATTTTCTAAATATTTTATTTGCAGTCTTTCATCTTAATAAACGGCAATGTTTTGTTACAGAATTCTGGATGTGTTGGAATGTTTTTCATAATCTATGCTGGATGCATAATTTTTCGTACTTGTCCTCTTGTATCAGAAAAAATGGCGTATAAAAAATTATATATATATATATATTTATTTTATTCTAAAAATATAAAAATAAATAAAAATAAATAATTTTAAAAATTTCCCTTTGCCTTTAGCTAGCATAATGTTTCAACAGAACAGCTCATTCGGAAAAAAAAGCGAAAATAACATTAATTGAATTTATAAAATGTTTAATAGCTATTAAATGTTGTTTCAACAGCAATTATCTTTTAATCTAATTCCTGAACTATCAATTAATTACGCAGTATTTGAAATTTTTTCACAAGAATTATTACATTTTTTTAAATTAAAATCCTAAAGCAATGATAAGTAAAAAAATTCAAATTAGAATTTTTTTTTTTTATAGTACGCGTTAAATAGGCATTACTGCTTTTTTTTTTATATATATAAATTTTTATTACCCCTAATATCTTAAGTAATTTTAGCTACAATTCATTGTTTCAATTAGTTTGTTTTGTTTTTTTTTAGAAATTAAATTTATTCATTACGAAACGGGTTTATCATGTTCACATGATAATGTTCACATGATTTGTTCAAATTTTATGAAAAAGAATAATCACAAATTTTTTTCAACTTTTTTTTTCGGATGTCGCGTGAATTGAATAGTTAAATTACACCAAAAAATTTATTCTGTAAAATGTATATGTATTTACACATAAATTGTATTTGTACATTAATTAAATTTCAATAACATTTGTTTATAAATTTTCAAAGAAAAATGTACACCCAATAGAACATTCAAAAGCATTTTGCAAAAACATTTATTCAGTTTAAAAGCAAACCAAATTATAATGTACATTCGTAATAAATATGGAGAAACAAATAATGTTTTTGTCTGAGGGTTTTTTTTTTTTTTTTTTTTGAAGTGCCCTATATATTCAGTAGTTAAATTGAACCAAGAATCTTTATTAAGTAAAATGTAAATGTAATTAGACATGGAATGTATTTATATAATCTATAAATGCATTTATACATGAATTAAATTCTAGTAAAAATGATTTTAGAAATTGGCTAAGAAAAATGTACATATAATTGCACTTCCAAAAAGTACTTTATAAAAAGCAACAGTGGCTGAAAAAGACTATAATACCGCAGGTCAAACTTCCACCAGTAAAAACGAATAGATATGTTTGCCTTATTTATGACTTAAAATATGCTTGAATATAACATTCAAGTAAAGCAGAAATTTCTATTCGTAATAACTGGTGATATTTTGCCCCGGTCACCGTCCCCTAATCTGGGCTCCCAAATGGTCCGCCAACAGCATACCAATAAATTTTAACAGAAAATTTTATGGTAGGTTTGCGCTAAAATTAACTTTGAAAGGCGGTTCCGGGGCGGTTTTTAAAAAAACTCTAAAAAGAAAAATTTTCTAAAAAAATATTGGAATTCAGTTGGCGGACCATTTGGGAGCCCTGCCTAAATGATAGGGCTGAGAGCTGATAAAAGAAAAAAAAATGACGTCTTTCGTAGGCAAATTCAATTGAGCATTTGTACGGTACTTGAAATTGAATACCAATATTTTTTTTTTTAATTTCTACCTGTTTTATTTTTCTGACATTAAACAACTCCAAGAAATTTTTTGGAAAATACTGATGTCTAAATTCAGGAGTACAAACGCTTAAAAAAATCCGTCTAAGACAGTCGCCATTTTTGTGTCAGTGCTCAGGCCTCATATTTAGGTGGCGGTGTATGGCAATATCCAGGACATGTTCATCCAATGTAGGCAAACAATTTCTCTGACTGCATCGTCGGTACCATGTCAAACTATCCAATATGAAAACAGTGGGCTACTTTTTTAAAATTCAGATTTCTTGGTCGACACTACGTTTTGGAATAGTAAAATTCGCCTTATTTAACCTTATTTAAGGACATATTAATTAAGGAGAAAACAAGGGGAATTTTACCATTTCAGTAAAGTGGTCAAATCAATAAATTTGAGCTTAAAAAATGTAGCCCACTGTTTTCACATTGGATAGTTTGGCTTGTTACAGGCCACATCAGGGTTCGTAAGCATCAGGGAATTCAGGGAATTCTAGGTGTTTTAGAACCAAAAATTTCGTAAAGTACTATTCGATATACCTGAAGATAGAATTTGCCTTCATTAAATAAGCCAAATATTACTTTACGAAAATTCTAGTACAATGGCCTTGACTGTCCTTGAAGGTTTTGAACCATGTACTTTCCTCATTTACTTTACTTGCAACGGGTAGACTGTATGCTATATTTCACCTTTTCGTTATTCGTAGCCTTATTAGACTAAATGGCTATTCTGGAAAAAATAAGTTTATCTTTATTTAAATAATTGCTGAAATGTATATGATACTTCTCGATAATGACGTAGATTGTGATGATGAACACATGCGATATCATTGCCAACAAGTAATTATTCCGTAGATTATTTATTTTGCAGTCGTAAGTGGGTAAAGGTGGAAGACAGGAATGCAGTCATTGGGAACAATTTCCTATTCAACCGAAAGAGGCGGCATAATCAGAAACGATTTTTTTTATAATTCACATATCAACAACAAATCCCACTAGCTATATAGTTGGAACTCGAATCTGGGCTGCAACACTTCATAACAAAGATGAAGATGTTAAAACGTATTAGAACTACTCTATTTTAAAAATAACTCCGCCAAGTGACAAGTGTTTGTTTGCAGAATAAAAAAAACGTACAATTTCTCTGTTCCAAGCACACGCGTTTTATACTAGCAATTTGCTCAATGATATATTGACGCTGCTTTTGAAACTCCAATGAAATTCAAAATAGCGTGGTGGTCGGGGGTTGGTGCATCTATCTATTGGATGAAAACGAGAAGCAAACTGGAAAACCATGACGTAATGTCAGAACTCTTAACTTATAGTGGTACTTTTAAAGGGTGAATCAATTAGACGCGGCAAATACTTGCAAGGAATTTTGGGATATCGAATAACAATTTTAATGAAAGATAAAAATGGTATTAATGAACATACGAAAGAAATAAGAATTTAATGTCTCAAACTATGAAAGAATAAAATAAATTAGTGGGTTTTTACGAAGAGTATTGCTTTAACAGATTAAGATTTTCAGACTAAGAAATACGAGTGTGTGCTGATTTAAAGGCATGGGATTAAAATACAATTGATATTTAAGATATCATTAAGACACAGGTAAAAAAGGTAGATATTATAAAAAGGTGGAATAAATTAACTAAGGTAAAATGGCGATTTTTTAAAATTATTGCATATATATATATAAGAAAAAGTAGTATTATTGGAAACGGAACTAATTAAAATAAGAAATATATACAGGGTAGCCCCAAAAAAAGCATTGTACTTGAACAATGAACTCGGCTTTTATTCCATAAATGTTTATGATAAACATATATTACAAATTGCAAAGTTACGTAAAAAAGGGTCCAGAATTTTATGAAATCGATTTAATTTTTCACAGGATTAAATATGAAAAAATACAAAATTTAAATTTTTACACAGTCCCTTACACAAATTTTTCCAATGATTAAAATGTGCACCATACACTAATAATATCGAGTACAAAATTTCAGCATTTTATCATTAAAAATCGCAGAGATATGAAAATACACCAATGGTGACTTAAACCACTTTTCGATGCCTGGATACGAATTCGCAAAGGAGCAATACCATGTCGGATGGTCGTGTTTCAGGGGTCAGTAACAAATTACGAAATAAAATAATTATTGCATATCCCAAAGCAAGCGAAAAAAAAATAGTTGACACTCGCGAACTTTGTTTAAACTTATCTTTGTGATTTTTTACGAAAAAACGCTGAAATTTTGTATATGACTCTAACGGGCACATTTTACTAATTAAGAATTTTTTTGTACGGGGGCCGTATCAAAATTTTGATTTCCTATATATTCATAATTGATTCCCTAAAAACTTTAATCGATTTCATAAATATATATACTTTTTTTACGGAACTTTGTAATTTATAATTTATCTCTATGATGAATTCTTAACCCATTGGAGACGAGCGACCGGTACACGTGCAGCGTAAGATGCTCGGATTCCGTGATTATTCTCACCAATAAATTTTTATTATAAATTTTGCCTTATTTAATTCGAGCATTTTCCCGATTCAATTAGGCAACAGTTTCTGTTTTTAAAAACCGGTGATAAAACATTAAAAAGACGTTCGTCCCGAAGGAGTATAGGAATAAAGGCCGAGGTCAATGTTTTTGTGCACTTTGTAAATCGATTGATATAAGAAGAAATTGCAAACGTGAATTTTGATTCTAAAGTTTGCATTTATATCATTCAGGTATTTTATCCTAAAATATCCCTTGTATAAGAGACATAAATTATTTTATTACACTATGTTATGGTATATCGTAATAACTAATCCATGAGGTATATACGTAGTACACTTCGTATTTAAGAATTACGATAATATTTCTCGGCAAAATTTTAAAGCGTTTTATTTTCATTTTTTCTACCCTTTGCACTCCGTTGTCGCCGCTGCGACGACATCATATCTCTTTGCAAAATTTGTTTTAAGCACCAGTAATATAGAAAAATAAAATTTGCCTTATTTAATCATAGTATTTTGGAAATTGTGCACTTGAAGGAAACTTCTTTTAAAAAAATGATGCTGACCGAATAAAATTTTGTGTAAGAGACGCCCGAGTCCAAAGAATTAGTATTAGAAACAATCTAAATCAAACATTATAAATCATAAACAAAGCTGCATAACATTTCTGTAGAATATATATATAAATATGTTATTATTTTTTCTGTTGCTACATGGGTTCTACCAAGCACGACAAATGTTTTAAAAATTTATTATGTGTCTACATATTAGATCATATTACAAGAGTTCGTAGTGAATTTAACACGATCCTATTTCAATTGCAAAATAATTCATGTCACACATAAAGGCTAATTATAAAAATAAGAATATGTGATTAAATAACTCTTTATTTCAGTTTATTCATTTATTCCTTTAAATTATTATGAAAAGATAACTTATGTGTTACGGGGAATAAAATTTTTCATAGTTGCCAAACCTATAGATTTCGGGGTATCAGTATTTTCGAAAAAGAATCTTTATAATATTTAATCGCAAATTCCTATCATTAACCCTTTCCGGCACAGGAAATTTTTGTTGTAAAATGATGAAATAAATGATTGACTGACACCGGGATTTTAAAGCGACTTTTTTAGAAATTAAAAACATGTTACTTTACATGTTCATTGTAAATGCAAAATTTTACTAAAATATTCTTGGTGCCGTTCATGAGTTTGTAATTAAAATTAGGTATCCCGACCCGGGCACACTGTGCCAGAAATGGTTAAATAAAGCAACATTGTCTATTCTGAAATGGTGGTACCTTAATTTCAGGATTATAATCCGCGGATAAAACAATCATGTTTGGACCCAGAAATTTTATTTAATAATTGAATTCAAATATTTACAGCGATATCTGAAGATACATTTTATGAAATAAAATTTCTGGGTCGGAACATAATTGTTTGATCCGTGTATTATACGCCGAAAATTACGGCACCATAGCTGCCAATCTTTACGCTTTTTTACTACCACTAAAATTTCATAGAGATTTTCGTCTTGTCTAATTGTCAGATTTCGAATTTTAAATTTACTATAAACTTTTACTATAAACAACATTTACTATAAACTTTTAGTGGTAGGAAGAAAGCGTAAAAGTTCGCAGCTATGCCAGTACTCAAAATTACTGCCTATAACCATCTAAGTAAAAAAAAAAAAAAAAAAAAAAAAGTAGAAATATGACAATAAATCGAAATATGTTGAAGATATATAATGTTTTTGATTATAATTCCTACTGTCTGCAATGTGCAGAGAAGAGATTCTCATATAACTTATTGTGCTTATTGATACGGGAAAACGAAATGTTCTTGAATATAAATTGAAATAGAATAAAAAACTGAAGTCTATCATACATATTTTAATCCAAAAAAGAAATCTGGAAAGTTTGAAAATTATTGCAGTTCACGCAACGTACTTTATTTTTATAGGAAAAAAATAGTATAAAAATAGTTTTATTCTAAGATAAAAACAATAATTTCGGAAATGAAAAACGGAAACATACACATGCCTTTTTTAGTTTTTGATATTAAAGAAGACTTTTTTTTTGTAAAATAATTCAGCTATAAGAATTAGAATGAATTGTTTTATAATAATCATATATTTATACATGTAAGAATGCTATGCAATATTGCGTAGCCACAGCACGATTAGCATACGGTAAACTTCCTCCAGTATCTTACAAGAGTAGTTTCTCTGTACGTAAAACAAAAAAAACAAAAAAACAAAAAAAAAAAAAAAAAAAAAAAAAAATCAACGTCTAAAATGGGAGAAAATTTCGGAAACTAACAAACTGTTTGAAATTTGTCTATATACTAATTGGGCCTGTATTAACTCTTTATCTACTGCAATTTTTTCATTTATTTTTTTTTCAGTTACTACAATGAAAATTAGAGGAAAAACATCAGAAAACTACGCACTTGTGAGAAATTTAATTTCTTAGCGGTAATTAATTAAAGTGGTACTTTAAAGTACCGTCAGTATATTATGACTAAAATATCGTGACAGAAAACCTCCAAGGTATTTCAATAGGCATCAGAATTGTGGTAAATGAATTTTCGATTTAATAAGTATTTGAAATATAGCCTCTTACTTACTTAAAAATGAATCTTCTAGCAAATGTCGGTGCCAATCATTTATTTCGACCCTTTAGCATTGGAAACGCTTTGCCCCTGAAAGGGTTAAAACAACAATTTTTTTTTCTTTTAGGTTTCGATTTTGTTAGCAGTCCTTTACTTATGCGACGGCTATATTCCAGGGGCAACATGTGCTCTCGAATCTCCACATATGCAATATATGAAATTACATATGCCATTTTTAGCATAGCAAAAACGAACCGGTGACACTACTTTTTCGATTTCCTATAAAAAATAATAATGAAACAGAAAAGAAATACTGGGAAAATTATTACTACACTACATTTTAAAGCAGATGAAAACGACACAGACGAAAAGTAAACAAGAAGTTTTTCTCCAACACCCAGTGTACTGACGGTACTTATAATTACCACAGAGTAATTCAACTGTTAATCCCTTGACGGGCGGTGGGATAAAATATGTCCCACCTAATTTAAACAAGATTGTCACCGGAAAAATTTAACTAAATTTTATATTTTTAACTTTGGAGGAAATTCGTTGAAAAATTTGCTTTCCTTATTCAGAAATAACATTCTTCGATTATTCCGGTGATAATTCAACATTTATAAACACTTTTTGCTTGTCCCTCAAGGGGTTAAACCAAATGCATACACCGTTCCCCTAAAATAGCTAGTCAAATTCTATTCTATGATCATAATGAACACATACAAAAATCCAACACTTATACTATATCCTTTACTGTGTTTGCAGGAATAAAAAGACGAGCTTGACGTGTCCTGTATAAAATGCTGGCACAAAACACATCAACTGTTTCAAAGATAGCCTCCTTCCTTGCTAAAATAACAAACCTAGAACTCCTGCTGCCATGTATCCGGATAAAGTGGAGTTAAAAGAGTGTTTTAGCAAGATACCATGAGAATATTAGTAATATTCACTATGGGATGAAAGTTTAAAGTGAATGGTACTTATAAGTACTGTCAGTAGACAAAGGGTTAAAGAATGAGAATTTTAAAATAATCCAATTTAAGATAAATCCAAAGACAGCAATGGCAGCTGTCAACATTGAGTCTGGTTAAAATGTGAGAGAAATTCATGTACACAAAAAATAATTTTTTTAATTCTACTTATGATGTGTTAAACTTTTAAAAACATGCCTATGTGTCATAAAATAAAACTTTACAAAAAATGCATTCTAAACATTTTGGCGTAGAATATTTAACCAATCAATATATAGTCCAACTTGTCCTAACTATTTCTTCTCCTTAAGTAGCGTCCATTCCAAATGTCCCAATTATCGAGGTTGTACTGTATTTTAAAATTTACATGTAAAGCTTTTTGGAGCATTGTCACCGGAAAAAAAATAGAAAGCAATTCTAGTAGATGTTTGAAAAAAATTCCGATTTTATCAGTGATCAGAAAATGTGACGTTACTGTTTTAGGATGCTGAAGCCAAAGCGATATAAGTAAGCGTGCAAACTTAATGCTGGAATCGGGCGTAAATTAACACAGTTGCGCCATCTTGTGGACGGAGTGATAATCCACATAAGCGGTCTTTCAGTGTGGCTCATATTTTCTAAACTTGTAGTCACTCACGGAAATGAAATTTGCTTGCCACATTTATTGCAAAATAATGGCGTACCGAAAGGGGCATCCAGATGCACTTGACACCGCGAAGTTTTCTTCGCCATATCAAAGGCACTTCAGCTATTAATCAAGGTGAAAAAAAACTTTACAATTTTAGTGGTGTGAGTAAGAAAGCAGTTAGGTATCTACCTGTAGTTCACCCTCCATCCGCTTCGTGGCGCGTGACCTTGATTGGTGTGACCTCGCTTTTAATCTTGCGGTTACTTCTCCCATTTAAGATAGGACGCTTACTTATATCGCTTTGCTGAAGCCGTCAGAGGCGTCATTGAGTGCTGAAAATAGTGATGGCAGGATTAATTGAGTAATTTGCATTCGAGTGTAGTCAAAAGTCCATACGTAACATATTGAGCGTACTATCTTAACCCTTACCGGCGCGGAGTAATTATGTTTATAAACTGATGAAATAATGGACTGTCACCACAATCTATAAACGAATATATTAGAAAATATGAATTTGCTTATTTTCATGCACATCATAATAGGAAAATTTTAGTTAAATATTCTTGGTGCAGTTCGTCAGTTTTGGAATTAAAATTAGGTGTCCTTTTTTAAGGACACCTCGCCGGAAAGGGTTAAATGGGAGAGGTAACCGCAAGATTAAAGAGGAGGTCACATCAATCAAGGTCACGCGCCACGTAGCGGATGGTGTTGAACTATAGGAAAATGCCTAACTGTTTTCTAACTTCACACTACGAAAATTGTAATGTTTGTTCACCTTATTTAATAGCTGTAACGTCTCGGATTAGATAAGACCCCACCTCCTTCTCGCTGCGCCATTATTTTGCGATAAATCTGGTAAACACGATTAGTATTCCATGAGTAACTAAAGATTTAGAAAATATGCGCAGATGGTAGGTATTTTGACATATCTGACGTCACACCAAAAGCCCGCGTATATGGATTATCAGGCCCATCCACAAGATGGCGTAGCTGTGTTGCTTTACGCCTAATTCCAGCATTAAGTTTGTACGCTGAATATGTATGCAGTTTTGAGTAGAGTTATTTTTATAATCGAATGCTTTTTAAATAGTCGTTCGTTCAAATTCCTGCTGCTGATTCAAATTGCTGACAAAATTCTTGAAGTGGGATTTATTTTTACCGTCAGTAGATAAAGGGTTAAACTTATTTGCGTTATGTAATGCATGTCTATATGTATGTTTGTTTGATATATTTTTAACCCTTAATTGCATGAATTATACTTTTAGAATTGTGTTTTTTATTTTTATATGAAGGATTAGACACCAGAAATCTTAAGATAGATTTTTAACTTTATTTAGTAGCATATTTTTATAATTATTAGAGGATTAATATTTCTATATAAATATAGTGGTTTTAAGAACTTAAATTATGTATTAAAAATTAAATAGATAGGTGATGGAAATTTACATCACTATGCAATTAAGGGTCGAGTTTTTTCTCTCCTTTTTAACCCTCCGTCTACCAGACGGGTCCATTGGACCCGACAGGTACATACAAAATATTCATTCAAACCAGAAATTTCTTTAACCCTAGAACTACCGGAAATTTTACTCAAGTTTTATAAAAACATTCTACACCAGAATTTTTACTTAAAACTATTTAATTTGTTTATTTAACTTATTATTGTCTGATTTATACATTTAGTTTGTTTTGAAGAAATTTCTGGTTTGAATAAATATTTTGAATGTACATGTCGGGTCCAATGGACCCGTCTGGTAGACGGAAGGTTAAAATAAACTAAGTATATAAACCAGACAAAAATAAGGTAAATAAATAAGTTAAATAGTTTTAAATAAAAATTCTGGTGTAGAACGTTTTATTAAAACTTGAATAAAATTCCCGGTAGATCTAGGGTTAATGTATTTTCATTTATATCAAGGATATTTTAATTCCATTCACTCGATGGTTTTTGATATATTATAAGGAGCTAATATTTCAATTTTTAAGACTAATACAGGACTCGTACGCTGTTAAGCCACGCCCCCTTTTGTAAGGACTCTACCACTAATAATCGCATAAAACTAACTTCTAGCTAATGAATCGTGAAGAAAATGATCTTTATAATAATACTGGTGGTAAAGACCTTACAATATGGGGCGTGGCTTAATAGCGTGTGAACCCTGTAATACCAACAGTGTCCAACGAAAGTTATGCTGTCGAATTAAATTTTCTAATAATTATTTTTAGGAAAGTCCTCTGATGGATTCATCAGATTTTAAGTTTCTCATACTTGCATAATCATTCTGTCGTGTTAATTTTTGTATTATTTTTTTGTTTGAATTTTGCACTATGCGATTTCATTCTAACTATATATATACAGACCTCCCTCAACTTACGTAAGTAATGCGTTCCGTAAAGCTTTACGTAAGTCGCATTTGTAACTTGCTTTGGTAATTTTTTTAAGAAACTGCAATATTTATTATATATATATATTATAATAAAAATTTCCGCCCTTTTATCTTAATTAAACTATTCCAAATTATTATAATATCTACCTTTTTTACTTAGCTTTAAAGCTATCTTTTTTCCATACTTTAAATGCGTAATCTTTTATTATTCTAAAAACCTTAAATCCATTCGTCTAATCTTATAAAACCCATTAAATTACTTTTTTTTCATTTTATTCTGAAACAAAATTCTTTTTGTTTTGAACGTATTTAACATAATTTTTTCTCTGATGTCACATATCCCATAATTCCTTGCCAAGCCCGCCAACATTTGTTTTCGTTATAAAATTGACGCCGAGACTGAAAAGTTCATCATGGACGTGAAGCGTACTTCTGCCTTCTCCCGGATCTAAGTCCTATCGTAGCTTGCCTCTCTTCGCGTCTTTCCGGCTATTTTTACGGGGTTGGTTCTTCACTGATAATGTATTCGTACGCGTGTTTTTTTTCGCAAGTATGTAACCTGTTGCATTGGCTGGGAGAGAGAGAATATTACGATTATTGATTTGCTTTTAAATAACCCATACCACGTAGAGTGCTTTGTTTACTGTATCTTCGTCATGCTGTTTTGATATTTAACATCTTGTGGTTTCTATTTACGACGTAACAACGGCCCGAACATGGGTAGCGTATTGCTAGTGGTGTTTGGTGCTATTTATGTTAATCTAATAAATATTTGATGAATCTAAAAGCTTCAGTTACTACTTCCGGGAAACTACCAATGGACGTCCGCCTGATCTTCCACTTTTAACCATGATTTTACGACTGCAAAACTTTGATTTATCGGTTGAGTTAGATAACGAATGAATCGCTTCTGCTTACGACCGATATGTTTACATCATACTAGTGAATATGTATTATATATATATATATATATATATATATATATTTAAAACCACAAACAAAATATCCAATTCCATCACTCACCTTATCTAAATTGAAACTCTACATCAAAAATATTACAATAACCAACATAAACATTAACTCTTAACACCAAAATTCCAAACCAAACTAAGGAATATATATATAACAGCAAAACAGAACAGAAGGCGAACGGCATGGCCAACGACATGCTCTGCAGAGTTAAGTCAGACTTTACGCATGCTACGTCTCCCTTCACTCGCCGAGACTAAAAATGAAAAAATGAAAAACAATGAAAAATTAAACAGATCTACAAAATCCATCAAAATATCTTTCTATCTCATTACATCAATCAAAGCATCAAAACCACCATTCACATCCATCGCTGAGTTCAGTTTAGTTCCGTAACTGCTACTCTTAATAAAATCACTATTTATTCTCCTGATGAAATTGCGAGGATAACCCTGCTTGAATCCCTAACGACACCACTCTAAACCAATCCATCAGGTCATCCATCAATCCATCATTAAGCATATCCTTGACTCTAGTAATCAGTCTTTTGATTTGTATTAAGCCATTTCTTATTACATTTCTTTTAACCTAAATATGAACATTGGAATCAAAATATATCAACTTTAAGGTATTAAAATCGAAATCCTTTCACTTGCCAAATAACTTAGATATCAAATTTTCATTTTCTATGTTTAGAGTCACATCTAGAAAATTAATAATTTTACAATTCTGGGAAGAGGGTTCCAAATTCAGAGACGTAGGATAATATGTAAAATCAATGTTATCAAGATTATTATTTAATTTGACTATCAAAACATCATCTATATATCTGTAGGATAATGTGTTACTGTTTAAATTATTATTTCTTTCATAAGTATGTACGTAGATGTTTGCCAAAATGGAACTGCAACACCCCCCCCCCCCCCTGCAGTGGAATAAATACACACACACACGCATATATATATATATATATATATATATATATGTGTGTGTGTGTGTGTGTGTGTGTGTGTGTGTGTGTATACATACATGCATTACTTACACCGTATTATTTTATAAATAAAGCATCATGCGACAGTATTTACTCGTATATAAATTATAAAAGTATGAAAAAACACAAAAACTTACTTAAAGAACATTTTTCAAATATCTTGTGGAATAGGAGATTTATAAATCTAACATTGATGAATTAATTTATAACAATTTTACAATCTAATTTTTTAACAACCTACATGAAGCGACTATAAAAATAAGAAATAATTAATGAGGACTAATTTAACCTATTCTCCATGAATTTCTGATGGCAAGAAAAATGAATAGCACTCGCAAAATAAAATATTCCTTGATAAGCACAAACTGTTTTTATTATGAATTAGCATAGCTGCCAAATTGTACGGATTTTTACTACCACTAAAATTTAACAGTAGTTTCTGGCTTATTTAATTATCAAAATTCGCTGCAATTCGGCGATTGAATTAAGCAAAATTTTCTATTAAATTTTAGTGGTAGCAAAAATCCGTACAAGTTGGCAGCTTTGAATTAAATGATTACTATGAATAACTCACAATAAAGATTAAGTTGTTTTGTTATAGGTTTGATTGTTTATACCAAGAAAAATATAACCCTAACCAACGTATAAACTACATTACGGTGGTGGTTTATATCTATATATTTTACTTATAAAATATAAATATAAAAAGTATGCACAACTACGTATCAAACGTGCTAGTATATTCACAAATATAATTTTCGAGATATATTACGTAACTGCGAATTTACGTAAGTCGCGTAATGCGTAACTCGGGGGAAACCTGTGTTCTAGTTCATGTTCTAGTTATTTCCCATTTGTGTCAGGCGATACAAAATTGCTGCTTCTCTTATCATTGCTACTTCTCTTATCTTTCACAGGTATACTGTGAAACTTACATTTAACGACGTCTCATCATTATACTTAAGCACTTCGTTATAAAGAAAATTCGATTAGAAATCAACTCAAATTCGTAAAATTTATATAATAAAATACACATGCATAAAAGGAAAAATACACATACAATGGGAAAATTGAAAAATGCATTTTAATTGCGGCTTTTTTTTTAACCATTTGGAAAAATGGTTATTGTCCTCGTCAGGATGGGAAATCAAAAGCATATCTGAAGGTTTTCATTGATTTAATCCGCATTTGATTCGTTTTATGATTGGTCTATACAGTAATCTGTATTTCCTTTTAATTGCAACAACGGTGGATACCTTCTGTTGCCACTATGACAAAAAAGTAATAAAAACTACCAAAAAATTAATAACTCAGAAACAAATGGAGATACAGCTTTCAAACAAATTGCATTTAAAAGTACATTTTTTTCTCTATCCGACGGTGTAAAAAGTAATATTGTCGGATGTTTAGAAGTTAAAGAATGACATTTCATTTAAAATTGGCCGTCAGATTTCGAAGAAATCTGACGATGGAAAATACTTTTCCCGAACAGCCAATGAAATGCTTGGATATTTACGTAAGTTTCAAGTGGATAATACTTAAGTTTCATGAAATCTGACGGTTCGCAGGCGATTATTTTGGCTTGCAATTTTTACGTGTAATAACACTATTAATGTTTAATTCATTGCGTACGTAATGTATGATCAACTCCGTGCGATTTTTTATGTCTTAAATTTTAGTCTTCGAAAAAATCGTTTTCCAAATGGTCGTTGTAATTTGATAAATTGTTTTTTTTTTCTTTTCTTTTTTTGATAAATGAGAGAAATTTAATTAGAATAATGTCTAAAGAAGCATAATATAGAGACGTAATCGAAAATTGAAGCGTTGCGTACCTTTATTTTTTTTCTCAGTATTCCAAATCTTTTACTTTTAAAAAGTCTGTAACATTAAATTGTACAGGTTTCTTTTAAAAAATACACTGTTGATATTGTTTTTCAAATCTTTGTAAGTATCCGAACAACTTATCTGCAACGTTTTCGTGAAACTGGAATCCACTTCTTATTGTATCGAAGGCTTTTGCATTTCATCTTTTGAATGGAAATGATGAAATATATAAATAATTTCATTTTCATACAATCCGCTGAAATAAATTCATATATCCATCGAAACATCACCTCTCCGTTTGAATGCTATACACCTACGAAAATTGAATAAACTTCGTTATATAGAATATATTTTTCTTAATATGGAGATTAATTTACATGATAATGGTGTTCCAAGTCAAGATTCAGCAGAAAATTTTGTTAAATAGAAATCTTCGTTAAATGGGGAATTCGTTAATGGGAAGTTCCACTGTATTTATCTATCTGCATCATTCAATCTCTCTATAGTTCAATCTGTTATGACGTTAAAATAAAATAATTTATTAATGTTTGGATTACCATTGTTGTATTATATATTTCAATAAATACATAGACATTTTATTTCATAGCCATATGTTTTCAATCATAATCCCTAAGAAAATATTGTAGTGAGGACAACATAGTCCTTTTGTTACAATTTATCATGGTAATTGACACATGTAACGGATATTTTAACAATTTATTATAATAAATGCGCCTACTCAGAAAACATAATTTGGACAATGTTTAATGAATTTGGCACGTTCTTAGCCACCCCCCCCCCCTCCAAAAAAAGAGTCTCAGATAAATACACTTATAAAAAATGAAAAATAATGAAGAAACAAATGTTACAAAATGAATCTGAATATATTGAAAATGTATAAAGTTATCGATTATACTTCATTCTTTAGATAATGCACAGAAAAACATTTTCTATGATTTATAGCACATACTGATAGGGAAAGACAAAATATTCTTGAATATATACTGAAAATAAAATAAAAGATTGAAGACTCGCTTACATAGATGCAGTAATTCAAAAGGAATATCTGAAAAGTTTGTAAATTATTACAATTCACGCAACGTATTGTGTTTTTAAAAAGAATAAGGAAATACATTTACTGTACGAGAAAAAGAATCATTTTCGGAAATGAAAAGCGGAAACATTATATTTATTTTAGGTTTTTTGTTTTCAATTCGAAAATAGTAACTATAGAAATTGTAATGTAAAAATTGCGTAGATTTGTAATAAAACTGTAGTTATACATATACAGATGTCACATCTGCCAAGTTTCCGTAATTTTATATACCAGTATTTTCGTATAGAAAATTTTGTTTTATTTAAACGATTATTTATGTGACAAAATAAACCAAACTTTCCTATATGAAAAAAAAACTGGTGTTAAAAAGTGCGTAATCTAGGCAGCTCTGCACAGCACAAGGCATGATTACTGCCAAAGCGGTTTTATATCACTTTTTTAACCCCTTGGGGACGAGCGACATCTATACGTGCCGCATGAAGCGCTCAGGATCCTTGTTTTTCCTCACCAGTAAAATTTTACTGTAAAATTTGCCTTATTTAATCAGCGCATTTCCTCGATTCAAGAAGACAAAAATTTCTCTTTTTAAAAAACGGTGACAAAAGATTAAAAATTTCGCAAAAGACTCCCGTCTGAAACGAAATTTCCCCGTATACAATCACAAGTATCTGCGATTAAAAAAAGCTAATTTTGTTTTTTTGAAAAAAAAAGTGATGAATAATTGCTTATGCGGTAATCAGGACCCAAAGATGTGTTTTTATTTATGGTATATAATAAACATATAAATATTACGAGAAAAAAAAAAAAAAAAAAAAAAAACACGAAAAAAGTTTAATAATGCAATACAAAAATTTATTAACGATTTATTAATTATTCCTTTTTAATGAAAACTATACGAATAAAAGTCTGCTTCGCTCTGTCTTCGCGTGTGTGTGTGTGTACGTGCGAGTACACAAACGTATGAGTCGGCGATGGCTAGGAAAATCCACTGCATGTACAAGACTGAAAACCTGTATGAGGGCAGTCCAAGCAATAGTCCAAGTATGAATGCACTTGAGACTCAGAATTTTAAATTTTTCATAATTAGTCGAAATCTAATAAATGAAAATCAAAATTTGTCTGTCTGTTTATACAAATCCTCAGTTCCGAAACCAGAAATGTGAACATACATACATGTGTTACATTTATTTATTAATAGATATGTAACATATATAATCACAAAAGTTTAATAATAAAAAATTATAGTCGAATTTTTTTTATATTTATCCAAAATTAGCACATGTATGCATTGAAAACTGAAACAATTTTCTAATATTAAAAACAAAATAAATTGATTACAGGACAGTGACAAGTTATGGTCACTACGTTGCGTCATAATGCCAGACAATTGAATTTATTTGATTAAACTGCAAGGAAAAATATATAGGATACCTCCAAAAATGAATATAAAATTTAAATGATTGAAACGTATTTTGATTTTACTTTTTGACCAAACTTTATTGAAGCAGATAATCAACCTTTAGCATGAAAAATAAATTTTAATTTATTTATAAAATTTAATTACACGAGAAAAAAATAAACGTAACAAAATTTCAGAATTACGTGAATTACATCACTATGTTTTCTTTTATTACTATTAACCCCTTCGCGACGGGAGCCTTTTACGAAATGTTTATTACTTTGCTACCGGTTTTAAAAAACAGAAGTTTGTGCCTATTCAAATCGGGAAAATGCTCGGATTTAATAAGGCAAATTTTACAGTAAAATTTTACTGGTGAGGATAAACGAGGATCCTTAGGCCTATTTTCGCACGTATACGTGCCGCTCGTCCCCAAGGGGTTATGACTATTTCAAAATATATTATTTTCATTAAAGTTAAGGTTCAATCGATTTTAAGTAATTACTATGAAGTAATATAACGCTAAGATAAAAATGTTCTGAGAAATTTAATAGTTCGAAATAAGATTCATTAACACTGGACTAAATAAACATGACGGATAAGGATTTTTATTATAAACAAAATTAAAAGAAAAAAACAAGATGTAAAGAAAATAAATATTTTACAAAACTGGGAATAATTTGGTATTTCTCTGACAATAGCTTTTCAACTATTTAATATCGAAACCAGTATTAACGTATCAAGTATTAAAACACTATTTTGGATACTGTTACAGACCTCCGTATTTCCTAATTGAAAATAATGTTCCTAAATGTAAATCGCTTTTCCATAAAATAGGAAACTAAGTAAACGGCATTTTTTCATAAAATAATGATGTTAACCCTTATCTCAGGTTTAGTTTTTATGCATGATTCGGCACTAGGTTGTATTTGCACACAGTGAATATTCGCATGGCTGCCACAAACAACTGTTTTTTATGTTTTACTCGAACCACTATATATATATATATAAAATAATGTTTATAGTATACATCGCGTATGAATAAACGCACCTTGTCAACCGCCTCAAATTTTCAGTATCCGGGGATGTGGGACGTCGCGGCGAGCGGCCCATCTTCGTCCGCAACCCTTTATTCTTCTACTCTACTCCGACTCTTTTGCGGAAGCAAGATTCCCAGGAGCCCAGCCACGTCCCGAATGAAAGACTCTCTAGCGAAAGCCAGATTGAAAAAAAAAAAATTGAAACCGGACAAATTTAAATAGCTACTATCTAATATAGCATTATAGCATTATATCCGCACTGTACACTTCGCCTGGTCTGGCTGTACTCCCAAAGCGGAAGTTAAACCAGTGCTTCCACTACTATTGTGGCTGTCATGAAGTTCTGTTTCCGATGCTGATGCTGCTATAAATCTTTCTTTAAAAGCTGAAATATCAGATAATGTGATTAAAATACGCTGTGCTGTATCCTCCGTCGATCCATGTATATCAATGTATAAGATATTAGCGACAGTAATTAATTGTAACTGATCATATTTATCTGTAATGTCTTTTAATTTATGATATGTCTTGTTGCTAGCATGAGTGTTTTGAGAACTCCAAAACCACAACTCACTTCTCTCTTTCTCTCTATATATAGATATATAAAGTTTTGAAGTGGAGGGTGGTTTTGGGCTCTAGTGGTCATGATCGTTGTAGATGGGAAATTTTTTTTTTCAGAAATTCCAACGTAAGGGGCTCCTCGGCAAATGGTCTTCGCGTCATCATATTCAGCAGACTCCGACATAAATCAGGCTTATATTTTTTTTTCAACATATACGCCCATATATAGGCCCATGAACGGGACTTAACTGGTACCACGATGTGTCGGGTTGGAATTTGATTTGTAGGAATAATACTAATGCTAATGAACTTTCGTTAGCGGAATATTGGAAAAATAGCTTACCACTAGAAAGACGGCGAGCGGTCATTTTGACCGCTACTAAATGAATATATTTCGGTTCGAACCAGAAATTTCTTTTTAAAACTAGTTTAAAACGTACAAAGAAAAAAAAACTAGTTAAATAAATAAGTTAATAATTTTAAATAAAAATTCTGGTGTGAAATATTTTCTAAAATTTGAGTAAAATTACCCGTCTTTCTAGTGTGGGCACGTAATTACGTTACTGTAATGTCGAATTCACGCCGGAATTTTTCAAAATTTTATTGCAAAATAAGGAAAAGAAATTTCACGACTATTTTCCACCTAAGTTAAAAAAGTAAAATTTAATAAAATTTTTCTGGTGCAAATATTCATTAATCGTAGATGGGATAAAATATATCCCAACGCCCCTCAAGGGGTTAATAAATTGCATTTTCAAAAATCTTCCTTTTTTATTATACAGCTTTAAAAGTTATGGTATTTTTAAGCATATTTTTGTCTTTCATTCTGAACTATATTAATGTTTTTAATAAATCTATATTTGAATGTAAGTGTCTAATGGGTCTTTGTGATTATAATTTTGCTATTATGCATGCTTTAGCTTTCGAACACGTAGTAATCGAAAATATACTGTAAACATTTCTCCGTAAATGAGTGTACGGTATTTTAGAAATGACTCCTAATCGAACGTTTTAAAAGAAATCGGATTTTTTGTGATAATTGCTTCGGGTCTCATTTGATTGGTGTTTGTACTTGCCGTGTCTGTTTTCACAGATTTTTGCTCTTGCTGAGCCTGTTCGGGTAAGGAACAGCGAAAACACAAACGGGCGAAGATAGCTTTCTCTCTGGCCAGCGATTAAAAATCTGTTTTAGCGATAGTCGTATCTCAAGAACTAATGCACGGAATTTCATAAAACTTGATATTCTGTTAGAACTTGACATAAGTAGATGCTGATTAGCAGGGCTGCCACATGTGACTATTTTTGTAATTCTATCACCCATCATTTTTTTAAACAAAACATTTTCACACAAACTTTGACAACATTTGCAAGAGAAATATAATACACAATTGATTTCTTAAAAAAAGTGGTGCGAATAGAATATAAAAAGAGTCGCCTGTGGCAGCCCTGGATTAGGTTTTCGTATAAATCACATAAGAAGTGACGCTGCTGTGCTACATTTTTTACGATTTTCGCAACAGCTATATCTGAAAAACTAATTCACGGGATTTAATAAACTTCGTATTATGTTACTCTTTCACAGAAAAAAATTGTTATTATGCTTGGCCATATACTGCCCAACAGATGTCGCTTTTATGTTGGGTTAGAAATTTTGTTTTCAGACATCGAAGAAGGTGGGTGCGGAAATTCAATCATTTGCTTTGCTTGAAATGCGCGATACTTATATCTTCTTTTTAAATGCACGCAATTAAACCGACCTATAACTTTAGAGTCATTATGAAGGGCATAGACTGTCATTTAATTTTGGCACTATGGTAACGAATTTTGAAGTATTAACATACATGAAATGGAAGAAAGTTTTGGTATTGACACATCCGACTAGATTTTGAAGTGCCTTCGTGTTTATATAAATACGCAGCACCTGTAGACGTCGTCTAGTCTGTCCGTCTGTTTATCTGTCTATCCGTCTGTCCGCATATAACAGCGCCAAAACTACCCAACTAAATGTTTTGAAATTTGAAATATATAATCGTTGCAGAATTTTGTCCAAACATTTCATATTTTATGAAAATCGGATGTATAGTACAATTACAGGGACATTCAAAATTATTCCTTTTTATTACAGCCAATGGGGAAAATAGTTTCAAGTGCATTTTAATGATCTTACACAGACCGCTTCGAACATAATGAAATTTGTATGCGTTTATGAAGTGCACTAAAGTCTACATAATGTAAACTTTGTGTACAGAATGTAAGTCAGGGCTTCCACTAGCTCACTTTTTTTTTCTAAGAAAAATCTTCCTTAAAAAGTTCTTAGAAATTTACGCAGAACGACGTTTTATTTTATTTATTTATTTATTTTGCTATTGTTGCAGAAAACTAACATAAATTTTTCTTTAAAAAATTTTGTTTTTCAAAGAGCGGACAAGTGGGAGCCCTGCATACGTTGTACAAAGAATATTTATTATTCATTTACAGGGCCACACAAAGTATACTCCTACATAATATTATATGGGGAAACATTGTTGCGGCGTATTTTAATTATGTTAAACTATTTCATATATAAAAGAAAATAAGTTAAAACTGGTGTGAATGAACAAGAACAAAAAAAACTTCTTAAAACACACTTAATAATTTTTGATGGTGTTTTAAGAAGTTTTTTTTGTTCTTATTTCATATATAATGAAATTACTTCCTGTATAATAGAAAGTTTGTAGTATTTACAGGGACGCACTAAGATTTCGAAATGCCGAAAACTACTGAACTATCAATTAGCGATAACTGATGGAAGTGCATTTTTTTGTTGCGATATAAGCTTTTAACTACATTTTTTTCATATAATGTTGTGTCTATAAATGCTATAGACCATATGCAGGTCTATACAAAAGAATTCGTAAGGTTTTTTGAGTATGAACAAAAATAGCTTGAAGGTGGACTTCAAATAAGATATGCATTTTTAGGCTAAACTTCATTTAATACAAGGATGACAGGGATGACCGCCCCGGTAACCAAGTTTCGCTTTAGAGTATAAGTGCAATCCCGGAGGGGGGGGGGGAACTCAAATCCACTACATATGGTAAGTTACATTAACAATGAGTAGTCTTTACAATACTTTAAAACAGTTAATAACATACAGAAAAATAAATTCAATTTGCTGTTTTTGTCTCTGAAACTCAGAAGAAGTGTCATTAGTACATACATTGGCAGCAATTGCACTATGTTGTACACATGCATAAACAATAACAAGACATATATTTTGAATATTAGAGCTGAAAAACTTTAAGTGAATTGCATATGCTGATAAATATAACGAAAATACTAAATTACTAAATAAAACAAACCAAAGGAAATAAGACAAATATTTACCTTATGTACAAAACAGGGGCTCCTGTCTGAAATAGGAGCTGAAAACAATGAGTTTGCTCAGCTAGCTCTGAAACGAAGGGGATTGGTAAATATAAATTCATTGTCTTCTAACAAATTTCATACAATCTGCTGTACGTTGCAGGAGAACTGGACAGTCGAGCGGGTAAATTAGCCAGTCAGGCAGTGTCATCTGTATTGCCTTTTTTACGTGATAGTGGGACATTAATGTGCGATGTAAAGTATAGTGTAATGATGTTGATAAGGATCCACAAATGCAAATAGGTGAGTCTTGTTTATTTATGGTATATGAGTGTTGTTGAAAGAATCCCTGATTAGTGAGAAAGAGATACAGGTATCTGTTACTTATGAAAATGTTTTGTGAGACTTCGGGTATGAAGTCACGCGTGTATTGACCCACCTGCACTGTGGACCAACATTGTTGCCATCGGTGTAGCATTTGTTTTTTAAGGTCTGATTTCAATGTTGATTGTGGGAATGGAAAAAGTGTTAGTGGTAAAGTAAAATCATCGACTGCCGACCTCGCCAGCCGATCGGCCGTTCGTTGCCCGTTATACCAGAATGAACTTTAACCCAATTAAAGAAGGACGATTTCTCTGAGGGCTGAAGGAGTAAGGTTATGTCTAGAACTAAGTGATTATTGTTATCAAATTTTGAAAGGGCCATTAGACCTGATAAACTGTCTGATGAAATTAAGTATAATTAAGTCAGAGTCCTCTTCTGCCCAACGAATCGCCTCCTTCATAGCAAAGAGCTCCGCCTGGAAGACTCAGATCCCCGGATCAAGCCTTGCGCGCCAGGGAAAAAGTGTGAACCTTGCCTATAGACACAAAAAACTACATTTAGTTCACTAAGATATGTTTGTAAGATATAGAGTAAATGTTATACAGGGCCCAATAGAGACAAAGGCATACAGGGTAAATAAATTGATACATTCCCGTCTGTGGATGATAATCTCTGGAAGTGTGATCGCAGACGTTTTAAGCGTGTTTTAGTTATAAATGAACTTTCGCTAAATCGTAGCGTGTATATAAAGATAGTAGGTTAAATACAGGTTAAATCGTACAAATGTATTCAAATGTACTTCCTTCTATTGGTATAAATTACTGTAGGTGAAATTTCAACCTATTATGCGTTTTTAACACTTTCCAACACAGTTGAGAAATGTTTATAAATTTGGTTTGTCTGTCCGAACTCTAACCTGCGTTAATATAGTTGGATTGTTCTGTAATTGATATTGAAAGTTATTGACATTTACTATGCCATGTTCGGTAGTGAAAATAACATATCTAGAGTTCATAGTTTATTTACAGAGGCACGCATAAGTATTTCATTGCATAATGTCTATGAGAAAATGTCGCACTTACATAACTACGTGGCACTTATTTTCGTCATCTGGTCCGTCCGTCTGTCCCATATGACAGCCCAAAATTCACAAAACCGATTTCTTTGAATTTTAATATTTATAAGCGTTGCAGAATTTTGTCGAGTCATTCATATTTCATTAAAATGTAATCAAAATTTAAAAAGATATTTTAAAAAGTTTTCTTCCTTCTATTTAATCGTATCATACGTAATTAATTCAATGATATCCCGTGATAGGTAATAAATTTAGGTTGTCATGATGATTATTCTATCAAATCATGTCATACGTAATTAATTGAGTAATATCTCATGATAGGTTATGATTACACCCCAGCAAAGACGAAATTGCTGGCCAGCAGCAAGATAGGTGTTGGCAATGATGGAGAAGTGCTGGCTAATGGTCGACCATTGCATGACCACTGCTGGACAGCTTCAGTGAAATGTGTAGTTGGAAATCGTCAGATGAAATTCTGATCGGCCTCCATTTTATCACATGCGCTGGTCCACCACACCATGGAAGTCCACAAACTTTTGCAGTATTATTGGTTGGAACCCTTACGCTAGGTGGCGTAATTCATCTAATTAAAAAAACACTAATTGTAACTTTTATTCGAATATTTCAATCTGAACTGTAAAAATATTTAAACAATTACGTTTCAAGTTTAAGTAATGATAATTTATTAGATTTTAAATATTTTGTTACGTCTGTATTAAAATAGGAGTTATTTTTATCACCCCGCGGCAGATTAATGAATTTGAATACAAGGATCTGAAATGAATATCTTAACACAATTTAAGCTGTGAAGCTATTTTTTTAAACTGTAAATGATATAGCACAACTGCCACCAACAAAATAAATAAGTAAATGAATAAATAAATAAATTCTTTATTTCAACGCATTTTTTTTCTTAGATCTGGTTTTACTAAGTTACATAGGATTTTGGATTTCATAATTTACACAGTTGAGAATCAATCTGCTAATAAAATATATTGCATTTATATACAATAAAATAATTTCTATACAAGCTTAATAATTGGGAACGCAAATCACTTAAGAAACAAACTTGAAATAATGTAATGGGAGCTTGAAAACTACGAGCGGTCGTAGAACACGCTGAAAGTACTTGTTCATGTCCGATAGCAGAAACGAAACAGCACCGAACGCGGTTAGTGCTAGGGAGGGTGACCACATGGAAACCGATGCAAGTTCAACATTGTTTATAGAAATTCTATAGACATTTCCATTATAAATATTTCTATAGCTTTTGGTGAAACTAGCTTATAGAAAAACGCGCCATAATTCTATAATATTCTATAAGTTTTTTTTATGAATTCTATAAGAAATTTTTGTAAGGGAAAGTGTTGGCCTAGCAAAGGAATAGTAGAAGGATAGGTATTAGCTCTGCAGGAAAAGTGCCGGATTGAAGTAATGTGATGGAATACGAATGTTGTCCTGCTGTTGGCCCTCACTGATGGGCCAGCTGCATTTCATCACTGACACTTTTGTACTGGTTTAACACTAGAACGGCGGGAAATTTTACTCAAGTTTTATAAAAATATTTCACATCAGAATTTTTACTTTAAACAATTTAACTTATTTATTTAAGTTATTTTTGTGTAGCATATATTGCTCTTATATTATAAAAAGTTTTCCGGTTCGAATCAACATGTATGCATTTGGCAAGGGTCAAAATGACCCCTCGCCGCCGTTCTAGTGTTATGTAATGACACCATTGCACTTTACCGCCGGTGGCAGTGCTGGGTGCCATCTTTTTTCCAGCTGATGGTCCACTGTTACTTTCTTTGCTGGGCCGTTGCCGTGATTTTTAAGTGATATTTAAGATGGAGTCACGTTATTTTCGAATTACGGAATTGAATTTATATATAATCGTAATAAATTTTACATTTATGCATTTTTGCATAAGAGTGCAACAGCTAATGCAACGAGATATGAATATTTATAAAACTAGTTATAGTGTGAGCGCACCTCATTTGCTACGTTTGACGTACATATCCGACTTGTTTATAATGTTGAACATTTTTCTATTAACCTAACCACATTGTGTATATTTATATATTTGCCATTGTATTAACTCCCTACTATCTGTTTGGTTTTATAATGTGTTGATATTTTTTGGGGGTAAAACAATTCGACTAAACAATTATAAGATTACATATATATCCAAAACAACTATTATTGTCTTTCTGAATCAGATATTTAACAAAACGAATGCCCATATCATTACCATTTTAATGCTAACTGTTAATCTTTGAAGTTTCTTCAATTTTACTTTCTAAAAAGCTTTTATCAGGCTACTAAATTATCTGCTGTGTTTCGTACAATATCTTTTTTTTTCCTTCGAAAAGTGCAGGATGTAATAGAAGACTGTGACAGTGATTGATATTTCGAAAAATTATTCATTTTCTGATATAATGTAGAAGAAATTTTCCAGTAAACAGGCAGTCAATAAAAGAAAAAAAGTTACTTGAGATTGATTAATCATGACACTAATGGTTATGATTTTCGAAAAATATATAGCGAAAGGATAATATTTATGGAAATAGAATGCTCATTATTTTAAACTTTGAAAATAATTTATAATATATATATATATATTATAATGCTCGTCAGGCAATGAATTAATATTATATATATACAAGGTGCAAAGGAAAGTCCCTTTAACATGAAAATACTTGCGAACAGCGATAGCTACAACTGTGCAACTGATGTAACGATATAGTAAAGCGACTACACCCGACCTAATGCAAACGACAGCAGCTTCTCTAGTGGCGAAATTTGGAAGATAGTCATTGCAAATCGAAAATGAATAGAGATAGAACAAAATTTCCCATTAGAAAGTTTTTGAGCACCAATTAATTAGTACGAAACGACATTTGGTTCACACGGATAAGATAAATCGTCGCCTGTATACCCAAAAATATCCGAAATCGATGAGCGACGATTCTACTTTGCATACTCACATTCCGGAAATGTAGCAGTGCACAGTTGCAGATTGTGACGTTGTACTGTTCAGTAATGTCTGTAAAAATTTAATTTCTAATTCATTTAAAATTTTAGATTAACCATTTTAGGGGCAGAAGAATTCTTTTCGTAAATTGATGAAATAATTGACTGACAACAAAATATTCAAACGAATTTCTTAGAAAATAAAAATTTGTTAATTTGCACTTTCATCACAAAATCAAAATCTTATTAAAATATTCTTGGTGCCATTTGCAAGTTTTGAAATAAAAATTAGGTGGTTAGACCGTCTAGCCACCACCCTCGAAAATGTCCTCGTATTGAAGAGGCTTGCAATGGACGTTCTATGCTGAGAAATGTGCATGCAGAATTAATCTCACGAATACAAACGTGTATCGTGAGCAATGGCGAACTTTGCGAACATACTGAATGTTAACTTTTTATCACTATGAGACAGTTTGCCTTTTTTGTTTTTTGTGTAATGTTATTAAAATGTATTGAGATAAATAATTATTTATACCATAAATTTTGCATTTTTCTTCATACTTCTTGTTATTACATTCAAGCGTTTACACAAAATGGAGTGCATAGATTTCGGACATTTTTGGTCATACATGCGAAGATTTATCTTATCCATGTAAACCAAATGTCGTTTCGTACTAATTAATTGATGCTCTAAAACTTTCTAATTAGAAATTTTGCTCTATCTCTTTTCGTTTTCGATTTGCAATGGTTATCTTCCAAATTTTGCCACTAGGAGCGCTGCTGTCGTTTGCATTATGTCGCGTGTAATCACTTTATATACCGTTACCTCACTTTTATAGCTGTAGCTCTCTCTGTTCGCAAATATTTTCAGGTTAAAGGGACTTTCCTTTGCACCCTGTATATTGACAAGGAGAAAATATTGGATTCGGGAAGATTTTCGACTTGCAGTTTTCGATGAATTTACACGTTTTAAAAGGTCCTGGACTCATGTGTACAGGTTTTGTAAAATAGCTGTCCGTGATTCTGTCTGTCTGCCTGTACGTGACACAAATTTTTGGGTGCTCTAACTCACGAACTACTTCTGATAAAACACCAGATTCATTTAGTCCTTGACATATATTTGTGCTAATTATGTTTTAGTGTATATCGCTCAAAAGATGGCACTGATATGCTGCATTTTGAATCAAACCTAAAATAACTATTTCTCAAGAACTTATGCCGGATTTCCTTCCAATTTTATTTTCTGTTAGGCCTTAGTGAATATAACTGCTGATAAGGTTTCAGCGTACACCATTCAACAGTTCCCACTGTTACGCAATGATTTTTATATTTTCAGCGATACCTATATCACTAATGCATAGTATTTCATAGAACTTCCCATTATGTTAGACTGTTCGGTCATATTTATGCTTTGTATTTTTGGCAACGCCAAATTTTATTTTACCAGTCGCACGATGGTTTTGTTTTTTAAGATTGACTTCATCGTCTGCTTTTCTTGCAGTGTGAATAAATTCAAGTACATATGAGTATTTTTTAGCGGTTTTATTGACTATCAGTGTTTTATAATAATGAGTAATCACCATAGACGTTGACATAAATTGTTATGTATTTGCTTTTAACTGTAACACATTTTTTATTCTACCAAAATGGAAACAGGACGCCCTAAAAAAGATATGTAAATATACTTGGTTGTCACTCCAGATAGCTATGTGTCAGGCTAATAATGTAATATGATAAATAGGTTTACCTTGCATTAGTATTAACCAGTTATGTCTCTGTTAATACTCAATAATTGGCGACGAGGTAAAAGTATTCTACTAAGCTAAAACTATTCAGTAAACTACGAAAATTGCTGAAGATCGAAGCTTATGCTTACGTCTTAGGAGTAATTGCGGCAACGCTTACCAACGTTTCAGAACTGTGAGTAATATCTACATCCTGCTAATTTCTAATAAAGAATTTTTTTCTCAACATCATTTTGCGAAGAAAATGGCTGCTTGGAGAGTTTCGACATATCGGACACATGAACGTGGGATGCTTATCACGAGCGCTTCGAATGCTTTTTAGAAGTAAATAATATCACCGAACCAGCGAGAAAACAGGCCATATTTTTGCGTGTGTGCGGGCGAAGATGTACGCGACGATCCGTTCTCCCTTCTCCCAAGCAAACCCTACTACTAAGCCTTTTGACGAGCTAATAAAATTTGTTAAAGCACATTTCTCGCCGAAACCTTCCAAGATCTTCCAGCGATTTTTATTTTATGGGCGGAATCAACAATCGGGAGAAAGTGTAAGTTCAGAATTACGGAAGTTACTGGAATGCTGTAATTTCGGTGGGTCTTTAGATGTCATGCTCCGAGATAGGTTGGTGTTCGGTATGAGAGATGAAGCTCTTCAATGTCGTTTACTCACCGAAATATCGCTAACGTTTGCTCTAGCACTAGATACGGCCTTGGCGGTAGAAACGTCTAACTCTCTTGTAAAAGAGATTAGAGGATCTGGAACTGTTTCAGTTATGCTATTTGGCAAGAGACAAAATCGAAATGAAAGGCAATCTCCGTAAGAAAATTGTGCTGGTTGTGGACGCAACCCTCCAATAGCACAAAGCAAATTTAACCCTAGATCTACCGGGAATTTTATTCAAGTTTTAATAAAACGTTCTACACCAGAATTTTTATTTAAAACTATTTAACTTATTTATTTACCTTATTTTTGTCTGGTTTATATACTTAGTTTATTTTAAAGAAATTTCTGGTTTGAATGAATATTTTGTATGTACCTGTCGGGTCCAATGGACCCGTCTGGTAGACGGAGGGTTAAAGATGTTGAATGCCACGCCTACAAAAAGAAGGGCCGCATACAAAGAGTCTGTCGGAACAAATCAAATTTCTCTAAAAAACAGTACATGAACAAAAGTTGCAAAATAGTGACTCTGATTCCTCAGACACAGAGAGTTTAGACACAGTCCATTTGAAAAATGTGTACCTCAACAGTGTGAAAACTTCAAACATGAAAAGAACCGTCCTGATCAACGGTACACTTTGTGTTATGGAAGTAGATTCAGGAGCTAAAGTATCCATCATTGACAAAGGCACTTTTGACCAGTTATACCCCCACTATGCTCCACTGTTGGAAAAGTCTCATTTCGTTGTCAAAGACTATAATAAACAACGAGTAGAAATCTTAGGTCGGTGAGAAGTTAGGGTTAAGTATGCTTCATATGACTGGGAACTTCCACTTTTTATTGCTAAAAAGAAACGTCAAAGACTTCTAGGTCTACAATGTTTCGAACAATTGGGAATAAAGGTATCAGGCATCAACAACATACAGCATTCTACTTTGGATAATGCACTGAGTGAATTCTCTGACGTTTTCAAGGAAGAACTGGGAAAGTTTACAGGTACACCTATCAAGTTACACTTGGATCCCTCAGTTCGTCCAATTCAGCTGAAAGCTAGAAATGTACCATTTACTCTAAGACCCAAGATTGAGAAGGCAATACAACGATTACAAGACCAAGGAATTCTTGAGCCAGTTAGTTACTCTGATTAAGCAACTCCCGTAGTTCCTGTCCTGAAATCTAATGGAGAGATTAGGTTATATGGTGACTATAAATGTACAGTCAACAAAGCTTTACGTACCCATCCATATCCAGGACCGGCAGTAAATCAAATACTTGCAGAATTAACAGGAGGGCGACATTTCATAAAGCTTGACTTGTCCCAAGCATGTCTACAATTAGTCGTGGGCGAATCTTCTGCCATGGCACAAACAATTGTGACACATCGTGGAGCATTCAAGTGCAATCGCCTCCAATTTGGCATTTCCACAGCTACTGGAATATTCCAACGGTTCATTGAGACATTGCTCGCAGACATACCAGGTGAGTTTCCATACTATGATGATGTCTTCATCAAAGGTTCAACTCACGAAGAACTAGCCCAAGCGATTTCGAGAAGTTCTTGGTTGATTCTCTAAGGCTGGGTTACGCTTAAACAAAAATAAATGTATTATTGGAGCCTTAAAAATTGAATTTTTAGGTTATGAAATCAACGAGAAAAGTATTAAACCCACAAAGGACAAAGTAAGAGCTATTCAAGAAGCAACAAAGAGAGAGGAACCCCAAGCATTTTTGGGTCTACTGAACTTTTATCATGTCTTTCAACAAAATAAAGCAACAGTGGCAAAGCCTCTTCATCATTTGCTGGAAAAGGGAGCAGTGTCGAAATGGAAGAAAAGCCAAGAAGAAGCTTTTAATAAGGTTAAAAAACTCTTATCAAGTGATTCCCTCTTTGTACATTTCGATGAAAAGAAACGAATCATCCTGACATGCGATGCTTCTCAGTATGGTGTTGGCTGCCTTCAGCCACAAATTGTCAGAGGAAGTTGAAGCTCCAGGGGCATTCTATTCAAAAACGATGAACCCAACAGATCGTTGGTATGCACAGCTAGACAAAGAAGCCTTGGCAATCATTCAAGGGGTTAAGATGTTTCACAACTATCTATATGGGCAGAAATTTTAAATAAGAACTGACCACAAGCCTTTACTGGGCCTTCTGGCCAGTGACAAACCCACAAGTTCTCCCCAAGAATGCAGCGGTAGTCCCTAGCTTTAAGCTCACATGATTACTTGTGTACCAACCTGGTAAATTGATTTCTAATGCAGATGGACTTAGTCGTCTACCTCACCCACAGATGATGCATCATGATACATCTCCTAATGAAGTATTCCTCCATGAGGCTTTGGACAAGCCTCCCATCTCAGCCAAAGACATGCCTCGGATCACGATCCAAGACCCTATCTTAGCTCAAGTGACCACTGGGTTTTGAAACGGTGGACAGCTGAAAATCCAGACACAGAATTCAGACACTATTTCCAACATCGACTGGAAATCTCAGCCCACAAAGGTTGCCTCCTTTGGGGATGCAGGGTCATAATACCCAGGAAGGCACAAGAATACCTACTGTCCACTGTCCATAGTTCACATCAAGGCATCATACGTACAAAGAGCCTTGCAAGAAGTTACATGTGGTGGCCAAAAATGGATAGTAAAATTGAAGGCACAGTAAATAGGTGTAACATTTGTCAACAAACACGACATGCACCTCCTAAGATACTGGGAACATGGGAATGCATTAAAAAAAAAAAAAAAACATGATCAGGACTCCACATCGAACATGCTCTGCCTTTCCAGGGATCCCTTTTTAGGTGCGTTCGTAATTATATAAATACGTAGCACCTATAGACGTCGTTCAGTCCGTCTGTCTGTCCGTACGTCTGTCCGTCCGTCTGTCTGTCCGTACGTCTGTCCGTCCGCCTGTCTGTCCGTCCGTCCGCATATAATAGAGCAAAAACTACCCAACCGAATGGTCTGAAATTTTAAATATATGATTGTTGTAAAATTTTGTCGAGCCATTTCAAATTTTATGAAAATCGGATGTATAGTTAAATTACAGGGACAGTCAAAAGTTTTTCTTTACATTACGGCCAATGGGAAAAATTATTGCATGTGCATTTTAATGATGTTAAAGCTTTCCGAATGGTCTCAAATTTTAAACATATAATTATTGCGACATTTTGTCGAGCCATTTCAAATTTTATGAAAATCGGATGTATAGTTTAATTACAGGGACAGTCAAAAGTTTTTCTTGGGAAAAATTATTGCAAGTGCATTTTAATGATGTTACAGCTTTCCGAATGGTCTGAAATTTTAAATATATAATTGCTGCAAAATTTTGCCGAGCCATTTCAAATTTCATGAAAATCGGATGTATAGCTTAATTACAGGGACAGTCAAAAGTTTTCCGTTACATTAAGGGGAATGGGAAAAAATTATTGCAAGTGCATTTTAATGATTTTACAGACTATGCACTTATGAATTGCAAATAAATACACATTCAGTACAATATGGGGTGCAAAAATAATTATAAAACTAGTTATAGTACGAACGCACCTCATTTGCCACATTTTACGAGCAATTTCCAACTTGTTCTTATTGTTGTCGATGCATACTCAAAATAGTTAGAGGTTATTAAAGTATCGTCAACAGACTCACCTTGTGCTATTGAAGCTTTGAGGAAGCTTTTTGGCTCACATGGTATCCCTGACACCATAGTCTCAGATAACGGACCTGGCTTCACATCGTCTGAATTTGAACGCTTCCTTATGAGAAACGGAATCTACCGTACATTCACAGCTCCTGGACATCCTTCATCAAACGGACAAGCAGAACGAATGATGCAGACAACAAACGATGTACTTCGAAGAATTATTTCGGGCAATGGGAATACCAGACTTGCATCATTCTTATTAGCACAACATGCCACACCCAATTCTGCTACCAATGTTTCTCCAGCAAAGCTGCTTACGAACCGTCGGCCGTCGTTTGAAAACCTGCCTGGAAAGAATCCATCCAGATTTTTCGGAGCCTAATCCTAAGCATCTGCCTAATTCAAAGTTGCGGATGTTTGCACCTCTAGACTTTGTCTATGATCGAGGAATCCACCCTCACGACAAATGGATACCAGCTACAACAGTAGAAGTAATTAGTCCCATAATGTATGAGGTTTTAAGGGATAAAGATTTTGTAAGGAAAAGACACATTGACCAACTAATACAACGACCGGGAAGTCCTTAACATATGACAGACTCTGATAGTTCTTCAGCATATCCATCTCATGTCCCAATACTTTCACAGCTGAAGTCAGGATCAGTAGGAGCCAGCGAGCCAGCAGGAGGCAACCAAGATCCAGTTTTGTCAACAAAGGATGTGGTTTCAGAGCCTAGGAAGATGGACAGTTCAATTGGGACTGCACCTGCAGGAATTGGACCGGTGCCCGATGTTGCAAGTCAAGCGATCCTTCCATCGAGAACAGTCGGAGCTAACGATCCACCAACCTGGATAGAGGACTACGTTACATAGGGGGAGGGATTTTATGTATTGGCTTTTAACTATAACACACTTTTTATGCTACCAAAACGGTAGCAGGACGCACTAAAAAAGATATGTAAATATACTTAGTTGTCACTGCATATAGCTATGTTTCTGGCTAGTAATCTAATATAATAAATAGGTTTAAGTTGCATTAGTATTAACCAGTTATGTCTCTGTTAATACTCAATATAAATAAATGCAGATTCAATTTTATCATTTATGAATCAGCGGGGCGCGAATGTATCCAGCGCTTGGGAAACAGTTCTAATATTGTTCACAATCAATTGTGTGATTTATCGCGCGAGATTGTTTCTGTCATTATTATTTATTATCACTGTAATTTTAACCTAACTTCTAAGTTAGTCATTATACTTCACTTTCCCAATTGTTCCTGTGTGAGTATGCTATTTAACACTAGAACTCCCGGAAGGAGTCGATTAGACTCCGACCATGCGCTTAAATGTCAATTGGAATCAGAAATTCTTTCGCAAAATAAGTTAAACTTTAATAACGCAGATTTATGTTAAATAAATAAGTCAAATACTTTTAAGCTACATAATGCTATAAAAATTGATAAAATACCTTTATCATGATTGACGATCGTTTCGTCACACAAGCGGCGACATTTTCAAAATCAATCACGATAGAAAATATTTTCGCATTATTTAAAACAATAAACATAGTAAACAATTGTCACGAGACATGATGCATAATGAAAAACATTGCAAACATAAAATTAAATTAAAATTAAATTAGCTATTTGGGAGCGTGGGTTAATTTTCATATAATTAAAGAAACAAACATTGTAAACAATGTCATGAAATAACATGCATAATGAAAAACATTGCAAAACATAAAATAAACATCAAAACAAAATTACCTTGGCTATTTGCGAGCGTGGATTAATTTTTACTATTGTTACTAAAATTACATAGCATCTCTTTTCAAATTTTAGTTAAATCAAGGGACACTGAATGATTGCAAATATTCTTGTTGCGTAAAAATATCTCTCTTGATTCTCGGATTATGGATGGTAAATAAAATCTTCATGTGCAAATTAACTTGCTATTTTTAAAATCGATCTGTACAGACCTTTTATAAGCGACACAGTCAAAAAATTATTTCTTATGCTGATGACTCTGTTATTGTTGAAGGCAGTGATACAAGACCTGCACTTGAGAATACCATCAATGCTAGCATTTCCCACTTTGCTTCAGCCTGTAGTAGTTTACATCTGTCAATTAGTGTTGAAAAATCTGCTTCAATGCTTTTTGGAAAATATATATCAAGAAAGCGTCGACCTATTTTTAAACTCCAGGGTAGGAGCATATCTGTTAAGGATAATTTACTGTACTTGGGATTTTATCTTGACAGTAGATTCCATTGGTTGGAACATCTCGATATGGCCCGCGATAAAATAAAAGATTTTACTTGTAATATCCAAAAGACAAGAATTCGTGATAAAGGATTACCACTTGAGTTTCTAAAAATTTGGTACAATTCAGTGCTAAAGAAACAGATTACTTACGGTTACGAAATTTGGTTTAATGATTTACGGAGCCATGGAATTAAGCGTTTATCCTCATGCCAAAGGCTATGTCTCTTATCTATCATTCGCGCATATCGGTCAATATCAACACAGGCACTTTGTGTACTTTCAGGAGTTCCTCCAATCGAAGTAGAATTAAAACAACTGGCTTTATGTTTTGAAGTTCAGAATAATGATGGTTCAGATTGGATAGAAGATGTTTATGTTTCAACAGATCGTTTGATGAAAAAAGTTTATACTTTTCACTATCCCTACTTTTATTATGATCATTATGTCAATTTCGTACGTGCTATTACTGAGAAGGTCCCTTTGTACAACCACCCAGTTTTATATACAGATGGTTCTAAGATGCCTACGGGCGTTGGAGCGGCTTTTGTGGTATTTTTGAAAGAAGATATTATCTTTGAGAAGAGAATTAGACTTAAATTATTTAATACGGTATACCAGGCTGAACTTACCGCCTTAGATTCCGCAAATGAGTGGTGTAGAGACTCCTCATACAGTGTATTCCACATTTATACAGACAGCTTGTCCTCAGTTCAAGCGCTTCAAAATCTTTTTCCAACGGACGAAATTCTTTTTAATATTTATACGAATTTACGACTATTGCATAATAAAACTATTAATATAGGCTGGATTAAATCCCACGTTGGTTTCGTCGGAAATGAGCGCGCAGACTACCTTGCCAAATCAGTCACTGAGACTGGTACATTTGATGCTGAAATAAACATTCCTATCCCTGTTTCGTTTGTGAAGCAGTTCTACAAAAGCAATATTATTAAAATTTGGCAGAACGAATGGTCTTATAGCGATAAGGGAAGAGACACGCATAGTATTATTAAAAAAGTGGATACCTCATTTTTGTGTTTCTCGCAAGTCCATGCCTATTTTATATCTGCACATGGGGCATTTCCTAGTTATCTTTATAAAAGGGGAAAACGCCAGAGTGATAAATGTCTATGTGGAAACATCGGTGATGTCAAACATTATCTGTTTGGTAAATGTCCATTGATGCCTACTTCATTTAACTTTATCCGTAACCGGACACTTAGCTGGAACATGCGTAACATACTGCTCTCGAAATCAAATTATCACAGACTCAGACTTATTTACAACGAACTAAATAAGCATTTTTCGTTTATAAAATATAAATTTTGATTTTTAATCTTTGTTTTATTTTAACCACTTTTCCTGCGCCAGGGCGCTCTTTGTAAGTTTTACTTTTTTTTTTTTTTTTTTGTCATTGTATTTCTTGGGCTATTCCCCAGCTGTGGTTTTGCAGGTCGCAGAGGGTACTTTTCTGTCAGGGGTTCATGCCTATGCCATTTTTGGTTGGCTCCCTGGCAGAGTGATCCTGATCCTGTACAGACCTTTACAGATGTGATACCATGATGCTACCATGTGAATATGTTTTGGTTCAAACCAGAAATTTCATTATGAAATATGTTTAAAAGATACATAGAAGAAAAACGTTTAATAATAAAGTTAAACAGTTTTAAATCAAAATTCGGGTGTGAAATATTTTTATAAAACTTGACAAAAATTTCCGGTGGTTCTAGTGTTAATTAACCCCTTAACGGTCGCATTAAATTACAGTTTAAAAATTAAAATTGCTTATTTCCACCACTTTTTTGAAAAATAAATATTCACCTTATTTAATGACAGGTAAAATGATACCATAATAAAGTCAATTACACTATTATATAAAACTGGTGGGAATCAAAGAAATCTGAATAATCTGAATAAAAGTCACAGCCCGTGAATATCACGGGAGCGAGAATTAAGAGGTTAAATGTATTAGAATGATATAGAAGAACTACACAACAGTGTAGTTTTTATCTTAGAATGCTTATTTTTGTCGTATGCATTTTTACAATTAAAAAAAATTATATTGGATGATTCGCGACACCATTATACTTTATAATTTATGTACTCTAAAAGTGTGTTTTTGAGTAACACATATTCAAACGGTGACTTTTATCTTATTTAATCGCAATGTTCTGGAAGGAATAAGCAGATGAGTACTGTTCCAAAACAGTGTTACTCAAAAATCCGCATTTCCACGCATTCTGTCTAAAGTCTTAAAAAAAAAAAAAAAAAAAAAAAAAAAAAAAACCTTGACATTTTAAAAAAGGTAAGAGTTATATGTTGTATTGAAATGAATTGCTAAAATAGTGCTCGGTGTGATCACTTCTTTTGATACAACTTTTTTCAAACAAACTCTTCATAGCAGATTCTCTTATGATTTCTAACAGAAAACAAATCTAATCTTCGCGGTGTATTTCTGCAACGTTTTAAAGAGAAATCTAAAAGAAAAATTATTGTTTGCAAATAGTGGTAACCAAAATTACTGTATGCGCTGACCCAAAATATAGGCGAAGGTATTTCTTATGTTGTGTAATTTTACCACCAAAAAATATGAAAAACAATGTTTTTGTAAGTTGTAATTCTTGTAATTTTATTTGCCAAATTTAATTTAAGAGTAAAATATAAAAATAAATATGACATAAAATTAAAATAAAGTAGGAATATTATTAAACTAAAAAAGAAATATATCTGACTCCAAAATAATATCCAAACTTTGTTGATAACATTTCTTAAAAGTACTGTGTATACCTATTTATGATTTTACTATTTCATACTCACTTCTCTCTAAAAACTATAAAAAACCCATTCTTTTTAGTTTCTTTTCAGAGTGAAAAAAGAAGTTTTTTCTCGCTTTTTGTTTAGTTAATAAATATCGTCTCCACAAACGTAACTCTCGCCTTAGGCAATTTCAGGTTTTTTGTTAAAAAAATTAAATGAAAGAGTAACTAGATCATTAGTGTAGACAATTTTTAACAAAGTGTTTTTTTTCCATAAAGAATAGCGAAAATTCGTATCGTCAGCTAAAATGTTTAATTCATGATTTATAGAAATAACTATGGCTATATATTTCTTTATATTTCTAATGTGTTTCGTTAATAGAAATAACTACCTGTAATTTTATCTATAACAGATATACATAGCTGCCAACTACTATGCTTTTTTAAACTCAAATAAACAAATTTTGAAAAAGTTAAATTAAATGAAAGACTAACTAGATCTTTAGTGTAGACAATTTTTAACAAAGTATTTTTTTTTCATCAAGAATAGCGAAAAATCATATCATCAGCAAAAATGTTTAATTCTTAATTTATAGAAATAATTATGGCTATATATTTCTTTATATTTCTAATACATTTCTTTTATAGAAATAACTACATTTAATTTTATCTATAACAGATATACATAGCTGCAAACTACTATGCTTTTTTAAAATCAAATAAACAAATTTTGAAATATTTAAATTAAATGAAAGACTAACTAGACCTTTAGTGTAGACAATTTTTAACAATATGTTTTTTTTTTTTTTTTTTTTTTCATCAAGAATAGCGAAAAATCGTATCGTCAGCCAAAATGCTTAATTCCTGATTTACTGAAATAACTATGGCTATATGATTCTTTATATTTCTAATATATTTATTTTATAAAATAACTATGTTTAATTTTATCCGTAACAGCAATACTTAGCTGCCAACTACTACGCTTTTTAAAAATCAAATAAAGGAATTTTGAAAGGGTTATTGCATGAGAAGTGATGTTAGTTACTAAAGATTGATTTTTAAGCATAATAATTGTAGTCGTGTACACAGAACCAGATCATCTATTTACATTTTAAACTATTGTTTTTACAGAAAATAAAATAAATTTCCTTATTGATGATTATTTTATTCAAAATATTTACCAGAATATCCCATTAATATTTTTTCTTCATTTCATTACGTATTCTTTAGTTAGAATAAAAATTAATATTCGAAATATTTTGAAAACAAAAATGGTTATTACCAGCCAAACCTGGTAAAACCTGATGAAATCCTCGTGGTTGAAAGCATATGATTGATTTTTCGGATTTCATACTTTCTAAAACAGTCGGTCATTAAGTACAAAACATTCAATTTGAAATGCTTCACTCACCAGTCGTTTATTTAGAAATTCCAAATTCTCTATGAAAGTTCTAATAGTTATTTCTGGTTAATATATTGATACATATTTTGAGAATAAAATAAAATAAAATAATTATAAAAAAATAGTGTGAGCTCGAAATCTCTGACTAAAATCACCGCCAGATTTGGCAGCTTCAAATCGGAGGTTTCATACATAATACTAGAACCGCCATGCGGTGTCATTTTAACTCATGCCAAATAGATAATATATTCGAACCAGAATTTTTTTTTCAAATAAGATAAGTTAATGCAGCACAGTATATTATGCAGCATAAAAATAGGCTAAATAAATAAGTTAAATAGTTTTAAATAAAAATTCTTGTGTGAAATACTTTTTATAAAACATGAGTAAAATTGCCGGCGTTTCTAGCTTTAAAATTAATATTGCATTATTACAAAACAAATATCTTTTAATCAAGAACATAAACTTATGATATCTTAAAAAAAATCAAGACAAAACAAAAACAAGGCTAATTTCTGTCGCTGCTTTAGCCTTATTATCCCCCGAATTTCATCTTTTAGCTAAGGGGAGAACTTGCGAAAACTTTTCTCAATTTATTTTCTTTTCATCGATGAATATAATTCAATAAATAACTTGGTACTAATTTGAAGAAAGTTAGAATCTATAAAAACATCTGGAATCTCAATATTTATTTCTAGTGAGAAACGTATTTTCGAGTTACTTAATATGATTTATTTGGTTATCGTGCTTCAAATTAATGAACTGAAGTTCTTTACAGTTACTGACAATAATACAGATTCATTGGTTTCTTCTGTATATAACAGAGAATGGGAAATGCTACAGAAATACATTAACACTAGAACAGCCGGCTATTTTACTCAAGTTTTATAAAAAGTGATTCGCCCCAGAATTTTTATTTAAAACTATTTAACTTATTTAATCTGCCTATTTTAATTATGCCTATGTATAACATATCTTATCAAAAAATTTCTGCTTCGAATCGGCTATTTTCAATTAGGCAACGGTCAAAATGGACGCTAATGGCGGTTCCATTTTTACCCCTTAATTCTCGCTCCCGTCATATTCACGGACTAAGTCTTTTACTCAGAATGTTTGATTCCCACCAGTTTTATAAAATAGTGTAATTGGCTTTATTTTAGTATAGTTTACCTGTCGATAAATAAGGTGAATATTTCATTTTCAAAAAAGTGGTGCCAATAAGCAATTTGAATTTTAAAACCGTAATTTAATTCGAGCGTTAAGGGATTAAACAAAATCTAGTCATCAATATATACTAAAGTAAGTCATACATATATATTTATATTCAAGATGCTGCTGCTTTATTTCATGTGGGATGGCTGCATGCTAAATTAGATTATAAATATATGTGTAACATTATAACCTCTTCGCTACCTGGGCCCACATATGTGGACCTCTATTGTTTTCACGATAAAAACTAAACTGTTTGATTTTTTACATTTTGACTTCATTTCTTAATAGCTGAATGTTTTTTGCTTTAAAAGCAAACCAATAAATGGCAAAATCTTTGCTGATTTCATCATAAAATAGATGTTATTTTCATCTGGGTTTGCAAAACGCCTTCAAGAGGGTGTGGCCAAGAATTTGAGAAATTTCCATACATATTTAACTTAAATCCTTTAAAATAAAATATTTTGAGGATTTGTATACCATTCACTTGATTAAAGGCCTTAAATGTGTGATTGTGTGAATTTAAGTTAGTGATAATTAAATTGATATTTTAGCGGAATTTATAATTTTCGATCCTCATTTGTAAACCTAAATTTCTAGTCCCCTAAAGTATCAATTTCCGAAAAGTTCATTTTTCTGTCATCTATGATGTCATTTTGTTTGTTAAAAACCAATGAATGATTATTTGTAGTATTATTTTAGCTTTTAAAACGAAGAGGTTACGTAATGATTATACATTAATCGAATTTTTGATTTTATAATCAACCACGTTCGTTCTAATATTTTTTTCTTACATCTATTATTGAAAACAACACATACGTTTTGCAGATCTTTCGGATAAAAATATCTTCCATTTAACCCTTTCCGACCCAGTGTGTCCGGGTCGGGATACCTAATTTTAACTCCAAACTTACAAATGGCACCAAGAATATTTTAATAAAATTTTGCATTAAGAATGAAAGTATAAAGTAACAAGTTTTTAATTTCTAAAAAAGTCGTATGTAAATTCCGGCGTCAGTCGAAGATTTCCTCATTTTACAACAAAATTTGTCTGCGCCGGAAAGGGTTAAAAAACTTTACATGTTTCCAACTTGTCCTTTTTTTTAATGTCAGTATTTGGGAAGAAAATATTTCATGATAGTTTTCTACCATATTAGCAATACAAATAGCCCTCTGTCTCTACAAAATTTGGGAGTGATATCTAAAAATGAATATTATGCTTTGAAAAAAAAAAAACGACGTGACTGGGAACTCCGAGTTCAGTAATTTTTCTAAAAGTTCCTTTAGTAATTCTTTTTAAATTATAGCCATATTATTAAATACGTGTTAAATTTAACTCCTTGATTGGTGGGTTTATATCACACCTAATTTTATTTAAGATTTACAAGAGACACTTTTCCTTACAGTTTACTTTTATAACTTGGATAAAAAAAAAGTTATAAAATTGCTTTTCATTAAATATTTTTTTTTTTCCAAAAATTGCGGTGTGAATTCAGCCCAGTGTTCTGGCTGGCTTTTGACAAACGTTAGCGATTTGGCGAATAAGAAATGAAAAACATTAGCCAAATCAAAAGCAATATTAGCAAAATAGATTCGGTGTGAAACTCTGAAAAAATTATCTTTAACCCCTTACTGCATCCTTTTTTTAACACTTTCCAACAAAGTTTAAAAGTGTTTATGACTTCGGTTTGTCTGGCGCTCTGGACGCCTGTGCGCGCTCTAACTCTCGTAAATATACTCGGATTGCGCTGAGATTTTTGGATGTTTTTTGACATTTACTATATCATGATCCATATTTCAAATTAAGTTTGTAGCGTGTTTAGTTCGTGTAAAGTTGTACAGATACAGTCAAAGGTATTCCGTTACATTACGGCCAATGGGAAAAAATCGTTCCAAATGATTTTCAACAAAATTACACACTTCCAAACAAAATAAAATTGATCTGCATTTATTAAGTGCACTTAAAATATGTATTCTTTAGAATATGCAGTGCAAAGAATTGTTATTATTCATTTACAGGGCACACAAAATAATTCCATTACATAGTGATGTAAGAGGTAGAGGGAATTGTTTGTGCCGTAATTTAATTATGTTTAACTATTTCATTTCTAATGAAATTGATATACGTCACTGAGGTTGACTATAACTTATTTCATGTCTAATACTATGTGCATAGCATTTACAGAGACACACAAAAGATTGCAGATACTATATTATATCCGAAGTACTGTACATTAGGATGATTGCTGAAAATGAATTTTTAATTATGATATACGCTTTTATGTTTCAATTTATATTTATACTATATGGTGTGCATAGATGCTATAATTCATATACAGGACTAGACAATAGAATTCATAAGGGTTACTGGATATGAGCGCAAATTACTGAAAGGTGGTTTTTAAATTGAATATGCATTTTTTACGCTGAACTGCATTTAGTTTAATAAGAAATGTTGAAGAATATAGATCTAATGACATACAAGTTCACGGAAAGTATTGGATACATGGCCGACTATAAATGACATATTTCTGGAAATGTCATTTTAGTAGTTTTAAGAGTGTTTTAATTTGAATTAAATTTTAGTTAAATATTGGCTTGTAATAAAGGATCTGTGTAAACTACAGGGTTGTACAAAAGTATTTAAGTATGTTTCCATCTATTAGTATAAATTGTTGAAACAGAAATTTCAACCTGCTATGCGTTTTCTTGCTAAACTAAATTTCTCATTATTTAGTATAACTATCAACCTACTGATCAAATACAGGGCTGTTTAAAAGAATTGAAATACATATTTGGATATGCGCGGTGGCTGCTGAAATCAGTTTTTCAAATGTTTATGCGTTTTCTAAAATGTTTACTTAGGTATCTTCTTTACCGTATTTCCCTAAATAACGACATTTTGTTAAAGCATTCCGGAAGAGTTGGAAAGTGTTTCATAATCTATGCTTAACATGTGATTTTTCTTTTTTGTTTAATATTATCTAAAATAATCAGAAATTTAAAACATTAAATGACGTTTTCCAGTTGATTGAATTTCCCATACATGCATGTTGGTAGAATTTAGTGCTTGTAAACTGAACTTTAAATATGCATTTTTTAAAATAAGGTCAAGTTTTAATATTATTTTTGATATAAACGAAACAAACCAAGAGAAAAATTGTAAGAACAAATTAAAAAAATTATATATATGGCTAATTCCATGCGTATTTGTAGTGTAAGTCACATAGGTACAAATTGCTATAATGTTCCGCTACCAGTATTTTAGAACTGAAAATGTAACTTATTTTATCGGAGATATCTCATTAATTGAATAAAGCGAAGATTTTTTTTTTTTTTTAAATAACGGTGTCCAGAAAGAATAGCAGTTATCATCTGTGTGACTTACACTACAAAGACCCGTGGAATTAGCCATATGTATATATACACAATGGTTATATATATTCAGGGTTCGCACAGTTTTACCACTAAATTTTAACAGTATTTTGAAAGTATTTGACTGCAGGAAAATATTGCAAAATCTGTGAATGAAGGCGGGGATTATGACTTCTGTGCTTTAAAAATTAAATGTAAATTTTCTTGTCATTAGTAGTGGTGTCAGAGTCCTTGGAAATTCCAAGGAGTGTGCGAACCTTGATATATATATATATATATATATATATATAACCATTAATTAAACATAACCTACAACCATCAAAAACCGTAATATTATGAATTAAACCTGTAAGTATAAAAAAAAAGTGCCAAATAATTTATTATAAGAATTATTATGGAAGAAATAATAAGAAAGTGGACACCGACAAATAATGGAAACTCTTATATATTGAATTACGTTTTCAAGGGCACAGAATTCAATGATATAAGCAATATTGTTGTTTTCTGTGAGAAAAATAAGCTGAAGCTAAAAATTATTTTTCTCTGTGCCCGAACAACCATTATAATCAAGTGAATAGATTAAAAATGAAAACAGAATAGAAACAAATAATATGAAATGGAAAAAATCAATAAAACCTTTTTAAATATTTATAGGATATAAAATAGAAATAATACACAACACACCGATTAATATTTCAGTATTTTTCAATATATCCACTCGCACATGGCTACCAAAATATCGTAAAGATTAAGGTGAATAAAACAGTTAAGAAATCACAGTAATTGATACCAAAGGATTCAGTTAATACATTTTGAAATACCATGATAAATGGAATTAATATAATATAAAATAAAATAAATAGAAAGTAATTACATTATTTAAAATAACTAAAATGCACTATTAAATTAATTAATTACTATTTAACAATATCGTCAAAATTTAGCTAAAAAATCCACCTGGTGTAGGAAATTATAACTGAAAAGGAGCTGCAAAAGACAAAATTTATAACTTATCGTCAAAAGACAAATTTTGGTGCCGCCATCTAGTATTATTTTTATTATTCAAATGTCACAAGATGAACAATTGAAAACCTTTGAATGTATTTTTTTTTTTTTTTTTAACAGCAAAACCAAACAAATCCTTATATATAGATAATTATAAACCTAATGTAAACCACACTATATATTTAAAAAAAAACTATTGTTAATAAAATTTTAAACAAAGCATTCAAAATATTCTGTTATCTTACTCATTTAAACTACACTAAGAATTTAAATAATTCTATAACACTGATAATATACAGCATATAGCTATATGCTATAAAATAAAATAAATTCGATAATAATTAATATAAATGTATATTAAAAATATTATAAAAATCGTTAATAATAACTATTATATATAAGATAATTATAAAATGAACAGGAAATAAAATACATATGGAAGTATATAGAAGATTATCAGATACTTAAATTCCCATTACCTAAAAATCTCAAATATAGTGTGTGGATTATTTTCATACAGCCATAAAAATATTAAAAGTATGAATGTGGGACATTCAAACGCACTAAACCGATAATAAATTTTATAACACAAAGTGAAAATAGATCAATATTAAAAAGAATAGAGGAATAATAATAAAAATAATTACCCAATTTTAATACATACAGTGTAACTTTATTTATATTAAATATACTTATATGTATATTAATCACTATATACAGGGTGTTCCGTTAAAGGTGTCCAATATTAATAGGGGTAATAGAGGAGATCACACGGAGCATAAATCAGTATATAATGCCTGGCCGGATCTCAATAATTTTCAAGTTACAGCAAATAGAATGAAAAATCGGCAATTTGTAAAAAAACCCTCATTGCTAAACTATCGATAATGCTACATAAAAACGAAGCACATATTTAGAAAGAGCAGAAAAAATCCTACGAAATGACATAAGTTGTTTTAGAATATTGAGAATTAATGGCGAGTTACAAGCTCTGAAACAGTGAAAAAATACAAAATCAAATATTTAGCAAAATAGTTAATCGTTAATTCCAAAAATGCAACTCTACCTACATCAAGGAAAATGTTATAAAATTTGGTCCATTCCGAAAGCTTTCGAAGAAGCTGACAATAAACCATATCAGTTTAATTGTATGGGAGAAATCAAGCAGTTCCCTAGTTACAACTCTGTACTGTTGCACGCTCGGAAAGGGCGAAACTCCGCCCATGACGATTGTAAACACCCCGTTTTAATATCTTTCAATTATACATTTCTGATCAACCTCTATCAATACCCTTTCATTATTCAGTCTGGTCAAGTGAATGACATATTGTGCAGCTCTCGCCTTGTCTTAAAGCAAACTGTGACTGCTGCGTTTCCTCCATGAACTTTCAGGATGATGAAGAAGAAGTACTTTTTATGCAAATTTTCTATGTGTATAGGAAGAAAAGTGTAATAAAACAGCAGTCATCAGTGGGCATTATGTTAAAGGGAGGCTGTTGTAAGTGGGATTGTAGTAAGTTGATGTATAATAATTATGCCGGAATACTCTAACGAAGAATATGCGGACATGCATCTGATGTACGGGCAAGCTCATGGAAATGCATGTCTAGCACAGCGCATGTACCGTGAGCAATTTCCAAGGAGACGTTGCCCAAGTTCGAAACTCTTCATAAAAATCGATAGACGATTACGGGAGACTGGATCGTTTAATACAGCAAGCATTGATGCAGGGAAACCTCGACATGTACGAACACCTGCAATGGAAGAAGATGTACTGAATATTTTTAAAGATAACCCCTCCACGAGTACACGAGCTGCTGCGTCTGAAGTCGGTGTTTCTCACCAAAGTGTGTGGCGTGTTCTGCGTGCAGAAAACATGCACCCCTTTCATGTGCAGCGGGTACAACTGTTATCAGTAACAGATTGTGCTCAGCGGACAGAAATCGTACGCTGGTTGCTTAATGTAACAGAAAATAATCCACAATTTCTGGAAAATATTTTATTTACTGATGAAGCAACATTTACGAGAGAGGGCGTGGTAAACACACACAATATGCACACATGGTCATATACAAATCCGCACACTGTTTTCCCGTCGAACGCACAACAAAAGTTCAGTGTGAACATATGGGCAGGTGTCCTCGGCGATTATCTCATAGGACCATATTTACTCCCAGATGTACTCAATGGCAGTACGTACTTGGTTTTCCTACGGGATATCTTACCGCAGTTACTGCAAAATGTGCCAGCAACATTGCGCCACAATATGTGGTTTATGCACGATGGCGCACCGGCACATTTTTTCATAGGTGTTCGCAATCACCTCAATTCATCATATCCTGGGAAATGGATTGGACGCAGTGGACCTGTTGCTTGGCCTGCACGCTCTCCAGACCTCAATCCGTTAGACTTTTTTGTTTGGGGACACCTTAAATCGCTGGTGTATGAAACGCCTGTGGATACACCGGAGGATTTACTAGCGCGAATCGTTGTCGCTGCAGGAGACATTCCCAACTCCGTCGGAGTTTTTCGGCGTGTTCGCCAATCTTTACGACGTCGCTGTCGGCTGTGCGATTCTGTTAATGGGCGCAACTTCGAACACCTATTATAATAATGTCCGTTCGTCTGCCTTCCGACATTGAACTGTGCAGCGCAGGCCAGATTTATGCTTCACATATGTCATAAAGTACGTGGAATGTAATTCTTTATTTGTCATTTTTCTTTTATTTTCAACACTTTTTGGCACAGTATTTTGTAAGTCACAGACTGTGGTGTACTCAAATTGTAAATTACAAAGTTTGTATGAATTAATTTAAAATTTAGTGTCTTTTTTAAATTTATAATTAATAAAATTATTATGCTATTTGTTATTATTATTTCCTATCATAAATTATGATGCACATATACATACAATAATTGTCCATGTAAAACATGTACTGAAACTTCTTGCATAGTTACAAATCGCAATATTTTTAATTATTTCCGAATTTTCACCACCAGTTTAATTTTAAAGAATTTAACTTAAGCTTTATATCAATAAAAGACCACTTTAAAATGTAGACTATTATTGTAAAGTTATTTTGGTTCATTCAACTCTTGAATAATTAAAAATGTTGCATCTCAGAAGAAGCATGATCGAAAATGTATAGTTGAGAGTAATTAAAAAGGCGGTGTTTCCAATCGTGATGGGCGGAGTTTAACCTTTGCTAGTGTCAAAGAAAGCGGAGTTGTAACTAAGAAACTGATTAATTTCTCTCACACAATTAAACCGATATGGTTCATTGTAAGCTTTTTCGAAAGTTTTCGGAATGGACCAAATTTTACTACATTTTCCTTGTTGTAGCTAGAGTTGTCTTTTTGGAATTAACGATTAACTATTTTGATGTATATTGGATTTCGTACTTTTTTCACTGTTTCAGGGCTTGTAACTCGTCAATAAATATTGCTATTTTAATACAATTGATGTCATTTTGTAGGTTGTTTTCTGCTCTTTCTAAATATGTGCTTCGTTTTTATGTAGCATTATCGATAGTTTAGCAATGAGGGTTCGTTTACAATTTTCCGAATTTTCATTCTATTTGCTGTAACTTGAAAACTATTGAGATCCGACCAGGCTTTATATACTGATTTATGCTGCATGTGATCTCCTCTATTACCCCTATTAATATTGGACCCCTTTAACGGAACACCCTGTATATATATATACAATCTCCTACTTTTAATCCTCCCCCCGCGAATTAAAAACATAAAATTTACAGTGTTACGTGAATTAGAATGTTGCATTATATAAACGCTGAAAACTTTGGGTCAGTGCGCAAATTAGATTGATTTTAAGCCCGATTACTGATTTTGGACTAATACTGGCAATATCCAATTTCTAAATTCAAACTACTGGTACTCAAAAAGTCGCAATAGATCTCTTGGGATATGATTTTAGAAGGATCATTTTACATTTTGTACTATAAAAGTCCAAGGAACACGGAAGGACTCTTTTCATATATCAATTTTTATGTACAAAAATTCCTTAAAACTATGTATTTAAAAAAAAAATTCCTCTCTTTCTAATTTTTGAGATTTTTGCAATCGAAAAATCAAATTAAATATGCAATTTAATGTTGTTTCTGAGAAGTGCAAAGGAAAAAACGACAAACTATCTGAAAATGTCTGAGTTAGGGTATGAATGTAGCGAATTTGCCTGAAATTCACGCAACAACAGAAAACTCTCAAAACTCCCAACTTCACATAAGAAATGCGAATTCATGTGAGCTTATAAAACCAAAATATTAAAGAATATAAATCTTCAGATGTTTCTAAATGCTGTGCAATTTATTTCATTTCAAAATACGAAACTTCGATTTTCTGATTTTGGCCGCATAATCGCGATTTGGAACCACTGTGCGCCGGTGCATAGATAGTGATTAACTGACAATAGAGAAATACCTATCACATAATCATTTCTGAACTTTAACTGTTGCTAAACTGAATTTGTATTGAGTCAGTATCTCTATAAAGAGAGCAATGTAAATAGCACGGTGCGATTGTACATGTTAACCCTTTCAGGGGCAAGGTACTTCTATTCGTAAAATGCTGGAATGAGTGAATGACACCATAATTTCGAAACAAATTTATTTCGAAATAGATAAAAGCTTTTGTTCACGTACCTAATAAAAGGAAAATTTTAATTCCAATATTCTGGTGCCAATGTGGCATTTAGGAATTAAAATTAAGTGGTCCAAATATCAACCACCGCCTCTGAAGGAGTTAAAGCATCACCAATCGTTCATAAACGCGGATATGAATCTCGACTGTATTAGCAAACACACACACAAAGAGAACAGAAATTGAGCAGTCGCTATTTAGCGAGTATGATTGTTCGTTTACTAGCCAAATGAAGCTTTTTTGTCGCAATGGCAAGCGGCAGCGGGAACCCTGATTCAGCCTTACAGTAACACAATTACTAGTCTCTGAACTGGCTAGCGTTACATTAACTCCTTGGGTAAATTTTACAATTGAGACGCGTCATGTGTTTGGCCACTGGTGCTTATTTTTATATTCTATTCCTACCAGTATTTAAAGAAAAATAAATTGCAGTCTATTTCAAGAAAAAAAAAAAAAAACTGCCAGTGGCAGCCTTGAAAGAAATGTGTAACCAAGGGGTTAATAGAAAACAAATATTTTTTAATAATGCAAATACTTTTTAATCAAGAATAATGTTTGATTTCTTTAAACAGATATACAACAAAACAAAACAAACATACAAACAAACAAAAAAGACGCTGATCCGTGTTTTCGCCTTTATATCTCTCGAATTTTATCTTTTAGTAAAGGGAGAAAACTTTTCTCAATTTATTTTATTTTCGTCGATGAATATAATTCAATAAATAACTTGGCACTAATTCGAAGAAAGTTAGGGTCTAAAAAACAATTGGAATCTCAATATTTATTTCGACTGAGAAGCATTTTTATGTTTTTATCAAACATATCTTCAAGTTACTTAATATGATTTATTTGTTTATCGCGCTTCAAATTAAAGAACGGTAGAAGAATCTCTGAGATTTTCTATAAACGTATTTAACGAAACGAATGAATGGAGTTCATTGATTTCTACTGTAAATAACAGAGAATGCGAAATCCTACAGTAAGATATTAAACAAAACCCAATCATCAATACATATTAATGTAAGCGATAAATATATAGATTCGGGATGCTTTTTCATTATTTAATTTGGAATGCACTGCATAAAATTTTGTTAACATAATCTATTTAAGACGCAGAGTAAATAATAATTAAAAATTAATGGTTAAAAAATAAGTAAAAGTCAGACCAATAATTATGCAGTAATAACCAGTAGTAATAACAGGGTTGGCAGTTTGGTCTCCATTTGTATTCAGAAAATTCGAGTTCAAACCAGAATTTTTTTTTAAATGTGGTTTATTTAAGAAGATACATTTAGCAGTCCCCCCATTCCCAATGTTACCAGCTATAAATTTTCTTTGTCAGTTAACTTCCATAATCTTATGTGTCGGTGATGTGGGACAAGGGCAAAGCGATATAAATAAACGTCCTATCTTAAATTGGAGAGGTAACCGCAAGATTTAAGGCGAGGTCACATCAATCAAGGTTGCACGCCACGTAGCGGACGGGGTGAACTACAGAAAGATGCCTAACTGGTTTCTTCTTTATGGATAATCTAATTATTGTACATCTATGAAATAACTGCGCAAGCGCAAATGTCGTGTTTTCATTTATTTGTAGCATTTAAATTCTGACAGTAATAGAATATTCTATTAATTTTTATTCGTGTTTTTTTACTTATTTATTATAGTTAATTAGTTAAACAAAAACAGTTCTTTTTAGAACTAATCTTATTTGTTAAAATGGTAAAATGTTGGTCATCGAATAGCTGTAGTTTTCGAAATTAAAAGAAAATTCTTTTTCTTATAGAATTCACATCTGACCTTTTCCAAAGAGTAAACCAAGTTAGTTACGTATTTTAACTTTAATTTATTAAAAAATATAAAATATTATTTAATATATATTATCAAATGTTTTTGATTTAAATACGCTCGATTTTAATTATTTTCTTTTAATAAAATGAAAAATGACGCATAAAAATTCGTAATTAGTTAATGTATAAAGATTGAAATTTATAGTTTCATTTTTTACTCAATTCTTTATGTGCTAAAGTTATAAAAATGATATACACGTTTGTATTCCCGATTAGAATACAACGTTTATGAATGTTTAGAATATGTGTAGAATTTAATTACAAATAAAATATTGAATTTTAAGTCCTTTTGCTCCCTTATCCAGCACAAACGATAAATTTCCAATATTCTCTTATTCGCATTGTAATCATCTTATTTAACTAACAAATATTTCATTCATTTAATTTAAAACTCATTTCATTTTATATTTCGAATCACTTTAATTTAAAATGCTTGCATTAATTATTGTACTATTAAACGAGCAAGTGTTGCTCATTTATTTTTTTTAATATTTTGCGAGTCTAGGCAATAACTTCAATAATTTCCCTAAAATCGCCAGATTAGATTTTTTTTTTTTTTTTTTTTTGAACAGACAAAGCCATTTAGAGAATCCCTGTTAAAAATTCAATTACGAATTTCAGATTGTTACTTACTCACAGAAGATGAATCTTGTTTGCCGAATTTATTGCAAAATAGTTTTGTTACAGCTTGTTTTGTTAAAAGTATGTGTATTTAGAAAATGACGCAATGTCATTTTAGTTTTAGGGCTATAGGTAATACTTTCGTAGTATTAGTGCTTTTCTTCGGAAATTAAAATGATATTGCGACTATTTTTTAACTGTAATAAAAATATTTTGTAATAAATCTGGTAAACAAGATTCATATTCCATAAGTGAGTAAAGATTCAGAAAATATGCGCAAGAGATGCGCAAATAGTAGATATTCTGTCATATATGACGTCATACTGAAAACCCGCGTATTTGCATTATTTACACCGTCCACCAGATGGCGCAGCCGTGTCAATATACTCCAGATTCCAGTATTGACATTTTACTCTTACTATATATGCAGTTTTGGGACAAGGGTCCCAAGCTCCTCTAGTAAACTGTCTTCGAGACTAAGCTACCACATAAAGTAAAAATTCTAATTTCAAAATTTACTGTATAAATTTGAAATTTCGTTTTAAATTCGGAGGCCAAACTGACAACCCTGGTGTGCCACTGGCGATTATTTTTATCTATTATTTTTTTCCACCATATTTATAAAATAAATTTTGTACTGGCCAGTTCCATGAGTACTTTTAGTGTAAGTCACATGGTACGGCTTTTGGCTACCAGTATTATAGAGCGAAAAAAAAAGTGACTTATTTTATCGCAGATATCTTATTAATTGAATAAGGCGAAGGGAACTTTTTGAAAATAACGGTGGCCATCAAGCATAGCAGTAATTAGCTGTGTGAATTACCCTACAAAACCCCATGGAACTAGCCCTACTGTAGTTATATTGCACCTGTTGTTTAAAGTGTATGTGAACCAGTTTTCTTTTGAGAAAGTTTTGCGAGGTAGAATTTAAAAATAGTCTCCTGTGGAAGCCCTGTAAGATTAAAAGAAAAGTGTTGATTTAATTCGTATAAATAAATTTGTAGTCAATGTGCGGATTTGTAATCAGTCTTACTTTCAACTTACTACGCAGTCTTTTCGTTTTAATTACTTTTAGCATGGGGAATCCTACAACAATACATTGAACAAAACTCAGTCATTAATATATTTAAAGTAAGACATAAATATTTATATTCATTATGCTTTTTATTTATTTAATTTGGTGTGCACTACACAAATTTTTTGTAACATATTCTGTTTCAGTACAGCCCGTCAAATACATAATAATTGTAAAAAAAAAAATAAAAGTCAGACCAGTAGACATACAGTAGTAATAATTTAAAAATAAAAATAAAAGTATCGGTTTAATTCGTATACATATATTTATAGTTAATGGACGGATTTTTTTACAGTCTTACTTTCAACTTACTAAGCAATCTTTGCAACAAAACTCAGTCATTAATATATATTAAAGTAAGTCATAAATATTTATATTCATGATGCTTTTGCTTTATTTAGTTTGGGATTCACTGCATAGAATTTTGTTGACATATTTTATTTAAGTACAACACGTCAAATAAATAATAATTAAAAAATAAAAATAAAAGTGAAACTACTAACTGATGACTACAGTAGTAATAATGTAAGAATGAACTAAAAGTACGGTTTTAATCGGTATACATATATTTATAGTTAATGACCGCGTTTGTAAACAGCCCAACTTTCAACGTATTACGCAGACTTCGTGTTTTAATTGGGATTACAATGGGAAATCCTACAGTAATACATTAAACGAAACTCAGTCATTAATATATATTAAAGTAACTCATAAATATTTATATTCTGGATGATTTATTTAACCCCTTAATTCTCGCACCCGTGATAATCACGTGCTGCATCTTTTATTCCGATTGTTTTATTCCCACCAGTTTTATAAAATAGTGGAAGTGAATTTATTACGGTATCATTTTACCCGTCATTAAATAAGGTGAGTATTTATTTTTCAAAAAAGTGGTGTCAATAAGCAATTTAAATTTTTAAGCTGTAATTTAATGCGACCGTTAAGTGGTTAGTTTGGGATACACTACACAAAAATTTATTATCATATTCTATTTAAGTACAGTACGTCAAATAAATAATAATTAAAAAAATAAATAAAAGTCCGACCAATAACTATGACCACAGTAGTAATAACGTAAAAATAAAATTAAAGTGCCATTTTAATTTGTATAAACATCTTTCTACTTAACACTCTAATTCCCAGGGTAGAATACGTTCTAGAAATTTCGTAGTTCAGTAACTTAGAATTCACACCAGAAAATTTCCGTAATAAATTTCGCTATATTTTAACACGGAATGTCAGTTATTAAATAAAGCAAATACTGTTATATTAAATATCTGGAGCGAAATTGAAATATACGAATTAAAAAACACACTAAATTTGAAACACTGTTGGTAGCATATTTACAACAACGGGCATTAAAGGATTAATGGGCGGATGTGTAAACATTCTTATTTTCAAGGCACTACGCACTCTTTGCGTTTTATTTGCACATCCGCTTCACAGGGTTGACTAATTTATAAGTTTTCATTTGTCTATGTTTAACCCCTTAATTCTCGCCCCCGTCATGTACTCGGGCTGCGTCTTTTACTCAGATTGTTTGACTCCCACCAGTTTTATAAAATAGTGAAATTGAGTATATTTTAGTATGGATTTACCTGTCATTAAATAAGGTGAATATTTCTTTTTCATAAAAGTGGTGCCAATAAGCAATTTGAATTTTTTAACCGCAATTTAATTCGAGCGTGAAGGTGTTAATACATAGGTGCCAAGTTGCGACTAATCCTCCGTAATATGTGGGTTAATTTAACACTGGTTTAATACATTTCGTACCGGATTTTTTTTTTTCAGAGATGAAATTAAATACGTTCCACGTAGGAAATTGGAATTAAATAAATAAAGATTCATCAAATAATTTTTCTGGTTCGAAACTTCGTTAAATTGGGTTAAATTAATCCCCGCATTACGGAAGATTAGTGCGAGCTTGGCACCTCTGTTAATAGCATTGTTTTCGATGAAAATGTTTAGTTGTAGGGTTTTAACACTAGAAAGACAGAGAATTTTACTCAAATTTTAGAAAAATATTTCACACCAGAATTTTTATTATAAATTATTAATTTATCCATTTAACTAGTTTTTTTTCTTTGTATCTTTCAAACTAATTTTATATATATTTATAAAAAAAATACTGGTTCGAACCACGATATATTGATTTGGTGGCAGTCAAAATGACTGCTCGCTGGCTTTCTAGTGCTAATAGCAATTACAGCAACTTTTGATGAACGTTTCAACTCAAATTACAAGAGAATTGTAAAAGAAAAAAACGTTAAAAGAATGGTATTAAAAAAGCTGACTGACAAGGGAACGAGTCTGCTAGCATTGCGACAGAGTTCATTTCATAGCCCTATAGACCAGAGTTACAGAACCAAAATAATTTGTTTGCCAAAATCGTATTTACTGATTTCACAGGGGCATAACTTTCTGAAAATGCAAGTTTGGAGACCACTTCTAGGACTATTAACATAGAAGCTTTTTTTAAAGTACTTTAAAATATAAATTTGTCAATAACAATAATAAAATATTTTAAGAAATTAAAAAATATATCCTTCAAGGGTCTACGAATTTTATTTATTTTTTAAACTAAAAAACAAGCATTATAATTATGCGAATGAAATTATTAATTTGTAGAATTATTAATTATTAATTTGTGGAATTATTAATTTTTAATTTGTGAATTATTAATCATTATTTACCAATAATAATTAATAATTACACGAGCCAACGAAATGGAAACGTGAGAGCTATTAGACTTTTTTTCTTTCCCTGCGTATAGTGACGTTTCGTGACGTCACAACAAAGCGTGTTACCGCAGGTGTGATGTGACGAGATTAACCGCTACCATCGAGTTACTCAAGGCCAGAGGACATGAGCTGTGACGTCATCACAAATCGACCGACTTCTCACTAGCGTTGGAATTCACACATGAAATTATTGAATAGCAATTTTCTTTTTATAGAAAAGCTATCATCTCATAAAACACTAATAACTATTTAAACTTCCTGGGGAGAATTTGGAATCCACCAATTAAAAATCCGACAGATGCGGCAACATTGTGGCAAACCGCATCTGGTTGAATTTTTATTTAGAGATTCCGAATTCTCACCAGTAAGTTTAAATAGTTATTATTGTTATATAGGGTAATAGGTATTCCACACATAAAGAGAAAAAAGAAATTGTTGTTCAAAATTTTCCGGTGCCAATATCAAACCTAGTGAGAAGTCAGTCGGTTAGTGATGACGTCACGACTTGTGTCCTCTGGCCTTGAGTATTTCGATGGCAGCTGATTACCCATTTCGGAACCAGCATCTCTTAAGCGCATCTTATCGGTTAGCAACACTTTGACTTGTGCTTTGACAACGTGTGCAAGAAAAATATGCTTCAATGTTCTCTTCAAAAATATAGTGCTGCTAATAGAATATAAAAATTGTTGTCTGTGCCAGACAGGGCTGTTGCTAGATGTGAATACTAAGGGGTGCTCGAGAAAATGAAGGGGAGGCTTATTTTTTTTCTATATATCACACATGCACGCACACACATACATATATATATGATTAAAGTATCATATAGAAAGATAAATTAGTGAATATTAATATATTGTAGGCACAATGTTTTTTATTAAACTGTTTATAATAACTTAATTTTATGCTAAAACAAAGAAAATGATGCAGAATGAAAAATTCCAGTGTTAAACTAGTGAATTAAACTAGTGAAATAATAAGTGATGATATCAACAATTAAATAAAAAGGTTACAGTTCACCTGTTTCAAAACAGTCGCAAACTTATTTTTTTTCCTGAATATTCCCATCACGTGATGGGGTGCTGTGATATGACGTTAATATTTGCATTAGCAAAAGGTTGCCAATTGTTGCCGGTTCTATACTAAATATTAGCAGTAGCAGACAATTGAGAAGCTTGATATATGAAGGTAGGATGCACGCATGTTGAAACATCTTTTTTGCTGTTTTTATAGAATTTAATGTTTGTGCAAAGCTGTGAATGGCTCCAAAACTAAGTTCAGTTTTTTAAGAGAGTTTCATTTGGATTTTCTTTAAAAATTATCCCTTAATTAATGACGTTCCCTGTAAATAAACTAAACATGATACAAAATTCATTTGAAATAGGGATCATGATTGGATTTTGTTTTTTTTTAATTATGTTTTTGTTCTTATGTTAAAGATCAGACACCTGGAATTTTAAGATAGATATTTAACTTACACTTTTGCATTTTTTTTTTTTTTTTTTTTTTTTTTTTTTTACAGGGAATTAAATAAAAAGTGATGTAGATATGCATCACTATGCATTTAAGCGTTAAGTCCGAAATATTAAATGTAGAGGTTATGTAGAGGTATTGGGCTAGTTCCATGGGTTTTTGCAGTGTAAGTCACATAGCTGATAACTGCCATGCTTGTTGGCCACCGTTGTTTTCGAAAAATTGCTCCGCAATATTCAATTAAGGAGATACCTCTGATAAAATATGTCACATTTTCCGTTCTAAAATACTGGTAGCCAAAAAAACGTAGCATGTGACTCACACTACAAGTGCTCATGGAACTAGCCTATTAATATCGGTACGGATTTAAAAATTACAAAGGAATTTTTTGAGCCAATATGCTGGATAAAAAAACTGCCCATAAAACTTTTTTAATGCATTATCATGCGATTTTTTATTCTGTTTTCGTTTGAAGTTAGAATTAAAGAAATATTCTTTGGATACATTCATTATTTTATAACATATCTTTCTAGGGTTTTAGTCTCTTATGAAACTGTCAAATAGCTAACAAAGTGATTTTCAGTACACAAAGATGCCATTGTGCACTTTTCCTCATTTTAATCATGAAAATACTGCTTTGTCCAATTCATGATTTTTTTATTTCTTCGTATAACAATGGCACGTTTGGAAATAGATCATTAATAGTGAATACTAATTTTAATGACCTTGTTAAAATTAAAAAAAAAAATATTGTTGCAGAATTACAAGAAAGAAGATAGGTTGTAAATTGAATCAGAATTCTGGAAATTGCAATTCGATACGTTAATGGCATTGTTTTACTTATTGCACGCATTGTAAGTTATTGCGCGTAACAAAGTATGTATGCTGAATTTTTTGCATGATGATTATTGAAGAACATATGAATGCAAGATCCAAATGTTTAACTCAGAAACATTAAATGCAGGGATAAAAGTATTCATATATAGTCGGGATCAAAAAATAAAAAAAGCATTTATTATTCTTGGCTAGTTTGACAGTACAAAAGAGTCGATAAGATTTTTAAATGCATTTTCATGCTTTTTTCTCCTTTTTCTTATGCTTTTATTGTTTTCATTTTAAATCAGATTCAAAGAATTGTTTAAAAAAATTCTTTTAATGCATTCATTATTTTATAATATGTCTTTCTACGGATTTAGCGTCTTATGAAACTGACAAATAACTAACAAAGGGATTTTCAGTACCCAAAAATGTAATTGTGCTCTTTTCCCCATTTTTATCACACATTACTCCCTTTCGACTTTTTACATTCTCTATTTCTTCGTATAACAATGGAAGGTTTGAAAATTGATCATTAGCGCTGAAAACTAATGATCTTGTTAAAATTTTCAAACAATTGCGACAAAATTACAAAGAAAAAAGATAAGGCGTAATTTTGAGGCTAAATTATGTAAATTGAATTTTGATATATCTTTCTTTAACCTCTTGCCTGTGGAATATATTTGAAGAAAATGTGCCAAACATGGAAAAAAAAAATTCTCTTTAATTTTGTTCGTTATTATCAACAAAATGGTAGAAATAGATTATTAAAACAAAATTAAACGACATAACTACAGATTACGTAAAATAATGCTATAAAAAGTGATAAAATATCTTTATTAAGACTGACGACATTTTCAAAGCCATTCATGATAGAAAATATTTCACAGAATTTAAAAACAATAACATAGTAAACGATGTCGCGATACATCATGCATAATGAAAAACCTTGCAAACATAAAATAGCAAATTTATTTCTGTTCTTCAAAAATGACGGAATTACGTTCCGACTACGGCATAATTACAGCATTATAATTAATTATAATTATAACTAATAATTAAACATTATAATTACGGTATTGTAATGCATGTTGTTATTACGAAATAACTACTGTGTTCAATATTTTCACATATATTTGAAATGTTAATGGATTACAGTAATTTTTGCTCAAATTATAGCAAAATAAATCAAATTATATATGTTTCATGATAAATATAATAAACTAATACAAAATATTATTATGTATATCAACTTTCATGAATTCCATGTCCCTCTTATGTCTTTGAATTTCACAAATCCTTTACACAGTATGCTGGGCTGCCACAGGCGACTATTTTTAGATTTTGTTCGCACAACTATTTTTATAAAATACATATTGTAGTGTATTTCTCTTGCAAAGTTGTCAAAGCGTATGTAAAAGATTTTTATTTTGAAAAATTGGTGCGAAATAGAATATGAAAATAGTCGCATGCGGCAGCCCTGAATATGGTATATATATACGACCACATGGCACGCCACACAAGCCTGTATTAGAGTCTTTACAATGAATTTGAGTCTCGCGTGCTATCATACTTCCATTTTCTCCAGTTTTACGACAACAAAGGAAACATTTGAACACCGAATGAATTTGAATTGAAACACCGATTTTTCTCTTTCCCAAACTCAGGCCGGGGGTTCCAAAATTGACGCATATGCACTGCCCAATCTGAGTTCCGGCGTCACAGGGAAGCGTTAAGAAAGATTTATCTCCTCAGGAATAAACTGCCATTATCAAAAGCATTTTTAACAATTGGGTGATCGTAAGTTTTGCAAAAATATTTGCAGCAGAAATTAGGATTAACACTATAACCGATAATTTCAACTTATTTCTATCTATCCTATGTATATAATGAATATATTCTATATAAAAAAAGTATCTGGTTAGAATCGACATTCTATAATTTTCTCCCAGTCAAGTGGACTGCTGTAAATCTATCCATTATTAAAATGAAATTTAAGGTATAAAAAACATTTTTTTTTTTTTTTTTTTTTTTTTTTTTTTTTTTTTTTTTTTTTTTAAAGAGAACTTGGAGATACGTAAAATCTTATCGGATACTTATTTATAAATTAGCGGCGCTGCCAAGCTTCGTAAGAATTAATTGCGGAATTCTCCGATTAGATAAAACAAATGTTTTGTACGAAAAAGACTGGTATTCAAAATTTTGGAATCTTGTTACCTTTGTTGCCAACTTAATTCACTTTTATAAAAGTTAATCCACCGTCCTACAAGAAATTCTGTATTTTATTTTAATTCTGTACCTTATATGTCAACTTGATAGCTCTGAATTAGACAGAGAAAGAAATTTGATTAGCAAATAAAACATAATGATTTATTTTATAATAAATGTTTGTTAATTTAATCTGATTACTTTGCAACCTTATTTTGAGAATATAAAAGAATTTAATGTATTACATATAAATTATGCAACATCAGAAAATTACTAATAACGCAATTAATAAAGTCTTTTTCCAATTTAGATTTAAATCAATGTACAAGTTTCCACAATTATGTATCCAAATTGTGTCCTTCAGAAAACTTTGAGAACATTTTTAAAAATGAATTCCTACTTAATTTTTTATGAGCGATACAATGAATACAATTATGAATACAATTAATAAGCAATACAATTAACAAAAAAACTTATTTTTTTCTTGTGTGTCATTTCGTTAAGAATAAAATAATTTAAATTCAAATAAAAATCAAACATTAATTATATCTATACTTATCCTTTATTATCACTTTTGATAACAAGGTGTTCCAACAACTCACACGAAGGTAACTCTGCATTCAGTTATTTTTTCAGAGTGATGTTCACTTTCCTTAATCACAGAATTTGATTTAACGTAATCAAGATACGTACATTCCTGGAAATTCGTCACGAAATTTTTTTATCAGAGAATTTTCATTTAATTTTCAAATAGCTGACATTATTCTTGCCATGTTTCATTGCAGTCAGCAATTAACCCCTTAACGGTAGCATTAAATTACGGTTTAAAAATTCTAATTGCTTATTGGCGCCACTTTTTAAGAAAAGAAATATTCACCTTATTTACTGACAGGTAATATGATACCATAATAAAGCCAATTACACTATTTTATAAAACGGCTGGTAATCAAACAATCTGAATAAAAGCCATAGCCCGTGAATATCACGGAAGCGAGAATTAAGCGGTTAAACAAGGCGAAACGTTTTATTAAAAATTTTCTGAATAATTGTGTGCAGACTATGGATTTAATATCGTATGAATCGACTACAAATATTGAGAGAAAAACGAGGTGAATATCAGTATTTTCTAAATGATTTTGTCGTTTTATTTAATCGAAGAAAATGGAATAATTTTAGTCGATTAAACAAAACGAAGATAATAAATGCTGAAATCCGACCTGTTTTTAATATCTATTTTGGGGGTTGACGTATACTGGATTATAAACGGTAATTTCTGCGATAAAATAAGGAGAATATTACTTCGCGGAGTTACTGGCACCTCTGAGTCGTCCCGCGATTGAAAAGTAGGATATCCTACCTTCCAATTAATAGGAGAACGTTAGGAACCAGCGAAAACGTTTCTTGGTTTTCTTTGTTTATGAATATAGTTTTATAAACAAATTTGCTTTGTAAATTGAAAAAAAGATATATTATGAAAATAAACAAAATTTCAATACTTATTATTCTCGAAAATTATTTTTATGTTTTTGTCAAATATATCTCGAAAATTTATAGCAAGACTTGTTTAATATCTTGCCAGGCCACACTTTTATCTACCGTAATTTCGCGCGTAATCGCCGCACCTCAGAAAACTCGATTTCCTACCAGAATGAATTTTAAATAAAATGTGACTTGCTTCTGCTTAGCACTTATTTGACTTCTTTTTCTTAATAAATTTTCCGGTTTGAAAAAGACTTAACGAAGCCGCGGCGGTTACGCGGGAAATTACGGTACTATTTTATTTTGAAGTCCAGTGTTCAGGCTGGAAATTTTGACAGACGAATTTTTACTTCATGTAATTACGAAATCTTTATCTCTTTCTTAGGAAAGTAATTGTGTTTCTGTAATTTTAAATTCACACCATTTTTTTAAGAATTAAATTCAGTTTGAGGACTTATAATTTTTCCAAGTAAAGTTACAAAATTAATATTTTGTCTAAAAATGCAAGTATTAATTTTTAATTAATATTAGGTTATGTAAAACATCCCAACGCCCTTCCAGGCGTTTAACCCTTTCAGGGGCAAGGTACTTATATTCATAAAATGTTGAAATATTTTAATGATACCACTATTTACAAGAGAATTTATTTGTAATTCTTTAAAAGGATATTTTCGCGTACTTAATAAAGGTGAAATTTTCATTATAAAATTCCAGTGCCAGTGTGGCAATTAGGGATTAAAATTCTGTGTTGCCGGGACGGCATCACCGCTCTTCAAGAGGTTAGAAAAACAAAAAAAAAATACCATTCGGAAGTTCTTAATAAAAAATAAGGGTAAACCATTTTCCCAACATCCCGTCTCCAAATTGAAAATGGAAAACAAATGGAGTCTTTATGATAGTATATTTTTATTGGTTACTTTTACTGTTTACTTAGATAAATTATTTGTGTAATTCCATTTTATAAGTAACTATCATATGCAGTGTTAACTCGAAAATCCAACAGTCAGAAATCTGGCAACCAAACAATCCGAATTTAAAAAGTAGCCTACACTTATCGGTCGCGACGTTTAAGCGGTTAAACACAAAATCGATACTGCTACCTTAGTGAATTTTTAAATGCCACTATTTCCGAATAATAATATACATTTTACTCATACGTTTCCAGAGTTACAGTTTATGAATACTAGTTTTTCTTTATAGGAAAATATGATTTCTTTGATCACAGAATTATGTGATTAAAGAAGTTATATTTTTCTTAAAATTAAAAGTGGTATTCAAAATCAGTAACTCATGGTTTTTGACTGATGTACATGTACAGTCGTGGAAAAAAAAGTAAACACCCCCCACTAACTCCTCAACAAATTATCGTAGTAGAAAGTTATTGGTACCAAACGATTGGAAATAAAGATTACTTTTAAATGATATAGATAAAATTTGCTTAGGGGGCCATCTACATATTAAAACGAACCATAACTTTGTTTTTTTTCAATGGCAATACACAATTCCGACAGCATAAATGAACTCTACACCTTTCAACTAGCCTCAAAACAAATTTTTATGCAATTCGTACCATAAGTTTTTGAGATATTAATTATTTTAAAACGAGCGTATTTTAAGGGCTGTATCTAAATTGAAGTTCGGAACTCGATTGTTAACCGTGAGAGCCCCCATCTTGATCAAGGCACCTTAAGAAGTCAATGAAGCCTGTTAGATTACAGGACAGCAGAAGAAATTTCAAAATATCTAGTCGCTTCTATTATAGACGGCCACTTAAGCCATCATTTTGCCGTTTTTAAGCATAATTTGAAAACTACTTGGAAGAAAAATGTGACATTTTGGATTTCCATAAAGCAGGACTTAATAAATCTAAACCCATCAAAAAAATTGTAGGTTGCAATTCATATTTTTTCCGAATATTAATTTCATAATTAATAATTCATATCATAAAATTATAAAAATTGCAAATTCAGTGTATTTATGTTTGGGTATGTTAGTATTATTGCTACACAAACAATTAGCACATTAGGGGCATAATTTCTGGAGATATAAATAAAAATATGAAAATGTAATTTACCATTATAAGCACTAAATTTTGAATGTTTATAATTAAAAAACTTATCATTCAAATGACTTGAAAATTCGGTGTCTAGGCATAGTTTGAACCGTAGATTTGAAATATCTCGTTAAAATTGGGTATTGTCATTGACAAAAATGAAGTTTGGACTTGTTTTAATATGTAGATGGCCCTCTAAGCAAATTTTCTATACATCATTTAAAAGTAGACTTTATTTCCAATCGTTCGGTACCAGTAACTTTCTTCTACGATAATTTGTTGAAGAGTTAGTAGGGGGTGTTTACTTTTTTTTTTCCACGACTGTACAAACAGACATTCTGTGTGGAAAAAAACCCCAAAGACCTTATTTTAATGAAACTTTATATTATTAAATGAAGATCCTTTTAACGCTTTAGCTGGCGGTGTCCACAAAAAAGAACACCTAATTTTAATTCAAAAACTGATAAACGGCATCAGGAAAATTTAATTAAAATTTTCCTTTTATAAAGTACGTGAAACTGATTATAAGGAAGTTTTTTATTTCTAAAAAATTCGTTTCTAAATTCTGGTGTCAGTCCATCATTTCAGCATTTTACAAACATAATTACTCCACGCCGGAAAGGGTTAAAAAGTCTTTGTAACACTAGAACCGCCGGCTATTTTACTCAAGTTTAATAAAAAGTGTTCAACACCAGAGTTTTCATTTAAAACTATTTAACTTATTTTATTTTCCATTTCTACGTGCATTTAAATATTCTATGAACAAATGTCTGATTCGAATCGACTAATTTCAAATTGGCAATTGTCAAAATGCCCCAAATGGCGGCTTTAGTGCTAAAACTTATTTCCAAATGAATAGATGTGATTTTCAAATTCTTTTCAATGTTAATTTCTGGCTTTTAAAAATTATAGAAATTCTTCTACACGCTGCAGTATAGCTAAAATAACTATCTAACTTATGTAAATATATATTAAAATGTTATAAGAATAATGGAGGAATATCTTTTTTTTTTTTTTTTTTTCAACTACAATGCTTAAAAAAGAAGAAAAACGTTTGATTCCATAAAAATCAAGGCCGTTCGATAGAAATTTCTGTCAGTGCTTTCATTTTATCTATATCTTATTATTTAGTGGAATAGAGAACATTTTAAGAATTAATTTCCTATCTTGAGTTAATATATTTTAATAACCAATTTAATCCGATTCAAATAAATATAAATATTTATCTTAATATTTCTCTCAATACCCATTTGAAGAAAAATGCCAAAAGGTATCATTTGTATTGCTGTTACTGCTCTAGTAACATACAAATTTTTTGTAGATTTTTTTATACATGTAAAAAACTTAATAAAAAATTATAACTGTAAATTTTAATTAATTATGTTTGTATTTTTAACTTTCCTGTGCAATAATCTGTAATAAATTTCATCAAAACTATATTTAATATTCTCACAACTATGACCAAATCAGCTGCAATGGTTTACAGTATATGCAAAATATTTTGTTTGAAAAAGAGATAAGGAACTAAAGAAAATTATACCTACATTTTACTTTTCATTTTTCAAAATTTATGGATTACAGTACATGCAAAATATTTTGTATGAAAACGAATAAAGAAATAAAGGAAAAAGTATACCTACATTTTAATTTGCCTTTTTTATCATTCCAGCATTTTTTTTTTCTTTTTTTATGCAGGACAGGCAAATTAATTCTTTAAATCGAAATAATTTCCTCTATTTTAACACTAATTCTACCGGTGTCAAATGTTACCTGTAAAAAAAAATTTGATTTATGCTTATTTTTTGTGCTTTTCATTCAACTTTTTTCTACTGGCAGCCTTGATCAAAGACATAAAAAAAATTAACATTTTCTTTTAATCTAATTTAAGAGATTTCCGGTTTTTTTGCCTGCATTTGTATCCAACTGCCAATCAAAAACACAAATATTTATAATTCAATCCAATTGATGATATAAATTTTTGACGAGAAAATTTATCAAGAAATGCTTGAATAAAGAGAGGTGTGTCCAGATGAACTGTTTTAAAATCATATAATTTTCTTAAGCTGATTTAACATCAGAAGTAGATAAATATATTTGATATTTTGTGAAGAAAGCGAGAAACACAACTTATCGTGGTAGTTCTAACAAATTAATTTTTTTTAATTAAATTATTTTTAAACAAGTGTCTATGGCGTTTGTATATTATCTAACAAAAGGAAATTATTGTGGGTAATTTATTAAATGGTTTTAGATAAGTAGAAGCAATAATAACAATGTATGAAAAATTCTTAATTTTTATCAATGTATTGAAGGGGTTAACGGAATTACATCTATTTTTATTTGATTGATGACTTAATTTTATGTTTATTATCTTTAAACAAATACACAATATCAAATATTTAAATGGCCTCAGGACTTTTAAAGCTTCCAAATTTTCGACATTTTAATTTTTTTAGATGTTAAAATTCTATTTTTTTCTGAACATTTTGAGATAATAGTTTCTTTGAAGTTCCCATTAGAACAGAAGTTATAGCTTTTAGGATTATATCCTCTCAATAGCTGAGGCGGTGTTTCCGACACTTTGAATGGATTTTTTGCAAAACGATGTTTTTGGGCATAATCCGCATGATATCTAAAAAATTTCTTAATATTTTTTCTTCGTTAAATGCTCAAAATATATTTTTCATGTTAGTCTGTATAAACTAAACCTAGAATTTCCTTTTTATTATTAAATATATATATATATATATATATATATATATATATACATAAATTAATAATAATAATAATTAATAATGTGAAATATATTAGTTGGTTATCCAGTTGAAGTTTTCGAATTTTGTATTAACTAAATACAACTTTGTATTAAAAATATAAAAAAAGATTTAAACACAAATTTATTTATGTTCAGGATAATTATTATAATCTGAAGTATAGTTAGGCACCAACATTTTCATCCTAGTTGAAAAATCTATTTGTAATCCTATGCGTAAGCTGTGGTACTAATTTTCTGCACGTCAAATAACTGGCAGTTTAGAGCCCACTGTATATGCTAATTCTGCATTAAGCAAATTTTTTATATACATGAAAGGAAAGAACATATATATTTCTTTCATCCCAATGTAAAATTGTGTCTTAAAATCAAATACATTTTAAGATATTAAATGTTTAAATTGGTCTTTTTTTCATTTTCTCCGATTTTAAGAGTCCTGAGACCTCTAAAAAGGATCATTTGAATTGGTAGAAATATACATAAAAGTAGAATTTAGACACACGTATTTTACTTAAAAAAATAAATCAATGTTTTGCGAAATGTTTAACAGTAGAGTTAAGTGTTACAATTCCTTTTTTAAATCAGAGAAAATCCACAAAAATTTTATAGGATGAGGTTTTAATTACGTGCTAAAATAATGAAAAAAAATTCTTATATTTTACTAAAAAAGAAATGTATATATTTGTTACCAGTTTATTTATAAGATAAATTTCAAACATATAATTTGCCTATTCTTCAAAAGACGTAAATTAAGGACTTGTGCCTGATCAAGATTTAATCTGTCACGTGATATAGATGATGGTCGTGATAGAGATGATCGTGATATAGATGAGGGATACGCCGAAAATGGAGGTTAAATCAGTCGTCGTTTAACCCTCAGGCGCAATTTTAGCAAGTGAAAACAAATAAAATTTACCATCTTTCGTAATTTTGTTTTTAAGGCTTTGCACTCTGGAGGTGACTGTCACTCACCACGAGTGCTGCCAGGTGTCTTGTGTAAATTCGAGCTTCAAATGCTCTGGACACCAGTATTTGAAAGAAATTTTCTTAGTCCAGGCAATAGGGAATTTTACCTAGCAAAATTAATGGTAGTACTAGAAATCGGCTTTCTAGATGTTTTTTGGGTCGCTGAATCCGAATTTGTAACTTCCCACTAAAATTTCCCCCGGCAACCCCCCAAAAAAGTGATTTTTGGAAAAAATTTGGCTTTTGAGAAAAGCGCGCGGGGAATGTTCCGAGGCAGCCCCCTCTCTCCCCGTTTATCCTACGTCATAATGTCATATATCCTATTTGTTGCAAATTTTGTCTAGTTTCTGAATTTCGTAATGCTTTTCCCCAAAAACAATAAGAAATTTAAGTTAAAAACAACTATTTGGGGGGGGGGGTCCGGGGGGATTTTTGGGGGTAATTTAAAAATTCGGATTCAGCGACCCAAAAAACTTAAAGTAAACCTTATAGAGAAAGTTCGTAGGGAAGATGGGAGGGCTAATGTAAACGTGTGAGTGGTTAACTGGAAATGCGCAACTTAGTCCACGCAGCACTGCGGCGCACGTTCCGAGGCAGATCCCCCCTTCCCCTCCATCCTAAGTCATAATGTCATATATCTAATTTGTTGCAAATTTTGTCTACTTTCTGAATTTCTAGCTACTTTTCCTCTAAAATAATAAGAAAATGGATTTTTTTAATGAAAACCTTTTTTGGGGGGCTTTTTACCAAAATTTTGGGGGGTTGCCGGTTGAAATTTTGGTGGGAAGTTACAAATTCGGATTCAGCGACCCAAAAAACATCTAAAAAGCCGATTTCCAGTACTACCATTAATTTTGCTAGGTAGAGTCCCTATACGGTCTCTATTGCCTGGACTATCTCTAATGGCAGAATTATTTGGGATTAAAGATGACGAAATACACTGTTAGAAATTAATGGGGTACTGAGAATTTGGAGTTCTGATTTACGCGTGGCACCTGGCAATTTTACTAGTGAGTAAGAGTCACCTCTCGTGTGCAAAAGATTAATTTTGGCGTCATAATATACGCGAAGAAAAGTTTTAACCCCTTAACGCTCGAATTAAATTACGATTGAAAAATTCAAATTGCTTATTGGTACCACTTTTATGAAACAGAAATATTCACCTTAATTAATGACAGGAACAACTATACTAAAATATAGCCAATTTCACTATTTTATAAAACTGGTGGGAATCAAACAATTTGAGTAAAAGACACAGCCCGTGAATATGACGGAAGCGAGAATTAAGGGGTTAAATTGTTGTGAAATATTTTTCTTCGAAGATTCGGGATTCTCTCAATTATTTCAGCATTTTAGAAGCAGAAGTAGTTTGCACTGAAAGGTTTAAACACTTTTAATATAATTCTATTTAACATGGAAAGATGTCAAACACGCCAAGACTCGTCCGCATGGATGCGACAATTTCTGATTATTGAAAATTAATCTTGCTGATTTTATTGAACACAGTTCGGATTTTCTTAACCCCTTAACGCTCGAATTAAATTACGGTTTAAAAATGCATATTGCTTATTTGCACCACTTTTATGAAAAAGAAATATTCACCTTATTTAATGACAGGTAAAACGATACTAAAATACAGTAGAGCGCCGATTATCCGAACTCCAATTAACCGAACTTCCAATTATCTAAACAGTCTATTTCTCTCAAAAGATTTCCTAAACTAAACTTACAGTTATTCGAACAGCCTATTTCTCCAAAAAAAATTTAACCGAACTCCCAATTATCCATTAGCTTGGAATAAAATTTTAAATAAAGAAAACACTGATAGTGGATCAGAAAATGAGGAAAAACAGTAAAACAGATGGAAAGAATCCTAAGTTATGAAAAAAATGAAATTAACGAGTTGTTAAATAGTGAAGTACACATGATCCCGGATATCACATTTTAAATGATGAGGAGATTGTGGATGAGATTCATGATGAAAAAGAAATTGAAGAAAATAGAGACGAATGCTCTGAAAATAACCTAGGTCCATCACATAATAAACCTTTGAATGTTTGGAAACAGCTATGAAATAGCTCGAAAGGCAGAAGAACGCTGATCCTATTCAACTAAAGGTATTTAACTCCTTGAGAGGCAAGCAAAAATGTCTCAAAATTTTTAATTCTCACCGGAATAATCGAAAACTTTTTATTTTTAAATAAGGAAAAGCAATTTTCTCAACGATTTCCCTCCAAAGTTAAAAATGTAAAATTTTGTTAAAATTTTCTGGTGAGAATCTTGTTTAAATTAGGTGGGATATATTTTATCGCACCGCCCCTCAAAGGGTTAAGAAGAATTTACATATATGGCAGCATTGAAACGAATGCCTTCGTTGAACCAAACAACAATCAAAAGCTTTTTTCCTTAAATTATAATATTTGTAGCTCAGAAAATGATAAAAAGAGAAAAAAATTAATGATAAAAATGTAAACAATAACAACAAAAAAATTATTAAGACAAAAAGAAAAAAAAATTAAACATGCCGGTACTGACTGGTGCAGCCAGTCTTAAGCTTAGATAACGTGGGACGGTTTTCGGTATAGTCAGAAACATCCCTTAAACTGTCTGTCCATTTATCCGAACTAGGGTCGGTCCCAACTTGTTCGGATAATCGGCGCTCTACTGTATAGCCAATTTCACTATTTTATAAAACTGGTGGGTATCAAACAATCTGAGTAAATAGACACAGCCCGTGAATATGACGGGAGCGAGAATTAAGGGGTTAACTTTGGATTTGCAGGTATTTTTCTTTTCAATCATACCGCAATTTACAAACAGTTTTCGTTCAAAATATCCTTGTAGTAGTATATTTCAAAATTGTGTAACAACAACAACAAAAAAGAGCACTGCTCGTATATCGTCGGTACCATGTCAAACTATCCAATATGAAAACAGTGGGCTACATTTTAAAAATTCAGATTTCTTGATCAGCACCACTTTTTTGAAATAGTAAAATTCACCTTATTTAACCTTATTTAATGACATATTAATTAAGGCGAAAACAACCGGAATTTTATCATTTCAGAAAAGTGTTGGCTATCCAGAAATATGAATTTTTAAAAATTAACCACTGTTTTCAAATTGAATAGTTTGGCATGGTACTGACGATATATCCGGCAAATGTGTTTATATTCTTCAAAAATAAAATTGAAAATATTCTGTTACTTTATCTTATACTGTTCTTAATATACATAATTTTTTCTAATTAAATTACTTTAAAAGTCTGTTTGTAACATGTGACTAACTATTGGGTCATTCGGAAAGTTCTGCATTTTTTTTTATATTTCTTTAGTGACCATTCCTATCGGAATTTTGGAATGAAACCTTGATTTTATAATACACTAGAAGAAAAGCTTGTACTTATTTTGAAATAAGTTTGTTCGTAATTTCTGGTATCAATCAGTCATTTCAACGATATCTCAACGGAAGTTTACCGCAGAACTTTCCGGGTGACAGAATATTATATAATATGTTACTATAATTTAAATTAAAAAATAAAACTCGTTTAAATGCAGTATTTTTTTTTTCAATTCTACTGAAAATAGAGGTGTTTTCTAATACTTTTTAATTATCAATTTATGACGTTTAAAATTATTTTTCAAAATCTGAAAAACAAATTCTGAAACAATTTAGATTAATACACGCTAAAAGTAATATACGATGATTAACCCTCTCGCTGCGCAACCCGAGATTTTCTCGGGGATGCATTTTTTTCGTCTAATTAACCCTCCTTGATTTTTCCCACCAGTTATTTTTTTTATTGTAAATTTTGCCTTATTTAATCGGAGCATTTTCCTATTTAAATTATTTAAAAAATTTTGTTTCGAAAAGCCGGTGAAAAAAGAATAAGAATCCTTAACAGACTCTCGTCGCGAAGCTATTTTTATAATTAATAGCGAGAGGGTTGAGAGGCTACTTCAGTGAAGTGTAAAATCCCGCTCGCTAATGCTAATCCTATGGATGTAATTTATAAAGATATCTCGTTTGCATTTAAATATTTTTAAATATATATATATATATTTATATATATATATATATATATATATATTTTTTTTTTTTTTTTTTTTTTTTTTTTGCATTGGATAGCTTATATGGACCTACACAAAGTCCGCTTTTAACTTTACTTTTTCGATTTTGTTTACAGGTATTTGTAATGAGGATACTTTCATTTTCGGAACCGGTATCGAAAGTGAAAGCATAAAAAATGTGCAATTAATATCAATAAAGTAAAACACGATTTTATCCAGATGAACCTCAGCTATCCGAAACAAGAAAAAAAAAAAATAAATAAATAAAAAAAAATAAAATGCAAACGAGATAACGCAAGCGGGTATTTTGCGTAACTGAAGCAGCTGCTTAAGAAACAAATATTTTTTACGAATACAGCATTTATCTAAGAAAATAATCGTTCATTTCATTTAAAAGGGAGGATAGCGTGGTGGTCAGCGTGCCTGTCGTCCTCCGGAAAGACAAGGTTTACTCATCCTTACATACCTTGAGGGTCGATAAAATGAGTACTTTGTTTACTTGGGAACTAAACACTGAGAGTCCCGTGTTATACCTACCACCTAAACCAGACATGTGCTGCATTGCAGTTCAGTAACCACTGTCAAGAGAAAGTGCTGAGAGCTATAGACCAGGATCCTTAATAAATTGTAGCGCTGCAGGTTTAGTTTAGCCTAATATTTAATTTAAACAAGTCGGGAATTGTACGTCAACCGTGGCAAATTTTCGTACTATAACTATTTTTTATAAATATTCATTTCTTGGTGCAATACCTGCTGCACTTTTATGCATGAATACAAAATTTATTACGATTATATATATATTAAATTCAGTAATACAGAAATAATGTGACTCAATCTTAAATACGTCTAATCACCAAGGCAACCTAGAATCATTACCTACGTTGTGATATCATTGAGATAATTGTGTATGGTATGATTTAATAGAATGAAGAGAACTTTTATAAATATCTTTTTATGTTTTGCCTCGATTTTCATAAAATTTGAAATGATTCGACAAAATTCTGCAACGATTATATATATATTACATTTGAAACCATTCGTTTGTTTAGTTTTTACTCTGTTATATGAGGATACCCGGACAGATAGACAAGCGGGCGGACCAGACGACAACTATAGGTACTACGTATTTATCATGGAACTATGAAAAAAGAGGAAATGACATATCCTTAAAATAGTGAAGCTACAACTGTAGCCGCTTTCATAGGGGTTGATTGCCGCCGGAGCAAATTTACACAAGAAAATTTCCTCTCATTTAAAGGCTGTATGAATGCAAAATTTGGCTCAAAAATAATGACAACAACATGTATTAATTTTTACTGGTATAAGTTTATTTCGGTGGTTTCCAGGCCCTGCGTTTCTGTCATATTGTGACAACCTTGACAACCTCCTATCAGTCGCAGTGAAACAGATTATAATACCTTTGCAAACTGATATCAGTAAAAACAAACAGATTTTTTTTACCATATTTGTGAGAGAAAATTTCCATGAATGAATTACTTATATTAGACGAAATTTTCAATAAAAGTTTAGTGGTCGAAGCTTTCCCGAAAGGGAATCAGAAACTGTTCATCTGATTTAAAAGAAACAGCCGCCATCTTCTGACAACCTCCTCCGTTATTTCACTCCGGACTGATAGAAAATACACTAATTGTCTCCTCCTTATTATTCATAACTCCATTGTATTTATATAATTAAGAATACACCTAAAAACGAAGCTGAATTCGATGTCAGTTTTCGCTTTATTCATTCCAAAATAACTTTTTTCCATTACTAGGGGGACATGTGAAAACTTTGTTCAAAGGTTTCTCTTCGGCAAGCATAACTTGCTAAAACATATTTGGCACTATTTAAAAGATAGGACCTAAAAAACAATCATAATCTCAATATTTATTAATGTCGAAAATTGTTTTTTATAGTCTTAAAATAATAAAAAAGTTTTTTTCCCAACTTTTCGCCTGACAATTTCGTCACAAATGCCACATATTTCACAAATTGGTCACAATGCGACTTGAAAGCATTGTCGCTTTCATCACAGGTCCGTCACAAAGTTATTGCCAAAATAGTCACAAATCGAACAATTTTCACAAATTTGTCAAACCATGACATCACAAAGTGGTCACAATGGGGCGTCACAAACGAGCTCTAAAACGGCCATAGCGACTTCCCATTGTAGTCACCATGACTTCACATCAACGTCACGAGATGTCACATCGACGGGATCTTTTACGGGATCTTTAATCATAACTCCATTGGTTATTCTTTAACTGCGACATAGATAAACTGTTAAAATTAACTTCTTCTAACTCTAAATTTGTTTCGCACTTTTTAACGCTTGCATATACCCAGAATTTTACTCTTAAAAAAAATATTATTACTATTATTACACCAGAACTTTTAATTATAACTATTTAATCCCTTGGGGACGAGCGGCACGTATACGTGCCGCATGAAGCGCCCAGAATCCTTGTTTTTCCTCACCAGTAAAAGTTTACTGTAAGATTTGCCTTGTTTCCTCAGCGCATTTTCTCGATTCAAGAAGATACAAGTTTCAGTTTTTAAAAAACGGTGACAAAAGTTTAGAAATTTCGTAAAAGGCTCCCGGCCCGAAGGGGTTACCTCATTATTTAGATTATTTCTCATGTAGATGTTTTAAACATGTAAAGAACATAACATTTTAACTGTTTCTTTTTTTTTTTTGACACATTAAATTTAAAAACAGGACCCGGTACCACTTTTTTTTTCCTAAAATATTTGACTTAATAAAATCGAAAAAGGTACGCCATTTAAGAAACCAAAGATTACAGTTAAATTTAAGTAGTATCCAAAAGCTATGAGTATCGAAGATGGCAAACACTTTTCGCCTGAGAGGCACTTGGGCTCGACAGCTAAGGGGTTAATTCATTAACCCTTTCCGGCACAGGCAATTTTTGTTGTAAAATGATGAAATGATTGACTGACACCAGAATTTTAAAACGACTTTTTTAGAAATTAAAAACATGTTACTTTTAATGTTCTTTGGTGGGGATCGTAAGTTTGGATTTAAAATTAGGTATCCCGACCCGGGCACAGTGTGCCGGAAAGGGTTAACAGCCAAAAGTATAAAGTAGGCATTTTCAAATGTATTGCTGAAAGCAAATTTATTTGCCCATTTACGAAGATCAGGAAAAAATGGGGAATTTATAAAGTTCCTTGTAATGGTTGTAATTTATCTTATATTGGTCAAACTAAAAGAAATCTCGAAATCCGCTTAAAAGAACACTCTCGTTATGTAATCAATCAAGAATTTTTTAAATCTTCTATTGCCAAGCACTCTTGGGATTCTGCCCATAGTTTTAATTTTCAAAATGATAAAATTATCTCTAATGCCAATAGTATCTCTGCATTGGACTTCCTTGAAAATCTAGCGATTTATCTTAACCCTAGATCTACCGGGAATTTTATTCAAGTTTTAATAAAACGTTCTACACCAGAATTTTTATTTAAAACTATTTAACTTATTTATTTACCTTATTTTTGTCTGGTTTATATACTTAGTTTATTTTAAAGAAATTTCTGGTTTGAATGAATATTTTGTATGTACCTGTCGGGTCCAATGGACCCGTCTGGTAGACGGAGGGTTAATCGTGATGTCATTGTTAAAGATAAATCTGATTCCACAATGCTCTCTGCAGCTTGGAAAAACTTTTCAGTACTACCATTTAATTTATTTTTGTGTTAATTAATATTAGTCTGTTTCTTATATTTTATTTATTTATTTATTTTATTTTATTTTATTTTATTTATTATGTGTTCCCATTTTTAATTATTTGTATTTAAATATTTCCCCTCCCATTTTTTGCCCCCCCCCTACTCTGTGTTCTTTTGTTTTGATTATACACTTCTGTGATTGGCTGTTGTCTTCTACTTTCCTATTGGCTGTTCATTTCTAACTTCCTATTGGCTGTTTCTTCAGCTTGTTTCCTTTCCCTTATCTCTCATTTCAGTCTTCCTGCTGCTTTCATAGTAGAAGGACGTTTACTTTGCGCCTGAAGAAGAAAGACTCAGATCTTTCGACAGGCCTAGCGCATTTAATAATTTTTGATGGTGTTTTAAGAAGTTTTTTTGTTCTTATTCATTCACACCAGTTTTAACTTATTTTCTTTTATAAGATTTAATTGCGTGTCGCAGCTATCAAAAGATAAGTACCTGCATGAATTCATTTCACTGAACTTTTGTTTATTTAATTTTCCTAATGAATATTTTGATTTGTTTTAATCTGATGTTAAAAAATTTAAGATAAATTTGAAAGTATATAATTTTCTTTAAACAAAATAAATTGTGTCTGTTTTGTCATCTGGCATATAGAAGATGTAAAAATGTTCTGATTTCATAATAATAAGATAGAAATGTGTATAACGAAAAAAGAATTAAAATTCTTCTGAAAGTAGAATCTTTGATTAATTGAGATTAAATAAAAAAGGTTATTTAAAAACAAAATTTGTTCTTTTAACGGGGCTGCCGCACGCGACTATTTTTTAATTCTATTTCGCACCATTTTTTTTAAGGCAAAAAATTTTTACTTATAGTTTGACAACATCCGCAAGAAAAATAAATTAAAAAATATATTTTCATAAAATTATGGTGCTAATAGAATATTAAAATTGTCGCCAATGGTAGCCCTGTGTTAAAAGATACATTTTACTTACTAATTTGAAAATTAAATTTTGGGTTCTCATTTGAGAAAACGTTTCATTTTGAATTTAATCAACTATTTTTTATTATAATGATATATTTTGACAGAGATTTGAATCGAGTATAGTATATGTTTTTTGTGAGTAAGTTGAGTTTCGCTTTGAATAACGAGTGATTTATGAAATGACGAAATTATGTTCCAAATAGAACTTTTGTATGAATAAGTTTTCATATATATTAAACAATTAAATTTCAATTTTTTTTTAAGGTAAAAGATTTTTGTTTCCCGTAACAAAAGTAAATTGTGTTCTTTTGAAAACGATTTTGAATTATTTTTGCTAGTACTGTTATTTTAAATAATTTTGAATAGTTGTGTTCTTAGAACAAAAATAGAAAGAGTTCTTTTGAGAACAAAAATTTTAAATATTTGCTTGATGTAATATTATTTTTAATACTTTCTGACAAAGTTGAACAGTGTTTATGGATTCGGTTTTTCTTGTCATCTGTATGTCAGTCTGTCTGTCCGTCTGTCCAAGCTCTAACTTCCGTAAATATACTCGGATTTGCATGAAATTGATAAAGGTTTTTAGGGTCACCAAAGCATGTTTGGTATTGTATATGAAGCATGTAGGATTAATTGTTCAATTACAGGGGCAGATAAAAGCATTATCTTGCATTATGGTATATAGGGAAAAATCTTTTGCAGTGTATTTTAATGACATGAGCTTATTTCAAATGTCCTGAAACTGATATAAATCGCTGAATTTCGCTACGATCACGTTAGAACAGAGTATTCATGGCATTCTTAGCCCTTTATAGGGGCACACAAAAGAAATCGTTTACAGTACTGTCTTTGAGTAATAATTGCTGAAGTGTACGGTTTAAAATTCGTTATGCGCTTTTAAATTAAATTTTTTTTTTTTTTTGTATTGTTACTCGTCATATGTAAATCCTATACTTCAAATAAAGGGCTGAACAAAAGTATTCACGTACCATTCTCCTTATTAGAGGAAATTGCTGAAGGGAATTTTTCAACTGAAATATATATACCCAGGGGTGTAAAAATCTAGGCGCCAGCGGGCAGTCTCTCAACACTAAATTTTATTTGTTATTTTTCATCATATATTTCGTCTAAATTTTTGGTAAGAATGCTAATAAAATTTAAGCGAAGAAATCTAATAAAATTTAGTGGTAAGAGTATACCCGCTGGCGCCTAGATTTTTACACCCCTGTATATACCTCTTAAGTGAACTAAATTTTGGCATGCATGTAGTTAATAGATTCAAATCTATGTATCCTATACAGGGCTGCTAAAAATCGGTTAATTTTCTGATTGTAGGTGGGAACAGCTTATATTGGGTTTCGAAATGTGTTATGCGTTTCCATATGGTTGAATTAGACGTGTTTTAATTTTTTAAATGGTACAGTTTTGTTACATTATTCTGAATACGTTGGAAAGTGTTTAATAACATATGCTTGACGCAAGATTTTTTCTTAGAAAGAAATTTAAAGTTAAGAACTGTGTAGTTATAATTCAGTTTCGCTTCATTTTGAGAGTTAATACTGAAGTCATAGAACTTTTTTTCTGTGTTTTTTTATAAATATAGGGATATTGTGTGACATAACGGCAAATAAATTTTATAATAAAACACTCATACTACAATATATATTAAAAACACGCATGCACACATAAATAACGCCTGCATGTTATTTATGTGTGATTGCGTGTTTTAACCCCTTGAGGGGCACCGGTATATATTATATACCACCTACGATAAATGAAGTTTTACACCAGAAAAATTTTATTAAATTTTACTTTTCTAACTTTGGTGTAAAAAATCAGTAAAATTGCTTTTACTTATTTTGAAATAAAATTTTTCAAAGATTCCGGTGGGAATTCAGCATTTCACAAACGTAATTGCTTGCCCCTCAAGGGGTTAATATATATTGTAGTATGAGTGTTTTATTATAACTATCGTAGATCGATGTAATAGTAAAATCTATTCATCGTTGTCCGGTCATCCAAGGCTGTCATATAGATTGCTGGTGACTTCTTCAACATGCTTTATTAGTGAGAAATTGCAGACTCAGGCGTCGGCCGGAGTAGCTCAGTGGTTAGAGCAGCAGTCTTGTATACTGTGGTCCCGAGTTCGATTCCTGTCTCTGGCTAATTTTTCACTCCAGTTGGGTTTATTGTATTTATTGTTTGTATGTCTGTATAATATTTATCTATAACTTTTAGTTAAATTTTAGTTTACCTCCCTAAGAAAAGAGTTATTTTGGCATTATATGTGAAATACATATTAAAATATTATATTTTAGTGACATTACAGTAATTTGTATTTAAATTTACATTGTATTTTGAATATATTTTACGTGCGTTATGATTTCGGTAAAGAAGAAATGCCTGGGTTTGAGGATAGGTTTACGTGAAAAACATCTAAATTCATGTCCTTGGAATTGAAAAAATTTAATTGAAGTTTTCAAACTGAAATTCTTGTTCCCGAAATTGAAAGCTTTTAATCAAAAATTTTAAATTGAAATTCTTGTTATTGAAGTAGAATTTCTTAAATAAAAATTTTATTTTGGTTGTTAGTTTTGTTAAAATTAAACTAAATGGCTTTTTTTGGAAACTGCAAAAAAGAGGATCTATGTGTCCTTTGCAATGGGTTAGGCTTAACTGCCACTGACGCCGATGGAATGGTCGATTTAAGTAATTTAATTACTACACATGCTGGTTACAAAAAGGACTATACTAAAAACTTACAACTATAGTCGAGAATAGAAAAACTGAACATGAACGCTTAGAATTAGAAAATCAACGTGTTTTCGAACAAGAACAACGTAAAATCGAACAAGAAAATTTAGAGCGCGAACGTACTTTCGAACTCGAAAAATTAAGCCTTACGCCTCCGACTTCGGCATCAAACTCAGGGGTAGAAAATAACAGATTCACTTACGAAAAGCCGCGAATCGATCTACAAAAATTAATTCCCAATTTTCGCCCAAACGAAGACTATATGAACATTCAATTAGTGCTTTGTGCTACACTTAAAAGTCCTAGGGGTTCCGGAAGAAAATTGGCTCATAAGTGCTTTACATAGTGATATTGCTATACTCATTGCTAGGGAACAAGAAGAAAAGGCCCAAGACTACCAACACATCAAGGCGATGTTGTTGAAACGACTCAAATTGACCGCTGAAATTTTTAGAATTCTGTTGCGAAAATTCCAGATAGTATCTGAAAAGATTATATTTTCGAGCTTAGAACATACTTTGAAATTTGGCTCTCTGAGCTCAACATAACTTCGTACGAAGATTTGAAAAGTCTTATTTTATATGACAATTTAAAGAGAAAGTGCTCTCCACTTAATAAAGAACATTTCTTAGACGTTTGGACTGATTTAAATGATCCAAATGCGCTAGTAGAGAAGCTAAACGCTTACGGTGTTCTAAAGAAATATCCCATAAAATCTAAAGTAGTGGAAATCCATCAGAAAAAAAACTGATCAAAACCGAAAGAGACCGTACCATCGCAGTCTTTTAATAGTCCAGGCAATAGAGAATTTTACCTAGCAAAATTAATGGTAGTTCTGGAAATCGGCTTACTGTGTGTTTTTTGGGTCGCTGAATCCGAATTTGTAACTTCCCACCAAAACTTCCCCCGGCAACCCCCCAAATTTTTGTAAAAAGACCCCCAAAAAAGGTTTTTATTTAAAAAATCATTTTTTTTTTACTGTTTTAAGGGAAAAGTATCTAGAAATTCAGAGAGTCGACAAAATTTGCAACAAATTAGATATGACATTATGACTTAGAATGAAGGGGAAGGGGGATCTGCCTCGGAACATGCGCGCGGTGCTGCGTGGACTAAGTTGCGCAATTCCACTTAACCACTCACACGCTTACATTCGCCCTCCTATCGCCCCTCCGAACTTTCCTTATAAGATTTACTTTAAGTTTTTTGGGTCGCTGAATCAGAATTTTTAACTTAACCTCAAAAATTTCCCCCCCCCCGAAAATAGTTGTTATTAATTGAAATTTCTTATTGTTTTAGGGGAAAATCATTACGAAATTCAGAAACTAGACAAAATTTGCAACAAATAGGATATATGACATTATGACGTAGGATAAACGGGGAGAGAGGGGGCTGCCTCGGAATATTCCCCGCGCGCTTTTCTCAAAAACCAAATTTTTTCAAAAAATCGATTTTTTGGGGGGTTGACGGGTAAATATTTTGTGGGAAGTTACAAATTTGGATTCAGCGACCCAAAAAACATAAAGTGAGTCGAAATCCAGAACAAGTATTAATTTATCCAGGTAAAATCCCCTATTGCCTGGACTTCATAACTTAGTGCACGTAGCGCCGCAGTTCATGTTTAGAGGCAGCCCTCCCCCTCCCCGTTCATCCTGCGTCATAATGTCATGTATCCTATTTGTTACAAATTTTGTCTAGTTTCTGAATTTCGTAATGCTTTCCCCCTAAAACAATAAGAAATTTAAGTTAAAAACAAGAATTTGGGGAGTTTCAGGAGGGGGGAAGTTAAAAATTTGGTTTCAGAGACCCAAAAAACTTAAAGTAAACCTTATAGAGAAAGTTCGGTGGGGAGGTGGGAGGGCGAATGAATACGTGTGAGTGGTTAAGTGGAATTGCGCAACTTAGTTCACGCAGTACCGCGCGCATGTTCCGAGGCAGATCCCCCCTTCCCCTTCATCCTAAGTCATAATGTCATATATCTAATTTGTTGCAAATTTTGTCAACTTTCTGAATTTCTAGATACTTTTCCCCTAAAACAATAAAAAAATTGATTTTTTTAATAAAAACCTTTTTTTCTTGGGGGGGGGGGGGGGTTGCCGGAGGAAATTTTGGTGGGATTTAAAAATTCTTATTCAGCGACCCCAAAAACATATAGTGAGCCTTTTTCCAGAACTACCATGAATTTTGCTAGGTAGAGCTCCTATACGGTCTCTATTGCCTGGACTATAATAAAACATCTCCGAATAAATCCTTCTGCTCAAAGAAGACAACCCCGCCAGGCAAACCACAGATTGAAGATAGCCCAACCTTGAAATATTATGATTGCGGTGCTCCCGGATTTATTCGTGTTATGTGTCCTACTTGCAACCCTTTGATAAAAACTGAATCTTCTCATTTTGAAAAAATCCAAATATACACATGCTCAACCACTACCACACATTTAAACACAGTAAACGTGTACATTAATGGAGTCTATCGCAAAAACTGTGTAGATACTGGACCCAGTCACAGCCTAGCTAGTGAATCATTGTATTCTGTGCTAAAAGAACAAAGTGTAAAGTTTAGCCAGCGGTCAAAAGAAGATAGTTTGACCACGAATTTTACCGTAGAAATTAAAGGAGGGAAATTTCATACAGGTTTTATAGTGTTACCTAAAGCTAAAGGAAACAGAGACCTTTTAGGAAGACACTTTCTTAATAAGTCAGGGTTTCTACCAGACGTTAAGAACAAACGTTGGTACTTCAGCGATATACCTTATATAAAATATGATTTTGTAGACCCTGCTCCAAAGCTTCTTGAATGTTCTGCTGATGACATTGATGCAAATGCATGTATCTTGCGTGATAATGACGGAAAATAGCTGACTTTCCACCAGAAGTCACAATTAAATTACTTGCTGAAAAAATATGAAAGTATCTTTCTGCCAGGGGGAGAAGCCACTCCGTTTGTTGAGCATCACATAAACACCGGAAGCCACCCACCTGTGTCTCGGTACCTCCTTACCGCTTGACTCCTGCAAAAAAGGAATTTCTAAGGCAGAATTAAATGACCTTTTACAGAAATGAATTATAGAAGTGTGCGAATCACCTTACGCAGCTTATGATGTTTTGATCCCAAAACCAGATGGAACGGTACGGCTCTGTACTGACTACCGGAATTTGAATGCCATCACCAGTTGAGCTCTTATCCACTGCCTCAGATAGACGACTTATTGCATGAAGCTAAGCATACAGCTTACATGTCAACGATAGATTTAAAGTCTGGTTACCATCATGTAAACTATCATGCACCAGACAGGGACAAGACTGCTTTTATTTGTCAATTTGGCGCATTCTGCTCTTTGAGAATGCTATTGGGGTTGACGAATGCTCCAGCCAGTTTTCAGAGGTTAATCCATCGCTTTCGATGTGGTATGCAGGGCATTCTAATGCTTTCCTGTCTAGATGATATAATTGTTTTATTAAAACTTTTAGCAAATTTGACGGCACTTTTTGACAGACTCTTGGAATACAAACTCCGCACAAATCGAGAAAAAATGTAATATTGCCTGTTCTCGTGTAAAATATTTAGGACATTGGTTTACAAAATCCGGAAGTGAAGTTGATCCTGGCAAAACTGCAGCAAGCAAAATGATGCCTGCTCCCCGAACTGTCAAGCATGTTTAATAATTCTAGCAATCGCTCTTGGTTCCGACGTTCATTCCCAATTTCTCGGATATTGCTAGGCCTTTGAGAACCCTGACCAAAAATAATGCCTCCTGGAAGTAGGAAAGGAAAAACAAACTGCTTTCGAAACATTGAAGCAGTTATTGACAAGTCCTCTTGTATTGAAACAGAATGATGCCGCAAAGCCATACATCTTACGAACAGATACCAGTGGTTATGACCTTGGTGCGGTGCTTCTTCAAGGGCACAAAGAGGAAGAGCACATAATTGAATATGCAAGTCTTTTTTTGAATGCTGCTGAAAGGAATTATTCAACAACAGAACCTGAAGCACTTGCAGTTTTTTGGCCTTAAACAAATTTCGTGTATACATAGAAGGACAAGAGGTAACTGTTGCCTCGGTCACTGAATCACTGAAATGGATGATGAGTTTGAAGTCGCCATCCGGCAGATTGGCTCGATGGGCACTACAAATCCAATCTTACAAACTGAAGTTTGATTACATTCCTAGCAAAATGAATGTTGTTGGCGACATGTTATCAAGCACAAATTACAGTCACGAGGAACCGTCCTGTGAAATCTGTACAGTATCCATTGAGATACCCAAAAGATCTTCAATGAATATTCGAGATGAACAGTTAAAAGATGATGATTTAAGAAAAATCATTGAAGCTTTAGAGTCTTATGAAGAAGGCACAGACTGTGCAAATTGGACTGCGCGAGAATATCTTTTAAACAAAGGAGTCTTGTATCGCTATGCTCCATATTCCGATTCTGAAGATGCTCAACTAGTCGTTCCTGTACATGAAAGAAATGAAATTTAAAAAGTCATCACGAATAACCAACAGCCGGACATTATGGAGGTGAAGGGACATATCAATGAATATCCAAAAGATACATTTGGACCGGTATGAGAACTTTCATAACCAACTATGTCAAGAATTCTGCAGCTTGCCGTCGTTATAAACCTGGTAACACAAAACCTGCTGGAATCTTACAAACACCTATTTACTGTCAACGATTCAAAACCCTTTCAATTGACGTGTTTGGACCCTTACCTGAAACCAATAACGGTAAGAATGAAAGATTTCGTTGTGGAAGTTTACTCTTTAAAATGGGTTGAACTTTTCGCACTAAATGTTGCCATAGCCAAAGAATGCGCTGTAACTCTTCTAGAAGAAGTTTTCCTGAGGCACGGTCTTCCTAGTTGAATAATTAGTGACAACTGTCCTCTGTTTGTCAGTGAAGTAATGCAGCAACTGTGTTATCTTCTGGATGTGAAACAAACTTTAATTCCAGTGTATCATCCACAAGCAAATCTGGTTGAACAAAATATCCTTGATTTAAAACCTTAACTATTCTCGTTGGAAACGAACCCTCTACATGGGCAGAAAATTGCCTACAATCAGGTTTTTATGAACACAGCCAAATGCGACACGGCATATTTTTCTACAGTTTGGTCGAGAACCTCGCACCATTGATGACGTTCGCCATGATATCAGACCTGTCATTAACAATGATAACTCTGTGCAAAATATAACCACTTATCCAAAGAAATTTGCTAACTTCACTAAGCAAGTGAAAGACTTGGTCGAACAACGCCAGAACAAAAGAAAACAGTATGCGGACAGAAGCCGGAGAGAAGGATCTCAATATCCCCCTAGTGACCATGCATGAGTAGAACTCCATATCGTTAGCAAGTTTGGTGAGAAAGGAACCGCCAAATTCAGTCCTCGACGTGACGGACCCTATGTAGTAATCACACAGCGCTTACCTACTTCCTATGAAGTTGCCAGTGTATAAGCTTCTGATGTTCCCTTAGGAATTTACCATACATCTGCCTTAAAACTGTGTAACAATGTTACCAACCAACCATTTGTTCCACTCTGGAAACGTGGTAGGCCAAAGAAAAATAATCCTGGTCTCTTGTCGAGACGTCTAACGAACCAGACAGTGTTGCCAGTGGGCTACTTTTTTTAAATTAAGATTTCTTGATTGGCACCACTTTTTTGAAATGTAAAATTCGCCATATTGAACGATATCGTAATTAAGGAGAAAAGAAGGGTAATTTTATCATTTCAAAGAAGTAGTGGCAATCAAGAAATTTGAATGAAAAAAGTAGCCCACTGGTAACACTGGAACCAGATGAAGGATGTAACGGGTAATATTTAAAGATAATATTTATATTTAAAGCACTAAACGGCGGTCCCTCATTTTTCCACCATTCCCTGCGGTTAGTTTTCCCGCGGAGTCTGTCATGAGAGACGATTCGGAGAGGATGTGAAATGTACGCGTATTGCATTATTTTTTCCACAAGAAGTTGTCTAAAATGTGGTGAAAATGTATGCATTTCAATCTATTCACCAAGAGGATGTTTTCTGTCGTTCCTAAATTTGTACATATGTATTATAATTGTACATAGAATTGTTCAATGAGTATACTTTGTACCTTTATAATCATTTATTAAAAGCTTTCTACTAAATCTCAGAGTGGCGCATCTAATTCGAGCAATGTGTCAATCATTTAAAATTGTGCAGCTTACTATGGAAAGTAGACTGATATAAACCAATATTAAACCAAACTTCAAAGACTCATTTGACATCCGTGCAAACATCCGATTACATATATTATATGAAGGATAAAGGAATTTTTAATGAATCATTTATCCGTGTACTACAGTATAACTATTCCTTTTTGAAATCATAGAAAATCAAAAAATTCGATAATGTGCGTTTTAGTTACATGCTTTAATAAAAAATATACATATTTTACAGAAAAATAAAAATATTATATATATATATATATATACGTGTGTTACCAGAATATTTATAAGATAAGTTACATTTATACAAATTATCTAGTTTGTTTAAGCCAGTTAATTGTTGTAATTTTGTCGTGTTCAAGATATTGTCTGTCTTTTCGTGGGATAGATAAGTATAGTTAGATACGTGTAGTGGGCTAAGATTATAGTCTAAATAAGAGCTTGTTTAACCACTTCAAGTGGTGTTTCATTTATGGACAAGCTAATTTTACTTTCTGAACAGTGTTGCCAGATGAATACTAAAATTGTATTTTGAATACCACTATTTTCGTGCGGTATCATTCGTTTGCTTTAATCGCAAAATTTTTGTAAATAAATAAAGCGACCATCTCTCTATGAAAATAGTGGTATCTAAAATAAAATTGTAGTATTCGTCTGGCAACACTGTTTCTGAAAGCCACATTGGCACCTGAAAATTGGAATAAAAAATTTCCTTTTATTAAGTACATGGACAAAAACTTTTGCTTATTTTGAAATAAATTTGTTTGTAAATTCTGGTCATTCATTCATTTCATCATTTTATGAATAGAAATATCATGCCCCTGCAAGGGTTAACCCTAGAACTACCAGAAATGTTATATTAACTATTCTACACAGTTTTATTAAATATTCCTCACCGGAATTTTAATATAAAACTATTTAACATAGTTATTTAAATTATGTTTCTCCCTTTCTAAGAAAATCGTCGAAAAAATGTGCGAAAATCACTTGTATTACTTTTTTAGATATTAGAACGTATTATAAAAACAAAACTCTAACCAATTTGATTAAATATTAATAAAAAAAACATATTAATGCGAAACAATTACGTCATTTCAACTACAATGTTTAATTCATAATAATGCAATTTCATAAAAAGAATTCAAGACTGTATTTTACCGTGCTTTCATGTTATCATCTCCAAAACCTTAAAGTTATGTATACAATGTGAGTCCAAAAACATTAGTAATCTCTTTTATTTGGTGAGCATAATTTTATAAAAAAAAATTGGCACTGGTGTGTAGAAAACAATGAAGTAAATACATTCGTAATCGCGAAATTTATTGACTCATTAACACTTTCAGGGGCAAAGCATTTCTGCTCCAAAAGTATTCAAATAATTAATTTACACCGCAATTTAAGAACAGATTTATTTGAAAATAACCAAAAGCACTTTTTCACGTGTATTATCAGATCGAGGTTGTAGAAAAAATTTACTGGTGCGATTTGGCATTTTGGGCAGTAAAATTAACCGTTAGCAGACTGCAAACGTTGCCCCGGAAAGGGCTAAAGCCGGTTTGTAAGAAAACTTGCCATGCAAAGCGACCAAAGCTTTTAAATTTAAATACCAGTTTTTGAGTTTGGAAATTTTCACATTATCTAATCTCAAATTCTGAGCGATTAATTAAATTAAAATTACAGTGTGGAATAAACTGGTGTCGAAGAATTTAAAGAAATGTAAAAGAGGCTCCTCCTCAGTGGGTTAATATAGAAAAATATTTTTGGTGTTTTGTCAAGCGTATCTTGAGTTTCTTAATATAATTGGTTTGATTTGGCCTCTTCTAAAATGAAAACTGAAACAGTTTATGTGACTAAATTATTACGATTCTGCCACTTGGTTACATGTGTTCATAAAATAAATAAGTGGAGTTTATCCCCCTTCGGGGCAGCCGTCTTTTACAAAATTTTTAATCTTTAATCACCGTTTTTTTTTTTTTTTTTGTCTGAAATTTTTGCCTAATTGAATCGGGAAAATGCCCGGATTAAATAAGGCAAAATTTGCATTAAAAATTTACTGGTGAAAATAATCCCCAATTCTGAGCGCCTTATGCGGCACGAATACCGGTCGCTCCTCCCCAAGGGGTTAAAGATGTTTAATGTATAGATTTAAATTCACATATGTGTCTAAATTCAAGATATATTACTCTTTAAGGAATTTTATTCTAAACAACAAAATTAGCATGTGGTCATATATTTTTTTCCAGCACTGTATCCGGGACAAAGTTCAGTGAAACCTCCCTGTGCGACCACCTCAATTAAACGACCACTTCCCTGACCGACCATTTTTTCATGGAAAAATTTATTCCCATAGGCTCAATATTAATTTTACCTCCATTCAGAGACCATCCCAGTTGAACTACCTCCATGAGCGACCAATTTCTTTGAAGAAAATGATACAAATTCCGTTTGTTCCTGGTCGCTTGAAGAAGATTTTATTAGAAAAATAATTCCGGAGAGCGCGTTATTCATCAAACTTCTAAACTAAGTTTAGTATTTTTTTTTTTTATTATTATTTCCGTAACTTTTAAGTGTTTAAACCCCTTTGTGCCTTTTTAGGCAATGAATTTAACTCTAATCAAAACTTAAGAATTACGGTAAATAAAGTCCGCTGATCTATTCTGTCAGGAAACTCTCAAAGAAATAGATAAATTAATGAAATTGTCATTATTTGTTCCCGTCCAAAAAAAAGTTCCATTTATTTACTGAACTTCGAAAAGACTTGGAAATAAAAGTTATGAAAGATAAAACCGTAAAATCAAAGCAAACGTCAATGTATTCATTTTTTAAGCTCTGCAGTAATTAACTTATGTAATTAACTTATGTTTTGATACTTAAATTTTCATATTTTGTACTAATCTGAAGAATAAATAATAGTAATATTAATTGTTACCTTTTTTCAACAATTAAAATCTATATTTAAATATGACGTCCATTAAGAGATCACCTCTCGGAGCGACCAATTTTTCTTGGAACGGAACGTGGTCGCTTTAGGGAGGTTTTACTGTACGTCCATTGCTAAAATGTAGAAAGGGTTTAATGACACAGGGGTCGATGGAAAATTTTATCGTTCATACCACTATTTTGAAAATAGTATCTTGATCGTACCTTTCTAAAGCATACTTTAAATCAAATCACAATGAAGATCATTGATTAAAGGTTCTGATTGGAACAACAAAATTTTCGCTATAAAGTGCAACTCCCGATGACACCTAAAGTTACGAACAAATTTATTTGAGTTCAAGTAAAGCTTCTCTTCGCATTCGATATAATTTTATTGCGAAATTCTGGGTCAAATGTAGCATTTTAGTTTTTAAATTAAGCGATATAAAATTAAACAACCACCCTTTCGAAGAATTAAAGTGACTACAACGTACTACCATGGAACATATTAAAAACATACATTCAGAATATTGCATAGCTGTCAACTCTTACGCTTTTTTGAACCACAAATCTTAATAATAAACTCTACCTTATTAAATCGTCATTATCTGCGGATTAAATAAGGCAAAGTTCTATTAAATTTTTCTTGTAAAGAAAAGCGTAAGATTTGGGAGCTATGATACTGTGTAAATTGATAACATTGCACATTTTGTATTTGTTATATCTTATGAAAATTGCATTCTGATTCTTGTATTTTGTTATTTATTGGCAGGTTGGAATTATGTCAAACCTTTCTTAAATAGTCAAAATAGAGCTTATTGATGCTTACAGAATGATTGAGATAAGTAAATACTTCTTAATTTCAAATTACCTTTTACTTAAAGTGCCACAGGTTTTCTGTTTGTGTGTGTATTTACATTGAAAAATGCATCATTTATATAAATTTTATGATTAGTATAGATATTATTTGAAGTAGAGCTTTCATGTGTTTGCGATGGGCTATCGTTTGGACAAACGGACCTTTTGTCTTCAAATACTGACTATATGAAAATATCAGGTAAGTAAAATTAATTTCTTATTACATTATCTAAGATCCTGATAAACTGAATCGAAAATAAGCTGCTCTCAGATCCGGATTACCAATTAGCGCTGTTTTATTATTCAGAAATTGTGAATTCTTCGTAGGAATTCCAAATGGTGTTTTATTAATGACAGTCATTTCTTGATTACATAAAGTAAAATTATTCTTTTGTAATCTCTGATACAAAATCAGAATTTCTGACTATAAACGGAGTCCAAACTGACAACCCAACTCAGAAATAGTACGTTATCAAACTTTCGAAGTAAAATACAACATGCTCTTTCACTGAATAGTAACAGTTTTTATTATAAATCCCTTCTTTAAACCTGGAGAACGCGCGCATACACAGGGTATCATTGATTTTTAGTTTGTCACCAATAAATACAAATAATAATCGTCACCTTATTTAGTCAGAGACAATTGTAACAAAATTATGCGATAAAATAAGTTGAAGATTACTTTAAGGAAATAGGGGTGACAATTGAAAAAATCATATGCATTCTGGGTCGCTCAGGACCGGCGCGAATCCTCCTGGGTCAAATGAATTCTAATTTTTATTAATTACTAATATATTATTCTAAGGAATGAATTACAATTATAAGGTTAATTTCTTCCTTCAAATGTGTTATCTTGCATTTTTAATCATTCACACCCACCGTTCTGTCAAAACAATCTTTAAAAGAAAGATTAGTTTTCTCTCCTTTAGTGTACACTAAGGAAAATATTCTTTATATTGTAATTGGTTTAGATTAAATTATATTCGTTGAAAAATTTAAAATGAAATAATCGACTTGATTATTAAAAAACTCCAAAATGTTAATTATGTTTAATCGTGCTATATTTATATTGCAAAATCAATATGCTTATATAATAAATTTCATCACACGACATATATTTAAATTGCGACACGACATTAATTATTCATTTAACAAAAGAAAATAAGATTAACGGAGCTGTACTTTTATTAAGGAAATTTTGAACTCGACGGTATAAATACGTAATATATAAATCCGTCGGTTGTAGATGCAATTTAATATAAAGCAAACAAACGTTCATTTTATTCCCGAAAAATCATAATTGTCGCCTTTTGAATCTCAAGTAAATTAAATTTAGTTAATTTGTGGTGTCATTTAAATAAATTTAATTACATTTTTATTGACTGTAACATAAATTAAATGTATTTAAAATTTGTATTGCTAATTGAGTGGGAATATCATTAGGTAAAGCAAAAGCATTTTGTTTCGATTTAAAAACTAAGAGAATAAACCCGGGCTTCCTGGTATAGGAAGGATAACTGATTTTTTTTTTTTTTTTACTGAAAATTCTTTACCCTTTCAAGGGTGGTGGTACCTTTATGAAACCACTTAATGAAATATCCCAAATGCCACAGAGGCACCAGAATTTTTGCTTCAAAATTTTTCGTTTATTATGTATGCGAAATATAGAGTTTTCTTATTTCAAATATATCTCTCCACAAATTCCGGTATCATTAATTCATTTCAACATTTTAGCAATCGAAATGCTCTGCCCTGGAAATAATTTAAGGGATTTTTTACATCTATTTACTGTAGGAAGAAATGATTTTAAAAATTAATTAACAAGTGTGTTTTACAAAAAATTGTGGTTTTAATTGATAAAAAAGATTATGAACTTTGACAACTATGCTTTTGCGCAAGCCCGAAGGATTCAGTCAAATATCAAAATCATTCATTATGTGCACCGTTACATTCAATATATTTTATTAGATTAGCCACCAACAGGACATTTTCGTGGAAACGTATTTGTGAACGCTCTCTTTATTAACCCTTACCGGTGCGGTGTCCTTAACCCCTTCGGGACGGAAGCCTTTTACGAAATTTTTAATCTTTTTTCACCGTTTTTTAAAAACAGAAATTTGTGTCTTCTTGAATCGGGAAAATGCGCTGATTAAATAAGGCAAATTTTACAGTAAAATTCATAATACAGTAAAAAGGATAAAACAAAGATTCTGAGAGCTTCAGGCGGCACGTATACGTGTCGCTCGTCCCCAAGGGGTTAAAATAGGATACCTAATTTTAATTCCAAAACTGACAAACGGCACAAATATATTTAACTAAAATTTTCCTTTTATAATGTACATGAAAATAAGCAAGTTCATATTTTCTAATAAATTCGTTTATAAATTGCGGGGTCAGTCCATTATTTCATCAGTTTATAAACAGAATTACTCCGCGCCGGTAAGGGTTAATGTACCATATTTTTAGTAATTACATTAATTTTTGTACTGTGTATGCCTACATTTAAAAAATATTTGATTGGAATTGAACACTTAATTATTTTTACACAAATTTACAACTGTAAGAACAAGGTTCTTCATGTTATTGGTATGATATTGTTATGACCGTCCCTAGTTTTTGTGGTAGCACTTCCCACTTTTCATTTTATTAATGTAATTTTATTTATTTAAAAATATGTATAATAATCTATATATAATAATATATATAATAATCATTCACTTTTTTTGTTAACAGTTCTACATCAGGCCTCGGGTGTGTGTGTTATTTGTGACGGCCAATTATCTACATGAGGGACATGGGCTCGAGGGATAGAGGGATGCCCTCCGTGGGGTGGTCTTTCTTTCTAAGGGGACCTAACCCCTGAATCCCTTTACGCATGGAAATGAAATATTTGAAGAAAACCCCGGAAAACTCCGAACGATTAGGCCAACGGGCATGACTGAGTTCGAACCCAGCACCTACTGTCTACCAGCTTTGAGAGCAGAAACTCTCTGCCACTTGTGGGGCTACCATCAGGCCTCGGAAAGTTCACTTTTTTAGACACCACAGAATTTATAAAATTACTTTTATGACATATTACTACAACAATTCAAATTGATAAATTGTCACGAAGCGGCTTCTTACGATATTTGCAAGATCTAAAACGAAAAATTTCGTATGGAAATAGCGGTGGTAAAATTTTTGATTTAGTCTCTATTAAAAGAGACCGCTCCGAGGCCAATCTGCATGTATTAATTGTTTTTCGTAAGCTATCCACCTGTACAGCTCTTTCACAGGCGACTATTTTTTAATTGCACCTCATACAACTTTCTGAAAACAGAAATTATCGACATACTGCTTGAGAACATTTGCAACAGAAATATGCTGCAAAATCTGTTTTTTTTTTCTAAATAGTGCTGCGAATAGAATAGAAAAATAATCGCCTGTAGCAGCTCTGCCTGTAGGGTACCGCCCGTGAAACTTGTAATCATAGCAGTATCAGATGATCTCTGATATTATCATTTCGTGCTTTCATGTCTGTTTTTTTTTTTTTTTTTTTTTTTTTTTTGGTTTGTTTGTTTACCTTGTTTTGGGTAAGCCTTTTTCATTTATTTCAAATTATCATTATATTTATAATATTTCATCAATATTTTACAATTTTCAAATCATATTTCCTTTTTATGTATTATTTTAATTCTCAATGCTAAGAAATCGGTTTTTATTTTAGTAAAAAAGCATTGAAATTTCAGACATTATGTTATTACATATATTTTTTGAATACTAGTTGTCTGTAAATAGAGAAAAAATATTTTTTTATATATAATTTCCTTGCAAATGTTGCAGTAAATTCATATAACGATATTAAAAAAACCCACCATTCCATTAAGAGCCCTGCGAAATAACTCATAACCTTTCAGAATTTATTATCCCAAATCCACCAGTAAGTTCTACCATTTTTCAGGAAGAAGTTGTTTTTCGTACGAGATTTTAATTTACTTGTTTTTATATAAATTTAGAAAAAAAAAATTAATTAATCCTTTTATTTGCAATTCTCGTTTGCTACTCATTCAGTGAGAACATACGTGATCGTTTTATGATTGTTCTATATCTATATAGGTGAAGCTCACAATTTCTTAGAATAAGATTGTGTGCGTTGCGATTATTTATTTCTTGTTCTAATAAATATTTTTCGGCATCCTGTCTGCGGGTTGCAGCAAATCTATGGACGAAATACTGATGAACATTTTAGATGGAACTATAAATTTAGACTTTAGAGTTCAGTTTCTAGCCCTTTCATCAAGTTGTGAGGATAAATCAAAAGATTTAGTTGCTGTTTTTTTCTCATGAGTTTACGACTATATTCTGTTAATCAGAACCAAAGATGGATACTCTGATTAAATGGCGATAAGTCACAACTAAGCAATACTTGCCGTGAGGCTTTGTTTTTACTTAGGTAGCCAACTTTTGATAATCTGTTAGCCCATTAACTGCCGAAACTGTAAGACAAAGCGTTATAAGTAAGCGAACAAACTTAATGCTGGAAATAAGCGTAAATTAACACAGTTGCGCCACCTTGTGGACGGAGTGATAATTCACATACGCGGGCTCCTAGTGTGGCGCGTATTTCCCAAATCTTTAGTCACTCATGGAATTGAATTTTGTTTACCTTATTTATTGCAAAATAATGGCGTAGCGAGAGGGGTATCCAAAAGCACTTGACAACACGAAGATTTCTTCACCACATCAAAGGAACTTCAGTTATTAATTAAGTTGAAAAAAACTTTACAATTTTAGTGGTGTGAGTAAGAAAATAGTTAGGTATCTACCTGTAGTTCACACTCCATCCGCTACGTGGCGCATGACCTTGATTGATGTGACCTCGCTTTTAATCTTGCGGTTATTTCTCCCATTTAAGATAGGACGCTTACTTATATCGCTTTGCTGTAAGATAGGGATCTTCAAAATTTTTTGCATTTGCCACCACAAATATTAAAAGATAATCTTCGCTTTATTTAATGTTCAAACTTCTTGTAATAAATCAAGATAACTTTTTAATTAAAAAATAGTGGTATATGATAATTAATTTAATTTTTTTTTTTTAATATGCGAAATTTTATGGTGCGAAAACGCACCATAAGCAAGTAATGTGTTAAACTCAACTATTTCTCTATAATTTTTTTTTTTGATAAATAAAAAAATATATATATCTCATGCTGTGTACGCAGGATTTGTTCTCAAAAATGAAACTTTCACTATCGTAACTAAATAAGTCAAACGTCAACTATCCCCATCAGTAACAAATTCAAAAATCTCGCGATAGAAATTAATCTTAACGAAAATGAATCAAACACAAATTAATGATACTCCAGGCCAAAATTCTGGTAATTCTAAATCTACCATCAACACCATTTACACAGAATTTGATGAGAAATGGACCGAGTTAGCCAAAATCATTTCCGACGTAAATTAAGAGAAATCGCTTGTAGCACTTAGGAGGGAACACTTCATGGTTCTATGTAAAAATGATGATTTTTATAGAGACGCAATATTATTTAGATATGCTAAAATATATTACATAGCCTCCTAAAGATCAACGACCTAAAAATGTCTGTATTCGGTTCTCCCCTGCTATACTGAGAATAAATTAATTGTTGAAAGTTTAATATTTTAACCCTTTCGTGGACGTCACCTAATTTTTATTTTACTGGCGCCCAGAATATTTAATTAAAATTTTCCTTTTATAATGTACTTGAAAATAAGCAAGTAAGTATTTTCTAACAAATTCGTTTTAAAAATATTATGTCAGTCCATTATTTCATCAGTTAATAAACAGAATTACTTCACATCGGAAAGGGTTAAGGGGCAAAGAACTAATATTATTAAATTATGAAATGAATGAATGACACCGGAATTTAAGAACAAGTTAATTTGGAAATAAGGAAAAGATGGAACAATGGAACAATAAAGCAGATGTATGGATTACCTAGTTGCTTGGCAACTTTACATCCAGGCTAAGAGTAAATCGTGTTACAATGCAATGGGAGCCTTAGAGAAAAGAGAGTTTAAACACGAAAAATAGAGAGTAAAAACTAAAAAGATAGACAATTTTTAATAGAAAAAATTGTTAGTATAACTAGTAGGAAAAAAAATAATAATAATGTTCCATATGATCCACAAATATGTCCAGGACAGGCGAAAAAGCTACCAAAGGAAGCCCCGTAAAAAAAGACTGAATTCAGAGACCATACATTAGTTTAACACAATTATAACAAAGTAAGATACGAAAGTTTATAGAAAATGAAATATTTACATATTTACAGAAAAAAGAATAGAGATTTAAGTTTATAAGAAAATGCAGAAAAGATAGGAAAATACAATAATAAAAAACAACATTGAGGAGAGTTCAGACTAACAGGACTGAAAAAAGCACAAAATGTATAGGGGAACAAGCGGAAAAAAGGACGGCGCCCGCCCAGTCTGGTAACTCGATGAGAAAAGGTTATTTAAGGAGACCATGATAGTGAAATTAAAGCACAAAAAGGTAAGACTTATAAAGAATTTGAAAAGCATAAGAAAAGCAGCTTAATTTTTTTTTTTTTTTTTTTTAAGCACACAAAGGACAGTAAGACAGGGGAAAAGGAAATAGTTTAGCAGGGAATGAAGTTATAAGTAAAAGATATATTTCACATACATAATAAGGAGAAAATTTTTGTCACAAAATTCCGGTGTCACTCTGACATTTGGCTATTAAAATTAAGTGGTTTCATTAAACGTACTACCGCCTTTGAAATGGTTAAAGGGACATTGATTTGCAGTCATCAGAGATGCCATGTTAATGCATAGAAAAACAGGCAATCCCATGCCCCTCTATCTGGTAAATGCATACTTGCCAACTTCCGACTTAATTCCGTAAAATATGAGTTAATTAAAAAAAAGGGGGGGGGGGTAAACATGTTTCTAACCAGAAAATATTTTTTGTATAAAAATATTGGTATAAAAATTTCGGAAGGTCGGAAAATATGCACTACAAAGACAAAATACAATTATTCCTATATACAAGGGCATCGAAAAATAACGCCTAGATTTAAAAAAATCATAACATCGAAACCTTTTATATTAAATGAGTAATTCTTTCACTACACGATAACTGGTGAACGCAAGTTGGTTTTAGTTCACCAGAATTCGTTTGCGTTTCTGTGTTATGCGCGGATTAGTTGTGCAATCGTCAAGGTCAGCCGACGCGCCATACTCCAGCCGCTCAGTACGATGTTGACCGTGCAACAAAACGCACAGTGCGTGATTTGGTACGTGGAGTAAAAGTCAATAGTTAGTGTACAGCGGCAGTCAACAGTTCCATCTCCTTACATCCTTGTTAGAGATTTCAATGCACACAGTCAACTGTGGGGTAACAATGACTCTAATCAACGCGCTGATGTAATTGAAAAAATGATATCTGACAGTGGCTTATGCCTGCTTAATAATGGAGATCACACTTATTTTCATGAACCAACCCGCACCTTTCACGCAATAGATCTTACTATGTGCTTCCCCATACCTTTATCCATTTTGAAGCTTTTGGGTTTCAATTGACTTACATGGCAGTGACCACTTTCCTACTTTTATTTCATTGACTACTCCTCGTGGAGATTCTAATATCTATCGAAAAAGATATGTATATGACAGAGCCAATTTGCAAACTTTTTCTGCACTTGCAAACATTACAAATAGCATGATAGAGGATAATATTGACAAAGCACTTGATAGTATAACTCAATGTATTATCAGTGCTGCTGATGCTAGCATCCCTAAAACTCCATCTGCTCATAAACACAGAAAACCATGGTGGAATAACGACTGCCAAATAGTAACGAAAAAACAACAAAAGTCTTGGGGTGTATTTCCTAGATATTCTAATAATACCAACTATATGGCATATAAAAAAGCAAAGGCTGAAGCTAGAAGAGTGCGATGCAAAAGCCAACGGGAGTCCTGGGTTAACTACGTCTCAAGCATAGACTCTAACACCTCAAGTAAAGAAGTCTGGCAAAAAGCGAAAAAATGTATGGGCCTGTACTCTGAAAATCATATTTCTATTTTAAATCATAACGGTCAAACCATCAGTTCTCCCAAAAGCATAGGTGAGACAATAGGACCCTAGCATCAATTTCAAAATCAGACGCATATCCAGACCATTTACAAAAGATAAACTGAAATGACCAGAATTAATTTTAACTCTTGTAATTCATTTTCATACAATAAACCATTTATCATATCTGAATTAATGAAGTGTTTGCAAGACAGTCATTTATCGCCCCCAGGTCATGGTGGCATTGCATATGTTATGATAAAGCACATCTCACCACTCTCTCTGAACAATATCCTTTCCTTTTTCAGCAGGATTTGGGTGGAATATAATTTTCGCCGTGCTTGCAGCAGAGCGATCATTATTCCATTTCCTAAACCACGTAAAGATTCTAGCAATCGAAATAATTACAGGCCAATCGTACTTTCTAGCTGCCTTTGCAAACGTCTAGAGAAAATGGTGAATTGCCGCCTTCTGCATATTTTAGAGACTAACAATTGCCTTGCTGCATTTCAAAGTGGGGTTCGAAGTTGTAGGTCTATATCGATAATCTGATCCATCTAGAAAATTACATTCGGACAGCCTTTCTTAAACGCAACCATGTGGCATGGCATAAGCTTATGACAGAACATGACAATATTGGATTCTTCGTGATCTTTTTAACCTGGACTTTTGTGGGAACCTTCCAATTTTTATTCACAACTTCCTTACCATTTGAATTTTTTAAGTTCGAATTGCGGGGATACTTTCAAGTTTCTATGTACAAGAAGAGGGTGTACCACAGGGCAGTGTTCTGAGTTTCACCCTCTTTGCATACAAAATAAATGACATACTTAACCAACTCCCCCTTTCTTTGAAACGTGATTTAATTGTTGACGATTTCCGAATTATGTGTATGGGATAGAATATGTGTTTTATTGAGAGATAACTGAAAATTAAAATCAAAAATATTCTTAACTGGATAAATAAAAATGTTTTTATAATTTCTCATGACAAAACTCCCTGTGTGCATTTCTGTAGATGTAGGGGACTGCATCCAGATCCGGAAATCTATATTAGTTCATCTGAAATTCCTGTTGTGGACAATGTTCGTTATCTTGGCCTTTATTTGGATAATAAACTGAATTTTTTACCACATGTTTTACAACTACGGACAAAATGTGAAAAATCACTTAATTTACTTAATCACTTAATTCTCGCTCCCGTCATATTCTCGGGCTGTATCTTTTACTCAGATTGTTTGATTCACACCAGTTTTATAAACTAGTGAAATTGGCTATATTTTAGTATCGTTTTACCTGTCATTCAGTAAGGTGAATATTTCTTTTCCATAAAAGTGGTGCCAATAAGCAATTTGAATTTTTCAACCGTAATTTAATTCGAGCGTTAAGGGGTTAAAGTGCTGTCAAACATTTCTTGGGGAGCAGACCGTACATCTCTCCTTAAGATATATCGTGCTGTAATCCGTTCGAAAATTGACTATGCCAGCCAGGACTACGGTTCTGCATGTAATTGTGTTCTTAAAAATCTTGATCTGTGCACCATAGTGCACTTCGAGTCTGTTTTGGTGCATTTCGTACATCTCCAGCTTTAAGCTTGTATGTTGATTATAATGAACCGTCACTATAGCATACTCGTGAAAAACTCTCTTTGATCCTTTATTACCGTCTCCTTTCCCATTATGGTTAACCTCTTCATTCCTACATTTTAAATAAAAACAATGACACTCTTTATCAGCATCGTCCATCATGCATCCCATCGTTTGGAGTCAGAATAAGAAACATAATTTACAATAGCCCTCTGAGTAATATCGAGGTGCGTCCATGTACCTCACATGTTCTCCATCCTTGGAAACCTCCTAATATTACTTCTCTCCATCTTTTAAATACAAATAACTTGCCTGCTGCTATTTTTCAACAATTATCTGGACACATGGGTATTCCTGGTAATGAGAAAGCAGATGAGGCGGCAAAATGTGCTTTTAATCCGTTACACCATAAAGTCCCTTTCACAGACGTTAAACTACTATTAAATAATTTTATTCAGAATAATTGGCAAGAGAGTTGGGATTTAAAAAACAATAATGAACTGCATTATATTAAACAACAATTATTACTTGGCTTCCGATTTAACCAAGAAAAACTGATGTTATTCTGACTCGTCTGAGAATTGGACTTTCTAGAATCACTCATAAACACCTTTTACTTCGGGAAAATGCACCCATGGTGTCCACATTGCCATTTTGGTTATCTGACCATTCATCATGTTTTAACTGACTGTCCGGGCCTCCGGCACTTATATAGGATTTATTTTAACTCATCATCACCAATCTTGACAAACCTCATGGGGAACTCTTTACGTTTTTAAAACATGCAGGATTTTATTTTGAAATTTAATTTATATCTATCATTGGTTTAAATTCTCAGAATTTGCTTTACACATCTATGACGACTGTACTTAAAAAAATATATATATTTTACTTTTTTATTCTACTGCGTTTAGAATATAATTTCTTTTATTTTCCTACACTTGTCTCACTGCATCTGGATGAGATCCCCCATCCAGATTCTTTTTCTCATTTCTTTTTTTTTATTTACTTACATATTTTTCTGTCTCACTTTTTGGTGTTTTTAGATTTTTTGTTTGGCGCAGCATGTCCCTTAAGGGATTTTGCGCCATAAAACCTCATACAACCAACCAACCAACCTTTCTCGAGTTTTTAGTTTCGTTAACATTTAAAACGTGTAGCAAAATAAACGATGCTAGAACAATTGATTTTATATTCTTGGGGCAAGATTAAACAAAACACCATAGCTGGCAGCGGGCCCACAGACGCTTAGCTACGACTCCCGCTGGCTCCGTTGTACACTCTTTGTGGAGCTCCCAGATGTAATTATGTAGTGTTGTAAATTTCCTTGTGGCTATTCCGACTTGTACAGTAATCAGTAATCACCCACTCGTGGACAGCCTTTGGCGATGATATAAGCCGGCACCTAATGTCAAGCTCACAAGTCAGATATATGTGTTTAGTAAATAAATAAATAAAATAACTGCCAGCATTTACTTGTTTATATACTGCCTTTTTAGTGCTGAAATCTTCACCTTATATAACCGGAGCATTCAGCGATTACATAAAGTGATAATTTAAGTATTAAAAAGGGGCAAAAAAAGCTTAACCCCTTCGGGACGAGCGTCTTTTACAGAATTTTTAATCTTTTATCACCGGTTTTTTAAAACCGGTCGGAAATTTTCGCCTCATTGAATCGGGAAAATGCTCGGATTAAATAAGGCAAAATTTACAATAAAAATTTACTGGTGAGAATAACCACTGATTCTAAGCATCTAACGTGGCACGAATACCGTTCGCTCGTCCCCAAGGTGTTTACAAGGGGCAGCTTTATCTAAATATGCCAATATCTGTGTGTTAAAGAAGATTGTTTTTGTACGATCGCTGCATATGACATCGAAGTCGATTTTGTGGAGAATCCCTTTTCCATTTTTTAAACTTTTCCCAACATAGATGAAAGCCTTTATGACTTTCGTTTATGATTTCTTTGCCTATCTCTAAATGCGTTAACTCGTATATATTTACTCTGATTACCGCCTAACATCTGATTACCGTGATATATAGATGCCGAAGAGAAGAAAATTTTTTATACCGTACCACCATTATTTAAAAGCGACAAATTTTGTCGTTAACTTTTACGATAAAAAATTACTATGAGCATTATTTTGCGAAATAAAATGTTTCATATCGCTGCGTCTTTTGGATATATCATATTCATTTTTACTGCAGCATCTTCACAATTGAAAAAGAGGAAGATGTGTCGCATATATTGTTCATTTACTATGAAACTCAAAAGAATTCCGTTACATTATGATTCATGGGAAAAACAGTTTGCGATGTATTTTAACACTAGAACCGCCGGCTATTTCACTCAAGTTTTATAAAAAAGTGTTTCACACCAGAATTTGTATTTAAGTCTATTTAACTTATTTAATTAGCTAATTATTTTGCTGCGTACACAAAGCGTTATAAGTAAGCGAACAAACTTAATGCTGGAATCAGGCGTAAATTAACACAGTTGCGCCACCTTGTGGACGGAGTGATAATTCACATACGCGGGCCTTTAGCGTGGCGCGTATTTTCAAAATCTTCAGTCACTCATGAAAATGAATTTTGTTTGCCACATTTATCGCAAAATAATGTCGTAGCGATAGGGGCATCCAGACGCACTTGACACCACGAAGTTTTCTTCGCTTTATCAGAAGCATTTCAGTTATTAATCAAGGTGAAAAAAACTTTACAATTTTAGTGGTGTCAGTAAGAAAACAGTTACGTATCTACCTGTAGTTCACACGCCATCCGCTACGTGACGCATGACCTTGATTGATGTGACCTCGCTTTTAATCTTGCGGTTACTTCTCCCATTTAAGATAGGACGCTTACTTATATCGCTTTGCTGCGTACATTTAACATACCTTATGAAGAAATTTCTGGTGCGAATCGGCTATTGTCAATTTCGCAGGGTTCAAAATGACCCCTAATGGCGCTTCTAGTCTTAAAGATGTTGTTCTGTTACACATATAAGAAAAATGCCCACTATTGGGTTGATCTGAAAGTCGTGTCGTCTTGGGAAAAACAATTCGTACCGGAACATTCTGCCCGGTAATTATTAGACATTAGATATCTGAATCAATGTCTAATTATTAAATGACAGAATTTTCCGGTGCGAATTGATTTTCCCAACACGACGCGACTTTCCGATCGACCCAATGAAATGGGCTTTCTGTTGAATATGTAATGTAAATTCATTTAAAAGAAAAAATGGCACAGTACTATTCATGAGTGCTTTAACGGTCCTGTCATGAGTTTTCAAATTTAACTGTTTTTTTTTCATATTATTTTTTTATAGTTTTCATATGTAATATACATTTAAGTTATATTTATGATACTTACACATTTCCTTTTATTGACCAAAATAGTTGATCGTGCACTTTCAACTGTGTTATGTATTTCTGATCTGAACTATATTTTAGCATACTATATAGTATAGTGCAATTCTGTAGATAATAAACATTACTTCAAAAATTGAGAAAAAAACACTGGTTCATTGATGATAATTTTTGAAAATGGGCTTTCTAATATCTCATGCGTTTTTCCAATTGTTTACTTGGATATCATATTTCACCTTACTTTACCCCTTGACGGGTGTCTGGATATATCCCACCTAATTTTTATCAAGATATCCACCAGAAACTTTTAATTAATTTTTGTTATTATTTATTTGTTCGGAAAATTTTTACAAAATTATTTTTTTTTTCATTTTTAATATATATAATTTTAATATTCTGGCGTGAATTCAACATTACAGAAATACGATTAGCGTCTGATAGGGATAACGATTAAGTTTTGTTAATCTAATATTGATTCTGATTGCGTTGGGAAATGTTTCCCAATCAGTACTTGGCGCAAGATTTTCCTTCCTTTTTTTCATATATGATAAGAAAAATATTGATTTTAATGGACCAAAAATTTAGATTTTGGGACAAAATCATATCACAAATACTGCTGCAAAAAATTTACACAAGTAAAAAAAAAAAAAAAAAAAATAGATTTTTTTCCCTTTATTTATGACTGAAATTCTGGATGAATACGTTTTAATAATGCGAAAAATTATATTAAAATTTACTAATGGAAATCTGTCGTGAATGAAACATGAAACTATAAATAAAGACGAATTGGCATATCATCAGACTAGTGAAGCTTTAACTGTACCTGGTTTCTGAGAGTCTCATTACGTCAGCGGCAAACTCCCTCCAAACTAAAAATATAACTTTTTTTTCTTCTTTATGGAAGAAATTGTGGATGAATCAGTGTGAAATAACCGTGGATGTAAGATGAAACTATAAAAAAAAAGAATTGGTATATTCATAAAATGCTGAAGTTTCAACTTTAACTGGCTTCAAAGTGGCTGGTTACCGCCGAGGCAAACTTCCACGCGTAAATTTGAGTAGAAATTATCTCCTTATTTAAACGCCTTAATGATGCAAAATTTAAGTCATAATTATGGGAAAAACAAATACTTCTGTTTACTTCGGCGGTAGTCAGGCGATTAAAGATTTCACAGGTGATAATGTGATAACTGGCTTCAAAGTGACTGGTTACCGCCGAGGCAAACTTCCACGCGTAAATTTGAGTAGAAATTATCTCCTTATTTAAACGCCTTAATGATGCAAAATTTAAGTCATAATTATGGCAAAAAACAAATACTTCTGTTTACTTCGGCGGTAGTCAGGCGATTAAAGATTTCACAGGTGATAATATGATTATTTATCTTTGTAATGTGCTACTTTAATTTTATTCTAAACTGAAAAAAAAGCAAAGTGAATCTTCTTCAAATAATCATTGCAATATATTTCCTTTTACTAATAAGAAAATGTTTATGCAGTTTTATACGTGTCAGTTTTATGAAAAGTCTTATGTAGTTTTATACGCGACAATCTCAGCAGTCGTTCCGTTCCCTTGAAATTTTATGAAAAATCAATTGAAAAAACTAAAGAAATAACAATGTAAATAATTAAAATAATAAATCTTTGAAAAAAATCACCATAAAATAAAAACAATACATAGGACGCGTTTCGAGCTAAAAATTTTAACAGCTCGTCATCAGCTACCTTGTAAAAAATCACCATAAAATAAAACAATACATAGGGCTCTTTTCGAGCTAAAAATATTAACAGCTGGTCATCAGATACAAAGATTTATTATTTTTATTGTTTCATATCGCCAGTTTTCGGTGCTGTTTCGCAATAACAATGTAGCTGCTAGCTCTTAATTCGAACTGTCTAGATATATAATCATAATATCTCTACTGCAGTTTTTAAGTAACACGAGATCTGCATGTTTCTATACATGTTTGCCCGTCACGGACCATGTATATAAAAGCAAATTGAGAAACAATGCGTACAATTTTTCCAACACATGATAACGTGTCTGTCAGTCTTAGTATGTACTATGTTAGAATATATACAGGGTGTTCCGTTAAAGGGGTCCAGTATTAATAGGGGTAATAGAGGAGATCACACGGAGCATAAATCAGTATATAATGCCTGGCCGGATCTCAATAATTTTCAAGTTACAGCAAATAGAATGAAAAATCGGAAATTTGTAAAAAAAACCCTCATTGCTAAACTATCGATAATGCTACATAAAAACGAAGCACATATTTAGAAAGAGCAGAGAAAATCCTACGAAATGACATAAGTTGTTTTAGAATATTGAGAATTAATGGCGAGTTACAAGCTCTGAAACAGTGAAAAAATACAAAATCAAATATTTAGCAAAATAGTTAATCGTTAATTCCAAAAATGCAACTCTACCTACATCAAGGAAAATGTTATAAAATTTGGTCCATTCCGAAAGCTATCGAAGAAGCTGACAATAAACCATATCAGTTTAATTGTATGGGAGAAATCAAGCAGTTCCCTAGTTACAACTCTGTACTGTTGCACTCTCGGAAAGGGCGAAACTCCGCCCATGACGATTGTAAACACCCCGTTTTAATATCTTTCAATTATACATTTCTGATCAACCTCTATCAATATCCTTTCATTATTCAGTCTGGTCAAGTGAATGACATATTGTGCAGCTCTCGCCTTGTCTTAACCCTAGAACTACCGGAAATTTTACTCAAGTTTTATAAAAACATTCTACACCAGAATTTTTACGTAAAACTATTTAATTTGTTTATTTAACTTATTATTGTCTGATTTATACATTTAGTTTGTTTTGAAGAAATTTCTGGTTTGAATAAATATTTTGAATGTACATGTCGGGTCCAATGGACCCGTCTGGTAGACGGAAGGTTAAAGCAAACTCCGTGACTGCTGCGTTTCCTCCATGAACTTTCAGGATGATGAAGAAGAAGTACTTTTTATGCAAATTTTTTATGTGTATAGGAAGAAAAGTGTAATAAAACAGCAGTCATCAGTGGGCGTTATGTTAAAGGGAGGCTGTTGTAAGTGGGATTGTAGTAAGTTGATGTATAATAATTATGCCGGAATACTCTAACGAAGAATATGCGGACATGCATCTGATGTACGGGCAAGCTCATGGAAATGCATGTCTAGCACAGCGCATGTACCGTGAGCAATTTCCAAGGAGACGTTGCCCAAGTTCGAAACTCTTCATAAAAATCGATAGACGATTACGGGAGACTGGATCGTTTAATACAGCAAGCATTGATGCAGGGAAACCTCGACATGTACGAACACCTGCAATGGAAGAAGATGTACTGAATATTTTTAAAGATAACCCCTCCACGAGAACACGAGCTGCTGCGTCTGAAGTCGGTGTTTCTCACCAAAGTGTGTGGCGTGTTCTGCGTGCAGAAAACATGCACCCCTTTCATGTGCAGCGGGTACAACTGTTATCAGTAACAGATTGTGCTCAGCGGACAGAATTCGTACGCTGGTTGCTTAATGTAACAGAAAATAATCCACAATTTCTGGAAAATATTTTATTTACTGATGAAGCAACATTTACGAGAGAGGGCGTGGTAAACACGCACAATATGCACACATGGTCATATACAAATCCGCACACTGTTTTCCCGTCGAACGCACAACAAAAGTTCAGTGTGAACATATGGGCAGGTGTCCTCGGCGATTATCTCATAGGACCATATTTACTCCCAGATGTATTCAATGGCAGTACGTACTTGGTTTTCCTACGGGATATCTTACCGCAGTTACTGCAAAATGTGCCAGCAACATTGCGCCACAATATGTGGTTTATGCACGATGGCGCACCGGCACATTTTTTCATAGGTGTTCGCAATCACCTCAATTCAACATATCCTGGGAAATGGATTGGACGCAGTGGACCTGTTGCTTGGCCTGCACGCTCTGCAGACCTCAATCCGTTAGACTTTTTTGTTTGGGGACACCTTAAATCGCTGGTGTATGAAACGCCTGTGGATACACCGGAGGATTTACTAGCGCGAATCGTTGTCGCTGCAGGAGACATTCCCAACTCCGTCGGAGTTTTTCGGCGTGTTCGCCAATCTTTACGACGTCGCTGTCGGCTGTGCGATTCTGTTAATGGGCGCAACTTCGAACACCTATTATAATAATGTCCGTTCGTCTGCCTTCCGACATTGAACTGTGCAGCGCAGGCCAGAAGACTATGCTTCACATATGTCATAAAGTACGTGGAATGTAATTCTTTATTTGTCATTTTTCTTTTATTTGCAACACTTTTTGGCACAGTATTTTGTAAGTCACAGACTGTGGTGTACTCAAATTGTAAATTACAAAGTTTGTATGAATTAATTTAAAATTTAGTGTCTTTTTTAAATTTATAATTAATAAAATTATTATGCTATTTGTTATTATTATTTCCTATCATAAATTATGATGCACATATACATACAATAATTGTCCATGTAAAACATGTACTGAAACTTCTTGCATAGTTACAAATCGCAATATTTTTAATTATTTCCGAATTTTCACCACCAGTTTAATTTTAAAGAATTTAACTTAAGCTTTATATCAATAAAAGACCACTTTAATATGTAGACTATTATTGTAAAGTTATTTTGGTTCATTCAACTCTTGAATAATTAAAAATGTTGCATCTCAGAAGAAGCATGATCGAAAATGTATAGTTGAGAGTAATTAAAAAGGCGGTGTTTCCAATCGTGATGGGCGGAGTTTAACCTTTGCTAGTGTCAAAGAAAGCGGAGTTGTAACTAAGAAACTGATTAATTTCTCTCACACAATTAAACCGATATGGTTCATTGTAAGCTTTTTCGAAAGTTTTCGGAATGGACCAAATTTTACTACATTTTCCTTGTTGTAGCTAGAGTTGTCTTTTTGGAATTAACGATTAACTATTTTGATGTATATTGGATTTCGTACTTTTTTCACTGTTTCAGGGCTTGTAACTCGTCAATAAATATTGCTATTTTAATACAATTGATGTCATTTTGTAGGTTTTTTTCTGCTCTTTCTAAATATGTGCTTCGTTTTATGTAGCATTATCGATAGTTTAGCAATGAGGGTTCTTTTACAATTTTCCGAATTTACATTCTATTTGCTGTAACTTGAAAACTATTGAGATCCGACCAGGCTTTATATACTGATTTATGCTCCATGTGATCTCCTCTATTACCCCTATTAATATTGGACCCCTTTAACGGAACACCCTGTATATAGTATTATATTATACGTCCAAGCTTTGTATACATTAAGGTATTTAGGGGAATGTCGGTGTTTTTGTACCAGAAATTTCGTAAAATGCTGGTCCCTATATCTGACGAGAATTTTTTTCTTCATTAAATAAGGCAAGTATTTCTTTACGAAAATTCTGATAAAATGTACTAGAAAGTCCTAGAAGCGCACGAACCCTGATGTCGCATTGGATTTTATTTTGCAGGATTTCATTAATAAAATTTTTAATTTATACTAAACTTTTATATTTATATTTCACACCGGTACTTTTTAGTGAAACTTTCTGCATGTGTTTTCACCATTGCGTATGATAAGTTATTGTTCAGGCAACACTCCAAAGCGAACATATCAAGTTATAACTGCTTTTAGCGGCAGTTGAAATGTTAAATTGCGGGTGTCGCTGCGTTTCGTGTAGGGATAATCGAAATGAAATATATGGGTAGCCGCAAAAACGAATTTTTTTATTATTGGAAATAAGTTCAATTTCTACAATAAATTTTGCATCAAAAAAGAAGTTTCATATTTTAATTAGAAAAAATTAACCCCTTTACCTACTATGACGGGCACAGCCTCGTACGATGATCCAGCCAAATGTAAATTCTTCTTACCACTAAAATTTCACAATAAATACAGTTTAATTCAATCGTCGAAATTTCATGATTAAACAAGGCGAAAATCTCTATTAAATTTTAGTGGTAGCCATAGATTTGCCAAACCGTGGAGCTGTTGAGACGTAAATCGTAAGGGGTTAAAAGGTTCACAAAAAAAGAAAAAATCTTCAAAATTTCGAATTTAATATTACGACGTCCAGATTCTGGTTCTTGTCTGCTTACAAGTTTTCTGGTGGTAATTGATTAAAAATATGTTCAAAGGTTGGTAACTGTGTTTGTGCGCATTCCCGAATGATTAATTTGATATTAAAACCATTCATTCCTCGCATCAGGAATTTTATGTAAGTTCAAAATGTGGAAAACACCGCAAAAAAGATGCAACACATGATTTAACGCAGCTAAGCGTGTTTCTATATATTTTACATTTATATAGTATTATGTTAAACATCCCCCACCTTAGTTTTTAAATTCGACGAATTTTTTTAATAAAATTTTCAACATATTATAAGTTTTTGTTAACATTTCACGTATGTATTTTTATAAGAATTACTAGCAGCCTTTGCCCGCTACGCTGGTCAGTTTCTCTAAAAGAATTTTTAATCAAATGAAATATACTGAGCGAAGATGAAATTAAAAAATATTTTTTTTCCTTAAAATTTAATCAAACATCTATAAGTGTTGTCTAATTCGTATAATCTTACGTTAACCAGTTCAAAGTCAATGTTCGCAACATAATAGACAAAATAGCTTTAAAATCACTGAAGTTGTATTTGACCATTTTTTTAGGTGGTTACTTATCTTGAATTTCTACCTAAAATTGCTGCTGAGATACCATCGGTACCCTATGAAACTATCCAGAGTGAAAACAGTAGGATACTTTTTTTAAAATTCAGATTTCTGGTTTGGCACCACTTTTCTGAAATTGTAAACTTTCCCTTGTTAATTACCCCATGTTGCCTTAATTAATATGTCATTAAAGAAGGCGAATTATACCATTTCAAAAAAGTGGTGCCAATCAAGAAATCTGAATTTAAAAAAAGGAGCCCACTGTTTTCACATTTGATAGTTTGACATGGTACCGACGATATAACGAAATGTCCAGTAATTTTCGACCACCCCTTTCACCCTCCAGCCACGGGCGACTCTTTCAGTGGGTTACTTTCTAAAAATTAAGATTTTTTTTTAGTTTCACCACTTTTTTGAAGTAGAAATAGTCACTTTATTTAATTACAGATTACCGTAATTTCTCGCTCCGCTTCGACTTAGTTAAGCATTTTTCGAACTGGAAATTGTATTGAAAAAAAGAAGTCATATAAGTGCTAGGCAGAAGCAAGTCACATTTTATCTAAAATAAGTTCTAGAATGAAATCGAGTTACCTGAGCTGCGGCGGATACGCGCTTAATTACGGTAAATAATGCGATAATAAGCCAAATTATACGCCTTTAAAAAATGATGCAGATCAAGATATCTAAAAAAAAAAAAAAAAAAAAAAAAAAAAAAAAATAGCCCACTGCAAAGCGAAAATAGCGTTTCTCGTGGCTGGAGGGTTAATTCCCTTAGGGGGAGGGGGATTTCTAAAAGCGCTAAAATATGTGTTTACCTCTTTTTTTAATAGATTTGTTATTCGGACTTTCTCGCTCATACCTAAAACTACTGCTAAGATATTACGAAATGACCTAAAACTTTAGACCACCCCATTAAATCCCCTTAGATGGAAATTTCTAATATCAATAAAATACATGTTTAATTTTTAGTAGATTAGTTATCTTAAAACTCACGCTTCTAAAACAGATATCTTCGGTACATAGCTGCCAACTCTTTCGCTATTTCAGACCACAAAAATTTAATAGAAATTTTTGCCTTTTTTAATCAGCAGATTACGGCGATTTAAAAAGGTAAAATTTACTATAAAATTTTTGTGGTCTAAAAAAGCGTAAGATGTTGGCAGCTACACTGCTCAGCAAAAGTTTAGACACTGGTGATTTTTAACCTTTAAATAAAAAATACGAACACTTGGGTTATACAAATGACTGTACATATTTTTAAATATATTTTAAACGTTTTAGGACAGAAATAACGGTTTTAATGTAGGATATTATTTCATTTAACTGAGAAAAGTGAAATTTGCATATTGCAAAAGTTTAGACACTTTTGTGATTTTTTGGCAATTGTTCACGGAAAAACGCATATTTCAAACTTATGACGTCACATGCATGAAGTATGTAAGTGCACCTCGCGATATCATCTGTTAGTGAAGATGCCGCGAGCAAGACATTTTCAGTCAGATGAAGTAATTAAAGCATGGAAGCTGAAATCAAAAGGGAAGGCTGATGCAGAAATTTCCGCTACTTTGAATCGGCCAAAGAAGTCTGTCTATTAAGTACTCTCTAAGGGTGACTCTTTCAAAGCAAAACATAGATCTCAAAGTACTCGTGTGGCCAGAAAACGAGATTATAGTAGGATCCATAAACTGCCATCTAGACAAATGATGACTGCTAATCACATTATAAGTGAGTCAGAGCTTTCTGTGTCAACCTTCGCCTTAATTAACCTTGCGTCAACCTTCGCCTTTTCGCCTTAATTAATATGTCATTAAAAAAGGCGAAATTTATTATTTCAAAAAAGCGGTGCCAATCAAGAAATCTGAATTGAAAATAGTAGCCCACTGGCAACACTGGTCGCCGATGGCGACTATGATCCTTTGCTTCGGATTAGTGATAGCCTGCACCTTTGTTGGGTATACACGATTTTTAATGTATCCCACAGAAAGGAATCCAAGGGCGTGTTATGAGGTGAACGAGGTGGCTAGGTAATTGGGCCATCTTGTCCATTCCATCGACCTGGAAATGGTTCATCAAGGAAAATACGAACATCGCGACTTCAATTTGGCGGTGCACCATCTTGCTTGGAAAAGACATTTGGTTGAAGGTTATCCAACTGTGGTGACAAAAATTCATTTAAAAGCTCTATGTAGACAAGAAACATTTTGGGCTTTCTTTTGGGGCGCATACGTTTTGAAATATTGGTTCTTGTTTCTTTAAAATGTTATCTAAAATACACAAAACAAAGGTTAATAAAAACTTTAATAGTAACCCGAGTATCTATAACAAATTTCATTTTCATATCTCATGAAAAAAAAAATAATAATTTTTGAAATGGAAAGCTATTTTGTGATCACGCTGTATATATAAAACAACTAAGAAAAATCATGCGTTAAGCATATATTATAAAACACTTTCCAACCCTTCCTGAATGCTTTAACAAAACTCCGTTATTTAGGGAAATAAGGTATATAAGAGAACTAAGTAAACATTTTAGAAAACGTATAAAACAGTTGAAAAACTGATTTCAGCATTTACTGTCCATAGCCAAATTTGTATTCAAATTCTTTTGAACAGCCCTATAATTGATCTGTAGGTTGATACATGTATTACATAATGAGAAAATTTAGTTTAGCAAGAAAACGCATTACAGGTTGAAATTTCTATTTCAGCAATTTATACTAATAGATGGGAACATACTTAAATAATTTTGTACAACCCTGTAAGTAACCTAGTACCTTTATTACACCCCACTATTTAGCGAAAATTTTATTCAAACTAAATAACTCTTAAAACTACATAAATTATCATTTATAGAGGATCGTGTATCCAATTCTTTGCGTAACCCTGTATATCATTTTATCTTTATTCTAAAAACATTTCTTAGTAAACTAAATGCAGTTCAGCGTAAAATTGCATAACTCATTTAAATACCACCTTTGAACAATTTGCACTGATACCCAGTAACCATTAGTAATTAATTTGTGTAGTCCTGTTTATGTATTATAGTATTTATACAAATTATATAGTATGCATAAATATAGTGAAACGTAAAAGCTCATGTCATAATTAAAAATGAATTTCCAGCAATCATCGCTAATGTACAGTAAATCGGATAGAATATACTTGTCTGAAATCTTTTGTGTGTCCCTGTAAATGCTATCGTATTATGCATGAAACAAGTTATAGTGAACCTCAGCGACGTATATCAATTTCATTATACATGAAATAATTTAACAATTAAAATAAGCTGCAAACAATTCCCTCCACCCGTATATCATTATGTAACGGAATTCTTTTGTATGGCCCTGTAAATGAATAATAACTATTCTTTACACCGCATATTCTGCAGAATACATATTTTAGTGCACTTCCTTAATGCACATCAATTTTTTAATGTTTGAAAGCGTGTAACACCATTAAAAATCATTTTAAACGCTTTTTTCCCATAGACCGTAATATAACGGAAAACTTTTGACTTTTCCTGTAGATGAACTAAACATGCTACAAACTTCATTTGAAATGGGATCGTGCTATGATAGAGGTCACTAACATCCAAAAATATTAGAATGATCCGAGTATATTTACGGGAGCGCGGACAGACGGCCAGACAAACCAAAGTCATAAACACTTTTCAACTTTGTAGGAAAATGTTAAAAATGGCAGATTACTACAAGAATTATAATAATAATCTCCCCTCTAAGCGAGTTCCTACGACATTTTAAAGATGAATCTAAAACGAAAATTTTCGTAAGGAAGCAGGGTCGGTAAAAGTTTCGATTTAGTTTCGAACATGTTTTTTGTTTAACCCCTTGAAGGGAGGTTATGCAATTATCCAGGGTTCCCAAATGGTCCGCCAACTGAATCCCAACATTATATTAGAAAAAATTTTCTTTTTAGATTTCTCTTACAAACTCTCCCGGAACCACCTTTGAAAGTTAATTCTAGCGCAAAACTACCATAAATTTTTCTGTTAAAATTTATTGGTATTCAGTTGGCGGACCATTTGGGAGCCCTGGATTATGCCATCACCTAATTTTGCTCCCTAATTTTTACATTGGCACCCGAATTTTCGAATGACAGTTTAATTTTTATCAAGTACGCGAAAATATACTTTAACTATTTATAAATAAATTTTCTTTTAAGTACTGGTGTCGCCCAATTATTTCAACATTTTACGAAAACATTTATCTTGTTCCTGAAAGGGTTAATGTGTATTTCTGTTATTGAATATACAAAATTATTGATCCATATATGTGTTAGAAAGTCTGCAAAACAATTTAAAAAGTATTGTTGGCATTTATAATTCAGCTTACAATCCATCTACCAAAATTATTTCTTTTACGCAAAGAAAAAGGTTTATGTGTTTACATTTTACAAAAATTTGTAAAAAGGAAACAATAACTTTAAAGGTAATAAATCCGTTCTTCTGTGGAAATGCAGAATCATGCAGAATACTTAGTAAGTCTTGTTTAAGAATTATATGTTGATACACTTTTTAGTTTCAGTGTTATTTTATTGTAATTTATTTATTTTAAATGTTTAACTTTAAACATTTTGTCACGATGAAAAAGCAGAATTTCCTCAATAACGCGAACTTCTGAGTATTTATTTACTAAAAACCTTTTCTTTTATATATTTCTGGTATTAATGCTAAAATTTTTTATTAACACTATTAAATAGTGTGATCTTGATTTATTTAAAAGCAATGTTTGTTGTACAACAGAAGAATACACGTACAAACATTTACAAGGGTGAAATTGTTAAAATACATTTTCCAGTTTTGTTTTTATTGTTCTACAGCAAAGCTAAGATTAGTATAATAAATTTTTTGAATGAAAATATAACATTACGTTCTCTTGATTATATACAAATATTAATTTAATTTTTTCCATTCAGGACATCTATTGAATCATTAAGGGGACGGGGTAAGCGAAATTCAACCAAAAAATTAATTTTTACTTTTTTATATCAATAAATAGTTTAAACGTTTATCTTTTCAACGATGTATTACACATGCTTATATATATATAAAGAAGTGTTGAATTTTTTCATTGTTTCTAAGAGCACTTCACAGCAGTAGGCTACTTATTAAAATTGAGATTTCTTGGTTTAGACAACTTTTCTGAAGTGATAAATCCCCCATTGTTTCGCCTTAAATAATATGTTATTAAATAAGGGGAATTTTATTATTTTAAAAAGTGGTCCCAATCAAGAAATCAGAATTTAAAAAAAAAAGTATTCCAATGGTAACACAACTTCACAGCTTTAATTGAATTTTTCTCAAAACTTCGATTTTTCAGATTTGTATTCCTTTTTTTAAATATCTATTAAACATAAGGACTCGGATTTTTCTAAATACTTATGTTATAGTGCATACTTTAACACAGTGATTTAATGATTTGTTGAGTATTATTTACTTTAGGCAGTAAATTCTTACCAAAAATACTAATATAAAAATGCCTTTCAATAAAGAATTATTAATTAATTTTCAGTTTCATTTAGAAAGAAAATGGTGTGTTAAAATACCTAAAGCATGTTATTCAAACTACTCTAAAAAATCTGAACCCCTATCTTTCACCATTTCTGAGAAAAAGATACATAAAGTTGGTGTATGGTTGTAACATGGCCGAGATACAGCTTAGTCGGCCCCCATAATCACTTAACGGTTGCATTAAATTACGGTTTAAAAATTCAAATTGCTTTTTGGCACCACTTTTTTGAAAAATAAATATTAAACTTCTTTAAAGACGGGTAAAATGATACCAAAATAACGCCAACGACATTATTTTCTAAAACTGGTAGGAATCAAACATTCTGAATAAAAGACACATCCCGTGAATATCACGGGAGCGAGAATTAAGAGGTTAAATATAGTATATTTTTCTCTGTAGTGACATAATAAATAAATTTATGATTAAATTTGTATGCCATTAAATGTGTTAATCTCAATAACTGTGTTTGTTATCTGTCTTGTAATATATATACAAGGGGATATAGTAAAGTTTCATGTACAGGAGACTATTTTTATATTCTATTCTCACCACTATTTTCAAAAAATATATTTCGTAGTATATTTCTCCTGCAAATGTTCTCAAACCGCATGTAAAAGATTTTTGATATTTGGAAATTTTTCCAGAGATTTAAGCAAGTTAATTTGAAATTTTATTTTCATTTGAAAAGATTTTTGTTTCGAAAAAGTGGTGCAAGGTAGCATTAAAAAAGTATTCGCCTGTAATTAAACCTTTACGATATCCCGTCTTATATATTTTCTACATTCATTTTTTCTCTTTTTCTCTTCGTTTCAACGGCAAATATTACTAACAATTAATATTTTTTTTCATATTGTCAGATTTATAAATTATTTCTAAGGATTTAAATTATACTACATACTCATACTCATATATAAGCGAAACTTGAATTTCAGATCAATAATGTGACATTCCGTTTTAATCCCTTGAGGGGCGGTGGAATATATTTTATCCCACCTACAATTAATGAAGTTTCGCAACAAAAAAAATTATGAAATTTTGCTTTTCAAGCTTTGGTGGAGAACAGGTCGTAAAATTGCTCTTTGTTATTTTGAAATATTTTCTTTTCTAAATTTCCGGTGAGAATTCAGAATTACACAAACGCAATTGCTTGCCTCTCAAGGGGTTAAAACTGTATTTTGATCTGCTGATAACTTTCTTTCCCTTATTTAAAATCACAAAATTCGTAATCTTCTGTGCTTGGGCGAAGTTAACTACAGTAAAATCTCCCTAAAGCGACCATGTTCCGTCCAATAAAAATTGGTCGCACAGAGAGTTGGTCTCTTAATGGAGGGCTTGTTTAAATCTAGATTTTAATTGTTGAAAAAGGTAAGAATTAATGTTAATAAAATTTATTTTCCACATTAGGAAAAAATATGAAAATTGTAGTATCAAAACAAAAGTTAATTACATAAGTTAATTACTGCAGAGGTTAAAAAATGAATATATTAACGTTTGCTTTGATTTTGTGTTCTAATCTTTTATAACTTTTATTTCCAACTCCTTTCGAAGTTTAGTAAATAAATGAAATTTTTATTTTAGACGGGAACAAATAATGACGATTTCATTAATTTATCTATTTCTTTGAGAGTTTCCTGACATAATACGACAGGGGAGTTTATTGACCGTCATTTTTAATTTGTCATCAGAGTTAAATTCATTGTCTAAAAAGGCACAAAGGGGTGTAAACACTTAAAAGTTTCCATAATAATAATAATAAAAAAATTCTAAACTTTGTTTGGAAGTGATAAATAATGAGCTCTCCGGAATCATTTTTCTAATAAAATCTTCTTCAAGCGACCAGGAAAAATTGGAATTTGTTTCATTTTCTTCAAAGAAATTGGTAGCTCATGGAGGGAGTTCAACTGGGATGGTCTCTGAATGGAGGTAAAATTAGTATTGAGCCTATGGGAATAAATTTCGTTCCATGAAGCAAATGGGAGGTGGTCGCAGAGGGAGGTTTCACTGTATATGTTTGTACTGGCATTATAATGGAAGGGTATGATTAATATTGCCAGTTGTTCCTTGTAAAGTGGGGCTACATATGCCCTTGAAATCAGCATTTTAACAGCTTGAGGGGCGCCGTTTGCAGTCTGCAAAGGGTTAATTTTAATGCCGAAATTAACAACTGGGACCAGAAATTTTTTAGTACACTTTCGATCTCATAATATACGGAGGGGAGGGGGGGGGGTCGGAAAGACAGCTTTTTATAATTTTCAAATAAATTTGTTCTTAAATTGCGGTGTGAATTAAATAATTGATCATTTTTAGAGCAGAAATGCCTTGTCTCTGAAAGGGTTAAAATAATCTTCTTCGCCTTATCAAACGGTAAATTTATCTGGGATTAAAGATGGCGAAATACACTGTAAGAAATTAATGGTGTAAGAGACTTTGGAGTCCCTTTTTATGCGGCTCACCTGGCAACACTAGGTCAGGTTTGCCAGTTTCGCTTCCATTATTATTCGGAAATCCGAATTCGTGCCAGAAATTAAAAAGAATATTATTTTGTTTTATTTAACCCCTTGGGGACGCGCGGCACGTATACGTGCCACATGAAGCGATCGGAATCCTTGTTTTTCCTCACCAGTAAAATTTACTGTAAAATTTTCCTTATTTAATCAGCGCATTTTCTAGATTCAGGAAGACACAAATTTCTGTTTTTAAAAAACGGTGACAAAAGATTAAAAATTTCGTAAAAGAATCCCGTCCCGGAGGGGTTAATGACAGAACTTTTGTGATTACAGAAAGTGTAGGTTCTTCTTTCAAAATTTCCGGTATGAATGTAAAATTTCGAAATAAAAATTGAGACCAAACTGGCAAACCTGCACTAGGTATGATATATATCTCAAATTTATGAATCGACTTACATGCGGGTATATTCCGTGTTATAAATTATGCTTTATATATACATATATTTAATTCTAAGTTAATTTCACTCTAGTTCTCCCTACTAAACTCAGTATTTCTGTTCACTCTTCCTTCCCTCTAAAGAAAAAATTAAAAAGAATACTTAATCTCATTCCTCCCCAGGCATTTTTTCCGTTTTCGAATAAGACTGAAAAGGTGAAAAAGTGGTCATTAGTGTTGAGAATTTCTTTTAATGACCTTGTTAAAATTGTTAATGTCATTCTCATACAGAATGGTTAAAAAATGTTGAGAAATAGAATCAGACCAAATTTTTAGACCTGCATTATGCTAAGAGATTTCAGCAAAGAATTTTTATATAATTATTGTCGTTACATAAACAATCTTTTATAGGAAAGTAGCGTCTTACATAAAATACAGTCATTCATGGTAACTTTTAACCACATTTTCTCTATTTGCAGATGCCCCACCTTATTTTAAGAATATTGTTGCAACTAGTAGCATAAAATAGAAGAAAGGATCCTAAATTATTGTATCACTATCAGAAATTAAGGAATAATATTGATATAAAATATAAAAAATGTATTTGTATCCTGGTTCAAAGTTATAAACCCATGTACGGTAACTTTGCATCGTATTATAAATATCATACAATATAAGATATTATTTAAAAAAGTATTATAGTTAGGACAACTTTGAACGTCTTTAAATAAATTTTATGTATTTTACACATTTTTGAAAATATTTGCATGTTATACACAATGCACACTTTTGGCATTCATATATAATATAGGTGCACATATGCGGAATTTTTGACAAAAAAAAATGGTATTTTCGTATAACCATAAGATATGATTTTTATTATTGTAATTTTTTTAAAGGTTATTTCACATAGTTTTTATGAACAGAAAATTATACAGTTTTTTTCAGTAAACAATAAACTTATACTTTGAGCCGGCTCAAATTTATAGTGAAAATATGGTAAAATGGTAGTGCCCTCTAATATTACATTTTACTGATTATCCATAAATACATAATCGCAAAATAATAACACATTTATAACATTTAGCTAATAATATGTCTGATAAATGAGTATATATTTGCTTACTATGGAAATGTAATTGGATTACAACAGCTTCAAAACAGCATTCAAAATTAACTTGAAAACAGTACTTCACAATAATAGTTGGATGGTGCAATTAATTGTGTATAATGTTACCAATTTATGTCCCAAAATAAAGAGTAAAAATCCCTGTTTATAACCTTGCCAACAGAGTGTGACACTAGAGTTTATCCAGCGTTTTGAAGTAAAATATATTGAAAATTGGGCAGCGGTACAAAGTTACACCCCATGGATCAAAGTTACCCTGAATGACTGTACTCTGCCTTAACTATAATATTATATACATATCTTTTGAGGCGAATATCTATTTTTTTTTCCTTGTTGTATTTTTTATATTGCAAAAAATAAATAAAAATGAAAGAAATCATTTTAACAACCTTATTAAACTTTGATATTTTTTGTACAGCCAACCTAAAGCTATTGACTTATTGCTGATAGCGAATAAATTAGAACCTGTTCATTAGAGTCTAACTGTACGAGAAACTTTAAAAACTAACGAAAGAAAGCAAAAAATCGAAGTAGTATAAAAAAATATATAAAGTAGTAATGTTTGGTAACTATTTATGAATATTTGAAGGTGAAAAAATCATTTTTTCATAGTTTAGTAGTTCATTAGTTCTAATGAAATAAATAGATATTCTTCTTGATCGTAGAGAACGAAATTGATGAAACGGAAAAAAATGCTCTGATTCACACATTTGGTTAAGTCAGTATATTTTCGACTGTTTGTATGTTTTTCATTTGAAAGTTGCAAGTAAGCAGATTGTTTTGTACATAAGATTTAAACGAATATAAAACATATCAATCCAAATTTTTTTTATTATAAATGTAGAAAGTAATAACTATACCTTATTTCTGATTCAAATTTATAGTATCTGTCTTCAAATTATGTATATAAATCAACCATAGACCTGCCAATCATAGCCGTCGACTTTATAGGAGGAGGGGGGGGGGGTATGGAACAGGCATATTTTTACCACTTATTTAAAAACTTTTTTTGTCGCATTTAATCACTGTAATTAACCCCTTAACTATCGCATTAAATTAACTTCTAAAAGTTCAAAATGCTCGTTGGCAGAACTTTTTTGAAAAAGAAATATTCACCTTATTTAATGACAGGTACAATGATATGACAATAAACCAATTACACTATTTTATAAAAGTGGTGGGAATCGAAAAATCTGAGTAAAAGCCACAGCCCATGAATATCACGGGAGAGAGAATTAAGGGGTTAAACTAAAAGTCTTATTTATATATACATATTTCTCCTGCGTATTTGGACGTAAATTAGTAGCGGATAAATAAACACAATATCTTTGTACGTGATCTTTCGTTTTATATTGAAAATTAACATTCTCAAATTGTGGGTACTAGTGGTCTGTCTGTGCTGTGCTATATATGTACATAACTATAAATATTTATTAAAAATAACTTAGCACTAGAATGCCCAGAAAGAGTCGATCCGACTCCGACTATATGATTAATATCAAATGGGACCAGAAATTATTTCATAAAATAAGTTAAATTTAAACAACGCAGATTTACGTTAAATAAATCAGTAAAATAATTTCAAATAAAAATTCTGGTGTAAACATTTTTATGAAACATGAGTAAAATTTCCGTGCATACTAGTGTTGAAATTTGCTGAGTAATTCTGGAGCGTTCTACTGAAAAATGTATAACCTTGCTTGTGAAATGAACAGGAACATTCGAGATGATTCACAGGAATCTAATTGATATTTCTGCGGTGCTTTTCAGAATTATTCAGTTAAGTCCCTGTTATTTCGAACGAATATTCCAAGGAAATATTCAGCAACCCGGCTCCCCATTATTTTCAAGGAACGTTCCTGGAATTTTTGTTAATGTCTAGATCACGAATGGCTTGCTTTGTACGGCAAAGGTGGTGAACCTGCGTGCTAGCGAGCTAATTGTCACAAATACAACCAAGTAATACCCGTCGACTTACTTATCCCCTTAAGGGGCAAGCAGAAATGCCTCTAAATATTGAATTCTAACCGGAATAATCGAAAATTTTAATTTTAAGTAAGGGGAAGCAATTTTTCAACAATTTTCCTCAAAAGTTAAAAATATAAAATTTAGTTAAAATTTTCTGGTGAGAATCTTGTTTAAATTAGGTGGGATATATTTTATCCCACCGCCCCTCAAGGGGTTAAAGCCAAAAGTTCTGATAAAATTGTTTCAGAAAAGGAAATTATTATTATTTTTTTTTTCAAAATATTTGGTTATTATAAAAACGCAGACAAAAGTTAAAACGTTCCTGAATTTTTCTTACAGTGTAGTTTTTTTTGTACTTCTTTAATATCCTGCCAATCAATTTGTATAATAATTTTTTTTTAATTATTTGCCAAACTGTAACGATCACTCAACAAATGGAACACTGTTGTCATTTTAATAAAAGACAATACCAGAAATCGGTAAAAAACCATCTTAATAATGTCATCTATCAATTACTTTAAACAGTAGATTCTGTAAAGCTTCTTTACTTTTAATGCACTTTCACAGACGTTTAATTAAAACCTCATTCATAACCGCGGAGCTGCCAAGTCTCCGGCTTTTCGGATACCAGTATTTTAATGCAGAAAATGTTGGCTTATTTAATTGGAACATTTGAGGCATTTAAAAGAAACAGATAATAGTGGAGGGCAAAAAGCCGGAGACTTGGCAGCTCTGTAACCTGATAAACCACTTATTACCCTAACATACATTGATTCATGAATAGAATTTACTGGGGATTATTTCTAATAATTCCATATTAACTAAATGCAATTTCAAAACATAGAAGTAAGTTTGATATTTACATAAATTAGCAATACAAATTTACTTTAATGTCTTATAATATAAGTAACTGTAAATTTTAATTTATGCTGCAGGGCACGCCATATTCACAGATGCCAAGTCTACGACTTTTTGTATTCAAGTAGTTTAATAGAGAAAATGTTGTTTTATTTAATCAGATAATTATACGATTTAAAAGAGCAACATTTTCTCTAAGATAATACTGGTATGCAAAAATCCGGAGATATGACAACTTTGCTTATTTTATCTGCATAATTGCTGCTAAATATTCTATATATGTTCTATGTGAAATGTTTACAATGTGCTTTAAATATGACATTCAGCTATTTACATAATTATAATTAGCGGTAGGATGTTATAACCACAGAGACAAATTGCTACAAGTATTTAATCTAAAAATTTTCGCTTTAAAAAAATAATGTTTCAAAATAATGGCGGACATTTGCCTCTGCTTTTATAAGCCTTAGGTTCACGTCAAGATGTAACTTTTGAAACTATGAATATGTTAGTAGACTTGTTTCAACCTTATTTTTCAAAGCATATCATAATTTTAAAATTCCTTATAAAATCCACGTGTAAATTTCTATTTTTATCATTTAATAAATAATCTTTTTTAAACATTAAAATTCAAGTTGATTTTATTTTGCTAACTGTTTTCAAGAAAATTAAAAATATTTCCATAAACACAAGCTGAGTTTAAAATGATTTCATAGAAATGCTTCTACGTCATCAAATATTTAATACTATATTTATATTCTAATTGTAGTACATTGTTTCTGCTATGCATGTCAAAATTTTTAATATTATCGTTATATTTTTTTGAAACCGTACAAGCCACAAAGAAAAAATGCAAAAATATCTTTAAATTTGTAAAGAAAATTTTACAACTTCATGAATATTAGAGCTACAAGTACACAAGCACAAATTTTGTACAAGGCCCACATAGTCATTAGTAGCAGCAGCGGATCATTTCGAGCATTTTGTGTTACAGAATGATCGTAATAATAATTATTATTATTCAATTTGTCGTTGTTCCTCTAATTATCTACGCGCTCAAATATTAGATGAAAAACACTAGATCAAATATATTATTTAGCTTTTAAGAACGAATTAATTGAATTCTTCATAAAAATCTATACGATATCTATGATCGGTTAATGTACAATTCGGTTATCGCACACTGTTTTGAAACGGGTTAAGTTCGTTATCCAATTACCCACAGCATTACTATCACATGGCTCCTACTGGTTCCGTTTTTTGAACATTACATTTTTTCTTTTTCTTTTTTTATAATTTTTTTTAACTTCCTCGAAAAGATTTCTTTTTACTATTGCTGCAAAAAACTACCATGAATTTTTCTTTTAAAAATACTAGTGTAATTGAACGGAGCTGTGGGAACCATGCTATATTTAAACATAATACATAATTGAACAAATTTCATAAAATGCTGGGTTTTTCCATACATTTATTATTAGTTATAGAGTAATATCATGAAGGTACAACGGAAATGAAGGTAAAATTTCAATTTTTAGCCTTTTTAGGTGCGTTCGTAATTATATAAATACGTAGCACCTATAGTCGTCGTTCAGTCCGTCCGCCTGTCCGTCCGTCTGTCTGTCCGCATGTAACAGAGCAAAAACTGCCCAACCGAATGGTCTGAAATTTCAAATATACGATTGTTGCAAAATTTTGTCGAGCCATTTCAAATTTTATGAAATTCGGATGTATAGTTTAATTACAGGGACAGTCAAAAGTTTTTCTTTACATTGCGGCCAATGGGAAAAATTATTGCAAGTGGATTTTAATGATATTAGAGCCTTCCGAATGATCTGAAATTTTAAAGATATAACTGTTGCAAAATTTTGTCGAGCCATTTCAAATTTTAGGAAAATCGGATGTATAGTTTAATTACAGGGACAGTCAAAAATTTTTCTTTACATTACGGCCAATGGGAAAAATTATTGCAAGTGCATTTTAATGATATTACAGCCTTCCGAATGGTCTGAAATTTTAAAGATATAATTGTTGCAAAATTTTGTTGAGATATTTCAAATTTGAGGAAAATCGGATGTATAGTTTAATTACAGGGACAGTCAAAAGTGTTCCGTTACATTACGGGGAATGGGAAAAAGTTATTGGAAGTGCATTTTAATGATGTATCAGACTATGCGCTTTATGAAGTGCAAAAAATTACACATTCAGTACAATATGGGGTGCAAAAAATAATTATAAAACTAGTTATAGTACGAACGCACCTCATTTGCCACGTTTGACGAGCAATTTCCAACTTGTTTTTTACGCCAATGATACCGGGTGTCCAAAAACGGACAAATTGATTTTAAAATTCAATAATTTGCAAACGGTGACAGATATTAAAAACAATTCTTGCAGGAGCGTTATGTACGATGTCAGGAGTTTTGTTTTACTATGTTTCTCGAATTTAATTCTAATTACAAACAATAGATGGCGCTGCGAGCAATATGCGCTAAATCCAGTCTGGATTTTCGGTACTTAGGGACCCACTCAATACATTTTAATCTCCTTTTTTGGCATGATAGAAGAGAATGGCCAAAAAATCCAGATTGAATTTTGTGCCTATTACTTGCAAACGCCATCTATTGTTTGTAATTCGAACTAATTTCTAGAATCACTATAAAAAAAATTCTTGACATCATACATAACCCTCTTGCGAGAATTTTGTAAACATCTGTCACCGTTTGCGAGTTATTGAATTATAAAATCGTTTTTAGAACACCCGGTATATGCCGCCACGCAATGACCGTTGGATGTATGAGGCTTGTTTGATATTAAGAATTAATTTTCCTTACAAGGGAACCACTTTTGGTGCTGCTCGCATCTAGCATGGAGATTTTATACCAGTACATTTTATACTAGTACATTTTATAGTCCTATACATGAAAGTTAGAAAACTAAAATTTCTCTGTTAAAATCATATTTTATATACATTTTTATACTTTTATTATTTTTTTATTATTACATTTTTATTTGTTTATTTCACGCTGAAAGTGAGTTAAGTTGCCAAATAGGGCACTACAATTTTTCCGCCCGCTTTATCCGGGGAGTAGATATTACAAGTACATCAGATTGGGATTTGTTTGATATAATTGATAGAATAAGAAACAAGAATTAGGTTTTACCTTTTTTTCTATGCAGACGATAAATATATAAATATTAAATATATATTTCTATAAAAGCTTTCAAGATCATTGAAAACTATTTTTTAGTGAAATGCAAAATAGGCAAACAATTTTTATTTGAAATCAATTGGAATAAAGTTTCGTATGTTTAAAATTAAATGGTGCTCTATTAAATGGTCCTTTGTTAAAAGTAATCATAAAGTAAATTAATATTTTTGCACAATTTATGAAAATTTCTGTGGCTAGAAGGTCGGACATTACAATTTCTTCCGAAGTTCAAAAACCAATCCTCGAGCAAGACAAATAGCTATGGCATTTGGCTAGGGTTGCCGGAAAACTCTACTTTTGAAAAAAAAACGCCAATGTTTTCCCCGCCAAAAATGTGAATATAATGTTGCAGTTTTCAAAGGCAAATTCGTGATTTTTTGAAGGAATTTTTAAACTTTTTTGAATATTTTATAATTATTATTAACTAATTTTTATTTTTAAATGCTTTACTTTCAAAAACTTCAATGTTAATAGTCCGATAATTGGTCTCGAAAATTGTATTTTCAGACAGTTATGCTGCAGTAAAATCAAGAAATATTAATTTAACAGAAAAAAAAAAAATTATCCATTTTCAAACTTCGTAATACTTGTCTTTAAAATGCACCAGGTCTCAATGCTAGGTGCGATCAGCACCAAAAGTGGTTTCCTTGTTAGTCGTGCAAAATCAAATAGTGGGATATTAATTTGCATTTGAGACATTTCAAGTTGTGATGGGCAGTAGGGATGATTTTACTATCGAATGAATCATTCTGGCAATCGTACAAAACATAGATTCCAACTTTTGTATATACAGTAAACTCTGTCGATGCGGAATCGATCGGGACAGAGAAAACTTTCCCTAGTAGACAATATTCCGCCTTAGAGAAATTTAACTCTATGGATTTGCAGGGACTTGAAAATCTTTCCGAGTTAGACAGATTTCCGTCTTACACAGAGTCCGCCTTACAGAGAGTTTACAGTATTTCCAGTCAAATACCGCCAACAATATTTTAAGAAGAAAAGAAACAGAATCATATTTACCAATTTCGGTAATTTTCTTCATCAATTATCTTCAGAAATTTTGAAGATCAAAAGAATATTTACAGCCAAAGCGATATAAGTAAGCGTCCTATCTTAAATGGGAGAAGTATCCGCAAGATTAAAAGCGAGGTCACATCAATCAAGGTCATGCGCCACGTAGCGGATGGAGTGTGAACTACATGTAGATACCTAACTGTTTTCTTACTCACACCACTAAAATTGTAAAGTTTTTTTCACCTTGATTAATAAGTGAAGTGCCTCTGATAAGGCGGGGAAAACTTCGTGGTGGCAAATGTATCTGGATTCGCCTCTCACTACTCCGTTATTTCGCAATAAATTTGCAAACAAAATTCATTTCTTTGAGTGACTAAAGTTTTAGAAAATACGCGCCACACTAAAAGCTCGCGTATTGAATTATCACTCCGTCCACAAGGTGGCGCAACTATGTTAATTTACACCTGATTCCAGCATTAAGTTTGTTCGCTTACTTATAGCGCTTTGTTTACAGCTCTCTTCATTTAATTCCTATTAAAAAAATTTCCGATGAATATTTATGGTAGAAATAGAATTTAACCCTAGATCTACCGGGAATTTTATTCAAGTTTTAATTAAACGTTCTACACCAGAATTTTTATTTAAAACTATTTAACATATTTATTTACCGTATTTTTGTCTGGTTTATATACTTAGTTTATTTAAAGAAATTTCTGGTTTGAATGAATATTTTGTATGTACCTGTCGGGTCCAATGGACCCGTCTGGTAGACGGAGGGTCAAGTAAAATAAAGGTTGGCAGCTTACTCAAATGATTCACTAGAATATTAACACTAGAACTACCGTGAGTCGTCATTTCAACGACTACCATATGAATATATTTCGGTTCAACCAAAAATTTGATTATTAAAGAAGCTTAACCCCTTAATGTTCGCTTAATATTTGGAAAAAAACATCAGAAAAGTGCCACTTTTTTTTTTAATTCCAGAAATTGAATAATTATAAGGTTTCTATATAAAATATGCAATCAGTTCTTTTTTAAGGCGAAAAAAAGGATGTTATAGAACAAATTCATATTTGTGGAGAAGCCCTCTGGAGAGAATTCTGTGTTTTAATGTTTATTTTACACCATACAAATTAATCCGAATAAGGCCTTTATATTTCACATCTTAGACCTTTATGTATCATCACGAAACAAAGTTTTACAAATAATATTTGAAATAGTATAATATACATTAAATTTTGATTATTAATATTTTTTGAGTGTGATATATTTCGATACATGCAATACAAAGCGCGACATCACAATCAGCGTCAAATACCAAACCCAAACGCTAATATTCAGACTTCACACGGAAATGCCAGTTAAATTTTTCTGGTTTCAAAAGTTTTTTCCAGCAACAAATCTTCACCCCGGACATATGACGGGCACGAGAAATAAAGAACGACATCCCAGCCCGTGATATTGACGGGAGCGAGAATTAAGGTGTTAAAAAGTACAAAGTTGGAAAACGTTAAGTAACAAAGTTAAACTTTTTAAAATCAAAATTATGGTGTGAAATATTTTTATAAAACTTGACTCAAATTTCCGGTAGTTCTAGTGTTAAAATCATTTCTCGGACCATAACTATTTACAGTCTCTGTCAAAGCTGCCAACTATCGTTGATTTCTTCTTGTTTTTTCCAACTGACCCCTTTCAGGGTTAATGTAATTATATTCATAAATTGATAATAAATTCACACCAGAATTTATAAACAGTTTTATTTGAAAATGTGTAAAAGCTTTTCTTCACATATTTAATAGAAGTAAAAGTTTCTTTCTCAAAATTCTGGTGCCAATGTGGCACTTACGGATTGTATTTAAGTGCTTCAAAACGCGAACCATTGCTTTTAACCCCTTAATTCTCGCTCCCGTCATATTCTCGGGCTGTGTATGTTACTCAAATTGTTAGATTCCCGCCAGTTTTATAAAATAGTGAAATTGGCTACATTTTAGTATCGTTTTTACTGTCATTAAATAAGGGAAATATTTCTTTTTCATAAAAGTGGTGCCAATAAGCAATTTGAATTATTCAACCGTAAATTAATTCGAGCGTTAAGGGGTTAAAGGGGTTATCCGTTAAATACAGAGTAATGCATATCTGTATCACTTTTTATTTAACTTTCAATAACAACCATATTTATACAAAAATATTAATCTTGTGAAATTACAAATTTATGCTCGTAAATAAAGTTAAAAAAATAACTTAAAATTTCTGGTGTCTAGCATAAGAATAAAAAACACAATTCTAAAAGAATGATTGACGCATTTAACTTTCTCGCTGTGTAATTGTTTTATCAAAATAGATTAAAAAAATGCGTATTTAATTTCTTCATAAAGAATTTTTATTCTTTTGCCACCGGTTTTCAAAAATTTTCGCCTGATTTAATCGGGAAATGCTCCGAATAGATAAGGCAAAATTTACAATAAAAGGTTGCTGGTGGGAATGATCAAGGAGGGGTAATTGGACGGAAAAATGCATCCCGATAAAATCTCGGGTTGCGCAAATTTTGCTACTCTTACGTTGCCCGAGAAACTCTCGGGTTGCGCAGCGAGAGGGTTAAGGGATACGTTTCACAAAATAAAAAATTATATAAAATAAAATATTTAGATCCATACCTGTGAAAATATTTAACAATTTGTAATATTTTAGTTATGACAGTAGTTTTTACTTTTATTGCTGATGTGCAACATTAGAAAAGGTTGACGTATTATACGAAAAATGTATCTCTGATTTTTTTCATTATTTTTCATGTGTAATAAACCTTTCTGAGGATCATATAAAAATTTTTCGAAACAAAATAAATAAAACAGGCATTTAAGGGTTAAATGGACTGAACCCTTTGCACTCCTATGTCGAGTCATCATCTTACTTTGCAAAATTAGATTTTTGGCACCATTAATAAAGTAAAATAAAATTTATATTTGATTAGAACATTTTTGAAATTGTGTAACTGAAGGTAACTTCCTTTTAAAAAGTGGCGCTGACCGAATTAAATTTGTGTAAGAAATGCCTGAATCGAAAGGGTTAATTTGATAAAGCCAAAAAGAGCTTCTTCAAACAGAATGTCTTCATCATTGATTGGAATTTAAGTCAGAAAGAAGTATTTAATGAAAAATTTATTGTTTTTAAATTGTTTCTTAATTCGATCATTTATTTGATAAAATTTCTGGTTGGTTTGAATTTTTTTTTTAAGTTATAAGCAATATTCCACATTATTTTGTAAATTCTACAGTAAATCTTTTATTTAGCAACCTTCTGATTTGGTGTTTCAATTCATTTAAAACTCAAAAGAATAACTCGGAAAGAACGAAAATGGCCGCTGTGAATGCATTGTAGGTGTTTTGGTGTTAAAATAATAAATAAAGAAAATATTATTTCCCCGACCAGTGTAATTTATTAGTAATGCAAACATTTCTGATTATTATTTCGCAATTAGTTCGTTAAGTACATAATACATAAATAACATAATCATATTTGCAAAATATATGTTTACTCTTCTTAAATTTTGTAACATTTTTTAGATGATGCATAAATATTCGTATCAGAAGAACAGAGATTAATATATTTAACAACAGAATTTTTTTAAATAAATATTACATAATAAATATTTATATTTAAAACAAGTCTCAAAATAATTGAAATACCCAACACTATTTGAATGTGATGCAGCCTTCTTCAATACATATGAAGAATAAACACTTTAAGTAAATAGAGAGCCTTTTAAAAGATTATGGTTTAGGCACGTTTTCCCATATGCAATGCTTTGAGAGAAAAGCGTTCACATAATGTATTTTAATCGTTTAAAATTGTTCGATTTTATATTTGTAAAACATTTTGCTTAATCATTTTGCATATGTATTCAAACCAAAGCTACTAAATAATACGCATGTTCAGATAAACTGAGGAAATTTCGCAAGTTGATTATAATGGTTGGTGATCTTTTTGCATACTGTAAAATGAAAAGTTGAGATCAGAAAAACTAAAAAGAGAAATTATGAAATATTAATCTAAATTTAACCTAAAAGCAAGTAGATCAAAATCAGAATCTAAATCGCTTTGATGAACTGGGTAAACCAAGATTAACTTGTGGCTTTTCTGCTCTCCTCGGCAGCTTTTTTCATTAAAAACTCGTGGTAAAAGAGGACAATGGAGCTCATGTATCTTTAAAAGAATTTACATGATGCACCGACTACAATGTGGGGCTAGTGTGCACTAACAAATTTAATACGTACTCAACACGCTCAAAGTACAAGCGCTCTGATTGAGATCGAAAATTCATCCACATATTGTTCGTTTTTCGCTGTTCGCATATAGCTCTAGCCTCATTTATCCCAATAAAAGATTTCCTAATGTTTCTGAAAATTTATGTTATAAAAATAATATTATTACACAGAAAAATTGATTTTCAAAAAACATATTTTCCCATAAGAATTTTTATTGCCTTCAGTGTAAGGAGAAACTGTATGAACAAATAAACATTAAAATAACATACGCAATGAATAATTTGTTTAACTTTTGAAATACTAATTTAACAAGTTTCTAAAAGTTAAAATCAAATATTTGCTATTGAACTAATCACATTTTAAACGATATCCAATACTCTTTTAAAATGAGTTTGATGTGAAACGCGGTTTTCTTAATTTGCATTACGTTTAGAATTCATGCTGAAAATATGTGGATAGAATCTTATATAAGTCCTACGTAATACAGATTTTCTATGAGTCGAATTCTAAAAATTAATAATAAAATTTTAAAGCTGTAAATTAGTAATTGTACAAACTTTTAATTTGATAAACATAACATCGCAGTTTTATCAAGTTTTGGTATGTATATTCAACAACTATTACCAATAATGTTAGAATATGTCATTTCACATTTGGAGGAATTAGTAGAAATATGTCAAATATCTCATAGAAATTTCTTGAATTATATTATTCTTGATTCCATATTATAGCTATATTTATATAATATCAATATTTAAAATAAATCTACAAAAATAATGTCATTCGAAATATATTTATGTAAAAATTACAAAAGAGAAATCTCAGCATGAAAAAAATAATTTAATAGAGAGGTTCAATAAAAAAAAGCAGACAGTGCAATGACGATTTTTTTAACACTTTCCAACATATTTGAAACGCGTTTATGAATTCGGTTTGTCTGTCTGCCTGTCTATCAGGGCTCTAACTTTCGTAAATATATTTCGATTGCCGTGAAATTGATATATATTATTGGGGTTTACTATGGCAGGTTTGGGATTCAAAATGAAATATGTAACGTTTACGGTTCATTTATAGGATCACACAAAATAATTCCGTTACATTACGGCCAATGGGAAAAATCGTTCTCGGTGCATTTGAATGATATTACGTTAGCTTTAACAATTATATATTTAATTAATTAAACAATGAAAAAACAGACAAAGAAGGTTTATGGACAGTTGAAGAGTGGACAGTTGAAGAGTGGACAAATTTCAGTTTTCGTCATTAATTAAAAGTGCATAGTTATCATATTTACGATTAGTGGGGTTAGAGACCTCTTAGTCTAGTAATTCTTTTTTTTTTCTGGTGAAAAGATCTTAGTAAAATTCATGCCGGGAAATATTTCACAAAATGTGGTACAGATGGAATAAAAAATAATCCACTGAGACGTATGTGTCATAACCGGTTATCGAAGGGTTAACAAAGTGGATATACTTCTTGTGCTTGAATTTCCAAAGAGTCTATTTAAGATTAGAAAATTCCTTTTTTATAATTTAAATCTCAGCATTAGCTATCGCCTCTTTTAATCTTCGAATTTTTGATATTTTTCTGCGATTAAATAACACAAAAATATATTAAAAACTGTGTATACACCATGTATTACGAATACGATTCATAATATTGTAACATTTATTCAATTACATATAAAGTAAAACAATAAAACTAGAAAGTAGGAATTCTGCTTTTTTCAAATTTAGTGTCGCCCCGATGACAAAAAAAATATATGTATATAAATATAGATACAGTAGAGTCCCGATTGTCCGAGTCAATCGAACTTATACATTTGGATTGGATCATTTTCTTCTGGTGAACTGATGGCTTCCATTATTATGAAACAGTCATTATAAATGAAGTGTTAGGTGAAGATGAAAAAGCAGTCCTAAAAAGTTAGAACTCTGATTTTGTGGTCAAAATGGGAAAAATGGCCATAATTTTTTTTTTTTACAATTCCCCCCCCCCCATTCTGACCAGAAAATCAGAGTTCTAACATTTTACGGCTGCTCTTTTATCTTCACCTAACACTTTATTTATAATGACTGTTTCATAATAATGGAAGCCATCAGTCCGTCAGAAGAAAAGAACTCGGTGAAAGCGGAAGCTCCGATAATCGGGGCTCTACTGTAGTTCAGTTTTAAGACTTATAACACGGGATTTTATTTTACATAAAGTGACGTTATCCACATCCGCTGAAGAATTCATAATTTGCGATACAGTGTTAAACAACATCTACAGTAAATTACGCTTAGGACGTCACTATCGCTGAAAAATACACAAACCTAAAAAAAAAAAAAAAAAAAAAAAAAAAAAAAAAAAAAAAAAAAAAAGATTTCGTCATTCAAAAAAATCGGCTATCTAAAGATTCACAGGCCTTCATTTGTTTATATTATTAATATAGATATGTAAAATCAAATTTAGTTTCTAATAACTCCATGTTTTATGAGAAATCCTTCATTTTTATTTTTTCAAAATAGCACATATTTTAATTTTTTTTTTCAGTTTTTATGGGAAAATGGCAACAAAAAGATATGATTGTTTTTTTTTTCTTTCACTTTCTACAGAAATGGGGTTCTTCCGTTGCCAATATTAAGCAAATGGCTCTAAAAACTACAAAAATAAAATAATATCTCAAAAATAAATCGAGATGCAGTTTTCAAACTGCATTAAAGAGTACCTTTTTCCGAATACGACGGTATAAAAATCGAAAATGAGTGATGCTTAGAGGTTTAAAAAATTGCTATAGAGTATTTAATCCTATTGCTTTGTTTTACGGCTGGCTTCTGTAAGGTAAGGCTATTTTTTGGAATCTACACAAAATAAGCTGGGAGAAAGAAACAGCATACCGTACCTGGGGCTAAAAAATCCTGACATATTTCATCAGCAACAAAAACAAAAATCTTTTAAATCTGTAAAATCGGTACAAATCTTTTTTTTTCTTTTTTTAAACAGTGTAGCATAATGCATAATCATTATTCAAAATATGAAATAGCTTTTTTAAAATAGAAGGTAAAAATAAATTCTGCTTAAAAAGCGAACTGTATAAATCGGTATTTATACATTATCATAAATTTCCAGTATTTCGACATGATACATTAAATTAAATTTATAGACTTCAGACGGTAAACTTTTAAAAAATATGTTAGAAGAAAATGTAAACTTGTTTTCTTTTACAATAAAAAAAAACAGTTAATGCCCTGTTATTTATTTATAAATTGATTAAAAATTAAATCTGATACAATTTTCACTGAAAAAAAATCATGAAATGAAAACTTTTTTCGATTCTAATTGTTTTTACACGATCAATGGTTTGCATGTTTAATGGTTTACTAGTATTGAAGGCCACTAATTTTATAGTAATCTTCACCTTATCCAATTAGAGAAATATGCAGTGAAATAAGGTAACAAACAAATATAATTAAATAAATTAAATACAATCTTCACTGACCAATGATCTTTAAATGGGAACTTGTTTTCTAATGCACCGAATTCTTTTTTTTTAACACAATCATAGGTTCAACCCTTTCAGGGGCAGTGGTCTGCTTATAAGACCACTTAATTTTAATTCCCAAACGCTACAATGGCACCAGAATTGTGGTAAAATATTTCCTCTTTAATAAGTAATGTGAAATATTGCCTCTTTCTAATTTACAAAAAAAAGTTTTGGCAAATTCCAGTGTCAATTATTTATTTAATATTTTTTTGTATTGAAAATTCTTTGCGTCTGAAAAGGTTAAAACTTTACAGACATAGGAATACATTATTTGTTGCGCCTAAATAAGAAATATATTTAAATAAATTAAAATTTAAATTTCAGAACACTGGTAGCAATCTGGAATTAAAAAAAAACATAACCCAGCAGGCAACACTGATAGGAAAAAGAGAAAAGTCATGAATTCGCCAGATTCGTTCAGCGAGTGTCGAGCAGGAAAATCAACTGGTAGTTTAATTTATTTATTTGTTTGATTATCTGAGAATATATACCTTCACAAAATAAATAAAATTTGCTATTTCAAAAAACATTTAAGCAATCAAGCACTCCCAATAATAAAAAAAAAATAGCTCAAATGACAACACTGGGAAAGAAGAAGGGCTTGAAAACGCCAATCTCTTTATGCACACGTCGAGACAACAATTCAACTATTTGTTTAATTTATTCATTTTTTTTAAAATGAATTGAGGTCATATTTCATCATAAAATAAATAAAATTTACAATTCCATGAGAGTTGTAGCAATCAAGCACTTCCGAATACAAAAAATCAGAAACAACAAGACTGCAGGGTTCGCACAGTTTTACCACTAAATTTTAACAGTATTTTGAAAGTATTTTACTGCAGGAAAATATTGCAAAATCTGTGAATAAAAGCGGGGATTGCGACTTCTGTGTTTTAAAATTTAAATGTAAATTATCTTATCATTAATAGTGGTGTCAGAGTCATTGGAAATTCCAAGGAGAGTGCGAACCTTGAGACTGGTGAGGAACAGAATAAGTGCTAGAAAACGCCAATCCCTTTGTGTGTCTCCGACAATTAAATTGTTCGTTTAATTTATTCATATGAGATGATACATCAGCTTGTATTTTGACAATAAGTATGTTCGTTTATAAGTTTTCCAAGAGATGAGGACATGCTATACAGCTCATATTCAAAATATTAGAATAATTGAGAAAAAGTAATAAAAAAAAATATTTTTCATTGATTTTTTTTTAATACTAAGTAAATGCAAATCAATTTCTTATAATTTATACCTGGAATGTTTAGATAAGATTTTAACATTTACAAAATATAAAATACAGTACATTCTATTAAGTATACAGCCTTCTGAAACATCAAAATATTAGAATAAAATTTAGATTGGTTCAAAATATTAGAATATTTTATATTACGCAACAATATTACTTTATGAATATGAAGTAAATATTTAATATTTTGTAGCATCCCTTTAACTTTCATAACAGCGTACAATCATTCTTGCATACTATATACAAGGTGTTTACAAACATTTGTATCAATATTAGCCCAAATTCACTTTATACGTGCCACTAACTCAGTTTTACTTGAAGGAGGATTTTCTTGGGGGGGGGGGGGGATGGGGGAAGTTCTTCATTGTACACCGTATGTCGACGGAATTGAGGTCTGGTGAGTTTGGTGTCCAAGGAAGTACATTAATGTTGCTTGGCGGAACCAATTCTAAGTTGACACCCAGGTATGCGGTGACGCTAAATCTTGTTGGAAGATGAAATTATCTTCAAATAAATCTTCTGATGATAGAATCATGTAATATTCCAAAATTTGTTGATATACCTGAGAGTTAACCTTTTCCTAGGCGAAGCATAACTTTCCAGGTCCGTCTGCACTCATACAACTCCAAATCATGACACTAGTATCAAATTTTAAGGGACGTTTAAGGCATTCTTTATAAAATGCTTCTTGCTTCATTCTCCAAACTCGAATACCTTGATTACCATATGAAACGCAAAACATACTTTCATCACTAAATAATATATTTGTCCAATGTTCTTCGCTCCATAAACGTCTTGATTTAGGGGAGACTAGGACGTTTTACCATACGGGAGGCTTGACCCACCCATCAATTTTCATATTTAAATGAATTTTAGAGTTTTATCAATAGGTGTCAACGAAAGCTACTGGAATGCTCAAACAAGTATTCTTTTGATAGAGGTAATCGAAATAGGTGTGGAAAAAATCACTTGTGAGGCGTTTTCAACCTAAAAATTGTGTTTTTTAGAAATATTTGGTAAGCTTTTTTTCAAATAAATTATATCATCGAAATTTAAGCAAGTAGGTTTAAAGTAATGCAGAAATATCGAGCTTTCATTCCAGGTATAAAGATTGTACAGTAAGTTAGACTTAACATAATAATGTGTGTATTCTTTAGAAAAGGTCTATGTAGGGAGGCTTGACCCAGTCAATGTGAGGGAGGGTTGGCCAGATGTTCAAGGTTCCCTTAATTAAGTGTTTTTGGATATCTTTTTATTATAAACTGTGCATAATGAAAAGTTAATGGTATATACATAGAAGAATGTAAATTCTTTCTGTAAAGCTTCAGTAAAATGAAGAAAATGTTTAAAACTGACTATATAAAAATGTGAAAAATTGCTAGAAAATGGGAAAGTTGATAGGGACATTTTTCAATTTAAATGTTGTTTACAATAGGTAAATAGAAAGAGAGGGAAAGACTAGAAAGGACTAGAAAGCATGAAAGCGGCAGTCTTAACCCTTTGAGGGATAGTTTTATGTTTATAAAGCCACTTAATTTTAATTCGGAAATATCACAATGCCACCAAAATTTTGCTAAAATCTTTTCATTTAATATATATGTGAAATAAAGTATTTTTCTTATTTCCAAATAAATTTGTTCGTAAATTCCAGTGCCAGTCATTTATTTCAACATTTTAGTACTGAAAGTGCTTTGCCACTTAAAGGTTTAAAACATGTTAATGATAAGTTAACTACTCATGCGGTTGCAAAAGAACATAGCATCGATCGAAAAATTTTAGGAAGGTATGTAGAAAAATTTCACCAGGGTGAATACCGTAAGATAAACCCAAACTATGTGGCAACTAGAGTTGTCAAATCGAGTGTCACAAAAAATAGAACAAGGAGATAAAAAAAGCGGGACCGTTTCTCCTAAATCCGGACATAATAACATGAAACACTATGGAAACGGAACCTGTCTCTAACAGAATACTTCCTTAAATATTAAAATTTCATTTTCCCTGCTGTACTGTACAATTATACCTGCTCATACAAAATCCTGTTTAAAACAAAATTTTTCTGCTGTGACTTGCGATTGGGTCTTAACAGGCTTGTTTAAGACTCGTATTTTTAAAATATATATTTTTTTATAATAATTAAAGCATGTAGAATAATCTTATTTTGCTTTTTTTAAAACTGATTTTATTTCTCGTCACAAATAGTGAAATATAAAACAAAGTGGGTCGGTCAAACCTCCCATATGGGGGAGCCTTGACACATTATTTTTTCATGAATAAAATCAATCATTTTTCAAATTTCTTATATGTTACACTTATGTAGCGATTTTATTTTGATAACTGATTGTATAACGAATGAAATCATATATAAAACTTTATTCTACATTCAATATTTAAAAGATAAAAAATCATTTTGTAAAGCTTCATTTAAGGTGCAAGAATCGCACACATTTAAAACTTTTTTTTTTGCTATACTCTTCAGTTTCCTGTTATCTCTAGCAGATGTTTTTGGTTTTCGGCCGCCATTTCGGCGATTATTTTGAAATTTTCCATTTTTTTAATATTGTGTTAGTTTTTTACTAATGCTTGACTGCGTACAAGGTAAATAATTCGCTATATAACATTGGTTTTCACAGTGGCGATACAAATCAACCATACGAAGTTTAATAGATTCAGGAATATCACTCACACGATCCATTTTAAGACGAAAAAGCAAACAATCTGCAAAAAGAATACTTATTTTAAATAAAATCGTATTAATTTAATCAATGATGCCACCAGTTATTAATTGCTAATAACTAAAGGAGAATTAATTTGAAATATTCTAATATTGTAAACCTCTTGAATAAATATTCTAATATTTTGACTTTTCAAAATATTTTTTTTCAATTAATCTTTTCAAAAATGATATTATTTTTAAGATAATTAATAAGTTTAATCAACAATAAGTACTTAATAAAAATATCGTTTGCATATTTGCAATAAAAGACATTAAATTACCAAACGATATTTACAATGTGTAAAAAAAATGTAATTATTCTAATATTTTCAATATGAGATGTTTATACCGGGTATATATACAAAAGGAATAAACATAACTGAACATCACAGCCGGCTTCTCGACAAAATGTGGGAAATTGAGTCACCCAGAGTTGAACCCGCCAATGCAACTTTCGAAAATGTGTGTCATGATGTCCGTGGCCGCCCTGGTTGTCCCCTTCTGTTTGTTGTTAGTTGATAAACGAAAACAAACGCAGGGTTTGTACGGGTCCTGGATTTTTCCGACAAGGAAATTTTTCGACACCAGTATATTCTTATAGAAAATATGTGCTTAATTAATGCGAAAATATTCCTGCAGGCTGCCGTCGAGACTTTTTCCCCATTTTCAAGCTTTTTTTTTACATTAGTATTTGAATTTAAACTTGTAATTTTTAAGCCGCCACCGAAATACACTTTCTCAGTTGTTGCGAACCTGGTTTGTGCAAAGAGTCGTTTTAAAGATTATATTACTGCGCGCACCCAGGGGAGATTCATCTGTTTAGGAGTACTAGGCAAAGGAATTTTAGTTTATTTTTAAGTAAATATCACAAAATTCTCCCCCTGTCCCTTTTAAAATTTGCCAGTTATAATGCTAATTTCTTACTTGATTTTTTTACTATTTTTTGTTGAACTCATGTTTGTTTGTTGAACTCATGAACCTGTCTTGTACTCCCCCCTCCCCCCATCATTCTTTTTATTTTCCTTTCTGCTAAAGGAAAGGAACCTTGTCAGTATACGGGGATGTAGGACATAGGTCCTGGGTTCCTCGGCAAAATTTCTTCCCATCATCATCATTATCATCGAGCGTTTAACATGGATTAATTTTTCTATAAAAAGTACTGATATTTTCCCTAGAAAATACCGTGCAAAACACGTATTCTCTTTCACTTGTATTCTTGAATCATTATTTTAATTCCGTCAAAGTAACAAAACGGCTAATTTTTTTAAATCGAGTTTTAAATACTTTAAAACTTGTGTGCTTGAGGAGGGAAATGTAAAGATAGGTAAGGAATATGAGGAGAGAGGTGTGATGGTAGATCATTATTTTTAGAATAAAGTTAAAGATAGAGCTGAGAAAATACATTTAAACGGTTTAAAAAAATGTGAGCATGAGAAGGCAGAGTGGTAGTTTTATTAGAATTGACAGAGTAGTAGTAAAATTGTAAAGTTTCAATTAGAAGAGAGGAAGCCTATTTCTCAATAATGAGGAAGGTGAGAGATGTTGAAATAAAGATAGTTTTCGGGAAACGTTTCATCAATTATTTATTATTATAATGATGTCACAACTATAGAAGAAACAGTTCATTTTACTTTTTTAAAATTTTTATGTGCCGAAATAGCAATGGGAAAAATTCCGGTAGTTGGGTTGGGAGAACTTAGATGCCCAAATACTAATTAAATACAAAAAAAAAAAAAAAAAAAAAAAAAAAAAAAAAAAAAAAAGAATGAATGGAAAAAAAAGAACAGGAAAAGTAAAAATAAAACAACAATAATAACAGTAATAATTTTGACCAATCTAAATTTTACATGCTGGTGCAGTGTTGCCAGTGGGTCACTTTTTTAAAATTCAGATTTCTTGACTGGCACCATTTTTTTGAAATTGTAAATTTCCTCTTATTTTTGCCTTAATTAATATACCATTAAATTAGGGGAATTTTACCATTTCAAAAACGTGGGGACAATCAAGTATTCGGAATTAAAAAATATAGCCCACTGGCAACACTGTGCTGGTGGACCAGAGAAGAATGCAAACCAGGGTTGCCTGTTTGACCTCCAATTTTAATAGGGAATTAAAAATTTACACCGGAAATTTCGAAAGACTAATTTTACTTTATGTGGTTACTTTATGTCTCTCATTAAATAAAGCAAAAAATCTTATTCCTTATTTTTGGTGTGAACTCTAAATTTCTGAATTAAATTGGGGACCAAACAGGCAATACTGGTGCAAGCAACACTTTTTGCAAAGGATTATGTGTGTGGCGGACGGGTGTGTCAGCTGAAAAGAATTTTTTTTACAGCTGAATGCCGCCTAAACGCTGAGAATTCTCATTCTTTCTATAAGTATTCAGCTGTTAACACTGGAAAAATGTAACTAAAATGTAGTAAATTATAACTTCTTGTTTTTACTCTTATTTCAGCGGCCTGAAAAAAAAAATATATATATTATATGTGCATAATTTTTTATTAATATGAGATATTAAAAATGATATTTAAGATGAATTTTAGAATGACTCCATATAATTACAAATAAAAGAAATTTAAAATTCCTTATAATTTACTACATAGTTGCTTAATTTTATACATTTTCCTCACCAATGTAAAAAAGGAGTTTATTTAATCATAGATTCTCTTAATTAAAAAGCAAAATTTTACTATTAAAAAATAACTACTAATAAAGCATACGTGTTGACAGTTTATTTTTCTATGATTCATCGATTATTCTAATTATATGTACTTTTTATTTGTAAGTTAAATATATATTTACATACAAAATTAAAATGAAATCACATGTGAGAAAATGAATGGAAAAATAAATGAAAACGAAATATTAAGCACAAGAGAGTGAAAACACACAATACCAAAAAATATATATATTGGGATATTCCATATCAGCAGATGTTACATATCGGCGGATATTACACATCTGCTAACTTGTACGGTTTTTTCAATGGAACTATGCATAGAGAGGGACTGACATATCCTCAAAATTGTGAAGCTTCAACTATAATCGGTTTCCGAGTGGCTCATTACCCTCCACTAGTAAATTTACCTATTTAAAGGCCATATTATTGCAGAATTTCAGCCTTATTTAAGGCTTAAAACATACATTCATTATTACTGGTGGAATTTTACTTCGGCGGTACTCAGGTCTTGCACTTCCGTCATATTGTGACAACCTATTAGTCCAAGAGCTGTTATACATTTTAGGGAAGGTATTTGAGACACCCTGAAAATTTGTGCAACACTTATTTGTAATGGCTGAATACAAATCGAATGTCTGGCTGAAGGATCGTGGCACAAAAACTGTGCCAGACACGTGTCAAGTGCCATTTTTTTTTTACTACCCAAAAAAGGTATTTGAGGCACGCTGAGATTGAGACAGAATAATATTTATACTTAGAAAAAAAAATATTTTGAAAACGACAGACACTTTAGTCGGCCCAAAAACTGTGCCAGACACGTGTCAAGTGCCATTTTTTGACTACCCAAAAAAGGTATTTGAGGCACGCTGAGATTGAGACAGAATAATATTTATGCTTAGAAAACATATTTTGAAAATAGACACTTTAGTCGGCACAAAAACTGTGCCAGACACGTGTCAAGTGCCATTTTTTGTCTGGAACAGTTTTTGGGCCACGATCCTTCAGCCAGACATTCGACTTTGTATTCAGGAATTACAAAAGAAGTGTTGCACAAATTTTCAGGGTGCCTCAAATACCTACTCAAAAATGTTCAACAGCTCTCCTACTATATGCAACCTCCTATCAGTGTCAGAGAAAGAGATTATAATATTCGGGCTAACTTCCACTAGTAAAAATGAATAAGAATTTTTGCCATATTTCTGAGTGAAATTTTGCAATGAACAAGTCGCTAAAAAAAGGCAAAATTTTCTACGTTTTATTTTTCTTACTGGTGGAAGTTTGCTCCGGCGGTCATCAGAAACTGTTGATTCGGTGTAACAAAATCAGCCACCATCTTGTTTCCACCTCCTCTTCTTACTTCACTCTCAAATGGTAGGCTCTACAATACTATAATCTCCTCCTCCTTATTCATAACTCCATTGCTTTTTCCATTTTTAGGTGCGTTCGTAATTATATAAATACGTAGCACCTATAGTCGTCGTTCAGTCCGTCCGTCCGTCCGTCTGTCCGTCCGTCTGTCCGTCCGTCTGTCCGTCCGTCTGTCCGCATGTAACAGAGCAAAAACTACACAACCGAATGGTCTGAAATTTCAAATATATGATTGTTGCAAAATTTTGTCGAGCCATTTCAAATTTTATGAAAATCGGATGTATAGTTTAATTACAGAGACAGTCAAAAGTTTTTCTTTACATTACGGCCAATGGGAAAAATTATTGCAAGTGCATTTTAATGATATTAGAGCCTTCCGAATGATCTGAAATTTTAAAGATATAACTGTTGCAAAATTTTGTCGAGCCATTTCAAATTTTATGAAAATCGGATGTATAGTTTAATTACAGAGACAGTCAAAAGTTTTTCTTTACATTACGGCCAATGGGAAAAATTATTGCAAGTGCATTTTAATGATATTAGAGCCTTCCGAATGATCTGAAATTTTAAAGATATAACTGTTGCAAAATTTTGTCGAGCCATTTCAAATTTTAGGAAAATCGGATGCATAGTTTAATTACAGGGACAGTCAAAAGTTTTTCTTTACATTACGGCCAATGGAAAAAATTATTGCAAGTGCATTTTAATGATATTAGAGCCTTCCGAATGATCTGAAATTTTAAAGATATAACTGTTGCAAAATTTTGTCGAGCCATTTCAAATTTTAGGAAAATCGGATGTATAGTTTAATTACAGGGACAGTCAAAAGTTTTTCTTTACATTACGGCCAATGGGAAAAATTATTGCAAGTGCATTTTAATGATATTACAGCCTTCCGAATGGTCTGAAATTTTAAAGATATAATTGTTGCAAAGTTTTGTTGAGCAATTTCAAATTTTAGGAAAATCGGATGTATAGTTTAATTACAGGGACAGTCGAAAGTGTTCCGTTACATTACGGGGAATGGGAAAAATTATTGCAAGTGCATTTTAATGATATTACAGCCTTCCGAATGGTCTGAAATTTTAAAGATATAATTGTTGCAAAGTTTTGTTGAGCTATTTCAAATTTTAGGAAAATCGGATGTATAGTTTAATTACAGGGACAGTCGAAAGTGTTCGTTACATTACGGGGAATGGGAAAAAATTATTGGAAGTGCATTTTAATGATGTATCAGACTATGCGCTTTATGAAGTGCAAAAAAGTATACATTCAGTACAATATGGGGTGCAAAAAATAATTATAAAACTAGTTATAGTACGAACGCACCTCATTTGCCACGTTTGACGAGCAATTTCCAACTTGTTTTTCTCTTTTTAGGTGCGCTCGTAATTATATAAATACGTAGCACCTATAGTCGTCGTTCAGTCCGTCCGTCCGTCTGTCCGCATGTAACAGAGCAAAAACTACCCTATCGAATGGTCTGAAATTTCAAATATATGATTGTTGCAAAATTTTGTCGAGCCATTTCAAATTTTATGAAAATCGGATGTATAGTTTAATTACAGGGACAGTCAAAAGTTTTTCTTTACATTACGGCCTATGGGAAAAATTATTGCAAGTGCATTTTAATGATATTACAGCCTTCCGAATGATCTGAAATTTTAAAGATATAACTGTTGCAAAATTTTGTCAAGCCCTTTCAAATTTTAGGAAAATCGGATGTATAGTTTAATTACAGAGACAGTCAAATTTTTTCCTTACATTACGGCCTATGGGAAAAATTATTGCAAGTGCATTTTAATGATATTACAGCCTTCCGAATGGTCTGAAATTTTAAAGATATAATTGTTGCAAAATTTTGTTGAGCTATTTCAAATTTTAGGAAAATCGGATGTATAGTTTAATTACAGGGACAGTCAAAAGTGTTCCGTTACATTACGGGGAATGGGAAAAAAATATTGGAAGTGCATTTTAATGATGTATCAGACTATGCGCTTTATGAAGTGCAAAAAATTATACATTCAGTACAATATGGGGTGCAAAAAATAATTATAAAACTAGTTATAGTACGAACGCACCTCATTTGCCACGTTTGACGAGCAATTTCCAACTTGTTTTTTTTTGTGATAAATGCATACCATAATGCATATAATGTACCCTTGAATAATATCTAAAGTGAAATTTACAAAAAATAAAAAATTGATTTTTAATATTTTTAAGGTCCCTCGTCCCCTTAAAATAAGGCAGAAAATTCTACATAAATTTATTGGTGGAGCGGTAATCAACCCCTGAGAAAGCGGTTATAGTTGAAGCTTCACTATTTTAACCGTTTGAGTGCGGAGCGCTGTTGCCAATAGGCTACTTTTTTAAATTTCAGATTCTTGATTGGCATCACTTTTTTGAAATGGGAAAATGCGCTTTATTTAATGACATATTAATTGAGGCGAAAAGAAAGGTAATTTTACCGTTCAAAAAAGTGGTGGCAATCAAGAAATCTGGATTTTAAAAAAGTAGCTCACAGGCAACACTGGAGGAGCGCTATCGCGCAGCTCCGCACTCAAACGGTTAAAGATATGCCAGTTCCTCTTTATTAATAATTTCATGTTTTATGATTGCTTCCTCTTTTGTAAAATAATGTGTCTTATTTTCGCCTTATTTAATTTGTCATTAAACTAGACGAATATTATAATTTCAAAAAATTGCTGAGCAGGCAGTTTAAATTTAGAAAAAACTGGCAAACTTTTTTTTTTTATTTTTTTTTTAAAATCTAAGAAAAAAAGTTAGAAATTTAAAAATTGCATTGGAAAAAAAAGTGCGCTATTCCTATTCGTGCTAAAGAACTCCAATAAAGTATTAAAAAAAATAGGGAACTGAAAAATACAATCACAACGCAAAACTTCAAATCTAATTGAAAAATAAAAGTGGTAAAATTTTTAATATGTAGACAACTTCCGACGGATATTTTATGCATGATATTTAATAGTAGGCATTATTTACTGTCGATTTGTATCTATACACAAGGGTCGCATTCTATAGGGGAAATTTTATTCTTTTTACCACTATTTTGAAAATAATATCTTCATCGTACCTTTCTATAATATATCTTAAATAAAATGATCATGAAGATTATTGATTAAACCTATCAGGGGCGCCATTTGCATTCTGCAAACGGTTAATTTCAATGCCCTAACTGCCAGTTGGCACCAATAACTTTTTAGTACAATTTCGATCTTATAATATACGTGAATAAAAAGAAACCTTTTTGATTATTTTCAAATAAATTTGTTCGTAAATTGCGGTGTGAATTAATTATTTGAACGTTTTTGGAGAAAAAATGCCTTGCCCCTGAAAGGGTTAAGGGTTCTGATAGGAACCTAAAGTTTCTCCTACATAATACGACTCCTGTATACATTTATACGAGTTCTTACAGTAGAATAAATAAAGGGGGATTTTTTCCCCAAAAGCATTACTTTTTATGTTTGTATTACATTATGTCAATTTAATTCATTATTCCCATTGAAATTTGTTTGCTTACCACTAATATGTTTAATTTATCTCCCTGAAAAGAGACACTATCTGATAATTGTAATCAAGACAACATAATCTAAGTTACTTAAAATTATTGCAAACCCGCACTATTCTCTAAGCCTAAAGTCATTTTTCTCAAAGAAAATCATAAAGTTACTCATCGAAGTGGAAGGAGAAAGAAAAATATTCCAAAATGATTTATTCGTTAAATCTTTAATCATATAAAAATTGAATTTTGGTACCTACTTATACTACAGATTATAATAACTACCCTGAAGCTAAATAAATTTGTATTTAAAACATTTTTATATTTTTAATGCAGAGTTGTATTTGGCTAATACAAAATTTTGAAAATTTCAACAGTATAATCACAGAAAAAAATATTTGTTTGAACAAAAAAAAAAAAAAGAAAATTTTATGTTTAGTTTATACTGACTAACATGAGAGATATGTTTTGAAAATTTTATGAAAAAATATTCAGAAGTTTTTGAGATATCCTACGCATTATGCCCAAAAACGTGAGTGGAGAAAAATGACTTCAAAAATTCGGAAACGCCGCTTCAGCTATTGAGAGGGTTTAATTCTAAAAGCCACAATTTCTGTTCCATCGATAATTCTATGGAAACAATTATACCCAAATATTCAGAAAAGACAGGAGTTTAACTTCTCAAAAAATTAAAATCTCGGAAATCTTCAAGCTTTAAGAGCCCTGACACCCCTTAAAAGTCTACGTAGACAAAAAAACACACTGGGCCTTTTCTCGGAGCGATTTTGATATCTTGGGACTTGGTTCTTCAAAGGCTATCTAAAATACACAAAAAAGGTTAATAAAATCTTTAATAGTAACCTGAGTATCTATAGCAAATTTCATTTTCATATCTCATAAAAAAATGATTTTTTGAAGTTGGAAAGAGACTTTGTGGATATCCTATATATATATATATAAATAGCAGATTACTACAAGAATTACAATACAAATATCTCCACTAAGCGAGTTCCTACGACATTTCAAAGATGAATCTAAAACGAAAATTTTCGTAAGGAAATAGTATTGTAAAAGGTTTGATTTAATCTATATAAAAAGAGACCGGTCCACGGCCTGTCACGTATAAGCGGCAATAGTCGAGTAATCTCTTTTCGATATCATTGTGCTTTGTTAAAGATTTTTTAAATAAAAAGTCCTTTTACAACTTATATTGTGGTTTTAAATATAAATTATTTTCTCTGTAGTGATATCGTAACAGGGTTCGTACACTTCAAGGACTTTCAAGCACGTTTTACCAGAATTTTTGTAAAGTAATAGTTGCCTTATTTAATGAAACAAAAAAAAAAATCCATCTTCAGATTCATGGACTTGCAAATTACAAAACTTCTGGTACTAAAACGCCTAAAAACCACTAAATCCCTCGATGCGTATGAACCCTGTCATAAACATGTTTTTTGTTTAACCCCTCGATGGGAGGTGATGCAATTATGTCGTCATTTTATTCCCTAATTCTTACATTGGCACCCGAATTTTTGTATGACAATTTTACTTTTTTTTTAAGTTCACAAAAATATACTTTTAACTATTTATAAATAAATTTTCTTGTAAATACTGGTGTCAAACAATTATTTCAACATTTTACGAAAACATGTAACTTGTTTCTGAAAACGTTAATGTGTATTTCTGTTATTGAATATGCAACATTATTGATCGATATATTTGTTAGAAATGTCTGCAAAAACTATCTAGAAAAGTATTGTTAGAATTTATAATTCAGCTTACTATCCATCTACCAAAATTATTTCGTTTACGCAAAAAAAATGTCTATGTGTTTACATTTTACTAAAATTTGTAAAAACGGAACCATACCTTTAAAGGTAGTAAATCCGTGCTTCTTTCGAAATGCAGAATACTTAGTAAGCCTTGTATAGGAATTATATGTTGAGACACCTTTCAGTAAGTGTTATATTATTGTAATTTATTTTAAATGTTTAACTTCAAACATTTCGGCACGATGAACTAAAACAATTTCTAGAATTATGCAAACTTATGTGCATTTATTTACATAAAGACATTTTCTTTTATATATTTCTGGTATTAATGATAAAATTGTTTATTAACACTATTAAATAGTGTTATATTTATTTATTTAAAAGCGATGTCTGTTGCTAATCTGAAGAATACGCATACAAATACTTACAATGGTGAAATTTTCCAATATTGTTTTTATTGTTCTACAGAAAAGCGAAAATTACCATAATAAATTTTTGAATGGAAATATAACATTACGTTCTCTTGATTTTAGGCATATATTAATTATTTTTTTCTTTTCAGGACATCTATTGAGTCATTAACACCTTCGGGATGAGCGTCTCTTACAGAATCTTTAATCTTTAGTCACCGGATTTTTAAAACAGAAATTTTTGCCTAATTGAATCGGGAAAAAGCTCGGATTAAATAAGGCAAAATTTACAATACAATTTTACTGGTGAGAATAATCACCGATTTAAAGCAACTTACACAGCACGAATACCGGTATCTCGCCCCCAAGGGGTTAAGGGGACTGGGTAAGCGAAATTCAACTAAAAAATCGATTTTTACTTTTTTATATCATTAAATAGTTTAAACTTTTATCTTTTAAACGCTGTAGTATACATGTATACATACAAAAAAAAAAGTGTTGCATTTTTTCATTCTTTCTAAGAGCACTTCACAGCAGTAGGCTACTTTTTTAAAATTCAGATTTCTAATTGGCACCACTTTTCTGAAGTAGTAAAACTCCCATTGTTGTCGCCTTAAATAATGTCTAAGGCGAATTTTATTATTTCAAAAAAGTTGTGTCAATCAAGAAATCAGAATGTAAAAAAAGTAGTCCACTGACAACAATGCTTCACAGCTTTAATTGACTTTTTCTCATAACTTCGATTTTTCAGGTTTGTGTTCCTTTTTATCATTATCTATTAAACTTAAGAACTCGGATTTTTCTAAATACTTATGCTTTATAGTGCATACTTTAGCACAGGGTTTAGTGATTTGTTGAGAATTATTTATTTTAGGCAGTGAAATCTTACCAAAAATACTATTTTAAAAATGCCTTTCAAAATATAATTTATAATTAATTTTCAGTTTCATTTAGAAAGAAAATGGACTGATAAAATATGTAAAGCATCGTATTCAAACTATTCTAAAAAATCTAGACCTCTATCTTTCACCATTTCTGAGAAAAAAGTACATAGAGTTGCTGTATTTTAACATCCCCGAGATACAACTTATCCAGTCCCCTTAACCACTTAACGGCCGCATTAAATTATGGTTTAAAAATTCAAATTGCTTATTGGCACCACTTTTTTTGAAAAAGAAATGTTCACCTTCTTTAATGACAGGTAAAATGATAGCAAAATAAAGCCAGCGACACTATTTTCTAAAATTGATAGGAATCAAATGATCTGAATAAAAGACACAGCCCGTGAATATCACGGGAGTAAGAATTAAGGGGTTAAATATAATATATTTTTCTCTGTAGTGACATAATAAATAAGTTTATGCTTAAATTTGTATGCCATTAAATGTGTTAACCCCTTGGGGACAAGCGACACGTATACGTGCCGCATGAAGCGCTCAGAATCCTTGTTTTTATACCCGAGTAAAATTTTACTGCAAAATTTGCCTTATTTAATCAGCGCATTTTCTCGATTCAAGAAGACACAAATTTCTGTTTTAAAAAAACGGTGACAAAAGATTAAAAATTTCGTAAAAGGCTCCCGTCCCGAAGGGGTTAATCTCACCAACTGTGTTTTTAATCTGCTTTATAACATGTATACGAAGGGATAATTTAAAGTTTCATTTACAAGAGACTATTTTTATATTCTATTCGTGCCACTATTTAAAAAAAAATACATTTCTTAGTATATGTCTCCTGAAAATATTCTCAAAGCTTATAAAGTGGGGGCAAAGTAGCATTAAAAAATATTCGCTGTAATTGAACCTTTACAATATCCCGGCTTATATATTTTTCTACATTCATACTAACGAATAATATTTTTTTCATATTATCAGATTTATAAGTTATTTCTAAGGATTTAAATTATCCTACATACTCATATATAAGTGAACCTTAAATTTCAGAGCAATAATGTGACATTCCGTTTTAAAACTGTATTTTGATCTGCTAATACTTTCATTCCCTTATTTAATTCACAAAATTCGTAATCTTTTGTGTTTGGGCGTAGTGAACTATATGATAGTATTGGCTTTATAATGGAAGTGTATGATTAATATTGCCACGTGTTCCTTGTAAATCGTGACTCCAAATGCCCTTGACATCAGTATTTTACAGTAAATTTCTTCGCCTTATCTAATTGTAAAATTATCTGCGATTAACACATTAAAGCCGCTTGGCAAGAAAACTTGCCATGTAAAGCGAACAAAACTTTTAATTCTGAATACCAGTATTTTAGTTTGGAAATTTTCCCGTTAACTAAACTCAAATTTTAGCGATTAAATAAAACAAAATTACAATGTGGAAAAAACTGGTGTCCAAAAATTAAAAGAATTGTAAAAGAGACTCGTCGTTAATGGGTTAAAGATGGCAAAATACACTGTAAGAAATTAGTGGTGTCAGAGAATTTGGAGTCTCTTTTTACATGGGTCACATGACCACACTAGGTCAGCGATGCGAGTTTTACCTCCATTATTATTCAGAAATCCGAATTCATGCCAGAAATTAAAAAGAGTGTTCTTTATTTATTTAATGACAGAACTTTATTGATTACAGAAAGTATAAGTTCTTTTTTCAAATTTTCCGGTAATTAATGTAAAATTTCGGAATAAAAATTGAGATCAAACTTGTAAACCTGCACTAGGAATGATATGTATCTCAAATTTATGAATCGACTTACCAGCAGGAATATTCCGTATTATAAATTATGCTTTATACATAAAAAAAACTAGGTTAATTTCACTCTAGTTCTGCCTACCAAACTCAGTATCCCTTATCTCTCTTCCACCAATCCATTCCTTTAACCTTCCTCCATTTAAGTTTTCTTTTTAATCTTTCTTTATGAGGGTCATAAAGAAAGATTAAAAAGAAAACTTAAATTTGCGAGCAATTCCGTTTTAAAAATGTATTGCATATCTGCTAATAATTTTCTTTGCCTTATTTAATTCACAAAATTCGTAATCTTATGGGCGTGGGCGTAGTTAACTATATGATAGTACTGGCATTATAATTGAAGGGTATGATTAATATTGCCAACTGTTACTTGTAAATCGGGGCTGCAAATGTCCTAGATATCAGTATTTTAATGTAATTTTCTTCGCCTTATCTAATTGTAGAGTTATCTGCGATTAAAAATTGCGAAATACACTGTAAGAAATTAGTGGTATAAGATAATTTGGAGACCATATTTTACGCTTGTCATCTGGCAACACTAGGTCAGTGTTGCCAGTTTCGCTTCCACTATGATTCAGAAATCCGAATTTGTGCCCGAAATAGATCAGCTTCAAATGACGTCACACCCTAACAATCAGCATGGGAACCTGCTGAATGTTTTTTGTTTGCTTCCCCCGGGTTTTCATTTCCCGGGTTTCTCGATTTTCATTGGTTGAGCGCTAAAAGATCGGTGATTTTGATTGGTTGGTGGAAAATTTGTGGCATGTGGTCACGTGGTTGAAACTGATCTATTAAAAAGAGTATTTTTTGCTTTATTTAATGACAGAACTTTTGTGATAACAGAAAGTACAGGTTCTTCTTTCAAAATTTCCGGTATGAATGTAAAATTTCGAAATAAAAATTGAGACCAAACTGGCAAACCTGCACGAGGTATGATGTATATCTCAAATTTATGAATCGACATACACACCGGTATATTCCGTATTATAAATTATGCTTTATACATTACAAAAAAAAAAAAAAAAAAATCTAGGTTAATTTCACTCTAGTTCTACCTACCAAACTCAGTATCCCTGTTCTCCCCCCTCCCCGTCATAAAAAAAGATTAACCCTTAAATGCATGATCTTTTTATTTTGTTTCGAAACAATTGCATGTGATTCTCAGAAAGGTTTATTACAGGAAAAGTAATGAAAAAAAATCAGAGATAATTTTTCGTATAATAAGTCAACCTTTTCTTATGTTGCACATCTGCAATACAAGTAAAAACTAAAGTATTGCAAATTAGTACATATTTTAATAAGTTTGAATCTATATACCTTATTTTATATAATTTTTTATTTTTAAAACTTCCTCCCTAAATGCATGAATTATTCTATTAGAATTGTGTTTTTTACTTTATATTAACGATTAGGCGGCAGAAATTTTAAGATAAATTTTTAGCTTTATTTAGGGCATTTTTGTCATTTTTACAGGAATACTATTTCTATATAAATATAGTGGTTGATAAGAGTTAAATAAAAAGTGATGCAGATATGCCTCACTATACATTTAAGTGTTAAAAATAAGTTTTTATTCTCATTCCTCTACAGTCATTTTTTTTCTTTTTCATTTTCGAATAAGATTGAAAAGGTGAAAATCCGATCATTAGCGTTGAGAACATCTTTTAAGGATCTTATTAAAATTGCTAAAGCCATTCTCAGATACATGGGTTAAAAAATGTTGAGGAATATAATCAGATCAAGTTTTTGAAGTGCATTATGCTGAGAGATTTCAGAAAATAATTTTTATTTAATGCTTGTCATTACATAAACAATCTTTTAGAGGAAAGAAGCATCATACATAAAATATATTTTAGGACTATTCTTAATATCTATCAAATCTATATAAAAAAAGATTCCATGAATATCGAGTTATAGCAAGCAATATACGGAATGTCCAAAAAGGAATGTCCTAGTTATAAATTTGAATAGTATCAACTGTAAGCGTTGGTTCAAGGTCACAAATAAAGAGTAACTAAAACAGTTTTAGTTAAGCATATGTGCGATAAGTGCTTTTTAGGGATCCGTTCATCTGACAAAACCCTGTTCGTCTTCCTCCTCTGCCTGTCTGTCTGTCCGGTACAGAGCCCGTTCTCAGAAACTATATGTGTTGGGGACTTGAAATTTCGCATACGTATGGCTGAAACACAAATCATCAAATTTTGAAAAAGTCTTATATTTACCCTTACGACATAATATTTTTCCTACTTATAGCTGAACACCTCACATCAAACGACAAATCATAAAATTTTCAAAAAGTCTTATATTTATACATCTGGGCTCTAACTTGTGTATTTTAAGCTTTTTTTTTTTTCTAACTGAGCCGCTAATTAAGTTGAAGACTTGAAATTTTGCATACTTATAGCAGAACACCTCACATCAAACGACAAATCATAAAATTTTGAAAAAGTTTTATGTTTACCCGTCTGGCCTCTAACTTGTGTATTTTAAGCTTTTTATTCTAAGAGAGACCCTAATTACGTTAAAGACTTGAAATTTTGAATACTTATAGCTGAACACCTCACATCAAACTGCAAATCATAAAATTTTGAAAACGTCTTATATTTACCCTTCTGGGCTCTAACTTGTGTATTTTAAACTTTTTTTTCTAACTGAGCCCCTATTTAAGTTGAAGACTTAAAATTTTGCATACTTATAGCAGAACACTTGCAATCACACGAAAAAGCATAAAATTTTCAAAAAAGTCTTATATTATTTACCACTCTGGGCTCTAACTTGTGTTTTTTAAGCAATTTTTATAACCTCCCCCCATTGTGTCCGGTGAGTGCTTTTCTAACTTTTGCCGAGACCACTTTGACCACTCTTTCATATTGTGCACATAGCCTTACATCATTAAGTTCCTCTTTTTACCGCCAGGGGGCGCCTACCTATCTCGCTTGCTATGGGCCCAATCCCCTCGACTAATATACACTGGTTTCCAAAAATTAAGGAAATATCACAAAAAGAGCGATAACTCGTTCAAAAATTAACCTAGGAAATTTGGATATGTTGCTAACTAAAATATGCTGAATAAAATTACAAAATAGAGCTTAGTGGCGCTGCTATCGGATTACGCCATTTGTGAGGAGCATAAAAATGCATACTAGAGAGTACGGCTGCTGGTGTCGCTGTGATTATGAAATAAAAAAACTGAGATAGCCAATTCATTTGTATGATCCCGATGTATCATTTGACCGCGTAACTGCGATATAGAGCTATTGGATGATTGGAGGTAGGGCAAAGTCAGATAGAGGTGGCCAGATGGCTAAATCTGAATCCTTCTGTTATTCATAAGCTTTGGAAACAATTTCAAACCACTGGTTCGGACTCGAGAAGATTTAGCCAAGGACGGGCAACAGCTACGACAAGCACCGATGACCAATATTTGCGGTTATGTTTACGAAGGAATAGAACAGCAACCCCCTCTCATCTTAGATCCTCCCTTGTTGCAGCCACTGGAAGGTTGGTGTCAACGTCTACTGTGCGTAGAAGGCTTGATGAAGATGGTCTTTACGCGATACGATCAGACATTTGTCTGCCGCTCTCCTCATGTCACTGGAGGGAACGTTTAAGTTGGGCACTTCAACATGTCCACTGAATGGCTGATCTATGGAGGCGTGATCTCTTCATGGATGAGTTCCAGTTTAGCCTTCAAAGCGATAGTAGGCATTGTTTTATTTAGAGAAGACAGGGAACCCGCAATCACCCATCAAACATTCGTAAAAGTGATTCGTATGGAAGAGGCAGTGTCTGTGTTTGGAATGGTATCTCTTTGGATGGACGTACAGACATATATGTCTTTCCACGTGAAACTGTGGATGCTCACGTCTATATAGATGACATTCTTGATGTTTATGAGAGCCCTTATGCCGGTGCAATAGGTAATGATTTCCTGTTACAGGACGATAACGCTAGACCGCACACGGATCACATCGTAGAAGATTATCTTCAGCACCAAACAATTCAGCGCATGAAATGGCCTTGAATCACTCGATCACTGGACTTGAATCCCATCGAGCATGTTTGGGATGCTTTAGAAAGATGTGTCGCTGCTGTCAATCCCACTCCTCAGACCCTTGCCACGCTTGAACTGCTTTACAAGAGCAATAGCTCGCAATTCTTAGCGAACTTATAAATCGCACAATTGACAGTATGACACATCGCTGTATGTACTGTATTGCTTCTAGGGGTGATCATACTCCATATTAAAGTTACTTTTACTATACCAAACTGACACATTTATTTTCTTCATTTTACAATTGTGTTAATTTCTGAAACACCACAATCGTCTAGTAATTTCTTTTAATGTTATTTTATACCTTACTATATTTTGTACATTGTGGCTCAGTTTTATTAAAATCTACTTGTAACATTTTGAGTAATCGCTACTTTTGTTGTTTTTCCTTAATTTTTGTAAACCAGTGTATATACGGATAAGTTGTAAAACGGAGTTTCGTTCGGATAGAGGTTTGTGTAGATTAGAGTATGCTCCCCAGGTTGCGAAATGTGGAACTAACAGATTTTGCAAAAGGATAACTTGTTTTGAAAGGCATATTAACGAAACCCTCTGTGCGATGTGTGATCACACTTACCAATTGTTTTTTTACTGGCTTGCAGTTCAACATACGCAAAATTGCGACTACTGTCTGTTTCGTTTAAATTTTAATTGTGATCTTAATGATCAGGTACCTAATGATTTGCCATAGTTACGACACACAGCTGCAGAGGCTGTGTCTTCCATTATTTCGGACTTGTTAACCGAAGTGTGAGAAGAATTGGACAATCAGTTTGATGTGTGCCGTATAACTAAAGGTGCATATATTGAACATGTGTAAGAAAAACTAGGTTAGTTTACAATCAATTTGATGTATGATTTATTGTAAATAGTCTAAATTATAATGTTATAATAGACCATTGAAACTGGGAAATTCTTTTATGGACTCCGTATACTGTAAAAAATGGACTAAAATACGGAAAATGTACTGGCAATCGAGATACCAGTACTATTTCCAAATTTTAACGAAATTTTTCCCCCGTAAATTCGAGAAAAACGGAATTTTTTCTGTAATTTACGGGCGAAATTTTCCGGTAAAATACGGAAATAGTACTGGCGTCTTGATTGCCAGTACATTTTCCGTATTTTAGTCTGTTTTTTTTTACAGTATATATTATAAAATACTTCAAATTTAAAGAAAAGTAATGATAGATGTACATGGCCATAAAGATAGAAATTTAATGATATTCGTAAAGTTTCTTTTTAGATTACAATTTATTTTGAGCAGATTTTAATTATTTTTATATTTAAATTTTTGTATGCGTTTGCACTTACATACAGAAAAAAATTCTTTTCGTTATTTAGTATAATTGCTTTCAAATTACAGCGCCATCACCCTCTTAATTGCGAGATAAAAAATCGAAATCATAAAAATATTTTTTTCATGGTTGAATAAAATCTTGTATAATTTTTCTGAAACATGTAATTTAACCCTTTTCAGTCGAAGTACATTTCCCAGGCACAGGCATCTCTTACACGAACTTATTCGGTTTGCACCACTTTTAATTAAGGAGTATTTTTGTTGCACTTCAGAACATATGCAAGAAAAATCTACTTAAACGCATAGTTTTAAAGTATAGTGCTGGAAATAGAATATCACAAAAGAATCGTGTATATAAAGCTTTATGCCCCTCTGGATTGCACTAACAATCTAAAGCGAAACCTGTCGTCATCGCTTGTGTATAAGGATTGGGCGGCTATTTGCCGACACTCTAGCGCAAAGCGTTAAAATTTCTCTAATTGCTGAAATTCCCAGCAAATATTAACCAATTAACCGTCAAAACTATAAAGTTGAAATTTTCAACTTTTTAGCTGAACGTCGTTTGCCACCACAAACTCTTAGAGATAATTTTCGCTTTATATTACTTAAAATTTTATGTCTTAAAGTAAGACCTTTTTTTTTTTTTAATTGAAGTTTATTATAGTTGTGGGCAGAGCTGTGCGAAATGAAAACTGGGCAAAGTTTCAATTTGGTGCCCCCCCCCTTCTATATGACAGTTGTCACGAACTGGATAAAGTGAGGAAACAGAAATAAATTCTATTGAATAAATATTTCGCGTGTATTTTAGAGTTTCTAAAACTCTAAAATACACACGAAATATTTATTTCGTGTAAGTATTTAATTTTTAATTTAGAAATTCTGAAAAATTCCGAAAATAACATAAGAGAAAATTGCATTTATTTGTTACAGCTCGTAATGTTTTGTCACATATTGTTTTAACCCCTTGAGGGGCAATCAAAAATGGCTTTAAGTATTGAGTTCTCACCGGAATAATAATAAAAAAATAAATAATGAAAAGCAATTTCATAACGATTTTCCTCCAAAGTTAAAAATATAAAATTCAGTTAAAATTTTCTGGTGAGAATCTTGTTTAAATTAGGTGGGATATATTTTATCCCACCGCCCCTCAAGGGGTTTTAACCATTTTCATTTGTTGTTAGCAGGGCTTAATTTCTAGCAAAAAAATTACCGGAGCCCTAATAATTTGCAGTACTAGCAACCATAGCTTACCCCTCCTTTCCCCCGTAGTCACTTCAATCTGCATATTTATATTTCATGTATTATTTGCAAAATTTACAGTATTTTTTTTTTTTTAATCAAAATACAAATTTTCAATTCATCTATCTGCATACACTTAGTTATCAACTATTTCACTTTTATAACTCCTTCTGAATAGAAATATTTGCCTAATCTCAATGTTAATTAATCGCGGAATTATCCTATTAAATATGGTACGGATTATGATTCAGAAATCTTGTTAACTCAAATAAGGAATTGTTCGCAGCTATGCATTTTTATAAAAAAAAAACTGAATGAAATTTACAGAAACTAATATTTATATGTTGAAGAATCGAACAATGTTCTTCAGTTTCCTATAAAAGGTGAATCTTCAACTATAATCGATTCCTTCAGCATAACAATTTTTCGCGATGAGTCCCTGAAAATCAGATTAAATTAAAAATTTGACACGGAGATATTTGATGCTTTTATAGAAAAAGAGGAAACGCTGTTCGACTGCTTTTTATCAGAATAACAATACATGGTAATTATATCTTCTTACAAATGAAAGTGACTTCGTAAATGTACAGAGCAGAGTCTTAGCATCGGCAGCGTTTACATGACAGAGTTTAAATTTAAAATTACCTACAATTTTAAATTTTATTCTGAATGATACCCCAACAGGAAGAGATATCGGCTAAATTCAGTTCTAGTACAAAAATTGTCGGTATATACGAGCAGAAGTAGAAAACAAATCTGTTAAGGGACTTACGGGTGTTACCGTTTTATAACTATTATTACTATTTTACAAACTATATATTTATTAAAGATAATCAGTTCTGAACACTTTAAAATAAACGTCATGAAAATACTTTTGTATAGCCAAAATACATACAAAAAGAGCTTCAGTTTGGAAACGGTATAAGTTTGAAAGTCATTTCTCTTACTAAGATTTTTGGCACTGCACACGATAACTTAAAATGTTTTCGTTTTTCTTCCTTCTTGAAAATCAAAGGAACCTAAATTTACCTCTCTTACTGTTCTAAATTTTTCCCCAGGAGATTAAGTTTCTGAAATTTTTGAAATTGCAAATATGCTAATTATCATTTACTTCAAAAATATACAAATGGGATAAATACAAATTATATGATGTTGGGCGACTGAAATGTAACTACCAACATTTCCATATTAGATGCATAGTTTCTCTTATGATCTTGCGCGCCTGCTGTCATGCTTTGTTCACTTCTCGAATGATAAGTCTAATATGGTGTGTAAAAAATAATTATTCGAAATTTGCTTTAAAAAATCCTAAGTAAAATAACATTTACGTATCTATCAATTCCCTCAAAAATTATTCTTTAAAAATATGATTACATTAATACCCCGACTTACGTCACCCCCAGGCATGGGAGCGTTCCGACCCAAATGACCGATTATTACCACTAAATTTTAATAGCATTCTTTGCTTTATTAAATCTCAGAAACTCTGTCAGTAAATAATGCTTGAAATACTATTAAAATTTAGTGGTAGTAATCGGCCATTTGGGCGGAGCTCTCTCATTCCTGGGGGTGACGTAAGTCGGGGTATTACCACCGCCCCCTGAATACTAGGCCTGAGCGCTCACACAAAAATGGCGGCTGCCGAAGGCGGATTTTTTTTAGCGTAGGTACGGTCCCTTAAATGTGGACACCAGTATTTTATAAAAGATTTCTCTACCTTGTTTATTCTCAGAAAAATGAAGTGGAAAAAACTTCAAAAAATTACTGGTAGGAAAATTTAAGGGACCGTACACACGCTGAAATAAATCCGACTTCGGCAGCCGCCATCTTTGGTCCAGCCACAGCCCTCTGAATACTAGGCCTGAGCGCTGGACCAAAAATGGCGGCTGTCGAAGGCGGATTTTTTTCAGCGTGTGTACGGTCTCTTAAATATTCCTACCAATAATTTTTTTAAGCTTTTTCCGCTTCATTTTTCTGAGAATAATCAAGGTAGGGAAATCTTTTATAAAATACTGGTGTCTACATTTAATGGACCGTACCTACGCTAAAAAAAATCCGCCTTCGGCAGCCGCCATTTTTGTGTCATTTTTGTGTGAGCGCTCAGGCCTAGTATTCAGGGGGCGGTGGTCCAGCGCTCAGGCCTGGTATTCAGGGGGCGGTGGTATTACTGTATAAGATACAAAATGTGAAAAATGGTAATTTTTTTTAACTTTTTACATTTTTTAATAAATTTAGATAAATAAATAGTAGATTTACAAAAAGGACAAAATTATATTTTCTATAATTTGTTTTATTTCTTAACGAAAAGATAAAACTACAGAAAGAAAAAGCCTCCCAAAATTAGGTAAAAAATGCAATATCATTGGGGGAGGGGGGCGGAAGAGCGCGCGAGTTTCGTAGATAATGTAAAGGGGGCGCAATGTGCAAAAGTTTCAGAAGCACTGCAGTAAGATATTACGAAAGTACATCATAAAACAATCAAATTTAAAGAACTTAATGAAATGTAAATATGAACTTAATCATATAATCCAAGGAAAGATATATCCAATAAAAAAAAACAAAAAAAAACCTATAAACGAAGTTTAACATCCTGCTAAAAAAGAGACTTACGAAAACCTAAAACAAGTTTTAAAATGGTAAAAGTCCTTTCTTTAAGCAGAAATTTCTTTTTGGGGTTAGGGTAGGGGACGATGCAATGACTTTGAAAATAAAAATGTACGTAATTACACTGGCGAAGAATTCCAGATATGCATATAATGTGCGTATGTTTTTTTAAGAAAAAAAAAAGAATGACCTTGAAAAAAAATCCCGGAAAATAATCAACGGCCAAAAATAAATAAAAAATAGAGATGATAGTATAAATTTGACCCCCCCCCCCTGAATTCCTTCACCCGGGGCGAGCGTCATCTCCCCCCCCCTTTCGCACGGTGCTGGTGGTGGGTATGTAAATAACTTAAATATGTGCATTTATTTCAACCGTTGCGTGAAAAGGAACACCAGCGGTTAATGGGTTAAGCCCACGGTCGACAACAGGCGGAGAGTGGCCCACATCCGGACCGCGGCAGGAAGAAGTCTGGACCGCCAAAAAATTTTCATTTGAATAAATAATTTATTAATATTTACACATATTAGATACGTTTGAGCAAAATTGTTATCAATGTTTGTTGTATTTTACAATTAATAGCGCGAACAATTTTAATTTTTAATAGTGATGTATAGCTGCTATGATGTGAAATGCTCAAAATACTGCACTGGAGCGCAGGCGCAGCGGTGGGAGACGGTGAACTGACCGGCTGCGTTGCTGCGTATGCGCGGCAGTGGGACTGGCCGGTTACGTTGGAGTGAATTCTCGAGATTCGTCGTGTCAATCATAGATTGTAATGTGCGGAGCTATCGCTCTTTTGCGTTGTTTTGGGGGTATGCTAAAATAACGTTTTGTGAATCAAAAGTATAAAGCCGACAGTGAAAATATGGAATTTCATGCTGAGTGAACCAAACAATATTATTTTACGCTGCCGCCTGAAGCTGTTCCATTTTGCCAAATATGCAAGAAAACTGTCGAAAATTTAAAAGTTCCAATTTAAAATGATACTACGAAACAACTCATCAGCAGTTCCATAAAACCTTTCTCTTGGCAGTGAAGCTCGATAAGAAAAACTCCAGTCATATCTTAATTAACCCCTTTACGGTCGAATTAAATTACGATTTAAAAATTCAAATTGCTTATTGACACCACATTTTTGAAAAAAGAAATATTCACCTTATTTAATGACAGATAAAATTATACCATAATAAAGTCAATTACACTATTTTATAAAACTGGTGGGAATCAAACAATCTGAATAAAAGACATAGCCCGTGAATATCACGAGAGCGACAATTAAGGGGCTAAAAAAAAGCACTGTCTTTCTAGTTCGCTGTATGAGCGAACAAGACAAATCGGCTGAGGTATTTAAAAAATTTCAGAACGCATACGCGTGTATGTAGTAATTTTTTAAAACGAATACCTGACTTTTCTTATAAGTATGTATATGTAAAAATAAAAATTTAAAAGTAATAAGTACTGATATTAATTATGTGGGTTTTTTTTTCTCTGGACCTGAATAAAATTTCTCAAATGTATTCGGAACCTACTTAAAATTTCTTGCCGACCCATGGGTTAAGCTATAAAAATTTTCATAAAGATATTTGTATTGTTATTCGAAGTAATACTATCACTTGTGAAATTTATGATATTTTGAAAAAAGAATCAAAACAGCGACTTGAATATCTTTATAATGTACATTATATATTCTGGCAGCAAATTGTATCGATAAACGAAGTTTCATGTTCTAATTAGAATTTATTTTAAAGCCCGATTAAAATATAAAAATCATATGTATCGTCAAAATTTCTGAAGATAAGGGATTAAAAAAATATTACCAATGTTTGCAACAATACTTTTCCTTCTACACAACCATTCTGGTGGTAATTGATGAAGAATATATACAAAAATTGGAAATTATATTTTTGCGCATTCTCGAAGAATGATTCATTCGATAGTAAAATCATTCATTCTGCCCGTCTCTACATGACGAAACATGATTTAATTTTGAAGTTGCATATTTGAATCTTTTGCAAATCTTATTTTTGTTAAACACTAGGGGTCTCTGCCCCCTACGAGCTACGATTGCCAATCCCCGTTCAGACACCACAGATTCTAAAAGCATGCTAATTTCATCGGCCTTAAAATGATTGAATTATATTTTTTAAAAAAAGTGACGGTCTCCCTGTAAACGGGTTTTCGTCCATTTTCCTTTGATTGGAGATTTTTAAGACTAAATCAGCCGCTGCTAAGAGATACAATGACTGTTTTCATCTTTGATTAAAAACAAGAAAGAAAAATCATGCGTACGGCATAGATTATGAAACACTTTCCAACACTCCGTGAAAGCATTAACAAAACTCCGTTATATAGGGAAATATGATAAATATGATAACTAACTAAACATTTAAAAAGCTGATTTCAGCAGTTACCATCCATAGCCAATTATTTATTCCAATTCTGTTTGATCCGTAGGCTGATATATATCCTATATAATAGAAAATTTAGTTTAGCAAGAAAACGCATAACGGGTTGAAATTTCTCTTTCAGCAATTTATACTAATAGATGGAAACATACTTGAATACGTTTGTTCAGCCCTGTTGTTTACCTAGTACCTTTATTACTCGCCACTATTTAGCTAAACTTTAATTCAAACTAAATCACTCTTAAATCTGCTGAAATCACATTTCCAGAATTTATCGTCTATAGGCGGCCATGTATCCAATTCTTTGCGTAGCCCTGTGTATCATTTTATCTATATTCTACAAACATTTCATAGAAAACTACATGCAGTTCAGCATAACACATTTTAAACCCACCTTTCAGCAATTTACGGTCATACTTAGTAACCTTTGCGAATTCTTTTGCGTATCCCTGTATATCCACTATAACATTTACACACACCATATATTATGCATAAATATAGTGCAACTTTAAAGCGCATATCATAATTAAAAATGCATTTCCTGCTATCGCCGCTAATATACAGTACTTCGGATAGAAAATACTTGTCTGAAATGTTTTGTATGTTCCTGTAAATTCTATGCACTTCTTATTATACATGAAATAACTTAAGTAAGCCTCACCGATGTATATCAATTTTATTATATATGAATTTTTTAAATTAAAATACGCCACAAACAATTTCCCCTAATACCATTTGTAATGGAATTCTTTTGTGTAGCCCTATAAATGAATAGTAACAATTCGCTGCACCGCATGTGCTATAATATTCTGCATATTTTAGTGCACTTCGTAAATGCATATATTTTTTATTGTGTTTAAAAGGGTGTAACATCTTTAAAATTCATTTGAAATAATTTTTTTTTCCATTGGCCATAATATAACGGAATACTTTTGACTGTCCCTGTAAATGAACTAAACATGCTGCAAACTTCATTTGAAATAGGGTTCGTGCTAGGCTAAACGTCAATAGCCAAAAATTTCAGTGCGATCCGAGTATATTTACGAGAGTTAGAGCGCGAACAGACAAACTTAAATCAATAACACTTTTCAACTTTGTTGGAAAGTGTTAAAAATTAGTTAAAAATTTGAAAGTAAGCTAATGTAAAATGAATTAAGTACTCGGCGTCTTTGTCTCTCGATACTTTTTAACAACGGTATGAGAAAGTTCTTTTAAATGTATCTTTTTAAATCTGACGTAATTTTCACCGAAGTTTCCTTTCTCTTTTTAATATTCACATGGAAATACTTTTGTTGTTAGAAAGGAAATATTATTATCGATGTCTTGGAATTCACGATAATAGCTGAAAAGATTATCTCAAAATATGAAATAAATGTCTCGTGCAAATATATTTTTTTAATTTAAAGTGTTTTGCCAACTTTTATTTATTTGGCCTTTTTAAATCAGACGTAATTTCCTTTTTTTTTACTTTTAACGCATAATAATGAATTTAGTATTTAAAAATTTTCTTTTCCTTTTAAAATTCACGTGTAACTGTAGTTTTTATGATGTAATTTTCAATATTTTACTGATTTTTAACACGTAATCACTTATTTCTAATTTGAAAGTTTTTTTCTGTTTATAATAGCCACGTGTAAATAAATTTTTTATTTGAATTAAATATTATTCTTTGCACTGATTTTAAAATTGGCAACAGTTTAAAATAATTGCCCTTTTCTAAATTGTGAAAAAAATATCTCTCGAAATGCTGAAAATTTGAATTTAAAATGGAAATAAATCCTCAAAAAATGAGTCAAATTAAAAAGATAATTGCAGTCTGCACATCGGGAACTTCCAATGTATAAAATGATCTAAAAAATGTTTAACTTCCTATGTATAGTTTTTCTCCTATAAAACTTTTTTAATGGAACGATTTTGACCATATTTAACATTAACCCCTTCGCGACGGGAGCCTTTTACGAAATGTTTATTACTTTGCTACCGGTTTTAAAAAACAGAAGTTTGTGCCTATTCAAATCGGGAAAATGCTCGGATTAAATAAGGTAAATTTTACAGTAAAATTTTACTGGTGAGGATAAACGAGGATCCTTAGGCCTATTTCCGACACGTATACGTGTCGCTCGTCCCCAAGGGGTTAAATATCTCTTAAAATAATTATTCAATTTAAAAACTGTATGCATCAGCGTGTTTACTAAACATGTCTCTTTAATACCACCGATTTTCATATTTTTGTATGAAACGGTTTTCTTAATATTAACGAAGAAAGAACCCCGGTCATAAAAAATATGGATGCCGATCTAGTAGAAGTATACCCGGATGATCTACGCAGATTTTCATTGGTCCATTTCCAAATCAAAACTTTTTTTTATATATAGAAGGATTTACAAGTTACATTTCACATTTGTTGATTTTTTTTTTTTTTTTTTTTTTTTTTTTTTTTTTTTTAGGAAAATTATGTTTCAAATGCATAACTGCCTTTTAGCATAACTTTTACACTTTTTCACTACCACTATTTTTAATTAGAAAATTTTGCTTTATTTAATACTATGTTTTTGATGTTTAAATAAGAGAAATATCTTTGTTAAAATATAGTGGTAGGGAAAAATCGTAAAATATAAGTGCGATACAAATGTCGGATTCGGATTTAAAATCAAACATACGAATTTCTACTAACTTAAATATTGAGTAGTTCGGAAAGTCGTGTCCATTTGGGAAAATCAATTCATACCGGAAAATTCTATCATTTAATTACTAGGCATTTATTCCGATATCTAATGTCTAATAATTATCGAGCAGAATTATCCGGTACGGATTCATTTTCTCAAACTTACACGACTTTCCGAACGACCCAATAGAATTCTAGAAGCTTCAAATATACGAGTCCAAAATTATATTGTCACCTTGCTAAGTAGGTTTTGAGTTATGCTTTAAAAACTACACGTATTGCAATTTGTTATGCGAGAATAGCTATGAATTTAGAGTTTAGTACTTTAAGCGTTAAATAATTTCGAAATTAATTCATTAAATGACTTTCCGTTTGGTAACTGAAGGTAAAGTTCAAATCCAAATATGATATCAGAGTTGTGTGTTAGATTAAAAAAAAAAATGAAAGTTAAATACAATCTCAGTGTCTCCCTCTATTAAATTTTACTAAAACAGAATTCGAAAAAACAATAAAGAAGCTGCTTCAGTTCAAACTGATTTCTTCTGCGACTTTTAATATTGGAACCACCACCCCCGGCAAAATAGGTCTGAGCACTGACACAAAAATGGCGGCTGGCGTAGACGGATTCTTTTCAACATTTGTACGGGCCCTTCAATTTGAAATTCATTAAGTTTGTAAGTTTTTTCCGCTTTATTTTTCTGAGTTTAGCTATGTCAAAGATATCTTTTGAAAAATACTGGTGTCAAATATGAGGGGATCATAAAAACGCTTAAAAAATTCTGCCTACGGCAGCCGCCATTTTTATGTCAGTGCTCAGGCCTAGTATTCCGGGGGCTATGATTGGTCTGAAGTAATGACCTTCATTCGTTTATATGTATATATATATATATATATATATATATAGGGAGGTTCAGAACAATATGTCAAAAATGTAAAGGCAGGTAGAAGGGACCTAAATAAGCAGATTTCGTATAGGAATGTGGTTGCGGAAATACAGTGTTGTGTCAGTAAAGTTCTCTGTTGAATGCGGCGGGTGAATGCTCTTCGCTGACTTGAATCGCCATTTCCCGCACGGATTTCGAGCCACATGCATCGTTACACCAATGCAGAGCTTGCCGACATGCATTTGATGTATGGGATTACGCAACGAAATGGTTGACTGCTCAAAGGATTTAGACTGAATGATTCCCTTCTAGGATTCTGCCGAATCTCCGAACATTTGAGCTTCTTCATTTGGAGTTGTGCGTGATTAGATGGTGTTATGTTTCCAGATGTAGTAACGGCAATGTAAAATATCGCACAATTCCTGCAGAGTAGTTTTACACACAGCAGAGGATAGTCCTTGGAAATGCTCAAAAGGTGTCGGACGTGTGTTGGGTGTGAATCATTTCCTTGCTTAGCCTCATATATAAAATGCATGTCGGCAAGATCCGCATTGGTGTGACGATGCATGTTGCTCGAAATCCGTGAGGGAATAACGGTTCAAGCTAGCGAAGCGCTTTCATCCACCGAACTTAACAGCACCCTCTACTGACTCAATGCTGCACTTCTGCACCCACATCATTCCTATACGAAATCGGCTTATTTAGATGTCCTCTACTTGCCTTTACAATTTTCACATACATTTCTGAGCCACCCTGTATATATATATATAAACACCAACACCCACACGCAGAAATGCATGCATATTATATATGTGTATAAGAAAAGGAGTATTCTATCTTAACTATAATATATATAGACTGATCTTATATTCATCTTATATCAATATTTCAGGCATTATTATCGTAGTAGCCATTAGAGTATAGACATATTTTTCTTATCTGTTATTACATCAATATAGAAAAAATCATGACATCTTATTTTTCTTTTAAAAATTCTTTTTCTTGCTTTGTATATATATTAAAATCAATGTCCATAAAATATATTTTCTTTACTTTTTCATAAAAGCTTTAAGACATATTTCCTTATTTTATTTTAAAAACATATATTTCAGCAGGCTTTAAATATATATTATATAACAAGTAATGCAACTTCTAATACCTTCTGGCTTTATGTAACATATTTTTAAAGCCTGTTGAAATATATGTTTTTTAAATAAAATCAGGAAATGTGTCTTAAAGTTTTTATGAAAAAGTAAAGAAAATGTATTTTATGGACATTGATTTTAATATGTATACAAAGCAAGATAAAGAATTTTTAAATGAAAAATAAGGTGTCATGATTTTTTCTATATTGATGTAATAACAGATAAGAAAAAATATGTCTATACTCTAATGGCTACTATGATAATAATGACTGAAATATTGGTATAAGATGAATATAAGTATAATACGGGCATTAAAAAAGACAGTGACTCGGTAGATAAACTTTAACTAAATACAGAGAGATCTTCCAAAGGGAATATCTATTTTTTTGTTTTTCCTTCGTCTTTTTTTTATACTGCAAAATTAATAAAAATGAAAAAAAATCATTTTAACAACCTTATTAAACTTCGATATTTTTTGTACACCTGACCTAAAGCTATTGACTTATTGCTGACAGCGAAAAAATTAGAACCTGTTCATTAGAGTCTAACTTTACGAGAAACTTTTAAAAATAACGAAGGAAAGCAAAAAATCGTAGTAGTATAAGAAAAAATATAAAAAAGTAACGTTTGGTAACTATTTGTGAATATTTGCAAGTGAAAATATCATTTTTTTCATAGTTTAGTAGTTCGTTAGTTCTAATGAAATAACTAGATATTCTTCTTGATCTTAGCGAACGAAATTGGTGAAACTGAAAAAAATGTTCTGATTCAGATATTTGATTAAGTCTGTATATTTTAGGCCGTTTGTATAGTTTTTATTTGAATGTTGCAAATAAGCAGATTGTTTATACATAAGATCAAAACAAATATAAAAAATGCCAATCCAAATACTTGCAATATAAAAGTAGAAAGTAATAAATATATCTTATTTCGAATTCAAAATTATAGTATCTTTTCGCAAATTATGGATATAAATCTACCAGTGACTTGTAAATCACAGCCGGCGACTTCACGGGGGGAAATAGGGAACGGGCATATTTCTACCACTAATTAAAAGAACGTTTTGTCGCATTTAACCCTTTATGTACTGAGTTATGAATACTTGAAAATGTTTTCTTCTAAAGCATTTTTCGTGAATTTTTGAAGCTACATTAGAAGATTTAGATAATCATTTATTGAATTTTAGAAGGATTGAAGGATTTAGGAGGATTTTGAATTTATAAGGATTTTGTGCAACTCCACTCCAATCTTTTATTTTAAATATTTTTCTTAGTATTTTGTAGAATTAGGAAATGTGCAAATATAATGAACTTACAACAGAAATATAGAAATATTTCCGATTTTAAATCACCCCCCCTCCCAATGCCAAGAAAGCTTAAAAGATGCAAAGGCAAAACAAATCATCCTTTTAAAAATATTTTTGCTTTGTGTAACCTGTAATGCTTTTAGAAAAAGATAAAGTAATGCATCTATAACTCATTCTAAACTGTATTACTACTAATCGATGTATTAAATGAATTTTATAACAAGTTACTTTAATGGTACTTATAAGTACCGTCAGTAAATAAAGGGTTAAGCACTGCGATTCATTAAAACAAAAATAACATTTTAAAATTAGTGGTGGAAGTTTAATACGTAAAATATTTAACTTACTGATCTTTAAAATTTAGTCTTGTCGAATGATTTTAAATAATTAAACACAAAAAGGGAAAGGAATTATAATGTTCTGGTGCTGAGAGGGACTAATCTGTTCAACGCCCTGTTGAAGACGATTTTTAGTTATGTTTTACTTTTATGGTCATGTGTTTAGAAATTATCTAAAACGGCAGGAGGGAATAATGGCATATGAAAATCCAATTGACGAATAAAAAAAAAATAACGTGTTTCAATTCTTCATTTTTAACACTTACCAACAATGTTTAAGAATGCTTATGAATGCAATTTGTCTGTACTATTTAGCTGTTACCGTTTAGGATATCAAAAAAAAAAAAAAAAAAAAAAAAAGGATTGGGCAGATGGATTCTTTCCAATCTTTTGTTTTTTGTACTTCTTCATTATCCTGTCGACAAGTTTCCACAATAACAATCTTTTTTGAACTATTTGCCAAACACTAACGATCATTCAACAAAAAGACAGCTATTGTCATTGTAATCAGTGTTGCCAGATTGGGGAGTTTTTTGTCCCCTGATTGTTGATTGTTACCGCTTTTTTTAACCCTCTAAGTGTTTGGGGCGTAATATTCCGTTCACTAAGCTCCAGGTTTCACAGCAATACAAGCAATATTTAAGAGAATATAATTCTATAAATTTAATGAATTTTAAGTACATTGAAAAATGATTAATACTCTCAAGGATTACATTCATATTTGTAATTGAGATTTTTTTTTATAATGTTGAAGAATCATATTTTCTTAGCATATAAAACAAAATGCAAAGAAAACAACATTACAATTTTACCCTTTTGCAAGACGCTCGGAGGGTTAAATAGAAATATTCGACCTTTAATATCATAAAAATAGATTAAAAATTCTTAAAAATAAGAAATTTTCTGAAATGTACTATTTAAAAGTGGTCACAGTCAAATAATCTGAATTAAAAAAGTCTCCAATCTGGCAACACTGATTGTAATGTAAAAAATTACTAGAAATTACTTCATGTCAACTATCAATTACTTTAAACAATAGACTCGGTAAAGCTTCTTTATTTTCAACGCACTGTAACAGACGTTCAATCAAAACGTCATTCATTACCGGATCAGCCTATTATTAACCTAATATACATTGATTCGTTAATAGAATTTACTGGGAATTATTTAAAATAATTTTGTATTAACAAAATGTACCGTATTTCCGGCTTATATGCCGCGGCTTAGTTAAGTCTTTTTCAAACCGGAAATTTCATTGAAAAAAGAAGCCAAATAAGTGCTAAGCAGAATCAAGTCACATTTTATCTAAAATTAATTCTAGTAGGAAATTGAGTTATCTGCGGTGCGGTGGATGCGCGCGAAATTACGGTAATTTCAAAACGTCCAAATAAGTTGGATATTTACATAAATTAGCAATACAAATTTACTTTGATATCTTGTAATATAAATATATTACAAGTATCTTGTAATATATTTGATATCTTGTAACTATAAATTTTAATTTATGCTTCAGGAAACACCTTATTCACAGATGCCAACTCTACGGCTTTTTTGGTACAAGTTTTTTAATAGAGAAAATGTTGTTTTATTTATTCGCAGAATTTTGGGATTTAAATGAACAACATTTTCCAGTGATGGAACAAAGTAGCAGCAGAGAAACAATTGACGCCGCAAAATTTTATTAGTATTCTTCATCTAACTTCAGGACGGAATTTCTGAGAATTTTGAAGGCGAAGAATAATATAAAAAATTTAGTGGTGACAGTCGCTCAACAGCTGCGCCACTGTTCTTTCACTACATTTTCTCTAAGAAAATACTGGTAAGCAAAAGGCCGGAGATATGTCTACTCTATTTATTTTATCTTCATAAATGCTGCTAAATATTATATATATGTTCTATGTGAAAGGTTCACAATGTGCTTTAAATATGACATTCATCTATTTACAAAATTATAATTAGCGGTAGGATGTTACAACCACAGAGACAAACTGCTACAAGTATTTAGTCTAAAAAATGTTCGCTTAAAAAAAATTGTTGGATGTGCCAATCCCAAAGCTTTCTTCTATCTTATACATCTCAATATTTCAAAAAGTAGTTACACATGTTAATACTTCAATATTATTTTTTCATTACTATACCAACTTTGATTTTCATCTTAAAATCCTGCTTCAGTCAATTAAATGAACTAAAAATGAGTTAATCTATATCATGATATTTGTTAAAATTAATAGTTTTTCCTTATTCTGTTGTTATCAGATGTTTGCGAATAGCCGGCTTACCAGGAAGTGAGTTCCCGCCTTTGCACGAGCTGCCGATGGACAATAGAACTACGAAAAATCAATAAAAGTATACAAAAATCGCTATCATAGAGCCCCTTTACCGCGCGATATTTCCAAATTCAAGGAGCACCTGTTGGCCAAAGCCAAAAACATGCACAACAAATTTGGTTCAATTGTATGAATAATTTTATACACTTTTCGATTGTACAATAAAGAAAATGGTACAGACATCGTAATTATAGCGCCCCTTCCTGCGGAATTTTTCCAAATTCAGGAAGGGCCTTCATGCCATGACCAAAGAGAAACATAAAAAATTTGGCTCAATTCTATGCATAAATTCATACACTTTTCGATGGTACAATATTCAAAATGGCACAAAAATCGCTTTTAAAGTCCCCCCTATGGCGAATTTTTTCGAAATTAAGGAAGGACCAGCTTGCCATGGCCAACAACTTAAAATAAAAATTTGGTTCCATTCTATGCATAACTTCATACACTTTTCGATGGTACAATATGCAAAATCGCTATTAGAGCGCCCCTAGCGGCAAATTTTTTCCAAATTCAGGGAGGATCTACTTGCCATACCCATAAACGTAAAATAAAAATTTGGTTCAATTCTGTGCATAACTTCAAACACTTTGGATGGTACAATATTCATAATCGCACAAAAATCGCTGTTACAGTGCCCTCTACCGGCAAATGTTTTCCAAATTCACGGAGGATCTGCTTGCCAAAGCCAAAAACTTAAAATAAAAATTTGGTTAAATTCTTAGCGTAACTTCATACACTTTTGGATGGTACAATATTCAAAATCGCACAAAAAACGCTGTTACAGTGCCCCCTAAAGGGGAATTTTTTCCAAATTCAGGGAGGACCTACCTGCCATATCCAAAATCTTAAAATAAAAATTTGATTCAATTCTGTGCATAACTTCATATACTTTTGGATGGTACACTATATAAAATCGCACAAAAATCGCTGTTACAGCACCCCCTACGGGCGAATCTTTTCCAAATTAAGGAAGGACCTGCTTGCCATGGTCAAGAACTTAAAATAAAAATTTGGTTCAATTCTATGCATAACTTCATACACTTTTCGATGGTACAATATGCAAAATCGCTATTACAGCGCCCCTAGCGGCGAATTTTTTCCAAATTCATGGAGAACCTACTAGTCATACCCATAAATGTAAAATAAAAATTTGGTTCAATTCTATGCGTAACTTCATACACTTTTGGATGGTACAATATTCAAAATTGCACAAAAATCGCTGTTACAGCGCCCCCTACCGGCGAATGTTTTCCAAATTCAGGGAGGATCTGCTTGCCAAAGCCAAAAACTTAAAATAAAAATTTGGTTTAATTCTTAGCGTAACTTCATACACTTTTGGATGGTACAATATTCAAAATCGCACACAAATAATTATTACAGCGCCTCCTACCGGCGAATTTTTTTCCAAATTCAGGGAGGATCTGCTTGCCATAGCCAAAAACTGAAAATAAAAATTTGGTTCAATTCTATGCATAACTTCATACACTTTTTGATGGTACAATGGCGACAGACAGACGGACACACGGACACAGGGACACACGGACAGACAGACATTTTCTATAAACATGTTTTTTGAGATCTCTGACCCCTAAAACATGTAAGTCCGTCGAAAACCGGAAGTCGAAAAAAAATTCGATTACAATACTTTCTTCTATTGAAGATAGATTAAAGTAAAAATTGGTTCAATTCTATGCATAACTTCATACACTTTTCGATGGTACAATATGCAAAATCGCTATTACAGCGCCCCCTAGCGGCGAATTTTTTCCTAATTCAGGGAGGACCTGCATGTCATAGCCATAAACTTAAAATAAAAATTTGGTTCAACTCTATGCATAACTTCATATACTTTTGGATGGTACAATATTGAAAATCTCAGGAAAATAGCTATTACAGCGCCCCCTACCGGCGAATTTTTTTCCAAATTCAGGGAAGATCTGCTTGCCATAGCCAAAAACTTAAAATAAAAATTTGGTTCAATTCTATGCATAACTTCATACACTTTTTGATGGTACATTGGCGACAGACAGACGGACACACGGACAGACAGACATTTTCTATAAACGTGTTTTTGGGGATCTCTGACCCCTAAAACATGTAAATCCGTAAAAAATTTCGATTACAATACTTTCTTCTATTGAAGATAGAAGAAAGTAATAATGTTTCAAAATAATGATGGACATTTGCCTCTGCTTTTTATAAGCCTTTGGTTCACGTCAAGATGGAACTTTTGAAACTATGACTTAGTAGACTTGTTTCAACCTTATTTTTCAAAGCATGTCATAATTTAAAAATTCCATACAAAATTCACATGAAACTTTCTATTTTTATCACTTAATAAATAATCTTTTTTAAACATTAAAATTCATGTTGCTTTTATTTTGCTATCTGTTTTAAAGAAAATTACAAATATTTGCATAAACGCAAGCTGTGTTTAAAATGATTTCGTACAAATGCTTCTATATCATCAAATATTTAATATATTTATATTATAATTGCAGTATATTGTTTCTGCTATGTATGTCAAAATTTTAATATTATCGTTATATATTTTTTAAACCATACAAGCCATAGAGAAAAAAAATCTGAAAATACCTTTAATTTTTTAATGAAATTTTTACAATATCATGAATATTAAAGCTACAAGTACACAAATTCAAATTTTGTACAAGGTCCACATAGTCATTAATATCAGCAGCGGATCATTTCGAGCATTTTGTGTTACAGAGTGATCGTAATAATAATTATTAATATTCAATTTGTCGTTGTTCCCCTAATTGTCCACGGGCTCAAACATTAAATGAAAAACACTAGATCAAATATATTATTTAGCTATTAAGAACGAATTAATTGAATTCTCATACAAATCTATACGAAATCTATGATCTGTTAATGGATAATTCGGTTAGCGAACACTGTTTTGGAACGGATTAAGTTCGTTATCCAATCACCCACTGTATTACGATCACAGGGTTGCTACAAGTTCAGTTTTTGGAACATCACATTCTTCTTTTTTTTTATAATTTTCGCTGAAACTTCCTGGAAAGGCGTTCTTATTGCTATTGTTTCAAAAAACTACCAAGAATTTTTCTTTTAAAAATACTAGTGTTAACCCCTTGAGGGGCAAGCATAAACGTCTCTAAATATTGAATTCTCACCGGAAAAATCGAAAAATTTTATTTTTAAATAAGGAAAAGCAATTTTTAATGGTTTTCTCCAAAGTTAAAAATATAAAATGTAGTTAAAGTTTTCTGGTGAGAATCTTGTTTAAACTAGGTGGGATATATTTTATCCCACCGCCCTTCAAGGGTGTTAAAAGAACGGAGCAGTAGGAACCATGCTATATATACATAATGCATACGTGCCATCCTCAAACTAATTTCCGTAATACGTGTGTTAATTTGACCCTGGTTTAATACATTTCGAACCAGAAATTTTTTTAAGAAATGAAATTATAAAAATGTCCTACCCAGAAACATTTAATTAAATAAATAAAGAATCTTGAAATAAATTTTCTGGTTCGAAAGTGGTTAACCTGGTTTAAATTAATCCAGACATTACGGAAGATTAGTGAAAGGTTGTCAGCTACGCATAATAAATATATAACAGATAATGGAACAAAATTCACAAACCACTAATTCTCGGTATTTCCCTACATTTATTATTAGCTATAGAGTAATATCATGGAGGTATAACGGAAATTCAGGTCAAATTTCGATTTTTTAGCCTTTGTTTATACGCCAATGATACCGAGTGTCCTAAAACGGACTGACAGATTTTAAAATTCAATAATTTGCAAACGGTAACAGATATTTAAACAATTTTTGCAGAAGCGTTATGTACCATGTCGGTAGTTTTGTTTTATTATGATTCTCGAACTACAAACAATAGATGGCGCTGCGAGCAATATACGCTAAATCCAGACTCGATTTTCCGTACTTAGGGACCCACTCAATACATTTTAATCTCCTTATTTGGCATGAGAGAAGAGGAAGCGAAAGAAAACCCAGCTTGAATTTAGTGCTTATTGCTTGCAAACGCTATCTATTGTTTGTAATTCAAACTAAATTCGAGAATCATTATTAAAAAAAAAACTCTTGACATCATACATAACCCTCCTGCGAGAACATTTAAAATATCTATCACCGTTCGCCAGTTACTAAATTTTTAAATCAGACAGTCTTTTTTAGGACACCCGGTATATGCCACCACGTAATGTCCGTTGGATGTACGGAGCTTGTTTGATATTAAGAATTAATTTTCCTTACAAGGGAACCAGTTTTAGTGCTGCTCGCACCTAGCATCGTGACCTTGTGGATTTTATAGCCCTATACATAAAAGTTAGAGAACTGATAAAATTTTCTTTTAAAATCATATTTTATGTACTTTTTTATAGTTTTATTTTTTTATTATTACATTTTTATTTGTTTATTTCACGCCAAAATTGTGTTAAGTCGCCAAATAGGGCACTACAATTTTTTCGCCCATTTTACCAGGGGATTACATATTTTCATATTAGAATTACACCAGATTGCGATTTGTTTGGTATAATTGATAGCATAAGAAACAAGAATTAGGTTTTTCCTTTTTTTTTGTATGCAGACGATAAATATATATTTTTTAAATAGATATTTCTATAAAAGCTTTCACGATCATTGAAAACTATTTTTTAGTGAAATACAAGATAAGCAAACTATTTTTTTTAAATCAATTGGAATAAAGTTTCGTATGTTTAAAATGAAATGTTGTTGTATTAAATGGTCCTTTCTAAACCCTTACCGGCGTGGTGTCCTTAAAAAAGGACACCTAATTTTAATTCCAAAACTGACAAATGCCACCAAGAATATTTAAGTAAAATTTTCCTATTATAATGTGCATGAAAATAAGCAAGTTCGTATTTTCTAATAAATTCGTTTATAAATTGTTGTGTCAGTCCATTATTTCATCAGTTTCAGAATTACACCGCGCCGGTAAGGGTTAAAAGTAATCATTAAGTAAATTAATATTTTTACACAATTTAAAAAAATTACTTTAGCTATTAGGTCGGACAGTACAATTTCTACTGAAATCCTCAAAACCACTCCTCGCGCAAGAGAAACAGCTATGACATTTGTCTAGGGTTGCAGTAGAGCTCACCTTTCGAAAAAAAAAAAACCCGCCAAAATTTCCCCCGCCAAAAATGTGAATATAATGTTGCAATTTTTTCAAAATCAAATTCGTGTTTTTCTGAAGAAATTTTAAAACTTTTTTCAATATTTTATACTTATTATTAACTAATTTTTATTTTTAAATGTTTATCTTTCAAACACTTCAATAATACTAGTGCTCTCGAAAATTGTATTTTCAGAAAGTTTTGCTGCTGGAAAATCAAGAAATATTATTTTAACAGAAAAGTTTTATCGATTCTCAAACTTCGTAATATTTGTCTTTAAAATTCACCAGGTCTCAATGCTAGGTGCGAGCAGCAACAAAAGTGGTTCCTTTGTTAGCCCTGCAAAAAAAAAAAAAAAAAAAAAAAAAAAGAGAGTGGGACATTAATTTGCATTTAAAAGACATTTCAAATAGTGATGGCCAGTATAGATGATTTTACTATCAAATGCATCATTCTGGCAATCGTAGTTTCCAACCTTTGTAAATATTTCTAATCAAATACCACCAGCAAGTTTTTAAGAAGAAAAAAAAACAAAGTCATAGTTACCGATTTCTGTAATTTTCTTCATCAATTATCTTGAGAAATTTTGATTATCAAAAGAATTTTTTAGCTTTCTTCATTTAAGTCTTATTAAAAAAAAAATTTTTCGATGTAAAATTTATGGTAGAAATTCAATTTAAGTAAAATAAAGGTTGGCAGCATGCTCAAACGATTCATTCAAATATTAACACTAGAACTATCTCGAGCCATCATTCGACGGCTACCATATGCATATGTGTCTGTTCAAATCAGAAATTTGATTATGAAATAAGTTTAACCAATAGTGCACAGCTTTGCATATATGCAAACAACAGTATTTTGAACTTAATAGATTTTTTTTCATCGTATATACCTGATTCACACCAGACAATTAAAATAGCAATATCTGCTTTAATTAATAACAGACATTCCGTATTTAACCCCTTAATTCTCGCTCCCGTCATATTCTCGGGCTATGTCTTTTACTCAATTTGTTTGATTCCCACCAGTTTTATAAAATAGTGAAATTGGCTATATTTTAGTATCGTTTTTCCTGTCATTAAATAAGGTGAATATTTCTTTTTCATAAAAAGTGGTGTCAATAAGCAATTTGAATTTTTCAACCGTAATTTAATTCGAGCGTTAAGGGGTTAAACAAAGCGAAATTAACCATTGAAACTTTCTGGTGCAAAGTCATATTCTCTGAACTGAGCAATTTCTAGAACGTATTGTATCGTGGCAATTAACACTTTCAGGGGCAAATCAATTCCTTTGCAAAAGTGTTTAAATTAATGAATGACACCGGAATTTGAAAACAAATTTACTTATAAATAAAAAATAGCTATATTTCCGCACACATAATAAACCGAAATCTTTTTACTGGTGCCAGTGTGGCGTTTGGGAATTAAAATTAAGTGGTTTCATAAACATACCACTGCCTCTCAAGGGGTTAAAGTGTCAAAGGTTAAGTTTTACAAAATAAATAATTACATAAAATAAGGGATTTGGAGACATATTTATTAAAATATTTACTAATTCGCAATATTTTAGCGTAAAACAGCTACACGGCAGTAGTTTTTAATCGTATTGCATATGTGCAACAGGAGAAAAGATTGACGTATTATATGAAAAATGTATGTCTGATTTTTTTCATTATTTTTCCTCTGTAATAAACCTTTCAGAAAATCATGTATAATTTTTTTCGAAACAAAATAAAAAATCGCACATTTAAGGGTTAACATTATAAATACCCCGAGTCGTTATTTTAACAACAACCAGATATATGAATATGATTCGGTTCAAACCAAAAATTTGATTATGACAAAAGCTTAAAAGATACAAAGTTGGAAAACGTTAAATAACAGAGTTAAACTTTTTTTAAATCAAAATTCTAGTGTAAAATATTTTTATAAAATTTTACTCAAATTTCCGGTAGTTCTAGTGTTAAAATCATTCTTTCTGCCCGTAACTATATTCAATCACTGTCATAGTTGTCAACTATCGTTGGTTTCTTTTTGCTTTTTAAAACTCACCCCTTTCAGGAGTAAAGCAATTCTATTCATAAATTGCTGATAAACTCACACCAGTTTCATTTGAAAATGTATAAAAGCTCTTCTTCACATATTTAATAAAAGTGTATTTTTCTGTCCCAAAATTCTGGTGCCAATGTGGCACTTACGGATTGTATTTAAGTGCTTCAAAACGCAAATCATTGCTTTTGAAAGAGTTAACCGTTAAATATATAGTGATGCATATCTGTATCACTTATTATTTAACTTACTACAACCACTATATTTATAGAAAAATATTAATCTTTTGAAAATTTACAATAATATGCTAGTAAATAAAGTTAAAAATCTAACTTAAAATTTCTAGTGTCTAGCATAAGAATAAGAAACACAATTCGAAAAGAATAATTCATGCATTTAACCCCTTGAGGGGCACCGGTATATATTATATACCACCTACGATTAATGAAGTTTTACACCAGAAAAACTTTATTAAATTTTACTTTTCTAGCTTTGGTGGAAAAAAGCCGTAAAATTGCTTTTACTTATTTTGAAATAGAATTTTTCAAAGATTCCGGTGGGAATTCAGCATTTCACAAACGTAATTGCTTGACCCTCAAGGGGTTAAGGGATGCGATTTATAATATAAAAATTTATATAAAATAAAGTATTTAGATCCATACTTATTAAAATATTTAATAATCTGCAATATTTTAGTATATGACAGTAGTCTTTACTTTTATTGCTTATGTGCAACATTAGAAAAGGTTGGCGTATTATATGAAAAATGTATCTCTAATTTTTTTTCATTAATTTTTCTGTGTAATAAATCTTTCTGAGGATCATGTATAACTTCCCCCCCCCCCAAAAAAAAAGAAGAAGAAGGAAAGAAAAACAGGCATTTAAGGTTAAACGAACTTAACCCTTTGCACTCCTAAATCGAACCATCATCTTACTTTGCAAATTTAGATTTTTGGCATCAGTAATAAAGTAAAATCAAATTTGCCTTATTTGATTTGAACATTTTTTAAATTGTGTAATTGAAGGTAACTTCTTTTAAAAAGTGGTGCCGACGGAGTAAAATTTGTGCAAGAAATGCCTGATTTGAAAGGGTTAATTTGATAAAGCTAAAAAGAACTTCTTAAAAAACAATTTTTTCATCATTGATTGGATAGTAATTTAAGCCAGAAAGACGTGTTTAATAAAATATTTATTGTTTTAAATTGTTACTTAATTTGTTCTTTTATTTGATAAAATTTCTTGTTGGTTTGAGTTATCTTTTTTAAAGTTAGATGGAATATTCTGCATTATTTTGTAAATTCTACAGTAGATCTTTCATTTACCAACCTTCTGATTTGGGGTTTAAATTCATTTAAAACTCAAAAGAATAACTCGGAAAGAACAAAAATGGCCGCTGTGAATGCATTGTATGTGATTTGGTGTTAAAATAATAAATAACAAAATGTATTATTCCGCGATCTGTGTAATTTATTAGTAATGCAAACATTTCTGATAATTAATTCGCAATTAGTTCGTTAAGTACATAATACATAAATAACATAATCATATTTGCAGAAGATATGTTTACTCTTCTTAAGTTTTTTAACATTTTTTGGATGATGCATAAATATTCGTATCAGAAGGACAGATATTAATATATTTAACAACAGAAGTTTTTTTAAAAAATAAATATTACATAATAAACATTTATGTTTAAAACAAATATCAAAATAATTGACTCAACACTATTTTGAATGCGATGCAGCCTTTTCCACTAATATGAAGAATAAACATTTTAAATAAATATATATCCTTTTAAAAGATTATGGTTTAGGCACGTTTTCTCATATGAAATGATTTGAAATAAAAGCGTTCACATAATGTATTTTATTCGTTTAAAATTGTTCGATTTAATATTTGTGAAATATCTTGCTTAATCATTTTGCATATGTATCCAAACCAAAACCACTAAATAAGAGGCCTGTTCAGATAAATTGAGGAAATTTCGGAAGTTGATAATAATGTCTGGTGATCTTTTTGCATACTGTAAAATGAAAAGTTGACATAAGAAAGACTAAAAAGATAAATTGTGAAATATTAATCTAAATATAAGATGAAAGCAAGTAGATCAAGCGCAGAACCTAAATCGCTTTGACGAACTGGGTAAACCAAGATTAACTTGTGGCTATTCTGCTTTCCTACGCAGCTTTTACATTGAAAACTCGTGGTATGAGAGGACAATGGAGCTCATGTATCCTAAAAAATTCACATGATGTACCGACCGCAATGTGGCGCTAGTGTGCACTAACAAATTTAACACATACTCAACACGCTCAAAGTACAATCGATCTTATTCAGACCGAAAAATCATCCACATCTTGTTCATCTTTCGCTGTTTCCATGTAGCTCTAGCCTCATTTATCCCTATAAAATATTTGCTAATGTTTCTGAAAATCCATGTTATGAAAATAATATTATTACACAGAAAAAATGATCTTCAAAAAACATATTTTCTCATAAGAATTTCTATTGGCTTCAGTATAAGGAGAAACTGTATGAACAAATAAACATTAAAATAACATACGCAATGAATAATTTATTTAACTTTTGAAATACTAATTTAACAAGTTTCTAAAAGTTAAAATCAAATATTTGCTATTGAACTAATCGCATTTTAAAAGATATCCAGTACCCTTTTAAAATGTGTTTGATGTGAAACGCGGTTTATGTTAATTTACATAACGTTTAGAATTCACGCTGTGTTTATAAGATATTAAAAATATGTGGATAGAATCTTATATAAGTGCTACGTAATGGAGATTTTTCTATGAGTCGAATTCTAAAAATTAATAATGAAATGTTAAAGCTGTAAGTTAGTATTTGTACAAACTTTTAATTTGATAAACATAACATCGCAGTTTTATATGTATATTCAATAACTATTGCCAATAATGTTAGAATATGTCATTTCACAGTTGGAGGAATTAGTAGAAATATGTCAAATATCTCATAGAAATTTCTTGAACTATATTATTTTGATTCCATAATATAGCTATATTTACATAATATCAATATTTAAAATAAATCTACAAAAATAATGTCATTCGAAGTATATTTATGTAAAAATTACAAAAAAGAAATCTCAGGGACGATTTTTTAACACTTTCCAACGAAATTTTTCCTTGATATTTGAAACGCGTTTATGAATTCGGTTTGTCAATCTGCCTCTCTATCCGGGCTCTAACTTTCGTAAATATATTTCGATTGCCATGAAATTGATATAAATTATAGGGGTTTACTATGGCAGGTTTGGGATTCAAAATGAAGTATGTAACATTTACGGTTCATTTACAGGATCACACAAAATAATTCCGTTACATTACGGCCAATGGGAAAAATCGTTTGCGGTGTATTTGAATGGTATTACGACAACGACGACAATGGTATTACGACTTTAACAATTATATATTTAATTAAATAAACAATGACAAAACAGATAAAGAAAGTTTATGGACAGTTGAAGAGTGGAGAAATTTTAATCTTCGTCATTGATTAAAAGTGCACAGTTATCATGTTTACGATTAGTGGGGTTGGAGACCTCTTAGTCTAGTAATTCTTTTTTTTTTCTTGTCAGAAGATCTTATTACAAATTCATGGCGGGGAATATTTTTTTCAAAATTTGGCACAGATGGAATAAAAAATAGTTCACTGAGACGTATGTGTCGTATTCCGTTATCCAAGGTTTAACAAAGTGGGTATACTTATTGTGCTTACATTTCCAAAGAGTCTGGCACCACAATTTAAGATTAGAAAATTTCTTTTTAGGATTTAAATCTCAGAATTAGCTATCGCCCCTTTTAATCGTCGAATTTTTAATATTTTTCTACGATTAAATAACACAAAAATATATTAAAAACTGTGTACACACCATGTATTACGAATACGATTCATAATATTGTAATATTTATTCAATTACTTATAAACTTAAAGAAAAAAAATACTGATACATTTCATCAGCAACAAAAACAAAAATCTTATAAATCTGTAAAATTCGTACAACTCTTAAAAAAATAAATAAATAAATAAATAAAAAACCAGTGTGGCATAATGCATAGTCATTATTCAAAATTTGAAATAACTTTTTTTTAAATGGAAGGTAAAAATAAATTCTGCTTAAAAAGCGGACAGTAGAAATAGTGATTTATACATTATCGTAAATTTCCAGTATTTCGACATGATACATTAAATTAAATTTATAGACTTCAGACTTATAGGCTTTTAAAAAATATTTTAGAAGAAAATGCAAACGTATTTTCTTTGAAAATAAAATAACAGTTAATGTCCTGTTATTTATTTATAAATTGATTAAAAATGAAATTTGATACAATGTTTATTGAATAAAAATCATGAAATGAAAACTTTTTTCGCATAGAATTGTGTTTACACGATCAATGGTTTACATGCTTAAAGGTTTACAAGTATTGAATGCCACTAATTTTGTAGTAAGCTTCGCCTTATCCAATCAGAGAAATATGCAGTGAAATAAGTTAAAAAATTAAATTAATTTAATACAACCTTCATTGATCAAAGATATTTAAACGGAAACTTGTTTTCTAATACACCGAATTCTTTTTTAATACAATCATAGGTTTAACCCTTTCAGGGGCGGTGGTCTGCTTATAAGACCACTTAATTTTAATTCCCAAACACTACAATGGCACCAGAATTGTGGTAAAATATTTTCCATTTAATAAGTAATGTGAAATATAGCCTCTTTCTTATTTACAAATAAATATTTTGGCAAATTCCAGTGCCAATTATTTATTTAACACTTTAGTATTGAAAATGCTTTGCCTCTGAAAAGGCTGAAAGTTTATAGACATTGGAATACAGTATTTGTTGCGAATAAGTAACAAATATATTTAAATAAATTAAAATTAAAATTTCAGAACACTGGTAGCAATCTGAAATAACAAAAAAAAAGATAGCCCGGCAGGCAACACTGATAGGGAAAAGACGAAAGCCTTGAAATCGCCAGATTCTTTGAGCGAGTGTCAAGCAGAAAATTCAACTGTTAGTTTAATTAATTTATTTGTTTGATTATCTGAGAATATATATTTTCAAAAAATAAATAAACTTTATTATTAAAAAAAAAACATTTAAGCAATCAAGCACTCCGAATTAAAAAATATTGCTCAAATGACAACACTGGGAAAGGAAGAAGGGCTTGAGAACGCCAATATCTTTATCAAGGTTTGTACGGGTGCTTGAATTTAAAGACTAAGAAATTCTTCTGCACCAGTATTTTCGTACCGAAAATCTCTCCTAAAATAAGGCGAAATGTCGTGGGTTTAAAGTAGATTTATTTTTCTGTAAAAAAATTCTGATATTTGCCTTGAAAATAACGGTACCCGTACGAACCCTGTTTATGCACGTGTTGAGACAACAATTCAACAATTTCTTTAATTTATTCATTTTTCTATGAATTCAGGTCATATTTCATCATAAAATAAATAAAATTTACAATTTCATAAGAGTTGTAGCAATCACGCACTTCTGAATAACAAAAATTTAGAAACACCACGACTGGTGAGGAATGGAATAAGTGCTAGAAAACGCCAATCCCTTTGTGTGTCTGTCTATCCGACAATTAAATTCTTCGTTTAATTTATTCATTTGAGATGATACATCAGATTGTATTTTAACAACAACTATGTTCGCTTATAAGTTTTCGAAGAGATGAGGACATTCTATACAGCTCAAATTCAAAATATTAGAATGATTGAGAAAATGTAATAAGAAAAAAAATATTTTCATTTTTTTTTATAATACTAAGTAAATTGAATTAAATTTCTTATAAACTAAATCTGGAATGTTTAGATAAGATTTTAACATTTACAAAATATAAAATACAGTACAATAAATTAAGTATACAACTTTCTGAAACATCAAAATATTAGAATAAAATTTAGATTGACTCAAAATATTAGAATATTTTATTTTACGCAACAATATTACCTTATGAATATGAAGTAAATAGTATTTAATATTTTGTAGCATCCCTTTCAGCTTTCATAACAGCGTACAAAGATCTTGCTTAGTATATACACGGTGTTTACAAAAATTCCCATCAATATTAGCCCAAATAGACTTTATACATGCCACTAACTCAGTTTTACTTGGAGGAGGATTTTCTTGGAGTTTTTTCTTCATTATACACCATAAGTTTTCGATAGGATTAAGGTCTGGTGAGTTTCGTGGCCAAGGAAGTACCTTAATGTTGCTTTGGCGGAACCAATCTTTAGTTGACAACGAGGTATGCGTGACGCTAAATCTTGTTGGAAGATGAAATCCTCTTCAAATAAATCTTCTGATGATGGAATCATGTAGTATTTCCAAATTCCTTGATATATCTTAGTGTTAACCTTTTCGTAGGCGATGCATAACTTTCCATGTCCTTCTTTACTCATGCAACTCCAAACCATGACACTAGCACAAAATTTTACGGAACGTTTAAGGCATTCTTTATCAAATGCTTCTTGCTTCATTCTCCAAACTCGAATACCTTGATTACCATATGAAACACAATACATACTTTCATCACTAAATAATATATTTTTCCAATCTTCGTCGCTCCATAAACGTCTTGATTTGCACCAATTCATTCTTATACGCTTTTGTTTTGAAGTCATGAGAGGTCTTGTTTTCGGTACACGAGATTCAAACTTAAATAAATTTATGGAGACGTCTTAATGTTGTCGATGTAGAAACTTCAACTTTTTTTCATTCCATTTTCGGTGCTAGAATCGCACACTTTTAAAACGGTTTTTCTTAACTATACGCTTCATTTTCCTGTCATCTCTAGCATATGTTTTTGGTTTCCTGCCGACATTTCGGCGATTATTTTGAAACTTTTAATTTTTTAATATTGTGTTAGCATGTTACTAATGCTTGGTTACGAACAATGTAAATAATTCGCTATATAACATTGATTTTTACAGTGGCGAAGCAAATAAACCATATGAAGTTTAATAGATTCAGGAATATCACTCACACACGACCCATTTTAAGACGTAAAAGCAAACAAACTGCAAAAAGTATACCTATTTTAAATAAAATCGTCTGAATTTAATCAATGATGACACCAGTTAGGAATTGGTGATAATCAAAGGAGAATTAATGTGAAATATTCTAATATTTTGGACAACTCGAATAAATATTCTAATATTTTGACTTTTCAAGATAATTTTTTTTCAATTAATCTTTTCAAAAATGATATTATTTTTAAGATGATAAATAACTTTATTCAAAAATAAGTTCTTAATAAAAATATCGTTTGCATATTTGCATTAAAAGACATTAAATTACCAAATGATATTTTCAATTTGTAAAAAAAAGTAATTACAGTCGAGTCTCTCTATAACGAAACTCTATATATCGAATTTTCCTATATAACGAATTTTTATTGGGAACGGTCCCCTTTTCCCATGATCTCATTAAAAACAGTCTCCATATAGCGAAATATCTATCTCCATTTAAAGAATTTTTTCATAAAATGTACTTTATTTATTCAGTTTTAAAAAAGCTGCCAAATCACATGGAATCAATTTTTTACCACTGATTCCTGATTTATCGTTCAGTGCTGTGTTTTTATGCGATTTTTTACCTTCAATCTCCTTATTCTTTATGTCCAAGGAATTCATCTTCCCCCTCTCCCACACTCCTTCCAACATCCTTCTTAAAACAGTGTCAATTGGATTGTTACGCATATAAGAGCGGGATCAGAGAGGTAACTGAAGTTTAAAGTGAATGAGGTCAAACATTATTCAGAAGGTTAAATTTAAAAAAAAAATAAACTCTCTTTTAATTAAGCACAACAAGTCGATATTCGTAATATTCACTGCCAGAAAGCTCCCGAGATCCACTGACATGACACGTGACCTGACACGCTCCACAAAAAAGCGAAAGCACGCTATTGGTTGAATGGGAAATTCTCCCTCGACAGCTGTAGCCGCGAGAGCAGATCACTGGTACCATTTAGAACACGTTTTCATCTATCCAAACTAAAGCTCTCATGCCTTACAGTTACAGAAGATGTTTATTGTTTGTGGCTTTCTTTAGTGTGAAAGAGTCACAAAATTTAATCTGTTTTTGTATCTCGTTTTTCTACTTCTTCTGCAAAAACGTCTCCTAGGAACTGCATAACTCTATGCGATAAAATGAAGATTTTGAAAGAAGGAGGAAAAAGAATTGAAGAAAAAAAATGTGGCAAAAGAGTTTGAGATTCCGGCAAGCACTCTGTCAACAATCATAAAAATAGACAGTCAATCACCGAGCAGAATTCAGATTTTGGTTCGGCTCGAAAAAGAAAGAGGACGTTCCAATACGAGGACTTTGACGAAGCAATGTTTAATCGGATTAAAGGGTTAAGAGACCAGAATATACCACTTTCAGGACCAATGATTTTAAAAAAAGGCTCTAGAATATCTCTGACTTGCAAGCCAGCATTGGATAGCTAAAAAAGTTCCAGAAGAGACATGAGTTATTCCAGAAAACTATCTGCGGCAAAAGTGCGGATGCTCCGGTGACAGAATGTGGGAACTGGAGTCTTAAAGTAGCAGATATGCTAAAAGAATTCGCCCCTGAGAACATTTTCAAGGCTGTCGAAACAGGTCTCTTTTAAAAGTGTCTCCCAAACAAGACTCTGGCGTATAAAGAAGATAAATATTTTGGCGGCAAACACAGGATTACTATTCTGTTGAGTAGTAACATGACAGGGAAAGAAAAATTAAAGATGCTAGCCATTGGGAAAAGTAAATCTCCTCGATGTTTTAAAGGCATAAAATCCTTAGAAATGGACTATGATTTTAATAAAAAGTACTGGATGACCACTGAAATTTTTGACAAATGGTTAAAAGCATCAAATGAGAAAACAACGCCGAAAAATTTCTTTGCTTATGGATAATTGTCCAGCTCATTCACAAAACTGTGGAGAAAAACTGCAAAATGCTGAACTTATTTTCTTATCGTACATTTGCACATAAAAACTGCCGCCCTTCGACTTGGGAATGATAAAAAATCTAAAGGTGCATTATAAGAAAATAATTCTTAAAGAACTGACCATTGCTATTGAAAAAAATGATTCCACCCAAGACATCATTAGTCTTAGAAAGTGTATTGCGAAACTTTATAAAGCTTGGGGATTTGATGTAACTAAAAATACAATTTACGATTTGTTCATAAAGGCCGGCTTTTCTAAACTGGAGAATAATGCGGATTCTGAGGACAAAGGAGAAGTGGCTTTAGCAGACTTAAAAGAGAAATGAAAATTAATTAAGGAACGCGGAAATGTCGAAGAAAATCTTACTCTCTCTGATATTTTGGAAATGGATGACAATCTCACTATTGCGCAGTATCCTACTGATAGTGATATTTTAAGCAACTTTATGAACAGCGATGGTGACAGTGACAATGAGCATGAAAGCGAAAACGTACAACAACAGACCAAACCATCACTCAATGAAATGATGAGTTCCTTTGATCATTTATAAACAGAGGACTTCAAATGGAGGAAAATGTTACCTATACAATTTTTCATTCCTTGCTAAAGTGTGAACATTTTATCGAGAGTGTAATAATTTTGAAATCAAAACAGCGAGAAATTACAGATTTCTTCGTCTAAAATTAATGTAAGTTTTCCTTATGTGATTTTTATTATGCTTTCAAATAAATGTCTGTTCTCTTTTTTGAAATTGTTTAAATAATTAATAAATAAAATATTAGGTTAATATTTATAGTTTACATTTCAAATTCCTAATTAAACACCTCAAAAAAAAACTTTTTTGTTCAAAATTTACACATTAAATAGGAATTTGTACTCATTCTCTATATAACGAAATTTTTACTGGAACAATGGATTTCGTTATATAGAGATTCGACTGTATTCTAATATTTTCAATATGGCCTGTATATACCGTGTATATATACATAACTGAAGATCACGCCTGGCTACTCCACAAAATGTGTGAAATTGTGTCATCCAAAGTTGAACCCGCCAATGCAACTTTCGCAAATGTGTGCCATGATGCCCGTGGCTCTTGTAGTCCCCTTCTGTACGTTGTTAGTTCTTCAACGTAAACAAACGTAGGGTTCGTACGGGTCCTGGATTTTTCCGACAAGGTAATTCTTTGACATCAGTATTTTCTTATAGAAAGTATCTCCTTAGTTAATGCGAAAATATCCCGGCAGGTAGCCGCCGACACTTTTTCCACATTTTCAAGTTTTTATTATTATTATTATTTTAGTATTTGAATTTAAACTTTTTAATTTTTAAGCCGCCACCGAAATATTCTTTCTCAGTTGTTGTGACCCTGGTTTGTGAAAAGAATCGGTTTAAATATTATATTACTGAGCACACTTCAACTGTTTAGAGGTACTAGACAAAGGCATTTTAGTTTATTTTTAAGAAAATCTCACAAAATCGCCCCCCCCCCCAGTCCCCTTTAAAATTTGCCAGTTATAATGCTAATTCCTTATTTGATTTTTTACTTTTTTTGTTGTTTGTTTATTGAACCCAAGAACCTAAGTCTTTTCCTACCCCCCCCCCCCTTCTTTTCGTTTTTAGCTGCTGCCCAAGGAAATGCACGTTGACAATTACCTTGTCAGTATCCGTGGATGTGAGACATAGGTGCCGGGCTCCTCGGCGAAAGGTCTTCGAATCTTCATCATAATCGAGAGTTTAACCAAGATTTATTTTTCTATAAAAAAGAGTGATATTTCGGCAGGAAAATTCCCCTAAAGCGTACGGACCCTACAAACACGTTTTCTCTTTTACTTGTATTCTTGAATCGTTATTTTAATTCAGTCAAATTAACAAAACGGTTGATTTTTTAAATCGAGTTTCAAAAACTTTAAACTTTGTGTGCTTGAGGAGATATATATAAAGAAGGTAAGGAACATGAGGATAGAGGGGTGATGGTAGATGATTATTGTTACAATAAAGTTAAAGCTAGTGCAGAAAAAATACATTTAAGCGATTTAAAAATATATAAGCATGAGAAGGCCATTGTAACAAATAGGACAGAGGAAGTTTATTTCTCAATAATAAGGCGAACAAGGGATGTTGGGGTAACGATAGTTTTCGGGAAATGTTTCATAATCGATAATTTATTATTATAAAGATATCACAACTGCAGGAGAAACAGTTTACTTTCCCTTTTTTTAACCATTTGGAAAAATGGTTATTGTTCTCTTCAGGATAGAAAATCAAAAGCATATCTGAAGGTTTTTATTGGTTTAATCCGCATTTTATTCGTTTTCTGATTGGTCTATACAGTAATCTGTATTTCACTTTACTTTCAACAGAGATGGATAACTTCTGTTGCCACTATGTCAAAAAAGTAATAGAAACTACAAAAAAAATAATAATAACTCAGAAACAAATTGGGATACAGCTTTCAAACAAATTGCATTTAAAAGCACATTTTTTTTTTCTATCTGATGGTGTAAAAAGTAATATTTTCGGATGTTTAGAAGTTTAAGAATGAAATTTCACTTAAAATTGGTAATCAGATTTCTTGGAAATCTGACGATGGAAAAGCCTTTTCCCGAACAGCCAATGAAATGCTTGGATAATATGTAAATTTCAGGTGGATAATAACTAATGAAAATGAAAGAAAATGAATAACAATTTCTGCCAAAGAGTTAATTTTAATTCGTAAGATTTTCACGTGCAAAAGAAAAATGGAATAAAAAAAAAAAAGAGAAATAGGACAGGAATGAATACATATAAATATTTCTCACCAAATACGAGTTGCAGACGATTTTTGTCGCTTGTAATTTTTACGTGTAATAACACTATTAATGTTAGTTCATGGCGTACGTAATGTATGATCAACTCCGTGCGATTTTTAATGTCTTAAATTTTAGTCTTTTTAATTTCATGTGCTGAAAAAGCAATGGGAAAAATTCTAGTAATTGGATTGGGAGAATTTAGGTGCCCAAATGGTACTTTAAAAAAATGAATGAAAAAAAAAAAAAGAACACGAAAAGTAAAAATAAAACAACAATAATAACAGTATTTATTTTAACCAATCTAAATTTTACGGACTGGTGCAGTGTTGCCGGTGGGCCACTTTTTTAAAATTCAGATTTCTTGATTGGCACCACTCTTTTAAAATCGTAAATTTCCTCTTATTTTCGCCTTAATTAATACACCATTAAATTAGGGGAATTTTACCATTTCAAAAACGTGGGGCCAATCAAGAATTCGGAATTAAAAAATATAGCCCACTGGCAACACTGTGCTGGTGGAGCTGTGAAAATTGAAAACCAGGGTTGCCAGTTTGAGCTCCAATTTTAATCGGAAATTAAAAATCTAAACCGGAAATCTCGAAAGACTAGTTTTACTTTATGTGGTCGCTCAATATCTCTCATTAAATAAAGCAAAAAATCTTATTCTTTACTTTTGGTGTGACCTCTAAATTTCTGAAGTAAAATGGAGACCAAACTGGCAACACTGGTGCAAGCAACACTTTTTGCAAGGGATTATGGGTGTGGGGGACGGGGCGGGTGTGTCAGCTGTAAAAGATTTTTTTACAGTTGAATTTGCTGAAAATTATCATTCTTTCTGTAAGTATTCAGCTGTTAACCATGGAAAAAGGAAACTAAAATGTAGTAAACTGCAACTTCTTGTTTTTTCTCTAATCTCAGCAGCCTGCAAAAAAATATTATACGTGCATGATCTTTTATTAATATAAGATTTTAAAAATGATATTTAACATAAATTTTAGAATGACTCCATATATTTACAAATAAAAGAAATTTAAAATTCATTATTATTTAGTACATAGTTGCTTAATTTTACACATTTTTCTTAACAATAGAAAAAAGTGGCTTATTTAAGCATAGATTCTCCTCATTAAAAAAGTAAAACTTTACAATTGAAAAATAACTACATTATTTATAGTAAGTGTTGACAGCTATGTTTCTATGATTTATCTAGAATTCTAATTATGTCTACTTTTTATTAGTAAGTTCAATATATATATACATACAAAATTAAAATGAAATCACATGTGCGAAAATGAACGGAAAAAGAAATGAAAACAAAATATTAAGCACAGGAGAGTGAAAACACAACAATGCCATAAAGTATATATATTACATATCTGCTAACTTGTACGGTTATTTGAATGGAACTGTAAAATAAAGAAGAACTGACATATCCTCAAAATGGTGAAACTTCATCTATTACCGCTTTCCAAGTGTCTCATTACTGTCGGGGAAAACTTCCACTAGTAAATTTGGCTATTTATTCAAATAATTATTGCAGAATTTCAGCCTTATTTAAGGCCAGAAACATACATTCATTATTATTGGTGGAGGTACTTCGGCGGTACTCAGTTCCTGCGTTTCCGCCATATTGTGACAACCTATACAACTTCTTATCAGTGTCAGTGAAAGAGATTATAATACCTGGCCTAATTTCCACTAGTAAAATTGAATAGGAATTTTTACCATATTTATGAGTAAAATTTTACAATGAACAAGCTGCTGAAATAGGGCAAAATTTTCTATTTTTTTATTTTTCTTACTGGTGGAAGTTTGCTCCGGCGGTCATCAGAAAATGTTGATTCTGTGCCCAGCCCCATCTCGTGACAACCTCCTCTTATTACTTCACTCGCAAATGGTATACTCTACAGTATTATGTGCCCTCCTTATTCATAACTCCCTTATTTTTTCTTAAGACTATAATTTAATAGTACAGTCGTGGAAAAAAGTATACACCCCTACTAACTCCTCAGCAAATTATCGTAGAAGAAAGTTACTGGCATCGAACGATTGGAAATAAAGTCAACTTTTAAATATATATATAAAATTTACTTAGGGAGGCATCTACATATTAAAACGAACCCAAACTTCATTTTTTAAAATAACAATGACCAATGTTAACAAGATATTTCAAATATTCGGTTCAAACTATGCCAAACACCAATTTTCAAGTCATTTGAATGATTAGTTTTTAAATTATAAACATTCAAAATTTAGTGCTGCTAATGTTAAATTACATTTTCATATTTTTATTAATTTCCCCTGAAATTCTACTCCTAATATGCTAATTTTTTGTGTAGCAATCATACTAAAATACCCAAACATAAATTCGTTGAATTTGCAATTTTTATAATTTTATGATATGAATTACGAATTATGAAATTAATATTAAAAAAAAAATATGAATTGCAACCTTCAATTTTTTTGATGGATTTAGATTTATGAACTCCTACTTTATGGAAATGCAAAATTTCACATTTTTCTTCCAAGTAGTTTTCAAATTATGCTTAAAAAACGGCAAAATTCAGGTTTAAGGAGCCGTCTGTGATAGAAGTGACTAGATGATTTGAAATTTCTTATGCTATCTAGGAGTTATCTAGGAGTCTTCAATGACTGTTTGAGTGGCACTTTAGAAGCCTTCATCAAGAAGGGGGTTCTCTCAGTCAATAATCGCGTACCCATGGAACTATTAATAAAAAGGAACTGACATATTCTTAAAATAGTGAAGCTTCAGCTGTAACCGCTATGGCAGGAGTTGTTTACCGCCGGTGGAAACTTCCACCAATAGATTTATATAGAATTTTTGAACTTTTTTAAACGTCTTATTATTACAAAATTTCAGTCATAAATAATGGTAGAAACAGATACTCATTTTTACTGGTAGGAGTTTACTTTGGCAGTAGTTAGGCTCTGTGTTTCCGCCATATTGTGACAACCAGGGAAACAAACTGACATTTTTACAAGGCGTACTTACACCAGTAAAAACAAGTAGAAATTTCTACGACATTTTTGAGAAAATTTCCCATGAATAAGACGCTTAATTAAGACGAAATTTTCTTTTTAATTTTACTGGTGGGATGTTTGACCTGGCAGTAATCAGAACCTGAAGATCTCATTTTAAAAAAGCAGCCGCCATGTTGTGACAACCTCCTCAGTTACTTCACTCGCAACTGGTAGACAGTACACTATATGTCTTCTCCTCCTTATTCATAACTCCATTCGCGTACCGAACTTCAATTTGGATACAACCGCTAAAATACGCTCGTTTTAAACTAATTAATTTCACGGAAACTTATCGTAGGAATTGCATAAAAAATTATTTTTTGGCTAATTGAAGACTGTAGAGTTCATTTATGCTGTCAGAATTGTATACTGCTATTGAGAAATATAAAATTATGGTTCGTTTTAATATGTAGATGGACCGCCTAAGGAAATTTTATATAATTAATTTAAAAGTAGAATTTTTTACCAATCGTTTGGTACCAGTAACTTTCTTCTACGATAATTTTTTACAGAGTTTGTAAGGGGTGTTTACTTTTTTTTTTCCCACGACTGTATATTTTGCCAAATTTAATCGTCAAAATTTAAAAATCCTAAGCCAAACCTTTCTATTAAATTTTAGTGGTTTCAAAAATCTATACAAGTCACAGCTATGATTTTATGCCCCCGTATGTTAACCAAAAACAAAAGCCCCGAAGTGCTTCACGTGAAGGTAATGCTTAAAAATAATACAATTTGAAAATGATCCTGCTTCCATATATATTTTTTATTGTATAAATACGTATATTATTAATATTGTTAAAAGTTTGTATGCATAACATTCTATTTAATATTTCAAAAGATTTTTATACGTAAACACAGACACAACTGTTCTTGTATCCTTCGCAATATAATTCACCACGAGCGGGAGCGCCAAATTTAATTAACTTACTCATTCTCATAATAAGCAGCTTTATCTCTTATTTCTTTTCTTTCATACTTTATATACAGAAATATCTTAACAAGATTTTTAATGTAACTAATAAATTGTTTCTTTTTATAAAGATACATATTTTAAATTAAATATTTCATAACAAGATAAATTTTGAGGATGATCAAATTTACACAAAAGATAATATTATTCAAAATATTCGTATAGATTATGATGTAAATTTTCGAAGTTAATTAAACCAAGTTATTCAGATTCTTTTAAAAACTGAATTAAAATGATCGGTGAAACTGTTAAAATATGATAATTAAAACATTTTTAATTAAAAGAGTAATTCAAAATTGCTTTAATATGTATGACATTATGAGACACTTCATAGACTTATTTAAATAAGATAATCCTTTTAATTTTTCTTTTTGGAAAAACATTGCATAGTTTAACTACTTATTTATGCAGATATTCTAACAGTTAACTTCTTTACAATTCTTTTTTTAATTTTCCTAAGTCTAAATTAGCATTAATTTCGTTATTAAATAGTGATATAGGAGCTATAAACATTTATTAGATAAAACAAGAAAGAAGATTTATAGATCACCCTCAGATTATGATATAATTTCCATAATTTTCGAAATAGTGTTGTAAAATTCCTGTCCGTATTTCCTTTATTGAAAAGATATATTTAAGTAGAAAAATTATAAAGCATATAAAACAGTTGGATACACATTTTATGTACTCGATTCGCAACAATGTATTCGATTTTATTGTTTAACACTATATTATCTGCATTTCGCGTATTATCTATATTTTATGCGCTTTTATCATAAATCATGTGTCCTCCCGGAGCTGCCCGCAGAGTTATAATTTTTTTAAATCCATTAAGAACCAGCATGTTCTACAGGAGTATTTCAGTTCACACCACTTCTTGTTAAATATTTAATTTTACTTTACGAATCATTCAAATGTGTTTGTTAAATAAACCAAATTTTACATTTCTCTGTTACTGGTATGTATAAAAAATAAAACAATCAGAAATGTAATGTTGCGAAAACGCATCTTCAGTCTTTTCTTCTCGCTTTTCATCTACTGCAATTTTTTTCATGTATTTATTGAGTTACTACAATGAAAATTAAAGCATTAACATAAAAAATACCCACCCTTGCGAAATTTAATTCCTTAGGTGTAATTAATTAAAGTGGTACTTTAATGTACCATCAGTACACTACGACTAAAATATCGTAACAGAAAACCCACAAGGTGTTTCAAATGGCACCAGAATTTTGGTGAATTATTTTCGATTTAATAAGTATGTGAAATACAACCTTTTTCTTACTTAAAAATAAATATTTTGGTAAATTCCCGTGCCAATCATTTACTTCAACACTTTAGCATTGAAAATAATTTGCTCTTGAAAGGGTTAAAAAAACTATTTTATTTTTAGGTTTCGATATTGTTAGCAGTCCTTTAGTTATGCGACGTCTACTTTCCGGGGACAACGTGTTCTCTAGCATCTCCACATATGCCATTTCTAGTATAGCAAAAAAGATTCGGTGCCACAACTTTTTCAATTTTTCTTAAAAAATAATAATGAAACAGAAAAAAATACTAGGACAATTATCACTACATTACATTTTAGTAATTACATTTTAAAGCAGATGAAAACTATGGATAACTACAAAGATGAAAAGTAAACAAGAAGCTTTTCTCCATCAACTAGCGTACTGACGGTGTTTATACGTACCACCGAGTAGTTCCACTGTTAAATCAAATACATTCACCGTTCAACTAAAATAGCTAGTCAAATTGTATTATTCTACAATGGTAATGAACACATAAAAAAAAATCCAACACTTATCTTATATCATTTACTGTGTTTGCAGTAATAAAAAGACGAGCATGACAATCTGTCCAAAATGTCTGCACAAAACACATCGACTGTTTCAAAGATAGCCTCCTTACTCGCTAAAATAACAAACTTAGAACTACTGCTGTCATGTATCCGAATAAAGTGGAGTTAAAAAAGTGTTTTGCAAAGTACCATTAGAATATTAGTAATATTCACTATGGGATGAAAGTTTAAAATGATTAGTACTTATAAGTACCGTCAGTAGATAAAGGGTTAATGGGTTAAGAAAAGCCGTCATCGTATATAGTCACAAAATTTTTATTTTTAAACAAGGCAAGAATTTGTACGTGTGTATAAATAACTTTCGGAAAAAGTCGTCAGCACTACTGGCATAGAATAGTGCTACTTAAAAAAAAAAAAAAAAAAAAAAAAAAAAAAAAAAGTTTTTTAACTCCTTGAGGGGCGGTGGGATTTACTATATCCCACCTACGATTACTGAAGATTTGCCCCAGAAAATGTTTATTAAATTTCACTTTTCTAGTTGTGGTTGAAAAAAGTCATAAAATTACTTTTCTTTATTTTGCAATAAAATATTTAGAAGTTTCCAGTGTGAATTCGACATTACAGAAACACAATTACTTGCCCCTGAAAGGTTTAAGAAAGCTTTGCATCGAAATTATTTATTCTCACATTTGTTGATAGTTACTAGTTGGGCTACTTTTTTTTAAATTCAGATTTTATTGGGTGGTTTGGTAAGTCGTGTCCGTTTGAGAAAATCAATTTGTATTGGAAAATTCTATCTTTTAGTTTTTAGATATTGATTCCGATATCTAAAGTCTAATAATTAAGGGGCAGAATTTCCCGGTGCGAAAGGAATTTCCCAAACGGTCACGACTTTCCGAACTACCTAATATGATTGATACTCCTTTTGTAAAATAGCATGTCTTGTTTTCATCTTATTTAATTTGTCTTTAAACGAGACGAATGTTGTGATTTCAAAAAAATGCTAAGCAGTCAAACAGATTAAATTTAAAAAGGATGCCAAACTTCATTAAAAAAAAATATAAACAAATAAAGCTAGAAAAAAAAATACTGTGCAAAAAAATTGTGCTGTTCCTGTTCGTGCTAAGGAACTCAAGTAAAGTATTAAAAAATAAGGAATTGAATAATGCAATCACAACGCAAAAGTACAAATTTAATTGAAAAATAAAAGTGGTACAATTTTTAATATGTAGACTACTTCCGAGGTATATATTATGCATGACATTTTATAGTAGGCATTCTTTACATTCGATTTGTACATATACATTTATACATCTATTTGCAGTAGAATAAGTAAAGACGTTTTTTTTTTTTTCAGAAGCTTTACTTTTTATGTTTGTATTACATTATCTCAATTTAATTCATTATTTTCATTAAATTTTGTTTGCTTACCTCTAATATATTTATCTCCCTGAAAAGAGACACTTTTAGATAATTTTAATTAAGAAAGCATAATCTATGTTACTTAAAAATATTGCAAACACGCACTATTTTCTAAGCCTAAAGGCATTTTTCTCAAAGAAAATCATAAAGTTACTCATCGAATTTGAAGGAGGAAGAAAAATATTCTAAAAGAATTTATTCATTACATCTTCAGTCATATAAAAATTGATTCGTACCAAACGCAGACAGTTATGATCTGATAAAAACACACACTTACCCATTAATTTAAATATAATGATGAATATTGATTTTTTTTTCTCTAATTTTGTGAGAAGGAAAATCATTCATGATTATAATTTTTTAATCTTTTAGAAATATTTTTTTTTTTTCGATTTACAATCTCTGTAAATAAATATGATTCGAATTCGTAGGTTATGAAGGAATTTTTTTCTTTATATATGTGCGTGTTCAAAGAAAATTATTTATAGAATTATCACTTGAATAGTTTTTCATAGGAATGTTTATGCTAAATTAATATGAAAATTCTACTTTTTATTTTTTAAATTTAAAATTACAGTAAACTCTGTCTAAGGCGGAGTCGATCGGGACTGAGGAACTCTTCCGTATTAGACAAATTTCACTCTATGTCTATGGATTCGCAGGGACTTGAAAATCTGTCCGAGTTAGACAGATTTCCGTCTTACACAGAGTCCGTCTTACTGAAATAGAGTTACTGTAATTACTGAGAGAGTTTACTGTAATAATTTAATTTTTCATTAAAATAAATCAGGTTGAATATATTTTATATGAAGAAAAAAAAAACATACTAGGGCGAAAACTTTTATTTTACTAGGAATGTTTTTTTCCTACCAGTAATTTGTAATAATTTTTTCTAATGTCTTTTCTTGGCAGATTTTGTCTGAAAATGACGCCATTGAGCCTGGTCATCATCGACCCTGGGATTCTAAGCCTAAGCACCGACACAAAAATAGCGGCTACCAAAGGCGGATTTTTTTCAGTGTGCGTACGGTCGCTTAACTTTTGGTACCAATATTTTTTTTTAAGTTTTTGGCGCTTTATTTTACTGAAAACAAACCATGGAACTATTAATAAAGAGGAACTGGCACATCCTTAAAATAGTGAATTTTAAACCGTAACCGCTTTCGCAGCGGTTGATTAACTCCCACCAGTAAATTTATATAGAATTTTTCTCTCTATTTAAAGGTCAGCTTACTTCAGAATCTCAGTGATAAATAACGGCAGATATTTATATTCTTTTTTACTGGTGGAAGTTTAGTTTGCAGGAAATTAATTCATGCGTTTCCGCCGTATTGTGACAACTTAGACAACCTTCTTTCAGTATCAGTAAAAAAGATTATAATAAAATTGCGCAAACTGGCATCCATAAAAATAAACAGAAAATTTTATCATATAATGAGAATATTTCCATTAATCAGATGCTTAAATAAGAGTACATTTTCTATTCGAATTTGCTGGTGGGAAGCTTGTCCTGGTGGTAATCAGAAACTATTGATCAAAAAAAAAAAAAAAAAAAAAAAAAAAAAAAAAAAAAAAACAGTTACCATCTTTTGACAACTTCCTCAGTTTCGTCACTTGCAACTGGTAGACAGTACATTATATGTCTCTTACACTGTATTTCTAAATCAACTGATTGAACAACTCAAATAAATCTTTTACAAAATACTGGTGTCTCATTTTAAGGGACCGTACATACATAAAAAAATATTCGCCTTTAACAGCCGCCATTTTTGTGTCAGCGCCTGGAATTCAGAGGGCTCTGCTGACCACCGTAAAAGACTAAAGTATTTCATGATTGATTATGGTATGGATATATTAATAAAGAGGAACTGACCTATCTCTAAAATTTTGAAGCTGCAACTGTAACCGCTTTCACAGGGGCTGGTTACCGCCGAGGCAAATACCCACCGGTAAACTTATATGTAGATTTTCACCTTGTATAAAGGTCTTATTAATGAAAAATTTCAATCAAAATTAATGGCAAACAAATATATTCATTTTTACTGATGGATGTTTACTTTGGTGGTTCTCAAGCCATATTGTGACAACTTAGACAGCCGTCGGCCAGTGTCAGTGAGAAATATTATAATATCTGACAAACGGTCGCCAGTAAAAACAAATAGAATTTTTTTTTCCGCATTTACTTTTACCACTGTTTCCGATCCTTTTCGTTGTGAAATGTTAATTTGAAATTTTAAAATTAATGGATAAGCACTTAAAACATTCTGTTTTATAACTGTATTAGGATTATAAATTAAGGTGAAAGAAAGACTTATAACTGCTTTGAACTGCTGTGATCGAATAATCTCAAATACTGTGTTAAAAGTAGTTATTATTGCTTGAAAATTTAAAGTTAGTACGATTTTCAAATTTTAGATGATCCCTAATTAAAAATCAGCGTACTTACTCGCTAAGTTGACGCTATACCTAATCAAACTATAACACGCCCATCTCTCTGCGACAGCTCGCAGTGATGAATTAGAATGGGGTATTGCTTTTTTTCCCCAGAACATGTGATTTGTGTATCGTATTTCATCTCATTTAATCAATTATAACTAAATCATTAATAGTAATTTAGAAAACACGATCGAAGATGTAAAGATAATAAACCATATTTATCTGTTCATTTTTAAACAACTTAGTATATTTAAAACGTTTTTTTATAAATAGAGATATTCGACATCATTAATCTCACTATTTTGCGATTAAATAGGAGGATATTTCAATACGAAAAATTTGATGTTATAAATAATATTTTAAAGTGATATGAAGAAAATTTACTGTCAGTCATCATTTACAAATGTTGTAACCAGAAACATTATATTGAGTCTGTTTGAAATATTAAAATATTCCGTGCAAAGGCTGTATGCAGGAGTTTAACGTTGGAGTTTTCGAGCAAAGCCCAGTACTTTTGCTCGGGCTGACGTAGGTTCAAAATACTGATAGAAGACTTGGAAAGAGTTATTTTGAAAGCTACGACTGTTTGTCCGTGCTGTGGCGGTGTATACTCGAAATTATATCTGATCAAGTACTGCCAGTTTAGAGAAATGTGAGTTGATAAGCATTTTTTTTTTTTTTTTTTTTTTTTTGTCCCCAAAACCGTCCGAGATATGTTTTTTTTTCTGTTTAAGATTCTTTCATTATTTAAACGCAATTTTCAATTTATATTTACCCTTTCTCTGATTGATTTTTGTTTAACGCCTTAATTCTCGCTCCCGTCATATTCTCGGGCTGTGTCTTTTACTCAAATTGTTTGACTCCCACCAGTTTTATAAAATAGTGAAATTGGGTATATTTTGGTATCGTTTTTACTGTCATTAAATAAGGTGAATATTTCTTTTTCATAAAAGTGATGCCAATAAGCAATTTGAATTATTCAACCGTAATTTAATTCGAGCGTTAAGGGGTTAAAGATTTCTTGCATGCATCATACAGTATAAAACACTTAGGGTCATTTAGTAAATTGTAAATGTATTTCAATTGCATCAATTTGAGAAGACAAATATATATATATATATATATATATGCATGTACAATTTAACGTCCCCAATAACTCAATAACTTCATTGTAACTTTTCTTATGCATTTCAATATGTAATTTGAAGTGTAAGTATGTAATACAACAATGGTATTATCTTCTAGTTAATCTATATTAAAATTTGCTACATAAACCTGAGTTTATTGTCTTGTAAATTATCTTCCTTCAAAGATTTATCGGAAAGAATGTAAATATTTCACCTTAAATTATATTAAAACAGTTAGAACATTTTATGAAAAAACAAAATATTTTACCTTATGCAGAGTGAGTGGGACAAAAATCGTTGCTACATGAAGTTTCATCCAATTTATGGTTCAGCTTCTCACCAATTATAGTTATACATTTCACTAATTTACAGTTAAACGTTTCACCAATTTGTGGTTCAACTTTAGAAGCATATGTGTGAATAATGTTTAAACCTCTCACTGCGCAATCCGATATTTTATCGGACATGCATTTCCCCCTCCTAATTAACCCTCCTTGATTATTCCCACCAGTTATTTTTTATTGTAAATTTTGCCTTATTTAATTGGAGCATTTTACCGATTAAAAAAAAAGTGTTTTGAAAAACCGGTGACAAAAGAATAAAAATTCAATAAAAACGTAATTTTTGAAGCGATTTTGATAAAATAATTATGCAGCGAGAGGGTCAACCATCTTATGGTGGTAGCTACTGAAGCACCAAAATTTGGTTCAACATTGCATCAAATTTTTAGTGATAATTTTTGGGATAAGATTTGTGACTGATTACTTATCATTATAATACTATTACAACTACAGGAGAAACTGTTTGTTTACGATTTTTAAATATTATATGCTTGGGGAACAATGGGAAAAATTGCAGTGAATTTGGCGAATTTATGTACCCAAAAAATATTTATTACGTAGAAAGAAAAAATGAGGAATATGAAAAGTAAAAATAATACAATAAAAATAATAATAGTTTTAACAAATCACAATTTTCAATCCTGTTAGAGCAGCAAAACGCACATTAAAAAATTTACATTGTGAGAGGCATTTATATGAATTTTTAAAGCTGAAATACGCGAAAAGGTGCATTATTCTGATCCCTTCCAAAAGTATTCAGCTGTTAATCCTGTAAAATGTAAATAAATTGTAAGAAAAAATATTAAATTTCTAATTTGCAATTATTTACTCCATCATTGCATAATTTTACGCCTTCTTTTACTAATATTTTTTAGAAAAGAAAAAGAAATAACTTGGCTTATTTAATCATAGATTCTCTGTATTAACCCCTTGGGGACGAGCGACACGTATACGTGCCGGAAATAGGCCTAAGAATCCTCGTTTATCCTCACCAGTAAAATTTTACTGTAAAATTTGCCTTATTAAATCCGAGCATTTTCCCGATTTGAATAGGCACAAACTTCTGTTTTTTAAAACCGGTAGCAAAGTAATAAACATTTCGTAAAAGGCTCCCGTCGCGAAGGGGTTAAATAAGGCAAATTTTAAAATAGTCATATCAAAGCATAATTATTGAGAGATAAGTTTCTGTGAATTTTCTTTAATTCTAAAATATGTTTTCCTTATTTAAAAGTTCAATATATATACTATATATATAATTAAAATGGAATCACATGTGAGAAAACAAATGTAACAATAAATCAAAACAAAATAATAAACACAAGAGACTGAAAACAAACCCACAATACACGAAAGTATATCTATTTCCTATCTGCTAACTTGTATGGTTTTTTTTTTTCTAAATACTACAATTTAAAAGCAAAGTTTGCCTAATTTTAACGGCAAAATTTGACGATTTTAAGCGATTAATTGCAAAACTTTCCATTAAATTTTGTGGTTGCGAAAGTCTGTAAAAGTTAGGAGCTATGATTATACATATATATGTTAACCAAAAACAAAACTCATGCTAATCCGGCGCCGAAGCCTCTCACGTGAAGGTAGCACTTAAAAATAACAGCGTTTAAAAATTCTCCAGTTTCCATATACTTTTTTTTATCGTATAAATATGTAATTTCTTGCCTTTGTTAAAAGAGTGCAAGCATAAAATTCCCCGGAGATTTTTATATCTAAACAAGAATATAACAGTTCTGATATCCTTCACAATATCCATCGCCAGGAGCGGGAGCGTCAAATTTAATTAACAGAATCATTCTCATAATAAGCAGCTCTATCACTTATTTCTTTTGTTTCACACTTTATGTACAGAAATATTTTAACAAGATTTTAAAAGTAACTAATAAATTGTTTATTTTTATAAATATACATATTTTAAATTGGAGATTTCATAACAAGATAAATTTCGAGGATGATCAAACTTTCACAAAGATAACATTATTCAAAATATTTGTAAGGATTATGATGCAAATTTTCGAACTTTATTAAACCAAGTACTTCAGATTCTTTTTTAAAAAGGAATTAAAATGATCTGGGAAACTGTTAAAATATGGTAATTAAAACAATTTTAATTAAAAGAATAATTCAAAATTGCCTAATTATATGTGACATTATGTGGCACTTCGCAGATTTATTTAAATAAAATATTTTTTTTTTTTTTTTTTGGAAAAAACTTATCATAGTTTTAATACTTATTTATGCAGTTACTCTTAAAGTTATCGTCTGTTTTTTTTTTTCTATGTCTAAATTAGCATTAATTTCCTTAATAAATTCTGCTATAGGTGTTATAAACATTTATTAGATAAAACAAGAAATAAGAATTATATATAAGCGGCAGATTATGATACAATTTCCAACATTTTCGAAATAGTGTTGCGAAATTTCTGCCCATTTTTTCTTCATTGAAAAAATATATCATCCGAAGCCATGTATTCGAATTTTTCTTTTGCACTATATAATCTATAGGGTATTTCGGAAAGTCGTGTCGTGTTGGGAAAATCAATTCTTACCGGAAAATTCTATCATTTAATTATTAGAGATTGATTCCGATATCTAATGTCTAATAATTACCGGGCAGAATTTTCTGGTAAGAATTGATTTTCACAAACGAACACGACTTTCCGAACGACACAATATATCACCTATTTTTCGTGTATTATCTATAGTTTTCTATATGTTTCCTATAGAGCATAACCTAGCCTAAACGGACCGTAGTGCATCCTACCCAATCGGAGTTGCATAAAAAAAAAGTCTTCATCTTATATAGTTGCAGAAATTGTATCATTTAATTAGACGATTATTATTATTATAATAATAATTATTATTATTATTATTATCATTTCCTAGTAGCAGTGCGGGATTACTTTTCGGAAAGAACAGTGCCATAGAGTAATAATATGTAAATAAAAAAACCATCAGAACTAGTTTTAATTTAGCACTTTGCATTGTAAATATTTTTCCTTCAGTATTACCAATTCAGCTAATTTTTTTTAAATACAGATTTCATGATTGCTACCACTTTTGACTTATTTTCGCCTTACTTAATTTATTATTAAACTAGCAAAATTTTATAATAAAAAAATTGTTAGCAATCAGATATTTAAAAAAAAAAAAAAAAAAAAAAAAAAAAAAAAAAAAAAAAAAGCCCTCCCAAACAATTTTTTTAAATCCAATTAAAAGTAAGCTAATAGTTTTTCTAAATTACATAAAAGTTTCAACAACCACAGAGATAGATGTAATAAATACTTCAATAACTATTTTATGGATTTAATTATATTTTACTAGGGGGCTCTGACCCCTGCAAGCTACGCTCGCCAACCCCCGTTCAAACACTGTAGAATCTAAAAGCAAGCTAATTCGATCGGTTTAAAAAAGATTAGAGGAGATTGAATTATACTGAAAAAACCTGTAGAGATCTCCCTGTAAACGAGTTTCCATCCAATTCCCTTTGATTGCAAAAATTTAAGGTAGAATCAGTTGCTGTTAAGACATCCAATGTTTGTTTTCGTGTTTGGTTAAAGAAGATCAGTTAAACATTTGAAAAGAAGCTAAAATAAAATGAATCAATAAACAGAGTCTTTGTCTCTCGATATTTTTAACAGCGTTATAAAACGATTGACTTAATACAATTACTAAAATTTGCTGCTATAACCCCTTCAAGGGAGGTGGTTCATTTTTGGACCACCTAATTTTAATTCTTAAATGCCACATTAGCATCAGAATATTGGGATGAAAATTTCCCTTTTATTAAGTAAGTGAACAAAGGCATTTTTGTATTTCGAAATTTGTTTGTAAATTCCGGAGCCATTCACTGATTTCTAGATTTTACGAATAGAAGTGCCTTGTCCGTGAAAGGGTTAAACGCATATTAATGTATTTCCTTTCCCTTTTAATATTCACGTGTAAATGCAATTTTCAGGACATAATTTTCAATATTTCCCTGCCTTTAACACGTACTGATTTAATAGTAATTTTAAAGTTTTTTTTTTTCTGTTTTTAATAGTCACGTGAAAATAAATTTTTAATCGTTAGGAAATCTTATTCTTTGCGATGTTTTTAAAATTGAAAACAATCTGTATAATAATAGCCTAAGTCATGTGACTATCATCAACAACTCCAGACGGATCCCTTCGCTTTTTATATTCCAGGCGGTCATTTTGGTACTTTAATGTTAGCCAGCCACAGGTGTGATAAGTCGCCGAATATTATTCTATCCCCATTATTTCGTTTATATTATAATAGTCCAAGTCATGTAACTGCAATAAACAACGGGCTGATTCCTTCGTTCTTCATAGGAAAGATTTCCATTTTGATTAAAGAATCAAAATTATTTTTTCGAATAAAGTTACATAAATGTTGCCATGATCAGAAAGAATTCCTGGTACTTTTATGTTAGCCGGGTGAAAATCTCGCCAATAGCTTTTTTTAACTCGCCAGTTAGCATTTTTTTTTTATTTTTCGAGTGGTAAATTAAAACGGTGCTACTTGGTTATCCCATCGACCAAAAATCTGTCGCCAAACTATAAGATTAAATACCAATAATGGTTGATCGTAAATGTCACATTCACTTGACTTTAAGGAAGTTACACATGTTCATGCCATCAAGTGATTTTTATTTCGACGTTTTATTTGTATTTTTATTAATGTTATACTAATTTATTTGTTCTTTTGTTATTTAAAAAAAAAAGAAAAATATATGTCAATTTGTATAATTTGGCTATTTATATAATTTGGCGAAATTTGTCGACGGGAGAAGTAATAACATTAAAACGTTGCTTTGAAGTGGAAATTAAATCTCATGATTTGTTGCATTGTCACATACGCACCGGGTTTGGCGTGATTTTTTTTTACGACAATTTGGCGAAAACCTCATTTTCAAATACCTGTTACATATGTATTTTTAAATTAATTTCTGTTATTTTTAAAATGAAATCACAATAAATAAAAAAAAAAATTAATAAATATAGAACAAAACAATTTATAACATTTTTTGTAAAAAAAAAAAAAGAAAATAAATTCAAATAAACATTTATTAATAAATAAGCAACAATAGCCGGTTTACCGTGTCAGGCAAAATAACGCCATTTTGTCGCCAATTAGGTACCCCGTTGCGTATATGACATCTGTGTCTAATATTTTTCTTTTCGTTTTGTTTAAAAAAAAGAATGAAGTAAAGCCATTTATTTTAAAGGTTTCAATTTTAAAGGAAAGTTTTGTATTAAATAAAATGATAATGAAATAAAAATTGAATTCTGAATAAAAGTAACATGATGCATTTCTTAGCATATATTTAATGGAGGCCAAACGCGTCGTCAAATTAATTTCAAATAACCTTTTCTAAAATATGAAAAAAAATATCTGTTATGATTAAAATTCGACTTGCCATCATTAGAAAAAAAATATTTAAAATTAGAAAAAAAATATTTAAAATTAGAAAAAAAATAATATTTCGAAAACTAATTCTAATTTTAAAATTATAATACCAGTTTTGAGATCTATAACGGCTTTACTTTATACGGCTTTAATATATTCATTATTCCTCCTTTCCCCTCAAAAAAATCAACTTTTAACTTTACTGGTTTATTATAAATTGTCATTATTCTTCGCCCCCCCCCACCCTTCAAATAAAATATTTAGTTTAAATTTGACATTTTAGAGTTAATTTCATATGTCTTTATTCATTCTCGCCCCCCCCCCCCCTCTCACTACTTAAGTTTCGCTTTTACTTTTTAAAGTTCTTTTCAAATGCAGACATCATTTATCTCGGTTCCTTTTTCTGTCTTTCAAATTCACACGATAGAAAAAGATCTTAACCGCAGTTATTTTCCATTGAAATAATGTAAAAGAATAAAATACAAATGAATGTCTTTTCGCTTTGCAGCCGATGATATCTAATGCATATTTTCCCAGCCTCTGGGCTTGCATTAGTATTCAATTCTCACCCTTGTACTCTGTCGGATACAAACCATATGCCCATTGCTGACTAATTTGCAGCTGTAGTTAGGTCTGTAACGTACATATAAAAATCACGTGTTCCTATTTCTTTAACCACGTTCCCTTACCGCAAAAATGTTAAGATACGTGTAACCATTTAGCCGCGCCATGGCGTAAGTTTGAACTCTATGTAATACTTCGGGATGCTTCTGATTCCTTTGTCCACGCCACCAATATTCATCGCCAATACAGTACATATGTTGCTATTCATCTCGCCAATGAGTGAGTGATTGGAATGAATATTTCACAACTACTGCCTCTGATCTTGAGTGTGACAGACCTCGGCTCTCTGCCCTTCGGGGCTGCCCCGTCGGGCAGTATCGTCTTTGACTTCTCCCGTCCCAATGTACTATCATGGCCCTCCTTTTAAAAAGTTTCATAATAAAGAAGTAAGTCCTCGAAATCTTCGTGTTGGAGTTTTTTTTTTCATTCATTCAATTCTCCTGGGAATCCTAATATCTCCTTTATATAAATTGGCGCCGTTGCCCAGATTTTTTCTCCCACAGTAATAATAATAAAAAAAAAAAAAAAACGAGGAGAAGTTTCATTCCGTTTCGCTTTTCTTACCAGCGACGCGAAAGGATGTCCATAGACCTTTTTTTTTCCCACGGGAGTTCCGGCTGCCCTACTCTCTGTTCGTTCGCCGATGTCAACTTCAGGGGATTTCCCTTGCCTACTCTTGCTACCCCAACGGATTTGGAGAGTGCCTCTTTCTTCCGGACTTTACACTAGCCTAACGAGAAGCAAGATTTAGGCTGCGGTGCTCCAACGGGGTCATCGAACGACGTCGCCTCCTGCAGCGGTTCTTTTTCTACGAAATATCACACCTGCATCACTTATTTCCCTGCGTGAAGTTGTGTTTTCATACTCCTACTCATTACTATCGGAAAAATCTGTCAGTACTCCAAACAAAAGTCACGACAGTTTCTGTTTTTTGTGCGCGAGATTCGACCTTCAAACAAACATGTTCGTGCTACCAGTGTGAGTGAGAAAGGTTCTGTGAAAAGAAAAAGTGCCATCTGAACGTACATCCACTCCAGATAGTTTCCTAAAAGTAAATGTTTTGTGAAAAAGTCCTCACCTAGCTGTTGTATGAATTATCCGCACAAGTAACACATATTTTAAACAATGTTCTCAGTGCAACAAGTCCAGGAAATGTGCGCCGTTTCGCTTTGTTTGTGATCTTGTGGTTAATATTTGCAGTGCAAAGTGTCCAGGAATCCCACAGATTTAGTGAAAAGATAATGAAATATGCTAAAAAGATATATATAATTTCGCGAAAGTGTCATCTTGTGTTAGGTATAACAAATTCTGTCCGAAGCAATAGTCAAAAAAATTTCGATTTACTTTGCTTCTTTGTGGTGATATCTTCAATTTTGCTAAAAAAAAATATAGAATGCACCTAGTATGCCATAAATTAGAGGAATAATGTTTTCCTTTTGTAGTGTGTTATCAAGATATAAAAAAAAAATTACCCTAGTGTGTGCAAATGCTTCAGCTTAAAAAAGAAAGAAACCACTCTGCATTAAAAAAAAAAGAGTGTACTAAATCACACTTCACATGTTGTGTCATCTATCATTCAACATTTTTATAGCATTCAGAGTACGAAAATAGGACGTTAATGATTTTTTTGTTTTAATTTCTTTTCCGTTGCAAATTGTCACTAAAATCTTTTTATTTTAACTCTTTTTTCTTAAAAAAAAAAAAAAAAAAAAAAAAAAAAAAAAAAAAAAAAAACAAGCGTTGTTTTCTCCTCGCTCTGTTTTTGTGCTCCAAATGAATGCTCTCTACAAAAAAAAAGACATACCTAGTTCATCGAATTCAATGAAAACACCTGTGTCACAATACTTTATTCAAAAAAAAAGAAACACAGTTTGCATGTGAGTATGAACAGGGAATACTTTTACATTAAATTATTTACTCTAAATTGTTATAACCTTTTTTTTATTTCTTTTCAATATCAGTAAATTATCAGTTTCTATCCATGTTATGGTTCCCTATTCATACTTGTACTTTTACCATTTGGATTTTCATAAGTTTGTTGATTTGTCAGCTTGAACGGAGAAATCACTTCTGAGCTATTTTTTTTACAATATTTTTAACAGTGATAGCATATTTGCTCCTTATTATCTTCTTCCAAGCTGCGTTTGTTTGTTTGTTTTTTTAAGTACTTTTTGCAGTTAAAATGATAAAATTATTATACTTTTATTAATATTTCACTTATAATGTTTTTATGGTTAAATCATGACATACTTCTCCTATATTTTTTTTTCTCTTACGTGAATTTACATAAACATGCTATGTTTCCTTTTTCGTAAAAATGATTTTTATGCATTCAAAAATCTAGAGTTTAACCTTTTAGCCCCACTTGTATATTTTGAAAGTACACTTATTCTGACGATAGGCAACAAAGAGTTCTCTGCTCCAAGTTTTGCAGTATTTGATATTTTTATATAAATATGTGCATATTTCGCTCACAACGTTTGCACATTTTTCACTTGTGTGTGACATTTGCACAATTATTCTCAGCATGTGTTGCTCGACTCTGACCTTGTTTGTTTTTGGTTTTTTTTTTTTGTATTTTAAACCTGAATTACAATTTAATTACCTGTTTTTTTTTTTATTTTATTGAATTTCGGAAACTTTAATCCAACTGGATGTTGACAGAAATTTAACTTTCAGAAATGTTGTGATTGATACACTCATATTATTTTTACATTCCCCCCACCCCCTCCATGTTTTTTCCTTTTGTGTATAATTTATTTATGCAACTTATTGTGTTTTATTTTATGTGCATGCATTTCATTTCTGATAACTAGAGTTTTTGCATACATACACCTTTTGAAATACTAGTATTATTTATTTTGCATTATTTGTGTTGCTCTCTCAAAAAAAAAAAGAATTCCTCCTTTTTTTCCATTTTGGCTGTTAAAAAAAAGTAAACAACAGAAATTAAATAAACACCAGAAAATAAAAAAAAGGTTTTGGAGATAACAGACACTTCACCAGTCTATTTTTACAATATGGCAGCAAATGATGAAAATGCTATTAGTGATTTTAATCACCCCATTTCTGTATCTCCATGGGTAGATTATTTCGAGGAGATATTATTAAGATATTCGGATTCCATTAATATGGAAGCCACATCTATTCAAAATTCACTTAAGACCGAAAATGCTGCATCCATGTCTGAAAATGTTATAGATTTCCTTCAGATCATTAAATTCAATTTTCATGTGCTTAAACTAAACTTTAATGTTCTAAAGGATGATTATTCCAAATTAAAACAGGATAAAGATAATTTATTTCTTGTAAATCAGAAACTTATTAAGAGATTACATGAAATCACAGCCCAACAGAAAAATAAGAAGAAGCTTACTAAATGTAGTAAGACTATGGTTGATCAGGTGGTAGATGTCAACAACAAACTCCCTCCATCTGCCCTAGATAAATCTACACAAACTATCCCCTCTTATATGTGTAAACAAGAAAAGTTGCCACAACTGGAAAATGATAAAAAAAACACATATCTTAGCTCCGACCTGCACACTCAAGGTAAGCACAAGGAAATATTTACAGCTATTAGCGATTCCTCTTTAAAGTCCTTATCCCCTGCTAAACTTAATGTAACTAAACCTATTCGTGTCATTATTTTTAACGTCCCTGAAAATTTAAATATTCCTGATATCTTGTTTGGTATTTCAGATTTAATACATATACCTGATCCTGATTTACACTTTGTTAAAAAGTACAAGCTCCTACATATTAAGTCCTTTAATTGGATCTTTGAGCTTGCACCACAGGATGCTAGGCAATTATTAATCCATAGGGAAATTATCATACAATCAAAACCGTACCCTGTTAAACCATATATAAATGTTAAACGTTGTTTTAAGTGTCAGGTATACAATGATCATCTTGCAATTTCATGTTATAATGACATTAGATGCTCTGTGTGTGCCTTGCCACACATTGACCCTCAGTGTAGAAATCCTCCAAAATGCATTAATTGCATTAGAAATAATGATAGCAATAACACCAACTTTGACATTTTCCACAGTGCTTTTGCACCTTATTGTCCATCATTAAAAAAATTCATCAAGCAAATGCGAGAAAAAGTATACAACTGCAATACATTCCCATAAACATCTCATACAGCTTCCTTTTTGAAAAAAAAACAAAACAATGTAACATACATTTTACATTTTTCGTTTTTATTTAACACATATTACTGTGAAGGAGTTACTATCTACAGCATTCCTTTTAAAATTTTTATTTTCCTATACATTTACATACATATGTCAGTTTTCGACAGCATTATTCATACTGATAAATACACGTTTTATAAACACAAGTGTACAGTAGGTTGCTTTTTCATTTGATTATTTAGCCGGCAAATAGTTAAATGAATGTCGAATTGGAACAAAAGTGAAATCATTTCTGATACGCGTTGTCAGACCGTATGTTTTTCTCTTTTTGGAGATTGTTACCGAAAGAGTACACATTAATTCAACTTTAAAAATTCATCATTACACTAGTTACATCTTTAGATTTATTTTTTTTAGAAATTTGGATATAATTTCACTTGTTAATCTTAGTTAAGTTTATTTAGTTACATTTCATAACACAAGTAGCATTCCCTGGTTACATTTTATCCTTTTTCACTTTCCTTTAGTTAAAAGAACATTTTTTTTTGGTTTGTTTGTTTTAACTTTAGGCGAAGCATTTTTGTACTTGTGATACAAGGCTCTTGGTTCCATATGTACACAATGAGTTTGTGTTCATTGTTTATACAACTGAGTTCATAGGTCATACAACTGAGTTCATAGGTTACACAATTGAGTTCATAGAAAAAAAAACACTTTACACGAGTTCATAGTTCATTGAGTTCATAGAAAAAACACTTTACACGAGTTCATAGTTCATTGAGTTCATAGAAAAAACACTTTACACGAGTTCATAGCATTTTCAATTCTTTGTGTACTTCAGGGACCGATTGCACTATCATTTTTCTTTCGTGACAATACTGAGTTCATAGAATGTTTCCTTACACATATTAGTTCATAGTTTGTTTTCTTTCTTGTGATTTGTTTTGCATATTAATTCATACCAATTTTTGTTTTGGTAGGCACTTTAGTTCATTTCAATATATATATATATTTTTTTTTTGTTAGACACATGAGTTCATTGTAAGTTTTTTTTTTCTCACACATTTGAGTTCATCGTATTACTTTTACACTTTGAGTCAGTGAAATACTTGCTCACACGTTGTTCATTGAGGTACTTAGACTGCTGTGTTCACAAACATACATCTAAGTCGTTGAAATTTTCCTTTTCTTTCACTGACATACACTGTTTTAGTTCATAGTGAAATACTTTTTCCTTGATTCGTTCATTGAAATACAGATTTTTTTCTTTGGTTCATAGAGATACACTTTCAATTTAGTTCATTGATATTACAACTTAATTCATTGTTATTACAATTGAGTTCATTGATATTTTGTTTGGTAAAAAAAAAAAAAAAAACACATTATACACAATTGAAAATATTTTGTTTCTAGGTTTCAACGTTACACATTAGAATATTTCCTTTTTGTTTTCATTATACAAGGAACTACTTTTGACTTCACATAATATTCACAATTTAAACATTTATTAATATGTTAAGTTTTAACACATTCTTAATTTTTCCATTATTTTTATATTTCTTTTATGCCATGACATTTCATGTCACCATCACTTTGTCTCACAACAAAGAATTCCCAGTTTACAGGATGCTACCCCTTCACATGCATTTTCTTTAAATTTCAAACTTATGATGTTTTTATTGTTTTCATCACACTTGTTTTGGTTTTCTACATGGACATAATTACACGTTTTCTTTTAAATTTGGAGATTAAATATAATCTCTGGTTCAGCTTCACTTAGACAATACACACGTCTAAGATATTATGTCGTTCTTGTAATAACATAACTTCACAATAACACAAAAAATTTTTGTTTATAGCATTAGTAACCTAGTGCAGTTACACTAAATGTTTAAAACATTAGTTAAGGTCATACAATACACATACAGTTCATATCCTGCTCGATACATTACAAGGAATACAAAGTTAGAATTTACTTAAAAAAAAATTGTGGTTGTTATACTTACCCGATCATGTCACCAGTCTCTCCACACACTCGGATTGTCCTTTTACATTTGATATGTGAGATATTTATCTCAGTTTTTTCTATTATTTTTAATTTATCCCCTCTGAAGTTTTGTTCCCGTTCAAAATTTTTGCCCTAAGGGTCCAAACTTCATTGTGTAGATAGACAAAACCCTTGAATTGTTGTTTCAATTCAATAAACATAACTTTTTATATGATACATTGACGCATGCTCCTTTGAAGATCAATGTGATCTTTGGGGAGCAGGGACCTAGGTATCACTTGGTGTCTGGGTCTCATAACTCCCTCTCCCCCTAGGGCTGATGTTCTAAACTGACGCCATCACACTTGTTTATTAACAAGATTAAGGGCTACACCCATTCATAGGCATGCTATACGCATCCCGTCCTTTAGTAGTCCTGTGCGGTGTGCACGAAAACCAATTTTCTACGTTTTATTTTTTTATATTACTTCATTTAGCTTTTATTCACAGACATGCATATGTCATTTATTTCCTATTTCATTTTAAAGTAGTATCTGTGTCTTTTGTTGCTTGCACTTATACTGTATTATTTTTAGTTTGAGAAGATATTATAACAAGTTACTAAAAAAAATATTTACTTCTCTTATTTTGGTCATGAAAAATGCTGGTACCAGCCTCTTAATCAAATACTAAAAAGATATTTAAAAAGGATCCTGTTAAATCAAAAAATTATTATTTGCAGATTCTGGTGACTGTAAAGACTAATGAATACCAAGAAATGAATAAAAATAAAAAGACGCAATTTATCATGACCTGAAAAGTTTTGCTTTATGCAAACATTTAAAGAACTGCAAGCACACAGTTATATGTTATATATATATATATGGAGGCTTATCATTCTTATTATGTTATATCTGTTTTAAATACTTATATGTATGGGGTGGACAAAGTAATCTTCAAATATAAAAAAAACTGTTCTTCAAGATTCACAGTTTTTTTTTCTGGTGGTAATGGGTGATATGTATAACGGCTTTACCGTTATATATTCATTATTCCTCCTTTCCCCTCAAAAAAATCAACTTTTAACTTTACTGGTTTATTATAAATTGTCATTATTCTCCCCCCCCCCCCCTTCAAATAAAATATTTAGTTTAAATTTGAAATTTTAGAGTTAATTGCATATGTCTTTATTCATTCTCGTCCCCCCCCCTCTCACTACTGTAAATTTCGCTTTTACTTTTTAAAGTTCTTTTCAAATGCAGACATCATTTATCTCGGTTCCTTTTTCTGTCTTTCAAATTCACACGATAGAAAAAGATCTTAACCGCAGTTATTTTCCATTGAAATAATGTAAAAGAATAAAATACAAATGAATGTCTTTTCGCTTTGCAGCCGATGATATCTAATGCATATTTTCCCAGCCTCTGGGCTTGCATTAGTATTCAATTCTCACCCTTGTACTCTGTCGGATACAAACCATATGCCAATTGCTGACTAATTTGCAGCTGTAGTTAGGTCTGTAACGTACATATAAAAATCACGTGTTCCTATTTCTTTAACCACGTTCCCTTACCGCAAAAATGTTAAGATACGTGTAACCATTTAGCCGCGCCATGGCGTAAGTTTGAATTCTATGTAATACTTCGGGATGCTTCTGATTCCTTTGTCCACGCCACCAATATTCATCGCCAATACAGTACATATGTTGCTATTCATCTCGCCAATGAGTGAGTGATTGGAATGAATATTTCACCACTACTGCCTCTGATCTTGAGTGTGACAGACCTCGGCTCTCTGCCCTTCGGGGCTGCCCCGTCGGGCAGTCTCGTCTTTGACTTCTCCCGTCCCAATGTACTATCATGGCCCTCCTTTTAAAAAGTTTCATAATAAAGAAGTAAGTCCTCGAAATCTTCGTGTTGGAGTTTTTTTTTTCATTCATTCAATTCTCCTGGGAATCCTAATATCTCCTTTATATAAATTGGCGCCGTTGCCCAGATTTTTTCTCCCACAGTAATAATAAAAAAAAAAAAAAAAAACGAGGAGAAGTTTCATTCCGTTTCGCTTTTCTTACCAGCGACGCGAAAGGATGTCCATAGACCTTTTTTTTCCCACGGGAGTTCCGGCTGCCCTACTCTCTGTTCGTTCGCCGATGTCAACTTCAGGGGATTTCCCTTGCCTACTCTTGCTACCCCAACGGATTTGGAGAGTGCCTCTTTCTTCCGGACTTTACACTAGCCTAACGAGAAACAAGATTTAGGCTGCGGTGCTCCAACGGGGTCATCGAACGACGTCGCCTCCTGCAGCGGTTCTTTTTCTACGAAATATCACACCTGCATCACTTATTTCCCTGCGTGAAGTTGTGTTTTCATACTCCTACTCATTACTATCGGAAAAATCTGTCAGTACTCCAAACAAAAGTCACGACAGTTTCTGTTTTTTGTGCGCGAGATTCGACCTTCAAACAAACATGTTCGTGCTACCAGTGTGAGTGAGAAAGGTTCTGTGAAAAGAAAAAGTGCCATCTGAACGTACATCCACTCCAGATAGTTTCCTAAAAGTAAATGTTTTGTGAAAAAGTCCTCACCTAGCTGTTGTATGAATTATCCGCACAAGTAACACATATTTTAAACAATGTTCTCAGTGCAACAAGTCCAGGAAATGTGCGCCGTTTCGCTTTGTTTGTGATCTTGTGGTTAATATTTGCAGTGCAAAGTGTCCAGGAATCCCACAGATTTAGTGAAAAGATAATGAAATATGCTAAAAAGATATATATAATTTCGCGAAAGTGTCATCTTGTGTTAGGTATAACAAATTCTGTCCGAAGCAATAGTCAAAAAAATTTCGATTTACTTTGCTTCTTTGTGGTGATATCTTCAATTTTGCTAAAAAAAAATATAGAATGCACCTAGTATGCCATAAATTAGAGGAATAATGTTTTCCTTTTGTAGTGTGTTATCAAGATATAAAAAAAAAATTACCCTAGTGTGTGCAAATGCTTCAGCTTAAAAAAGAAAGAAACCACTCTGCATTAAAAAAAAAAGAGTGTACTAAATCACACTTCACATGTTGTGTCATCTATCATTCAACATTTTTATAGCATTCAGAGTACGAAAATAGGACGTTAATGATTTTTTTGTTTTAATTTCTTTTCCGTTGCAAATTGTCACTAAAATCTTTTTATTTTAACTCTTTTTTCTTAAAAAAAAAAAAAAAAAAAAAAAAAAAAAAAAAAAAAAAACAAGCGTTGTTTTCTCCTCGCTCTGTTTTTGTGCTCCAAATGAATGCTCTCTACAAAAAAAAAGACATACCTAGTTCATCGAATTCAATGAAAACACCTGTGTCACAATACTTTATTCAAAAAAAAAAGAAACACAGTTTGCATGTGAGTATGAACAGGGAATACTTTTACATTAAATTATTTACTCTAAATTGTTATAACCTTTTTTTTATTTCTTTTCAATATCAGTAAATTATCAGTTTCTATCCATGTTATGGTTCCCTATTCATACTTGTACTTTTACCATTTGGATTTTCATAAGTTTGTTGATTTGTCAGCTTGAACGGAGAAATCACTTCTGAGCTATTTTTTTTACAATATTTTTAACAGTGATAGCATATTTGCTCCTTATTATCTTCTTCCAAGCTGCGTTTGTTTGTTTGTTTTTTTAACCCTTTCGTGGTCACGCACGCGTATCCGCGGTTGCACTTTGGTACTTGTAAGTGGTCGTGAACGCATATAGGCGGTCAGACTTTTGTACTTGTAGATGGTCACAAGCGCGTATAGGCGGTCAAAATATTCTACTTCTAGATGGTTATGAACGCGTTTGCGCGTTTGTGCTTCCCCCCACTTCTCGAGACTGGGAGTTAAAGAAGGCGTTTATCAATCACCCCCTCTTTCCAAGCACACAATAGGCGTTAGGCAGACTATTTGTCAACTGGATTACCGTATTTTAAGTCGAATGCCTTAGGGGATTTCGTTTTCTGTTAATGCTTAAGAATGGCATTGTATTTCGAACCATATACTAGGCAATTTTATAGAATATCATCGTTTACTTATTTTACTTTATTATTTCTGTCCATAAGATTCTAATTCATTACTATAATAATTATTATTTTATATCATTTGCCATATAATATTTATTTATTTTGCATGTTCATTATTTATTATGTAATATTTATTTATTTTGCTCTTTTAATGAATATACACGTTCTTTTCTTTCCTTTTTACTTCCAAATGTATGTCATTTTTTTTCATTTAACTATAATACTAAATAACTAAACTGTTTTTTTTTCTTTACTTACAGCACTTTTGTTGTGTAATAATAATAAAAATCTCAAATATCCAATTTAACATTACACTTCAAAAATAATATTTTTATTTATTATTGTTGCGCAAATTTTATTCAAATTCTAGCATAATTTAAAACTAGCACCGTGAAACCTGTCTATAATGACGCTGAATGGGCCAGAAAAAGCATCGATGTAGATAGGTTTTAAATTTCATTATAGGTAGATTGGTAAACGGAAAAAAGGTGACCGGAAAAAACGGGACCGGAAAAAACGTGACAAGGAAAAAAGGTGACCGGAAAAAACGTGACAAGGAAGTGTTAAATATTGAATTTGGAAACAATGAACCTGGAAAAAAAATTAAAGCAAATCGGATGTTTCTGTCAAGAGTTATCGCGTTACGTACATACAGACGTAAGTGCATACATACATACATACAGAACCTGCGTGCACATTAATCCTTGGGCTTTGATAGCCTGCGAGCAAAAAGCAGGATAATGAAAAAATTCCTCTAAAGAAAATGCCTCCTCTCTTCGTCTTTATTTTGTTCCCTTTACAGGCTGTGTATGCAATTTTTTCCCTCCCCCTCCGCCTTATAAAACATTTTACTCATATATAAACTATCAATAGCGAATTGAAAGAATCAATAAATTGTATTTCCTTAATACCCCCCCCCCCCTCCGTGGATAGCACTAACTTGTCTTTTGTAGAAGTCATAATAAACTTCTCTTAATGAAATGTTAAAATTGTATTTTCTTGGACCAAATCTTAGAGTTGTCAAACTCACCCATTAACTCTGCCCCCCCCCCCCCCTACGCTGTAAGAAACTGACAGTGGAAAAACTTTACTTTAGTTTTTAGCATTTATTTATCGACAAGTTCAATATTTAACACTTCCTTGTCACGTTTTTTCCGGTCACCTTTTTTCCTTGTCACGTTTTTTCCGGTCTCGTTTTTCCTTATCCCGTTTTTTCCGCTCTTGTTTTTTCTGTCACGTTTTTTCCGGTCACCTTTTTTCCTAGATTCAATATTATTCCTAAGGGAGAATTTTTTAAAGATAGCGTGCTTGCATTTCAGTATTTTTAAACGATTTTCTTTGATTTGAGTAGCTGAGGTCGATCTGTACAAAGGACTTTTTTACTCCTTCTATTTTATTTGCAAGGTTTTTTAATGGGGATACTTTTACTTTCGAAACCGGTTCCGAAAGTAAATGTATCCTAAATAAATTTAAAAAAAACTTTAAACAAAATCGAAAAAGAAAAAAACGGTCTTTCTATAGATCGATCTTAGGTAGCCAATGCAAAAGATTCGTTTAAAAAAATGGAAATAAAAACGAGGTATCTTAAAAAAATTCTTCCACCAAATAAACATTAGCGAGCGGGTGCTTTCGCGTGAGTGAAGTAGCCTATTAATTGTTGGAAGTAGATCAAAAACTCCACGCAATTAAACATCATAGACGGCTTATTAAGTGCAATTGCTCGCAGTAATCTGCAATGCTTTTTTAATATTTTAGAGCAAAAGTAAAGTAATTTTATTTTTCAATTTGAAACTTTTCCTTTATCATATGAGATAAAGTTAATGATAACTCTACCGTGAAGGCTGTATTTCAAAATCTCTACAAACGTATCATATATATTTTTTTTTTCCTGTTCTTATCTCGATTTTCCTTTTGTTTATATGGCAGTTTACATACAAAGAGATTTGCCATGAAAGAATTATTTCAATCAATAAAATGATATTTACACAGTACTTCTCAGGTTGGGAGATATAACCTATCATCTCAACAATATGATTAAGCAAAGTAAACAATAACTAGTAAATCTGCAGATCAGGAGCCTCAACGTCAGCTCTGCAAGTCACTGTTTTTAGACACACTTTGGTAATATTCAATTTCCTGCAAACCGCAATTTAAAGTTTTCAAATTATGTAATTATTTATAAGAATAAAAAAAATACGAAGTTTTCAGACATTAGAAGCATTAAATTAAAAACGTTGTTATGGAAGGATATTTTGAAATAATTTTCATGAGCTACTAATTGTGATTTTTTTTAAATAATAAAATAGATTTCTTCAGGGGGGGGGGGGGGGGGCTCCGCCCCCTGAACTCACCGTGGTCTCATTAATTTACATATGTAACTTTTTATTTATTGCGCTAATGGTTATCGCAAATCTTAAATTTCTTTTTATACTTCCGAGCCTTAATTTTCAATACTGGTGGACAGAAAATGATTCACATTGACGCAATTATATTAAAAGTTTAGGTTTTATGAATAAAAATATAATTTCCTTTTAAAAATAAAATAATTTTCATTCATATTTTCTGAAATGAGGCGGCATTAAGAAGTAACACTCGTCATAAAATATTTTTTTAGGTAATCTATTTAATGCTTGGTTTTTAAGAATGAGAATATTTATTTCCCAATACAATGACGTCATTTTCGACAGCGATAATTCTGCGGTGTAAAATTTTGACATTTACTATATATTTGATTTTCAAAAGTTTTTTTTTCTTTCTCATTGAAATTTTCGATTAAAAATTAACATTTCTGTTAGCTGTGTGCAGACGATAAACCATGAGATATTAGTAACATTTCTTTTAATAATAAGAATTAATATCATAACGCAAGTAATTTTTATTTCAACCTCAAAGCATATTAGTTTTATTTTTGATATATGAGATCAAATTCACCTTCTTTTCGTATTTTAGTTTTATTTCCAATATGAAGACGTATTCATGTCTATTTATTATTTCATTTTCCTCTTGCACATGAAAATCTTTCAAATCAAAATTAACTGTTTAGGATAAATTATTTTTCTGGTATAGGATTTTCTTGGCAACGGTAAAAAAAAAAAAAAAAAAAAAAAAAAAAAAAAAAAAAAAAAAAAAAAAGATTGTTAAATTTTTATAGCAAAATGTCGATTTATTCCTTATGAAAATAATGAACTTCTTAATTTAAAAGAAAAAATATTTGAACAAAATAAGTAGAATATAGTCTTTCTTTATTTCTGGGGTAAATATCATCTATATCTAAAGTCACAAAGGCATTAATTCGTCCCTTTTGACTTTGATTGACTTCAAACAATTACACATACTTTCACATTTACGATATTTTTAGGTGTAGTTCCGTCGCTAGGCAACAGTTAAAAGAAAATAAAACAATGAAATATGTGCTTTGAAAAAAAGTAAATTTATAAAAAGATATATTATTGGAACACATATATAAAATACCTCCATAAGTTAAACACCAAATTTAAAAACTCTGACAAATGTATACACAAAATTTCAAACTAATATGAATAATGTATGGTTCTAATTAGAAATTACATCATCTATAATTTACTATTTAAATCCTTCAATCACATGAGCCATTTCCTTTCAACAAATAAAAATGGAAAAATCGTCTGAATTGCTATAGGAAAGCATTAAGTCGCAAAATAAAATGTTCTATATATTCCGAACGCATGAACCAAATTTAACCAAAAACTATACAGCTAAATCCGGGGATTTTACCAACATGCATACTTAATTTTAAGCTAATCGGATGCTTTTTACGGCAGTTATCGCGGAACAGACGGACAGACAGACAGACAGACAGACAAACGGAAACCAAAACTTTTCGTGTCTCCACAGTAAGCCTTCACTGACGTTTCGGCAATAATCATTTTAAGATAGGTAATGCATTCATATGCATTAAAGACAGATAATCTTAACAAAAGTTACTCTTCCTTGTTTTTACTTGCATTAAAAAATAAATAAAGGTGTATTTTTACACATATTTATATGTGTGGTTTTCATTATATTCGACCTACTTATATTTTTGAATAACTGGATACTTGATTTCTTTTGAAAGTTGAGGGGGGGGGGGAGAATCCAAAAACCATTCTTATGTTTATATCACTGGCTGTGTCCGCTTGGAAAATTAAAAACATTGTGTATTATTTGTGCTTTCTTTATATAACGAGTCCCAATATAGCGACTCTTACATTAAAACTGCCATATTAAAAAGCCCTAAATCTTATTTATTCTCACAGTTGTGTTTCACAGAGAAGAACCAGAGGTGTAGCCAGAAAAATGCTTATGAGACTACACTTCCCTGAACGATATCTACAATTATCATTATTTTTTACCTAATCATTCTACTAAATACAACCGAGTTGACCAAATATTCCAGTGTAATTAATTTCAATGATACTTTAAAAGTTTCTATGAGTTTTCTTTGAAGTAAGGTTTGAAAGACAGTAAATATCTCCCATTGTTATCTAATCCAAACTCTTGCAACCCATGAATGACATCGAAATACTACCTGTAAGTGACGCTTTGAGCTTTGAGAAAACTATGATTGACAGCCCCACCCCTTCCCTTGTAAAGATGATTTCTAAAGAAAACAGTTCACGGGAACAGTAAAATTCCAAATAGTGGTAGCTTGCTACATATTTTTTTCATTGTCGCTTATTTAATAAAAGGATTATGAAATGTTTATGTTTTAAACTAGTTCTTTTAAAATTAGTATTAATCAATAATTATTAAATCATGATATTGCACAATGCAACATAAAATATTGTTGATATAAAAATAAAGTATGGCATCATTAAAAAAAAAATATTTTCTGACATCACAGCAGAAATCTTAGAATAACTCCCCCCCCCCCCCTCCCCCAACGGAAAATAAAAACTGATAGCCGAAGAGTTATCTTTATTGTAGCCTAAGAATTATTATTAAACTTATGGTTATTTTTAATAATAAAAACTTTGTTGCACATTTTCTGTATGTTATCAAATTCTGCCCCATTCCGCAAGCGTGTTTATAGAAGAATTTAGTAATTTAGTTATTCTACCTAAATAGTTTTAAATAATCACTTTCAATGGTCTACTTTAAAAAAAATATCAAATTCGTGATATTTGATATGCGCATGTTACCTCCGATATCGTAAAATCAAGAAATTTTTTCTCCGATTAAGTCACACACTAATGACAATTTGTAATTCTAAATTATGAGGAATTTATTTATTTTACATTTTCCAACATAGTTGAAAAGGGTTTATGACTTCAGTTTGTCTGTCAGTGCTCTATCTTGCGCAAATATAATTCGATTTCCCTGAAATTTTGTGTGTTATTGACATTTACTATCGCACGATCACCATTTGAAAATGAAATATGTAGCATGTGCAGTTCCCTTACAGGGCATTCAAAAGTATGCCGTTAAATTACGACCAATGGGAAAAAATCGTTTCAAGTGCAGCACTAAAACATGCTTTCTGTAGAATATGAAATGCAAAGAATTTATTATTCATTTCCAGAGTCGCACAAAAGAATTCCGTTACATAATGATCTACGCGGGAAAATCGTTTGCAGTATATTTTAATGTAGATACTCTATTTCAAATGAATTTAGGTAAAAAGGTCTCAGCAAAAAAAAATCAGTGGTAAAAATAATAATTATTATATATACTTAGATGAACCTAAAATTCAGATCTATTAGTTATTAAAGTTACATATATTTTCAGTTATAGAAAACCAATTCTAAGCTTCAACTAAAGCCCGTGGTAAGTCCGCATATCTATTATTGATATAAAAAAAGTATATTATACATAGCGTTACACTTAAAGGACACTAACAAATAGGTGCTGTGTATTGAAAAAATATATTCTGCTGGAGACGCCGGCTGTTCATTAGTAAGTCCCTAGAAAGGGCGGGGTGGTAAACAGAAAATACAATCTATAGATTCTCTCAATTTAGTACATGGATAGCTTATGTATAAGGCTATTAACTTTTATATATTTATGGGAACTTTGACCAAAGACAACCTTTTGGTGAAGAGAAAGGGGGAGGACATGGAATTAAAAGAAACAAATTTTTACATACATTTAAAGGGGTCAAAACATAAACAAAAATACTTTTTTCAAAAGTGAAGGTTTTTCATTATCTTGATTTTTATAATGTAAGAGGGGAGCAGAGTTAAGAGCGGGGTGTACGTGTGTGTGTGTGTGTGTGTATGGAGGGGGGTAACAATAAGTGGGAGTCAAAATTTTGAAGTTTCAACAAAGAAAACAAAATTTAAGGAATGCACAGCAGAAATGAAAATATTTTCTCGAAAATAATTTAAATAATACTTAGGATCTAAATTTATTGAGTATGGCGTAGAGTCCTGCATCGGTCGGGAAACCTTTCTTTTTTTGTCGGGGGTTGGATTAACTTCTACAATTTTGCTGCAAATCGGGTTGATATCCATTGTTTCGTGTTAGGTTTTGTCTCTTGCGGGTCCGGTTTGGCTTGACCCGATTTTTCAAAGAATTTCTAAAATATTTTTTCTGTTGAAAAATCTGCATACAATAACAGTTTTTAAAGAAATGGAAAAATTGAATACACAAGGAAAATTGTAAAATCTAAATAATTTAGAAACTAGTTTTATTAAGCTTGTCTTAATACAATTTAACAGACATATTACAAAAATGGGATCTGTAGGTCGAAGGGAAAATTTATGATAGTCATAGACCGTTTATTCAGAGCTATATTTCAATTTACATTTGTGAATATACGATCTTCAGCTGTGTATCGACCTATCTTTAACTACATTGTCAAAGGACTATTTCATCTTATTCCTCTATCTAAGATAAGCAAACGATATTACGTCGTTCAAGCCATTAAATAAAACTGTCATACAAAATTTCCCACAATTGGACTATTATCGTTCTTCCTCTTAATCATTTGATTTTCCTCTAATTTTTTACGCGCACGCAAAAAAAAAACAAAAACAAAAACAAAGAACTGGAAAGTAAAAACTTTTTTTTTCTTCACCATTTGAAAAATTAAGAAAGATATAATGAAAGTAATGTTTTATTAAATTTTGAACTCGAGTGTGAAAACCAAATTTCAAAATAAGACAGTTTTCTTTATAGATATTAAAATTATTTTAATTTCAGCAATCCACCCTTTACTAAAAAATATTTTAAATATTCACAAAAGTGCTCTTTTTCAACCGTCCTTTTTTAGTGCACTGTTCTTCGGTTGTCTTGGAATTCCTCTGTTAATGATCAGTAAACACTACGCGCATTATTATTACTATTAATTTTTATGGGAAACAGACTGCAGTGCACATTAGCAATGTGTATCAATTATTGCGGTTGGAATAATATACTACTATAAAAAAAAGTACTACAAGCAGATATCGATCTAGACCGTAATTCGAGTTTATTCGAATTATTTTATACATCCATGTAAACCAACAATAAAGGCCACACTCACTATTTCCAATAGTGAACAGGCCTCCATATCATATATCGATTTCATGGCAATGCAAGTAATATTTACAAAGGTCAGATGGAAAAGTAGTACTAGACTTTTTCCGCGATGGCACACCAAGCTCACAATTAGCCTAAAATATTCAAGTGTAACTATATATTGTTTAAAAAGATACCAATGAACAGTACAAGTATAGAATTATTCAAAAATATCAATAGAATGGATGCAATTAAAGCAGTAGATATGATTAAGTGTAAGTATATGTCTTTAAAGACGGGGAAGAATCATTATCTAAAAGATTCTTACAATAATGCAAATGAAAGCATTATCTTTTTAAATTTATTGTTATTATTATTATTATTACTTTACTTTGTACAATCATGTTTGTTAAATGACAAATTAAATCATGGCAATCTATTTTTTATAAATATATCTCATATAGACTAATACTATATGATCAGAATTAATGCTAATACTACATGATAAGTATGATTAAAACAATCATAATGAAATGAATGTATTGAAACTGGAAAAAAAAAAGAAGTTAAACTAGATTTTGATGATTGAACTTTTCATTTCGTTACCATGAGAATTAAACTAAGAAAACATTTATTTTAATGCATTAAACTACACTAATACTGTATAATGCACATTTATTTTAACGTATTTAAATATCCATTTTTAATTATAGATTACTTAGAGATCACAAATATATTTTACAATTAATGTTGATTTCTTTCCTGCTCATGCAGACTGATAATTGTTACATCATATAAATCCAACTTATTGCAATTGCTTCAAGGTCTATGACACTAAATTTGGGGTGCTCTGGGCGAATGCCCCGTACAAAAACTGCATAATCTTCCAAATTGATTTTTTTTTGTGACACATTCCTGAATTCAGTTTTGTTCATAAACACATGGAATTGGCAGGTACTCTTATTCAGAAACTATAAAGTCGAACAATTTTTTTTCAATTTTCGATAAACATAGGAAGGAAGTCTTTTAGAAAATGCTGTTAAAGTTGGCGTTTTGAAAAAAAAATTCTGCACACGGAAGCCCGATAAAGGTTACAATGGGAAAACGCTTGTATTTCTCATGTAATTTATTTGTCGAAAAGTGAAAAAAAGAAAAAGTGAAAGAAAAAAAAAACATTTGCTCTCAAATCATTTACATAGTCATACCTGCATTTGTCAAGCTTTTACACTTATATATTAATTCGTTAATGTGTCAAAGTTTTTATTGTTAAACGAGCAATTTTTTTTCATCTAAAATAATATTTACAAAAGTTAGCGGTAGGGCAGGCGGAAGAGCATTAATTAACCACCATATACAGGGCAGGGTCCGACTTAGGCTATGGGGGGAAAGGTAAGAATCATTCTGCCCCCCCCCCTCTATCTATCTATCTATAGATTTTTTTGTGAATAATGTGGAAGTAGCTAGTAATAAACTTCATACTATTGTATTATATGCATAAGTTTTATATCCGGTACTGCTGACATCTGTATACAGAGTGTCACAAAAAGATAATCAAAACTTTAAGAAAAAAATACTTGTAGGAAAATAGTAGAAAAAAAATGATAGATTGTTTGATACGAGTATTTCTTTGCAAACATTTACTTTGCTTATCTACGTACGTTATAAGATGTCTAAAAGAAAACGTCCCAAATTGGTTATAAGTATTGGTTTTAACTTGCCACGTTAAGAGAAAAACGTTAATAAAGAATTGCTTTTGAAAACTATAGAATACTAAATTGTCATAATAAAATATTAATCATTAGTTTTCTAATGATATTTGCGTAGGTGGAGAGGTTACTGAAAGCGGAGGGGGGAAGGGGACCGCACTTCCTTCTTAAAAGTTCGAAAATGTATGAATTTTGGTCACTTTTATTTAATTTTAAACATTTGACACCATTTAAATAAAAATCCTGACTACTCTCATGGGAGTCCCCTAAAAAGGGGGACCCGGGGAAGCTTCCCCGCATGCACCTACATAAGTCGGGCCCTGACAATATATATGTAATATACATATATATATATATATGTATTTAATGGACCACCATAACCAATAATTTTATATATTAAACTTTATTTTCAAAGATCTTTGTAAAACATTTTTATTTATGCAATGTATTGCCTAAATTGTGTTTCCTTGCGCTAAATACTGAATTTTTTACTCATACTTTGTTACCCCCCGACCCCTTTAACTCTGCCCTCTCCTACATTGTAAAGATCAAGATGATAAAATTTCCGTTTGTTAGTCAACATGTTTATTTCAACCCCTTTAAAATATCTGTATGTAAAGTTTTTTTATGTTCCCCCACTCTCTTCCTTCTCACCCCAAAGACTATCCTTGGTCAAAGATTCCATAAATATATAAAACTCGCTGTTCTTATACATAAGCTATCAAAGTAGCGCGTTGAAAGAACAGATACACCTGCTTTACTTGAAACGCAGAAAAAAAAAAATATAAGTATTACTGACTATGGAAGTTGCTTAGAGAATAGTTTTAATTGTGTGATGCATTTTCTCGCTGAACTATATTTGTATGCCAATAGAAGTTTGTGGAACATAAAAAAAAATTATACAGGGATACGCAAACCAACAAGATACATGGCCGTTTGGGTGCGTAATTGATTATTTTTTTTAATTATTATAGAAGGTAATTGATAAAACTGGATTTCTAAATGTGTTATATGTTTACCATACTGTTCACTCACATATCTTCCTGCCACATATCTTGCGCCTTATTTACCGGTAAAATTTCAGTACAGTTTTATAGATAGATAAATGTGTTGGAAAGTATTTCACAATCTATTCTTGAAATCTATTCTCACAATCTATTCTTCGTTCTTATTTTTATGAGCTTTTATTTTTTATGCTGGAGAAAGTTTTCAAAGTTTCCATAAATACAAATACGCAGAGATAATAATTACTACTATTTGTTTATTAATATTATTTGTTTAAAAATTAAATGAAAAAAATAAAAATATCTTGAGAAGGAAAATTAAAACTGGTTTCATCCAAATCCTGAAACTTAAAAAAAGGATAAATCATAAAAAGTGATAAAAAGTGTCAATTGATTTTTTTTAACTCTTTCCAGTATAGTTGGAAAGCGTTTATAAATTCGGTTTGTCTGTCTTTCCTTCTGTCCGTGCTCTAATTCACATAAATTTAGTCCAATTGCCATAAAGTTGATATATGTTATTTTTGTTTAATTTGGCATGTTCATTATTGAAAATGAAATGTGTAGCATGTAAGATTCGTTTACAGGGACACGCAAAAGAATGCCGTCACATTACGGTGAATTAGAAAAATCGTGTATGGTGTAGTTTAATGATATTACACTATTTTAAACATATTGGAATTTTTATATTTCACTAAGGAGTTGTACACTACAAGGCGATTACTGTAGAATATGATGTGCATAGAATTTATATTTCATTTTCAGGGACACACAAAAAAATTTGGCCTATGACCAATAATTGCTATAAGTTCGTTATCAGTTGCGGTATACGTTTTTAAATTTGACTGTTGTTATTATTATTTTTTTTATATTATGTGGTGTTTATAAATTCAATAGGTCATATACTGGGAATCACTATCGCAAGTACAATTCCGTTTATTGACAGAAATTGCTGAATGGGAATTTTCCTGCGGAACTAAATTTTTGCATACATACATACAAAGTTATAGAGCATATACAGGGCTGCACAAGAAATAGATATTTTTCCAACTAACTGACAGCAATTGCAGAAATTGGGTTTTCAAATGCGTTATGTGTTTTCTAATTTATTTATTTAGACATCACCTTTCTCCGTAATAAGCTGTAAAGTTTTGTTTCAATATTCTGAATGTATTGGAAAGTGTTTCATAATTTATGCTAGACACATGATTTTTAGCTCATGTTTCTTTTTACAAATATTCTTTTTCAATTTCTCCAAAGAATTTTTGAAAAAATACGGAGTCTTACTGTACTAAATATAAGAAAAAATACATGAATGCATTTCGAAATTATTAAAAATAGTGCTTAGTTTCCATCTGGTCTAAGAATGTTCAACTTGTGTCCCGCGGAGTTGCGAACTTATTGTTGTAAAGTTTAAATCCTTTTTATCTCTTTATGGCCGATGGACGGTGGAAGTTTTATGGGAGATAAAGTGAGGGGGGGGGGGGGGAGGTATTACTCTTCACAGATATTTGAAATGGATTATATTTTTCTCATTTTCAATAGGAGAATATATTAGGTACCTAAAATAATTCCTGTTATTGGAAAATTTTAAATGTAATTATTTTTCCTAGGTGGTGAGAAGGAGAAAAATGACACCCGAAAAAAAAAGGGCACTTTTATTACAATGGAACTTACAAAAAGCACGTTTATTTTGTATATTACTATGCAGAATCTCCATTGACCTATTTATACATAGTAATACCTGTACTAAGCGGAATCTTGCCTTAAAAAAATCCAAAGTTCTTTGCAAAATTTCTAATTCAAAATTATTATATTGCCCCTTATCATTTCGTTTTAAAGGGTTTCATTGTTAAAATTAAAACTTGCATTTAATCAGTAATACAGTCGTTCCCGTTTAAACGATTATTTTTGGTTCCAGAAATAATATTCGATTAAGCGGGGTTTTTGATTAAACGGAGAATCATAACTGTAATATGCGTAATAAAAAGGGAAAATACCCATCTACGGTATGTTTAATTAACAAAATAATAAATCGTTAATAGAATAACATAAACTAAAATAAATAAGAATGCTAATATAAAGTAAATACTTATTAATTTAACGTCAGTATATTCATTTATATGGTTTACATCACACTTAATGCAGCTCGTTTGAGTTTGGTCAAAACTTTGCTACTTCTAATTTATGTTACTTATACTGCCTTTAAAAAATCGTTTAAAGTTGTTTGTTTAAGTGAAATTTTAAAGGAGTAAATATAGAGTTATTTTTCGAATGAGTGCAATATATCACAACGACCATCTCGAGTCTCGAAGTGACGACGCATTGCCATTAAAGCCTGATTAACAGCAAGAAGCGATGGTGGTGAGATCAAGGTGGGGAAATCATTTGACCTGTCCATTATATACCTGCCGACCAAAATCATTGCAGGAAGAACTGAAAATTTGTTTTCAGCGTAAAGGAACCGGAAATGACAAAAGGTGGAAGGAAATTCTAGCTGAAACGGGCTTTCTGCGCCTATTTTCAAACATCGGTCACACAGTTCTTATTCGATTAAGCGGGGAGGTTCGTAAAAGTTATTTGGTTTAAGCGGGGGGAAATAACATAGAACCAATAGGAATAAATTCGGTTCCGGAGAATTCTATTCGAATAAGCGGGGTATTCGATTATCCGTGACCCGATTAAGTGGGAGGATGCACAAGTATTACACCTATAATTCGTTAATGATGCAATACTATGATCACTAATTAATTACAGTAAAACCTGTAAAAATGAAATCCATGTATAACATAATCCTGCCTTAAACGGTGAATTTTATATTCCCAAATACAAAATATTACACAATTACACCTAGTAAAACCTGTCTAAAACAGAATTTGTTTTCGTACCTAGTGATCTCGTATTAACCGGTTTTATTGTAATATACAGTGGTACTGTGCAGTGTTACTGATTAATTAATTCTGTAAAACTTAAATAATATATCTTTACTATCTCTAAACATGATTTAAGTATAAGAAATAGTGTACTTTATAAAAAAGAAACGCCTTAACATGTTTGGTTTTACTGTACTAAAACAATTGCCTGCCGAGACGAAAGGAAAGGTTGAAATAATTACTGCCACTTTGATTACATCAATAAATGTTTTTCTTTTAATGTTCTACATTTATCAGTAAAATAATAGGAATTAATAAAAATTCAAATTTCTTATCTGGAAGCTAAGTTATAAGATCCAAAAATCCGCCTGTTTTTTTTTTTTTTTTTTTTTTTTTTTTTTTATGTATGGCTGGAAAAAAGGTTGTCAGTTTGTATTTTTTTCTTCTTTTTTTAAACAGGAATTTGCACATTTTGAAAATCTTATTAAAATTTGTTTTAATTCTTTTATTGCTCACAAAAAAAATAAATAAATAAATAAGTTAGAAGAATTATCATTTAGAAGAAGTTTTTTCCATTTATTTTGAGTGCGCATTTGAAATACTTTATAATAAATCACTTTTTTTTTGGTGGTGGGGGGGGGGGGTGTTAGAATATTTTAATGTATTTTCAACTGGTATATTCATCAGGATAATGTACAATATATCAGCTATCTCAGATTTATATCATAGAAAATCAAAGAAGGCAGATGTTACACTAATTTGCATAATGAGAAATTATTATTATTATTATTATTATTATTTATAAAAGAAAAAAAATAATATTAGCATTAATTGAAATTGAGATACGATGAATAACCCTATCTAAAAGTGTAACTAAAGTGTACTAAAAGTTTAATTGAGATTCGTTGTATAGTGAGATCTATCGCTGTGCGTGCGTTTTATAAAATGTAAATTTATTTAAAAAATCGATTACTTCCAGTTTAATTTTGTAATTAAATCATTACAAATTAATAAAATTTACAAGTTTATGTAACAGAAACTGTTTAGAAAAAAAGAATGCATTTAGAGGAAATGAAACATGCTTGTTATTACGAAGATATAAATTCTTTTCAAATTTAGATAAAATTTAATAGCATATAAAGCAAATTATACTACATTAACAGTTTGCAAACATTATTCTAAGCAACACGGAACACACACCTGTATTCCTGAAAACTGCTATTTCGTTACATACTTTCAGATGTTGCCTGGGATTAACTAGACAATCGTTTTCGAAAGCTATTAGTCAACTAGTTTTAAACGCCCATTCACGCCTCATAAAAGACAGTGAACAGACGTTTCAATCATTCAGTGTCAGAAAGAAGGGGAAAGAACTAAATCCCTTAGCACTTTTCAACTACAAAATCACATAACCCCTTCTACCTTTTCGAACAAGTTTTTTTTCCTATTCAAGGCCTTTTTAAGGTACATTTTTATAATCTAGTGAAACGCTCAATGGGTTAAGTACTTTTTGCAGTTAAAATGATAAAATTATTATACTTTTATTAATATTTCACTTATAATGTTTTTATGGTTAAATCATGACATACTTCTCCTATATTTTTTTTCTCTTACGTGAATTTACATAAACATGCTATGTTTCCTTTTTCGTAAAAATGATTTTTATGCATTCAAAAATCTAGAGTTTAACCTTTTAGCCCCACTTGTATATTTTGAAAGTACACTTATTCTGACGATAGGCAACAAAGAGTTCTCTGCTCCAAGTTTTGCAGTATTTGATATTTTTATATAAATATGTGCATATTTCGCTCACAACGTTTGCACATTTTTCACTTGTGTGTGACATTTGCACAATTATTCTCAGCATGTGTTGCTCGACTCTGACCTTGTTTGTTTTTGGTTTTTTTTTTTTTTTTTTGTATTTTAAACCTGAATTACAATTTAATTACCTGTTTTTTTTTTTTTTTTTTATTGAATTTCGGAAACTTTAATCCAACTGGATGTTGACAGAAATTTAACTTTCAGAAATGTTGTGATTGATACACTCATATTATTTTTACATTCCCCCCACCCCCTCCATGTTTTTTCCTTTTGTGTATAATTTATTTATGCAACTTATTGTGTTTTATTTTATGTGCATGCATTTCATTTCTGATAACTAGAGTTTTTGCATACATACACCTTTTGAAATACTAGTATTATTTATTTTGCATTATTTGTGTTGCTCTCTCAAAAAAAAGAATTCCTCCTTTTTTTCCATTTTGGCTGTCAAAAAAAAAGTAAACAACAGAAATTAAATAAACACCAGAAAATAAAAAAAGGTTTTGGAGATAACAGACACTTCACCAGTCTATTTTTACAATATGGCAGCAAATGATGAAAATGCTATTAGTGATTTTAATCACCCCATTTCTGTATCTCCATGGGTAGATTATTTCGAGGAGATATTATTAAGATATTCGGATTCCATTAATATGGAAGCCACATCTATTCAAAATTCACTTAAGACCGAAAATGCTGCATCCATGTCTGAAAATGTTATAGATTTCCTTCAGATCATTAAATTCAATTTTCATGTGCTTAAACTAAACTTTAATGTTCTAAAGGATGATTATTCCAAATTAAAACAGGATAAAGATAATTTATTTCTTGTAAATCAGAAACTTATTGAGAGATTACATGAAATCACAGCCCAACAGAAAAATAAGAAGAAGCTTACTAAATGTAGTAAGACTATGGTTGATCAGGTGGTAGATGTCAACAACAAACTCCCTCCATCTGCCCTAGATAAATCTACACAAACTATCCCCTCTTATATGTGTAAACAAGAAAAGTTGCCACAACTGGAAAATGATAAAAAAAAAAAAACACATATCTTAGCTCCGACCTGCACACTCAAGGTAAGCACAAGGAAATATTTACAGCTATTAGCGATTCCTCTCTAAAGTCCTTATCCCCTGCTAAACTTAATGTAACTAAACCTATTCGTGTCATTATTTTTAACGTCCCTGAAAATTTAAATATTCCTGATATCTTGTTTGGTATTTCAGATTTAATACATATACCTGATCCTGATTTACACTTTGTTAAAAAGTACAAGCTCCTACATATTAAGTCCTTTAATTGGATCTTTGAGCTTGCACCACAGGATGCTAGGCAATTATTAATCCATAGGGAAATTATCATACAATCAAAACCTTACCCTGTTAAACCATATATAAATGTTAAACGTTGTTTTAAGTGTCAGGTATACAATGATCATCTTGCAATTTCATGTTATAATGACATTAGATGCTCTGTGTGTGCCTTGCCACACATTGACCCTCAGTGTAGAAATCCTCCAAAATGCATTAATTGCATTAGAAATAATGATAGCAATAACACCAACTTTGACATTTTCCACAGTGCTTTTGCACCTTATCGTCCATCATTAAAAAAATTCATCAAGCAAATGCGAGAAAAAGTATACAACTGCAATACATTCCCATAAACATCTCATACAGCTTCCTTTTTGAAAAAAAAAAAAAAAAAAGAAAGAAAGAAAAACAATGTAACATACATTTTACATTTTTCGTTTTTATTTAACACATATTACTGTGAAGGAGTTACTATCTACAGCATTCCTTTTAAAATTTTTATTTTCCTATACATTTACATACATATGTCAGTTTTCGACAGCATTATTCATACTGATAAATACACGTTTTATAAACACAAGTGTACAGTAGGTTGCTTTTTCATTTGATTATTTAGCCGGCAAATAGTTAAATGAATGTCGAATTGGAACAAAAGTGAAATCATTTCTGATACGCGTTGTCAGACTGTATGTTTTTCTCTTTTTGGAAGATTGTTACCGAAAGAGTACACATTAATTCAACTTTAAAAATTCATCATTACACTAGTTACATCTTTAGATTTATTTTTTTTAGAAATTTGGATATAATTTCACTTGTTAATCTTAGTTAAGTTTATTTAGTTACATTTCATAACACAAGTAGCATTCCCTGGTTACATTTTATCCTTTTTCACTTTCCTTTAGTTAAAAGCACATTTTTTTTGGTTTGTTTGTTTTAACTTTAGGCGAAGCATTTTTGTACTTGTGATACAAGGCTCTTGGTTCCATATGTACACAATGAGTTTGTGTTCATTGTTTATACAACAGAGTTCATAGATCATACAACTGAGTTCATAGGTTACACAATTGAGTTCATAGAAAAAAAACACTTTACACGAGTTCATAGTTCATTGAGTTCATAGAAAAAACACTTTACACGAGTTCATAGTTCATTGAGTTCATAGAAAAAACACTTTACACGAGTTCATAGCATTTTCAATTCTTTCTGTACTTCAGGGACCGATTGCACTATCATTTTTCTTTCGTGACAATACTGAGTTCATAGAATGTTTCCTTACACATATTAGTTCATAGTTTGTTTTCTTTCTTGTGATTTGTTTTGCATATTAATTCATACCAATTTTTGTTTTGGTAGGCACTTTAGTTCATTTCAATATATTTTTTTTTTGTTAGACACATGAGTTCATTGTAAGTTTTTTTTTCTCACACATTTGAGTTCATCGTATTACTTTTACACTTTGAGTCAGTGAAATACTTGCTCACACGTTGTTCATTGAGGTACTTAGACTGCTGTGTTCACAAACATACATCTAAGTCGTTGAAATTTTCCTTTTCTTTCACTGACATACACTGTTTTAGTTCATAGTGAAATACTTTTTCTTTGATTCGTTCATTGAAATACAGATTTTTTTCTTTGGTTCATAGAGATACACTTTCAATTTAGTTCATTGATATTACAACTTAATTCATTGTTATTACAATTGAGTTCATTGATATTTTGTTTGGTAAAAAAAAAAAAAAAAAAAATTATACACAATTGAAAATATTTTGTTTCTAGGTTTCAACGTTATACATTAGAATATTTCTTTTGTTTTCATTATACAAGGAACTACTTTTGACTTCACATAATATTCACAATTTAAACATTTATTAATATGTTAAGTTTTAACACATTCTTAATTTTTCCATTATTTTTATATTTCTTTTATGCCATGACATTTCATGTCACCATCACTTTGTCTCACAACAAAGAATTCCCAGTTTACAGGATGCTACCCCTTCACATGCATTTTCTTTAAATTTCAAACTTATGATGTTTTTATTGTTTTCATCACACTTGTTTTGGTTTTCTACATGGACATAATTACACGTTTTCTTTTAAATTTGGAGATTAAATATAATCTCTGGTTAAGCTTCACTTAGACAATACACACGTCTAAGATATTATGTCGTTCTTGTAATAACATAACTTCACAATAACACAAAAAATTTTTGTTTATAGCATTAGTAACCTAGTGCAGTTACACTAAATGTTTAAAACATTAGTTAAGGTCATACAATACACATACAGTTCATATCATGCTCGATACATTACAAGGAATACAAAGTTAGAATTTACTTAAAAAAAAAATTGTGTTTGTTATACTTACCCGATCATGTCACCAGTCTCTCCACACACTCGGATTGTCCTTTTACATTTGATATGTGAGATATTTATCTCAGTTTTTTCTATTATTTTTAATTTAGACCCTCTGAAGTTTTGTTCCCGTTCAAAATTTTTGCCCTAAGGGTCCAAACTTCATTGTGTAGAGAGACAAAACCCTTGAATTGTTGTTTCAATTCAATAAACATAACTTTTTATATGATACATTGACGCATGCTCCTTTGAAGATCAATGTGATCTTTGGGGAGCAGGGACCTAGGTATCACTTGGTGTCTGGGTCTCATAACTCCCTCTCCCCATAGGGCTGATGTTCTAAACTGACGCCATCACACTTGTTTATTAACAAGATTAAGGGCTACACCCATTCATAGGCATGCTATACGCATCCCGTCCTTTAGTAGTCCTGTGCGGTGTGCACGAAAACCAATTTTCTACTTTTTTATTTTTTTATATTACTTCATTTAGCTTTTATTCACAGACATGCATATGTCATTTATTTCCTATTTCATTTTAAAGTAGTATCTGTGTCTTCTGTTGCTTGCAATTATACTGTATTATTTTTATTTTGAGAAGATATTATAACAAGTTACTAAAAAAAATATTTACTTCTCTTATTTTGGTCATGAAAAATGCTGGTACCAGCCTCTTAATCAAATACTAAAAAGATATTTAAAAAGGATCCTGTTAAATCAAAAAATTATTATTTGCAGATTCTGGTGACTGTAAAGACTAATGAATACCAAGAAATGAATAAAAATAAAAAGACGCAATTTATCATGACCCGAAAAGTTTTGCTTTATGCAAACATTTAAAGAACTGCAAGCACACAGTTATATGTTATATATATATATATGGAGGCTTATCTTTCTTATTATGTTATATCTGTTTTAAATACTTATATGTATGGGGTGGACAAAGTAATCTTCAAATATATAAAAAACTGTTCTTCAAGATTCACAGTTTTTTTTCTGGTGGTAATGGGTGATATATATAACGGCTTTACCGTTATATATTCATTATTCCTCCTTTCCCCTAAAAAAAATCAACTTTTAACTTTACTGGTTTATTATAAATTGTCATTATTCTTCCCCCACCCCCCTTCAAATAAAATATTTAGTTTAAATTTGACAATTTAGAGTTAATTTCATATGTCTTTATTCATTCTCGTCCCCCCCCCCCCACTCTCACTACTGTAAATTTCGCTTTTACTTTTTAAAGTTCTTTTCAAATGCAGACATCATTTATCTCGGTTCCTTTTTCTGTCTTTCAAATTCACACGATAGAAAAAGATCTTAACCGCAGTTATTTTCCATTGAAATAATGTAAAAGAATAAAATACAAATGAATGTCTTTTCGCTTTGCAGCCGATGATATCTAATGCATATTTTCCCAGCCTCTGGGCTTGCATTAGTATTCAATTCTTACCCTTGTACTCTGTCGGATACAAACCATATGCCAATTGCTGACTAATTTGCAGCTGTAGTTAGGTCTGTAACGTACATATAAAAATCACGTGTTCCTATTTCTTTAACCACGTTCCCTTACCGCAAAAATGTTAAGATACGTGTAACCATTTAGCCGCGCCATGGCGTAAGTTTGAATTCTATGTAATACTTCGGGATGCTTCTGATTCCTTTGTCCACGCCACCAATATTCATCGCCAATACAGTACATATGTTGCTATTCATCTCGCCAATGAGTGAGTGATTGGAATGAATATTTCACCACTACTGCCTCTGATCTTGAGTGTGACAGACCTCGGCTCTCTGCCCTTCGGGGCTGCCCCGTCGGGCAGTATCGTCTTTGACTTCTCCCGTCCCAATGTACTATCATGGCCCTCTTTTTAAAAAGTTTCATAATAAAGAAGTAAGTCCTCGAAATCTTCGTGTTGGAGTTTTTTTTTTTCATTCATTCAATTCTCCTGGGAATCCTAATATCTCCTTTATAAGATCTGTGGATCAATACGGATTTTTGGTGTTAATTTCATCGCAAAGTATTCCATATTTTATGAGAAATCGCCGTGAAACGTAATCAGTTGTTTAATCAGTCGTTTCATAGAATCGTTACATAAATTCGTTTCATTTCGATTTATTAGGATTTTATATATATATAGGGTAGATGTATAGGGCTCCAACATGACCAACATTCTACCTTTTCAAAGAAAACATTTCTTTATAGATTTATTTCACACATTCTACAGAAATGTTCTCTAAACACTTATTCTGCTAACCGATCACGAAATTTAAGCTAGTCTATATATATATATATATATATATTTATATATATAGAAGTTTTTGTTTGTAAAATGCTTATTTATTAGCGACTTGACTAACTAGATGTTGGAATAATAACACGTAAACTTTAATGCAATTCTATACAGATAAATTTACTTCACTTAGTCGATGGAATATTTAAATACATTACATTTCTGACACAAAACTTATGAATTATTTTCCTTCGAATAAGCCACTTAGACCTAATAATGCCTTCCTTGGCATTGCAACAGTCGATGCTTGATGAACAACATAATTTTGTAGACTGACTCTTTTCCCATCTTTGAATATATCCAAACATTGATCTCGTGATCGTGAATTATCATAACTCGTGCTTTGAAAACATGGATAATAAAAATATCAGAGCGTCAGTTAATTTACTGATCATACACGTCATAAAGAAAATAAACGATGCTTAAATTTAAATCCTACAAATATATATATATATATATATATATATATATATTACACTAACGCACGTGGCATAGAAATCGCGATCATTTGTTAATTGTTTAATGGCATCGCCCGAATGCCTTGATGAAACGCACATCATTGGTTACTGAACAGCATTTAATGCATCTCCATACCTATAAGAGAGTTACCATACCTGGATCTGTTCTGTCGCCAAATGCCGCCAAGATTTTCGCTAACTTGGTGATATATCACCAAATTTGGCGACCAAAATTTGTCTCCAAAAGTGCCGCCATCTTGGCGATATCACTAATATTTCACCAAACACTCATAGACTTCCATTGTAAACCAATAGGGTTTACTTGCTTACAGAAAATCAACAAATTGAGATATTTTAATGCCATTGAAATTAATATTAGCTTAAGCTATTATATTAATTATATTTAAGGGAGTCCAAGTTAATTAAATTATGAATAAAAGTAACATGATACAATGCTTAGCATGCTTTCCCAAACATAAATTTTAAGGAAGACCAAATTGGTCGACAAGGGCGACTAGTATTAAAAAAAAAAGAATAAGTAGGACCATTGTGTAATGTCTTCAGAATTCTTGACTATTTATACCGCTAATTTTGAACAGAGAATTTTGCTGTATTCAATACCAACTTTTCTGAAATTAACCCTTTGCACTCGTATGTTTATTCTCACTAGACGTAATATTTCTTTGCAATATTTGTATTTTGCACCAGTAATAATAGAAAAGAAAATTTGTGTTATTTAATTAGAGCATTATTGAAATTGCATACTTAAAAAAAAATTACTTTTTAAAAAGTGGTGCCAATCGAATAAAATTTGTGTAACAGATGCCCGAGTCAAGAGGTTTAATTATAGCAAAAAAATCCTTTATCAAATACAGATTATAAAAGATAAAAAATATTTATATTGTAAGTATAACACTGCCGTAATGCATAGATTCCAACATCTCTTAATTATTGCAGAGTCTGATCCAAGAAGTACATGTTTACAACGGGAAATTTTATTTAAAAAAATTTTTCAATATGAAATCTAAAATGTTCTTTATAGAAAAAAGACGCATTTCCTCATACATATTTTTCTGTTTAAAACTTACTTGTCTTGGATCTGACTCCAGAAAAATTAAGAGATTTTGGCATTTATGCATAACGTACCAAATTGCCAGTATTTTCATCATTCTATCGATTAATATTATGCTTTTGGTTATTTTGTCGTTTTTTGTGTCTTGTTGCTGTTTTAAAATATATTAAAACCTCCCTAAAGTGATCACGTTCCGTTCCAATAAAAATGGGTCGCTCCGAGAGGCAGTCACTTAATGGAGGTCATGTTTAAACCTAGATATTGATTGTTGAAAAAAGTTAACAATTAATGTTAGTAAAATTTACTTTTCACATTAGGAACAAATATGAAAATTTAAGTATCAAAACACTACATAAATTACATACGTTAATGACTGCAGAGTTTAAAAAATGAATACATTGACGTGTACTTTGGTTTAACGGTTTTATCTTCTGTAACTTTTATTTCCAAGTCCTTTCAAAGTTCAGTAAATAAATGAAATTTTTTCGGACGGGAACAAATTATAAAGATTCCATTAATTTATCTATTTATTCGAGTGTTTCCTGGCAGAATAGAGCAGGGGAGTTTATTGATCGTCATCCTTAATTTTCATCCGAGTTAAATTCATTGCCTAAAAAGGCACAAAGGGGTTTAAACAATTAAAAGTTACCGGAATAAATAAAAATTCTATACTTAGTTTAGAAGTTTGAGGAGTAATGCGCTCTCCAGAATTATTATTCTAATAAAACCTTCTTCAAGCGACCGGGAAAAAATGGAATTTGTTTGATTTTCTTCAATGAAATGGGTCGCTGATGAGGGGAGTTCAACTGGGGTGGTCTCTGAATAGAGGTGAAATTAGTATTGAACCTATGGGAAGAAATTCCGTTCCATGAGAAAATGGTCGTCCAGGGAGGTGGTCGTTTAATGGAGGTGGTCTCTCAGGGAGGTTTCATTGCATTTTAAATTGCCTGTGTTTAAATAGTTTCTAGAGAATTTAGACGAAAAAATCATAAAACAAATCAAATCATAATACAAATCATAAAACATTCCAAATCCACAACACATTTCAAATCATAAAACATAATAATTTAGTATTAGAAAATGAAATCATATAGATATAATATAAGATTAAGCGACATTTTGTTCAACTAGGTTTATGACAAAAATCATGCAAAACTGAAACTGTCATCCAAAACTTAAACATGGTACTTGGAGGAATTAAAACTTATAAATAAATAAATAACAAGAACAGTTTATTTGAAATGGGTCATCTCCTCAAATTTAAATTCACCAGTCTAGAAATTGTTCGTCAAATTGAAAGTAGATTCATTAAGTAAAATTTCTAGTTTCTTTGTAGTAACTTAAAATGTCATAAAAATTTTAGTAATTAACCAATGGCATAGCTGCTAAATGTAACATATTTTTATACCATATATAAATGAATAGTTAATTTTATCTAATATTCCTTCTGTCCCAAATTAGTTGCTACATTTGATTACTTTTGTATTGATTACTGATACTGATAGCTTTGTGAATTTGTTTGAACATTTTTTAGAGACTTCAGGGTGCTATGCTATCCATCAACAACATTTACTTATCATCGCCTTTCCTTAACCCCTTAATTCTCGCTAGCGTCATATTCTCGGGATGTGTCTTTTACTCAAATTGTCTGATTCTCACCAGTTTTATAAAATAGTAAAATTGGGTATATTTTGGTATTGTTCTTACTGTCATTAAATAAGGTGAATATTTCTTTGTCATAAAAGTGGTGCCAATAAGCAATTTGAATTATTCAACCGTAATTTAATTCGAGCGTTAAGGGATTAAAACAGATCCAAATTAGTTAAAAAAATCCCCTGTTCGCACGCTCATAAGCCACGCCCCATTTTGTAAGGAATTTACTCCAGTAATCGCATAAAACTACCTTCTAACTAATGAATCACTAATTCTTTAGGAAGAAAATTATCTTTATGGTACGCTGGATTCCTTACAAAATGGTGTCGATCTACTAAACTGCATCGGAAGTTATTTATGTCTCCACCCACTTGAGAAGTAGCAACTAATTTGGAACAAAATTTTCGACCTAAATGTCACAATTAATTTGGGACGGAGGGAGTATTTTTTATTAAATCTTAATAGTAAAATAAAATCTAAGAACTGGGCAGGTTTGCATATGACGCTTTCATGTCTATTAAGCGCTCCCCTTTCTATGTTACCAGACTGCTATTTTTTTGTTATTCAGAATATTAAAGTTAACACTTACGTCAACTTCGTCCCTGGAGTATATGAACGATAGTCACTGAACATGATTAACGGCCGTTTACAAAATTAATCTTTATCATTTTGAAAATGTTTTCTGGGATTAAACGAATATGTATATATATGTATTACACCAAGGAAGAAAAAAAATTGTATTTTCGTAATAGTATTTCTGTATTCGCAATAAGTGATAAATTGTATAGTGAACTATGCATTTTTCTAATCTAATCTAATCTAATCTAATCTAATCTAATTGTAAGATAATTTAGCAATAATTGAATGATTATAAATACATAAATAAATGACAGGATTCTTTTTCTGGGATCATTCTGCAGGTTCGATTTTTGGATTTTTTGGTCAATTTTTCCTCTACTTTATACAGGAAATCTGACAGATGTTACTGGCAAAACCCGGTTCCAGGCCAAACTGGATTGGCCTAGGCTAAATTAGTTTATACTCACGAGTGTAGTATTAACTAGTTTTTCCAGGGCCTAACTAGTTTATCGTAACTCATATAGGATGAACTAGTTTTTCCTAGGCGAAACTTAGGGATGAGATTTCCGCGTTTGTGCACACCGGTATATTTTTAGAGAAAATGTTGTTCTGTTAAATTGCAAGAGTGTTCCGATTAAAGGAAATATCATTTTCTCTAACAAAATATTGGTGCACAAAAACGCGGAAATCTCATCCCTGGAAACTAGTTTGGCTTAACGCACATAGCATACTATTCACTGGTCTGAACTAGTTTATCCTAGGCCAGTTAAAATTGGCATGCTTTTATTGATCCCAAAGACTACCCCGGCGCCAATCTTCGTAAAAACTTCTAAAAATAAATAATGCAAAGAATAATAATGCAAATAGTGATAGTAAAGTGCTTGCAAAAAAAGTCCGTGAGGAATAGCTCATACTTATCCGTGCTGATTTCATTTAAGGAACTCAAATAAAGTATTTAAAAAGGGGAGTTGAATAATACTATCGCAACACAAAAGTACAAATCTAGTTGAAAAATAAAGTATGGTGCAATTTTTAATAAGTAGACAACCACTTTAGCATATTTTATGCATAACATTTAATAGAAGACATTTACGGTCAATTTGTCCCTATTGTTCTATCAGGGATGAGATTTCCGACTTATTATATACCAGTATAATCTTAGAGAAAATGTCATTTCATTTAATCGGAATATTTTTGCAATTTAACAGAAGAACATTTTCCCTAAGATTATACTGGTACTCACGAAGTCGGAAATCTCATCCCTGATCTATTCAATTATTTGCAGTAGAATAAGTAGGGCTGATTTTTTTCTAATGTACTTTTTACATTTGTATTACGTTATCTCAATTTAATTCATTATTTTTAGTGAAATTTATTTAATTGTAGTATACTGTGAAACTTACATTTAACGAGGTCTCATCGTTACACTTAAACACTTCGTTATGAAGAAAATTCGTTAAAGGGAAATCAATTCAAATTCATGAAATTTGTGTAATAAATTACACATGCATAAAATGAAACGTACTCATAAATTGGAGATATTGGAAAAGTGTATTTTAATTCGGGAAGTAACATTTTTTTTATGTAATGTAGACATATGAGAATTTTTTTTAGAATAATGCCTAAAAAATAATAAAGAGGGGTAAACAAAAATTGAAGCGTAACGTACATTTTCTCTTTTTTCTCAGTATTCCAAATCCTTAAATTTAAAAAGTTTTGTAATATTACTTTGCACAAGTTTCTTAAAAAAAAATCATCTTTTCATAAAAAATTTCCCACTTTTAAAAATATCCCAAAATATCATCTGTAACTTTTTCGTGAAAGTGAAATACCGTTATCATTGTATCGAAGGCATTTAGCATATCTTATTTTGAATGGGAATGATTAAGTAAATAAATAATTTAATTTGCATACAATCCGCTGAAATAAATTCATATATCCATCACAACAGCTACATCTCCGTTTGGATGTTTTACATGCGCGAAAATGGAATAAACTTCGTTATATAGAATATATTTTCGTAAAATGGAGATTAAATTGCACGTTAATGGTGTTGAAAGTCAAGGTTCATCAGAAAATTTCATTAAGTAGAAAACTTTGTTAAATAGGGATTTCTTTAATGGGAAGTTCAAATGATATTTCATTTATCTCCTTAAAAAGGGACATATTAGGATAATGGTAATCAAGAAAGCATAATCTAAATTATTGAAAAGGACTGCATACGCACAAAGTTTTCTCAGCCTAAAGGCATTTTTCTCAAAGGAAATTCTAAAGATACTCATTGAAGTGAAAGGAGAAAGGAAAATATTCTCAAAGGATTTATTAATTAATTCTTCATTCATATAAAAATTGATTTGTTCCAAACAAAGACAGTTATGGTCAAATAAAAACATACCCTTATCCATTAATTTGATAATGGTGATGAATATTGATTCTTCTCTCTAAATTTGTTAAAAGGAAAATCATTGATGATTATAACCTTTTAATATTTTAGAATTATTTTTTCTCGATTATACTCTATGTAAATATATACGTTTGAAATCCAGTGTTGCCAGATGGGCTACTTTTATAAAATTCAGATACTTGATTGGCACCACTTTTTTGATGTGGTAAAATGCGCCTTATTTAGTGATATATTAATTAAAGTGAAAACAAAGCTAATTTTACGTTTCAAATAGTGGAGGGAATCAAGAAATCTGAATTTTAAAAAAAGTAGCCCACTGGCAACACTTTTCTAAGGGCAAATCCAGCGGTTATGAATAGAATTTTTTAGTTATAAAAGTGCGTGTTCAAAGAAGATCTTTTACATAAAAAAGTCATGCATAGTTAGAGGCGAATACTTTTTTTTTAAACAGGGAATACACTTTCCTACCAGTAATGTATAATAATTTTTACTTATATCTTTTCTAGGAATATATTTGTTTTGACGATGATGCCTTCAAGCCTGACCATCGTAAAAAAACCGAAGTGTTCCATGATTATGAATGCTGAGGGATCTTGATACACCGGGAGGCGGCAACACAAACCATTGAGTTGACTGCTGAAATTGCAGGATTAGTTGAAACTCAATTCACATATTAAAATGCATCTGCTCTACCATGTCATATTTTGGTAGAAAACACCTGCAAACCCAATTTTAGTTGTTGGCAGGTAGATTATAATTCTGTTTTCCTGATCCCCGTCCTCCGTATAATTGGAAATCACAATGATAAACCTACCAACCAAACACTGAAATCGTGTCTGCAGGTCTCCACCAAGATATGACTTGGCAGATCAGGTGCATTTTAACCCTTTATCTGCGGCATTATGATCTACTGCATTTTTTTTTCATGCAATATTTTTTTTTTCAGTTACTGCAATGAAAATTAAAGGATAAACAAAAAAAAATACTCACCCGTGAGAAATTTAATTATTTAGAGGTAATTAATTAAAGTGCTACTTTAAAGTACCGTAAGTACACTATGACTAAAATATCGTAACAGAAAAACCACTAGTTATTTACACTGGCACCAGAAAACATTTTCGATTTAATAAGTATGTGAAATATAGCCTTTTTCTTATTTATAAATAGATCGTTTGGCAAATTCCGGTGACAATCATTTATTTCAACACTTTACAATTGATAATGCTTTGCTCCTGAAAGAGTTTTAAAAAAAACTATTTTTTTTTTAGGTTTCGACCTTGTTAGCAGTCCTTTAGTTATGCGACGTCAATATTCCAGGGACAACATGTTCTCTCGCATCTCCACATATGCAATATATGAGTTTATGTATGCCATTTCTAGCATAGCAATAACGAGCCGGTGCCACAAGTTTTTCGATTTCCTATAAAAAATAACAATGTGAACAGAAAAGAAATAGCATGGATATCATTACTACACTTCATTTTAGCAATTACATTTTAAAGCAAATGAAAACGGTGGTTAACTACACAGACGAAAAGTAAACAAGAAGTTTTTCTCCTATATCCAGTGTACTGATAATAACTTATAAGTACCACCGAGTAATTCAACAGTAAATGAAATACATACACCGTTCACTTAAAATAACTAATCAAATTGTATATTCTAAGATCATAATGAACACATAAAAAATCTAACACCATTCCTTTACTGTGTTTGCAGCAATGAAAAGACGAGCGTGGCAATCTGTACAAAATATCTGCACAAAACACATCGATTGCTTCAAAGATAGCCTCATTCCTGTCTAAAATAACCAACCTAAAACTACTGCTGCCATGTATTCGGATAAAGTGGAGTTCAAAGAGCGTTCTTTGCAAAGTACCATTTGAATATTAGTAATATTCACTATGGTATAAAAGTTTAGAGTGAGTGGTACTTATAAGTACCGTCAGTATATAAAGGGTTAATATGCTAATTGAGTTCTGTCTATTCCTGGAATTTCAGCCGTCATCTCGATGAGGTGATGGTCTGTGCAACAACCACCCGGCCTATGAGTTCTTCACATCTGTCATACTTTTACTCTTCATTCATTCCTACTTAAAACATATAATTACACTAGCTGTTACCCTCAACCCGGTATTTATTAACTGAGCTTTAACCCCTTGAGGGGCGGTGGGATAAATTATATCCACTCTAATTTCAATTAAGATTTGCACTAGGAACATTTATGTTTTACTTTTATAAGTTTGGTGAAAATGAGCTGGACAATTGCTTTTTTTTATTTTGAAATGAAATTTTTCCAAATTTCAGTTGGTAATTCAACATTACAGAAACACAATTGCTTGCCCCTCAAAGGGGTAAATATTCTTCATCTTCCGACCAAACACTGAATTCGTATCTGCAGGTTTCCCCCAAGATATGACTTGTCAGACCAGTTGCAAAGCTAATATGCTAATCAAGTTTTATCTACTCATGGAATTTCAGCCGTCAACTCGATGAGGTGATGCTTCCACATCCCGCTGTATGAGTTTTTCACATCAGTCATACTTTTCATCAATTCCTACCTAAAACGTATAATTACATAAATTATTTAAAATAAAAATACTGTTACTTTGTGACAAAATAATATAGTATACCATAAACCATAGCTGCCAACTCTTCCGCTTTTTTAGACCAGAAAAATGTAATAGAAATGTTTGCCTTATTTAATCGGCAGAATACGGCGACTTAAAAAGGTAAAATTTATTGTAAAATTTTTGTGGTCTGAAAAAGCGTAAGATGTTGGCAGCGATGGCTAAAGCCTTATAATTTTCCATTATTCTCCAATTTCCCTATTCTACCATTTTTTTCTTTGAATATGGTATTAATCATTTATTCAGACAAATTATTTACGTGGTTTATAAACTACAGGTAGTTACCCTTTCAGGGGCAAGGTACTTCTATTTGTAAAATGCAGATAGGAGTGAACGACACATGAATTTACAAACAAATTTATTTCGAATTAGATAAAGCATCTTTTCATGTATTTCATAAAAAGAAAATTTCCATTCCATTATTCTGGTTCCAATATGGCATTTAGGAATAAAAATTAGCTGGTCCAAAACGAACCACCGCCCTTGACGGGGTTAACCCTTTTAAGGGCGGTGGTATGTTTATACACTTACTTTTAATATCCAAATCCCACAATGACATCTGTACTTTGGTACAAAAATTTTTCGTTTACTATATATGTTAAATATAGCTTTTATTTTATTCCAAATAAATTAGTCCTTAATGTTTTAAGTTCCAGTGTGATTCATTCATTCATATATTTTAGCAATGGAAGAGATTTTCCATTGAAAGGGTTAAGCACTCTTAATACGTTCACTGACAAGCCTATAAAGTAAGAATTTTCAAATTTCTTCTTGAAAGTCGTTTGCCACCACAAATTCAGAAAGGTAAATTTCGATTTACTAATAACGCGAAATTTCTGCCAATAAATAAGGAAATTTTTTTAATTCTAAAATAATGGTAACAAAGTAATTAATAAATTAAAGCCACGAGTATTAAAGATACGATTATACTCGTAGCTTGGCAGCGAACATGTTAAGCTCTAACATTAAAGGAAAGGAAAACAATATGTAAAAACTCATGGAGAGAGAATGCTCAGGTTTGTTCGTGGATAAGCACGATTAATACAGAATATTACTTATAGTGAAGGGATAAGAAATCTCCGCTTTTTTGCGTACCAGTATACTATTAGAGAGAATGTTGTTCAGTCAAAACGAGCTGAACAGGTAATCAGCATTGAGGGGTTTCCTAGGTGATAACAGCTTAACACCCAGACTAGGAAATTGAAATGTCTTATGTTTTAATGAGCCATTGGGATAAAGTTAAACTGTAGCAAAGCTACTAGAAGAGTAAATAAGTTAACTAAAGAAAATAAAAAAAAATTAAGAAAGAAAGGAATAAAAATTGAATTATTAAGTTTAAACTTAAGATAATAGAAAGTTAACGATAAATCTTAAAAAAATACAAGAATCTTAAAAATATGTAAAGTCTAACTGTAGATGAAGAACTACTATAAGGAATTTAGAAAGTTAAAGTTAGTACTGTTCAGAGACGCTCTCACCAAGCATAGGCAAGAAAAGCTAGGGTGGCAAAGACCACATTATCCTCCAAAAAAGGGACTAATCAGGGCCATACATTTTATTTTTATAAGTTTTAAGTCAAATCGAAGTATTTTTCGATTAAATAAAATAATATTTTCTCTAAGATTATACTTGTATGCAAAAAAGCGGAGAATTCTCTTCCCAGCTATAGTGTTATCTATAGTATTATCGCACTCGACCTCGACTCGAAGGCGAAAATTCCAATTGAAGTCGAACCGAATCGAAAAAGAAAAATTCATCGACTAGCAAACGCAACCTGAAATACTTCTATCCGAACACGAAATGAAGGGGAATTAATCCACGTTTTAACATTTTATGCCCCGACGGTACTTTAAAGTAGCTTTAAAAATCTTGTTATAAAATTAATTTAATACATCGGTTAGTTGTAATACAATTTCTAATGAGTTATAGATACTTTGCTTTATCTTGTTCTAAAGAATTATTGGTTGCGCTGAACAAAAATGTAATTAAAAGCAAAATTTCGTTTTCATTTATATCTTTCCAGCTTTCTTGACGTAGAAGAATCGACGACCTCTGAGTAAAAAATTGCATTCTTATTAATAAATTTGACACTATACCCAATCAAGCTATGCTACGCCCGTCTCTCTGAGACAGCTTGCAGCATGGTGATGAATTGGAATGGGGTGTTAGTTTTTTCCCCATGACGATACACGTGATTTTTGTGTTGTATTTCATCTTATTTCAAAAGATTATAATTAAATCATTAATAGTAACTTAAGAAAACACGATCGAAGATGTACAGATTAATAAACCCGATAATCTGTTTATTTTTAAACCAAGTACTATATTTAATGCCATTTTTTGCGCATAGAAATATTCCAGTTCATTAATCTCACAATTTTGAGATTGTATAGGGTGAAATTTCTACTCGAAAAAAATTATACATATTATAAAATATATTTTAAAGTCATATGAAGAAAACTCGCTGTAAATATTTTTTTACAAAGCTGTACCCAGAAACATTATATAGAGTTTGTTTGAAATATTAAAACAATCTGCCATGATGGTACATCACTTCTAGAATTCTGAGATTTCGAGAAAATCCCAGTGCTTCTCCTCGGGGTGACATAAGTTTAAAATACAGTATAAACTTGAATGCAGTTTGAACTAAATACCACACTTGAAACGATCAGGTGTCCCAAATGATCCGCCAACTGAATACACATATTTTTTTAGGAAAATTTTCTTTATATATTTTTTTTTACAAACCTCCCCGAAACCTCCTTTGAAAGTTAATTCTAGCGCAAACCTACCATGAAATTTTCTGTTAAAATTTATTGGTATTCAGTTGGCGGACCATTTGGGAACAGTGTTGCCAGATGGTCTACTTTTTATTCTTGATTGGCACCACTTTTTTGAAATGGTAAAATGTGCCTTATTTAATGACATACTAATTAAGGCAAAAACAAAGACAATTTTACCGTTTCAAAAAAGTGGTACCAATGAAGAAAGCGGAATTAAAAAAAAGTAGCCCACTGGCAACACTGTTTGAAAGCCCTGAAAGATATTATTTTGAAAACGACGGCTATTTGTACGTTATGTGACGGTGTGTTCTAGAAATTATATCTACATAACCCCTTGAGGAGCAGTAGGATATATTTTATCCCACTTACGATTGATGAAGATTTGCACCCGAAAAATTTTATGAAATTTTACTTTTCTAACCTTTGTGGAAAAAAGGCGGAAATCACGTTTCCTTATTTTGATTTTTTTTTCCGTTGGGAATTCAGCATTACACACATGTAATTGTTTGCCCCTCAAGGGGTTAAGTCACTGTTGCCAGTGGGCTACTTCTTTCAAATTCAGATTTCTTCATTGGCACCACTTTTCTGAAAATGATAAAATCCCCCTTGTTCTCGCCTTAATTAATATGTCATGAAATACGACGAATTTTACTATTTAAAAAAAGTGGTGTCAATCAAGAAATCTTAATATAAAAATGTAGCCTACTGCCAACAGTGGTTTAAGAGTTACCAGTTGTAAGAGACTTCTTTAAATATCAATCTTTAATTGCTGCAGCGTTTTCTTGAAAATAATATTTCTATCATTAAACATTATCACTAGAAAGTCCGGAAATTTTAACTAATCTTAATAAAAACACTTTAACACCGAATTTTTATTTAAAGCAATTTCATTTATTTATTCAACCGAGTTTTCTCTAGTTACAATTTAATTAATTTTACGAAAATGATTCTGGTTCGAATCGACATATTGTCATTTGATCGGTGTCGAGTTGATACCCGCTGGACGTTCTAGAGTTAACTCTGTGATGCCCATGGTAGCATATATGTTACCACCACAGTTTCCAAATTAATGCATTCTGTTAATGGCTGTTCTGTTTTCCTCGAAGCATTTTCATAGGAAACTCGTGGTAGTCGAGCAGACTGAAGCTCATGTATCTGAAAAAAAATACATGATGTACGTTTGCAGGTTATTTCTATTTGGAATACCTAGCGCAATGTGGCAGTAGTGTGAACTAACAAATTTAACGCGTACTGAACACGCTCAAAGTATAATCGCTCTTATTCAGTCCGAAAAATCATCCACATATAGTTCAATTTTCACTGTTCGCATGTAGCTACTACGCTCATTTATCCCAATAAAATATTTCCTAATGTTTCTCAAAATTGATATAGAAATAATGTTATAAAACACCGAAAAATTGATTGTCAAAAAACATCTTTTCACATATTAATAAAAGCTTATATAATTTAAGAATTTTTATTGCCTTCACTGTAAGGAAAACCTGTATGAACAAAGAAACATTAAAATAACATACGGGACATTCCACGTCAAATCAGGCAGTAAAATAACAATATGTAACCCACCATCACAGATTTTAATGAAACTGCGTGTGTTTGTTCTTACTATTAAGATATGATCACCAGTAATTTTTTTTGCTCCTTGGTGAAATAGTTTCTGAGAAAAAAATTGTCAAAATTTTGAAAAACTGCCGTCAGTTGGCATTCTTGATAGCTCGGTTTTCAAATGTAGCATGTCATATATATAATCATATTTCAATATCTACTCTACAAATCATCTTCAAATAATTTATGCACAATATTTAGGGTGCGCAGCTTATGAAAAAATATATTGTTACGCTTATAACATTTTAAGTGTGTCTAAAAAAATATTTAAACTTTGAAGTCTTGAATTTTTTATGAAAAATAATGCATTAACAAAAAAAGCATTATCAAAAAAAGGCGGTATTTTTATTAAATTTATTTTTTATGGGAGATATACTTAAAGGTGTCCTTTACCTGATTCTGAAATAAAAATAGTGGGATTTGGGGTGTTTTGGGTAGTATTTCCTATTTAAAAATATTTTGAGGTGCATTTCATATCAAATCAAGCAGAGTCATTCCATGTCAGTTCCCCTAAGCCATTTAATCACTGTCACAAATTTCAATGAAATTCTGTTTGTTTATAGCTTATTTTAAGACGTAATCACCTTTAATTTTCTTGATCCTAAGTAAAATATTTTTTTAAGATAAAAAATATCAAAATTTTGAAAAATTCTTTTAAATTTTTTTAATGACAGTTCGATATTCAAAGATTACATTAAAAAAAAAAAAAAAAAAAAAAAAAAAAAAGTCATTTCAATATAAAATCACTAAATAGGTTTCAAATAATGTATATGTGACAAATAATGTAGGCTGATTATTATTTCTTGTTTTTTATCATGTTTAAACACTAAGAGTGTCTTTTATCTTATGAATTTTAAAAATCAAGAATTTGGTAAAAAATAATGTGTTAATCAAAAATTTATTATTAACCGAAGGCAGGGTGTTATTGCTTTTTTTTTAATTGTACGTAAAAATATCTTTTAAATGGTTATAAAATAAAAATAGTGAACATATGAGAAAAAATTATCAAAATTTTGGAAAAATGCCACGAGCTGCCATTAATGATTGTTCAATTTTCAAAAGCCTCATTTTATATATAAAATTATATTTCAATAACTAATAAAGAAATCTTCTTCGAATAATTTAAACAAGGTAAATAAAGTATGTAGATTATGAAAAAAATATTGCTGTAATGTTAAAAAATATTTAAATGTGTCTAAAAAATTGTATAATCTTTGAAATCAAAAATATTTTACAAAAAATAATGAAATTATTAAAAAATCTTTATCAATCAGAGGCGGAGTTTCTATGACTAATTTTTTAATTTTAAATTGTACATAATACTACATTATAACTGGATCTGAAATAAAAATAGCGGGATTTTGGTTGGTTTTAGTAGTATTTAAATCATATTTAAAATTATCAATATTTTCAAATGTAAAACCTATCCAATGTATCATCCCTGGAAATATTTTTATTTATACATTTATTTTATTTTTCAAATTATCTTTTATGTTCGTTTCTTAAGGAAAAAAATAAACAATATTGTTTTTTAGTAAAACTTCTAGGGCGAAGAGCAATTATCCCTTTCCAAAAAAGAGAAAAATCACTAGCTCCTCACCGCCCAATAGAAATTTTCAAAATGACAGTCCTAATCTTTAAACTCATATTTGGCTGTTAATATTGAAAATTTAGCATTGAGCTGCTAATATTGAAAAAAAAAAACCAAATTTCACTCTGTTGAAGAAAATTTTGACGTATTGTGCTTTAAATATATGCAAAAAATGCATAATCTATTATATTTATATCTTTCAAATAACTATATCTAAAAAAATATTTAAAACTTAATGAGTTGCACTTTTGTAACTTTATTCAGTTTCTAATGATATGTACCGTAATTTCGGGTGTATAGCCCGCAGATCAAACAATTCAGTTTGGACCCAGAAATTTTATTCAGTATTTGAAGACCAATATTTACTGTGATCTAAAAAGTTACATTTTATTTTTAAAAATTTCTGGGTCGAAACACGATTGTATGATCCGCGGGCTATACACCGGAAATTACGGTAATTTGATTTATTTCATCACAATATTGCTGAAAGATGGATTTTCAACATATATATGTGTGTATCCCTGTTCTTAAACAAATTATTTAAAAATTATTCATTTATGTTTAATAAAGCATATATATATATTGTTTATACACTTACAGAAAATACATATAGCAAATTTTATGATATTATGTCAATAATGTCTAAAAGTAAAGAACTTATCTAATAGTATGTAACGAAAAATTTAACATCTGGTGTAATGACAACAAAATTTTATAATTGTTTTACTTAATTTGGATGAATGAAAAAAGCTTACATGTTTATATTTTATTGAAGTACAGGTGAAAATGTTACAAAGACATACCTCAACAACCACTGAGTATGTCACATTCACACTACAGATGATTTTTTTTTCTTTTGATCTTTCGGGTTTGATTTCAGATGGTAATGAATTAATTAGTTTTGTTAGAAGTGTCATTGCAGTCAGCATATTAGGCTCACTATATTTTTTTATATAACTAGGGGGCTCTGCCCCCTACGAGCTACGCTCGCCAACCCCCGTTCAGGCACACCAAAATCCAAAAAGCACGCTAATTGCACGCATTTGATCGGCTTTAAAAATATTGAATTAAAATTAAAAAAAAAAAAAACAGTAGCGATCTCTCTGTAAACGGGTTTCCATTCGTTTTTCTTGGATTGGGGATTTTTAAGACCAAATCTGTTGCTGTTAAGAGATACAATGGCTGTTTTCGTATTTAATTAAACACATTAGTTATTTGAATATAAGCTAATGTAAAATGAATTAAGTAAACAGTGCATTGTCTCCCGGTATTTTTTAGCAGCGCTATAAGATAGTTCTTTTAAATAATTCATTTTAAATGTATCGTTTCAAATCTGACGTAATTTACACCAAACTTTTATTTCTCTTATTAATATTCACGTTAAAGTACTTTTGTCGTTAGAAGGAAATATTATTTACGCTGTCTTCGAATGCACGATAATAGTTGAAAAGATTATCTCAAAATATCTCGCGCAAATATATTTTTCAATTTAAATTGTTTTACCAAATTTTTGGGCATTTTAAATATGACGTAAAATTCAAGTGTAAATATGGTTCTTATGACGTAATTTTCCTGCTTTTAACATGTAATCATTTAATTCTAATTTTAAAGTTTTTTTTTCTGTTTGTAATAGTCACGTGTAAATAAATTTTTAATTTGAAGAAATATTTGATATGATAATTTGTTTCGCTGTTTATACAATTGGCAACAGTTTAAATTAATGACATTTTCTAAAATTTGTAAAAAACATCTCTCGAAATGCTGAAAATTTGAATTAAAAATAGAAATAAAACCTCAAAAAATGCGTCAAATAAGAAAAATAAATACAATCTGCGCATTGGGAACTTATAACGTATAAAATGATCTAAAAATGATTAAATTCTCATGCATAGTTTTTGCTCAAATAAACCTTTTTTAATGGAACGACTTTGTCCAACTTTAGCATTAAATATATCTTAAAATAATTCTTCGATTTGAAAACTGTCTGCATCAGCGTGTTTATCAAACATTTTTCTATAATACCACCGATTTTCATATTTTTGTATGCAACAGTTTTCTTAATATTAACGATGAAAGGCCATGCTTAAGCATTCAAATTGGATGCGGATCAACCCGGAATATCTACGCAGATGTTCATTGGTCCATTTCCAAATCAAAACTTTTTTTTATATATAGAAGGATTTGTTTTGATTGACTCGATGAACAACAATATTTAAAGGGACCATTTCATGACTTTTCAATTAAAAGCTGATTTATAAATTCATCATGTTGTTTAGTTATTATTATCGTCTTAAGATAATAAGTTGATATTAAAATTTTTAAATGCAGTTTATTTATTATTTGAACAGTTGAAAGTATTTTTCAATAAGAGTGCGGGCTGTTGATTTTAAGTCGGCTGTTGAGCAATGTAGTGTTGGTAAAGGAACTGGTACTATTTAATTTAATTTTTATTGCTGTAAATAATATTTGTTATTTTATTATTGTATGTATTATATTTAAGCAAGAGTAGAAATACACGATATCGTAGTCATTTTAGTACATCTTAGCATGAAAACCTTCAATATTTATCATTAAACATTCACATTTTATGAAAATTTTGTTAAAATTGCTCATATTTTCACTATTTTTATTTTATAACTATTGAAAAGATAGTTTTACGTACAATTAAAAAAAGTAATAACAGCCTGCCTTCGGTTAATAATAAATTTTTGATTAACACATTATTTTTCACAAAATTCTTGATTTTAAGAATTCACAAGATTAAACACACTCTTAGCATTTAAACATGACAAACAAAAATAAATAATAATCTGCCTACATTATTTGTCACATATACATTATTTGAAACTTATTTAGTGATTTTATATTGAAATGACTTTTTTTTATGCAGTCTTTGAATATAGATCTGCCATTAAAAACATTTTTAAAAAAATTTCAAAATTTAGATATTTTTTTTATCTTAAAAAATATTTTACTTGTAATCACCTTTAATTTCCTTGATCCTGTCTTAAAATGAGCTATAAACATACCCAGTTTCATTGAAATTTGTGACAGTGAATTAAATATCTTAGGCGAACTGACATGGAATGACTCTGCTTGATTTGATTTGAAATACGCCTCAAAATATTTTTAAATATGAAATACTACTAAAAACACCCAAAATCCCACTACTTTTATTTCAGAATCAGGTAAAGGACACCTTTAAGTATATCCCCCACCAAAAATAAATTTAATAAAAATACCGCCTTTTGTTAATAATGCTATTTTAGGTAATGCATTATTTTTCATAAAAAAATCACGACTTCAAAGATTAAACATTATTTTTAGACACACTTAAAATGTTATATAAGCGTAACAGGATTTTTTTTCATAAACTACGTACCCTATATATTATGCATAAATTATTTGAAGATGATTTGTGGAATAGATATTGAAATATGATCATATTTATGTCATGCTACATTTGAAAATCGAGCAGTCAAGAATGCCAACTGATGGCAGTTTTCAAAATTTTGACAATTTTTTTCTCAGAAACTATTTGACCAAGGAGTAAAAAAAATACTGGGAATCATATCTTAATAAAAGGAACAAACACACGCAGTTTCATCAAAATCTGTGATGGTGGGTTACATGCCTGCCTGAACTGACATGGAATGACCCATACGCAAGGAAAATTTATTTAACTTTTGTTTTTAAATTAATTGAGGTCATATATCATCATAAAATAAATAAAATTTACAATGTCAAAACAGTTCTAGCAATCAAGTACTTCTGAATTTTAATAAAAAATGCTCAAATCGCAAGACTGGTGAGAATGAACGAATAGCTAAAAAACTCCAAACCCTTTGTGTGTCTGTATGTCGGACAATCAAATTGTTCGTCTAATTTATTCATTTGAGATAATGCATCAGATTGTATTTTAACAACTATGATCGCTTATGGTTATTTCCATGAGTACTTGTAATCTAAGTCACATGCTACGATTTTTGACTTACCAGTATTTTAGAACGGAAAAATGTGACTCATTTTATCGGAGATATCTCATTTATTGAATAAGGCCTAGAAAACTCTTTAAAAATAATGGTGGCCAATAAGCAAAGTAGTTATCAGCTATGTGACTTACATTACAAACACCCATGAAATTAGCCTTATACATTTTCGAAAAGATAAGGACATGATATATATACAGGGTATTTATACACAAGGAATAAACATAACTGAAGATTACAGCCGGTTACTCCACAAAATGTGTGAATTTGAGTCATCCAGAGTTAAACCTGTCACGGCAACTTTCGCATATGTGTGTTATGATACCTGTGGCTCAGGTGGTCCCCTTCTATTCATTGTTAGCTCATGAACGTAAACAAATGCGGGGTTCGTACGAGTCTTGGAATTTTCCAACGAGTTAAATCTTCTGCACCAGTATTTTGCTATAGAAAATCTATCCTTAAATAATACGAAATTTCGAGCGTTTCACCTAGATTTATTTTCTCTAAAAAATACTGATATTTCGCCTGGAATTCTACTGAAGCATGCGAATCCTGCAGACACGTATTCTCTTTTACTTGTATTCTTGAATCGGTATTTTAACCCCGTAACGCTCAAATTAAATTACGGTAGAAAAATTCAAATTGCTTATTGGCACCACTTTTATGAAAAAGAAATATTCACCCTATTTAATGACTGGAAAAACGATACTAAAATATAGCCAATTTCACTATTTTATAAAACTGGTGGAAATCAAACAATTTGAGTAAAAGATACAGCCCGAGAATATGACGGGAGCGAGAATTAAGGGGTTAATTCAGCCAAAGTAACAAAACGGCTGATTTTTTTAATCGAGGCTTAAAAACTTTAAAACCCGTGTGCTTGAGGAGGGAGATATAAAGAAAGGTAAAGAACACGAGGAGAGACGAATGATGGTAGATGATTATTGTTACGATAAAGTTAAAGATAGAGCAGAAAAAAATACATTTTTTTAAAAAAAGTGGGCATGAGAGGGCCATTGCAGACTTACAAATAGGACAGGAGAAGTTTATTTCTCAATAATAAGGCGGGTATTGGATGTTGAAGCAACCACGGTCTTCGGGAAATGTTTCATGATCGATTATTTATTATTATAATGATGTCACAAATATAGAAGAAACAGTTCATTTTACTTTTTCCTCACAGGCTATCAAAGAATGAGAGCTAATATGTCTGTATATACATTAGGGTGGTCCTTAAAAAATAAACTTTTAAATTTCGTATGGGACACCCTCATATTTTGTTCTATGTATAAAATAAAGGCTTCCACAAACATTTCAAAAATTTAAAACATGTTTTAGGGGTCGCTACCAAGGTTTGAATGTTTAAAAAACATTAAAAATTGATATCATCATCGGTCATCAGAAACTGTTGATTCCGTGAAACAAAATCAGCCACCATCTTGTTTCAACCTCCTCTTCTTACTTCACTCGCAAATGGTAGACTCTACAGTATTACATGTCTCCTACTCTTTATTCATAACTCCATTGTTTTTTTCTTCATACTATAACTTAATAGTACGTTTTTCCAAATTTAAAAATTATAAGAGATTAAATTAAATAAGGCAAAGCTTTCTATTAAATTTTAGTGGTTACAAATATCTATGCAAGATGCTGCTAATGTTTTTTTACCCCCCCCCCCCCCCGTATGTTAACCAAAAATAGAAATCCTGCTAAACCACCGCCGAAGTGCCTCATGTGAAGGCAGTGTTTCAAGAGGAATACTACAATTTTATTTTTTACTACCACTATTTTCATAGAAAGATAGTCGGGTGATTTATTTACAAAAAAATGCGATAAAAGCTAGCAAATGTCACCGTACGAAAATAGTGGTATTCAAAATGACATTTAAGTATAAGTCTGGAATCACCGTGTGAAGGTCATACTAATAATATAATTAAAAAATGACCCTGCTTTAATATATTTTTTTTTATTGTATAAATACGTATACAGTCGAACTTGCATAATTCGAACGTCTTTAATTCGAATTCGTGGATAATTCGAAGTTTTTTGTCAGTCCCTTGAAACTTGTATTCCGCTAATGCTAAAAAATCTTGGTTATTTCGAAGTCCAACTTCTTTAATTCGAAGTTTTTACAATTTCAAAAATGAAAAAACCTAGTTTCAATACAGTTTATTTGAAAAGTGGCCGGGTTATTTTCAGCTATTTTGGAAATTTCGAAGTCCAACTTCTTTAATTCGAAGTTTTTACCCTTTCAAAAATGACAATCTAGTTTCATTGCAGTTATTTGAAAAATGTCCGCGTTATTTTCAGTTATTGTGGAAAATTCTTTAGGGAAGAGAAGGGGGTGGGAGAATATTCTTATCTGTTCCAGGAAACAGAGCAGGGATAAAGGGAGGAGAAACGAAAGCCCTTTCCCTTGTAAGTGACACATGCTACTCTCGCCAATGCGATAAATCTTAGATGACACGCATTGCAATTCCTTCGAAACCAGGACTATAGTCGCTTTAGTTTTCTTCATTGTGTTTCTAGTTTTTGTGGTGAGAGTTCAGTGCAAGCATGTCATTGAGTAAGCCCCATGTCCCATATAAAACCTTATCTTTCGATGAAAAAATTGCTGTGATTCGTGAGGTAGAAAAGGGTTTAAAGAAAAAATGCATCATCGCAAAATAGTATGGAATAGCACCTAACAATCTTTCGACCTTTTTGAAAAATAAAGAAAAAATTTTGAAATCTAATCGAAATCGCAAACGGGCTAGAGAACCCGATAATCCTGATGTGGACAAGTGTGTCTTGAAGTGGTTTAAACAAGCGCGGGACAAAAACATCCCTCTCAGTGGAACTCTTGTTTGTGCAAAAGCGGAAGAATTTGCTGTCAGCTTAGGAAACAACAACTTCAAAGCAAGCTCCGGATGGCTAGGCGGATTTAAGGAAAGAAATGAAATTTCATTTAAGTCTGTTTGTGGTGAAAATTCAAGTGTGAACCAAGATGCAGCAAATGAGTGGAAAGAAAAAGTTGTTCGAATCATTGAGTCACAGGACAGAGACATTTTTAATGTTGACGAAACTGGGCTCTTTTTCAAATGTACCCCTGCAAAGACTTTGGATTTTAAATGTGAAAAATGTAGTGGAGGAAAACGCAGTAAAGATCGAATAACTCTACTTGTGGGAGCAAACATGGACGGCACTGATAAGTTACCTTTACTGATGATTGGAAAATCAAGAAACCCAAGGTGTTTTAACAATGTCAAAACAAAGCCTATAGAATACCGTTCTAACACGAAAGCCTGGATGACGGGGAATCTTTTTGAAGAATGGCTGCTAGATCTCAATCGCACGTACCAAAGAAAAAACAGACAAATCATCCTGTTTATTGGTAACTGCGCGGCCCATAAATCGATACCCGCTATGGAAAATGTCACGGTTGAATTTTTTCGGCCAAACATGAACTCAGTGGTGCAACCAATGGATCAAGGCATCATTAAAAATCTGAAGCATTTCTACAAATGCCTAGTCGTTCAACACCTCCTTACTGAATCTTCCCAAAAGCTTCCCATTACCCTCCTCGATGCATCAAGAATGTGTTTAAATGCATGGTCCAAAGTGAACCAAAAAACAGTAGCAAACTGTTTCCGGAAAGCAGGATTCATCAGGAACACTGCCCCTAGCGAGCTTTTAGATGAAGAAAATTTACCTCCCCCAGTTGCTTGCGAAGACAGCATACCATTTGATGATTACGTCGACATTGATAAAAACTTAGACATTTGTGGAGAGCTGTCTGATACAGATATTCTATCAGAAGTTCTAAACAATAGGAACATTGCAACAGAAGACGATGAAGATATTGAAGATGAGGTAGAAGAACAGAGAACGATTCCAACTTCAAGTGAGGCAGGCTTTCATATAGCCGAAGATCGTCGTTATGTAGAAGGACAATCTAACGTGAGTGAAGCTGTGTTTCGAGCTGTAGATATCCTTGAAGATTTTGTTTAAAAAAATCAAGTAAGCTCTTTAAAACAATCTGAAATATCTCAATATTTTAAAAAACTGTAGTTTTTTTATTTAAAATTAATAAACATATTTTTTTTTCACAATTTATGTTCCGATTGATTACTTTACGACATAAAAATAACTTTTTTTGGATAATTCGAAGTTTTGCAGTAGTCCCTTGCACTTCGAATTATCCAAGTTCGACTGTATTACTACTTTTGTTAAAAGTTTGTATGCATAACATTCTGTTTAATATATCAGGATATTTTTATACGTAAACACTGATATAACCGTTCTTGTATCCTTCACAATATAGTTCACCACGAGCGGGAGTGCTAAATTTAATTTACTCATTCTCATAATAAGCAACTTTATCTCTTATTTCTTTTCTTTCACACTTTATATACAGAAATATTTTAACAAGATTTTTAAAGTAACTAATAAATTGTTTCTTATTATAAAGATGCATATTTTAAATTAAAGGTTTCATAACAAGATAAATTTCGAGGATGATCAAATTTTTACAAAAGATAATATTATTCAAAATATTTGTATTAATTATGAAGTAAATTTTTGAAGTTAATTAAACCAAGTTCTTCATATTCTTTTAAAAACTGAATTAAAATGAACGTCTAAACTGTTAAAATATGATAATTAAGTCATTTTTAATTAAAAGAGTAATTCAAAATTGCCTTAATATGTATGACATCATGAGACACTCCATAGACTTATTAAATAAAATAATCATTTTAATTTTTCATTTTGGAGAAACATTGCATAGTTTAGTACTTATTTATGCAGATATTCTAACAGTTAAATTCTTGTAAATTCTTTTTTTTTCTAAATCTAAATTAGCATCAATATCCTTATTAAATAGTGATATAGGAGTTATAAACATTTATTAGATAAAACAAGAAAGAAGATTTATAGATCAACTGCAGATTATGATACAATTTTCAACATTTTCGAAATTGTGTGAAATTACTGTCCGTTTTTCCTTCATTGAAAAGATATATTTAAGTAGAAAAATTATAAAACAGTTGTATACACATTTTATTTACTCGATTCGCAACAATGTATTCGATTTTATTGTTTAACACTATATTATCTGCATTTCACGTATTATCTATATTTTATGCAGTTTTATCATAAAACATGTGTCCTCCCGAAGCTGCCCGCATAGTTAATACTTTTCAAAATCCATTAAGGACCAGCATGTTTTACAGGAATATTTCAGTTCATACCACTTCTTGTTAAATACTAACTTTTACTTAATGAATCCCTGAAATTTGTTTGTTTAATAGCAAATTTTACCTTTATTTGTTACTGGTATGAATAAAAAATAAAAAATATAATGTTGCGAAAACGCAACGTCAGTCTTTAATCCTTTACTTCTTTATCTACCGCATTATGATCTACTGCAATTTTTTTAGTTACTACAATGAAAATTAATGTCTTATCATAAAAAATACTCTCCCGTGAGAAATTTAATACCTTAGAGGTAATTAATTAAAGTGGTACTTTAAAGTATCGTCCTGCCTAAAATATCGTAACAGAAAACCCACAGGTTGTTTCAAATGGAACCAGAATTGTGGTAAAATATTGTCAATTCGATAGGTATGTGAAATACAACGTTTTTCTTACTTACAAATAATTTTTTGACAAACTTCGGTGCCAGTCATTTACTTCAACACTTTAGCATTGAAAATGCTTTGCTCCTGAAAGGGTTAAAAAAAGTTTTTGTAGGTTTCGATACACTTAGCAGTCCTTTAGTTACTCGACGTCTAGATTTCAGGGATGACATGTACTCCCGCATCTCCACATATGCAAAATATTAATTTACATATGCCATTTCTAGCATAACAAAAAAGAGCCGGTGACAAAGCTTTTTCGATTTCTTTTTAAAAATAATAATGAAACAGAAAAGAAATACTAGGAAAATTATAACTACATTACATTTTAGTCATTACATTTTAAAGCAGATGAAAACTATGGATAACTACACAGATGAAAAGTAAACAGGAAGCTTTTCTACAACTTCGGTGCCAGTCATTTACTTCAACACTTTAGCATTGAAAATGCTTTGCTCCTGAAAGTGCTAATTTTTTTTTTTTTTAGGTTTCGATACAGTTAGCCGTCCTTTAGTTACTCGACGTCTAGATTCCAGGGATGACATGTTCTCCCGCATCTCCACATATGCAAAATATGAATTTACATATGCCATTTCTAGCATAACAAAAAAGAGCCGGTACCAAAACTTTTTCGATTTCTTTTTAAAAATAATAATGAAACAGAAAAGAAATACTAGGAAAATTATAACTACATTATATTTTAGTCATTACATTTTAAAGCAGATGAAAACTATGGAAAACTACACAGATGAAAAGTAAACAGGAAGCTTTTCTCCAACACCCAGTGTACTGGCGGTACTTATAAGTACCACCAAGTAATGCAACTAGTAAATCAAATACATGCACCGTTCAACTAAAATAGCTTATCAAATTGTATTCTACGATGAAATGAACACATAAAAAAATCCAACACTTTTCTTATACCATTTACTGTGTTTGAAGCCATAAAAGGATGAGCATGACAATCTGTTCAAATGTCGGTAAGAAACGCATCGACTGTTTTAAAGATAGCCTCCTTCCTCTCTAAAATAACAAACCTAGAACTACTGTTGCCATGTATCCGGATAAAGTAGAGTTCAAAGAGTGTTTTTGTAAAGTACCATTGGAATATAAGTAATATTCACCATAGGATGAAAGTTTAAAATGAGTAGTACTTACAAGTACCTTCAATAGATAAAGGCCTAATGGTTTTAAAAAAGTCGTCATCGAATATAGTCGCAGAATTTCTATTTTTAAATAAGACGAGAATTTGCATGTATGTGTGAATAATTTTCGGAAAAGTCGTCAGCACCACTGGCATAGAATAGTACAACTTAAACAAAAAAGAAACAGTTTTTTTCTCCTTGAGGGGCGGTGGGATATATTATATCCCATCTATGATTACTGAAGATATGCACAAAAAAAAAAGTATTAAATTTCAATTTTGTAGCCGTGGTTGAAAAAAATCATAAAATTGCTTTTCTTTATTCTGCAATAAAATTTTTGAAAGATTCCGGGTGGAATTCTACATTACAGAAACACAATTACTTGCCCCTGAAAGGGTTAAGAGTGCTTTGCATCGAAATATTTTTTTTTTTTTTTGAGAGTTACTAGTTGGGCTACCTTTTTAAAATTCAGATTTTATTGGGTCGTTTGGTAAGTCGTGTCCGTTTGGGAAAATCAATTCGTACCGGAAAATTCTATCATTTAATTATTAGACATTGATTCCGATATCTAACCCCTTGGGGACGAGCGGCACGTATACGTGCCGCATGAAGCGCTCAGAATCCCTGTTTTTACTCACCAGTAAAATTTTGCTGTAAAATTTGCCTTATTTAATCAGCACATTTTCTCGATTCAAGAAGACGCAAATTTCTGTTTTTAAAAAACGGTGACAAAATATTAAAAATTTCGTAAATGGCTCCCGTCCCCAAGGGGCTAATGTATAATAAATACCGGGCAGAATGTTCCATTGCGAATGGATTTTCTCAAACGGAAACGACTTCCCGAACGACCCAATATAATTGCTAGTCCTTTTCTAAAATAGTATGTCTTGTTTTCATCTTATTTAATTTGTCTTTAAACGAGACGAATGTTATGATTTCAAAAAATTGCTCAGCAGTCAAGCAGATTAAATTTTAAAAGGATGCCAATCTTCAGTTTATTTTTTTAATCTAAACAAATAAAGCTAGAAAAAAAGGTACAGTGCAAAAAAATTGTGCGGTTCCTGTTCGTGCTAAGGAACTCCAAGAAACTATTAAAAAATAGTGATTGAATAATCACAACGAAAAGAACAAATCTAAATCAAAAAAAAAGTGGTGCAATTTTTAATATTTAGGTAACTTCCAACGTATAATTTATGCATAACATTTAATAGTAGACATTATTTGCACTCGTTTTGTACCTATGCATTTATACATCTATTTGCAGAAGAATAAGTAAAGGATTTTTTTTTTTCAGAAGCTTTACTTTTTATGTTTGTTTTACATTATCTCAGTTTAATTCATTATTTTCATTAAATTTTGTTCGCTTACCTCTAATATATTTATCTCCCTGAAAAGAGACACTTTTAGATAATTGTAATTAAGAAACCATAACCTATGCTACTTAAAAATATTTATTGCAAACACGCACTATTTTCTAAGCCTAAAGGCATTTTTCTCAAAGAAAATCATAAAGTTACTCATCGAAGTTGAAGAAGAAAGAAAAATATTCTAAAATAATTTATTCATTAAATCTTCAATCATATAAAAAAAGATTCGCACCAAACGCAGACAGTTATGATCTGATAAAAACACACACTTAAGTAAAATGATGAATATCGATTTTCTTATTCTAATTTTGTCAGAAGGAAAATCATTATGATTATAATTTTTTAATCTTTTAGAAATGTTTATTTTTTCGATTACCATCTCTGTAAATAAATATGTTTCAAATTCGAAGGTTATGAATGAATTTATTTTCTTTATAAATGTGCGTGTTCAAAGAAAATATTTATAGAATTATCACTTGAATAGATTTTCATAGGAATGTTTATGCTAAATTAATCTGAAAATTCTACTTTTTATTTTTGAAATTTAAAATTAATAATTTAATTTTCCATTAAAATAAATCAGGTTGAATATATTTTACATGAAAAAAAAAAAACATACTAGAGCGAAAAGTTTTATTTTACTGGGAATGTACTCTCCCACCAGTAAATTTCTAATAACTTTTTATAATATCTTTTCTTAGAAGATTTCGTCCGACAATGACGCCATTGAGCTTGACCATCACCCCTTCCATCCCTAGATTTCTAGGCCTAAGACCCGGCACAAAAAGGGCGGCTACCAAAGGCGGATTTTTTTAGTGTGTGTGCGGTCTCTTAAATTTTAGTACCAATGTTTTTTTGTTAGTTTTTGCCGCTTTATATTACTAAGAATAAACCATGGAACTATTAATAAAGAGGGACTGACATATCCTTAAAATAGTGAAGCTTCCGATATAACCGCTGCTTCCGATAAGTGAGGTTTCTGATAATTTGAAATAACCGCTTTCGCAGCGATTTATTAATTCCTATCAGTAAATTTATATAGAAATTTTCTCTTTATTTAAACGTCTGCTTACTTCAAAATCTCAGTGATAAATAACGGCAAAAAATGATATTCTTTTTTACTGGTGGAAGTTTAGTAAGAAAATCCATCTATGCGCTTCCGCCGTATTGTGGCAGACTAGACAACCTCTTTTCAGTACCAATGTAAAAGTTTATAATAAATTTGCGCAAACTGGCAGCTATAAAAATAAATAGAAAATTTTAACATGAGATAATATTTCCATGAATAAGATGCTTAAATAAGAGTACATTTTCTATTCAAATTTACTGGTGGGAAGTTTGCCTTGCTGGCATTCAGAAACTATTGATGAGATAAAAAAAAAAAAAGTCACCATCTTTTGTCAACTTCCTCAGTTTCTTCACTTGTAACTGGTATACAGTACACTATATGTCTCCTACACTGTATTTCAACCGATTAAACAACTATTAAGTCAACCGATTAAACAACTGAAATAAATCTTTTACAAAATACTGGTGTCTCATTTTAAGGGACCGTACATACATTAAAAAATATTCGCCTTTAACAGCCGCCATTTTTGTGTCAGCGCTCAAGCCTGGAATTCAGAGGGCAGTGCTGACCACCGTAAAAGACTGAAGTATTGCATGATTGATTATGGTATGGATATATTAATAAAGGGGAACTGACCTATCTCTCAAATTTTGAAGCTGCAACTGTAACCCCTTTCACAGGGGCTGGTTACCGCCGAGGCAAATATCCACGGTAAACTTATATGTAGACTTTCACCTTGTATAAAGGTCTTATTAGTGAAAAAATTCAATCAAAAATAATGGCAAACAAATATATTCATTTTTACTGATGGATGTTTACTTCGGTGTTTATAAGGCAATATTGTGACAACTTAGACAGCCGCCTGTCAGTGTCAGTTAGAAATAGTAAAATACCTGACAAACCGCCACCAATAAAAACAAATAGAATTCTTTTCCATATTTACTTTTACCACTGTTTCCGATCCTTTTCGTTGTGAAATGTTAATTTGAAATTTTAAAATTAATGGAATAACACTTAAAACATTTTGTTTATAACTGTAATAAGATTATATATTAAGGTGAAAGTAGGACTTATAACTGATTGGAACTGCTGTGATCGAATAATCTCAAATAGTGTGTCAAAAGTAGTTATTATTGCTAGAAAGTTTAAAGTTGGTACGATTTTAAAATTTTCGACGACCTCTAATTAAAAATCAGCGAACTTATTTGCTAAGTTGACACTATACCCAAACAAATTATAACGCGCCCATCTCTCTGCGACAGCTTGCAGTGATGAATTTGAATGGGGTATTGCTTTATTTTCCACAGGGCATGTGTTTTGTGTATCATATTTCATCTCATTTAATCAATTATAACTAAATCATTAATAGTAATTTAGGAAAACACTATCGAAGATGTAAAGATAAAAACCCTAATTATCTGTTCATTTTTAAACAACTTACTATATTTAATACATTTTTTATACATAGAGATATTCGACATCATTAATCTCACTATTTTGCGATTAACACTAGAACGGCGGGAAATTTTGCTCAAGTTTTATAAAAATATTCCACATCAGAATTTTTATTTAGAACTATTTAACTTATTTATTTAAGGTATTTTTCTTCAGCATAGTTTAATCTTATATTATAAAACAAATTCTGGTTCGAATCGAAATGTTTTCATTCGGCAAGGGTCAAAATGACCCCTCGCCGGCGTTCTAGTGTTAAATAGTAGGATATTTCTATACGAAAAAATTGATAAGTGTTATAAAAAATATTTTAAAGTGATATGAAGAAAATTTACTGTCAGTCATCATTTACAAAACTTGTAACCAGAAACATTATATACAGACTGTCCGAAATATTAAAATATTTTGTTGAAGACCGTATGCAGGAGTTTAACGTTGGAGCTTTCAAGCAAAGCCCAGTACTTTTGCTCGGGCTGACGTTTGTTCAAAATACAGATAGCAGACATGAAAAGAGTTATTTTGAAAGCTACGACTGTTTGTTCGTGTTCTGACGGTGTGTACTCGAAATTATATCTGATCATTGCTGCCAGTTTAGCGAAATGTGAGTTGATAAGCATTTTTTTTGTCCCCACCACCGTCCAAGATATGTTTTTTTTTTTTTTTTTTTTTTTTTTTTTTTTTTTCTGTTTGAGATGCTTTCATTATTTCAATGCAATTTTGAATTTATATTTACTCTTTCTCTGATTGATTTTTGCTTAAAGATTTCTTGCATGCATCATACAGGGTAAAAAACTTGGGTTCATTTAGCAGATTGTAAATGTATTTCAATTGCATCAATTTGAGAAGATAAATATATATATATATATATATATATATATATATATGGAGAGAGAGAGAGTCCTCAGCAAAAGTTTAGACACAGGTGATTTTTAACCTTTAAATAAAAAATACGAAAAATTGGGTTATACAAATGACTGTAGTTATTTTTAAATATATTTTAAACGTTTTAGGACAGAAATAACGGTTTTAATGTTGGATATTATTTAATTTAACTGAAAAAAGTGAAATCTGCATATTGCAGAAGTTTGGACACTTTTGTGATTTTTGGCAATTGTTGACGGGAAAACTCATATTTCAAGCTTATGACCTCACACGCATGAAGTATTTAAGTGCACCTCGCGATAGCATCGGTTAGCGAAGATGTCGCGAACAAGAAATTTTCAGTCAGATGAAGTATTTAAAGCATGTAAGCTGAAATCGAAAGGGAAGACTGTTTCAGAAATTTCAGCTACTTTCAATCGGCCAAAGAAGTCTCTCTATTAAGTACTGTCTAAGGGTGACGCTTTCAAAGCAAAACATATATCTGGAAGGACTCGTGTGGCCAGAAAACAAGATAGTAGAGTGATCCATAAACTGGCATCTAGACAAATGATGACTGCTAATCGCATTGAAAGTTATTCAGAGCTTTCTGTGTCAACGGATAATTTCGTAAATGCATTAAAGAAAGATGTACATTAGTTTACATGAAATTGATAAAACAACAAGCCTTGAAATCTCACAACAATTTGACCCCTTTCTTGTCGCGGAGTAATTATTTTTATAAACTGATGAAATAATGGACTGATACAAGAATTTATAAACGAAGTTATTAGAAAATATGAAATTGCTTATTTTCACGTATATTATAAAAGGAAAATTTTAATTAAATATTCTTGTCACTTTTGGAATTAAAATTAGGTGTTCTTTGCCCTCGAAAGTGTTGGTGATTTGGGCCTCACTTTGTTTTAATTCTCAAGTACCTCTGGAGTTTCGCAATGGTCGCCAAGCTGCGTAAGACTACATACATAATTGAAAAACAATTTACAGCCATTTGGTGAACTTTTACCTCTTCCAAAGTATGTATTTGAGCAAGATAATGCGTCTATTCATATTGCATGCAAATCAAATAATTGGTTTAACTCTCAGAATATTACTATTTTCCACTGGCCCGCATGTAGCCCTGATCTGGACTCAATCGAAAACTTTTGTGTCATCATATATCATACGGTTTATTCATTTTTTTAACAATACCCCTCTGTAAATGAACTTCGATCAGATGTTGAACGTGTTTGGTACGAAATAGTCCCCCAAGTGATGCAGGATTTAGTTTCGTCGATAAAAAGCCACATTTTTGCATTGATAGCAGACAATGTAGGTGCAGTTCGATTTTAATTTATGGATATTTTTCAGTTAACAGACAGATTGTCTAAATTTTGCAACAATATTAAATTTGTTTTTTTTTGTCATTATATGTAAAGTGTATAAATTAAAATTTATTATTTGTGTATGAAAGATAAGTCCCCAGTAATATATGACAGTTCAATTAAATAATTCGTTACATATTTCTCAGCAAAGAAGCATAATCGATCATTGTCTAAACTTTTGCTGAGCACTGTATATATTTATCAGTGGCGTGGCGTCCGGTCATCGCTGGATGCGGCGATGACCAAGCAATATTTTAAAACTCTTAATAAGCTTTTAAAACTCTACGATCCAGTTTTAGCAGAGCATTTGGAGTTCATGTATAAGTGAAGGTAAGATTTAAAGTTTCTTTTTTGAACATTCAACCATTGAATTTTAGAGTTAATAATTTTTCACCACAAACTTAAATAATTGCGATGACCACCGAAAATTTTCACGCCACACCACTGATATTTATATATGCATACATATTTAGCGCCCCCAATAACATCATCGTAGCTTTTCTTATGAATTTCAATATGTAATTTGAAGTGTAAGTATGTAAAACAACAATGGTGTTATCGTATAGTTAAACTACATTAAAATTTGCTACATAAACTTGGGTTTCTTGTCTTGTACATTATCTTCCTTCAAAGATTAATCGGAAAGAATATAAATATTTCACCTTAAATTATATTAAAACAGTTAGAACATTTTATGAAAAAACAAAATATTTTACCCTATGTAGGGTGAGTGGAACAAAAATCATTGCTTCATCAACTTTTCTCCAATTTATGGTTAAGCTTTTCCCCAATTACAGTAATACATTTCACTAATTTACAGCTAAACGTTTCACCAATTTGTGCTTCAACCTTAGAAATATACGCTGGAATAATCTTTAACCCTCTCGCTTCGCAACCAGAGATTTTATCGGAGATTCATGTTCCCCTTCTAATTAACCCTCCTTCATTATTCCCACCAGTTATTTTTTTTATTGTAAATTTTGCCTTATTTAGTTGGAGAATTTTTCGATTAAATTAGATAAAACTTTTTGTTTTGAAAAACCGGTGACAATAGAATAAAAATTGTATAAAAACGTAATTTTTGAAGCTATTTTGATAAAATAATTACGCACCGAGAGGGTCAACCATCTTATGGTGGTAGCTACTGAAGCACCAAAATTTGGTTCAACATTGCATCAAATTTTTAGTGATAATTTTTGGGATAAGATTTATGACTGATTAATTATCATTATAATACTATCACAACTACAGAAGAAACTGTTTGTTTACAATTTTTAAATATTATGTGCTTGGGGAACAATGGGAAAAATTGCAGTGAATTTGGCGAATTTATGTACCCAAAAAATATTTATTACGTAGAAAGAAAAAATGAGGAATATGAAAAGTAAAAATAATACAATAAAAATAATAATAGTTTTAACAAATTACAATTTTCAATCCTGGTAGAGCAGCAAAACGGACATTAAAAAAACTACATTTTGAGGGGTATTTAAATGAATTTTTAAAGCTGAAATACGCGAAAAGGTGCATTATTCTGATCCCTTCCAAAAGTATTCAGCTGTTAATCCTGTAAAATGTAAATAAATTGTAAGAAAAAAATTAAATTTCTAATTTGTAATTATTTACTCCATCATTGCATAATTTTACGCCTTCTTTTACTAATACTTTTTTAAAATAGAAAAAAGAAAAACTTCGCTTATTTAATCATAGATTCTCTGTATTAAATAAGGCAAATTTTAAAATAGTCATATCAAAGCATAATTATTGAGAGATAAATTTCTGTGAATTTTCTTTAATTCTAAAATATGTTTTCCTTATTTAAAATTTCAATATATATACAGTGAATTCTCGATAAGTCGAATATTCGTTTAAATCGAAGTTTATACAAAGTCCCGGCCCCTTTATTACAATTCAATATTAAACTTTCTCGTTCTGTCGAAGTCTACATCTTTAAAGTCGATTTTTTTCTGATAGAGAAAAAACAGTAATTCGACTAATTTCTTAATTTTTTAGCCACAGCTCAAAAATACTGGCAATTTCTGTTAGTTAAAACTTTTCTGCACTCCTTCGCCGGCTTTGAAGGGCGCTATTTTTATTTCCCACATCAGTCAGTGTGGAGCCATTGCGAGTTTGTAATTTCAGCTAATATCGTCCCATATCTTCATTACTTTAATGTTGACTCTTGTCATTTTAGTGTTTATCGTGATACGTTTTCAGTTGAGTCTTTCAAAATGTCGAAGCGGAAATTACACATTCTTACTTTAGAACAAAAAGTAAATTTTATAAAAGATATTGAAGACAATCCTAATTTAAATAAAAAAGATATAGCCCTGTAATATGGTATCTCTCCCAACACTCTACCATACTGAAATATAAGGAAAGAATTTTCAAAAGACATAAGTCAAGTGTCAACCTAAACTGCAAAAGGATGAAGACGTGTGCCTTCCCAGATATTGAAACAGCCCTCGTAAAATGGTTTACATATTACAGGACACAAAAGAGTGTAATTCCTTTAAGTGGCACGATGCTACGTGAGAAAACTTTGGATTTCAAAATTATTGAATATGGAAGACTTCACTGCAAACACGGGGTGGCTTGAAAAGTTTAAAGCCATACACAACATCGCGTTTCGGACATTACACGGTGAAGCAAAAGATGTCTCTAATGCACTGTGTGATGAATGGAAGACAGTTTCATTACCCAAACTTCTTGCAGGTTATAATGGGACGACGTTTTCAATATGGATGAAATGGGATTTTTTTACAAATGTTTTCCTAACAAGACGATGATGTTTAAAGGGGAATCATGATCATGTGGAAACCGAGTAAAGAACGTTTAACAGTCCTTGTCGGAGCAAATGCTTCTGGAACAGAAAAATTACTTTTACTGGTCATCGGTAAATACAAAAATCTTCGCTGTTTCAAACATAAAAAGTCACTTCCCGCACAGTACGGATCTAATCCCAAAGCTCGGATGACGCTAATATTGTTCGATGAATACATCAGAAATTTGGATGTAGTGTTTCATGCAGAAAAGCGTAAAGTGTTGATCTTCGTTGATCAGTGTACAGCTCAGTCAACTTTTGAACTTAAAATCTATCAAGTTAGAATTTCTCCCTTCTAACACAACATCTAAGCTACAACCATCAGACCAGGGAATAATTAAATGTTTAAAGCATTCCTACAGAAAACGTCTAGTGCGGAAGGCAATCGAGGATGACGAAATTAGAATAAATCAAAAGTGTGATGTGTTAGAAGCAATTAGACTAATTTCCAGTGTCTGGAACTATGATGTTAAACAAATCACTATCAAAAATTGCTTCAGTGTATGTGGCTTCTTTGCAGGCAATGCGGACTCATGTGTTGTGAATGAAAATCTACAAGATCAAGTTATTTCTGAAGATGACGATACTGAGTTTTTGAATATTGACGAAAATGTTGCAGTTTGCGGAGAACTTAGTGATTCAGATATAGTTGAAGCAATAAGAAAGATGGAAAACGATCCTTAATCTCAAGAAAATGACGAAGAAGTAAATTGCGTTTCACCACGAAATAATCAAGAAGCATATGCGGCAATGACGACACTACAGCAGTATCTCGAAAGTAGTGACGGTGTGGACGACTCTCTTTTCCTTTGTTTACAAAATATGAGCGACTTTCTAAACAGTAAAAGATAAAAAAGTTCCTTCAAGCAGTCATCATTAACAATTTTTTTTCAAAAAATTTGAGTTTGTAAGTACCTTATACTATGTACTATTAAATTATATTTTTCTTTAGTGCTCTTTTTGCCAGACTCCGTTATTACAGTATAATTTCAATTTTTATCTATACCATTGAATTATTTTTTATATTTTTTTCTGTATGTACTTAAGGATTTTCGAGAAGTCGAACTTACGATAATTCGAATATTTTTTATGGCCCCTTAAAATTCGACTTATCGAGAATTCACTGTATATATATAATTAAAATGGAATCACATGTAAGAAAACAAATGTAAAAATAAATCAAAACAAAATAATAAACACAAGAGACTGAAAACAACCCCACAATACACGAAAGTATATGTATTTCCTATCTGCTAACTTGTATGGGTATTTTTTTTTCTAAATACTACAATTTAAAAGCAAAGTTTGCCTAATTTTAACGGCAAAATTTGACGATTTTAAGCGATTAATTTCAGAACTTTCCATAAAATTTTGTGGTTGCGAAAGTCTGTAAAAGTTAGCAGCTATGATTATACATATATATGTTAACAAAAAACAAAACTCATGCTTTTCCGGCGCCGAAGCCTCTCAAGTGAAGGTAACACTAAAAACTAACAGCGTTTAAAAATTCTCCAGTTTCCATATACTTTTTTTATCGTATAAATATGTAATTTCTTGCCTTTGTTAAAAGAGTGCAAGCATAAAATTCCCCGGAGATCATATCCCCGGAGATTTTTATATCTAAACACGAATATAACAGTTCTGATATCCTTCACAATATCCATCGCCAGGAGCGGGAGCGTCAAATTTAATTAACAGAATCATTCTCATAATAAGCAGCTCTATCACTTATTTCTTTTGTTTCACACTTTATGTACAGAAATATTTTAACAAGATTTTAAAAGTAACTAATAAATTGTTTATTTTTATAAGTATACATATTTTAAATTGGAGATTTCATAACAAGATAAATTTCGAGGATGATCAAACTTTCACAAAGATAACATTATTCAAAATATTTGTAAGGATTATGATGTAAATTTTCGAAGTTTATTAAACCAAGTACTTCAGATTCTTTTTAAAAATGAATTAAAATGATCAGGGAAACTGTTAAAATATGGTTATTAAAACAATTTTAATTAAAAGAGTAATTCAAAATTGCCTAATTATATGTGACATTATGTGGCACTTCGCAGATTTATTTAAATAAAATAATCTTTTTAATTTTTTTTTGGAACAACTTATCATTGTTTTAATACTTATTTATGCAGTTACTCTTAAAGTTATCGTCTGTTTTTTTTCTATGTCTAAATTAGCATTAATTTCCTTAATAAATTCTGCTATAGGTGTTATAAATATTTATTAGATAAAACAAGAAATAAGAATTATATATAAGCGGCAGATTATGATACAATTTCCAACATTTTCGAAATAGTGTTGCGAAATTCCTGCCCATTTTTTCTTCATTGAAAATATATATCATCCGAAGCCATGTATTCGAATTTTTCTTTTGCACTATATAATCTATTGGGTATTTCGGAAAGTCGTGTCGTGTTGGGAAAATCAATTCTTACTGGAAAATTCTATCATTTAATTATTAGAGATTGATTCCGATATCTAATGTCTAACAATTACCGGGCAGAATTTTCTGGTAAGAATTGATTTTCCCAAACGCACACGACTTTCCAAACGACCCAATATATCACCTATTTTTCGTGTATTATCTATAGTTTTCTATATGTTTCCTACAGAGCATAACCTAACCTAAACCGACCGTAGTGCCTCCTACCCAAGCGGATTTACATAAAAAAGTCTTCATCTTAAATTGTTGCAGAAATTGTATCATTTAATTAGACGATTATTATTATTATTATTATTATTATTATTATCATTTCCTAGTAGCAGTGCGGTATTACTTTTAGAACTTAAAGAACAGTGTCAGAGAGTACTAATAGGTAAATAAAAAAACCATCAGAACTAGTTTTTATTTAGCATTTTGCATTGTAAATATTTTTCCTTCAGTATTAACAGTTGAGCTACATTTTTTAAAATTCAGATTTCATGATTGCGACCACTTTTGTCTTATTTTCGCCTTACTTAATTTATTATTTAACTAGGAAAATATTATAATAAAAAAATTGTTAGCAACCAGACATTACAAAAAAAAAAAAAACCCTCCCAAACATTTTTTTTTTAAAATCCAATTTAAAGTAAGCTAATAGTTTTTTCTAAATTACATAAAAGTTTCAACAACCACACAGATAAATGTAATAAATACTTCAATAACTATTTTATGGATGAAATTATATTTTACTAGGGGGCCCTGCCCCCTGCAAGCTACGCTCGCCAACCCCCGTTCAAACACTGTAGAATCTAAAAGCACGCTAATCTGATCGGTTTAAAAAAGATTAGAGGAGATTGAATTATACTGAAAAAACCTGTAGCGATCTCCCTGTAAAGGGGTTTCCATCCAATTGCCTTTGATTGCAAAAATTTAAGGTAGAATCAGTTGCTGTTAAGACATCCAATGTTTTTTTTCGTGTTTGGTTAAAGAAGATCAGTTAAACATTTGAAATGAAGCTAAAATAAAATGAATTAGTAAACAGAGTCTTTGTCTCTCGATATTTTTTAACAGCGTTATAAAACGATTGACAGAATACAATTACTAAAATTTGCTGCTTTAATCCCTTCAAGGGCGGTGGTTCATTTTTGACCACTTAATTTTAATTCTTAAATGCCACATTAGCATCAGAATATTGGGATGGAAATTTCCCTTTTATTAAGTAAGTGAACAATCTATTTTCTATTTATCTTAAAATATGGTACAATACCGTCTTGAAGAAACGTATTTCATATGGGCATGAGATCTGGACGCCTGACTTAAATCAACATGGAATTACAAGATTACTCTCATGTCAACGTCTATGTCTGCTATCTGTCTTAAAGGCATATCGTACGATTTCTAATGACGCATTATGTGTTTTGGTGGGTGCTCCACCACTTGACATAGAACTGAATTTGTCTTCTAAGCGTTATAATATCATTTATGGAAATGGTACAGTCTTGATTGACAATATGTGTTTTAAAGGTGAAGATTTTATGAATAAACTGAGGACATATAATTATCCTTACTTCTTTGAAAACTTAAATATAAAATTTATTAAGCCAGTGGTTAATACAGTACCAGTGGTGAATCATCCGATATTGTATACTGATGATTCTCGAATGATGAACAGTGTAGGAGCTGCATTTACGGTTTGGTATAGGGATTCTTTTATGCTAGACATGAGATTAAAATTACATGACTATAACTCTGCCTTTCAAGCAGAATTGGCTGCGATAGACGAGGCTATCAGTTAGTGCATCGGCTCCCCACATGATTCATTTCATCTTTATACTGACAATTTGTCATCAATTTACGCTCTTCAGCGCTTATTTCTATCTAACGGTCAGCTTTTTAATATCTTCAACTCTTTGCGCCTGTTACATAATAAAGTCATATATATTGGTTGGATAAAATCGCATGTTGGAATATCAGGAAATGAAAGAGCGGACATGTTGGCAAAATCAGTTATTATAAATGATCTGTATGATAAAGTTCTACGCATTCCTGCACCAACTTCTATTTTAAAGCGTCATTTTAAAACACTTCTACATGATCAATGGCAGGTTTCTTGGGAAAATTCGGAGAAGGGAGGAGATACTTATGCGATATTAAACAAGGTTGACGATTTATTTCTATGTGAATCACAGGTGATAAGTTATTTTCTTTCTTCACATTTAGCATTTCCACAGTATCTGTTTAAAATAGGAAAACGCCCAAATAACAGGTGTAACTGGGGTGATGTAGGAAGTATACAACATTATTTGTTTGGACATTGTCCGTTAATGCCTTGTACATTTAAATTCAACAGGAATTGTACACTGAGATGGAACATTCGAAACGTTCTCATCACCCGTTCAAACTATAGAAAACTGTGTGCTATGTACAACGCACTTAATAGGGAATACTCATTTATTGGGTATAAATTTTGATAATTTTTACACTTGTAACTATTTACTTCTATCATACTGTCAATACTCATAAGTGGTTCGCTACGGACATTATGTGGTTTTCTGACACTACATCAAAGGCTCAACATTGTGCCTTTGATAGTAACTGTCCTTTGTCTGACATTTTTGTTGGCGGTGATTTTCTCTTGAGGTCTGAACATTATGGTGATCTTTCTTCAAGTTAGTTTTTCTTATATAAAACTTTTATGAAAATTTTTCTTTCGAACACTGAACTCATTTGAACATTAGTGAACAGTGAACTTTAATGAACATTTACACTTCATAATCTTGAACAAGGATTTATAGTCTTAACTTTTGTTATACATTTAAGTCACTGCACTTTTGTTTTTATTTTTATTATTATTATGATGATGAATGCAACATCAATTGTTTTGTAAATTTACGATTTACTATGTAAGTTAGTCAGAATATGTGCCTTTTTCCTTGTTATTTTGGGTGCTTTCCGATGTCCGGCATCGGTGATTGTTGTGGGGATTTTCCACCGGAGCGTTACATCCTATGCCATTCTTTGGTTGTTGCTCCGGTCGGGTGATCAAGTAAGTGAACAAAGGAATTTTTGTATTTCGAAATTTGTTTGTAAATTCCGGTGCCATTCACTGATTTCAAGATTTTACGAATAGAAGTGCCTTGTCCGTGAAAGGGTTAAACACATATTAATGTATTTATTATTTTAAAGTTTCCTTTCCCTTTGAATATTCACGTGTAAATGCAATTTTCAGGTCATAATTTTCAATATTTTCCTGCCTTTAACACATACTCATTTAATAGTAATTTTAAAGTTTTTTTTTTTTTTCTGTTTTTAATGTTCACGTGAAAATAAATTTTTAATCGTTAGGAAATATTATTCTTTGCGCTGTTTTTAAAATTGAAAACAATCTCTATAATAATAGCCTAAGTCATGTGACTATCATCAACAACTCCAGGCGGATCCCTTCGCTTTTTATATTCCAGGCGGTCATTTTGGTACTTTAATGTTAGCCAGCCACATGTGTGATAAGTCGCCGAATATTATTCTATCCCCATTATTTCGTTTATATTATAATAGTCCAAGTCATGTAACTGCAATAAACAACGGGCTGATTCCTTCGCTCTTCATAAGAAAGGTTTCCATTTTGATTAAAGAATCAAAATTATTTTTTCGAATAAAACTACATAAAAGTTGCAATGATCAGAAAGAATTCCTGGTACTTTTATGTTAACCGGGTGAAAATCTCGCCAATAGCTTTTTTTAACTCGCCAGTTAGCATTTTTTTATTTTTCGAGTGGTAAATTAAAACGGTGCTACTTGTTTAGCCGATCGACCAAAAATCTGTCGCCAAACTATAAGATTAAAGGCCAATAATGGTTGATCGTAAATGTCACATTCACTTGACTTTAAGGAAGTTACACATGTTCATGCCATCAAGTGATTTTTATTTCGACGTTTTATTTGTATTTTTATTAATGTTATACTAATTTAATTGTCCTTTTGTTATTTAAAATAAAAAAAAAATATGTCAATTTATATAATTTGGCTATTTATATAATTTGGCGAAATTGGTCGACGGGAGAAGTAATAACATTAAAACGTTGCTTTGAAGTGGAAATTAAATCTCATGATTTGTTGCATTGTCACATACGCACCGGGTTTGGCGTGATTTTTTTTTACGACAATTTGGCAAAAACTTTATTTTCAAATACCTGTTACATATGTATTTTTAAATTATTTTCTGTTATTTTTAAAACGAAATAACAATAAAAAAAATTAATTAATAACTATAGAACAAAACAATTTATAATATTTTTTGTAAATAAAAAGATAATAAATTCAAATAAACATTTATTAATAAATAAGCAACAATAGCCGGGTTACCATGTCAGGAAAAATGACGCCATTTTGGCGCCAATTAGGTACCCCGTTGCGTATATGACATCTGTGTCTAATATTTTTCTTTTCGTTTTGTTTAAAAAAAAGGAATGAAGTAAAAGCCATTTATTTTAAAGGTTTCAATTTTAAAGGAAATTTTTGTATTAAATAAAATTATAATGAAATACAAATTGAATTCTGAATAAAAGTAACATGATGTATTTCTTAGCATATATTTAAGGGAGGCCAAACGCGTCGCCAAATTAATTTAAAATAACCTTTTCTAAAATATGAAAAAAAATATCTGTTATGATTAAAATTTGAGTTGCCATCATTAGGAAAAAATATTTAAAATTAGAAAAAAAAATTATTATTTCGAAAACTAATTCTAATTTTAAAATTCTAATAACAATTTTGAGATCTGTGGATCAATACCGATGTTTGGTGTTAATTTCATCGCAAGTATTCCATATTTTAGGAGATATCGCCGTGAAACGTAATCAGTTGTTTAATCAGTCGTTTCATAGAATCGTTACATAAATTCGTTTAAATTCGATTTATTAGGATTTTATATATATAGGGTAGATATATAGGGCTCCAACATGATCTTTTTTTTATTATTTATTCTAGCTTTTCAAAGAAAACATTTCTTTATAGATTTATTTTCCACATTCTACAGAAACGTTCTCTAAACACTTATTCTGCTAACCGACCACGAAATTTAAGCTAGTCTGTATATATATATATATATATATGTATATATATATATATATATATATATATATATATATATATGTTGAAGTTTTTGTTTGTAAAATGCATATTTATTAACGACTTGACTAATTAGATGTTGGGACAATAAAACATAAACTTTAATACAATTCTATACAGATAAATTTACTTCACTTAGTCGATAGCTTATTTAAATACTTACATTTCTGACACCAAACCTATTAATTATTTTCCTTCGAATAAGCCACTTAGGCCTAATAATCTCTCCCTTGGCATTGCAAAAGTCGATGCTTGAATAACAACGTAATTTTGTAGACTGACTCTTTTCCTATATTTGAATATATCCAAACATTGATCTCGTGATCGTGAATTTTCATAACTCATGCTTTGAAAACATGATTAATAAATATATCAGAGCGTCAGTTAATTTACTGGTCATGCATGTCATAAAGAAAATAAACGATGCTTAAATTTAAATCCTACAAATATATATAAATAAATAAATAAATATATATATCTATATATATATATATATTTAAATATATAATTTATATATATGTATATATTTATAATATATATAAATATATATATATATATTACACTAACGCACGTGACATAGAAATCGCGATTATTTGTTAATTGTTTAATGGCATCGCCCGAATGCCTTGATGAAACGCACCTCATTGATTATTGAACAGCATTTAATGCATCTCCATACCTATAAGAGAGTTACCATACCTGGATCTGTTCTGTCGCCAAATGCCGCCAACGTTTGGCCCAACTTGGTGATATATCACCAAATTTGGCGACCAGAATTTGTCTCCAAAAGTGACGCCATCTTGGCGATATCTCTAATATTTCACCAAATACCCATAGACTTCCATTGTAAACCAATAGGGTTTACTTGCTTACAGAAAATCAACAAATTGAGATATTTTAATGCAATTGAAACTAATATTAGCTTAAGCTATTATATTAATTATATTTAAGGGAGTCCAAGTTAATTAAATTATGAATAAAAGTAACATGATACAATGCTTAGCATGCTTTCCCAAACATAAATTTTAAGGAAGACCAAACTGGTCGACAAGGGCGGCTAGTGTAAAATATATATATATATATATATATATATATATATATTTTTTTTTTTTTTTTTTTTTGGTATAGGACCATTGTGTAATGTATTCAGAATTCTTGACTATTTATACCGCTAATTTTGAACAGAGAATTTTGCTGTATTCAATACCAAATTTTCTGAAATTAACCCCTTGCTCGTATGTTTAGTCTCACTAGACGTAATCTTTCTTTGCAATATGTGTATTTTGCACCAGTAATAATAGAAAAGAAAATTTCCTTATTTAATTAGAGCATTATTGAAATTGTGTATTTGAAGAAATTACTTTTTAAAAAGTGGTGCCAATCGAATAAAATTTGTGTAACAGATGCCCGAGTCAAGAGGGTTAATTATAACAAAAAATTTCTTTATAAAATACAGATTATAAAAGATTAAAAATATTTATATAGTAAGTATAACACTGCCGTAATGCATAGATGCCAACATCTCTTAATTATTCCAGAGTTTGATCCAATAAGAACATGTTTACAACCGGAAATTTTATTTTAAAAAAATTTCAATATGAAATCTAAAATGTTCTTTATAGAAAAAAGACGCATTTCCTCATGCATTTTTTCTGTTTAAAACTTACTTGTCTTGGATCTGACTCCAGAAAAATTAAAAGATTTTGGCATCTATGCATAACGTAGCAAATTGCTAGTATTTTCTATCGATTAATATTATGCTTTTTGTTATCGTGTCGTTTTTTGTGTCTTGTTGCTGTTTTAAAATATATTAAAACCTCCCTAAAGCGACCACGTTCCGTTCCAATAAAAATGGGTCGCTCCGAGAGGTGGTCTCTTAATGGAGGTCATGTTTAAATCTAGATATTGATTGTTGAAAAAATGTAACAATTAATGTTAGTAAAATTTACTTTTCCCATTAGGAACAAATATGAAATTTTAAGTATCAAAACACTACATAAATTACATACGTTAATGACTACAGAGTTTAAAAAATGAATACATTGACGTGTGCTTTGGTTTAACGGTTTTATCTTCTGTAACTTTTATTTCCAAGTCCTTTCGAAGTTCAGTAAATAAATGCAATTTTTTTCGGACGGGAACAAATTATAACGATTTCATTAATTTATCTATTTATTCGAGTGTCTCCTGGCAGAATAGAGCAGGGGAGTTTATTGATCGTCCTCCTTAATTGTCATCCGAGTTAAATTCATTGCCTAAAATGGCACAATGGAGTTTAAAAAATTCAAAGTTACCGGAATAAATAAAAATTCTAAACTTAGTTTAGAAGTTTGAGGAGTAATGCGCTCTCCGGAATTATTATTCTAATAAAACCTTCTTCAAGCGACAGGGAAAAAATGGAATTTGTTTCATTATCTTCAATGAAATGGGTCGCTGTTGGAGGGAGTTTAACTGAAGTGGTCTCTGAATAGAGGTGAAATTAGTATTGAACCTATGGGAAGAAATTCCGTTCCATGAGAAAATGGTCGTCCAGGGAGGTGGTCGCTCAGGGAGGTTTCATTGTATTTTAAATTGCCTGTGTTTAAATAGTTTCTAGAGAATTTAGACGAATAAAGATTCTTGTCTTTCTAAACCTGTCAAAGGTGGAATGGATGTTATGGGATTCCATTTGGCAACGTTTGCTTGCCATGAATTCCAATGATATGCAATTTATCAATAGTATCCATACCGCATAGTAAAGTTGAAAATTCGCTTTATTTGAGAATTTGAATAGATTATGTATCGGAACAAATCCATACAAACCCCGAATTTGCACGGGCGGACTACTTTTTAAATCTTTTAATACCACTATTTTCAAATTATAATCTTCTTCTTAGAATTTTAGAAGAAATATCTCAATATTTGGGCGTAGCATAATTGTGTGCAAACGAAATAGGATTTGCTGCGACCAGAGCGAATATAAATAGAGAGTGCGCAGAGTTTGTTTAAATGTTTGCGCATACTAACGCTACTTTCACTTAATGCGACCGGTAGGCAAAACGCAATTGACTTGCAAGTGCACAATATGAAATTATTTTTCGCATGCATGGGCACCACCCTCCTCTGTTGCCAAGAGTTGTTGAAGTAAAATCTTAGAGGGGGTGGGAAACAAATGCTTACTGGTACTTCTTGAATCCCATATTGTCATTTATTGCATTCGCCGCAGCAAGAATTTCCAGCATACTGTTTATGCTTAATTTAACCGAAAACTTTGATCTCCTAACCAATATTTTGATTAATATTTAAAATGCTGTATTTTAAATTTTTCTGGTGTCAATTTTTATTTCACAATATGCAATAAGAACATCAGTTTGCAAGAGAGCGTTATTTTCAATCTATGAAATTTCTCCAACACAGCTTAGGCTTGATTTATAATAGATTTTGCTGGGACATCATATGATTTTTTCTTTTTCCATATTCTCCCCCTCTTTTGTATACATATTGCTGTGATTAACTGGACTTAAAACGCTTGTTATCTTAATTCTACATTTAATTAGAATTCAGTTTTTACCACAACTCTAAAAAAAAAAAAAAAAAAAAAAAAAAAAAAAAAAAAAAAAAAAAAAAATTGAACACAACTATGCTGTTAGGTGAGGATAATTTCCCGTAATACTTAACAAGCAATTGTAACAATTTTTTCTCGCAAGTCTTTCTGAATAAATGCGACTGTTCTACCACAATTTTTTAACAGAATGTTTCGTCTCATTTAATCGATGGAGTACTTAGGCAGCCTAAGAGAGACTGCTCAGAGCCGGCTAGGCCTGCCCTTTAGAGCTTAACGTCTCTCCCGGTATGTTCCCCGACACGTTGGGGCTCGTTAGAGTGTCCGGCCGTATGCAGACGGACAAACACAAAACGCCCAAGGGGCGACGCTCACCCGCTAAGGGCGTCTATGCACCACCGGCCGCAGAACCCAGAATTTATTTGAAAAAGAACAAAGTGGGATTACAAAAATTAGACGAATGCTTTCCCGCCAGGAAAACGCCTACTCGCGACAGAGGGCGGGAGTATAAGAACATTTAAAGTAAAAATAAAATAAAATAAATAATAATAATAATAATAATAAACATCACTGATCCTGGCCGCCGGGGTATGAATCCCTCTCGCGACAAGGGGCGGCAGGAAGGGAAAAGAATGGAATGCGTGGCACAAGTAAGATGGCACGAGCAAATATTCAAGCGTCCATTGGAGATGTAATGATTTGCGTGGCACAAGTAAGATGGCACGAGCAAATACTCAGCGTCCATTGGAGATGTAATGCTTTGTGTGGCACAAGTAAGATGGCACGAGCAGATACTCAAGCGTCCATTGGAGATGTATCTCTTGATAGAATGGTCAGAAGCACGAGCAGAGGCTCTTGCGATCGTAGGAAACCACACATTGATGAGTAGGAGAATTTACTGGAGCCTACAAAGAGGACTGGATTCTGGTGCTGTTTGAAGATTGATATGGTGTCAGTGAGACTTGATAAGCAGAACCAGGGCTTAAGTTAAGTTTGTTAAGTATGTAAGGAAATTGTGAATGTGTTTTAATTTGTTGAGTAGGAGGGTGCGAGAAAGGACGTTTTGGAGCCAGTTGACTGGCAGTACGTCTGGATGCCTCAAGTTCCAGCGTTGCGTGAGAGTACAACTGTAGTACGGGTGACTTATAGTGCCATCTTCACCGCAGACGCAAGTGGCAGTGGATCTTATTTTGAAGCGGTCCAGATATGCCATGAAAGGGCCATGTCCTGTTAAGAAGCTAGTGGTGTAGTGTGTTAAGTTATATAGTGTGAGAGAAACTTTTGGAATTAGCTTATATGTGTGCCTGCCCTTTTTTGAAGTATCCCAGTGCCCCTGCCATCGCGTCAGTATCCTTGCTCTAAGGACCTTTTTGACGTATGACTGAGGCACTAGGACGTGTGTGTCTATTGTTTCTTTTTGTGTGGCCTTCTTCGCTAGGTTGCCTGCTAATTCATTGCCAAAGATACCTTTGTGAGCCGAGACGTGACCTAGTGAGATACGATGTAGGAGATTCTTAAGTTTTAGTTTGATTTGCAGTACTAGAGGATGTTTTGTCCTGTGTGCCTGTATTGCCTGCAGGCCAGAGAAGCAGTCGCTGTAGATGATAATACTATTGCTAGAGTGGGATTCCACCCACTCTAATGCGTTTAGTATTGCGAACAGCTCCGCTTGGAATACGGAGTTATTATCATCTAGCCTTGCAAACCACTGATGGACCACCACCGTGCCCTCCGTGGCGCAGAAGGCTGCGCCCACGCCAGTCTCTGTGCCTCAACCATCAGTGAAGGGTGTGGTGCTAAGGACAGGTGTGTAGCTGTTGCGTGTTGTGTTTACTTGAAAATGTGAAGTCTCCTCAGCGGGGTGGAGCTGCCAGCTCCTGACTTTGTATTGCAATGTTGTGTTTAAAAAAGAGAATCTATTACTGTGTCACGTTTTAGCTGTAGGATTGGGGATTTGGCGTGTTCGTATTCTAATTGAAGTGTGATGGGTGGAATACCTGTAAATATATGCAGTGCATCTGTGGAGATTGTGCGGTAGCCCCTTGAAATTTGTAGGAGAAAAGTGCGTTGTATTGATTTTAGTTTAGGTTTTGCTATGAATGATAAATTACCCCCCCCCCCCAGATACAGGCCCCGTAAAGTATTATTCTTTCGATTATTGTTAGGTACCAGATCTTCAGTGTTTTGTTGTCTACCCCTCCCAATTTAGAAGTTAGTCTTAATGAATTATTATGATATGCTGTCAATTTAAGTTTTAAGTCGTTAATGTGTGGGATCCAGTTAAGATTTGCGTCAATGGTTATATCTAGGAGTTTTATGAATTGTACGTGTCGAATGGAGACATTATTGATCCTCATCACTGGAGGGCGTTTTGGATCATATCTGTGTGGTTTGGTGAATACTAGTGCTTAAGACTTTTGTGGTGAGAGTGTGAAATGCAGTAAATCCAGGAGCCGGCAGAAAATAGGAAGAGCTTCGGCAAACTGTTCCTCCAGATGACGTCTGTAACGACCGGAGAAAATGAAGCTGAAATCATCGGCGAAGGCAAATAGTTTAAATCCCAGCCGATTTAGTTCTGTTAGTAGCACATTTGCTACAAGCAACCAGAGGATTGGGCCAAGGCACGAGCCCTGTGGGCAACCCTTCTGTAATCGGTGGGTAGATGTGCCAGCACCCCAGTTAATCAGGACGCTCCTCTGTGAGAGGTAGGAGCCGATGAGACCAGCTATGTTCCCCGGACAGTTGAGTGTTTGTAGTTGTAAGAGAATGTCTCGCCATTCTACGTTGTCGAATGCGCCTTGTATGTCTAGTGAAACGAGTGATGTTGCGTTGCCCTGGGCTATGCTTTCAGTACAGGCAGTCATTATGGCATGAAGTGCGAGCTCGCATGAGTGGCCCTCGCGGAACCCGAATTGTCTGGGGTGGAGAAGGTTGTTTGACTCCAAGAAGTGTGTCAACCGCATAACCAGAAGTTTTTCCAGAAGCTTTCCCAGAGTGGGAAGAAAGCAGATGGGTCTGTATGACTTGGGTTCGGAATGAGACTTGCCTTGCTTCAGAAAGTAAACTACCTCTCCCTGCCTGAGTACTAAAGGAAAGTACCTCATGGTGAGACAGACGTTAGCCCAGCGCGTGAATATGTGTGGAAGTTGTTTGTGAGTGAGTTTTAGTAACCGAAAATCAATTGAATCCGGCCCTGGGGCCTTCTTGTCATTCAATGTGTATAGTGCTGTTTTTACTTCTGCCTTTGTGAAGCGTTTGTCTTCGTGTGCTGTGAAAAGGATATCCTGGTTGTCTTGTTGGTGATAAGCCGAGGGGACAAAGAGAGTGGGTGTCAGGAATTCCAGGTTATTTTGTCGCGAGGTTTCGTGAGTTGGTCTTTCTAGACGTTTTTCATCCGGAGTGAAGAACTTGCCGGTCAGAAATTTTTGAGTGATGCCGAAAGGGTTCTCATTGTTGCTGCAGAATTTCTTCCACGCCGCCAGAATCCCACGTTTGTAAACTGCTTTAAGTCTCGTACGACGTGCTGCAAGGGTCTTTACTTCAGGGGGGGATAGGATTGAGCAGGCGCTATGTTTTAATCTTGCGTCTGAGGTCTGTCAGTTGGTTCCTCCGCTTTCTAAGATCCTTGTTCCAGAATGAGAAAGTGTGTGATTTTTGGACTGTTTTCAGTCGAAAGGAAGCCTTCGCCGCAGTCTGCATGGTTTCGATTAAATTAGATGTGAAAGAGTTGAGTGTGTCTTCGTTGTGAACCCCTTCGAGTTGTGCTGAAAGGGATGACTTATGACTTTTGATGACGTTGTTAAATTTGCGAAGGTTTCCGCGAGTTGTGTTGTAGCGTCTACGTTGCGTGTAGAGTGGAGAGGTCATGTAAGAAAAGTGTATGTATTTATGGTCTGAGCCACTGTGTTTGTCTGATACGGACCATTGTGATATTCGTGGTAGGGTGAAGGAATTTGTAATTGTTAGGTCAGGCCAGCCTTCTGCTATGACTCTGTCTTCTGTATCTCGTCTTTCGAAAGTGGCTTCAGAGTTGTGCATGTTTGCAAGTGCCAAGTTATGGATAATTATGTGTCCTGACAGCAAGTCACCCCTGGCGTCTTCACGCGCACATCCCCAGAGGGATGAGTTCACGTTGAAGTCGCCACCACAGATGAAAGCCTTCCTGTTTGTGATGGTGTGTTCCCATTCCGAGAGACAAAGGCCAAAGTTTGCCGAGGGGGCTGCATAGCAGGATCCGACGACAATCTCGCCCTCCTTCGCCGTTATGGAGATGAAGACGCTATTGTCGCCGGTGAAGAGATGGGTACATACAAGACTCGAGCTCCTGACAACGATGTGGGCGGAGAGATTCCGAGAGGAAAACCTTCTCCAGTCCTTGCTGAAGATAGCGAGGTTTCCATCGGAGCAGTAAGCATCTGCAGTAGAGCGATGTCAATCTCGTTCTCTTCCATGTGGTTGATTGTGCTTACACTGGCTGCTATGCAGTGATTGAGGTTTACTTGGAGAAAATTTAGATGGCCTAAAGGAAGGGATGGGTGGGGAGAAGGTGCTGAGGATGACCTTGTATTGTGTAAGTTATAAAAAGTTTAAAACCTCCTACCTTGAAAGCCCGAGTTCTGCTGCTGGCTGAAGTAGTCCTCCTGGTAGTAAGGTGAGTAGAGGTTCGGAGGTGGAGCATGACTCGGAAAAGGAAAATAACCTCGATGTGCAGGAGAATGTTCGCCCAGGAGTCCTGGACCAGAGTGGGAGGATGGAGACGCCGGGGGAGGTGCTTGGGGATTTCGAAAGGGAAGTTGGAAGAGATCGTTCAGTCTCGCCCGCTCTCTGTTATACTCGAACTTGAAGGTTGGACAGTTGGAGGCAGAGGCTATGTGATCAGTTCTGCAGTGTGCATTGAAAAGGTTATTTGCGCGTCTACAGTTCACGAACGAGGGGGATTTGTTACAGGTTGAGGATGGGTGGAGTTCTCCGCAAATTTCGCAGTTTTCATCATTATGGCAGTACTTTGCTACGTCGCCATATCGCTGGCAATTTCTGCACATTTGGACTGTGGTGTGTGGCCGCAGTCTGCAGAGATTGTATCCCAGTGGTATGCCTTTATCTTGGATTACTGCCATGGCTAATTTTTCTGACAGAATGAGGTGCCAGTCCTTGCATGAGGGTCTTTTAGAAGGAACGGCTTTAATGTATCGTATTTCGTCTGGGTGGTAATCGTAAATTTCATCCAACGTCGAGGTAATATAAGTTAGTGTTGTTCCGTCGGGAACTCCAAACAGGATAGTTTTGTGAAATGGGAGGGTTTTAATGCTGAAGAATAGATCTTCTGAAATTCTAGCATGGGATTTTAGATCAATTAGGACGACTTCCGTTTCTTCGGCGGATCGGCAGAAGAGTTCCAGTTGTCTTCGAAGGCATTTGATTTCCAATACTACTTTTGGACAGGCGATATTTTGTTTTTCGAGCAGGTTTCTAATGGCCATTCCTGACATGGAGCGTTTCTTGCCCCTGACCACAATTGTTCGAAGATGCCTCTCCTCTCCTGGCCTCCGCTGTGGCTCCGCCGGTACTACCTCCTTTGTCGGTGAAGGAAACTCTTGAGACTTGCCGTCCTGATCATTATAGAGCAGGTCAGGTTGTTGACTACGAAGGTATGCGTCCCTATCATTATAAATTCTTAATTTGTCTAGTCTGCTATGGAGACTTTCCTCAAGCCTGGCTACTATTTCTTCAGTCTTTGCGATCTGTTGGATCTGGCTGGCAATGTTCTCGTTTAGTGTGGTGAGCTGTTCCTTAAGGAGATCTGCTTTTAAGCGGAGCTTTTCAAACTCCTGTTTAGACTCCTGTACTGATTTTTGATTGGCGAGGTCTTGTTTTCTGATCGATTGGAGGATCAGTTTCACATTTTTCAGGTGGTCAGCAGATTCCTCTGGGAATGTGTTTTCGTCCTCTGACAGGACTAAGGTAACGAGGGATTTAGCCTTGTTTGCCAATTCGGCAATGGAATATGTTTGGCTTTCTCCCATTGTGAGCAGCGATGGTATGTGAGAAATAAAAAATGGCTTTGAGAATTAGAATGGCAGATATAGTTTTAAAAAAATATTATAAATCAGAAGAATGATCCGCGGGTTGTGGGAGCCCATCTACAGGCCCCTGTGCGCCGTCCCGGCCTGTTGCATGTTTAGGTTTCGAATAGTGGGAGGGAAGGTAACGAGGCATTTAGTCTGTGAACCCCTGCATCTGCTCAGCACTGTAATTAGATATGTTAGGAGTTGTTTTTGGATAAAATTGTTGTAGTTTTATTTTAGGGCGTGGGGTTACTGGGCTAGATGAATTTAAGGTGGGTTTGGACATGAGTGTCGAAATATTCTAAGTTCCCAGTAAAAATAAAATTTAAAAAAAAAAATGAAAAAGAAAGTTAAAGCTCGAATTAAATGTGTATTAGCAGATGAAAAAACAAGTTTATTGTTGAAAATAAAGAATTTAATATTTTTGCTGAGAGTAAGTTAGTCCAGCAGAACACGGGAACACAGGTTAAAGTTTAAAAATTTGCTGGACACAGGAACATAGGGGACTAGACATTGAAGAAAGTAGGGGGGGGGTGGACTTAGATGAATTTTGAAGTGGGTTTGGACTTTGACGAAATTTAGGATAGAAGGGCCGAAATGTTCTAAGTTCCCCGTAAGAAAAAAAAATGAAAACGATAGTTAAAGTTCTAATTTAATATGCATTGGGAGATGAAAAAACAAGTTTATTGTAGAAAATAAGGAATTTAAAATTCTTACTGAAAATAAGATAAGGGTCCAGCAAAACACAGGTTAAAAATTTAAACAGTTCTGTTGGATTCAAAGTTCCTAGTGATTTTTTTTCTCGCAAAAAGGAAAAAGAAGGTTAAAGTTCGAATTGTTGTATTGTTATTGTATTGTAAAGTTCGAAAGTATGTATTTGGAGATGAAAAATCATGTTTATTGTTGAACATGAGGAATTTAATATTTGTACTGGAAGTAAGTTAAGAGTCCAGCAGAACACGGGAACATGAGGGAAAAATCTTTAAAAGAGGGGTGGGAGAATGAAGCATTTTTGAAATATTGTTGGACTTTGACAAATTACAGGCAGAAGGGACATACAAAAAAAATGACATGTAAACAAATTGGCTGCTAAGCCCGTTCAGAGACCACCGCCGGACACGGGGGAACTGAACAGAAGTGGCTGAGTCTCTAGAAAATCAAGTCTCAAGAACAACTTTTTCTAATTTGTTGAAATGGTGAGAAAAAAAAATACAAGCTTTATTTGCAATATGGGAATAATTTCAAAGTTCAGTAATAGAGAAAAAAATTTCAATAAAATGACAAACACTTTAAATTTAAATAAAAATGTGGTTAGATAAAATAGAAAATAAAGTCAGATGGGGAGAAAAAAGAAAAAAAGGTTTAAGTTTTGAAAAAGTAAATGAAAAACTGAGAATAAGTTAGAGTCTGAAATGAGCTAAAAGCTTGTAAAAAAAAAAAAGAGTTCTTTATTAGATAATTAAGAGTAAAAATAGACAACATTGTCTCGATTGAAATCAGCAGCAATTAACCTGCATTAGGCCTGCTATTAGAGTTACGATGAGACAATCAAGAAGTGTTGCAAAACCCGAACCATGTGCTCGCTACGGGCCGCGAAATTTCAAAATGGAGGGCGAAAACCAAAGCCAGGCGAAGGCCAAACACCCCACTGGTCACCAGATCGCGTCCCCTACAGTGAGCAATCTCTAGTGGTATGGGAAACATCCAATACTCCATTTACGGAAGAAAAAAAAATCCATTTCCCTTTCTTCCCTTCTTCTTTTTAATGAAAAAACTCCCTCTTTTTTTCCCTTTTTAAAAGAAAAAGCCGGCAATTTTGAAGAGAACCCCACCGCCCCATTCAAAACAAGCCACCAAAACAAACCCTGGACACCCCGACGATTCCGTAAAAAACTTGAATTAAAGACTCCGAACCCAAGCCGCATTGTACAATTATCCCAGAATACTATAAGCTTTCAAAATAAAAAAAAAATGCAATTTCTTTTTTCCTTTCTTTCCCTTCTTTTTCCCTTTTTTCCCCCCTCCCCTTATTTGGTCTAATGGAAAATAATTAAAAAAAAAAGGAAAATGTCAGTTTTTTAACCAATTTTAATCATTAAGAATATAAAGACATTAAAAAAAAAAAAAAAAAAAACATACAAGAACAATTTTGAGAAAGTATGTACAATAAGTTATTTTTGTTTATGCTGCGCTGTCCATCAGAAATAGAAGTTTAACATTATATTAGAAAAGAAAAAAAAAGTCTTAAAGTTCCTCCTTTTTTTTCCTTTTCTTTCCTTCTCTCTTTTTCCTCTTTTCCCTTCTTTTCCTTTTAATTTTTCTCCCTTCCTTCTCTTTCCCCCTTTTTTTTTTTTCCTTTTTTTTTTCTTTAAAAAAAATTGATTTTACTATATGCAGTCCAATAAAGCGTTATGTTCTTTTTACTAATCTGCTTTAAATAAGTAATTTGTTACGTCATCTCTATAAACGCTGATTTATCATTGAGTCTAGTGGTAATTGAAAATTATAAGTATTATTTCCAAACGATCTTATTATGCTTGGACATACAGAAAAGTGTGCAGTGGAAAGCTAAAGACACTCTGAGTATTATGGGGGGGAAGTAAGATTAATATATATATATATACATATACACACATACATACTGCATGTATACATACACATATACATGCAGAGGTAAAATAAATATTTAAACACTGTTTTTAAATTGTGATAAAGCCGGTTACTTGAATGATTGAAATTAGATTGTAGAAGGTTTGTTATAAATCATCCCCCCCCCATTATTAAATTACATTAAGTGGCGTGAGAGTAATCTTATTTGATTGCCTTTTTGTCTCACAAACACTACTAGTCATAAATACTGATTTCTTAGGTTTTCTACTGGCTTTAAGTTTTCTTAGTTAATGATGTTACACAATAAAAGAAAATAGTTAAAAAAAAAAGAAAAAATAAGACCGTAGCCAAGATAATTACTCTTTTTAACGTGGTTTGTATTTTTACTTGGACCTTTTTTTCTTTTTTTTTCTCTTTTTTCCTTTTTTTTTCCTTTTTTTAAAGATATTTCATTCACTTCCTTGTAAGCAAAGGTTATACAAATTGTGCAAGCTTGTGTGTTTTCGATGACAAAATAACATTTTAATATTTTGATAATTTAATTTAAATTAATAATGTCTTTCCTAAGGTGGTTCCAGGTGAAAAATTCTAAATAATGCTTATGGATAAAATTGTATTAGAGTTACAAGAAGAATGCAATTAGTTATATGCCAAATTATGTACGCTAAAATATGCCAATTTGCTGTGAAACTGCAACAATACAAAAATGTAAATATTAAAAATGTAAAAAATAAAGTATAAAGTATGTAAAATATGTTTCTTAAATGCACTTATTCAACAATTATTTAAATAATTTATTTATTAATGATTTTAAATTTAAAATGGAACATTTAAAAATCTTGGGAGGTAGTTAAAACTATACTTTCAACTTTAGCAAATATTAAAGAAAGAAGCAGAGGGAAAATTGCCTTTTTTAAAAACTAACTGCACTAGTTCATGCTTCTAATCGTAAATTAAAAGAAGGAGATTATAAAGGGTTTAATTATTTATTTATTTATTCCCCTTTAATGCCTAAACATTAAATTCTGTATTTTAATTTATAATTTTTTAATAATAATTATGTGTATTTACGCTGATTTATATATATATACACATATACATTAATGGGAATTGTAATTTTTAAAAGTATATTTTTACATAAACGACCCGAAAGTAAAGTCTGGAAAAAAGGGCTTTACTATACATCTCACAAACCAAATCCCCCACCCCCGCTGTACAATATCCCAAGCCAGTCCCATGATTGTCATTGCAGACAAGATGAGAAGGTATCAATCACTTCCAAATTACTAGCCCCTCACTCCCCTCAAAATCTAGATGGAGAAACGGAGAAAGACACAAGCAGAGGTAAACCACGCACTTATCTCTCTCTCTAAAAGAAAAGAAAAAAAAACACTCACACACACGACCAGTAGGGCGGATACACTCCACCCGACTGCGACCCCCGCCCTCCCCCCCTTCCAGAACCTCGCCTATGGCCCAACTATCTGCTGGCAGGGGTGAGAAGACGCCAGCATGGGATATAGTTATCTTAATAGTCAAGGAGGGTGGACTTAGGGTAAATCCAGCGAATTCAAAGCACATGGTCCGGGTTTAAAAGCAGCTATAATAATGATTTAATCTTAAGTAGGAATGAACATTTTAATGAAAACATGAGAAATTAAATTAGAATAATAACTGCTGCTTTGTTGTTGCTATTAGATTAGATTGTAGGCGATTTAGAAGGTGAAATGCCTAATATTAAGTTATATTTTAAATACTAGCAAATGCAAGGGCCAGCAGAATTAAATGACTCAGGAATGAAATAATAAATTACTCATAACTTAATAATTAAAAGGCCGAGAAACATGCAACATACCTTAAACTGTAGCAGGGACATTCACACATCAGAATCCATAGAGGGCCCCTGGCCCGCGGGTCTTGGGACGCCTTTAGCCAAGCATTTTTTGGGAGCGCGTCTGGGACACGTCCGCACACAACCAAACGAAGGCCGATTCCCGATGGAGTAGTTAGTAAATCATTCGGTTTAAATTCATAGAGCACAACTTCTGCGATCGACATATTAAATAGAAATTTTTAATCTCTAATGTTCCTAGCGCCCCGAAAAAGAGTCCCCTAATTTAACACTTAAATTCCCATGGTATCATTTATGATGCCATCAGCGATCCCGATTCATTGAATTTTTTTATTCACGGATCTCGTATTCCCACCACACATTTAAAATAAAAATTTTAACTTCATTACGTAACAGACATTTTGTAATTAGATAATCCAGAATTTACTATCTAGATTATCTGGTATGAATTCCGATTCTCTGAAATACGCTATCTCTGGAACGTATCTTACCCTGGCCCCTTAGAATCAAAGGTTTCTAAGATTAAATAAGTTTTCTCTAAGGAAAAAGTTGTATCCAAAAACTGTAGCAGATGAGATCAATGCATAAATTATTTGTTCAAGCAAAATTTATATTATGTATTATTGAGCTCAAAAAAAAAAAAAAAAAAAAAAATGTGTTGTTTAAATTTTTCTGAGGTCATTTCTGATTTCTTAGGTTAAGACATATACTTTTATATATGGGAAAATTTCACACACTTGGTGCCATTAAGTTCTATTTGGCATCATTTTGTTTTGTTTTTAATGTTTCAAACAGGGATGAGATTTCCGCGTTTTTGTACACCAATATTTTGTTAGAGAAAATGATATTCCCTTTAATCGGAACACTCTTGCGATTTAACGGAACAACATTTTCTCTAAAAATATACCGGTGTGCACAAACGCGGAAATCTCATCCCTAGTTTCAAATCATAAAACATAATAATTTAGTATTAGAAAATGAAATCATATAGATATAATATAAGATTAAGCGACATTTTGTTCAACTGGGTTTATGACAAAAATCATGCAAAACTGAAACTGTCATCACAAACTTAAACATGGTACTTGGAGGAATTAAAACTTATAAATAAATAAATAACAAGAACATTTTATTTGAATTGGGTCATCTCCTCAAATTAAAATTCAGCAGCCTAGAAATTGTTCGTCAAATTGAAAGTAGATTCATTAAGTTTTATTTCTAGCTTTTTTGTAATAACATAAAATGTCATAACAATTTTAGTAATTAACCAATGGCATAGCTACTAAATGTAACACTTTTTTATACCATATATAAATGAATAGTTAATTTTATCTAATATTCCTTCTGTCCCAAATTAGTTGCTACATTTGATTACTTTTGTATTGATTACTGATACTGATAGCTTTGTGAATTTGTTTGAACATTTTTTAGAGACTTCAGGGTGCTATGCTATCCATCAACAACATTTACTTATCATCGCCTTTCCTTAACCCCTTTATTCTCGCTTCCGTCATATTCTCGGGCTGTGTCTTTTACTCAAATTGTCTGATTCCCACCAGTTTTATAAAATAGTAAAATTGGGTATATTTTGGTATTGTTTTTACTGTCATTAAATAAGGTGAATATTTCTTTTCCATAAAAGTGGTGCCAATAAGCAATTTGAATTATTCAACCGTATTTTAATTCGAGCGTTAAGGGGTTAAAACAGTTCCAAATTAGTTTAAAAAATTCCGTGTTCGCACGATCATAAGCCACGCCCCATTTTGTAAGGAATTTACACCAGTAATCGCATAAAACTACCTTCTAACTAATGAATCACTAATTCTTTAGGAAGAAAATTATATTTATGGTACGCTGGAGTCCTTACAAAATGGTGTCGATCTACTAAACTGCATCGGAAGTTATTTATGTCTCCACCCACTTGAGAAGTAGCAACTAATTTGGAACAAAATTTTCGACCTAAATGTCACAATTAATTTGGGACGGAGGGAGTATTTTTTATTAAATCTTATTAGTAAAATAAAATATAAGAACTGGGCAGGTTTGCATATGACGCTTTCATGTCTACTAAGCGCTCCCCTTTCTATGTTACCAGACTGCTATTTTTTTGTTATTTAGAATATTAAAGTTAACACTTACGTCAACTTCATCCCTGGAGTATATGAATCATAATCACTGAATATGATTCACGACCGTTTACAAAATTAATCTTTATCATCTTGGAAATGTTTTTTGGGATTAAACGAATATGTATGTATATATATATATATATGTATTACACCAAGGAAGAAAAAAAAAATGTATTTTAGTAATAGTATTTCTGTATTCGCAATAAGGGATAAATTGTATAGTGAGCTAATCATTTTTCTAATTGTAAGATAATTTAGCAATAATTGCATGATTATAAATACATAAATAACTGACAGGTTTCTTTTTCTGTGATCATTCTGCAGGTTCGATTTTTGGATTTTTTGGTCAATTTTTCCTTTACTTTATACAGGAAAACTGACAGATGTTACTGGCAAAACCCGGTTTCAGGCCAAACTGGATTGGCTTAGGCCAAATTAGTTTATACTCACGCGTGTAGTATTAACTAGTTTTTCCAAGGCCTAACTAGTTTATCGTAACTCATATAGGATGAACTAGTTTTTCCTAGCCGAAACTTAGGGATGAGATTTCCGCGTTTGTGCACACCGGTATATTTTTAGAAGAAATGTTGTTCTGTTAAATCGCAAGAGTGTTCCGATTAAAGGAAATATCATTTTCTCTAACAAAATATTGGTGTACAAAAACGCGGAAATCTCATCCCTAGAAACTAGTTTGGCCTAACGCACATAGCATACTATTCACTGGTCTGAACTAGTTTATCCTAGGCCAGTTAAAATTGGCATGCTTTTACTGATCCCAAAGACTACCAAGGCGCCAATCTTCGTAAAAACTTCTAAAAATAAATAAGGCAAGAATAATAATGCAAATAGTGATAGTAAAGTGCTTGCAAAAAAAAGTCCGTGAGGAATAGCTCATACTTCCGTGCTGATTTCATTTAAGGAACTCAAATAAATTATTTAAAAAGGGGAGTTGAAAAATACTATCGCAACACAAAAGTACAAATGTAGTTGAAAAAAAAAGTATGGTGCAATTTTTAATAAGTAGACAACCACTTTAGCATATTTTATGCATAACGTTTAATAGAAGACATTTACGGTCTATTTGTCCCTATAGATCTATCAGGTATGAGATTACCGACTTATTACATACCAGTATAATCTTAGAGAAAATGTCATTTATATTTTTGCAATTTAACAGAAGAACATTTTCCCTAAGATTATACTGGTACGCACAAAGTCGGAAATCTCATCCCTGTTCTATTCAATTATTTGCAGTAGAATAAGAAGGGCTGATTTTTTTCTGATGTATAGTCGTGAAAAAAAAAAGTAAACACCCCCTACTAACTCTTCAACAAATTATCGTAGACGAAAATTACTGGAACCGAACGATTAGAAATAAAGTCTACTTCTAAATGATGCATATAAAATTTGTTTAAGGGACCATCTACATATTAAAACGAACCATAACTTTGTTTTTTCCAATAGCAGTACACAATTCTGACAGCATAAATGAACTCTACACCTTTCAATTAGCCTATAAACAAATTTTATGCAATTCGTGCCATAAGTTTCCGAGAAATTAATTATTTTAAAACGAGCGTATTTTACGGGCTGTATCCAAATTGAAGTTCCGAACTCGATTGTTAACCGAGAGAGCCGCCTTCTTGATCAAGGCACGTTTAAGCGTCAATGAAACCTGTTTGATTACAGGATAGTAGAAAATATTTCAAAAATTTACTCACTTCTATCATAGACGGCCCCTTAAACCATCATTTTGCCGTTTTTTAAGCATAATTTGAAAACTACTTGGAGTAAAAAATGTGGAATTTTGGATTTCCATAAAGCAGGACTTAATAAATCTAAATCCATCAAAAAAATTGTAGGTTGCAATCCATAATTTTTTCGAATATTAATTTCATAATTCATAATTCATATCATAAAATTATAAAAATTGCAAATTCAAAATATTTATGTTTATATATATTAATATTATTGCTACACAAAAAATTAGCTCATAAGGAGCATAATTTCAGGAGATATAAATAAAAATATGAAATTGTAATTTAACATTAGAAGTACTAAATTTTGAATGTCTATAATTCAAAAACTTATCATTCGAATGACTTGAAATTTGGTTACTAGGCATATTTTGAAACGAAGATTTGAAATATTTTGTTAAATTTGGGTACTGCCATTAAAAAAATGAAGTTTGGATTCGTTTTAATATGTATATGGCCCCATAAGCAAATTTTATACACACCATTTAAAATTAGACCTTATTTCCAATCGTCCGGTACCAGTAACTTTTGTCTACGATAATCTGTTGAGGAGTTAGTTGGAGGTGTTTACTTTTTTTTTTTCCACGACTGTACTTTTTACATTTGTATTACGTTATCTCAATTTAATTCATTATTTTTAGTGAAATTTATTTAATTACTTCTAATATACTGTGAAACTTACATTTAACGAGGTCTCATCATTACACTTAAACACTTCGTTATGAAGAAAATTCGTTAAAAGGAAATCAATTCAAATTCATGAAATTTGTGTAATAAATTACACATGCATAAAATGAAAGGTACTCATAAATTGGAGATATTGGAAAAGTGTATTTTAATTCGGGAAGTAAAATTTTTTTTATGTAATGTAGACATATGAGAATTTTTTTTTTAGAATAATGCCTAAAAATAATAAAGAGGGGTAAACAAAAAGTGAAGCGTAACGTACATTTTCTCTTTTTTCTCAGTATTCCAAATCCTTAACTTTAAAAAGTTTTGTAATATTACTTTGCACAAGTTTCTTAAAAAAGTCATCTTTTCATAAAAAATTTCACAATTTTAAAAATATCCCAAAATATCATCTGTAACTTTTTCGTGAAAGTGAAATCCCGTTATCATTGTATGGAAGGCATTTAGCATATCTTATTTTGAATGAGAATTATTAAGTAAATAAATAATTTAATTTGCATACAATCCGCTGAAATAAATTCATATATCCATCGCAACAGCTACATCTTCGTTTGAATGTTTTACATGCGCGAAAATGGAATAAACTTCGTTATATAGAATATATTTTCGTAAAATGGAGATTAAATTGAACGTTAATGGTGTTGAAAGTCAAGGTTCATCAGAAAATTTCATTAAGTAGAAAACTTTGTTAAATAGGGATTTCGTTAATGGGAAGTTCAAATGATATTTCATTTATCTCCTTAAAAAGCTACATATTAGGATAATGGTAATCAAGAAAGCATAATCTAAATTATTGAAAAGGACTGCATACGCACAAAGTTTTCTTAGCCTAAAGGCATTTTTCTCAATTGAAATTCTAAAGTTACTCATTGAAGTGAAAGGAGAAATGAAAATATTCTCAAAGGATTTATTAATTAATTCTTTATTCATATAAAAATTGATTTGTTCCAAACAAAGACAGTTATGATCAAATAAAAACATACCCTTATCCATTAATTTGATAATGGTGATGAATATTGATTCTTCTCTCTAAATTTGTTAAAAGGAAAATCATTGATGATTATAACCTTTTAATCTTTTAGAATTATTTTTTCTCAATTTTACTCTATGTAAATATATACCTTTGAAATCCAGTGTTGCCAGATGGGCTACTTTTATAAAATTCAGATACTTGATTGGCACCACTTTTTTGATGTGGTAAAATGCGCCTTATTTTGTGATATATTAATTAATGTGAAAGCAAAGCTAATTTTACGTTTCAAAATAGTGGAGGGAATCAAGAAATCTGAATTTAAAAAAGTAGCCCACTGGCAACACTGTTGAGATCCAGTGGTTATGAATAGAATTTTTTAGTTATAAAAGTGCGTGTTCAAAGAAGATCTTTTACATAGAAAAGTCATGCATAGTTAGAGGCGAATACTTTTTTTTTTTTTTAACAGGGAATACACTTTCCTACCAGTAATGTATAATAATTTTTACTTATATCTTTTCTAGGAATATATTTGTTTTGACGATGATGCCTTCAAGCCTGACCATCGTAAAAAACCGAAGTGTTCCATGATTATGAATGCTGAGGGATCTTGATAGACCGGGAAGCGACAGCACAAACCATTGAGTTGACTGCTGAAATTGCAGGATTAGTTGAAACTCAATTCACATATTAAAATGAATCTGCTCTACCATGTCATATCTTTGTAGAAAACACCTGCAAACCCAATTTTAGTTGTTGGCAAGTAGATTATAATTCTGTTTTCCTGATCCCCGTCCTCCGTATAATTGGGTGCAGGAAAACACAATGATAAACCTACCGACCAAACACTGAAATCGTGTCTGCAGGTCTCCACCAAGATATGACTTGGCAGATCAGGTGCATTTTAACCCTTTATCTGCGGCATTATGATCTACTGCAATTTTTTTCATGCAATATTTTTTTTCAGTTACTACAATGAAAATTAAAGGATAAACATAAAAAAAATACTCACCCGTGAGAAATTTAATTATTTAGAGGTAATTAATTAAAGTGGTACTTTAAAGTACTGTCAGTACACTATGACTAAAATATCGTAACAGAAAAACCACGAGTTATTTGCACTGACACCAGAAAATATTTTCGATTTAATAAGCATGTGAAATATAGCGATTTTCTTATTTACAAATAAATCGTTTGGCAAATTCCGGTGCCAATCATTTATTTCAACACTTTAGAATTGATAATGCTTTGCTCCTGAAAGGTTAAAAAAAAACTATTTTCTTTTTTTTTTAGGTTTCGATCTTGTTAGCAGTCCTTTAAATATGCGACGTCAATATTCCAGGGCCAACATGTTCTCTCGCATCTCCACATATGCAATATATGAATTTATGTATGCCATTTCTAGCATAGCAATAACGAGCCGGTGCCAGAAGTTTTCCGATTTCCTATAAAAAAATAACAATGAAACAGAAAAGAAATACCAGGGATATCATTACTACGCTTCATTTTAGTAATTACATTTTAAAGCAGATGAAAACGCTGGATAGCTACACAGACGAAAAGTAAACAAGACGTTTTTCTACAACATCCAGTGTACTGATAAAAACTTAGAAGTACCACCGAGTAATTCAACTGTTAAATCAAATACACAAACTGTTCACCTAAAATAACTAGTCAAATTGTATTCTAAGATCATAATGAACGCATAAAAAATCCAACCCTTTTCCTTTACTGTGTTTACAGCAATGAAAAGTGGAGCGTGGCAATCTGTATAAAATGTCGACACCAAACACATCGACTGCTTCAAAGATAGACTTATTCCTCTCTAAAATAACCAACCTAGAACTACTGCTGCCATGTATTCGGATAACGTGGAGTTAAAAGAACGTTATTTGCAAAGTAGCATTTGAGTATTAGTAATATTGACTATGGTATAAAAGTTTAGACAGAGTGGTACTTATAAGTACCGCCAGTATATAAAGGGTTAATATGCTAATTGAGTTCTGTCTATTCCTGGAATTTCAGCCGTCATCTCGATGAGGTGATGGTCTGTGCATCAACCTCCCGGTCTATGAGTTCTTCACACCTGTCATATTTTTACTCTTCATTCATTCCTACATAAAACATATAATTACACTTGCTGTTATCTTCGACCTGGTATTTCTTAACTGAGCTTTAAACCCTTGAGGTGCGGTGGGATAAATTATATCCACTTTAATTTCAATTAAGATTTGCACTAGGAACTTTTAGGTTTTACTTTTATAAGTTTGGTGAAAAGAGCTGGACAATTGCTTTTTCTTATTTTGAAATGAAATTTTTCCAAATTTCAGGTGGTAATTCAGGTGGGAACCAATTGCTGGCCCCTCAAAGGGGAAAATATTCTTCATCTTCCGACCAAACACAGAATCCATATCTGCAGGTTTCCCCCAAGATATGACTTGGCAGACCAGTTGCAAAGCTAATATGCTAATCAAGTTTTATCTACTCATGGAATTTCAGCCGTCAACTCGATGAGGTGATGCTTCCAAATACCGGTGTATGAGTTTTTCACATCAGTCATACTTTTTCTTTTCATTAATTCCTACTTAAAACGTATAATTACATAAATTATTTAAAATAAAAATACTGTTACTTTGTGACAAAATAATATACTATGCCATAAACCATAGCTGCCACCTCTTCCGATTTTTTAGACCAGAAAAATGTAATAGAAACATTTGCTTTATTTAATCGGCAGAATACGGCGACTTATAAATGTAAAATTTACTGTAAAATGTTTGTGGTCTGAAAATGCGTAAGATGTGGGCAGCGATGATTAAAGCCTTATAATTTTCCATTTTTCTCCAATTTCCCTATTCTACCTTTTCTTTTCTTTGAATATGGTATTAATCATTTATTCAGACAAATTATTTACGTGGTTTATAAACTACAGGTAGTTACCCTTTCAGGGGAAGGTCCTTCTATTTGTAAAATGCAGATAGGAGTGAATGACATGAATTTTCAAACAAATTTATTTCGAATTAGCAAAAGCTTCTTTTCATGTATCTCATAAAAATAAAATTTCCATTCCATTATTCTGGTTCCAATATGGTACTTAGGAATAAAAATTAGGTGGTCTAAAACCAACCACCGCCCTTGAAGGGGTTAACCCTTTTAAGGGCGGTGGTATGTTTATACACTTTCTTTTAATATCCAAATCCCACAATGACACCTGAACTTTGGTACAAAAATTTTTCGTTTACTATATATGTTAAATATAGCTTTTACTTTATTCCAAATAAATTAGTCCGTAATGTGATTAGTTCCAGTGTGATTCATTCATTCTTACATTTTAGCAATGGAAGAGATTTTCCACTGAAAGGGTTAAGCACTCTTAATACGTTCACTGCCAAGCCTATAAAGTAAGAATTTTCAAATTTCTTCTTGAAAGTCGTTTGCCGCCACAAATTCAGAAAGGTAAATTTCGCTTTACTAATAAAGCGAAATTTCTGCCAATAAATAAGGAATTTTTTTTAATTCTAAAATAATGATGACAAAGTAATTAATAAATTAAAGCCACGAATATTAAAGCTACTAGTATACTCGTAGCTTGGCAGCGAACATGTTAAGCTCTAACATTAAAGGAAATGAAAACAATATGTAAAAACTCATGGAGAGAGAATGCTCAGATTGGTTAGTGGATAAGCACGATTAATACAGAAATATTACTTATAGTGAAGGGATAAGAAATCTCCGCTTTTTTTTATACCAGTATACTATTAGAGAGAATGCTGTTCAGTCAAATCGAGCTGAACAGGTAATCAGCATTGAGGGGTTTCCTAGCTGATAACAGCTTAACACCCAGACTAGGAAATTGAAATGTCTTATTTTTTAATGAGCCATTGGGATGAAGTTAAACTGTAGCAAAGCTACTAGAAGAGTAAATAAGTCAACTAAAGAAAATAAAAAAAATTAAGAAAGAAAGGAATAAAAATTGAATTATTAAGTTTAAACTTAAGATAGTAGAAAGTTAACGATAAATCTTAAAAAAAATACAAGAATCTTAAAAATATGTAAAGTCTAACTGTAGATGAAGAAGTACTATAAGGAATTTAGAAAGTTGAAGTTAGTACTGTTCAGAGAAGCTCTCACCAAGCATAGGCAAGAAAAGCTAGGGTGGCAAAGACCACATTATCCTCCAAAAAAGGGACTAATCAGGACCATACATTCTATTTTTGTAAGTTTAAAGTCAAATCGAAGTATTTTTCGATTAAATAAAATAATATTTTCTCTAAGATTATACTGGTACGCAAAAAAGCGGAGAATTCTCTTCCCAGCTATAGTGTTATCTATAGTATTATCGCACTCGACCTCGAATCGAAGGCGAAAATTCCAATTGAAGTCGAACCGAATCGAAAAAAAAATTATCGACTAGCAAACGCAACCTGAAATACTTCTATCCGAACACGAAATGAAGGGGAATTAATCCACGTTTTCACATTTTATGCCCCGACGGTACTTTAAAGTACCCTTAACACATCTTGTTATACAATTAATTTAATACATCGGTTAGTTTTAATACAATTTCTAATGAGTTATAGATACTTTGCTTTATCTTGTTCCAAAGAATTATTGGTTGCGCTGAACAAAAATGTAATTAAAAGCATAATTTCGTTTTCATTTATATCTTTCCAGTTTTCTTGACGTAGAAGAATCGACGACCTCTGAGTAAAAAATTGCATTCTTATTAATAAATTTGACACTATACCCAGTCAAGCTATGCTACGCCCGTCTCTCTGAGACAGCTTGCAGTATGGTGATGAATTGGAATGGGGTGTTGCTTTTCCCCCCATGACTATACACGTGATTTTTGTGTTGTATTTCATCTTATTTGAAAAGATTATAATTAAATCATTAATAGTAACTTAAGAAAACACGATCGAAGATGTACAGATTAATAAACCCGATTATCTGTTTATTTTTAAACCACGTACTATATTTAATGCCATTTTTTACGCATAGAAATATTCCATTATTCCATTGTTCATTAATCTCACAATTTTGAGATTGTATAGGGGGAAATTTCTACACGAAAAAAATTATACGTATTATAAAATATATTTTAAAGTCATATGAAGAAAACTCACTGTAAATAATTTTTTTACAAAGATGTACCCAGAAACATTATATAGAGTTTGTGTGAAATATTAAAAAATTCTGCCCTCAGAGTATACATCCATTTTGTTTCTGAGCATTCAAGAAATGCCCAGTATTTCTGCTCCGGGCTGATATAATTTTAAAATGAGAAGATGTCATTTTGAAAGCTACTGGTGGTGCATAACTATTAGACTTTTGAGGTTTCAAGAAAATCCCAGTGCTTCTGCTCGGGATGACATAAGTTTAAAATACAGTTTAAACTTGAATACAGTCTGAACTAAATGCCACACTTGAAAAGATCAGGGTCCCAAATGGTCCGCCAACTGAATACCAATATTTTTTTAGGAAAATTTTCTTTTGATATTTTTCATACAAACTGCCCCGGAACCTCCTTTGAAAGTTAATTCTAGCGCAAACCTACCATAAAATTTTCTGTTAAAATTTATTGGTTGGCGGACCATTTGGGAACAAACAGTGTTGCCAGATGATCCACTTTTTTAAAAACCAGATTCTTGATTGACACCACTTTTTTGAAATGGTAAAATGTGCCTTATTTAATGGCATATTAATTAAGGCAAAAACAAAGGGAATTTTACCGTTTCAGAAAAGTGGTGCCAATCAAGAAATCGGAATTAAAAAAAAGTAGCCCATTGGCATCACTGTTTGGAAGCCCTGAAAGATGTTATTTTGAAAGCGACGACTATTTGTCCGTTATGTGACGGTGTGTTCTAGAAATTATATCTACATAACCCCTTGAGGGGCGGTAGGATATATTTTATACCACTTACGATTGATGAAGACTTGCACGCGAAAAATTTTATGAAATTTTAGATTTCTAACTTTTGCGGAAATCGCGTTTCCTTATTTTGATTTTTTTTTTTTTAATTTCTGGTGGGAATTCAGCATTACACAAATGTAATTGTTTGCCCCTCAAGGGGTTAAGTCACTGTTGCCAGTGGGCTACTTCTTTCAAATTCAGATTTTTTCATTGGCACCACTTTTCTGAAAATGATAAAATCCCCCTTATTCTCGCATTAATTAATATGTCTTGAAATAAGACGAATTTTACTATTTAAAAAAAGTGGTGTCAATCAAGAAATCTCAGTATAAAAAAGTAGCCTACAGCCAACAGTGGTTTAAGAGTTACCAGTTGTAAGAGACTTCTTTAAATATCAATCTTTAATTGTTGCAGCCTTTTCTGCAAAATAATATTTCTATCATTAAACATTTAACACTAGAAAGTCCGGAAATTTTAACCAATCTTAATAAAAACACTTTAACACCAGAATTTTTATTTAAAGCAATTTCACTTACTTATTCTACCGAGTTTCTAATTACAATTCTCTAGTTACAATTTAATTAATTTTACGAAAATGATTCTGGTTCGAATCGACATATTGTCATTTGATCGCTGTCGAGTTGACACCAGCTGGACGTTCTAGAGTTAACTCTGTAATGCCCATGGTAGCATATATGTTACCACCACAGTTTCCAATTTAATGCCTTTTGTTAATGGCTGTTCTGTTTTCCTTCAAGCATTTTTATTGGAAACTCGTGGTAGTCGAGGAGACTGAAGCTCATGTATCTGAAAAAAATTACATGATGTACAGTCGTGGAAAAAAAAAAAAAGTAAACACCCCTTCTAACTCCTCAACAAATTATCGTAGAAGAAAGTTACTGATACCGAACGATTGGAAATAAAGTCTACTTTTAAATGATGTATATAAAATTGGCTTAGGGGGCCATCTACATATTAAAACGAACCATAACTTTATTTTTTTCAATAGCAGTACCCAATTCTGACAGCATAAATGAACTCTACACCCTTAAATTAGCCCAAAGACGAATTTTTATTGAATTCGTACCAAAAGTTTCCGAGAAATTAATTATTTTAAAACGAGCGTATTTTAAGGACTGTATCCAAATTGAAGTTCCGTACTGGATTGTTAACCGAGAGAGCCGCTTTCTTGATCAAGGCACGTTTAAGCGTCAGTGAAACCTGTTTGATTACAGTACAGCAGAATAAATTTCAAAATGTCTACTCACTTCCATCATAGACGACCCCTCAAACCATCATTTTGCCGTTTTTTAAGCATAATTTGAAAACTACTTGGAAGAAAAATGTGAAATTTTTGAATTTCCATAAAGCAAGACTTAATAAATCTAAATCCAGCAAAAAAATTGTAGGTTGCAATTCATAATTTTTTCGAATATTAATTTCATAATTCATAATTCATATCATAAAATTATAAAAATTGCAAATTCAGCTTATTTATGTTTGGATATATTGGTATTATTACTACAAAAAAAATTAGCACATTAGGAGCATAATTTCGGGAGATATAAATAAAAATATGAAAATGTAATTTAACATTAGAAGCACTAAATTTTGAATGTTTATAATTCAAAAACTTATCATTCAAATGACTTGAAATTTGGTGTCTAGGCATAGTTTGAACCGAAGATTTGAAATATCTCGTTAAAATTGGGTATTGCCATTGGAAAAAATGAAGGTTGGATTCATTTTAATATGTAGATGACCCCTAAGAAAATTTTATATACATCATTTAAAAGTAGACTTCAATTCCAATCGTTCGGTACCAGTAACTTTCTTCTACGATGATTTGTTGAGGAGTTAGTAGGGGGTGTTTCATTTTTTTTTTTTTCCACGACTGTACGTTTGCAAGTTGTTTCTATTTGGAATACCAGCCGCAATGTGGCAGTAGTGTGAACTAACAAATTTAACGCGTACTGAACACGCTCAAAGTATAATCGCTCTGATTCAGTCCGAAAAATCATCCACATATAGTTCAATTTTCACTGTTCGCATGTAGCTACTACGCTCATTTATCCCAATAAAATATTTCCTAATGTTTCTCAAAATTCATGTAAAAATAATGTTATAAAACACCAAAAAATTGATTGTCAAAAAACATCTTTTCGCATATTAATAAAAGTTTATATAATTTAAGAATTTTTATTGCCTTCACTGTAACGAAAAACTGTATGAACAAATAAACATTAAAATAACATACGCATGGAATAATTTATTTAACTTTTGTTTTTAAATTAATTGAGGTCATATATCATCATAAAATAAATAAAATGTACAATGTCAAAACAGTTCAAGCAATCAAGTACTTCTGAATTTAAAAAAAAAAAAATGCTCAAATCGCAAGACTGGTGAGGAATGGAAGAAATTCTAAAAAACGCCAAACCCTTTGTGTGTCAATTGATTGACAATTGTCAATTCATTGACAATTAAATTGTTCGTTTAATTTATTCATTTGAGATAATGCATCAGATTGTATTTTAACAACTACGCTCGCTTATATCTATTTCCATGAGTACTTGTAATGTAAGTCACATGCTACGATTTTTGACTTACCAGTATTTTAGAACGGAAAATGTGACTTATTTTATCGGAGATATCTGATTTATTGAATAAGGCCAAGCAAACTCTTTAAAAATAATCTGGCCAATAAGCAAAGTAGTTATCAGCTATGTGGCTTACATTACAAACACCCATGAAATTAGCCTTATAAATTTTCGAAAAGATAAGGGCATGATATATATACAGGGTATTTATACACAAGGAAACATAACTGAAGATTAGAGACCGCTACTCCACAAACTGTGTGAATTTGAGTCATCCAGAGTTAAACCTGTCACGGCAACTTTCGCATATGTGTGCTATGATACCCGTGGCTCAGGTGGATCCCTTCTATTCATTGTTAGCCCATGAACGTAAACAAATGCAGGGTACGTACGAGTCTTGGAATTTTCCAACGAGTTTATTCTTCTGCACCAGTATTTTCCTATAGAAAATCTATCCTTAAATAATACGAAATTTCGAGCGTTTAACCTAGATTTATTTTCTATAAAAAATACTGATATTTCGCCTGGAATTCCATAAAAGCATGCGAATCCTGCAAACACTTATTCCTTTATACTTGTATTCTTGAATCGGTATTTTAATTCAGCCAAAGTAACAAAACGGCTGATTTTTTTTAATCGAGTTTTAAAAACTTTAAATCTCGTGTGCTTGAGAAGGGAGATATAAAGAAAGGTAAAGAACATGAGGAGAGATGAATGATGGTAGATGATTATTGTTACAATAAAGTTAAAGATAGAGCAGAAAAAAATACATTTTAATGATTTTTTTTTAAGTGGGCATGAGAGGGCCATTGTAGACTTACAAATAGGACAGGAGAAGTTTATTTCTCAATAATAAGGCGGGTATTGAATGTTGAAGTAACCACGGTCTTCGGGAAATGTTTCATGATCGATTATTTATTATTATAATGATGTCGCAAACATAGAAGAAACAGTTCATTTTACTTTTTACCTAACAGGCTATCAAAGAATGAGAGCTAATGTGTCTGTATGTACATTAGGGTGGTCCTTAAAAAATAAACTTTTAAATTTTGTATGGGACACCCTCATATTTTGTTCTATGTGTAAAATAAAGGCTTCCACAAAAATTTCAAACATTTAAAACATGTTTTAGGGGTCCCTACGAGGGTTTGGATGTTTAAAAAAAATTAAAAATTGATATATTTTGTAATCTAATTATAAATTATTAATACAAATCCATAGTCAGTACCAAATTGACTCATGGTATGATATTAGGTTGTAAAGACTGTCATTTGTTTGAAGTTTCAACATATTTACACGGAGTATTGTCTAAACACCGACAGGAGTATTTTATGTCTACACTCTATTTCCCTCAACTTGGCAGCATTGTGAAAGATAGATACATTAACATTTCGCCTTGAAAAAAATTCTCCGTTCTTTTATAATCTTAAATAGCTAAAATGCGTACAAATTTATAAGAAAATGTTCATAAATTCTAGATTTTATTTTTTGATATTCGTAAAATGTCGTGCTAAATAGTCATATTCGTATCAAAAGCAGAGCAAGCAAAGTCCAAAACTAAAAAAAAAAAAAAGTTTTCGACAAGCGTTCATTTGACTGCTCACTGGGATGGCAAAATTTTAGAAGACATTTTAGGATCCGAAACTGTAAAGAAGTTACCCATTATTGTTTCAGGTAAAGATATTGACCAATTACATGCTGCTCCAAATATTCAATAAAGAACAGGTAAAGCAATCGCTTATGCTGTTAACGAAACATTGGAATCGTGTGGAGTACAGAATAAGTATGTATGACTTTTTATATAACCTTTCTTAATACCGGATTATCAAGATAATCTTGTGCTCGTATGGAACAGTATATGAACAAACAAATGCTTTGGCTAGCCATGATCACATCCTGGAATCATGGTGTTTGTTCTTCATCTTTTGCATAAAGTTTATTTTATTACTGAATTATTTTATTACTATTCCACTTTCGGCTACATCGTTAACAACTTTGACTGAAGTCGCAAGTGCCTTACATGTCTTGTAGGATTCATTTTCATTCCAATTAGTCACCTGTTTCAAAAATGTCTGAAGGTAAATCCATAATTTAAAAAAAAACCTCAGCGTGCTGCTTGTTAGAAAATCTTGCAAGCCCTATTGGAGAAAGTCATCAGAATCAGCACGTGTACATTTCAAGGTTCATAATTTTCTTTATTTTTCAAAGCATGCGCCATTTTTCTTTTACTTTAAAAAAAAAAGACGTATCATAGGAAAACGCAAAAGCAACTGGTTCTTCTGTCAAGTACAGAAGTGCCCTGGGAACGTCTTCATAGCACACAAAGAAATTATTTTATTTGCATTTTCGTACATTTTCAAGTTCTTCAAGAGAAATAAATCATTGGGCCTGATAGCAGCTGTGAATGTAGATTTTCACCACAAACGAGCAAACTTCACGAAATCCAGATTATTCCTGCTTAGAGAGTTTAAACTGATCTCTAAATAAATAAACCTTGAGCGAGTATATGGCCTTCATCCTCCACGGAGCTCGATGCAATCCACCTGGGGATCGAAAGTGAACACATCTTTCGGGTGCTCCTCCTAGGAAAATGATGGCCAGCTCTATCAGTTCCTTGTAATCGTCCCTAGGTTGAAATTCATTAAGATGATTTTGAGCAAATTCTATGATTTCTGATGTGTTATCTGTTAGTTTTTTCATTCATTAAATTGTCAGTTACGGAAGTCTCAAATATACGATGATCGAAAGATACTACTGAATTTTAAATCGTTTGAATAGGAGTATCTCTGGTCCTTTGAAACTCCGAGTAACTTAACAACAACTTCCTCCAGCATAATTTCAAGAATGTGATGATGGCAAACCAAAGCTTTTCTTTTTTCATATTCTGTTCTAGACGAGCACAAGCTTCTCTTAATAATCCGATATTAACAAAGGTTATATCAAAGCTAATTTATTTTACTTGTTCTGTAGTCCTCAAATTTCAAATGTTTCATTTACAGCAGAAGCGATTACCTCACCTGTTACTGATTGAAGATTTGGAACAGCAAGTAACTGGTCAAAATCTTTACCTGAAAGAATAAAGCGTAACGTGTTTACAGTTTCGGATCCTGAAATGTTTTCTAAAATTTTAACATCCCAGTGAGCAGTCAAATGAATGCTTGCCAAAAACTCTTTTATAAAGTTTTGGGCTTTGATTGCTCGGCTTTTGATACGAATATGGCCATTTAGTACGATATTTTACGAATATCAAAAAATCAAATTCTATAATTTATAAACATTATCTTATAAATTTGTACGCATTTTAACTATTCAAGATTAAAAAATAAAGGAGAAACTTTTTATCAAGGTGGAATGTTGCTGTCCTGCGTTTCACAATGCTGCCAAGTTGAAGTGAAATAGAATGTAGACATGAATTACTCCTGTCTGCTGTTTGGGCAATACACTGAGTAAATAATATGAAACTTGAAACAAATGACAGTCTTTACAGCCTAATATCATACCATGATTCAATTTGGCAATGACTATGGATTTGTATTAATAATATATTATTAGATTACAAAATGTGTCAATATTTAATGTTTTTTTAAACATTCAAACCTTGGTAGGGACCCCTAAAACACGTTTTAAAATTTTGAAATTTTTGTGGAAGTCTTTATTTCATACATAGAACAAAATATGAGGGTGCCCCATACAGAATTTAAAAGTTTATTTTTTAAGGACCACCTAATGTACATACGTAACGCGATAACTCTTGATAGAAATATCCGATTTGCTTCAATTCTTTTTTCTTGGTGCATTCTCATAAGGCACTTCCCTGATTAGTTTTGGGGGTTCATTGGTTAAGTGTAAAGGTGGGTTATGGGGCTAATCCCCCCTTAACTAACATAAACGGGTTTTTCATGCAGAATTATCAGATTTGCTTCAGTTTTGATATACCAGTTAATTCTGATAAGCACTTCCCTGATTAGATATGGAGGTTCGTTGTTTAACTATAAAGGAGGATCGGGGGAGTGGAATACGCCCTTAATTTAGATAAATGGGTCTTATTATCCGATTTGCTTCAAATTTATTATACCGGTTTAATATGATAAGGCGCTTCCCTGATTATATTCGGAGGGTAATTGGCTAAGTATAAAGGGCAAATGGGGGGGGGAGCTAATACCCTCCTTAATTTAGATAAATGGGTTTTTCTATTCGATTTGCTTCAAATTTGGTATATAGGCTTATTCTAATAAGGCCTTTCGCTGGTGAGATTTGGTGGCTCATTGGTTAAGTATAAAGATGTGAAACGGGCGGGGAGCAAGGGTTTAAAATTTCAAACTCCCTTAATTTATTTTTCGAAATGCATTTCTTATTTGAAACAAGAGTATAATATACCTTTAGTGAGAATAGACTGTGAGCTCAATTCCATCAGTTTAACTGGGCACTTTTCTTTTTGTTTATGTGCTGAAAGAGCAATGAGAAATATTTTGGTAGTTGGGATGGGAGAATTTAGATGCCCAAATACTAATTAAATAATAAAAAAAAGAATAAAGAAATAGAACACGAAAAGTAAAAATAAAACAACAATAATAACAGTAACAATTTTAACGAATCTAAATTTTACATTCTCGTGGAGCAGCGAAGAATGCAAACCAGGGTTACCAGTTTGACCTCCAATTTCCATCCGAAATTAAAACTATACACCGGAAATTTCGGAAGACTAGTTTAAGTTTATGTGATCGCTAAATATCTCTCATTAAAAAAAGCCAAAAATATTATTCTTTAATTTTGGTGTTACATATCTGCAAACGTGTACGGTTTTTTCAATGGAACTATGGATAAAAAGGAAATGGCATATCCTTAAAATGATGAAACTTCAACTATATCCGGTTTCGAAGTAGCTCATTAAGGTCCGGGGAACTTCCACTAGTAAATTTGACTATTTAATCGCATTATTATTGATGAATTTCATCCGTATTTAAGGCCAAAAACATAGATTCATTATTACTGGTAGAGGTTTATTTCGGCGGTACCCAGTTCCCGCTTCCGCCATATTGTGACAACCTGTGCAACCTCTTATCAGTGTCAGTCAAAGAGATTATAATATCCCGGCTAACTTCCACTAGTAAAAATGAATAAGAATTTTTACCATATTTCTAAGTGAAATTTTGTAATGAAAAAGTCGCTAAAATACGGCAATATTTTCTACATTTTATTTTTCTTAGTGGTGGAAGATTGCTCCGGCGGTCATCAGAAACTGTTGATTCGGTGAAACAAAATCAGCCACCGTCTTGTTTCAACCTCCTCTTCTTACTTCACTCGCAAATGGTAGACTCTACAGTATTACATGTCTCCTACTCTTTATTCATAAACCCATTGTTTTTTCTTAATACTATAATTTAATAGTACGTTTTCCGAAATTTAAAAATTATAAGAGATTAAATAAGGCAAAGCTTTCTATTAAATTTTAGTGGTTACAAATATCTATACAAGATGCAGCTAATGTTTTTTTTTTTTTTACTATGTTACTTTTGTATGTTAACCAAAAATAAAAATCCTGCTAAACCGCCTCATGTGAAGGCAGTGTTTCAAGACTAGTACTACAATTTTATTTTTTAATACCATTATTTTCATAGAAAGATAGTCGGGTGATTTATTTACAAAAAAAAAAAATTCGATAAAAGCCGTACAAATGTCACCGTACGAAAATAGTGGTATTCAAAATGACATTTAAGTATAAGTCTGGAATCACCGTGTCAAGGTCATGCTAATAATATAATTTAAAAATGATCCCGCTTTAATATATTTTTCTTATTGTATAAATACGTATATTACTACTTTTGTTAAACGTTTGTATGCATAACATTCTGTTTAATATATCAGGAGATTTTTATACGTAAACACAGATATAACCTTTCTTGCATCCTTCACAATATAATTCACTACGAGCGGTAGTGCTAAATTTAATTAACTTACTCATTCTCATAATAAGCAGCTTTATCTCTTATTTCTTTTCTTTCACACTTTATATACAGAAATATTTTAACAAGATTTTTAAAGTAACTAATAAATTGTTTCTTTTTATAAAGATACATATTTTAAATTAGAGGTTTCATAACAAGATACATTTCGAGGATGATCAAATTTTCACAAAATATAATATTATTCAAAATATTGAAGTAAATTATGAAGTAAATTTTTAAAGTTAATTAAACCAAGTTCTTCATATTCTTTTAAAAACTGAATTAAAAGGATCGTCTAAACTGATAAAATATGATAATTAAGACATTTTTAATTAAAAGAGTAATTCAAAATTGCCTTAATATGTATGACATTATGAGACACTTCATAGACTTATTTAAATAAGATAATCATTTTAATTTTTCTTTTTGGAGAAACATTGCATAGTTTAGTACATATTTATGCAGATATTCTAACAGTTAAATTCTTGTAAATTCTTTTTTTTCTAAATCTAAATTAGCATCAATTTCCTTATTAAATAGTGATATAGGAGCTATAAACATTTATTAGATAAAACAAGAAAGAAGATTTATAGATCAACCGCAGATTATGACAGAATTTTCAACATTTTCGAAATTGTGTGAAATTACTGTCCGTTCTTTCTTCATTGAAAAGATATATTTAAGTAGAAAAATTATAAAACATATAAAATAGTTGTATCCACATTTTATGTACTCGATTCGCAACAATGTATTCGATTTTGTTGTCTACTATTGTTACTTTTGTTGTCTACTACTGTAACACTATCTAATGTGCATTTCGCGTATTATCTATATTTTATGCACTTTTATCATAAATCATGTGTCCTCCCGAAGCTGCCCGCAGAGTTACCATTTTTTAAAATCCATTAACCCTAGATCTACCGGGAATTTTATTCAAGTTTTAATAAAACGTTCTACACCAGAATTTTTATTTAAAACTATTTAACTTATTTATTTACCTTATTTTTGTCTGGTTTATATACTTAGTTTATTTTAAAGAAATTTCTGGTTTGAATGAATATTTTGTATGTACCTGTCGGGTCCAATGGACCCGTCTGGTAGACGGAGGGTTAAGGACCAGCATGTTTTACGGGAATATTTCAGTTCATTGCACTTCTTGTTAAATTCTAACTTTTACTTTATGAATCCCTGAAATTTGTTTGTTTAATAAAGGAAATTTTACATTTATTTGTTACTGGTATGAATAAAAAATAAAAAAATAAAAAATATAATGTTGCGAGAACGCAACGTCAGTCTTTAATCCTTTACTTCTTTATCTACCGCATTATGATCTACTGCAATTTTTTCATGTAATTTTTTTTTCAGTTACTACAATGAAAATTAAAGGCTTATCATAAAAAAAAATACTCTCCCGTGAGAAATTTAATTCCTTACAGGTAATTAATTAAAGTGGTACTTTAAAGTATCGCCATGCCTAAAATATCGTAACAGAAAACCCACAAGTTCTCTCAAATGGAACCAAAATTGTGGTAAAATATTTCAATTTAATAGGTATGTGAAATACAACGTTTTTCTTACTTTCAAATAATTTTTTGGTAAACTCCGGTGCCAGTCATTTACTTCAACACTTTAGCATTGAAAATGCTTTGCTCCTGAAAGGATTAAAAAATGTTTCTTTTTAGGTTTCGATACAGTTAGCAGTCCTTTAGTTACTCAACGTCTAGATTCCAGTGATGACATGTACTCCCGCATCTCCACATATGCAAAATATGAATTTACATATGCCATTTCTAGCATAACAAAAAAGAGCAGGTGCCCAAACTTTATCGATTACTTTTTAAAAATAATAATGAAACAGAAAAGAAATACTAGGAAAATTATAACTACATTACATTTTAAAGCAGATGAAAACTATGGATAACTACACAGATGAAAAGTAAACAGGTAGCTTTTCTCCAACACCCAGTGTACTGACGGTACTTATAAGTACCACCGAGTAATGCAACTGTTAAATCAAATACATGCACCGTTCAACTAAAATAGCTCATGAAATTGTATTCTACGATGAAATGAACACACACAAAAAAAAATTAACACTTTTCTTATACCATTTACTGTGTTTGCAGCCATAAAAGGATGAGCATGACAATAAGTTCAAAATGTCGGTACAAAACACATCGACTGTTTTAAAGATAGCCTCCTTCCTCTTTAAAATAACTAACCTAGAACTACTGTTGCCATGTATCCGGATAAAGTAGAGTTCAAAGAGTGTTTTCGTAAAGTACCATTTGAATATTAGTTATATTCACCATGGGATGAAAGTTGAAAATGAGTAGTACTTACAAGTACCTCCAATAGATAAAGGCCTAATGGTTTAAAAAAAAGTCGTCATCGAATATAGTCGCAGAATTTCTATTTTTAAATAATACGAGAATTTGTATGTGTGTGTGAATAATTTTCGAAAAAGTCGTCAGCACCACTGGCATAGAATAGTACTACTTAAACAAAAAAGAAACAGTTTTTTTTTCTCCTTGAGAGGCGGTGGGATATATTATATCCCACCTATGATTATTGAAGATTTGCACCAGAAAAAAATTATTAAATTTCAATTTTGTAGCTGTGGTTGAAAAAAAATCATAAAATTGCTTTTCTTTATTCTGCAATAAAATTTTTGGAAGATTCCGGTGTGAATTCGACATTACAGAAACACAATTACTTGCCCCTAAAAGGGTTAAGAGTGCTTTGCATCGATTTTTTTTTTTTTTTTTTTTTTTTTTTTTGAGAGTTACTAGTTGGGCTACCTTTTTAAAATTCAGATTTTATTGGTCGTTTGGTAAGTCGTGTCCGCTTGGGAAAATCAATTCGTACCGGAAAATTCTATCATTTAATTATTAGACATTGATTCCGACATCTAATGTATAATAAATCCCAGGCAGAATGTTCCATTGCGAATGGATTTTCTGAAACGGAAACGACTTCCCGAACGACCCAATATAATTGCTAGTCCTTTTCTAAAACAGTATGTTTTGTTTTCATCTTATTTAATTTGTCTTTAAACGAGACGAATGTTATGATTTCAAAAAAATTGCTCAGCAGTCAAGCAGATTAAATTTAAAATGTATGCCAATCTTCAGTTTATTTTTTTAATCTAAAAAAATAAAGCTAGAAAAAAAGGTACAGTGCAAAAAAATTGTGCGGTTCCTGTTCGTGCTAAGGAACTCCAATAAAGTATTAAAAAATAGTGATTGAATAATCACAACGAAAAGAACAAATCTAATTCAAAAATAAAAGTGGTGCAATTTTTAACATTTAGGTAACTTCCAACGTATAGTTTATGCATAACATTTAATACTAGACATTATTTGCACTCGATTTGTACCTATGCATTTATACATCTATTTGCAGAAGAATAAGTAAAGGTTTTTTTTTTTTTTTTTTTTTTTTTCAGAAGCTTTATTTTTTATGTTTGTTTTACATTATCTCAGTTTAATTCATTATTTTCATTAAATTTTGTTTGCTTACCTCTAATATATTTATCTCCCTGAAAAGAGACACTTTTAGATAATTGTAATTAAGAAAGCATAACCTATGCTACTTAAAAATATTGCAAACACGCACTATTTTCTAAGCCTAAAGGCATTTTTCTCAAAGAAAATCATAAAGTTACTCATCGAAGTTGAAGAAGAAAGAAAAATATTCTAAAAGAATTTATTCATTAAATCTGCAATCATATAAAAAATGATTCGCACCAAACGCAGACAGTTATGATCTAATAAAAACACACACTTAAGTAAAATGATGAATATCAATTTTCTTATTCTAATTTTGTCAGAAGGAAAATCATTCATGATTATAATTTTTTAATCTTTTAGAAATGTTTATTTTTTCGATTACCATCCCTGTAAATAAATATGTTTCAAATTCGAAGGTTATGAAAGAATTTATTTTCTTTATAAATGTGCGTGTTCAAAGAAAATATTTATAGAATTATCACTTGAATAGTTTTTCATAGGAATGTTTATGCTAAATTAATCTGAAAATTCTACTTTTTATTTTTGAAATTTAAAATTAATAATTTAATTGTCCATTAAAATAAATCAGGTTGAATATATTTTACATGAGAAAAAAAAAAAAACATACTAGGGCGAAAAGTTTTATTTTACTGGGAATGTACTTTCCTACCAGTAAATTTCTAATAACCTTTTCTAATATCTTTTCTTGGAAGATTTCGTCTGACAATGACGCCATTGAGCCTGACCATCGCCCCTTCCATCCCTGGATTTCTAGGCCTAAGCACCGGCACAAAAAGGGCGGCTACCAAAGGCGGATTTTTTAGTGTGTGTACGGTCTCTTAAATTTTGGTACCAATGTTTTTCTTAGTTTTTGCCTCTTTATTTTACTAAGAATAAACCATGCAATTATTAATAAAGAGGAACTGACATATCCTTAAAACAGTGAAGCTTCCGATATAACCGATGCTTCCGATAAGTGAGGCTTCTGGTAATTTGAAATAACCGCTTTCGCAGCGGTTTATTAACTCCTACCAGTAAATTTATATAGAAATTTTCTTCTTATTTAAACGTCTGCTTACTTCGAAATCTCAGCGGTAAATAACGACAAAAATTAATATTCTTTTTTACTGGTGGAAGTTTAGTTTGAAGAAAATCCATCCATGCGCAACCGCCCTAGACAACCTCCTTTCAGTATAAGTGTAAAAGTTTATAATAAAATTGCGCAAACTGGCACATATAATGAGATAATGAGATAACATAGATAACATATAATGAGATAATATTTCCATGAATAAGATGCTTAAATAAGAGTACATTTTCTATTCAAATTTACTGGTGGGAAGTTTGCCCTGCTGGCATTCAGAAGCTATTGAAGTAATAAAAAAAAAAAAAAAACAGTCAACATCTTTTGTCAACTTCCTCAGTTTCTTCACTTGTAACTGGTATACAGTACACTATATGTTTCCTACACTGTATTTCTAGGTCAACCGATTAAACAACTCAAATAAATCTTTTACAAAATACTGGTGTCTCATTTTAAGGGAATGGACATACATTAAAAAATATTCGCCTTTAACAGCCGCCCTTTTTGTGTCAGCGCTCAAGCCTGGAATTCAGAGGGCTGTGCTGACCACCGTAAAAGACTGAAGTATTTCATGATTGATTATGGTATGGATATATTAATAAAGAGGAACTGACATATCTCTAAAATTTTGAAGCTGCAACTGTAACCGCTTTCACAGGGGCTGGTTACCGCCTAGGCAAATATCCACCGGTAAATTTATATGTAGACTTTCACCTTGTATAAAGGTCTTATTAATGAAACATTTCAATCAAAAATAATGGCAAACAAATATATTCATTTTTACTGATGGATGTTTACTTCGGTGGTTCTCAGGCCATATTGTGACAACTTAGACAACCACCTATCAGTGTCAGTGAGAAATATTATAATATCTGACAAACCGCCACCAATAAAAACAAATAGAATTTTTTTTCCATATTTACTTTTACCACTGTTTCCGATCCTTTTCGTTGTGAAATGTTAATTATAAATTTTAAAATTAATGGATTAACACTTAAAAAATTTTGTTTATAACTGTAATAAGAATATAAATTAAGGTGAAAGTAGGACTTATAACTGCTTGGAACTGCTGTGATCGAATAATCTCAAATACTGTGTCAAAAGTAGTTATTATTGCTAGACAATTTAAAGTTAGTACGATTTTCAAATTTTCGACGACCTCTAATTAAAAATCAAAGTACTTATTCGCTAAGTTGACACTATACACAATCAAATTATAACGCGTCCATCTCTCTGCGACAGCTTGCAGTGATGAATTTGAATGGGGTATTGCTTCCCCCCCCCCCCAGTGATTTGTGTATCACATTTCATCTTATTCAATCAATTATAACTAAATCATTAATAGTAATTTAGAAAAACACTATCGAAGATGTAAAGATAAAAACCCTAATTATCTCTTCATTTTTAAACAACTTACTATATTTAATACATTTTTTATACCTAGAGATATTCGACATCATTAATCTCACTATTTTGGGATTAAATAGTAGGATATTTCTATACGAAAAAATTGATAAGTATTATAAAAAATATTTTAAAGTGATATGAAGAAAATTTACTGTCAGTCATCATTTACAAAACTTGTAACCAGAAACATTATATACAGACTGTCCGAAATATTAAAATATTCTGTGCAAAGACCGTATGCAGAAGTTTAACGTTGGGCATTTCAAGAAAAGCCCTGTACTTTTGCTCGGGCTGACGTATGTTCAAAATACAGATAGCAGACTTGAAAAGAGTTGTTTTGAAAGCTATGACTGTTTGTTCGTGTTGTGACGGTGTGTACTCGAAATTATATCTGATCAAGTGCTGCCAGTTTAGCGAAATGTGAGTTGATAAGCATTTTTTTTTGTCCCCATCACCGTCCAAGATATGTTTTTTTATTTTTTCTGTTTGAGATGCTTTCATTATTTCAATGCAATTTTGAATTTATATTTACTCTTTCTCTGATTGATTTTTGTTTAAAGATTTCTTGCATGCATAATACAGGGTAAAAAACTTGGGTTCATTTAGCAGATTGTAAATGTATTTCAATTGCATCAATTTGAGAAGATAAATAAATAAATATATATATATATATATATATATATATATATATATATATATATATATATATATATATATGAGAGAGAGAGAGTCCTCAGCAAAAGTTTAGACACAGATGATTTTTAACCTTTAAATAAAAAATACGAACAATTGGGTTATACAAATGACTGTACTTATTTTTAAATATATTTTAAACGTTTTAGGACAGAAATAACGGTTTTAATGTAGGATATTATTTAATATAACTGAAAAATGTGAAATTTGCATATTGCAGAAGTTTAGACACTTTTGTGATTTTTTGACAATTGTTCACGGAAAAACTCATATTTCAAGCTTATGACGTCACATGCATGAGGTATTTAAGTGCACCTCGCGGTAGCATCGGTTAGCGAAGATGCCGCGAGCAACAAATTTTCAGTCAGATGAAGTAATTAAAGCATGGAAGCTGAAATTGAAAGGGAAGACTGTTGCAGAAATTTCAGCTACTTTGAATCGGCCAAAGAGGTCTGTCTATTAAGTACTGTCTAAGGGTGACTCTTTCAAGGCAAAACATATATCTGGAAGGACTCGCGTGGCCAGAAAACAAGGTAGTAGAGGATCCATAAACTGGCATCTAGACAAATGATGACTGCTAATCGCATTAAAAGTGAGTCAGAGCTTTCTGTGTCAACGGATAATTTCGTAAATGCATTAAAGAAAGATGTACATTAGTTTACATGAAATTGATAAAACAACAAGCCTTGAAATTTCACAACAATTTGACCCATTTCTTGTCGCGGAGTAATTCTTTTTATAAACTGATGAAATAATGGACTGATACAAGAATTTATAAACGAAGTTATTAGAAAATATGATATTGCTTATTTTCACGTATATTATAAAAGGAAAATTTTAATTAAATATTCTTGTCACTTTTGGAATTAAAATTAGGTGTCCTTTGCCCTCGAAAGTGTTGGTGATTTGGGCGTCACTTTGATTTAATTCTCAAGTACCTCTGGAGTTTCTCAATGGTCGCCAAGCTGCGTAAGTCTACTACATACATACATTGAAAAACAATTTACAGCCATTTGGTGAACTTTTACCTCTTCCAAAGTATGTATTTGAGCAAGATAATGCGTGTATCCATATTGCATGCAAATCAAAAAATTGGTTTAACTCTCAGAATATTTCTATTTTCGACTAGCCCGCATGTAGCCCTGATCTGGACTCAATCGAAAACTTTTGTGGCATCACATATCATACTGTTTATGCATTTTTTTTAACAATACTCCTCTGTAAATGAACTTCGATCAGTTGTTGAACGTGTTTGGTACGAAATAGACCCCCAAGTGATGCAGGATTTAGTTTCGTCGATAAAAAGACACATTTTTGCATTGATAGCAGACAATGTAGGTGCAGTTCGATTTTAATTTTTGGATATTTTTCTGTTAACAGACAGATTGTCTATACTTTTGCAACAATGTTAAATTTGTTTTTTTGTCATTATATATTATGTAAAATGTATAAATTAAAATTTATTGTTTGTGTATGTAAGATAAGTCCCCAGTAATATATGACAGTTGAATTAAATAATTCGTTACATATTTCTCAGCAAAGAAGCATAATCGATCATTGTCTAAACTTTTGCTGAGCACTGTATATATTTATATATGCATACATATTTAGCGCCCCCAATAACATCATCGTAGCTTTTCTTATGAATTTCAATATTATAATTTGAAGTGTAAGTATGTAAAACAACAATGGTATTATCGTAAACTACATTAAAATTTGCTACATAAACTTGGGTTTCTTGTCTTGTAAATTATCTTCCTTCAAAGATTAATCGGAAAGAATATAAATATTTCACATTAAATTATATTAAAACAGTTAGAACATTTTATGAAAAAACAAAATATTTTACCCTATGTAGGGTGAGTGGGACAAAAATCATTGCTTCATCAACTTTTCGCCAATTTATGGTTAAGCTTTTCCCCAATTACAGTCATACATTTCACTAATTTACAGCTAAACGTTTCACCAATTTGTGGTTCAACCTTAGAAATATATGTTGGAATAATCTTTAACCCTGTGGCTTCGCAACCAGAGATTTTATCGGAGATTCATATGCCCCTCATAATTAACACTCTTTGATTATTCCCACCAGTTATTTTTTTTATTGTAAATTTTGCATTATTTAGTTTGAGAATTTTTCGATTAAATTAGATAAAACTTTTTGTTTAGAAAAACCGGTGACAATAGAATAAAAATTCTATAAAAACATAATTTTTGAAGCGATTTTGATAAAATAATTACGCAGCGAGAGGGTCAACCATCTTATGGTGGTTGCTACTGAAGCACCAAAATTTGTTTCAACGATGCATCAAATTTTTAGTGATAATTTTTGGGATAAGATTTATGACTTATTATTTGTCATTATAATACTATCACAACTACAGGAGAAACTGTTTTTTTTACGATTTTTAAATATTATGTGCTTGGGGAACAATGGGGAAAATTGTAGTGAATCTGGAGAATTTATGTAGCCAAAAAATATTTATTACGTAGAAGGAAAAAATGAGGAACATGAAAAGTAAAAATAATACAATAATAATAATAATGATTTTAAAAAATCAAAATTTTCAATCCTGGTAGAGAAGCAAAATGTACATAAAAAATGTACATTGTGAGCTGTATTTAAATGTTTTTTAAAGCTGAAATGCGCGAAAAGGTGCATTATTCTCATCCCATCCAAAAGTATTCCGCTATTAATCCTGTAAAATGTAAATAAACTGTAAGAATAAAATGATATTTCTAATTTCTAATTATTTACTCCATCATTGCATAATTTTACGCCATTTTTTACTAATATTTTTTTAGAAAAGATAAAAGAAAAAACTTGGCTTATTTAGTCATATGTTCTCTGTATTAAATAAGGCAAATTTTACAATACAAAATAGTCTTATAAAAGAATAATTATTCAGAGATATGTTTCTGTGAATTTTCTTTAATTCTAAATGTATGTTTTTCTTATTTAAAAGATTAATATATATATATATATATATATACAGTCGGCTCTCGTTAATTCGAACTCGTCGGGACCACAAGAAATGTTCGAATTATCCAGAGTTCGAAAAGTATGAGAGATAAACATATTTAAAGGGGTACTATTACAAAGGAATTAATGTATAATATATATATTTTTTTTATTATTTCGACTGTTATCGTTAGAATATGACTTAATATAAATTAAACGATATAAATACATAAATTAATTATTAATATTAAAAGAATATAAATAAAACATAAAAAATAGTAATACGAGGTTGGTTCAATAATTATTGTCCCAAATGTGTATAAAATATTTGTACTGCGATGGGTGATGTGGAATATTGAAGCCTGATGTCTTAGATGCTTATATTATCGATTTCAGAACTGTAGCTGCTATATTAACATATTTTTTTTTCCTTTTTGGTATGCGAAGTCGCACCTAGCTTGAAAGGGGGGGGGGGGGGTAACAGCAAATGAGACGTGGCTACTGTCGTTTGGACTCGGGATCATAGTAATGTAGTGACGTTCATCCACTGTCACAAAACTATCGCAGAACGGCTTCAGGTCTGGCTCCATACCAGCCTTTCCCCCCAACCCTGCCCTTTCAAGCTAGGTTCCACCTCTCACACATAAAACGAAAAATATTCGTTAATATAGCAGCTACGGCTCTGGAATTGAGCATATAGGCATCTAAGACAATAGACTTCAATATTCCACATCAACGATCGCAGTACAAATGTTTTATACACACTCGGGACAATAATTATTGAACCACCCTCGTACAGTATAAACCAGCTGTATTTTAAAATTTGTATTAATTGTACTATAATTTTCTTGCCTGAAATGAGATGAACATTTAAGAAATTATTTACACTATTTATCATCACTATGACAAAATTTATCAATTGTTGTTTGCTTAGTCCTATTCATTTTTGACTTTTGAAAAGAGGTTTTCCCTATCTTTAAAAGATGTCCCACATGTGGATTTCTGGGAATGTCACTGGGTTAAATGCTAGAGAATGGATTAGGAAGAAGCATAATGGAAAAAGGGGTGGAAGTGTCATCGATGGACAGACGGGGCACTATGAAAGCGGATATCAAATGCATGGGATTATATGTATACTAGTTCAGAACAATTCTGACAAAAATAAAAGAAAGAAAGTTACTTCAAGGATCCAAAATCCGTGAAAAAAAAGGAAAAATAAAAAAATGGAATTTTCGTTAGTTAGAATTAAACGAAGTCAAGAGAAATCGAGTTCGAATAAATGAAAATTTTTAACGTTATTCTGCAATTGAAAATTTCGGGAATTCATGATTAGTTCGAATTAAGCGAAGATTCGATTTATCCGATTTCGAATTAATGAGAGCCGACTGTGTATATATATATATATATATATATATATATATAGTTAAAATGGAATCGCATGTGAGAAAACAAAGGTAAAAATAAATGAAAATAAAATAATAACCACAAGAGACCGAAAACAATCCCACAATACATGAAAGTATATCTATTTCATATCTGCTAACTTTTATGAATTTTTTCTAAATACTAGAATTTAAAAGTAAAGTTTGCCTAATTTTAACGGCAAAATTCGACGGTTTTACGCAATAAATGGCAAATCTTCCTATTAAATTTTGTGGTTGCGAAAGTCTGTACAAGTTAGCAGCTATGATTATATAGATATTTATATATATATATATGTTAACCAAAAACAAAACTCAAGCTAATTCTTCTCCGAAGCGTCTCACGTGAAGGTAAAGACTAAAAATAATAACGTTTAAAAATTTTCAGTTTCAATATACATTTTTTCATCGCATAAATATGCAAATTATTGTCTTTGTTAAATGAGTGCGGTGCATGCATAACTTTCCGTTTCATATCCCAGGAGATTTTTATTAAACACGAATATAACCGTTCTGGTATCCTTCAGAATATCCATCGCCGGAAGCGGGAGCGTCAATTTTAATTAAAAGACTCTTTCTCATAATAAGCAGCTTTATCACTTATTTCTTTTGTTTTACACTTTATGTACAGAAATATTTTAACAAGATTTTTAAAGTAACTAATAAATTGTTTCTTTTTATAAGTATACATATTTTAAATTGAAGATTTCATAACAAGATAAATTTCAAGGATGGTCAAATTTTCACAAAAGATAATATTATTCAAAATATTTGCAAGGATTGTGGTGTAAATTTTCAAAGTGAATTAAACCAAGTCCTTCATCTTGTTTTTAAAACTGAATTAAAATGATTGGTGAAACTGGTAAAATATGATAATTAAAACGATTTTAATTAAAAGAGTAATTCAAAATTGCCTTATTATGTGTGACATTAAGTGGCACTTCACAGATTTATTTAAATAAAATAATCTTTTTCATTTTTCTTTTCGGAAAAAACATTGCATAGTTTTAATAATTATTTATGCAGATATTCTAAAAGTTATCTTCTGTTTTATTTTTTTATTTTCTATGTCTAAATTAGCATTAATTTCCTTAATAAATAGTGCTATAGGAGCTATAAATATTTATTATATAAAACAAGAAATAAGAATTATACATTAACGGCAGATTAGGATACATTTTCCAATATTTTTGAAATAGTGTTGCAAAAGTCCTGCCTATTTGTAGGTGCGTTCGTAATTATATAAATACGTAGCACCCATAGTCATCGTTCAGTCCTTCTGTCTGTCCGCATATAACAGAGCAAAAACTACCCAACTGAATGGTCTGAAATTTTAAATATATGATTGTTGCAAAATTTTGTGGACTCATTTAAAATTTTATGAAAATCGGATGAATCGGGACAGTCAAAAATTTTTCTTTACATTACGGCCAATGGGAAAAATTATTGCAAGTGCATTTTAATGGTGTTACAGCCTTACGAATGTTCAGAAATTTTAAATACATAATTGGTGCAGTATTTTGTCGAACCATATCAAATTTTATGAGAATCGGATGTATAGTTTAATTACAGGGACAGTCAAAAGTTTTCCGTTACATTACGGCCAATGGGAAAAAATTATTGCAAGTCCATTTTATTTTTGTTAAAGCTTTCCGAATGGACTGAAATTTTAAATATATAATTGTTGCAAAATGGTGTTGAGCCGTTTCAAATTTTATGAAAATCAGATGTATAGTTTAATTACAGGTACAGTCAAAAGTGTTCTATTACATTACGGGAAATAGGAAAAAAAATATTGCAAGCGCATTTTAATGATGTTACAGACGATGCACTTATGAAGTGCAAAAAAAAAAATATGCATTCAGTACAATATGGGGTGCAAAAAATAATTATAAAACTAGTTATAGTACGAACGCTCCTCATTTGCCATGTTCGACGAGCAATTTCCAACTTGTTTCTTCATTGAAAAGATATATTAAAGTACACAAATTATAAAACATATAATGCAGTATAAATTACATATTCATGAATTATCATCCGAAGCCATGTATTCGATTTTTTCTTTAGCACTATGTGATCTAGTGGGTCGTTCGGAAAGTCGTCTCCGTTTGGGAAATTCAAATCGTACCGGAATATTCTATCATTTAATTACTACACATCGATTTCGATATTTAATGTCCAATAATAACCGGGCAGAATTTTTCGGTGCGAATTGTTTTTCCCAAACAGACACGAGTTTCCGATAGACCAAATATATCATCTATTTTTCTTGTATTATCTATAGTTTTCTATATGGCTATCTATCGTTATCTATGCTATAGCTATTCTATACCTAGTCTATAGTTATCTATAGTTTTCTATACGGCTCCAACGTGCTCCTTTTTTTTATACTACTTTTTGCAAGAAAACATTTCTTTTTAGATATTTTTTCTACAGTTTAAAGAAACTTTCTCTATATGCGTATTTTGTTAACCGAACACGAAATTTTAACAGGTATTCAAAAAAAGGATAAGGAGGATCATTGTGCAATGTCTTCAAAATTCTTGACTATTGCTATCGCTAATTTTGAACAGATAATTTTGCTTTATTCAATAGAAAATTTTCTCAAATTAACGCTTTGTACTCGTATGTTTAGTCTGACTAGACGTAATCTTTCTTTGCAAAATTTGTTTTTTGCAACAATAATAAAATAAAATAGAATTTGCCTTATTTAATTAGAGCATTATTAAAATTGTGTATAAGAGAAAAAAAAGCTATATTCTCAGGATATTGGTATACAGGGTGCAAAGGAAAGTCCCTTTAACCTGAAAATACTTGCGAACGGAGAGAGCTATAGCTATGCAAGCGTGGTGACAGCATAGTAAAGCGACTACTCCCGGTTTAATGCAAACAACAGCAGCGTCCCCTAGTGGCGAAATTTGGAAGATAGTCATTGCAAATAGAAAGCGAAAAGAGATAGAGCGAAATTTCCAATTAGAAACTTTTAGAGCATCAATTAATTAACACGAAACGACATTTGTTTTACATGGATAAGATAAATCTCGCATGTATACCAAAAAATTTCTTGAAATCTACGGACCATTTTGTGTAAACGTTGGAATGGAATAGCCAGAAGTGTGATGAAATACGCACAATTTATGGTATAAATACGTACTTATCTCAATACATTTTAATAATATCACAGACAAAAAAAAAAAAAAGACAATCTGTCTCACAGTGATAAAAATTTAACACTCAGTATGTTCGAAAATTTCGCCATTGCTCACGATACACGTTTGTATTTGCGAGAGTAATTCTACATGCAGATTTCTCAACATAGAACGTCTATTGTAAGCCTTTTTAATACGACGACATAGATTTAACCATTTCAAGGGCGGTGGCTAGACGGTCTAGCTACTTAATTTTAATTCCAAATCTGACAATTGACACCAAGAATATTTTAATAAATTTTTGCTTTTGTAATGAAAGTTCAAATTAGCAGGTTTTCTGAGAAATTCGTTTGAATATTCTGGTGTTAGTCAATTATTTCATCAGTTTACGAACAGAATTCTTCTGTCGCTGAAAGGGTTATTCTAAACTTAAAGGGTTATTCTAAAACTGGAAATTAAATCTTTGCACAAAACAACGTCACAATCTGCAATTGTGCACTGCTACATTTCTGGAATGTGAATAGGCAAAGTAGAATCGTCGCTCATCGATTTCGGACATTTTTGGGTATACAGGCAAGGATTTATCTTATCCGTGTGAACAAATGTCGTTTCGTACTAATTGATTGATGCTCTAAATCTTCCTAATTGGAAATTTTGCTTTATCTCTTTTCGTTTTCGATTTTCAATGGCTATCTTCCAAATTTTGTCACTAGGGGCGCTGCTATCGTTTGCATTTAGTCGGGCGTAGTCGCTTTTCTATACCGTTACCTCACTTGCATAGCTGTAACTCTCTCCGTTCGCAAGTATTTTCAGGTTGAAGGGACATTCCTTTGCACTCTGTATAGGAAGGAAAAAATATGTATGGCCCTGAAAAGTCCCGTTTTTTGGTTAATGTGGCTTTTCTACCTCCTTTCAGCTCTTCCTGCCCAAGCTTGGCGAGAGTAACTCTGAACAGTGCTAACTTTTAACTTTTTCTCTCATTTTAATCCTTATATAGTAGTTTTATAACTACAGTTAGAGCATTTTAAATATTCTTTTTAAATATTTCCCATTTATTTTTCTTAAGTCTTAACTTAATATTAACTTATTTCTCTTAAATTCTTAACTTTTTAACTTCTCTTTTAATTTCTTATTTTAATTATCAAGTAGTTCTAAACTACATTTAAATTTTTCCCAATAGCTCACAATACATAAGATACTTCAATTCCTAGTCTGGGTGTTAAGCTGTTATTAGCTAGGAAACCCCCCAATGCTGTTCAACACCTGGAATCGTATTAATTTCTTCTTTCCTGTTAAACGTTTTTGCTTTTTTTTCTCATTTAAGCCTTTTCCTCCTTTTGTTTTAAAAGATGCACGCCTTAAACTTAATTTAATTTACATTATGCATTTTTATACTGTCCTTATCATTTTTATCTGTTTTTTCTGCATTTTTCTAACAGTTACCACACTATGTGGCCGCCGTGCTCATTTTCTCATAAAATATCCTTTGTATAATATTTTAAACATATACTTAGTTTCAGCTCTCCTCATTTATATATGAAGACGTGAGTTTCAAAACTCGCATTATCCAGATAATGAAATTTTGGAAAATCGCAAAAAACCTCCGACTACTTCCATTGATTTTCAGTGTAATCCAAGATTTTCCAGTGCCAGAAATACAGGATAAAAGTAAGTTTCTTTGCAGATTATAGTGTTTAATTGTTGTAGCTTTAAAATTCGAATAGATTGATAGAGAAAACACGATTTTTTAAATGATGGATAAGGTGAGTTTTAAACTCACGTCCTCATCTTTTTTATTACGTATTTTTGTTATTTTTTTCATGTTTTTATAAATAATATTCAACTTGTAAACATGTCAATATTTTAAATTTTTCCTGTTTTTCCTCTTTTTATATATTGAGTTAAACTAATATATGGTCTGTATAAGGAGACTTTTTCTATGCTGGGGCATCCCTTCGGTACCTTTTTCTCCTTTTTTTGGACTGTTTCAGTTTTGATAAGATCTATTGGACATTTTTCTCCTTTTTTTTTAATTTTTTACTTATATTGATAAACATATCTGCTTGTTTTTCTATTTTTTTTTAAACTTACTATCAAACTTTCTTTTCTTGTGTCCACCAGCCGCGTCTAAATATTCTTTTATGGCTTCCATTGCAATATAAAACGCATATACCTCTACATCAGATGTAAAGTTGCATGGTAACTAGGGAATCCAGAAAATCACTGCATTGTTCCATTAAAATTGTGTACTTGAAGGAAAATTCTTTTAAAAAAGTCGTGCCAACCGAATAAAATTTGTGTAAGAGACGCCCGAGTCAAGAGTGTTAATTATCGCAAAAAATTTCTTATCAAATACCGATGATAAAACATTAAAAATTATTTGCATAGTAAGTATAACCCTCCTGTAACGTACCAAATTGCCAGCATTTTCATCATTCTATAAATTAATATTATGTTTTTGGTTATCTCCTCGTATTCTGTGTCTTGTTGCTGTTTTAAAACAATTTAAATTGACTGTTTTTAAACAGTTTGTAGAGAATTTAGACAAATAAAGTTTCTTGTGTTTCTAAATCTGTCACATAATAGGTCACATGAATGTTATCCATGGCAAATCCCATTGGCAATGTTTTCTTGCCATGAATTCCAGTGACATCCAATTTACCAATAGTATCCACACCGTAAAGTTGAAAATTCACTTTATTTGAGATTTTGAATAGACTATGTATCGGCTTTCATAACAAAACCAGTCAAAACCCAAATTTGCATGGGCAGACTACTATTTAAATCTTTTAATACCATTATTTTCAAATTATAATCTTCCTCTTAGGATTTTAGAAGAAATATCTGAATACTGTTGTATAGCATAAGTGTGTGCAAACGAAAAGCGATTTGACGGGGCCAGAGCGAAAAATACTTAAAGCGAGCGCCGAACTTGTTTAAATTTTTGTGCACAATAACGCTACTTTCTCTTTCTGCGACGTGCAGACAAAACACAATTGACCTGCAAGTGCACAATATGAAATTGTTTTTCGCATACATGAGCGCCACCCTCCTCTGGTGCAAACAGACGTTGAAGTAAAAGCTGCGGTAGGTGGGGAAGGATTAATTGCTTGCTGGAACTTTTTGGATCCCATAATGTCATTTATTACCTTCGCCGCAGCAAGAGATTTTAATCTACGATGTATTTTACCTAAAACTTATATTTTGATTGATATTTAAAATTTTAACTGTTAAATTTTTCTGGTGTCCATTTTAATATACAATATGCAAAAAGAACATCAGTCGCAAGAGACCGTTATTTTCAATCTGCGAAATTTCTCCAACACATCTGCTTAGGCTTCATATAAAATGGATTTTGCTGGGACATCATGTGATTTTTTTCATTTTTTCCATATTCTCTCCCTCTTTCTTATTTGCATATAGCTGTGATAAACTGGACTTAAAACGCTTGTTATCTTGATTCTATCTTTCATAGGAATTCAACTTTTACGACAAATCTAAAATTAAAACAAGTAAGAAAAATCATGCGTTTAGCATAGATAATGAAACACTTTCCAACACTTCCTGAATGCTTTAATAAAACTTCGTTATTTAGAGAAATAAGGTATATAAGAGAACTAAGTAAACATTTTAGAAAACGCATGAAGAATTTGAAAAATTGATTTCTACAGAGACCGTATATAGTCATATATGTATTCCAATTCTTTTGGACAGCCCTGTATTTGATCTATAGGTTGATATATATACTATATAATGGGGAAATTTAGTTTAGAAAGAATACACATATCAGGTTGAAATTTCTCTTTCAGCAATTTATACTAATAGATTAAAACATACTTGTATACATTTGTACAGCCGTGTAGTTAACCTAGTACCTTTATTTTACGCCACTATTTAGCTAAAGTTTAATTCAAAGTAAAACACTCTTAAAACCAATGAAGTCACATTTACAGAAATTATCATTTATAGACGCAATGTATCCAATTCTTTGCATGACCCTGTATATCTTTTATCTTTGTTCTACAAACATTTCTTAGTAACCAAATGCAGTTCCGAATAAAAATTGATAACTCATTTAAAAACCACCTTTAAGCAATTTGGAATCATGCTCACTAACCATTACGGATTATTTTGTGTAGCCCTGTATATGAATTACAACATTTATACACACCATATACTATGCATAAATATAGTGAAACATAAAAGCACATAACATATACATAAAAATGCATTTCCAGCAATCATCGCTACTGTACAGTACTTTGGACACTATATAGTATCTGAGATCTTTTGTGTGTCCCTATAAATGCTATGCATTTCGTATTATACATGAAATAAGTTATAGTAAACCTTAGATACGTATATCAATTTCATTATTCATGAAATAATTTAACATAATTAAAATACTCCGCAAACAATTCCCTCCACCCCTATATCGTTCTGTAACCGAATTATTTTGTGTGGCTCTGTAAATTAATAATAACTAATCTTTGCATCGTATATTCTATAGAATGCATATTTTAGTGCACTTGATAAATGCATATGAATTTTATTATGTTTGAAAACATGTAACATCATTAAAAACCATTTTAAACGATTTCCCCCCATAGGCCGTAATGTAACGGAGCATTTTTGACTGTCCCTGTAAATGAACTAAACATGCTAGGAACTTTATTTGAAATAAGGATCATGCTATGGTAGAGGTCACTAACATCCAAAAATTTCAGAACTATCGACTATATCTACGAGAGTTAGAGCACGGACAGACGGACAGAAGGTCGAGACAAACCGAAGTCATATATACTTTCAACTTTGTTGGTAAGTGTTAAAATTGGACGTAACTATGCTGTTATGTGCGGATATTTTCCCGTAATACATATTGATTACTCCGCCCATATGATTAAAGGTCAATTGGAACCAGAAATTCTTTCACAAAAAAAGCTAAATTTTAAAAACACCGAATTACCTTAAATTAATCAGTCAAATAATTTTAAATAAAAAACAGAAAAGCAATTTAACAAATTATAACGACCATTTGGAAAATGTTTTTTCAAAGACTAAAATTTAAGACATAAAAAATCGCACGGAGTTGATCATACATAACGTACGCCATGAATTAAACATTAATAGTGATATTACAATTTAAAATTGCAAGTGACAAAAATCGCCTACGTATTATCCACCTGAAACTTACGTATTATCCAAGCTTTTCATTGGCTGTTCGGGAAAAGGCTTTTCCATCGTCAGATTTCCAAGAAATCTGAAGACCAATTTTAAATGAAATTTCATTCTTAAATTTCTAAACATCCCACAATATTACTTTTTACACCGTCGTATAGAGAAAAAAATGTACTTTGTTTGAAATTCACGAATTAAATGCAATTAGTTTGAAATCTGTATATCAATTTGTTTCTGAATTATTAATTTTTTTATGTAGTTTTTATTACTTTTTCTCATAGTGGCAACAGAAGTATCCATCTCCGTCGAAAGTAAAGAGAAATACAGATTACTGTATAGACCAAACAGAAAACGAATAAAATGCGGATTCAGCCAATAAAAAGCTTCAGATATGCTTTTGATTTCCTATCCTGAGGAGGACAATAACCATTTTTCCAAATGGTTAATAAAAATTCTCGTGTTAAATATTTTTATGAAACTTGAATAAAATTTCCGTGCGTTCTAGTGTAAAGCGATTGTAACGATTTTTTCGCGCTAGTCTTTCTGAATAGATGCAACAGTTGTACCACATTTTTTTAACAGAGTGTTTCATCTAATTTAATCAATGGAATAATTAATGAATTCTACGATTCAAATTCATTGAGTACGACTTCTGCGATCGCTTTATTAACCCTCTCGTGCCTAAATTATTTTACATTATTTTTCATTATTCACAAAAAAAAAGACTTATTGTGGTAAATGAGAAACCATTATAAAATAATTTTATTATTGTACAGCATGGTAGGTATTATCTGTCCTTAAATCAAATCTTTATAAATTAATTCTCAAAATTTTTTTTGCTTAATAATGCAATAATTATACGACCTCATATGAGGTCCGTATGATTGAGAGGTTTAACTCCTTGAGGGGCAAGTAAAAATATCTCTAAACATTCAATTCTCACCGGAATAATAATAAAAAAAATATTTTTAAATAAGGAAAAGCAATCTTTCAAGTATTTCCCTCCAAAGATAAAAATATAAAATTTAGTTAAAATTTTCTGGTGAGATTCTTATTTAAATAAGGTGGGATATATTTTATCCCATCGCCCCACAAGGGGTTAAATAGAAATTTTTAATCTGTAATATTCATAGCGCATTGAAAAAGATTCCCCTAATATAACGCTTAAATTTCTATTTTATCATTTATGATGCCATCAGTGTTCCGATTTATTGGATTTTTTTATTCACATATCAAGTATTTCAACCAGAAATTTAAAAGAGAAATTTTCATTTTATAACAGACATTTTGTCATTAAATAAACCAAAATTTACTATTTAGTTTATCTGGCATGAATTCCGATTCTCTGAATTACGCAATCTCTGGAACACATCTTTCCATGGGCCCAAGAATCGAAGTTTTCTAAGGTTAAATACGTTTTCCCTACGAAAAAAGTGGTATCCAAAAATCGTAGCGCATGAGATCAATGAGTAATATATTTGTTCAAGCAAAATTTCTATTATGTTTTATTGAGCTCAAAGAACGCTTAAATTTCTATTTTATCATTTATGATGCCATCAGTGTTCCGATTTATTGGATTTTTTTATTCACATATCAAGTATTTCAACCAGAAATTTAAAAGAGAAATTTTCATTTTATAACAGACATTTTGTCATTAAATAAACCAAAATTTACTATTTAGTTTATCTGGCATGAATTCCGATTCTCTGAATTACGCAATCTCTGGAACACATCTTTCCATGGGCCCAAGAATCGAAGTTTTCTAAGATTAAATACGTTTTCCCTACGAAAAAAGTGGTATCCAAAAATCGTAGCGCATGAGATCAATGAGTAATATATTTGTTCAAGCAAAATTTCTATTATGTTTTATTGAGCTCAAAGAAAAAAAAATATTGATTGCTTAAATTACTGAGATCATTTCTGTTTTTCAATTTAATGCATATACTTTTGTAAATGAGAAGATTTAACACATTAGGTGTCATTGGGTTCTATTTGACATCATTTTGTTTTCTTTTTTTGTTTCAAATCATAAAACAAAATAATTTAATATTAAAAAATGAAATCATATAGATATAAGATTAAGCTACATTTTGTTCAACTTGGTTTGTGATAAAAATCAGGCAAAACTGATAACTGTCATCCAAAGCTTAAACATGGTACTTGGAGGAATTGATACTTCTAAATAAATAAATAACAAGAACAGTTTATTTGAATTGGCTGATTCCTGCAATTTAGAATTCGCCAGTCTGGAAATTTTCGTTAAATCCAAAGTAAATTCATTAAGCAAAATGTCTAGTTTCTTTGTTATAAGTTAAAATGTCATAACAATTTTCGTAGTTCGACATTGACATAGCTGCTAAATTTAACACTTTTTTATACCATAGATAAATGTATAGTTCATTTTATCTAATACTCCCTCTGTTTCAAATTAATTGCTACATTTGATTACTTTTGTACTGATTATTGATACTGATGGTTTTATGATTTTGTTTGAACATTTTTCAAAGATTTCAGGGTGCTATGGTATCAATCAACAACATTTACTTATCAAGCATTCCCTCTGTCTCTCCTTAATTATGTACCAAATTGGTTTTAAAAATCCAGGGTTCGCACGCTCTTAAGCCACGCCCCATTTTGTAAGGATTCTTGGACCAGTCATCGCATAAAACTACCTTCTAGCTAATGAATCGTTAATTCTCCAGGAAGAAAATGATCTTTATGGTACACTGGTGGTAGGGTCCTTACAAAATGGTGTCATCTACTAAACTGTATCGGAAGTTACAACATTTTGACAAAATTTTCGACCTAAATGTCGCAACTGATTTGAGACGGAGGGAGTATTTTTTATTAAATCTTAGCATTAAAACAAAATCTAAGAACTCGGCAGGTTTGCATATGACGCTTTCATATCTACTGGGCGCACCCCGTTATATGTTATCAGTCTGCTATTATTTTGTTATTCAGAACAGTGTGGTCAAACGCGAGGCCCGCGGGATGAATGCGGCCCACTTATTCATTTTTGTTGGCTCTTGCCCTTCTTACTGGAAAAAAAAATAATTTAACATTTGGAGAAAATCATTTACCCCTCTTACTGTTTTAAGTATTTAAGTAATACTACTTTAGATTTTTTTATGTTAGCAGCACCCCCTTAAAATCTTCATTCCCCCCTATAATAGCCATATTGAAGCTTCACTCTTCGACAGTTGTAATTCGTGGCGTGTCTGCTTTGATTTTCACTTTTATTCAGTACTGTTACGAAGGAGGCAGGTGGAAAAGGCAAGAAGCGGCCCGCCTCCAGGCAACGGGTGATCGCCAGTTATTGGCTCTCGATAGGTTCCGATCGTTAGTGTACTGCGGATGATTTTCTGGAAGGTTTTGGAGCGCCGGGCGGTTCGAAGTGATTTTTTATTAATCAGAGAGGTTGTTCGAGATATATAGTACACTGAGATATTGTTGTCGTCGTTATTGCGAGACCGGTACCTAAAATGCCAGAAATTAAGAAACAGCGTGTTGAAGAGGAGAAACGACAATTTCAGTCAAAGTGGCAGGAAATTTACTTTTTTGTTGAACATAATGGAAATGTACAGTGTTTTATCTGTTTTCCAGTTTTATGTGTTTCGTAGAAGTATAACGTGAGTAGACACTATACTAGCTTGCATAAATCCAAATACGATCAATACCAGCGTAGTTACAGAAGTTCTGTATTTAATGATTTGAAGCTGGAACTAACTAGACAGAAGAATATCTCGCAACCATCAAATACTGATCGTTTAAAGATATTTTAGGAGGTATGTTTAGAGCTAGCTAAAAGTAAAATGTCTCTTATGGATGATGTGCTCATTAAGATATGTGTTGTAAAAATTGCATCTTCAATTGGAGTTAATACGATGGCTAAAAATTTTGAATCAGTTTCCTTGTCTTATCAGATAGTAAGTAAAAGAATTAATGATATGGATTGTGAGGTTTCAGCTTCTCTCGAAGGCATTTTGGAACAATGTGAATTTTGCTGTAGCTCTAGATGAAAGCACACATATAGCCAACACTCTTGGAAAAACTGTTGGAATAGAAATCTTTACAAACCAGCAAAAAAGGATATTGACATATTCAACGCACTTGATGATGTCGTTTCTAAATATGGAGATTTTGTGAAGTTCTCTGGCATTGCAACAGATTTAGTTAAAGCAATGGTTGGTCATAAAACTAGGCTAGTAGGATTGCGTAAAGAAAAAGGCTTGAATTGTTTGTTTTTCTACTGCATTATCCACCAGGAGGCTTTCTGTGCAAAAATTATAAGGCTCAGTGAGACAATGAAAACCGTTGTAAATACTGTAAATTTAATAAGGGGAGGTAATAAAGCCCATAGTCAGAGATCATTTATTGCATTCCCGGACAGTTTGGAAGCTAAGTTTGGTGACATTTCATTGTACTGTGAAGTGCGGTGGCTAAGTGCTAGAAAAAGCCTGCAACAGTTTTTGTGTTGAGGAATGGAATTCTTGATAGCGTTGGGGATGAGTATCAAGAAAACTGGGAGAAATCCAGTTTTTAAATAATCTTCCTTTTCTGGCAGATTTAATATCCCATCTAAATGCCTTAAACCTGGAACTACAAGGCAGAAAACAAAACATCTCCCAGTTTTAGGCTAATACCAGACGAAAGTCTATATGCACGTTTTTTTCTTTCTTACAGCCTCCCTACTAGCATGTGTTTCTATTTCATGTTGAAACAAAAAGCGTACAAATAGACGTTCGTCTGACTTATTCAGCCTTATTCAGACATTGACGTCTCCTGCAAAAAACTTAAGGTAATGCAAATTATACTGAAGGCAAATAATACGGCACACTTCTCATCTTGTCAGCAGTTGAAAGAAGAAAAAAACGACACAAATTTTAGTATGTTTCATGAAATAATGATAAATGATAAGAAAGAGTTTTAGGTCAGATTCCAGGATTTTGACTACCTAAAACCAAAACTTGCACTGTTCAGCAATCCCATGGGTATTGAAGTGATGAGGTGCCCTGCAACCTTCAAATGCAAATTTGTGATCTTCAGGCAGACACATTCTACAAGGCTAAAAAGTGTGTTGTCCCTGGAAATTTCTGGTAACATATTTCTGAAGAACGTTTTCCTAAACTGTTTAAATTCTATCTGGAAATGTTTTCGCCGTTTGGCAGTACATGTGTGTGAGAAAGTGCTTTTTCAGCTCTCAAACAAATTAAATCAAAAATGAGAAATCGAATTGAAAGTACTTCACTGGGATCGATTCTGAGATTTTCTCTTATTGTACTTACTGTGGACATTGATAAATTTGTATCAGGAAAGTAGTGCCAACCATCACATTTATTTCTCGACTGTAAAAAGAAGTGGCATATTAAACTTCTTTTAATGTAAATTTTAATAAAAGTTTTTGAATAAAATATATAATTACTTTTGGAATGCCTCTGACACTCACATTCCTATCCTAAAGTTTGAATGGCCCTCGGGTAACTAAAGGTTGGACCACACTGATTCAGAATATTAAAGTTAACACTTATGTTAACTTCATCTCCTGAGTATTATAATCGCTGAATGCGTTTCACGACAGTTGACAAAATTAATTTTTATTATTTTGAAAATGTTTTCTGGTTTTAAACAAATACATATATATATTTTACACCAAGACAGAAAAATATTTTATATTTTCATTAAATTTTCGTAATAGTATTCCTCTATTTGCAATAAGGGATAAATTGTATAGTGAGATATGTATTTTTTTTAATTGTAAGAAAAATTATCAAAAAATGAATAATTATAAATGCATAAATAACTGACAGGATTTTTTTTCAGGGGTCAATCCGCAGGTTCGATTTTTGGATTCTTTGGATAATTTTTCCTTTACTTTATACAGGAAAACTAGATTGCCCTAGGCAAAATAAAACGCGTAGGATTAACTAATTTTTCCAAGGCCTAACTAGTTTATCCTAACGCACATAGGATAAACATTTTTTTCCTAGAACAAACTGGTTTATCCTTACGCACATAGAATAAACTAGATTTTCCTAGGCCAAACTAGTTTATTGTAACTCATATAGGATGAACTAGTTTTTCCTAGGAGAAACTAGTTTGGCCTAACACACATAGCATAAACTAGTTTAGCATGCTCTTCATTGGTCTGAACTAGTTTTTCCTCTTCCGTTTTAGTTTATCCTGGCCAATTCAATTTGACATGCTTTTATTGATCCCAAAGAGCACCCGGGGGCCAATCTTCGTAAAAACTTCTAAAAATAAATAAGGCAAACAGTAATAATGCAAATAGGGATAGTACAGTGCTTGCAAAGTAAAGTCCGTGGGGAATAGCTTATACTTATTCGTGCTGATTTCATCTAAGGAACTCAAATAAAGTATTTAAAAAGGGAGTTGAAAATACAGTCTCAACCCAAATGTACAAATCTAGTTGAAAAATAAAATGAGGTGTAATTTTTAATCAGTAGACAACTACTATAGTATATTTTATGCATAACATTTAATAGAAGACATTATTTACTGCCTATTTGTCCCTAAAGTTGTATTCCATTATTTGCAGTAGAATAAGTAGGGCTGATTTTTATCTGATGTACTTTTTATATTTGAATAACATTATCTGAATTTAATTCATTATTTTCAGTGAAATTAATTTAATTACTTCTAACGTATTTCATTTATCTCCTTAAAAAGTGACATATTAGGATAATGGTAATCAAGAAAGGATAATCTAAATTATAGAAAAGGACTGCATATGCACAAAGTTTTCTTAGCCTAAAGGCATTTTTTTCAAAGGATATTCTGAAGTTACGCATTGAAGCGAAAGGAGAAAGGTAACTATTCTAACAGGATTTATTCATTAATTCTTCCTTCATATAAAAATTGATTTTTACCAAACAAAGACCGTTATGATCAAATAAAAACATACTCTTAGCCATTAATTTGATAATGATGTTGAATATTGATTCTTCTCTCTAAAGGGCATAGCCGGATAAGCATTGGAAACATGCCTTTCAATCAAATTTACTAATTTTTTACCCAGATGTGACTACATACCTGACAACGTATTTCCCCTAATATCACCCTATAAATATTGATATTTAATGACATAAAAATGTTTTTTCGATTTTTTAAAAAAACGGTTTTTCTCAAAAACTGCTACGCGGAATTTCATGCCATTTACTGACGATATATAGATGCCAAAGATGCATAACTGGTAATTTTTGTATAATTTTCTGTTTGTAAAAACTGTGTGAAATAGCGAAATAAAAATTTAAAAGAATAAAAATGATATCTTATGGTTATCCGAAAATTACCATTTTCCTGTAAAAAATTCTCCATATGTGCCCGTATGTTCTGTATAAATTCTGAAAGTTTGCGTTGGGTACTACATATAAATATTTACAAAAATGTATATTAAAATTATTGAAATTCATTTTAAGGCGTTATTTGGGGCGGAGCTACATAACTTCACCATCCGAAAAATTTTTGTTAACAAAGTCAGCAGACAATATGTCAATGGATGTATTTTAGATTCCATTTAGCATATAAGCTATGTTTTTCAACATCATATTCATTTTGAAATCGACAGTGTTGAGAATGTTACTAATGTATTCATTAAAATTTAAAATACAGCAATTCTGTAACTGTTTATTCCAAAAATTCTTCGGGTGTGGAAATTGAGTAGCTCCGCCCAAAATAACGCCTTAAAATGAATTTCCATAATTTTAATATACATTTTTGTAAATATTTATATGTAGTACCCAACGCAAACTTTCGGCATTTATATAAAATATACGGGCATATATGGAGAATTTTTTACAAGAAAATGGTAATTTTCGGATAACCATACGATATCATTTTTATTCTTTTAAATTTTTATTTCGCTATTTCACACAGTTTTTATAAACAGAAAATTATACAAAAATTACCAGTTATGCATCTTTGGTATCTATATATCCTCAATTAATGGCATGAAATTCCATTCAGCAGTTTTTGAGAAAATCCGTTTTTTTTAAATCGAAAAAACATTTTTTATGTCATTAAATATCAATAATTATAGGGTGATAATAGGGGAAATATATTGTCAGATATGTAGCTACGTCTGGGGAAAAAATCAGGAAATTTGATGTTTCCAATGCTTATCCGGCTATGCCCTTTGATAAAAGTAAAATCATTGATGATTATAATCTTTTAATCTTTTAGAAATATATTTTGTCGATTATACACCATGTAAATAAATATGTTTGAAATCTGGCGGTTATGAATAGAATTTTTTAGTTATAAAAGTGTTCGTTCAAAAAGGGGTATTTACATTATTACTAGAACAGTTTTTATAGACCTGTTTATGCTAAATTACTCTGAAAATTCGACTTTTTCTTTTTGAAATTTAAACTAAAAATTTAATTTTTCATTACAATATATCAGATGGGACAACTTTTACATAAAAAAGTCATACATACTAAGAGCAAATACTTTTATTTAAACAGGGAATGCACTTTCCTACCAGTAATGTATAATAACTTTTACTTATATCTTTTCTAGGAAGATATTTATTTGCCGATGATGCCTTCGAGCATTACCATCGTAAAAGACCGAAGTATTCCATGATTATGGATGCTGAGGGATCTTGATCAGTGGTGCAAGGTTGGGGACTTTTTTAATTCAGATCATTTGACTGTCACTTGTTAACAATAGTATAATTTGCCTTATTTTTCAGGATATTTAAATAGGCCGTATATTTCCATTTAAAAAAAAAGCGGTGACAATCAACAATCTGGGGACAAAAAATCCCCAATATGGCATCACTGCCCTTGATAGACCGGGAGGCGATAGCACAAACCATTGAGTTGACGGCTGTCTTTCCAGGATTAGATGAAACTCAATTCACATATTCAATTCAAACTAAAATCATATGTAACTGGTCTACCACGTCATATCTTGGTGGAAAACACCTGCAAACCCGATTTTAATTGTTGACAGGTAGTTTTATCATTCTGTTTTCCTGATCTCAGTACTCCATATATTTGGGTGCAGGAAAACACAATGATAAATCTATTGACCAAACTCTGAATTCGTGTCTGCAGGTTTCCCCCCAAGACTTGGCAGACCAGTTGCATTTCAATATTTTAATCGACTTCCAGCAACTCCTGGAATTTCAGCCGTCAACACGATGAGGTGATGCATTCGTTTCCAGATGAGTTATTCACATCTGTCATACATTTTTCTCTTCATTCATTCCTACTTAAAACGTATAATTACATAAATTATTTAAAATAAAAAAGTTACTTTGTCACAAAATAATATACTATACAATAAGCTCTTTAACCCTTTCAAGGGCGGTGTCCTTAAAAAAGAACACCTAAGTTTAATTCCAAAACTGACAAACGACACCAAAAATATTTTATAAAAAATTTTCTTTTATAATGTACGTGAAAATAAGCAAGTTCGTATTTTCGAATAACTTCGTTTATAAATTCTGGTGTCATTCCATTACTTCATCAGTTTATAAACAGAATTACTCTGCACCGGAAAGGGTTAACAACAACAAAAAACTAGTTGGATGTGCCAATTCCAAATCTTTCTTCTATCTTATGTCAATATTTCATTATAAATAGTTTTATTAGTATTTTTATTAGAATTAAGCATAACTTCTTACACTTTTTGATGGTACAATATCGAAAATTGCACAAAAATCGCTATTACAGCGCCCCATTCCGGCGGAATTTTTCGAAATTTAGGGAGGACCTTCTTGCCATGGCCAAAATCATACACAAAAAATTTGGTTCAATTCTATGCCTAACTTCATACACTTTTCGATGGTACAATATTCAAAATGCACAAAAAACGTTATTACAGCGTCGCCTACCGGCGGATTTTTTCCAAATTCAGGGAGGACCTTCTTGCCATGACCATAAAGATACACAAAAAATTTGGTTCAATTCTATGCATAACTTCATACGCTTTTCGATTGTACAATATTCAAAATGCACAAAAATCGCTATTACAGCGCCCCCTACCGGCGGATTTTTTTCAAATTAATGGAAGACCTGCTTGCCATGTCTAAAAACTAAAATGGTTCAATTCTATGATACATACAATTCTTCATACAATTTTTGATGGTACAATGGCGACACACGGACATACGGACACACGCACTGACAGATAGACATTTTGTACAAACATGTTTTTTGTGATCTCTAACCCCTAAAACGTGTAAATCCGTCGAAAACCGGAAGTCGAAAAAATTTCGATTAAAATACTTTCTTCTGTTGAAGATATTAGTATTGAATCTGGTATTAATCATTTATTCAGACAAATTATTTACGTAGTTTATAAACTACAGGTAGTTAAGCCTTTCAGGGAAAGGTCCTTCTATTTGTAAAATGCAGATAGGAGTGAACGACATTAATTTTCAAACAAATTTATTTCCAATTAGCAGAAGCTTTTTTTCATGTATTTCATAAAAAGAAAATGTCCATTCCATTTTTAGGCGAACCACCGCCCTTGAAGGGTTAACCCTTTTAGGGGCGGTGGTATGTTTATGAATACACTTACTTTTAATATGCAAATGCCACAATGACATCTGAACTTTGGTAGAAAATTTTTCCGTTTACTATATATGTGAAATGTAGCTTTTTCTTTATTCCAAATAAATTAGTCCGTAATGTGATTAGTTCCGGTTTGATTCACTCATTCCTACATTTTAGCAGTGGAAGTGCTGCTTTTCCACTGAAAGCGTTTAGCACTCTTAAGCATTAACATTAAAGGAAAGGAAAACAATATGTAAAAACTCGTGGAGAGAATGCTCAGATTGGTTAGTGGATATGCACGACTAATACAGCAATATTATATATAGTGTTAACTACAGTATTATTTCACTCGACTCGAAGGCGAAAATTCCTTTTGAAGTCGAACCGAATCGGAAAAAAAATCATCCTCTCGCAACCCGAACCTGAATACTTCAATCCGAACACGGAATGAAGGGAAATTAATTCACGTTTTAACATTTTATGCCCCGACGATACTTTAACTCCTTAACGGTCGTATTAAATTACGGTTTAAAAATTCAAATTGCTTATTGGCACCACTTTTTTGAAAAAGAAATGCTCACCTTGTTTAATAATAAATAAAATGATACCATAATAAAGCCAATTGCACTATTTTATAAAACTGATGGGAATCAAACAAATCTGAATAACCTGAAAAAAAGGCACAGCCCGTGAATATGACGGGAGCGAGAATTAAGGGGTTAAAGCAGCATTAAAATATCTTGTTATAAAATTAATTTAATACAGTGAAACTTCTTTTAAAGGCCACACCTATTCAAGGCCACCTCTATTAAGGGCCAATATTTTTAGGAACGAACAATTTTCCCATAGACATAAAGTTAAATTTACTCCTGTTAGGGACCGACCCTACCTCTCATAAAGGCCATTTTTTTCACATGTGCCTTAAATCCTAAGCATGTGTATTGAATTCCTGAACAAAAGACAAGAGTTCAGCAAACAACTGCACTTGCAACAAAGAAGGCAGGGGGAGATGGGGAGGATTTAGTAACACAAACTTTCCACTAGTGAGACAAACAGGTGTTCCACACTTTTTGTTTGACCTTTCAACTTGTAGGGGTAGGGTTGGAGGGGAAACTTGACCCTTTGTTGTGGGCATACAAAGGATAACAGGTTATCTAGAAAAACGTATTCCACATTTACTAAAACTGTGAATGCACATAGAAGCACAAATTTTACACTAGAAATATTATGCTCATGCTTATGTAAAATTTTAGATTATTTCAGCTAAATCAAGTCAAAGAGTACATTTGGATTTGAATGACAAAATCACAGTCCTTAATTGTCATGATCAAGGAACACCTGCAAGAAAATTGGCTTCACAGTTTAATGGTAGCAAGAATCACATAAAAATATTGTTTAAAACAAAGTGAACTTACTGAAAGAATATGCAGATTTTAAAAATCGCGGGACAAAAAAGAAAGAGAAATGAAAAATTTGGTCACCCCCTATTCAAGGGCCACCCCTCATAAGGGCCAATTTTCAATAAAACGGTAGGTGGCCCTTACAGAGAGGTTTCACTGTACATATGTTAGTTGTAATACATTTTCTAATGAGTTATAGATACTTTGCTTTATCTTGTTCCAAAAATTATTATTTGTTGCGCAAAATAAAAATATAATTAAAAGAATCATTGCTTTTTCATTTACATTTTTTCAGCTTTCTTGACGTCGAAGAATCGTGAAGGATAAGTTTCAGTTAGGAAATGTGTATTTCTATATTTCTAATTCAATAGAATACTAAAAAAAATATTTTTAATAAACGATTTGAGGGGAGTTATAAATACTGCACAAATTCAAATTTACTGAATTAATTTTAATTGACAAAATCCTTTTAAAATTTATTAAATAGAGTAAATCTTCGAATGTAGTTTCAAGAATTCACGAAAAATGCTTTATTACACGATGAAATTTTCATGAATTAAGAGTGTGGGATATAAAGGGTTAATGCAATTATGAAAAGTAATCTACAATTATATCTCTAATACCAATTTTATGTCTTATATATGGACAAACGGGTATATTTATATTTTTAATATTGAAATACTTAGTAAATCTCTGAATAGCGGACATCTCGGGATCCGTGAATATATTCCTGCATCATGGCGGGATGTCCCCAGTTTTTTTTTTTTTTTTTTTTTTTTTTTTTTCGATGTCGAAGTGACTCTAATTTTCTTTCTGCTTGTCTGTTTTGCAATAGAACGTTTGTTGCTGGTCAGATTTAGGTTTTTGCAAATCTGGTTTTTGGGATTTCCATAAAAAGTTTGAACAGAATTATGTTGCAGATGAAAATAAATACATATGAGTAAAGGAATGATTGTATTTCAAACCACTGAATGAGGGAAAAAAAATGTATATAAGAAATGTGAAAACATTTTATTTTTTATTAATTTTCTACGTCAATTGCCCGTTCCATTTTAACACTAGAACGTCCGAAATTTTTTAAAAATTTAATTAAAAATATTTTACACCTGAATTTTTATTTAGAACTATTTAACTTAATTATTACCAATACGAATACTGTTGTTATTGAGTGCCTACAGAAGTCGTGATATTGGAGTTATGAATAAAGAGGAGGAGACATATAGTGTACAGTCTACCAGTTGCGAGTGAAGTAACTGAGGAGGTTATCACAAGATGGCGGCTTCTTTTTTTTTAAATCGGATCTTTAGTTTCTGATTACCGGCAGGGCAAACATCCCACCAGTAAAATTAAATAAAAATTTTCGTCTTATTTAAGCGTCTTATTCATGGAAATTTCTTCTTACAAATGTCCTAAATATTTCTATTTATTTCTACTGGTGTCAGTTAGCCTTGTAAAACTGACCGTTTGTTTCCCTGGTTGTCACAATATGGCGGAAACACAGGGCCTGACTACCGCTAAAGTAATCTTCTACCAGTAAAAATGCAAATCTGTTTCTACCATTATTTATGGCTGAATTTTGCAATAATAAGGCGTTTAAATAAGGAGAAAATTTCTATATAAATTTACTGGTGGAAGTTTCCGCCAGCTGTAAACAACCCCTGCAATAGCGGATACAGTTGAAGCTTCACTATTTTAAGGATACGCCAGTTCCTCGGTCGGAGTTTTCGTGGTTTTCTTTGAGCCATGGATTCCCATGCGTAAATACGGGTTAGGTCCCTTTAGAAAGACCCCCACGAAGGGCACTCCCCTCTCGAGCCTATATCCCTAGTGTAGATAATCGGCCGTCAAAATCAACCAACCTTAATTAGTAGTTCCATGGTCGTGATGCTTCTGTTTATCTCATTCGAAGTTGAAAGATTGATTTGACAGAGTGCTTCCATGATTAACCCCTTAATTCTCGCTCCCGTGATATCCACTGTCTGTGACTTTTATTCAGATTAGTCAGATTTGTTTGATTCCCACCAGTTTTATAGAATAGTGTAATTGGCTTTATTATGGTATCATTTTACCTCTCATTAAATAAGGTGAACTTTTCTTTTTCAAAAAAGTGGTGCCAATAAGCAAATGGAATTTTTAAACCGTATTTTTATGCGACCGTTAAGGGGTTAAGCAAACTTAATTATTTAACATAGTTTTCCCTGGTTTGAATTTAAGATTTTTTAGGAAGAAATTTCTGGTTCGAGTCGACATTTAATCATTTGGTCGGTGTAAAATTGACACCAGCTGGACGTTAAAGTGTCAATGGGGTGTTTCCGGTAGTTTTTCTTTCAAATTTTAATTGAATTTTTCTAAATTTGTTGATGTACTTTTATTACCTTTTCTCTTATAACACTACGAAGACGTCACAAAATGTATACAAAATATTTATTTTTCTGGGAGGCCTTTACGTTTAGGAACTCAAGTATGGTGCCAAAATGGGATTAGGATATAAAGAAAAGTTGGTGCATTTTGAAAAACGAACACAGTCCCTATTTTAAAAATTCAAATCATGGTCAGTAAGATGATTATATTCAGAGACTAATGATTTGTATAATTTGATTTTATTCTAGTAAACGTTCTTCGAATAAAGACAGAATTTATTATTGACCGTACAATATTCTTATTCTTCGCGATTTTTTAAAGTAAAACAGCGTGTATACAGAATCTTTTTTTTAAAGAAAAATATGCTTTATGCATATAAATATACATATGGGTCATTCTCTGAAAAGTGGCAATTTTATGTCCCAGGGGTCTTGAAGACATATTTTTTAAATTACAAAAAGAAAAAGTGATTTAAACTATCAATATTAATCAGTTATATATATAAACTGTAATTATTTGCTTATTAAAATTAACATTTGATAAATTTAATGTATTTTTTAGTGCAAATATCATTCCCTCTCTATGTCCCCATTCACATATGCAGGAAAGAAAATGCTTTCTCTGCCATTCCTCCACGTATATTTATAATTAGTTTTTCTGAATCCATTAAACATACTTAAATACTCATTTATCCACTTAATTATATTTATGTTTTATATAATGAATGAATTAGCGCACTTTTTAATGATGTCCCTAACATTTGTCGTCATTCCCTCACATAACTGTAAATTTGTCATTATTTACTTAGTAGAAAGCAGCACATGCTTTATACAGGGTGGTCATAAAAAAACTTTGTCGATATATGGAACTCTAGCGGCCGTTCCGTTTAACCGATCGAGATGAGATTTCAGATATAGTTATTCAGAGGCATGAGCTCGGGGTTCTGTGAACGGCAACAAATTGGCGCTCACGGTTACGGTTATAGGTACAGAAACTCGAAAATTTCGAATGGCAACACCCATTTTTTTTCTTCGCAAAATGCTCAGCGCATGCGAAAACCCTAAATAGCGCTGGAACGGTACGTGTATCGCAATAAACGAACGCGTTATGCACGCACAAAAAACAGCTCAGCGAACGGCCAAAAATAACACGATCGGGGCGCAGAGAGGAAATTTGCATATGATAGAGGCAAGACACCAATCACAGAACGCCGTTCGACAGATAATCAGCGTAGAAAACGGATTCTTGCCTATGTCATATTCAAATTTCCTCCGTGCGCCCCCGATCGTATTATTTTTGGCCGTTCGCTGAGCTGTTTTTTGTGCGTGCATAACACGTCCGTTTATTGCGATACACGTACCGTTCCAGGGCTCTTTAGGGTTTTAGCATGCGCTGAGCATTTTGCGAAGAAAAAAATGGGTGTTGCCATTCGAAAATTTCGAGTTTCTGTACCTATAACCATAACCGTGAACTCCAATTTGTTGCCGTTCACAGAATCCCGAGCTCATGCCTCTGAATAACTATATCTGAAATATCATCTCGATCGGTTAAACGGAACGGCCGCTAGAGTTCCATATATCGGCAAAGTTTTTTTATGACCACCCTGTATATGTCTAGGACAGTTTGTACAAGAGTAAAGTGAAGTATCCATCTTGTTGTTTGCTCAAAAACGTTCTTGAATAGTTAGTATATGGCTTTGAAGTACTAGATCAATTCAAGTATTTTTATTACGCGTCATTGCCTCATCTATTATAAATTAAAAAAAACTAATGAAATGTCTTTCTATGTTGCTATATTATTACAAAAGTGTTTCAAAAGATATTCAGCAACTGAAAATATACCTAAGACTAATCACTTTTGTATAACATGGTTTTCAGAAGTATTACGTCTTTCCCTCATAATTTTAATATGAGGGAATGATCTGAATCCATTTGTATATGTATTAAAGGGTAAAATAAGACAATCTAATGCAATAAAATACACATTAAAAAACTCATAAGAATTTTAATTACCGTAAGTAAAGATAATATATTTATAATTTTTATTATTTTCCAGGGAGAAGTTTAAAAAAGAAAAATTGTACTAATTCAAATAAACATTAACTCTTCTAAATGTTAATGCTTTATCTTTATTTTTTTAATTGACATAGAGTAAAAAAAAAAAAAAAAGATTATTTATTGACAGTATGACTTCTAAATATAATTTCTTTTCTTTTTTAACCCTTTCAAGGACGATGGTATGTTTATGAAACCACTTAATTTTAATTCCCAAGCGCCAAATTGGCACCAGACTTTTTATAAACATTTATCTATTTAACTTGAATATGAAATATAGTATATTTCTTATTTAAATATAAGTTTGGTCTTAAATTCCGGTGCCAATTATTTATTTGAACATTTTAGCAATGGAAGTGCTTTGAAATTAAAACATCACTAGAACTATGAGATACAGTTTGGTTCATACTATTTTTGGATAAATATAGCAAAAAGGTACTTGTAGGCTAAATTTTGAGGTTTTTGAGGCAATTTTATTTGGCCGCAATTAAAAAAAAAAAAAAAAAAAAAAAAAAAAAAAAAAAAAAAACAGTTACTTTTTAGAGAATGACCCATATATTATGTTTAGTATATATAGTCATATGCATAGCTGCCAACAACTTACGCTTTTTTGTACAACAAAACAGCTATAGTAAAATTTACCTTTTTAAATCGCCGTAATCTGCCGATTAAACAAGGCAAAATTTTCTATTAAAGTTTTGTGGTACAGAAAAGTGGAAGAGTTGGCAGCTATGCATATGTATAGAGGTAGGATTTATTAGGGAGCTTATTTTACAATACCGCCTTGAGTCCAATCATTATGCTTAAAATTTGTCAGCCACAACCGTAATCCTGTGAAGTTACCTTCCTTTTATTTGTTTAACCCCTTAATTCTCGCTCCCGTTATATTTAAGGGCTGTGTCTTTTACTTAGATCTTTTGATTCTCACTAGTTTTATCAAATAGTGTAATTGACTTAATTATGGTATCATTTTACCTGTCATTAAATAAGTTGAATATATATTTCTTTTCAAAAAAATGGTGCCAATGAGCAAGGGGTTAAAAATTGTCTGTCATTAAATAGCATAATTTTCTCTGTGCCTAATTTATTACAGTTTGATGGCCCACGGGTTTTTAAATTCTTACTCTAATTCAATGTTTCAGATGAGGGTGTGCTTACTGGAGGGGAAAACTTCCACCAGTAAATTTAAACATAATTTTTCATCTTATTTAAGCGCCATATCAATTCAGAGTTTTTGTGGAAAAATAAAGCAAACGTTTCTATTCGTTTGTACTGGTGGACGTTTTCCCGGCCGATATTCAGCTCCTATTTCCGATCCCTTTTGTTTTAAAATATTAATTTTAAACTTTGAAATGAATGGATAAACGCTTAAAACATTTTACTTTCCAATTGTATTAACGTTTCAAAAGAAGGTAGAAACAGGACATTGAAATTTTTGACGTTGCTGTAATCCAAAGATCAGAAATACTGTGTCAAAAGTACATGTTATTGCTTGAAAATTTAAAATTAGTACGATTTTTAAATATCGACGACCTCTGAGTAAAAAATCGCATTCTTATTCTTTAATTTGACACTATAAACAGTCAAGCTATACTAAGCCCGTATCTCTGCGACAGCTTGCAGTACAGTGATAAATTGGAATGCGGTGTTGCTTTTTTTCCCAAGACTATACACGTGATTTTTGTATTGTATTTCATCTTATTTGTTAAATTATAATTGAATCATTAATAGTAACTTAGGAAAACACGATCGAAGATGTACAAATTAATGAACCCCGATTATATGTTTATTTTTAAACCACGTACTATATTTAATGCCATTTTTTAAGCATAGAAATATTCCAGTTCATTAATCTCACAATTTTGCGCTAAAATTGAGTGAAATTTCTACTCAAAAACAATGATACGTATTATAAAATGTATTTTAAAATCGCTAGGGGATCGTACCCGGGCTTCCCGGGTTAAAGTATATAGGTGAAATCATTTTTTTAAATTGAAAACTAATAAATTTTTTAATTTCCATAATATTTTTAGATTGACAACTTACATTAAAAAAGCATTTTTCATATGGAAAATACGAATTATACAATCAAATAAATTTTTTTAAATTTATCAAAAGCGATATTTTCTTATTAGCCGCATGCTAAGAGTTATTTGCCAAGATTTTGCTACTTATGGCATCCTTTTATATTCTGATAATTTCAGAGCTTATACATGCCTGGTAAATTTGTGTTTTATTTATATTATTTTATTTATTTATTCATAGGGAATTTTTTTAATGGATATTAGCCGTAAGAAAATGATGAAGTCTGTATTTTGTTTTAAGGGCAAACGGATTAATCTTTCGTAATCGAGCTCCGCGCGATATAGATATATTAAAAAATATTTCATGCTTAAAAATTGTTTTTAAAACTATAGACAATCAGTAAACTGAGATGGACTTTGCAAAGTTATTCCATTAAAAAAAATCCTATTTGGTAATCTAAAAATTTAAATTGTATGATTATAAATATGTTAGATTTGCTGTTTTTTCAATATTATTCTTTTATTTGTTTATAAAAGAAGTATTAATTTCGTTAATTTGTCTTTCACAAATATGTTAGATCGGTGGTTTTTTTAATATTATTCTTTTATTTGTTTATAAAGGAAGTATTAATTTCGTTATGCAAAAATAGTCAGAAACAAATGCTGAAAAATATTTGTTGCTTTATGTGAAAAATGTTTATTATTATTATGTATTGAAACCGGCACGTGATAAGATAAACTTAAAAAAAAATCATGCTTAAAAATTATTTTAGAAAATATAATACATCAGTCAATTAAGATAAAGTTTTTAAACAAATTGCATTTGAAAGTAAATTTTTTCTCTATGCGACGAAAATTGAAAATGTAACGATGGTCAGAAGATTGAAAAATATACTTTATAAAGATACTCTAAATTTTTGTAAAACATTGCGTTTTATCAGTGTGTGATTTCGATTACATTATTTTTAAATGTGAACCATTTTCACCTGTGAAGAATTTCAAAGCAGCTGGGCTGTAAAAATGACGCACTTCTACAAAACATAATTCAGGTTTAAGAAATAAAATACACGTTTTTTTATAAAATGACGTCATTTGCATCCGCTAAAGCAATCCACTTTTACAATCCAATTTTAAACTTCGTCTATAGAAAAGTGTGCATATGACGTCATTATCACAGAATAACAGACAATATTCTTGACATAGCCCATATTTTAATTTTAACCTTTTTTTTTTAGGTTTTATGAGAAAATGGCAACAGAAAGATATCTCCTATTTTCGACTATTTTCCGTTTACTTTCAATGAGTTTCAATGAAATGAGGTACTTTTGTTGCCACGATAAGAAAAATGTTATTAAAAACTACAAAAAAATTAATATCTGAAAAATAAATTGAGATACAGTTTTCAAACAAATTGCATTTAAAAGAGTATTTTTTTCCTTATACGACGGTGTAAAAATTTAAAATGTGCGATGTTTAGAAGTTTAAAAATTTGCCGTAGCTATAATTGCAAAACCGAAATTTCAAAGTGTTGCCATTCGCAAAATGACGTATGCGTTACGCACAGATATGTTTGTCCTTTATAATATAGATATAAAGAAAACTTACTACAAGTAACTTTTTACAAAACTGTAACCAGAAACATTATATGGAGTTTCTTTCAAATATTAAAAAATTCTACCTTCTTGGTATACATCCACTTTACATCTAAGCATTCAAGAAATGCCCAGTATTTTCTGCTCCGGGCCGATGTAAGTTTAAAATACAGCTGCCAGACTTGAGAAGATGTCACTTTGAAAGCTACGTCTATTTGTCCGTTATGTGGGTGTGTGTTCTCGAAATTATGTCTGTTTAAGTCACTGTTGCCAGTGGGCTACTTCTTTTAAATTCAGATTTCTTGATTAGCACCACATTACTGAAATGATAAAATTTCCCATGTTATCGCCTAAATTAATACACCATTAAATAAGACGAATTTTACTATTTTAAAAATGTGTTGACAATCAAGAAATCTGAATATAAAAAAGTAGCCTACTGGCAACAGTGGTTTAAGTGTTGCCAGTTGTGAGGGACTTCTTTAAATAACATTCTTTAATTGTTACAGCCTTTCCTGGGATAATAATATTTCTATCATTAACCCTTTAACCCTCTAATGCCCATGGTAGCAAATATGCTACCACCACTGTTTCCAATTAATGCATTCTGTTAATGACCGTTCTGTTTTATTCCGCAAGTTTTTTATTGAAAACTTGTGGTAGTTGAGGAGAGTAGCGCTCATGTATCCGAAAAAAAATTACCTGATGTACGTTTGCAGGTAGCTTCTATTTGTAATACCGGCCGCAATGAGGCGCTAGTGTGCACTAATTTAATACGTACTGAACACGCTCAAAGTACAATCGCTCTGATTAAGACCGAAATATCATCCACATATAGTTTGTTTTTCGCTATTCACATGTAGCTACTCTGCTCATTTATCCCAATAAAATCTTTCCTCATGTTTCTGAAAATTCCTTTTATAAAAAATAATATTATTGCACAGGAAAAAGGATTTTCAAAAAACAACTTTACACATATTAATGAAAGCTTATATGATTTAGAAATTTTTATTTCCTTCATTGTAAGGAGAAACTGTATGAACAAATGAACATTAAAATAACATACGCAATGAATAATTTATTTAACTTTTGAAATACTAGTTTAGCGCCGTTTGCAGTCTGCAAACGGTTAATTTTAATGCCGAAATTAACAAATGGGACCAGAAATTCTTTAATACACTTTCGATCTCATAATATACGTATATAAAAAAAAAAACATTTGATTATTTAAAAAATAAATTTGTACTTAAACTGCGGTGTAAATTAAATATTTGAACATTTTTAGAGCAGAAATGCATTGCCCCTGAAAGATTTAATAAGTTTGTAAAAGTTAAAGTCAAATATTTGCGATTGAACTAATCGCATTTTTCAAGATATGCAATACTCTTTTAAAATGAGTTTGATGTGAAAAGCGGTTATCTTGATTTACATTACGTTTAGAATTCACGCTGTGTTTGTAAGATATTAAAAATATGTCGATAGAAACTTATAAAAAATTTACGTGATGTAGATTTTTCTATGAGTCGAATTCTAAAAATTAATGATAAAAGTTTAAAGTTGTAAATTAGTACTTGTACAAACTTTTAACTTGATAAACATAACACCGCAGTTTTATATGTATGTTTAATAACTATTACCAATAATGTTAGAATATGTCATTTCACTCTTGGAGGAATTAGTAGAAATATGTCAAATATCTCACAGCAAATTCTTCAATTATATTTAATTTGATTCCATATAATAGCTATATTTATATAATATTAATATTGAAAATAAATCTACAAAAATAAGGTATTTCGAAGTCTATTTATTTAAAAATTACAAAAAGAAATATCAATACGAAGAAAATAATTTAAAAGTGACATTCAATAAAAAAAGCAGATAGTGCAATAAAGATTTGTTAACACTTTCCAACGTGGTTAAAACGCGTTTATGAATTCGGTTTGCCTATCTGTTTGTCTGTTCGTGCTCTAACTTTCGTAAATATATTCCGATTGCCGTGAAATTGATTTACGTTATTGGGGTTTTCTATGGCATGTTTGGGATTGAAATTGAAGTATGTAACAGTTACGGTTCATTTACAGGATCACACAAAATAATTCCGTTACATTACGACCAATGGGTAGAATAGTGTGCGGTGTATTTTAATTATATACACTATCTTTAACAATTAATTGTTTAATTAATTAAACAATGACAAAAAAGACAAAGAAAGTTTATGTACAGTGGATGACTGGAGGAAATTTAATCTTCGTCATTAATTAAAAGTGCATATTTATCGCGTTTACCATTAGTGGAGTTGGAGACCTCTTAGTCTTGTAGTTCTTTTTTGTCTGGTGAGAAGAAATTAGTAAATATCTATGGCAGGAAATATTTTACAAAATGTGGTACAGATAGCATAAAAAATATAGTCCACTGAGACGTATGTGTCATAACCCGTAATTCAAGGGTTAACAAAGTGGTATACTTCTTGTGCTTACATTTCCAAAGAGACCATTATTTAGGATTCGAAAATTTCTTTTTATAATTTAAATCTCAGCCTTCGCAATCACCACTTTTAAACGTCGAATTTTTAATGTTTTTATGCGATTAAATAACACAAAAAATAATTAAAAAATGTGTACACAACATATATTACGTAACATTTAATAACATAAAATTACGTAACATAAAATAGTAACATTTTTTCAATTAATTATAATCTTATACAATAAAACAAAATCATGCTACATTTCATCAGCAACAAAATCGAAAATATTATAAATCTGTAAAATTCGTACACATCTTTTTTTTTTCTTTTTTTTTTTAAAACAGTGTAGCATAATGGATAGTCATTGTTCAAAATTTGAAATAATTTTTCTAAAATGGAAGGAAAATATAAATTCTGCATAATTGCGAAATGTAGAAATCGTGATTCATACTTTATCATAAATTTCCAGTATTTCGACATGATACATTAAATTAAATTTATAGATTTCAGACGGTAGGCTTTTAAAAATTATTTCAGAAGAAAATTTAAACTTGTTATATTTTAAAGTAAAATAAGCCCTTTTGTTTATTTATAAATTGATTAAAAATGAAATTTGATACAATTTTCACTGAATAAAAATCGGGAAATAAAAAATTTTTTCGAATACATTTGTTTTTACATGATCAGTGGTTTTCGTGTTTAATGGTTTACGAGCATCGAATACCACTACTTTTATAGTAATCTTCGCCTTATCCTATCATAGAAATATGCGGTTAAACAAGGTAACAAATAAATATATTAAATAAAATCTTCACTGACCAAAGGGCTTGAAATCAAAACTTTTTTTCTAATACACCTAATACTTTTTTTAACACAATCATAGGTCTGTCAGTCTTTACAGACATTGGAATACACTATTTTTTAGAGTTAATAACAAATATATTTAAATAAATTAAAATTACAGTTTCAGAACACTGGTAGTAATTTGGAAAAAAAAAAAAAAAAAAAAAAAAAAAAAAAAAAAAAAAAAACATAGCCTAGCAGGAAACTCTGATAGGGAAAAGACCAAATTCCTTAAAATGCCAGATTCTTTGAGTTAGTGTCGAGAAGAAAACTCAACTGTTCGTTTAATTTATTCCTTTGTTTGATTATCTGAGAACATATCGTCGGTACCATATTAAGCTATCCAATGTGAAAGCAGTGGGCTACTTTTTTTTAATTCAGATTTCTTGATAAGAACCATTTTTCTGAAATGCTAAACTTCCTCTTGTTTTCGCCTTAATTAATATTTCATTAAATAAGGTATAATAAGGCGAATTTTGCTATTTCAAAAAAGTGGTGGCAATGAAGAAATCTGAATTAAAAAATAAAATAGCCCACTGTTTTCACATTGGATAGTTTGACATGGTACCGACGATATATTATCAATAAATAAATAAAATTTACTATTTCAATAACGTTTAACACTAGAACGGCGGCGAGGGGTCATTTTGACCCTTGACGAATGAATACATGTCGATTCGAACCAGAAATTTTTTTATAATATAAGATTAATATATGCTGCACAAAAATAACTTAAATAAATAAGTAAAATAGTTTGAAATAAAAATTCTGATGTGAAATATTTTTTATAAAACTTGACTAAAATTTACCGCCGTTCTAGTGTTAAGAAATCAAGCACTCTGAATTAAAAAAAAAAAAAATAGTTCAAATGACAACACTAAGAAAGAAAGAAGGTTTTGAGAACGGGAAGCTCTTTATGCAAGTGTCGAGACAACAATTGAACTATTTGTTTAATTTATTCATTTTTAAAGAAAAAGTGAAAAGTGTTAATTACTTCGATTTGTCCGTACGTCTGTAAGTCTATATGCCCTATAACACTTGTAAATAGACACGGATTGCCCGGAAATTTTTGCGTGTTATTGATGTTTACCACAGCACGTTCCCTATTTCAAATGAAGTTAGTAGCATGTTTAGTTCATTTACAAGGATAGTCAAAAGTATTCCGTTACATTACGGCCTATTCGAAAAATTCATTTGAAATGATTTTTAATGATGTTACACGCTTTCAAGCATAATAAAACTTATATGCATTTATGAAGTGCAGTAAAATATATCATTTTGTAGAATATGCGGTGCAAGAAATATTTATTATTCATTTACACGGCCACTCAAAAGAATTCCATCACTTTACGGTCTATGGGAAAAAATCGTTTACGGTGTATTTTAATAATATTAAACTATTTTGCGCATATTAAAATTGATATTTATCACTGAAGTGTACTGCAAGTTTCTTATTATACAGCGCGGTGAGCACAGAATTTATCGTTCATTTACAAGGACACCCAAAAAAATTTGGCTAGAAGAGAAAATGAACAATAATTGAACTAGTGAAACCTACGAACAATAATTGCTGGAAGTGCGTTTTCAGTTGTGGTATGAGTTTTTAAATTTAAATATTTTTTAATTATTACTTGGTTTGTATACAAGCTATATATCATGTAAAGGGCTGCACAAATGTTTTCAACAACATCCGTTTATTGCCGGAAATTGCTGAGTGGAAATTTTCAATTGTGCTATGCGTTTAACTGAACGCTTAGCGTACATATCTGTAGATCATATAGAGGGATGCACAACAGAAAATCGTATATTTTTCCGACTATTTATGGTAATAGCAGTGAAGTTTTGTTATAGTATTCTGAATGTGTTGGAAAGTGTTTCATAATTAATGCTCTACGCATGATTTTTCGTTCTTGTTTTAAATTAATTGAGGCCATGTATAATCATAAGATAAACAAAATTTAAAATTTCATAAGAGTTGTAACATTTAAGTTTTTTTTAATTTAAAAAAATTGCTCAAATCACGAGAATGGGGTGGAATGGAAGAAGAGCCAGAAAACCCCAAACCTTTGTGCGTCTGTCTATCCGACAATTAAATTGTTCGTTGAATTTATCCATTTGTGATGATACTTCAGATTGGATTTTGACAACAACTATGTTCGCTTATCCGCTTTGCAAGAGATGGGGAAATTATATATATACAGGGTATATATATGCACAAGGAATAAACATAACTGAAGATTTCAACCGGCTAATCCACAAAATGTCTGAAATTAAGTCATCCAGAGTTGAATCCGCTACCGTAACTGTCGCAAATGTGTTCCATGATGCCCGTGGACCTAGCGGTCCCCTTATGTTCGTTGTTAGTTCATGACCGTTAACAAACGCAGGAATCGTACGGGTCCTGTAATTTTCCGTCAAGGAAATTCTTCGACACCAGTATTTTCTTATAGAAAATATCTCTTTCAATAATAAGAAATTTCGATAGTTTAACCTAGATACTGATATTTCGCCCGGTAAATTCCCAGAAATGTACGAATCCTGCAAACACGTATTTTCCTTTTACTTGTATTCTTGAATCGTTATTTTAATTCAAAGTAACAAAAACGGCTGATATTTTTAAATCCAGTTTTAAAAACTTTAAACTTTGTATGTTTGAGATATAAAGAAGGTAAGGAAATTGAGGAGACAGCCGATTTTTTTACAAAAATTCCGTCAAACTTATACTGTATTTCTTTGTTGTAACAAACTTATGTTATGATTCCACATGCTTATTATTTTTTTGTTATTATTGCTGCATTTTTTGAACTGTTATTTACAAATATCGCCTGTCCATATACTTTTGAGACGCACTGTACAATAATGTTAGAGATAGAGTAGGAACAACAAATACATTTTAATGGTTTTAAAAAATGTGAGCGTGAGAGGGCCATTGTTGAGTTACACATCGGACAGAAGAAGTTTATTTCACAATAATAAGGTGGGGGAGGGATGTTGAAGCAACGATAGTTTTCGAGAAATGTTTCATGATCGATTATTTATTATTATAATGATGTCACAACTATAGGAGAAACAGTTCATTTTACTTTTTAGCTCAAAGGCTATCAAAACTTGAGAGCTAATGTGCCCGCAGGATCTGTATGCATGTACGTATGTATGTATGTATGTACGTACGTAAAGCGATAAATCTTGATAGAAATATCCGATTTGCGTCAAACTTTTTTCTAGATTCATTATCATAAGGCGCTTCTCTGATTAGTTTTGGGGGTTCATTGGTTAAGTATAAAGGGGAGTTATGGGGGCTAATACCCCTCCCTTAAGTTAGATAAATGTGTTTTTCATGCATAATTATCAGATTTTCTTCAAAATTGGTATACCTGTTAATTCTGATAAGGCGCTTCCTGATTAGATTTGGAGTTTCATTGTTTAACTATAAAAGGAGATCGGGGGGAATACCCCTTAATTTAGATAAATAGGTTTTTTTATCCGATTGACTTCAAATTTAGTATACCGTTTATTATGATATCCTTTGCATGCTTTATTGTAGATGTTTAAGAGTGGATCCTAAATGTGGAATTCTAAGACCAATGTCAGACGGGCGTCTTTTTTGCTTGCGTATTATCTATGGCCAAAATACATCTTTTCAGATATAAAGAAGCTCTATTTTCCTTCCCTTGTGCCTCCGTGTCCATGTCCTCCTAAAGGTATCAGTTACATCATCAAAAAAAGCCAATGATTAAAATTTTATAGTAACAACTTAGTAGTCTATTGTTTTCAGCTTTATGAAACTTCTAAAGATGTCAGGAAGGATAAAATTGATCATTGGCCACAACATTAGATAAAAAAATCCCTGCCGGCCCGGCCTACAGGCAGAGGTAGATTTCTAAGTCAAATATACTAATTTCACAAACAAAAACTAAATCATGATTAGAGATAAATTCACTTTAACAATTTTATCTGGCCGCTTTTGACGAGTTTTTATTTCATTTTTATATAATAGCTGGTTTTATAAGAATCATGTTAGGGCGGCATTCAAAAAATACTTTTCCATGCTCAACAACTCGAAATTTTCTGGCATAATTCCAGATTCATTTTTAATATAAAAAAATATGAAACTTGCTGACGTGATTTTTGAAGAGATTTATAAGCGACCTGTGTTTTTATTTTTTGTTCAATTAATTAAAACTTGATATATAAACAATTATTTTCTCAGAAGAACAATATTTTTCGTTTCTAACACAATCGCTTCGGGAAATTCCGTTCAAAATGCCCACTTTGACATCATTTTTTGAAATATATTCTGCCTCTATCCAAAAATCGATCATTACAGTACATTATATAGTTTCTGAATAAGCGAATCTACCAATTAAATGCGTTTGAAAGCAAAAATGAATTTAAAAATGAGTCAGAAAATAAGCAGTTTGGATTTGAGTGACAATGATTTTTCCAACACAATCCGCTTCGGTAGATTCGGTTCAAATTGTCCTTTTTAACAGCATTTAAAAAAACATGTTCTGCCTCTATGAAACAATCGACCATTACGGTAGTTTATATAGTTTCTGAGTAAGAAAACGTACCAATTGGAAGCCTTTGAGAGCAAAAATGAATTGTAAAATGAGTCAGAAAATAAGCAGTTTGGATTTGAATACACCCTTACTAAGATGATTTTTTTTCGTCAACCGCTATTTATTTTTAATTTGTTTTGCTGTAAGAATTGGTCCTATCCAAAACTTGTCTGTATTAAGAAGATATATGATAAATTCATGGGAATTTTATATCTTTTGAATTGACGGAGTTATGGATTTTTTTCTTCTTCAAACCTCCTTTTTGTTTTCGTTTTTAATTTTTTTTTTGCGGTACGAATTGGTCCTATCAAAAACTAGTGAATATAAAAGTTGTAGATAATGTTAAAAAAATTTATAATAAAATTAATTGGATTTGATATCTTGAGAATTGACGAAGTTATGATTTTTTTCTCCCAAAACCCTATTTTCTGCGCCCCTTGAGCCCATTTTTAACTTTATCAAAAAACTGTGATACATAAATTTTTGACCCTATTTTTAGAAGTAATAAAAACTTTAAACTGATTTGATATGTACAAAAATTAAGAAGTTATGGGGGGTTTTCTGTTTTCACAAAACCCCTCCCTATTTCCATCCCCTTGGTCCGATTTTGCTCATTAACGAACTTGACCGAGATTTTATGGCCATTGATTTTATGCATCAGTTTGGAAGAGAATTACGAATTGGTGCAGAATTACGAAAGTTATCGTGTCCAGAAGTAAGTGATATATATATATATATATATATAGATAGATAGATAGATAGATAGATAGATAGATAAATAGATATATAAAGTTTTTTACTGAGGGTGGTTTTGGGTTCCAGGGGTCATGATCGGTGTAGATCTGCAAAAATTTTTCAGAAATTCCAACATAGGAACGATCCCAATAGGTAGTATTTCATACGAAATCTACCTAAAAAAGAAAGCTGTAAAGTTCTGGGCTGTATAGGTTACACTAGGGTAAAATGAATTAAGTGTTTGGTACCTCTATGTTTAAACAAAAACAATAAATCTTCTATTGGTTACTATTCATAACTTTGATAAATATTATTGATATAAAATTCTATGGTATTCTGCAGCATTGCCCGTATATTTATAGAGTATATTTTATTAGCCTATGATTTTTTCATTGTATTTTTCATTTCAATTGGTTTAAAAGACAGGATAAATATGGCTGCTTTTTCGCATTTTATTATATTTTTATTTAATTATATTTTTTTACAATACTTCTATTGTGTTCTGTATGAGGACTGCATATCTTCTTATTCATTTATAAATTAAAAATGATTCTATTGTAGCATCTAACTTCATAATAGATAACAATTTATGTATAACATTATTACATGCTGTCTTTATTTAGAATTTTGGTTAATATTGTTACATGACTTGTAAGTTAAATTTTGATTTAAAATTATAATAAATATATAGTATATATATATATATATATATATATATATACGTATATGCATATTGCATAAACACATATATGTATATAATTTTATTTTCCTAAGTGTATGTAAAGTTTTGTATGCATTTAAAATCTTATAATTTACAAAAAAAAAAGCAATAAAACAGCGCTAGTTGGCAAAGTTAAAAAAAAAATTTCTTTGGGGTTAATGCATGGTGTTGCCATTTGGCAACAATTAAAAAAAACTCCAAAACACTAAAAAATATAAGAGTGAAAATGTTTTCAATATTTTTCCTGTAATTTATGGCTGTCAAGGAAGCAAATATATTTTTTAAAGAAAAAATAATAAATAATGCATTAGAGTGTTAATATATAAGGAGATTTTTATACGTTAACACAGATATAACCGTTCTTGTATCCTTCAGAATATAATTCACCACGAGCGGGAGCGTCAAATTTAATTAACTTGCTCATTCTCATAATAAGCAGCTTTATCTCCTATTTCTTTTCTTTCACGCAATATATACAGAAATATTTTAACAAGATTTTTAAAGTAACTATAAATTTGTTTCTTTTTATAAGGATACATATTTTAAATTAAAGATTTCATAACAAGATAAATTTCGAGGATGATCAAATTTTCACAACAGATAACATTATTCAAAATGTTTGTATAGATTATGATGTAAATTTTCGAAGTTAATTAAACCAAGTTCTTCAGATTCTTTTAAAAACTGAATTAAAATGATCGGTGAAACTGTTAAAATATGATAATTAAAAAAATTTTTAATTAAAAGAGTAATTCAAAATTGCTTTAATATGTGTGACATTATGAGGCACTTCATAGACTTATTTAAATAAGATAATCATTTTAATTTTTCTTTTTGGAAAAACATTGCATAGTTTAAGTACTTATTTATTCAGATATTCTAACAGTTAACTAACAGCATTCTTGTCAATTCATTTTTTTTATTTTTCTAATTCTAAATTATCATTAATTATTGTAGCTATAAACATTTATTAGATAAAACAAGAAGGGAGATTTATAGATCAGCCGCAGATTATGATACAATTTCCAACATTTTCGAAATAGTGTTGTGAAATTCCGGTCCGTTTTATTCTTCATTGAAAATATATATTAAGTAGAAAAATTATTTATAAAATATTTGGCTATACATTTTATGTACTCGATTCGCATGTATTCGATTTTATTGTTTAACACTATATCATCTACATTTCGTGTATTCTCTATATTTTCTATACTTTTAACATAGAATATGTGTCCTCCCGAAGCTGACCACGGAGTCACGATTTTTTTAAATCCATTAAGGACCAGCATGTTTTACAGGAATATTTCTGTTCACACCATTTCTTGTTAAATACTAACTTTTACTTTAAGAATCATTGAAATGTGTTTGTTTAATAAAGCAAATTTTACATTTATTTGCTACTGGTATAAATAAAAAATTAAAAAAAAAATCAGAAATATAATGTTGCGAAAACGCAACGTCAGTCTTTAACCCTTTACCTCTTTATCAACCGCATTATGATCTACTGCAATTTTATTCATGTATTTTTTTTTTCAGTTGCTACAATGGAAATCAAAAGATAAACGTAAAAAAAAAATCGCTCATGGAAATTTAATTAATTAGAGGTAATTAATTAAAGTGGTACTTTAAAGTACAGTTCCTACACTATTACTAAAATATCGTAACAGAAAACCCACCATATGTTTCAAATGGCACCAGAATTGTGGCTAAATATTTTTGATTTAATAAGTATGTGAAATACAACCTTTTTCTTACTTATAAATATTTTTTTGGCAAATTCCTTTGCCAATCATTTACTTGAACACTTTTGCACTGAAAATGCTTTGCTCTTGAAAGGGTTTTATAAACGTTTCGATATTGTTAGCAGTCCTTTAGTTATGTGACGTCTACATTCCAGGGACAACATGTTCTCTCGCATCTCCACATATGCAAAATATGAATTTACATATGCCATTTCTAGCATAGCAAAAAAGAGCCGGTGCCACAATTTTTTCGATTTCCCTTAAAAAATAATAATGAAACAGAAAAGAAATACTAGGAAAATCATTACTACATTTTAGTAATTACATTTTAAAGCAGATGAAAACTATGGATAACTACACACTTTAAAAGTAAACAAGGAGCTTTTCTCCAACACGCAGTGTACTGACGGTACTTATAAGTACCACAGAGTAATTCAACTGTTAAATCAAATACATTCACCGTTCAACTAAAATAGCTAGTCAAATTGAATTCTACGATGATAATGAACATAAAAATTAATCCAACACAAAGAAACCAAAAATAAACAGTTTTTTAACTCCTTGAGGGGCGGTGCTATGTATTATATCCCACCTACGATTACTGAAAATTTGCACCAGAATTTTTTTATTAAACTTTACTTTTCTAGATGAGGTTGAAAAAAGTCATATAATTGCTTTTCTTTATTTTGTAATAAAATATTTGGAAGTTTCCAGTGTGAATTCGACATTAGAGAAACACAATTACTTGCCCCTGAAAGGTTTAACCCTCCGTCTACCAGACGGGTCCATTGGACCCGACAGGTACATACAAGATATTCATTCAAACCAGAAATTTCTTTAAAATAAACTAAGTATATAAACCAGACAAAAATAAGGTAAATAAATAAGTTAAATAGTTTTAAATAAAAATTCTGGTGTAGAACGTTTTATTAAAACTTGAATAAAATTCCCGGTAGATCTAGGGTTAAGAGAGCTTTGCATCGAAGTTATTTTTTCTTTCATTTGTTGAGAGTTACTAGTTGGGCTACTTTTTTTAAAATTAAGATTTTATTGGGTCGTTTGGTAAGTGGTGTCCATTTGGGAAAAACAATTCGTACCGGAAAATTCTATCTTTTAATTACTATACATTGATTCCGATATCTAAAGTCTGATAATTAACAGGCAAAATTTTCCAGTGCGAATAGATTTTCCCAAACGGACACGACTTTCCGAACTATCGAATATAATTGCTACTCCTTTTGTAAAATAGTATGTCTTGTTTTCATCTTATTTAATTTGTCTTTAAATGAGACGAAAGTTATGATTTCAAAAAATTGCTAACCAGTCAAGCGGATTAAATTTAAAAAGGATGCCAAACTTCATTTTTTTTTTATTGAAACAAATAAAGCTAGAAAAAAAAAGTACAGGGCTAAAACTGTTTCTGTTCGTGCTAAGGAACTCCAATAAAGTATTAAACAATAGGGAATTGAATAATACAATCACAACGCAAAAGTACAAATCTAGTTGAAAAATAAAAGTGGTACAATTTTTAATATGTAGACAACTTCCGACGTAGGAGTATATATTATGCATGACATTTTATAGTAGGCATTCCTTACAGTGGATTTGTACATATACATTTATACACCTATTTGCAGTAGAATAAGTAAAGGGTGATTTTTTTCAGAAGCTTTACTTTTTATGTTTGTATTACATTATCTCAATTTAATTCATTATTTTGATTAAAATTTGTTTGCTAACCTCTAATACATTTTACTTATCTCCCTGAAAAGAGATACTTTTAGATAATTGTAATTAGGAAAGTATAATCTATGTTACTTAAAATTATTGCATACACGCACTATTTTCTAAACCTAAAGGCATTTTTCTCATCGAAGCGGAAGGAGAAAGAAAAATATTCAAAAAGTATTTATTCGTTAAATCTTCAATCACAGAAAAATTTATTCGTACGCAGACATATAATCTGATAAAAACACACACTTGCCCATTAATTTAAGTAGAATGATGTATTTTGATTTTTCTCTCTAATTTTGTAAGAAGAAAAATCATTCAAGATTGTAATTTTTTAATCTTTTAGAAAAGTTTTTTTTTCGATTTACAATCTCTGTATATAAATGTGTTTCAAATTCAAAGGTTATGAATCAATTTTTTTCTTTAAAAATGTGCCTGTTCATTGAAAAGTATTTGTAGAATTATCCCTTGAATAGTTTTTCATAGGAATGTTTCGCTAAATTAATCTGAAAATTCTACTTTTTATTTTTGAAATTTAAAATTAATAATTTAATTTTTCATTAAAATAAATCAGGTTAAATATATTTTACATTAAAAAAAAAAAAAAAAAAAAAAAAAAAAAAAAAAAACATACTAGGGCGAAAAGATTTATTTTACTGGGAATGTATTTTTATACCAGTAATTTGTAATAACTTTTTCTAATATCTTTTCTTGGAAGATTTTTTCTGGCAATGACGCCATTGAGCCTGGCCATCACCGCCCCTGGAATTCTTGGCCTAAGCAAAGCCATATAAGTAAGCGTCCTATCTTAAATGGGAGAGGTAACCGCAAGATTAAAGGCGAGGTCACATCAATCAAGGTCGCACGCCACGTGGTGAACGGGGTTAAACTACAAGAAGTTGCCTAACTGTTTTCGTACTTCACACCACTAAAACTGTAAAGTTTTTTTTCACCTTGATTGATAGCTGAAATGTCTCTGACAAGGCGATGAAATCTTCGTGGTGTCAAGTGCATCTGGACGCCCCTCTCGCTACGCCATTATTTTGCAATAAATGTGGTAAGGTAATGTTCAGTTCCATCAGTGACTAAAGATTTAGAAAATACGCGCAGAAGGTAGATATCCTGTCATATATGACGTCACACTAAAAGCCCGCGTATGTGGATTATCACCCCGTCCACAAGATGGTGCAACTGTGTTAATTTACACCCGATTCCAGTATTACGTTTGTACGCTTACTTATATCGCTTTGGGCCTAAGACCCGGCACAAAAATGGCGGCTACCAAAGGCGGATTTTTTTCAGTGTGTGTACCGTCCTTTAAATTTTGGTACCAATATTTTTTTAAGTTTTTGCCGCTTTATTTTACTGAGAATAAACCATAGAACTATTAATAAAGAGGAACTGACATATCCATAAAATAGTGAAGCTTCAACTGCAACCGCTTCGCAGCGGTTGATTAACTACCACCAGTAAATTGATATAGAATTTATCTCCTTATTTAAACGTCTGCTTACGTCAAAATCTCACTGATAAATAACGGCAAAAATTGATATTATTTTTTACTGGTGGAAGCCATCCATGCGCTTCCGCCGTATTGTGGCAACCTAGACAACCTCCTTTCAGTATCAGTGTAAAAGATTATAATAAAATTGCGCAAACTGGCACATATAAAAATAAATAGAAAATTTTAACATATAATGAGATAAAATTTCCATGAATAAGATGCTTAATCAAGGGTACATTTTCTGTTCAAATTTACAGGTAGGAAGTTTGCCCTGCTGGCATTCAGAAACTATTGATCAGATGAAAAAAAAAAAACAAACAAACAACAACAAAAAAAAACAGTCACCATCTTTTGTCAACTTCCTCAGTTTCTTCACTTGTAACTCGTATACAGTGCACTTTATGTCTCCTACACTGTATTTCTAAATCAACTGATTAAACAACTCAAATAAATATTTTACAAAATACTGGTGTCTCATTTTAAAGGACCGTACATACATTAAAAAATATTCGCCTTTAACACCTTGGGGACGAGTGACACGTATACGTGCCGGAAATAGGCCTAAGGATCCTCGTTTATCCTCACCAGTAAACTTTTACTGTAAAATTTGCCTTATTTAATCCGAGCATTTTCCCGATTTGAATAGGCACAAACTTCTGTTTTTTAAAGCCGGTAGCAACGTAATAAACATTTCGTAAAAGGCTCTCGTCGCGAAGGGGTTAACAGCCTTCATTTTTGTGTCAGCGCTCAAACCTGGAATTCAGAGGGCTGTGCTGACCAAAGCGTTATAAGTAAGCGAACAAACTTAATGCTGGAATCAGGCGTAAATTAACATAGCTGCGCCACCTTGCGGACGGAGTGATAATTCACATACGCGGGCTTTTAGTGTGGCGCGTATTTTCTAAATCTTTAGTCACTCATGGAAATCAATTTTGTTTGCCACACTTATTGCAAAATAATCGCTTAGCTATAGGGGCATCCAGACGCACTTGACATCACGAAGTTTCCTTCGCCTTCTTAGAAGTACTTCAGTTATTAATCATGGTGAAAATAACTTTACAATTTTAGTGGTGTGAGAAAGAAACAGTTAGGTATCTACCTGTAGTTCATACTCCATCCGCTACGTGGCGCATGACCTTGATTGATGTGACCTCGCTTTTAACCCCTTGGGGACGAGCGACCAGTATTCGTGCCACTTAAGTTACTCAGAATCGGTGATTATTCTCACCAGTAAAATTGTATTCTAAATTTTTCCTTATTTAATCCGAGCATTTTCCCGATTCAATTAAGCAAAAATGTTTGTTTCAAAAATCCGGTGACTAAAGATTAAAAATTCAGTAAAAGACGCTCGTCCCGAAGGGGTTAATCTTGCGGTTACTTTTCCTATTTAAGATAGGACGCTTACTTATATCGCTTTGGTGCTGAACATCGTAAAAGACTAAAGTATTTCATGATTGATTATGGTATGATCTATTAATAAAGAGGAACTGACCTATCTCTAAAATTGTGAAGCTGCAACTGTAACCGCTATCACAGGGGCTGGTTACCGCCGAGGCAAACATCCTCCGGTAAACTTATATGTACAGTCGTGGAAAAAAAAAGTAAACACACCCTACTAACTCTTTGACAAATTATCGTACACGGACGTTACTGGCACCGAATGATTGTAAATAAAGTCTACTTTTAAATGATGTATATAAATTCTGCTTAGGAGGCCATCTACATATTAAAACGAACCCAAACCTCATTTTTTTCAATGACAATACCCAATTTTAACGAGATATTTCAAATCTTCGGTTCAAACTATGCCCATACACCAAATTTCAAGTCATTTGAATCATAAGTTTATGAATTATAAACATTCAAAATTTAGTGCATCTAATGTTAAATTACATTTTCATATATTTATTTATATCTCCTGAAATTATGCTCCTAATGTGCTAATTTTTAGTGTAGCAATAATACTAATGTGCCCAAACATAAATACGCTGAATTTGCAATTTTTATAATTTTATTATATGAATTATGAATTATGAAATTAATATTCGAAAAAATTATGAATTGCAACCCACAATTTTTTTGATGGATTCAGTTTTATTAAGTCCTGCTTTATGAAAATCCGAAATTTCACATTTTTCTTCCAAATAGTTTTCAAATTATGCTTAAAAAACGGCAAAATGATGTTTTAAGGGGCCGTCTATGATAGAAGTGAGTAGATATTTCGAAATTTCTTCTGCTTCCCGTTGTCTAACAGGCTTCATTGACTGCTTAAGATGCCTTGATCAAGAAGGAGGCTCTGTCGGTTAACAATCGACTACGGAACTTCAATTTGGATACAGCCCTTAAAATACGCACGTTTTATAATAATTAATTTCTCGGAAACTTATGATACGAATTGCATAAAAATTGGTTTTTAGGCTAATTGAAAGGTGTAAAGTTCATTTATGCTGTCAGAATTGGGTATTGCCATTGAAAAAAAATGAATTTATGGTTTGTTATAATATGTAGATGCCCCCCTAAGCAAAATTTATATACACCATTTAAAAGTAGACTTTATTTTCAATCGCTCGGTACCGGTAACTTTCTTCTACGATAATTTGTTGAGGAGTTAGTAGGGGTGTTTACTTTTTTTTTCTCCACGACTTTACATTTTCTCCTTGTATAAACGTCTTATTAATGAAAAATTTCAATCAAAAAAATAGCAAACAAATATATTCATTTTTACTGATGGGTTTTTACTTCGGTGGTTCTCAAGCGATATTGTGAACCTTTAGACAACCGTCTGTCAGTGTCAATGAGAAATATTATAATATCTGACAAACGGTCGCCAGTAAAAACAAATAGAATTTTTTTTCCGTATTTACTTTTACCACTGTTTCCGATCCTTTTCGTTGTGAAATGTTAATTTGAAATTTTAAAATTAACGGATAAGCACTTAAAACATTTTGTTTTATAACTGTATTAGGATTATAAATTAAGGTGAAAGAAAGACTTATAACTGCTTTGAACTGCTGTGATCCTATGATCTCAAAAACTCTGTCAAAAGTAGTTATTATTGCTTGAAAATTTAAAGTCAGTACGATTTTCAAATTGTCGACGACCTCTAATTAAAAATCAGCGTACTTATTCGCTAAGTTGACACTGTATTTAATCAAAATATAACACGACCATCTCTCTGCGACAGCTCGCAGTGATGAATTTGAATGGGGTATTGTTTTTTCCCCCAGGACATGTGATTTGTGTATCGTATTTCATCTTATTTAATCAATTATAACTAAAACATTAATAGTAATTTAGAAAAAACACAATCGAAGATGTAAAGATAATAAACTATAATTATCTGTTCATTTTTAAACAGCTTAGTATATTTAATACGTTTTTTTATAAATAGAGATATTCGACATCATTAATCTCACTATTTTGTGATTAAATAGGAGGATATTTCTATACGAAAAAATTGATAAGTGTTATAAAAAAATTTAAGAAAATTGAAGTAATATGAAGAAAATTTACTGTCATCATTTACAATACTTGTAACCAGAAACATTATATAGAGACTGTTGGAAATATTAAAATATTCTGCGGGTAGGTTGTATGCAGGATTTTAACGTTAGAGCTTTCAAGAAAAGCCCAGTACATTTACTCGGGCTGACGTATGTTCAAAATACAGATAGCAGGCTTGCGAAGGGTTATTTTGAAAGGTACGACTGTTTGTCCGTGCTGTGACGGTGTATACTCAAAATTATATCTGATCAAGTGCTGCCAGTTTAGCGAAATGTGAGTGTATAAGCATTTTTTTGTCCCCACCACCGTCCAAGATATGTTTTTTTTTTTTTTTTTTTTTTTTTTTTTTTTTTTTTTTAAGATGCTTTTATCATTTTAATGCAATTTTGAATCTATATTTACTCTTTCTCTGATATATATATATATATATATGCATACATATTTAACGCCCCCAATAACATCATTGTAGCTTTTCTTATGTATTTCAATATGTAATTTGGAGTGTAAGTATGTAAAACAACAATGGTATTAACGTATAGTTAAACTATATTAAAATTTGCTACATAAACCTGACTTTCTTGTAAATTATATTCCTTCAAAAATTTATCGGAAAGAACATAAATATTTCACCTTAAAATATATTAAACAATTTTGAACATTTTACGAAAAAACAAAATATTTTACCCTATGTAGGTTGAGTGGGAACAAAAATCATTGCTTCACCAACTTTTCTCCAATTTATGGTTCAGCTTTTCACCAACTATAGCTATACGTTTCACTAATTTACAGTTAAACGTTTCACCAATTTGTGGTTCAACCTTAGAAGCATATGTTGGAATAATCTTTAACCCCTTGGGGACGAGCGACACGTATACGTGCCGCAAAAAGGCCTAAGAATCCTTGTTTATCCTCACCAGTAAAATTTTACTGTAAAATCTGCCTTATTTAATCCGATCCTTTTCCCGATTTGAAAAGACACAAGCTTCTGTTTTTTAAAACCGGTAGCAAAATAATAAACATTTCGTAAAAGTCTCCCGTCGCGAAGGGGTTAACCCTCTCGTTGCTCACGAGAGACTCACCCGAGATTTTATCGGAGATGCATTTCCCCCTTTTTAATTAACCCTTCTTGATAATTCACACCAGTTATTTTTTATTGTAAATTTTGCCTTAATTAATTGGAACATTTTCCCGATAAAATTAGATAAAAATTTTTGTTTTGAAAAAACCGGTGAAAAAGGAATAAAAATTCTAAAAACGTAATTTTTGAAGCTAATTTGGTAAAATAATTACGCAGCGAGAGGGTCAACCATCTTATGCTGGTTGCTACTGAAGCACCAAAATTTGTTTCAACGATGCATCAAATTTTTAGTGATAATTTTTAAGATAAGATTTATGACTTATTATTAATCATTATAATACTATCACAAATACAGGAGAAACTGTTTTTTTTTACGATTTTTAAATATTACGTGCTTGGGGAACAATGGGGAAAACTGCAGTGAATTTGGAGAATTTATGTAGCCAAAAAATATTTATTACTTAGAAAGAAAAAAAAAGAAAAAATGAGGGATATGAAAAGAAAAAATAATACAATAAAAAAAATAATAGTTTTAACGAATAAAAATTTCAATCATGGTACAGCAGCAAAATGGACATAAAAAAAAAATTATATTGTGTGGGGTATTTAAATGACTTTTTAAAGCTGAAATGCGCCAAAAAGGGGCATTATTCTCATCCCTTCCAAAAGTATTCAGCTGTTAATCCTGTAAAATGTAAATAAATTGTAAGAATAAAATGAAATTTCTAATTTGTAATTATTTACTCCATAATTGCATAATTTTACGCCTTTTTTTTTACTTATATTTTTTAGAAAAGAAAAAAGAAAAATTTGGCTTATTTAATCATAGATTCTCTGTATTAAATAAGGTAAATTTCACAATAAAAAAATAGTCATATCAAAGCCTAATTATTGGGATGTATGTTTCTGCGAATTTTCTTTAATTCTAAATGCATGTTTTTTTTTTTAACTAAAAGTTCAATATATATATATATATATATATTATATCAAGGTTCGCAAACGCCTTGGAATTTCCAAGGACACTGACACCACTATTAATGACAAGAAAATTTACATTTAATTTTTAAAGCACAGAAGTCATAATCCCCGCCTTTATTCACAGATTTTGCAATATTTTCCTGCAGTCAAATACTTTCAAAATACTGTTAAAATTTAGTGGTAAAACTGTGCGAACCCTGATATGTATATATAATTAAAATGGAATCACATGTGAGAAAACAAATGTAAAAATAAATGAAATCAAAATAATAAGCACAAGAGACTGAAAACAACCCCACAATACACGAAAGTGTATCTATTTCATATCTGCTAATTTGTATGTTTTTTATACTACAATTTGAAAGTAAAGTTTGCCTAATTTTAACGTCAAAATTTAACGATTTTAAGCTATTAATGGCAAACCTTTCCATTAACTTTTGTGGTTACGAAAGTCTGTACCAAAGCGTTATAAGTAAGCGAACAAACTTAATGCTGGAATCAGACGTAAATTAAAACAGTTGCGCAACCTTGTGGACGGAGTGAAAATTCACATACGCGGGCTTTTAGTGTGGCGTGTATTTTCTAAATCTTTAGTCACTCATTGAAAAATAACGGCGTAGCGAGAGGAGCATCAAGATGCACTTGACACCACGAAATTTTCTTTGACTTATCAAAAGCTTTTCAGTTATTAATCAAGGTGAAATAAACTTTACAATTTTAGTGGTGAGAGTAAGAAAACAGTTAGGTATCTATCTGTAGTTCACACCCCGTCCGCTACGTGGCGCATGACCTTGATTGATGTGACCTCGCTTTTAATCTTGCGGTTATTTCTCCCATTTAAGATAGGACGCTTACTTATATCGCTTTGGTCTGTACAAGTTAGCAGCTATGATTATATATATATATATATGTTAACCAAAACCAAAACTCATGCTAATACGGCGCCAAAGCGTCTCACATGAAGGTAACACTAAAAAATAATATAGCTGTAATAATAATCATGATGTAAATTTTCGAAGTTAATTAAACCAAGTGCTTCAGATTAAAAAAAAAAAAAAATGAATTAAAATGAACAGGTAAACTGTTAAAATATGGTAATTAAAACAATTTTAATTAAAAGAATAATTCAAAATAGACTTATTATGTGTGACATTATGTGGCACTTCACAGATTTATTTAAATAAAATAATCTTTTTCATTTTTCTTTTTGTAAAAACATTGCACAGTTTAAATACTTATTTATGCAGATATTCTAAAAGTTATCTGCCAGCTTATTTTTCCTTTTTCTATGTCTAAATTAGCATTAATTTCCTTAATAAATAGTGCTATAGGAGCTACAAACATTTATTAGATAAAACAAGAAATGAGAATTATACATGAATGACAGACAATTTGTAACATTTTCGAAATAGTGTTGAGAAATTCCTGCCCATTTTTTACTTTCTTCTATCTTTACAAGAAGAAAGTATTGGATTCATGAAAAATTTCGAATTCCAGTTTTCGACGGATTTACACGTTTTAGGGGTCAGAGAATCCAAAAAACATGTTTTACAAAATGTCTGTCTATGAGTCTGTCTGTCTGTCTGTCTGTCTACTGTGTGTATGTGACACAAATTTTGTGGGCGCTCTATCTCAAGAACTAATGCACGAAATTTAATAAAAATTTATATTCAGTTATTCCCTAATACAAATTGATGCTGATTAGTTTTTGGTGTAAATCGTTCCACAGGTGGCGCTGCTATGCTGCATTTTTGACGATTTTTGCAATTGCTCTATCTCAAGAACTAATGCACGGATTTTGATCAAAATTCAGATTTAGTTATTCCTTGATATTAATTGATGCTGATTACGTTTTGATGTAAATCTCGCAACAGGTGGCGCTGTTATGATGAATTTTGCAGGATTTACAGGATTCCCCCAATAACTCTATCTTAAGAACTAACTCATGGATTTTCATCAAACTTCAGATTCAGTTAGTCCTTGATATGACTTGCTACTGATTATGCTTTGGTGCAAATCGCCCAACAGGTGACGCTTCTGTGCTGCCTTTTTCACGATTGCCTCAATAGCTCTGTGGAATATTTTGCAGATCCTTTGAGCGGGCCTCTCTTAGCCAGACGGCGGGCGCCGCGAAGGATCACGTGACCTTCGAGAGAATTGATATTTAAAAAACATTTTTTCTTTCTTGTTTCTTTTTTTAGTTTAGTTTTGATGTAGTAATGACAAAAGTTGTATGCAGCAGGTCGACTGCATATATGTTTTATTGTCTTGTTCTTCTAATAGAAGAAATGTTTGTTTTGATTTTAAAAAGGGAAATTTATTTTCGAATATGAAATCATGCTATTTTCTTGGCTTCTTTATAGAAGAACATAATTGCTGAAATTTTAATATGATTATCTTGGATTACCAGTGAGGAATAACAAATATTATTCAAATGTTTTCGTTGTATATAGTTTGTACATATTTAAAAGTGTAAATAGAATTTTCAAGTTTTTAATCATCATGTGCTTATTTATTCAATAACACCTGCGCCACTTTCAGTAATGAAATATGTTTAATGACTTAAATATGATTTTACACGAATCGTGAATTCTACAACAATGCTCTCCCAATAAGAATATTTTGAATTGTGATAACGTGAAATTTCGTGAATATCATGAAGATTATTCATCATTCTTTGATGCCTCAAGAACCCGGAAAAAGGTAAGAAATACCTTTATTATTCTGCATGACTATTGACTATTGATTTATTGAAAATAAAGCTTTTTCATGATAATTTATTTTGAAAATTGACTTAAAATTTAAACATGGATAAACCAGAAAAACTTAAAAGCAAAAGAGCTACTGTTCGCGCAGCAGTTAAAAAATGTATCACAAAATGTGATATATTGTTATCTGTTGATACTGATAAGACTGATTGTGATTCTTTAATGGAATTATTAGAGCTCGTAAATGAAAAGGAAGCTATACTCAAGGAATTATATCCCGAAATAGATGAGTTAATTCAGGAAAAAACTGAATATGAAAAAGAACTAAAATCGGTAGAAGAATATTCTGAAAAAATATCAAGTTTTAAATTTAAAATTAACCCTCCGTCTACCAGACGGGTCCATTGGACCCGACAGGTACATACAAAATATTCATTCAAACCAGAAATTTCTTTAAAATAAACTAAGTATATAAACCAGACAAAAATAAGGTAAATAAATAAGTTAAATAGTTTTAAATAAAAATTCTGATGTAGAACGTTTTATTAAAACTTGAATAAAATTCCCGGTAGATCTAGGGTTAAGATGAGGCTTAAAAATGTAAAATCGAAACTGAACCAAAAGTTTTACTAGAATCAAGTAACGGTTCAAAAATCGGTAGTAAACCAGTTTCGGCAGTGAAGCTGCCTAAACTAAACATATAAAAATTTTCTGGTGATGCAAGCCAGCTCTTAGATTTTTTTAATTTATTTACTAGTGCGATAGATTCAAACGAATCGTTGTCAAAAATTGAAATCCTTGTTGTCTGGACCTGCATATAATATTGTAGCTGGTCTTGAGCTGACCTGATCATGTAGGACTAAATTGTTCGACATTCACTGATGGACAAAAACGATATAAATTAAAGAAAGAAGGTCGCTGTTACAAATGCATTTATAAGTTGCATTTATCCATTAATTGTAGAACAAAAATTAATCCTTGTACCGAATGTGGTAACAACACCCATAGTCATTTGTTTTGTTTTAAAGAGACAACAAAAAAAATCCTGAAAAATAAAAGAAAGGTGCAATTGTATCTATGATGTCAGAACCAAAATATAAACAAAATAAAGCAGCATTATTGCAGACTTGTACAGTTTCTGTGTCTGCTGGTAAACAATGCTTATTGGCTCGCGTTTTATGTGATAGTGGTTCAGAAAAATGCTTCGTGAAGAGACCTCTTGTACAAAAATTAAAATTGAAGCCATTGCGAAGAGAAAATTTATTAGTTTATCCTTTTGTGCGGAGATCCTTATGAATCTTGTTATCAAGTTGTTGCGCTTGAATTATCCAGTGTTGTGCAACCTATTAACTCGATAAAGATCGAAGCACTAGTGGTTGATAATATAACTGGAGCTTCTGTAAAAACCCTAGAACCAGAACTTCTAGATATAATGAGAACAAGAGGGTTTAAGCCTGCTGATACAGGTCTTGAACAGGAAATAAATATTTTGCTAGGGTCTGACTTTTGGTGGAGAATATTAAAGGGAATCGAGGGAAAATTGACAAAAGGATTATACGTTCCAGAAACTATTTTCGGTCATACGGTGCAAGGGCAGATAGAGTCGAATAAAAAAGAAGTAGCTTGTTTGCGTATTTCAGTTGAAAATATAAATACTCAAATGAAAGCATTTTGGGATCTGGAAGCAATTGGCATTGCTGAAAGCAATGAAAAGAACATTACCGATCATGAGGTAATAAAAGAATTTAAAGAAAATTTAAAATTCGTAAATGGGCGTTATGAAACAAAATTATTGTGGAAAAATTCTCGTGAATTGTTTAGAAATAATCTTGAAGTAGCAAAGAAGCGGTTTTCTAGTTTAGAAAATAAATTCTTGAAAAACGATTCTTTATTTAACGAATATAACTCCATTTTGCTAAAGCAGTTTAATGAGGGTGTAACAGAATTGTGCACCGAGAATGATTCTAATAATTCCTATTACATGCCACACCGTTATCCGACCTGTTATCCGAGACGATAAAACTATGACAAAAATGCGCATAGTCTATGATGCTTCTTCCAAATATGGTGATTCTCTATCATTAAACGAATATTTGAATCCTAACTTAAATCCTAATACTTTAGACATAATTTTGAAATTCCGTTTACATAAAATTGCTTTTTCGGCTGATATTGAAAAAGCTTTTTTTGCAAATATCTGTAGCCGAAGAAGATCGCAATTATCTTAGCTTCTTATATTATGAAGATAAAAACATAGTACCCTATAGAATGACCAGAACTACTTTTGGTGTCACCTGCAGTCCCTTTATCCTCACTTGTACTATTAAGCACCATATTAATAAATATCAAAATTCTCTTAAGAAAGCGTTTGAAATCCTAAATTCTTCTCTTTATGTTGACGATTTGCTTTCAGGAGAAAACGATGTTGTAGAAGCTTTTAAATTAACTAAAGAAGCTGTTGATATTTTGGAAGAAGAGGGAATTAAGTTAAGAAAATTTGATATTAATTCTGATGAACTTAGGAAAAAATGGGTTGACGAAAACATCCCTATTTCGATTTTCGAACCCCCTAATACTTCTCTAAAAGTTTTAGGACTTATCTGGAACAATACAGAAAATAATTTGGGACTAGAATTACGACCATTGTTAGCAAGTTTAAGCAATGATTATTGTACAAAACGAAATGTTTTGAAAATTGTAGCTACGTTGTTTGATCCAGCCGGATTTATTGCCTCTTTTGTTATTCGTGTCAGATGCGTTTTACAGCCATTGTGGTTAATGGGAATATCATGGGATGAAAGTTTTTCTGGTGAACTAGAAAATAATTGTCAAAATTGGCTTTCAGAAATCCCTGATCTCACACACGTGAAAATTCTTCGACAGTATTTCAACAACCTGGTCATGGAAAAGAACCATCTCCTTTTACTCCTGCACATTTTTTAATCTGAAATCGTATCTTGTGTTTACCTACCATGAAAGTGAACGATTTAATTCTACCAGCAACGAAAGAATCTTTAGTGAAACGCTTTCGTTTACGTGAGACTCTTCTAAATCATTTTTGGAAGCGTTGGAAAAATGAGTATCTTCTCAACTTAAAATCTGCTCACTAAACGGACCAGAATAAAACTTCAGATTTTAAAGTAGATGGTGTGGTACTCGTACATGATGAACACTTACCCCGAAGTTTGTGGAAGTTAAGAAAAGTTACTAAAACCTTTATGAGCAGAGACGGCAAGATAAGATCTTGTGAATTGAAAACAAATAATTCATTTATTAAAAGACCTATTAATTTGTTGTACAATCTTGAACTCAGAGTTAAAAAAAAAAAAAAAAAAAAAAAAAAACTTTTATTTTATTAATAGACTCAAAAACTCTCATTGACATTTGACTTAAAAAAAAAAAAAAAAAAAAAAAAAAAAAAAAAAAAAAAAAAATCTTGAACTGTTTTTGTTATTGACTTTTAAAAACTTTTTATTTTTTTTTCACTTAAAAAAAGATGTTTCATGTTTGATAATATTTCTAATTTTTAGTTTAATTTTTGTATTGAATATTCTAGAAAAAGTTGTATAGCTTTACATTGTTCTTTCTATTTTTAGTAGCAGAAACCTGTTCGCAAATTTTTTTAAATTGTTTTCTTATTTTATTGAAGTCCAGTATGTAAGTATATATTTTGATTTGCATTGTATTTATGTATAGTGTAATTCATGATTTTAATTATAATCCCCATTTTGATGAACCCATGTTCATCGGGAGGTGTTTGTGGAATATTTTGCAGATCCTTTGGGCGGGCCTCTTTTAGCCAGACGGCGGGCGCCGCGAAGGATCTTGTGACCTTCGAGAGAATTGATATTTAAAAAACATTTTTTTAAAAGCTCTATCTATAGAACTAATGGACGAATTTTCATCTAACTTCAGATTTAGTTATATGTTGACACAAGTTGTTGTTAATTAGGTTTTAGTGTTAATCACCCAATATGTGGCGCTGCTATGCAGGAATTTTCACGATTTTCGCAATAGATCTCAAAAATCTATCTCAAAAACTAATGCACGGATTTTCTCCAAACTTCAGATTCAGTCAGACGTTGACATAAATTGTTGACATAGGATTTGGTATAAATCACCCAATAGGTGGCGCTGATAGGCGGCATTTTGCTTCATTTAGACGATTTCAGCAATAGTCATATCTCAAGAACTAATGCATGGGATTTCACATCATTAGAATCCTCATGAGATTCATAGATTGGCATTTAATTTTGGCAGTGTGATAGCGAATTTTGAAGTATTAACATGCATGAGATAGAAGAAAGTTTTGGGATTGGTACATCCGATTAGTTCTTCATTGAAAAGATATATTTAAGTACACGAATTATAAAACATATAATTCAGTATAAATTACATTTTCATGATTTATCATCCGAAGCATCCACGTATTCGATTTTTTCTTTAACACTATATAATCTATTGGGTCGTTCGGAATGTCGTGTCCGTTTGGAAAATTCAATTCGTACCGGAAAATTCTAGCATTTAATTATTAGACATTGATTCCGGTATCAAATATCTAATAATTACCGAGCAGAATTTTCCGGTACGAATTGATTTTCCCTAACGGACAGGACTTTCCGAACGACCCAACATATCATCTTTTTTTCTTCTAATATCTATAATTTTCTGTATATTTCCTATAGAGCATGAACTAACCTAAACGGACCTTAGTACCTCATACCTAAGCGGAGTTACATAAAAAAAAAGTCTTCATCTTATATAGATGCTGAATTTCTATCATTTAATTAGACGATTATTATTATTATTATTATTATTACCTGTTAGTAGCATTGCGAGATTTTTTTTTTGGAAAAAAGCAGTGTCATAAAGTAATAATATGTAAATAAAAAAACTTTAGACCGAGTCTTTTTTTTTTAGCACTTTGCATTGTAAATATTTTCCTTCTGTCTTAGAAATTGGGCTACATTCCTCGAAATTTAAATTTCATGATTGCTACCACTTTGTCTTATTTTCGCGTTACTTAATTTATTATTAACCCTTAAATACCTGATTTTTCAAAAATCATTGTAATAATGTTTTTCGACTATCATTTTTTAAATAAATCATGGGAAAAATACTTAAAAAAATAATATTTTGTTTTAAGTATGGGTTACGGCTAAAAAACAGTTTGTTACTAATCGGCAATACTGGTCTTTAATTGAAAAAATTATTTTCCTTTATAAGATTTTATAATATTAAACACAAAAGAATTTCAGGAACTATAATAAGAAATAAATTTTACTTGCTCACTGCAGAACAAAATAGGGTATTTCGCAAGCTTCCAAACAAAACAAAAAGAACATGTAGCAACAATTGAAAAAATAAATCTATCTTTATTCTTATTCAGCACAAGTGTTGCCATCTACATGTTGAAAATCGATTTAATAATATTTTCAGAATGTATTTTATTGGCAACATTAGGCATTATAGCTGCAATATTATTCTAATAGTATTTTAGAAGCCTAAATTGGGTATGTTGCCGAAAAGCAACACCCGGCATTTACGGGTTAATCTAGGAAAATATTATAATTAAAAAAAAAAATGGTTAGCAACCAGCATTCTTCCAAAAAATGATTTATCCAACTGAATATAGCTAATAGATTTTCTAAATTAAATTAAAGTATCAACAACCACAGATGTAAGAAATACTGCAATAACTATTTTATGGATAAAATTATATTTTTGATCTAAAAATATACAGAAGGCTAGCTGGGATCTAAGTGATCATGGTGTGACGTATTTTTTGACGCGTCGAGTTCTAACCCTTTTGCGACGAGCGTGGCGTATACGTGGCGTATTAAGCAGGGCTCCAACGTGCTCCTTTTTTTTATTATTATTACTTTTTCAAAGAAAACATTTCTTTTTAGATTTATTTTCTACATTTTACAGAAACTTTCTCTAAACGCGTAGTTTGTTAACCGACCACGAAATTTTAACTATTCAAAAAAGGGATAAACAGGACAGTGTCCTCAAAATTCTTGACTATTGCTATTGCTAATTTTGAACAGACAATTTTGCTTTATTCAATAGAAAATTTTCTGAAATTAACGCTTTGCACTCGTATGTTTAACTGACTAGACATAATCTTTCTTTGCAAAATTTGTTCTTTGCACCAGTAATAAAAGAAAATAGAATTTGCCTTATTTAATTAGAGCATTATTGAAATTGTTTTAAAAAAAGAAAAAAAAGCTACATTCTTACTATATTGGTATACAGGGTGCAAAGGAAGGTCCCTTTAACCTGAAAATACTTGCGAACGGAGAGAGCTACAGCTGTGCAAGTGTGAAACAGTATAGTAAAGCGACTACGACCGATTTAACAACAGCAGCGTCCAAGTGCAGCGTCAACAACAGCAGCGTCCCCTAGTGGCGAGATTTGAAAGATAGCTATTGCAAATAGAATACGAAAAGAGAATACGAAAAGGGATAGAGCAAAATTTCCAATTAGAAAGTTTTAGAGCATCAATTAATTAGCACGAAACATCATTTGTTTTACATGGATAAGATAAATCTCGCCTGTATACCAAAAAAATTCTTGAAATCGACTGACCATTTTGTGTAAACGTTTGAATGGAATAGGTAAGTATAAAGAAATACGCACAATTTATGGTATAAATACGTACTTATCTCAATACATTTTGATAATATCACACACAAAAAAACAAAAAAAGACAAACTGTCTCACAGTGATAAAAATTTAACATTCAGTATATTTGAAAAGTTCGCCATTGCTCACGATACAAGTTTGTATTCGCGAGAGTAATTCTGCATGCAGATTTCTCAACATGGAACGTCTATTGCAAGCCTCTTCGACGACATATTCTTAAAACTTTCAAGGGTGGTGGCTAGACGGTCTAGCTACCTAATTTTAATTCCAAATCTGACAATTGGCACCAAGAATATTTTAATAAAATTTTGCTTTTGTAAAGAAAGTGCAATTTTTGCTGGTTTTTATTTCCTAAGAAATTCGTTTGAATATTCTGGTGACAGTCAATTATTTCATCAGTTTACGAACAGAAATATTCTACCACTGAAAGGGTTAATGTAAAATTTTAAATGCATTGGAAATTAAATTTTTACAGACGTTACAGCACAGTACAACGTCACAATCTGCAACTGTGCACTGCTTCATTTCAGACATATGAATATGGAAAGTAGAATCGTCGCTCATCGATTTGGGACATTTTTGGGTATACAGGCGACGATTATCTTATCCGTGTGAACCAAATGTCGTTTCGTACTAATAAATTAATGCTCTAAATCTTTCTAATTGGAAATTTTGCTCTATCTCTTTTCGTTTTCGATTTTCAATCGCTATCTTCCTAATTTTGTCACTAGGGGGCGCTGGTGTCGTTTGCATTTGGTCGGAAGTAGTCGCTTTCTATACCGTTACCTCACTTGCATAGCTGTAGCTCTCTCCGTTCGCAAGTATTTTCAGGTTAAAGGGACTTTCCTTTGCACCCTGTATAGGAGGGGGAAAATATATATGGCCCTAAAAAGTTTTTTTTTTTTTTTTGGTTAATGTGGCTTTGGTACCTCCTTTCAGTTCTTCCTGCCCAAGCTTGGCGAGAGTAACTTTGAACAGTGCCAACTCTTAACTTTTCCTCTCATTTTAATCATTTCATAGTAGTTTTATAACTACAGTTAGACCATTTTAAATAATCTTTTAAAATATCTTCTATATATTTATCTTAAGTCTTAACTTAATATTAACTTATTTCTCTTAAATTCTTAACTTTTCAATTCCTCTTTTAATTTCTTATTTTAATTATCAAGTAGTTTTAAACTACATTTAAATTTTTCCCAATGACTCACAATACACAATATACTTCAATTCCTAGGAAACCGTTCAATGCTGCTCACCTGTTCAGAACCTGAAATTGTATTAATTTCTACTTTCCTGTTAAACTTTTTTGCCTTTTTTCCTTATTTAAGCCTTTTCCTTCATTGTTTTAAAATATGCACGCCTTAAACTTAATTTAATTTTTATTATGCATTTTTATACTTTCCTTATCATTTTTATCTGTTTTTTCTGCATTTTTCTAAGAGTTACCACACTATGTGGCCACCGTCGCCTTTTTCTCATAAAATACCCTTTGTATAATCTTTTTAAACATATAATTAGTGAGAGCTGTCCTCATTTATATATTTTTTATTAAATATTTTTGTTATCTTTTTCATGATTTTATAAAGAATATTCAACTTCTAAATATTTAAATATTTAAAATTTTTCCTCTTTTTCCTCTGTTTTTTAAGCATACGTTTTATATATTGAGTTAAACTATAATGTATGGTCTCTGTGAGGAGTCTTTTTTTATGCTGGTGCATCATTTCGGTAGCCTTTATCGACTGTTTCAAGTTTGATAGGATCTAATGGACATTTTTCTCTTTTTTATTAACCATTTGGAAAAATGGTTACTTCCCTCTGTCAGGGTAGGAAATCAAAAACATATCTGAAGCGTTTTAATGTTTGAATCCGCATTTTATTCGTTTTCTGATTGGTCTATACAGTAATCTGTATTTTCCCTTTACTTTCAACAAACACTTCTTTTCTGATGCCACTATGACAAAAAAGTAATAAAAACTAAAAAAAAAAAAAAATAACTCAGAATCAAATTGGGATACAGCTTTCAAAGAAATTGCATTTAAAAGTACTTTTTTCCCTCTATACGACGGTGTAAAAAGTAACATTGTGGGATGTTTAGAAGTTTACGAATTAAATTTCATTTAAAATCCGTCGTCAGATTTCTTGGAAATTTGACGATGGAAAAGACTTTTCCAGAACAACCAATGAAATGCTTGGATAATACGTAAGTTTCAGGTGAAAAATACGTAAGTTTCAGGAAATCTGACGAGTCGCAGGCGATTTCTGTCGCTTGCAATTTTTACGTATAATAACACTATTAATGTTTAATTCATGGTGTACGTAATGTATGATCAACTCCGTGCGATTTTTTATGTCTTAAATTTTAGTCTTTGAAAAAATCATTTTCCAAATGGTCGTTGTAATTTGTTAAATTGTTTTTTTTTTCTTTTTTTACTTATATTTGATAAACTAATGTAACTTACATTTGCTTCTTTTTTCTATTATGTTTTTTTTTTTTACTTACTCTTAAACTTTCTTTTCTTGTGGCCACCAGCTGCGTCTAAACATTCTTTTATGGCTCCAATTGCATTGTAAAACGTATATACCCCTACATCGGATGTAAAGTTGCATAGTAACTAGGAAATCTAAAAAAATCACTACATTGTTCCAATGAAATTGTGTACTTGAAAGAAACTTCTTTTAAAAAAGTGGTGTCAACCGAATACAATTTGTGTAAGAGACGCCCGAGTCAAGAGTGTTAATTATCACAAAAAAAAAAAAAAATTCTTTATCAAATACCGATGATAAAACATTAAAAATTATTTGCATAGTAAGTATAACCCTGTTGTAATGTACCAAATTACCAGCATTTTCAACATTCTATCGATTAATATTATGTTTTAGGTTACCTTCTCGTTTTCTGTGTCTTGTTGCTGTTTTAAAAAATTTAAATTGCCTGTGTTTCACTTGTTTGTAGAGAATTTAGACAAATAAAGATTCTTGTGTTTCTAAACCTGCCAAAGGTCGCATGGATGTTATCTCTTTATATTTGGCGATGTTTGCTTGCCATAAATTCTAGTGATATCCATTTTACCAATAGTATCCACACCGTTAAAGTAAAGTTGAAAATTCACTTTATTTGAGATTTTGAATGGACTATGCATCGGCTTTCATAACAAAATCAGACAAACTCCAAATTTCTATGGACGGACTACTTATTAAATCATTTAATACCACTATTTTTAAATTATAATCTTCCTCTTAGAATTTTAGAAAAAAATTTAAGTATACTTGGGCATAGCATAAATATGAGCAAACGAAAAGGAATTTGCTGGGACCAGAGCGAATACGCTTAGAGCGTGCGAAGAACTTGTTTAAATTTTTGTGTGCACTAACGCTACTTTAACTTCCTGCGACCGGTAGGCAAAACACAATTGATCTGTAAGTGCACCATATGAATTTTTTTTTTCATATACATGAGCTCCACCCTCCTCTGGTGCAAAGAGTTTTTGAAGTAAAGCCGGTGGGTGGGGGAGATAATTGCTCACAGGTACTTCTTGGATCCCATATTGTCATTTATTACTTTCGCCGCAGCAAGCGTTTTTTAATCTACGGTTTATGTTCAACTTAAGCTGAGTAATAGTTTGATTAATACTTAAACTTTTGTCTTTTACATTTTTCTGGTGTCAATTTTTATTTTACTATATGCAAAAAGAACATGAGTTGCAAGAAAGTGTTATTTTCAATCAACGAAATTATATATAATGGATTTTGCTGGGATATCATATGATTTTTTCCTTTTTCCATATTATCTCCCTCTTTCTTGTTTACATATTGCTGTGATAAACTGGACTTAAAACGCTTGTTATCTTGATTCCTTTGATAAGAATTCAACTTTTACCACAAATCTAAAAAAAAAAAAATGGACATAATAATACATTCCTGTAATACATAGCAAGCAATTGTAACAATTTTTTCGCGCTAGTCTTTCTGAATAAATCTGACAATTCCAGAAATGTTTTTTAACAGAATATTTCGTCTCATTTAATCAATGGAGTAGTTAACAAATTATTCGATTTAAATTCATTTAGTACGACTTCTGAGATCGATATATTAAATAAAAATTTTTAATCTCTAATATTCATAGCGCCTTGAAAAAGAGTCCCCTAATTTAACACTTAAATTTCTATTTTATCATTTATGATACCATCAGTGTTCCCGATTCATTAGATTTTTTTTTATTCACGTATTTATTCCCATCACAAATTTAAAAGAGAAATTTTTACTTAATTTCATAACAGACATTTTGTAATTAAATAAACTGAAATTTACTATTTAGATTATCTGGTACGAATTCCGATTCTCTGAATTACGCAATCTCTGGAACGTGTCTTAGAATCGTAGGTTTCTTAGATTAAATAGGTTTTCTCAAAGGAAAAAAATTGTATCCAAAAACCGTAGCAGTTGAGATCAATGCATAATATATTTGTTCAAGCAAAATTTCTATTATGTTTTATTGAGCTGAAAGAAAAAAAAAAATATGGGTTGTTTAAATTTTTCCGAGATTTTTTCTGTTTTTTTAAGTTAACCCCTTCGGGACGGGAACCTTTTACGAAATGTTTAATCTTCTGTCACCGTTTTTTAAAAACAGAAATTTGTGTCTTCTTGAATCGAGGAAATGCGCTGATTAAATAAGGCAAATTTTACAGTAAAATTTTACTGGTGAGAAAAAACAAAGATTCTGAGCGTTTCATGCGGCACGTATACGTGTCGCTCGTCCCAAGGGGTTAAGAGATATATTTTAGGATTTTTATATATCTAACACACTTTGTGCCATTAAGTCCTATTTGACATCATTTTGTTTTGTTTTTAATGTTTCAAATCATAAAACATAATAATTTGATATTAGAAAATGAAATCATAGAGACATATTATAACATTAACCCTTTCAGTGTCAAAGTACTTAAGTTGTTAAAATGTTAAAATGACTATTTCACACCACGATTTTGGATCAAATTTATTCGAAAATAAATAAAAGCTTTTCTTCATGTACCTTATAAATGCAAATATATTATTTGAAAATGATCCTGACGCATTAAGTCATATTTGACATCATTTTGTTTTGTTTTTAATGTTTCAAATCATAAAACATAATAATTTGATATTAGAAAATGAAATCATAGAGACATATTATAACATTAACCCTTTCAGTGTCAAAGTACTTAAGTTGTTAAAATGTTAAAATGACTAATTCACACCAGGATTTTGAAACAAATTTATTCGACAATAAATAAAAGCTTTTCTTCATGTACCTTATAAATGCAAAAATATTATTTGAAAATTCAGGTGTCAATGTGGCATTTCGAAATCAAAATTAATTGGGAAATATTATATCCCACCGCACCTCAAGGGGTTAAGCGACATTTTGATCATCTAGGTTTATGATAAAATCATGCAAAACTGATAGCCGTCATCAAAAACCTAAACATGGTACTTGGAGGAATTAATACTTATAAATAAATAAATAAATAACAAGAACAGTTTATTTGAAATGGGGCATCTCCTGCAAATAAAAATTCTTTTCCCCTATTGCAATTGTTGAACTGTATTGAAATTGTTTGTAAATTTAAAGTAAATTCATTAAGCAAAATTTCTAGTTTCTTTCTTATAAGTTAAAATGTCATAATAATTTTAGTAGTTAGCCAATGGCATAACTGCTAAATTTAACACCTTTTTATACCTAAGATAAATGAATAGTCAATTTTATCTAATAATTTTTATTAAATCTTAGTAGTAAAACAATATCTAAGAACTGGGCAGGTTTGCAAATGACGCTTTCATGTCTACTGCGCGCAATCCGTTCTATGTTACCAGTCTGGATTTTTTTTTTGTTTCTTTGTTATTCAGAATATTAAAGTTAAATCTTACGTTAACTTCATTTCTTGAGTATATCAACCATAATCACTGAATATGAATCACGACCGTTTACAAAATTAATGTTTATCATTTTGAAAACGTTTTCTGGGTTTAAACATATGTATATATATATGTATATATATATGTATATATATATGTATATATATTACACGAAGAAAGAAAAAACACTTTATATTTTCATTAAATTTTCCTAATAATATTACTGTATTTGCAATAAGGGATAAATTGTATAGTGAACTATGTATTTTTTTTTAATTGTAAGGTAATTTAGCAAAAATTGAATAATTATAAATACATAAATAACTGAGAGGATTTTTTTTCAGGGATCATTCCGCAGGTCCGATTTTTGTTTTTTTGGTTAATTTTTCCTTCATACAGGAAAACTTACATATGTTACTGGCAATACCCGGTTTCAGGCCAAACTAGATTGGCCTAGGCCATATTAGTTTATACTAACGCGCGTAGGATTAACTAGTTTTTCCAAGACCTAACTAGTTTATCCTAACGCACATATGATAAATTAGTTTTTCCTAAGCCAAACTAGTTTATCCTTACGCACATAGAATAAACTAGTTTTTCCTAGGCCAAGCTAGTTTATCGTAACTCATATAGGATAAACTAGTTTTTCCTAGGCGAAACTAGTTTGGCCTAACGAACATAGCATAAACTAGTTTAGCCTGCTATTCATTGGCCTGAACTAGTTTATCCTAGGCCGTTTTAGTTTATCCTAGGCCGTTTTAGTTTATCCTAGGCCAATTCAATTTGGCATGCTATTTATTGATCACAAAGACCACCCCGGCGCCAATCTTCGTAAAAACTTCTGAATATAAATAAGGCAAAGAATAATAATGCAAATAGGGATAGTAAAGTGCTTGCAAAGTAAAGACCGTGAGGAATAGCTTATACTTATTCTTGCTGATTTCATTTAAGGAACTCAAATAAACTATTAGAAAGGGGGAATTTAAAAATACAATCACAATACAAAAGTACTCTTCTATTTGAAAAATAAAATGTGGTGCAATTTTTAATAAGTAGACAACACTTTGATATATTTTAAGCATAATATTTAATAGTAGACATTATTTACAGTCTATTTGTTCCTGCACATAAATTCTATTATTTACAGTAGAATAAGTAGGAGTGATTTTTTCTGTACTTTTTTATATTTGTATTACAATATCTCAATTTAATTCATTATTTTCAGAGAAATTTATTTAATTACTTCTAATATATTTCATTTATATCCTTATAAAGTGAAATATTAGGATAATGGTAACCAAGAAAGCATAATCTAAATTATTGAAAAGGACTGCATACGCACAAAGTTTTCTTAGCCTAAAGGCATTTTTCACAAAGGAAATTCTAAAGTTGCACATTGAAGTGAAAGGAGAAAGGAAAATTATCTAAAAGGATTTATTCATTAATTCTTCATTCATATACAAATTGATTTGTACCAAACAAAGACAGTTATGATCAAATAAAAACATATTCTTATCCATCAATCTGATAGTGGTGATGAATATTGATTCTTCTCTCTAAATTTTTTAAAAGGAAAATCACTGATGATTATAATCTTTTAATCTTTTAGAAATATTTTTTGTCGATTATACTCTATGTAAATATATACGTTTGAAATCCAGTGGTTATGAATAGAATTTTTTTAGTTATAAAAGTGTGTGTTGAAAGAGAAGTATTTACATTATTTCTTGAACAATTTTTTATAGAAATGTTTATGCTAAATTAATCTGAAAATTCTACTTTTTCTTTTTGAAATTTAAATTAATAATTTTCATTTTTATTAAAATAAATCAGCTGGAACATGTTTTACATAATAAAGGTCATACATACTTAGAGGCGAATACTTTTACTTGAACAGGGAATGCACTTTCCTACCAGTAATGTATAATAACTTTTACTTGTATCTTTTCTAAGAAGGTATTTATTGGACGATGATGCCTCGGAGCCTACAGTGTTGCCAGATTTGATTTGGGAATTTTGCCCCCAGATTGTTGATTGTCACCGCTTTATTGAAGTAGAAATATTCGACCCATTTTAAAATAGATTAGAAATTCTGAAAAATAAGGAGAATTATACTATTTAAAAAAGTGTTGGCAGTCAAATAATCTGAATTAAAAAAGTCCCAATCTGGCAACACTACATGACTATCGTAAAAGACCGAATTATTCAATGATTATGGATGCTGAGTGATCTTGATAGACTGGGAAGCGGCAGAAGAAACCATCTAGTTGAAGGCTGAATTTCCAGAATTAGTTGAAACTCAATTCACATATTAAAATAAAACTTTTCTACCACGTCATATCTTGTTGGAAAATACCAGCAAACTCGATTTTGTTTTTTAGAAGTAGATTTTCTTTTGTGATTTACTAATCCCAGTACTCCATATATTTGGGTGTAGGAAAACACAATGATAAACCTATCAACCAAACACTGAAATCGTGTCTGCAGGTTTCCACCAAGTTATGAATTGGCAGACCAGTTGCATTTTAATATTTTAATTCAGTTCTGTCAACTCCTGGAATTTCAGACTTCAAACCGATGAAGTTATGGTCTTTGCATGAACCTCCCGGTCTATGAGTTCTTCACACCAGTAATATTTTTTCTCTTCATTTATTCTTACTTAAAACATATAATTACATACATTATTTAAAATAAAAATTACTGCTACTTGTGATAAAATAATATCCTTACCGTAAACTCTTAAAAAGAAAAACAACAACAAGAAATTCCTCTAAAAACTGCCCTTTTTTGGCAGGTATGTGCTGTTGCCACATCCTTGACTGGCGTGTCCTTACCCAGCTTTAACCGTGCTTTATATATTTCTTAACTGGGCTTTAAATATATTTGAGTTTAATTTTTCACTTACTAAACTTTTTATTCATTTTATACATTTACATAAAATTAAAGCCTTATAATTTTTCATTATTCTCCAATTTTCCCATTCTACCATTTTTTAAAATGTAGTATTAATCATTTATTCAGACTGAAATTATTTACTTAGTTTATAAACAACAGTTAGACATTCTCTTTCTCAATACCTCACATTCAAATGAACATTCAAATGAAACATTCAAATGAACATTCAAATGAACATTCAAATGACATTCAAATGAAGTTGCTGTCAACTCGGAAGCCCCTGAAGAACTTTACATTAAATTAACTGTAAATAAATTTTCTTTCTTTTAATCCGATCTTCGGTTTTGAGTTCGTTTTCCATTTTATTATTTTCCTGTTTCTACATTCCAGTTAACACTAGAAAGACGGGGAAATTTACTCAAACTTTATAAAAATATTTCACATCAGAATTTCCTTTTTAAATTACTAACTTATTTATTTCACTTGTTTTTTTTTCTTTGTTTCTTTTTAACTAGTTTTATAAAGAAATTTTTGGTTCGAACCGAAATATATTCATTTGGTAGACACTGGCCACCTAGGGCCCCTTGAACCTTTGATGCGGCATGCATTTTTTACTCCCTAATTGTGTCACCCTTTCAATGCATAATTTTAAAGTTGAGTCTTGGCCTCCTCTTCTCCGACCAATACCCTCATATTTTTATTGGGGCCCTAGGGTCCTTTTTAAGCGTTTCCCTTCATTTTTTGCGCATTTTAAAAAATATATACATTCTAATGATGCTTAATTTTGGCTAATTGAAGATCTAAAGCGGTAAGTATTAGGACATTTTAGCATTTGTTATTTTACTGCCCCGCTCCAAACTATCAGTTGGCTCCTTTTGGGGCCCCTATTGCAGCTCCCTTAAAAATGGCTCGATTCACTAGCTTTTTTGAGCTACTACATGAACAACAAAAGAAAAAAAATTCTTACGCTTCAGCTACCACCAATTTTAAATATTAACGTCCTACTCAAGGTCATTCATGCAGCTTTTTTTTAAAAGATCCGATTCTCTGGCAATTTTCTTTAATATAGTTCTAACTTCATCGGCTACTTTACAAACCATTAAAAAAATTCCTTATTATACCCAACTTTGTTCCAAGGAAGACCATTGCCCCTGGGGACTGGCGCAGGGCCCCTTGAAAATTTTGTGCCCTAAATTGTTTATAAATTTATCGTTTAATGTAACATTCTTTTTTGGAGACTTTTCCGATCAGTTATTCCCCCTTTGCTACATCTCAGTTAAGACCCTGGCCCCCTTTGGGCCTGGTTGTGGGCCTCTTTGAATATTAATCGCCTACATGGGACCCTTGGTGCAACTTCTTCAGAAATTATCTAATTTTCTTGCAATTTTGTTTAACATAGTTATAGGGTCCTCTGGATACTTTATTAACAAATAAAAAGTTTCTTTTTACTCCAGCTACCACCTTTTTCGAATATTAAACTTCTTTATCAGTATCAACTTACGTTTACTCACTACAACTGTAAATTAAAATCCGCGATACTGTTCAAGCTAAGAGGTCTAACTTTAATGGGGGGGGGGGGGGGCGAGTTCGTAAGTAAATTTAATGTCGCATTAATGTTAAAGATAATTCCTTAAATTTACAAGTGAGGATACCTTCCCCCGTATGGGCAGCGTTCTTTCCTCGGATTCTATGGGCCCTATTACTATGAGGTTTGGCTCATTCAACTTGATTTTCGATTGTCTAAGGTGCTTGTGGAGAAACCCCCATATATGCTGTCTTAGGTAGCGGGAACCCATGTCACAGGTTGGAAAGAGGTTTGTTGGGGATACACTAGACGCTGCCGAAGGCATTGGGGCCTCGGAATCCTTTCATTTGAAACATTGGATGTTGCTGAAAGGAGTGCGTCCCCCGAAACTATGTTCATTGGAAAGATTTTCTGTAGATTTAAAATCATAAAATTTGAGATTTCTTTAAGGTTATTACAACGGACCCAGGCTACGCCGAGCGAGTCAGCTAGTAGAGATACAAGATTTATTAGGGAGCTTATTTGTGAATAGCACCTTACAGATAACTCCAAACAGTATGCTTCATATTTGTCAGCCACAATCGTAATTCTGCGAGAACTTCGTTTAATTAGTTTCAAAATTGTTCGTCATTAAATAAGAAATTTTTTTTCTGTATCTAGTTAATGGTAGTTTGAAGGTCCGTGTGTGCCGCAGTTTGAAAATTCCAAATTTAATTCAATGTTTCTGTTTAGGGCCTAATTTCTGGAGGGGCAAACTTCCATCAGTAAATTTAAACAGAAAGTTTCATCTTAATAAATCGTCATATTAATTCAGAGATTTTGTGGGAGAATCGTGAAAATTTTATATGTGGGAAAATTTCTATTCGTTTTTACTGGTGGACGTTTGCTCCGCTGAAATTTTTTCAGGCCCTATTTCCGATCCCTTTGTTGTAAAATGTTAATTTTAAATTTCGAAATTTATTTATAACAGTATTCAGATTTTAAAAGTAGGTGGAAAACGGATTTATAATTATTTGGGTTGCTGTGATCCAGTGATCTCAAATACTGTGTCAAAAGTAGTTGTTATTGTTTGAAAATTTAAAGTTTGTATGATTTAAAAAAGTTCTAACTATAAAATCTTTTTCATATTCGCTTATTTAACACTATGCTCCAGTGTTGCCAGTGGGCTACTTTTATTTAATTCAGATTTCTTGACTGGCATCACTTTTCTGAAACGATAAAATCCCGTTTCTTTTCGCCTTAATTAATATGTCATTAAATAAGTAGGATTTTATCATTTCAAAAAAGTGGTGCCAATCAAGAATCTGAATTTTAAAAAAGTAGCCCATCTGGCAACACTGCTACACTCAGTCAAACTATACCTCACCCATCTTTCTGCGACAGCTTGCAGTATTGTGAAGAATTGCAATGGAGTGTTGCTTTTATATATATATATATATATAGAACTATACATATGACATTTGCATTGTGTTTCATATTTTTTATTTAATTGTAATTAAGCGATTAATAATAATTTAGGGAAACACGATTGAAGATGTGCAAATAAATGAACCTTGAATATCTGTTCATTTTAAAACGCGTACTATATTTAAAGCAATTTTTTACGTATAAAAATATCCGAGTTCATTAATCTCACAATTTTGAGATTAATCTTATTTCTATACGAAAACATTTATACGTAGTATTATAAAAAAAATAAAAAAAAATATTTTAAAGTCATATGAAGAAAACTTACTGTCAGTCATTTCTTACAACATATGTAACCAGAAACAATATATAGAGTCTGTTGAAAATATTAAAGCATGGTGCCCGAAGAATATATATACAGCTCTTTAGCGCTTGAGTATTCAAGAAAAGCCTTGTGCGATTGCTCGAGTGCATGGAACTACTAATTAAGAGGAACTGACATATCCTTAAAATAGTGAAGCTTCAACTGTAACCGCTATTGCAGGTGTTGTTTACAGCTGGTGGAAACTTCCACCAGTAAAATTTATATAGAAATTTTCTCCTTATTTAAACGCCTTATTATTACAAAATTCCAGCCATAAATAATGGTAGAAACAGATTTGCATTTTTACTGGTAGAAGATTACTTTAGCGGTAGTTAGGCCCTGTGTTTCCGCCATATTGTGACAACCAGGGAAACAAACGGTCAGTTTTACAAGGCAAACTGACAGCAGTAAAAACAGATAGAAATATTTACGACATTTGTAAGAAGAAATTTCCATGAATAAGACGCTTAAATAAGACGAAAATTTTTATTCAATGTTACTGGTGGGATGTTTGCCCTGGCGGTAATCAGAAGCTAAAGATCCGATTTAAAAAAAAGAAGCCGCCATCTTGTGATAACCTCCTCAGTTACTTCACTCGCAACTGGTAGACTTTACACTATATGTCTCCTCCACTTTATTCATAACTCCATTCTCGGGTGACATATGTTCAAAATACAGTTACCAGACTTCAGAAGTTATTATTTTAAAAGCGCCGATTATTTGTCCGTTTTGTGACGGTCAGGGTTGGCTGATTGGCCTCCAGTTTTATTTCGTAAATTCAAATTCATACTGGAAATTGTGAAAGAAGAATATTTACCTTACATAATCGAAAAATTTCTATCATTAAATAAATAGTATTTAGTTAATTAGTATTAAAAAATAGTATTTTTAGTTTCTGGCAAGAATTTGGATTTTCCAAACTGGCAACTCTGGTGACGGTGTGTACTCGAAGTTATATCTGTTTAAGTGTTGCTTGTTGGGCGGGATTTTCTTTCATTAATACTGTTTAATTGTTTCAACTTTTACAACTTACATAATTTTAATACCCACATTTCATTCGAATTTTGGTATATAAAATTGTGATATTTAAATTTAGGTTAAGAAGAGTGTTTACTTATTTTTAAAAATTTGTTCGTAAATTGTGGTGATGTTCAATGATTCCAAAATTATAGACTATTTTTCCGACGTACTTTGTGTCATTAAAAAATTAAAATGCTTCTGGTTTTGAATCCACTTTTATGAATGGAACCTGGATCAATAATGCTCAGCTTCCAAATTTTACTTAATTTACAAAGGAAGAAATCGTTTTTAAAAAATCTTGTAATCGTTTAAATTACAACAGTTGTCTTTTAATTTCACTTCAGGATTGCCAGTTTGGAATTTTTATTCAGAAAATCCAAATTCGTGCCAGAAATTAAAAATAGTATTTTTTGCTATATGGAATAGCTGAAATTTTTCGATTACTTAAAGGAAAGATTTAAAATTTCCGGTGTAAATTTGAAATTTCGAAATAAAATTTGAGGCCAAACTGGCAATCTTGTTTCACATTAACAAATAATACGTAACTTAACCCTTTATTGTCCCAGCTGTAATTTAAAGTACCTATAAAATAACTTGATATTAAACTCACTTAACCCTTTAACGGGCAAACAATTGTGTTTCTGTAATGTTGATTTCACACCGGAATTTAAAGCTAGTTGGATGTGCCAATCCCAAAACTTTCATCTATCATATACATCTTATTATTTGTAAAACTAGTAACACCTGTTAATACTTCAATATCATTAGTTCAATACTACCAACTCTGATTTTCATCTTAAATTTCTGCTTCATTCAATTAAACGAACTAAAAACGAGTTAATCTATATCCTGATGTTTGTTAAAATTAAGAGTTTTTCATTATTCTGTTGTTATCAGATGTTTGCGAATAGCCGAATTAGCAAGAAGCGAGTTCCCACCTTTGCACGAGCCGCCGATGGACAATAGAACTACGAAAAATGAAGAAAAGTATACAAAAATCGCTATCACAGAGCCCCTTTACCGCGCAATATTTTCAAATTCAAGGAGGACCTGTTGGCCAAAGTCAGAAACATACACAAAAAATTTGGTTCAAATCCATGCATCAATTCTTACACTTTTCGATGATACAATAAGAAAAATGGCACAGAGATGGCAATTATAGCTGCCCCTTCTGGCGGAATTTCTTCCAGTTCAGAGAAGACTTGCTTGCCATAGCCAGAAACATACATAAAAAATTTGGTTCAGTTATATACATAACTTCATACACTTTTCGATGGTACAATAATAAAAATGGTACAGATATCGCAATTATAGCGCCCCCTTCCGGCGAAATTTTTCCAAATTCAGGGAGGACCTTCGTGCCATGACGAAAAACAAACACAAAAAAATTGGCTCAATTCTATGCATAACTTCATACACTTTTCGATGGTACAATTTTCAAAATCGCACAAAAATCGCTATTAAAGCGCCCCTAGCGGCGAAATTTCCCCAAATTCTGAGAGGACCTGCTTGCCATATCCAAAAACTTAAAATAATAATTTGGTTCAATTCTATGCATAACTTCATACACTTTTGGATTGTAAAATATTCAAAATCGCACAAAAAATCGCTATTACAGCGCCCCCTACAGGCGATTTTTTTCCAAATTCAGGGAGAATCTGCTTGCCATAGCCAAAAACGTAAAATAAAAATTTGGGTAAATGCTTAACTTCATACATTTTTTGAAGGTACAATGGCGATAGACAGACGGTCACACGGACAGACAGACATTTTCTATAAACATGTTTTTGGGATCTCTGACCCCTAAAACGTGTAAATCCGTCGAAAACCGGTAGTCGAAAAAAAAATTTCGATTACAATACTTTTGAATTGAAGATAGAAAAAAGTAAAAAAAAAAAAAAATAATAATAGTGAGAAACCGTTTTTCAACAGTTTTCCATCAAATTTAAAAAAGAAAATTTAATTGAAAGTTTCTGGAGCAAATCATAATTAAAATTAGGTGGGATATAATATGTCCCACCGCTCCTGAAGGGGCAAATACTTCGAGTAGAAGTACACTGTAAAAAAATCTATCAAATTGGCAGAAAAAAAAAAACTGTCAATTTTTGTAACAGTAGAAAAACGTTTAATTTAAAGAAAATATTTTTTAATTTTACATTTAAACAGTTTTTTCTGTACAAAATACATATTTTTCTGTAAAAATTATAGTTTTTACTAATGTAATACAGTTTAGAATGAGTAACAGACACTTTACTTTATCTTGTTTACAAAAGCATTATTGGTTGCAGAAAACAAAATTTTTTTTAAACATTTTTTTTTTCTTTTCCCTTTACATCTTTTAAGCTTTCTTGACGTTGATTTTTTTTGGAGGGGGGGGGGGGGTAACAGCTCAGTTCGGAAATATTTCGATATTTCTATTGTAAGAAAAATATATTTGTGCATTTCCTATTTCTACCAAACACTAAAAATAATATTTTAATTTAAATATTTTAGTGGAGTTATAAATATTGCGCAGAATTCCTATAAATTCAAATTTAATTAATTTATTTTATTTGGCAAAATCCTTCTAATATCTATTAAATGATTGTAGGAATCTCCTTATGTAGTTTCAAACATTCACCAAAAATGCTTTAGAACAGTGGTGGCCAACTGTGGCACGCCGGTCACCATTAAAATTTTATAGTAATCATTGTCATATCAAATCGAAGAATCTCTGCGATTAAAGAAGTCGCTTATTTCCTTAAAAAAATAGTGATATGCGGCGTGCCACAGTTGGCCCCTCCTGCCTTAGAGGATGAAATTTTCACTAATTCATAATTTTGGACATGGAGGGCTAACCCTTTCAAAGGCAAAGCAATTCCATTGCTAAAAGTCGAAATTAATGAGTGGCACCGGAATTTGAAAACAATTTATTTATAAATAAGAAAAAGCTACATATCACGTACATAATAAAACTAAAATTTTTTAAACAAAATTCTGGTACCATTGTGGCATTTGGGAAATAAAATTAAGTGGTTTCATAAACATACCACCACCCCTCAAGGGGTTAACGCAAAAGTGGGGCATTCTTTTAGGGTTTCATTTCTTTCTTTTTCCATTTCAATGAATAATTTTAAATTTGCTTGCTTTTTAAGCGAAATATGTCTTCCAAGTTAGGGAATGGAACAGGTGCACAGTAATGTAAAGTTGATCTTAATCCTTTCCGACACACTGTGCCCAGTTCGGGATACCTAATTTTAATTCCAAACTTACAATCGGCACCAAGAATATTTTAATAAAATTATGCATTAACAATGAAAGTGTAAAGTAACAAATTTTTAATTTCTGAAAAAGTCGTATGTAAATTCCGGTGTCAGTCCATGATTTCCTCATTTTACAACAAAATTTGCCTGTGCCGGAAAGGGTTAAAACCATTCCACACTTCAAAAAGGAATTGTCAAATTTGAAATTTAATTTTATATACAGTCGTACCCGGTTAAGGGAAGAACAACTGGGAAGCCACGCCCACTCACAATTATTTCACTCTATCATTTTATACTCATTTATTATATGTAACTAAATTTTATCCAAGTGTTTATATATACCATTATTCATGTGTTTGATAAAATTCTGTAAGCTCTTCACACAAGTTAGCAGTGTCTAATTTTTCTCTCCGAAAATTTGTACTTTTCAAATATAAAACCTCATTAACTCTTAAAGTACTCTAGTGATTTCGATAATAAAAAAAAAAATTGGGTGATAGAGTATAAACATAAGATCATATGCGGCAGATAGTTTTAAAATTTTTTTATTGGTTTCAGGAAAAAAAAAAAAAAATACTGAACAATTGTAAATTTTTGAAAATTTCCCATTGCTCTAAAATACAGTTTTAGTCGCAGAAAAAAACTGTCTGCCATGAGTCTTCAGTGAATATGGATTCCACATTTCAGCAAATACGGTCGGGTAGTTTCCGAGGAAATGGTTCTTAAAGCTTGCGTTTTTCCCTGAGGATTTCACCCAGTCTTGTCTTCCCTTAAGCCGCTCATGACAGTTAGTGACACAGTTAGACGTTAATACGGTTAGACTTTTTTTTTACCACTGGCTCACTAATAATAAGACACTCAACTGAAGAATGGTCGTAAAGTTGCTGTCAACTGGGAAGCCCCACAGGAACTTTACCCTGCTAACCCTCTCACTGCGCAACCCGAGATTTTCTTGGGGATTAATTTTTTCCACTGGCGACTACTTTTGAATTCAGCTCGGACCACAATTTAAATTTAAAAAATTCCATATAGAATTTAACAACATCTACAAGAGGAATAGATTGCAAAATTTAATTTCTGAAAATAGTGATGCAATAATATAAAAATAGACTCCAGTCACACCCCTGATTTAGCCTGATTTAAATGTAATGTGCGCAATTGTTGAACCTATTTTAATAATAATTAAAAAAAAATACGCAGCGAGAGGGTTAAACACTGTCAGTAAAAATGAAAAAAATATTATAGGGAATTTTTGGTACGAACGAGAAATTTCGGAATTAAAAAAAAATATTCCAAACTGGCAACATTATCACTGAGTAATTTCCTTCCACGGTTGCTAGCTTGGCCTTTTTTTACATTCTGAAATTTTACATATCACAGGAGAAAATTTCGAAAATATTATTTTCTTTATTTAGCGTCTGATATTTCGTTGTTAATTAACCTTCCGTCTACCAGACGGGTCCATTGGACCCGACATGTACATTCAAAATATTTATTCAAACCAGAAATTTCTTCAAAACAAACTAAATGTATAAATCAGACAATAATAAGTTAAATAAACAAATTAAATAGTTTTAAGTAAAAATTCTGGTGTAGAATGTTTTTATAAAACTTGAGTAAAATTTCCGGTAGTTCTAGGTTAAAGCAGTGGTTCCCAACCATTATTGTACGCGATCCGCATGTAAGTAAAAGAAAAAAAAATGATAAATCGCGATTTACCTAATATGAGGGTGTATCTACTCTCCGTATGAATATTTTGTATGACCTCTATAAACTATAGGCTATCCTATCGTATGAAAAAGACAAGTTTTCGTACGAAGGGTGCACTATATATATATATATAAAACTAAAATAGGTAATCCCAATGTGTGTAATTTCAATAATAATTAACACATTCGCTGCCACTGAAAATGATATTTCCGTTCTAAAAAGCCGGATTACAAAACAGTGTTTTAATACTAGAACGCTCGGAAGGAGTCGATTCGACTCCGACCATATGATTAAATGTCAATCGGAACCAGAAATTCTTTCGTAATTAAGTTAAATTTAAACCACTCTGATTTACGTTAAATAAATCGGTAAAATAATTTTAAATAAAAATTCTGGTGTCAAATATTTTTATGAAACCTGAGTAAAATTTCCGGGCGTTCTAGTGTTAAACCTTTGATGGTCATACAATTGTGGTTCTATAATTTTGAATTCCTACCTTAAATTTGGAAATAAAGAAACGCAATTTTTAGATATTTTCATCAAAGTTATAAAATTAAAACTTCAGTAAAAGTTTCTGGTACAAATATTAATGAAAATTAAGTGGGTTTTATTGCATTCCACCGCCCCTCAATGGGTTTTAATGGTTAAAATGTTCTTTATATTTCACTAGTAAAACCAGAAAAGCGGAAAAACGTATTTTTTTCATGTTTAGTGTGGTTCATTCTTCGCTAACGTAACTAAAAACCTCTGCGTTCAATTTCCAAAGCCACACTAAAAACAGAGTATATAACATATCATAGTTGATCGAAGATTCAGAGCGTCGCCGGCAAACAAATGTGTGCTGACGGACGCGAAAACGCCTCGGTGGCAGCGAACGTGTTTGTAGAGAATTTGAAGAAAGAAATCCTTGAAATTTTCTTAATTTTATTTCACAACACAAAAACAAATCTTGACATTAACGAAAACTTAACACACAATGAAACACACAGTTCTGGTTTCAGAATCAAATTTCTCTAGTTAAAATTAACACTCTAATTAGTATGCTTTCATCACATGAAAGCCTTAAATTACATTATAAAAATATATCCCCTGCCTAAACTGGGTGCAGATAATTAAATAGAATAAAGAAAGACAATAATGCAGCAGGAGCAACATTCTCCATGCCACACTCTCAGGAAAACCAAACATCAACTCACTGATGATGTCATAATTAAGATTTCACAACAGCACAGAATGCATAGTGCTGCCATCTGTCAACAAACAGAATAAATAAATCTTATATTTGATTCTTAATCAGTTCAGCACTGAACATACTCCCACCCATCAAGAAACTATTCTTGATGCAAAGGAAGTAAACAAAGTTTTACAATAGGTCTTTTAAAAATACCCCTAGCGGTTTTAACAGTTACTACACGGACTATACCATCCTTACCTGGATGAATTTCAATAATTTTGCCTAATGGCCAAACAGAAAATTCAAAATTACTACATCATTTACTTTAAAATTTTCAGTATTTACTCTCCATTTTTTTCTATTTTGCAGAGTACTCAAATAATCAATACTCCACCTTTTCCTAAAACATAATTTCAATTTTTGTACAATATCCCAACGAGATCGTAAAGACAAATTTTCCTCATTTAAAGGTTCAGCTGGGGAAGTTATGACATCACCCGTTAAAAAATGAGATGGAGTCAATATATTTATACCATCTGAATTGTTATTACTATCAATTGCCACTAATGGTCTAGAATTCAAGATGGCTTCAATTTGAGTTAAAAATGTATAAAGTTCCTCAAAAGTTAAATTAGTATTTCCAATTACACGTTTGATATGAAATTTTACAGAACGAACAGCGGCCTCCCACAGTCCACCAAAATGCAGACTCACTGGAGGAATCATATGCCACTCAATGTTTCTTTGAGACAAAAAAAAACAAATTTTTTCATTTCTTTCAATTGAACAAATAAATTTATATAAATCTGAGAGTTGCCTTTTAGCACCTACAAATGTTGTGGCATTATCACTATACACATGCTGAGGAGCTCCTCTTCGAGAGCAAAATCTGTTTAATGAAGCAATAAATGCCTCGGAGGTTAAATCACTCACCAACTCTAAATGTAGAGCTTTAGTTGCAAAACAAACAAATAGCATTTAGTAGTTTTCGCTCCTCTACCTCGATATTTCAAAATATTAATAGGCCCTGCATAATCGATTCCACATGCAGAAAATGGCCTGTTAGGAGTGACTCTGTTAAGAGGAAGATCTCCCATTAACTGTTTGGAAGAAGCTGCTCTATATCTACAGCAGGTAACACATTTATGAATACAATTTTTAATTATCTTCTTGGCACGTACAATCCAATAACTCTGTCTAATGATACCCATTAACAAATTTAACCCAGCATGAAAATGCATAACATGAAAATATTTAACAATTAACACACTTAATTTATGTTGAGTTGGCAAAATGACAGGATGTTTTGCATTGTACTGGAGGGGTGAATTTCTCAGCCTACCTCCCACCCTAAGTAAACCATCACTATCAATAAAAGGACAAAGTGAAAAAAGAGAACTTTTTCTAGAAACTGGTCTGTTTGATCTAATACAACTAATTTCATCTGTGAAATATAGCTGCTGAATATAAGAAATAATCAAATTACCTGAATGTCTTCTTTCGTTTGTCGATAAAGGAAGAAATTTACCTTTACTCAAAGGACTGGTGTTCATTTTGCCAACTTTCTGTTTGCAATTTCTCACAAACCTAATACAAAAAGCTAAAACAACAACAATTTTAGTAAAAGAAGAATATTTTTCAAAAAGTAAATCAATCAAAGAATTATTCACAGTTACTGGAAAACAAAATTTAGAGTTCTTTTTCTCTTTATTTACAGTGTCTAAATTAGTTTTTATTTGAGGTTGTTCAGGCCAATGTTCTTGACTTAAAGAAAGCCACTTTGGGCCCTCCCACCAAAGGGAACAATCAGGAAGATCCTTAGGAGATAAACCTCTAGAAGCAATGTCAGCTGGATTTTCCTTGCCTGGAACATACCTCCAACAGTCAGATGGAACAGAGTCTAGAATTTCTGAGGTTCTATTGGCCACATAAGGTTTCCAATACTTAGGATGAGATGACAGCCATGATAGAACTACTTGCGAGTCGGTCCAAGCATAAAACTTAATAATGAAGGTATTCAAAATAGTCACTAATGCAGAATATAGTCTGGAAAGTAGTAAAGCACCATTGAGCTCCAGCCTTGGAATGGAAACTGATTTAAGGGGTGCTACCTTACTTTTAGCAACTAAAATGGTCACCTTTGACTTCATTTCACCAGGTTGAACCACATATATGATGGCGGCATATGCTGATTCTGATGCATCACTAAATCCATGTAAAATGAGCTCTTTACTGGAAACTTGGATCCATCGGGGAATTCTAATAGAGCAAACTTGTTCAAATTCCTCTTGGAATTTCTTCCAATTTGCTTGGAAATTTTCAGGAAGAGCAGTATCCCAATCTAACTTCATCAACCACAATTGCTGGTAAAACATTTTTATAGAGACAGTACATGGAGCCAAAAATCCTAATGGATCAAATAATTTGGCAGATTGTGAAAGAAATTTTCTTTTAGTTATGTTATCATCAAATTGTAAATTAACTTTAAAGACAAAAACATCATTTGAAGAATCCCAAATAAGCCCTAAGGCTTTGGAACAGTCATCAGGATGAATTTCTAAATTTGTTGACTCAAGAGAATTTGAAGATAAATGATTCACTACATCAACTACACCAGAAGAATTAGATCTCCACTTCCGTAAATGAAAACCTCTATTTTCTAAAGCCAGTGAAAGTTTCTCAACCATTTTAATAGCTTCTTCGCTTGAGATTGCACCGGACATACAATCATCAACATAGAAACTATCTTTAATTATTGAAGCTGTTACAGGATCATTCTTTTCAATATCCTTTCCAATTTGAAATAGGCAACGAGTAGCTAAAAATGGAGCTGATGATGTACCATATGTAATAGTTCGTAGCCTGTATTCCTTTATAGCTGAGTATGCTGAGTCAAGCCAAACAATACGCTGTAAATCTTGATCTTCTGGAGCAATCAAAACTTGTCTATACATCTGCTGAATATCAGCGGTAAAAGCAATAGGATTTGCTCTAAATCTTATCAAAATGGTAAAAAGATTTGGTTGTGGAATTTGTCCAACAGCTAAAACAGAATTTAACGAATTAGCATTAGGAGGTTTGCATGAACCATCAAACACCACACGTAACTTTGTTGAAATAGAGTCGCTTTTTATAACAGAATGATGCGGAAGATAATATACTTTGTTGCTTGCAGGATTTGAGTTTTTGTCGATAAGTGTCATATGATCAAGGTCTTCATATTGCTTCATAAAATTTCTATACTCATTTTCAAAATTTTTATCAAATTGAAATTTTCTCTCCATAGCAAACAAACGTGACACTGCCATGGATTTAGAATCGCCTAATGACATCACATCTTTATAAACTGGCAATTTAACTTCAAATCTACCTTCTGGTGTTACCTTGTAAGTTGAACAAAAATGTTGTTCACAAAATTCTTCTTCCTCAGACAAATGGGGTTTATTAACATCTATTTCTTCTGCTTGCCAAAATTTTTGTAATAATAGATCAACATTGGATTCGTTTTCAACACTAAGAAAATGAGATTGAATACTAGAAGAATATTTACATTTAGGTTCCAATTTTCCGGCTACCACCCAACCAAACATAGTGTTTTGGGCAATTGGCTCATTCTCGGTACTAACAATTCTACCATATCTTAAAATAGTAAAGAAACAGTCAGATCCCAAAATAATATCACATTCTTGTGGCTTCATGAAATCTTCATCTGCTAACGTAATATTTTTAAGATACTTTATATTTTTCGTATCAAGTAATTCTGCAGGTAATTGAGATGTCACTTTAGGCAGGATGTATGCCTGAACCTTTAAGGACTCAGTAGAAAGCTTTGAACCTACTGTAAGAGTTACTGAACCACGAGTTTGTCCAGCCAATACTCCAGCAATTCCATTTAATCGAATTCTGTCATTCTTTCTTTTTAACCCTAAAGTTCTTATGACATTTTCACTAACAAAAGAACATTCCGAACCAGAATCGAGTAGAGCTCTAAAAGAGTGAGGTTTATTTTCATTATTATATAAGAGAACTTTAGCAGTAGGTAGGAAAGAAACACATTTAGAATTATTGAAAGAAGCACTAGAATTAATTTGTAATTCGTGAGATGTTGACTCCTGTACAAATTCTTTATTTGACTGGTGGTTTTTATTCTCAGATGAATTTGGAAAAACTTTATTTTCAAACTTAGCAGTGCAAGCATTATTACTTTTATTCTCTTCATGTAAGAGTGTATTATGTTTATTTTCACATTTAAAGCATTTCAAATGAGAATTTGGACATTCCTTAACTTTATGAGAGTTTAAACATAAAAAGCAACGGTTATTACGCTTAATAAAGTTCTTTCGAGCAACAACATCCATGGATTTAAATTTAATACATTTATAGAGCGGATGCATTCCTTGACACTTTAAGCACATCTTTGATTGCTTATCATTAGAACTGTACTTGGAATCAACAAAATTTGAACTTTTGGAATGTTTCATATCACTTTCATTGTTAGAGATGAGCTCTAAAGAAGAACATCTTACACTTAAGAAATCAAAAAATTCTTTCAAAGTAGGAAATTCATTTTCTGTACTTTCAATGGACCAAAGTCTTCGACTTTCCGGATCAAGTTTTTGAAATAACAAATATATTAACCATGGGTCTCTATTTGTAGCTTCATCACCAACAGCTTTCAAACCCCTAATAACTTCATCACTAGTATTCAACAAATTCCTTATATTTATGCTATTAGGATGCAGAACTGATTTTTGTTCTAAAAATAATTTAATCAAAGAATTAACAATTTGTTTCTTTTTATCATATCGATTTAACAACTTTTCCCAAGCTTCTTGATAAGATTCATTAGAAAGGGGAATATGCTTAATTAATGTAGCTGGTTCTTCAGAAAGTAACCCTTTAAGATACTGGAATTTCTGAATGTTACTTAAACCTACTTGTGAATGGACAGTGGAAACAAACATATCCTTAAAATTTGTCCATTCTGAAAACTTTCCAGAAAATACTGGAATATTCAATTTTGGTAGTCTAATATTATATTGATTAGGAATAGTAACAGAAGAACCTTGCACAGAATTGTGTGTTGCAACATTAACAACTTCTGAAGGATTCAAAGAATCTAGTTTGTTTTGATATTTAGTTTTTAACTGAAAATACCTGTCTTCAAATTCTGCTAATTCAGAATCATCATCATTTAAACAAGAATCTAATCTTAAGAACTCTTTAAGTAAATCATCTAATCTTTGTAATCTAATCAAAATTTCATTTTTAGTATTCACATTATCAAAACTATTCTCTAATCTAGTTACAGAGCCTTTCACCCTACCTCTCTCAATTTTAATTTGAGCAGATTTTTTCTCATAATCCTCCATTTTATACAATAACTTATAAGCAGAATAATTTCCAAAATAAAATTAATCAGATAACTTCAAAACAAAACTAATCAAAATTACTTCAAAATCAAAAGTAATCAGAATTGCTTCAAAACAAAACTAATCCAATTAAGTTAAAAAAACAGAAGTAAATGAATTAAATTCAAAAACAGAACAAATCAGATTCAAAAACAGAACTACTATAAAATGTTCATAATTATTCTTTCATACAAACAATAGAATTTTCTGTTCTCAAATGTGCATAAAATTAAAAATCTTCAAAATTCTTCAATGTAAAATGATAATTCACCATAATAATTAAATATTCAAATTTTTCAAGCAAATAAATCATAATGTTCTTGAGAACAACAAGTAAATAAATCATAATAATCTTGAGAACAATTTTCTTTTTCAAGAACTATCAAAACATAATATTGTAGAATACTATTTTTTCTTATTTTATCAATTCAATAAAGAAGATACTAAATTGTTCTCATATTCTAAAATAATATCTTGCTAAATGCAACTTCAGTAGAAAAAATTAAGCTTTAGCATCAAAGAACAATTTCAAAACAAAGCAAGTACTCACATATCACGCCTAAGTGCCTCCAATTTTCTTTATGTAGAGAATTTGAAGAAAGAAATCCTTGAAATTTTCTTAATTTTATTTCACAACACAAAAACAAATCTTGACATTCACGAAAACTTAACACACAATGAAACACACAGTTCTGGTTTCAGAATCAAATTTCTCTAGTTAAAATTAACACTCTAATTAGTATGCTTTCATCACATGAAAGCCTTAAATTACATTATAAAAATATATCCCCTGCCTAAACTGGGTGCAGATAATTAAATAGAATAAAGAAAGACAATAATGCAGCAGGAGCAACATTCTCCATGCCACACTCTCAGGAAAACCAAACATCAACTCACTGATGATGTCATAATTAAGATTTCACAACAGCACAGAATGCATAGTGCTGCCATCTGTCAACAAACAGAATAAATAAATCTTATATTTGATTCTTAATCAGTTCAGCACTGAACAGTGTTAAAACAACAAATATAATGAAAAATAAGTTTAATTATTATCAAAACACAATTTTAATGTCAGTGAGATTTCTGAACTGGCGCTCAGAGATGAGGGCATCTATTTCAGATATAAAACTAGTTAATTTTTACCTTAAATAATTTTCTACTCGCAGTTTGTTTCTGTTCTTGTTTTTTTTTTTTTTTTTTTTTTTTTTTTTTTTTCAAAAACAGCAAATTTAAAAAAAGTACATTCATACAAGATTGTTGTGTTGAACCCCATCAAGGAACAGTGTTTCCAGTGGCCTACATTTTTAAAATTCAGATTTCTTGATCGGCACCACTTTTTTCAAATGTTAAAATTTCCGTTGTTCTCACTTTCATTAATATGCCATTAAGGCAAATTTTACCATTTCAAAGTAAGTGGTGCCAAATAATAAATCTGAATTTTAAAAAAAAGTAGCCAACTGGCATGAATTTTAAGGACCTCAAAGCTGATTTAGATATTTCTGGTTCTTCTGCTGCTAAGGAAATTACGGATTTTTCCAGGATTGCCATAACGATTGCATAACTAATGACATAACTCACAACGAGGTTATAACATAATACGGACTGGCTGTTTAGGAAAACACTATCTTCTTACGAAGTTTTAGTTTAACACTAGAACCGCCGGAAATTTTACTGAAGTGTTATAACACCGGGAATTTTAATTGAAAATACTCAACATATTTATTTAACTTATTTTTCCGTGGTGTATTTTAAACTTATTTTAGAAAGAAATTTCTGGTGATAATCGACATATTTTTATTTGGTAGCTGTCAAAATGACCACTACGGCGGTTCTAGTGTTAAGTTAATAGCTTTCATGATTATTGCGGTTGTAAAATATAGTATTTGTTATATTTTTTTTTTAACAGATGAAATAAAAGATATATTTTTGTAACAAACATCGATTGTTCCGTGACCCGTAGGTAGGGAACAGTTGACTTAATGTAAAAATTCTTCTTTCAGAATTTCCGGTATTAAATCAGAAATTTTCAAACCCTTTGGAACGAGCGTCTTTTACAGAATTTTTAATTTTTTATCACCGGTTTTCCAAAACAGAAATTTCTGTCTCATTGAATCCGGAAATGTTCGGATTAAATAATGCAAAATTTACAGTAAAAATTTACCGTTGAGAATAATCACGGATTCTGAACACCTTGCGCGGTATGTATACCGGTCGCTTGTCCGCAAGAGATTAATTAACCCTCCAGCCGCCGGTGATTTTTACACTTTTTGGATAAATTCGCAGCATATTTTTACTTTTTTAAAACAGGTTTCGTACGGGTACCGTTATTTTCAAGGGCACATATCAGTATTATTTTATAGAAAAATAAATCATGTTCAAACGCGTAAAATTTCGCCTTATTTAAGGAAATATTTTCTATAAGAAAATACTTGTACTGAAGAATTTCTTAGTCCGGAAATTCAAGGACCCGTACGAACCCTGTAAAATTCAGATTGTTTGATTCCCTTCGATTTTTTTAAGTAGAAATAGTCACTTTATTAAATTACATACAATAATGCGAGAATAAGCCGAATTATACGTTTTTTAAAAAGTGGCGGGAATCAAGCAATCTGAATTTTATAAAAAATTAGCCCACTGGAACGCGAAGATAGTGTCTCCTCCGAATTGTATAGAATATGTGAAACGCGATAATAAGTGTTTCCCACTGTTTGAATGGTTAAAATAATGCCAAACTGGCAACACAGTTTCCCACTAGAATTTTAGTACGGGGTAATTCTCATTTTTGAAACAACGAAGTTTATTTTAAACACGGAAGAAATACATTTAAAAATACCGGTGGGTGTTTGTCCCTAATTTAATTGGCCACTGAACTTTCTAGCAGAGAAGAAAACTATGATGAAAAAGAGAAGTGGCTCCTTTAAAAAAAAAAAAAAAGTTAAAAACAAACACAATAATAACTTTTAAACGATAAACTATTACTTTAAAATTAGATAAACTATTATTTTTACACAATCAAACTGATTGGTAAAGTTATCTACGAATTGAATATTTCAAACTGAGCGAAAAAATGCCCAGCCTGGGAATCGAACCCAGATCCTTGGTGGAGAAAAGTGGCTACTTTAAAAAAAGTTAAAAACAGAAACAAGAATAGCTTTCATACGGTAAACTATTACTTTTAAATTAGATAAACTACCGTATACACTCGCGTATAAGTCGACCCCTATATTTTAGAAAAAAATATGTTACACACCAGTATTTTCGACTCGTTATCTTCATCTTATTTAACCCTTAAATGCCAAGTTTAACCTTATTTAATCCTTAAATGCTTTTCATACATACATAACCCAATTTAGTCTCTAAAATACTATTAGAATAATATTGAAGCTATAATGCTTAATGTTGCCAATAAAATACATTTTGAAAATATTATTAAATCAATTTTCAACATGCAGATGGTAACACTTGTGCTGTTTAAGAATAAAGATAGATTTATTTTTTCAATTGTTGCTACTTGTTCTTTTTGTTTTGTTTGAAAGCTTGCGAAATACCCTATTTTGTTCTGCAGTGAGCAAGTGAAATTTATTTCTTATTATAGTTCCTAAAATTCTTGTGTGTTTAATACTATAGAATTTTATCAAGGAAAATTATTTTTTCAATTAAAGTCTAGTATTGCCGATTAGTAACAAACTGTTTTTTAGCCGTAAACCATACTTAAAACAAAATATGATTTTTTAAAGTATTTTTCCCATGATTTATCTAAAAAATGAAAGCCGAAAAACATTGTCACAATGGTTTATGAAAAATCAGGCATTTAAGGGTTAATCTCAGAAAATTCTAGCAAATTCTGCAGTTCCATAAAACAAAGATAACTTTTTTCAATTACTGGTATTCAGTCTGTTATTCTTCTCGAATTTGGGGTCGAATTATACGCGAGTACATATGGTATTATTTTTACACAATCAAACTGATTGGTAAAGTTATCATACAAATTGAATATTTCCAACAGAGCGAAAAAATGCCCAGCCCCGGAATCGAGCCCTTATCCTTGGGTAACCGATCCAAATGCTCTACCATTTAAGCTAACTTTACTGACAACCGACGAGCATTTTAGTTCCTTTACCTGCTGTTTATTCTGTTGAGTGGCCTACATGACAGATCAGATGTTATTACCAATAAGGCTTTCTGAGCGAAATATGTTCGCCGGTTGTCAGCCTAGTTAGCTAAAACGGTAGAGAATTGGCCCCGTAATCCAAGGATCTGGGTTCGATCCCCGGGCTCGACATTTTATCCTTCGGTTGGAAATATTCAATTCGTATGATAACTTTACCAATTAGTTTGATTGTGTTACAAAAATAGTTTAAGAATAGCTTTTTTCATTTTTTTTTTATTTCAAAAAAAAATTTGTGATAATTTTTTTTAATGAATTCATATTAAAATCCTTATGATTTATGACCACCAGTTATAGTTGCGTTAAATTAACACTTTCAGAGACAAAGTACTTCTATTGCTAAAATGTTAAATTGATTGTGTGACACCGGTGTCTATGTACAATTTTTTTATGAAAGTAAGAAATAGCTTTTCTTTAAGTAGATTATGAAAAGGAAATTTAATTTCTAAATTTCTGTGCCAATGTGGCATTTGGGATTAAAATTAAGTGGTATATAGAATACGACGGTGTCCTTGAAGGGATTAACTATAATTATAAAAAAAAAAAAAAAACTTGTGTTTATTTGCAATTTTTTCAACTAAATACAGTATGTACTCTTGTATAAGTCGACCCCAAATTCGAGAAGAATAATAGGCTGAATACCAATAATTGAAAAAAGTTATTGTTTTATCAAACTGCAGAATTTTCGGAGATTAAATAAAGTGAAGATAACGAGTCGAAAATACTGGTGTTAAACATATTCTTTTTCTAAAATGTAGGGACCGACTTATACGCGAGTATATACGGTAATTTTCGATTTATAGAGGAATCATACATTTTCTACCGTGTTAGCGGACCATGTCCTGTTACAGTTTCTATTCAACAGACGAAACCCTAGTATCGCAATATATATATATATTTATTTCTACCTCTACTTCAGCTATTTTTACTCACAAAACTTTCTTGTGTGGTTCTAGACTTTATTAAAGGCTCCGGGGCTCTAAATTCTAATTTTTTTTTATTTATAGAGATTTTGTAATGAATTTTTTTTTTCTGAAATATGTTTTAATATAATAAAAATATTACATGTAAAAAAAGTCTGAAAAATTTTAAATATTTAAAAAAAATTAATTTAAAATTTTAAACCTATTTAATTTTTTATATAACTCTGGAAGTCCTTACTCGATTTACAATTTATTTACACTTTTGTATACAGAAAATGTGTCATTTTAATTTGTCTTCAGAATTTCTTAAAATATTGATTATGAATTTTATAAAAAAAAATTAAGTAAAAGATGAAATTTTTATGAGTGAGTTTTGCATTAATTTATTTTCACAATTATCACTCAAAATTAAAAATCCTTAAGACAAGTTGTTGAAAACATTGCATAAAATCTTTGTTGAAAATTTCATAGATATATCTTGCAAGGAACTTTAAACATATTCCTTTAAAGTTGACAAATCGTGAAAAAATTCATTCTGAGATAAATGAAGTTATAAGTTCTCGTCAGAGGGCAGCTGATGCATCGCTTCTGAAGGAAAAAAGGTGTTTTATCTCTCGATGTACTAAAGATAAAAGCATGCGGTTTGCGGTATTTAACGCTAAAAACTCACTATTTTTTTAATCCAAAAAAAATTGCATTTTTTTTTAGAATTGTTTGCCCCGGACCCCCTTAACCCCTTAATTCTCGTTCCCGTCAATATCACGGGCTGAGGTGTCGTTCGTTATTTCTTTTGGCCGTCATATTTCTGGGCTTGAGATTTAAATGGTGAAAAAACTTCTGAAACCAGAAAAATTTAACTGGCATTTTAGTGTGTAGTCTTTGAATTTTACCTTTAACCCCTGCACGGTCGCTTAATATTTGAAAAAAACCATCAAAAGTGTACCTTTTTTTTTTATTACAGAAATTGAATAATTATAAGGTTTCTAAATAAAATATGCAATTAGTTTATTTTTAAGCCATATTCATATTTGTATAAAAGCCATCATGCGAGAATTATGTGTCTTAACCTCTTAAGCTCCGCCTCCGATAAATGTAGGTTACTTTTTTTTATTATTCAGATTGTTTGATTCCCACCACCGTAGTTTACGGCAGATAAAATGATGCGAAAATAAAGCCATTTACACTATTTAAAAAAAAAAAAAAAAAAAAAAAAAAAACTGGTGGGAGTCAAACAATCTGAATAAAAAGATAGTAGCCTACATTTATCGGGGGCGGAGCTTAAGAGGTTAAGACACATAATTCTCGCATGATGGCTTTTATACAAATACTAGCATATGGCCCCGTGAAAAATGACGGGAAAGTGTACACTTTTGATGTTTTTTTTTTTCAAATATTAAGCGACCGTGAAGGGGCTAAATATCAATATTTATAGGGTGATAACAGGGGAAATATATTGTCAGATATGCAGCCACATCTGGGGAAAAAATGAATAAATTTGATTGAAAGGCATGTTCCCAATGCTTATCCCGCTATGCCCTTTGGACGGTAAATGTTCCATGTGTCTTATACGATTTTTAACCTGAATTAAATTTTAGCTGAATATGTAGCATACATTAAAATTTATAGATAATATATAGGATTGTGTAATAGAATTTGATTCTATTGGAGGAAATTGCTGAAGATAAATTTTCGACTGCGTTATACGCTTACTAATTGAGCCAAATTTTAATTACCATGTTGTAAATGTACAAAAATGGTAGATCATATTACAGAGCAGTGCAAAAGAATTCGGTTACTTTTCCAACTATAGGCGGTAGTAACTGAAGTTGAAAATTTGAAAAAGTGCCATGCTTTTTCTAAATTGTTTACTTACATATCTTCTTTACCATTATTTAACGGTGACATATTGTTACATTGATATGGATATGTTGGAAAGTGTTTCATAATCTGTACTTGATTTTTCACTTTTGTTTAGCATTAAATAAATGTTTCTTATGTCAGCTCAGTTAAGTACTCACATTCAGTGGCGTAGCTAGGATTTCGTTTCGGGGGAAGGGGGTGGGGTCCAGAATTTTTCCTTCAGGTTATATATATAGTAAAACCTGTGAAGATAAAATCGTAAATATTGCTGAATATTCCGTTTTACACAGGTTTTTGTTTTACACAGGTTTTGTATAGTATTCATTTTCGTAGCACGGAACATTTCTGTTTAAGACAGAATTCCGTTATAGGAAAGTTCCATTTTTACAAGTTTTGTGTATTTATATAAATATACTTATTTATGTCATATGAATACAATAAAACTTGTCAAAATAGTAATTGTGTATAACAGAATCCTGTCTTTAACGGAAGCGTTATATGGTCTTAATATGAATTGCGATGCAATTAAATTTGCTGAAAACCTGTCTGAAAGGGGATTTTCATCGTTCTTTAGTGAAACACAGTGAAACCTGTTAAAGCGGAATCTTTCTATAACAGAATCCTGTCTCAAACGGAAGAGTTTCATAATACCTGCGAAACGAACAATAGATCTTATTGAGGTAGTGTATCTTAGAAGCATAATTAATTACACTTCTTTCTATAGAGGCCTGTCTAAAATGGAGTTTTTTTACCAGTCCCTTGCAATCTTGTTTTGACTGTGTATGTACAGTCAGACCTCTATTTAACGAACCTCTATTTTGCGAATTTCTCTATTTTACGAACTTTTCCTTGGAACCAAGAACAATTTACGAATTTCTTCGTAAAATAACCTCCAAATAGCAAAGTGCATTCTCTATTTAATATTCCAGTTATCATCAGAAAGGCTTGATTCATCAGAATCCATATCCAAATGACAAAAATATTACAAATCTATGACAAATCTATGTCAAATTATAGATCGTACAAATCAAACCAGAGAGCTAATATTCAAAGACTTCAAATGGAAATTCCAGTTCAATTTTTCTGGTTTCAGAAGTTTTTTCCAGCAATTAAATCTCCAGCCCGAGAATATGACGGGCACGAGAAATAACGAACGACACCTCAGCCCGAGATATTGACAGGAGCGAGAATTAAGGGGTTAATGTTTGGTTTTTTCGCTGTTTGTGGTGTTGGATTTTGTATTGCAGGTTTCGACATGTTTCACTTTCAAAATATTTATTATTAATCAAAGTTTAATGTATATGTATTTCAAATATTATTTGTAAAATTTGTGTGATGGTGATAAATAAAGATCTAAGATGTGAAAAAGAAAGGTCTCATTGGCATTAATTTGTATGTTGTAAAATAAACTTTAAGACACAGAATTCTCGCATGATGTTTTTTTCTACAAATGTGAATTTCTTCTATAACACATTTTTTTTCGTAAAAAAATTAATTGCATATTTTATTTAGAAACCTTATATTTATTCATTTTCAATAATAAAAAAATAGGTACTTTTTGATGGTTTTTCCAAATATTAAGCGATCCTTAAAGGGTTAAAGGGAAAGATTTCTTTTTTAAAAGTGGTAGTAAATTTAATAAAAAATAGGAACTATGTGATTCTAAATAAATATATTCAAGGCTCCCACAGGGTTTTTTTTTTTTTTTTGTCTCACACTATTTAAAAAGAAGGATTTTCGTGGTCGAATCATACCAATATTCCAAATTTAAAAACAATGTTTATAAAAAGTTGTTAAAAATTTAATACTAAATCGTCGCCAGTGGTAGTTCCATGTATATTTAAATTTTCCACTAACGTTTATTGTATGTAATTAAATGTTTCGTGTACTTTATGTTTTAAGATGTTAATTTTAAATTAAAATTAATGGCTAAACACTTAATACGTTTTGTTGTAGTTGAAGAGTTAACCCTTTTAAGGGCGAAGAAAATCCATTGCTAAAATGTTGAAATTAATGAGTGACACCGGAATTTGAAAACAGATTTATTTATAAATAATAAAAAGCTATATTTCGCATACGTAATAAACCGAATTTTTTTCACTAAAGTTCTGGTGCCATTATGGCATTAGGGAATTAAAATTAAGTGGTTTCAAAAAAATTCCACCGCCCCACAAGGGGTAAAAGAAAGATGCATAAAAATATCATTTGCTCGATCTTCTGATAACCTAGGAACTCAATACTTTTTTTCAAAAGTGTGTGTTGCTATTTGAAATTTAATATTGGTACAATTTATAAAGCGATGACGATCCTTATTTCATACTTGCAAACTTTCAACTAAACTTCCGTAAAATGCAAATTAAATTGACACAGGTTAAATGCGTATGCAACCAGAAAATTTATTTTATGTATCATTATAGATTTAATATCATTTTTCTCTATGAAATCTACTTTAATTCATTTCTTTAAAAAAATTCTGCTTCCAAACGTGTTTCACCTGGGTCATTTTAACTCTCATTTTACGGAAGTTTAAGGGGAAGTCGTCAAGTATGTTATTTAAAAAACAAGTTTTTTTATTAGCTAATTAAACGGGGTCCCTAGTCAAGAGTTTCTCTAGCAACACTCTGTGTGTTGACGCATTCGAATAGCGAGGTGACTTTTCTTTTTCCAGGATTACATATGTTTTTCGTGTTGCATTTAACCTTACTTATTTAATTATATTTAAATAACTAATAAGAATTTTGAAAAACACGACTACGACTGAATGTGTTCAGATTAATATATCCAATTATTTTTTCATTATTAAACTACATATTTAGTACAGAAACATTCGACTTCGTAAATCACAGTAGTTTGCGATTAAACAAGGTGTATATTTGTACACGAAAAAAGTGATATGCAAAATCTGATACTCTCGGCACGTCTAATTAATTCCGTTATTTTACATAATACACATCAAACGTTATATTTTAAAGAAATAAATAAAGTTTATTATCATTCATCCTTTACAAAGCAATCTAACCGGAAACACTATATAGAGACTATTTGAAATACTAAAATATTATTTTCTTGAAGGCTGGAGGAAAATATCAGGGAAAGTTCGCGTAAAGCCAGTCACTTTTGCTCTGGCTGAAATGTCTTACAAGCAGAGCTGAGAGGATTATAAAAATTCGACACTCTGAAAATGAGCCGTTTTATTAATCCTTGGGCGCACGATAAGTGTAGGCATTTTTTTAAAATCCAGATTGTTTGATTGTCCTTACTTTTATGAAGTAGAAATAGTGACCTTATATAATGGCAAATAAAATGATGCTATTTTAACCCCTTGGGGACGAGCGGCACGTATACGTGCCGCATGATGCGCTCAGAATTCTTGTTTTTCCTCACCAGTAAAATTTTACTGTAAAATTTGCCTTATTTAATCAGCGCATTTTCTCGATTCATGAAGATACAAATTTCTGTTTTTAAAAAACGGTGACAAAAGATTAAAAATTTCGTAAAAGGCTCTCGTCCCGAAGGGGTTAAAGAACTGGTGAGAATCAAACAAGCTGTGAATTTTTAAAAAGCAGCCTACACTGTCCGTGAAAGTCACCGGCGAGTGAATTAAGGGGTTGAATGGTTTATACTCGAAATTCTATCGGTCCCAGTATTGTTAGTACTATGATGTTTCTTTTACTGAGATTGCTTGGTTCCTAGCACGTTTTTCAGATATAAAAGTATCCGCTATATTTAACTATTTGAAGGTCTGTTTTATTATTTATAAGATAAAAATTCAATTCAAAATGCCCCTTATAAATGCAGGAGCGAATTTTCACAAGTAAAAACGAATACAAATATTAACCTGATTTATGGCAGAAATTCTGCATAAATAAGATGGAAATTTCTGTTAAAATTTATTAGTTGCTATTTCCATGAGTACTTGTAATGTAAATCACGAGCTACGATTTTTTGGTTAGCAGTATTTTAGAACGGAAAAGTGTGACTTATTTTGTTGGAGATATCTAATTAATTGAACAAGGCCAAGCAAACTTTTCGAAAATAACGGTGGCAAACAAGCATAGCAATTATCAGCTATGGGACTTGCACTACATAAACCCATATAATTAGTCTGGTGGAAGTATATTCCCGGGTTAATTAGGCAATGCTCAAATACCGCAATCACGAGAGAATTTTGGAACAAACATTTGCATTTACAATTTACGCGAAGAAATGCTTTTATTTTTATTGAAGCAAAAATTCTTCTAAAATTCTTGTACCACTCGATAATTTGGCCATTTTACTAAGAGAAGTATTTTGCCCCACAAAAGCGTTAAAATTTTTCTGACAGCAGCCACTTTTATGAACTCGGAATTCCAAATCTTATTTAATTTACAAAGAGAGTGGTCCTTTTTGAAACCCCTTTTAATAACTTAAAATAGCAAAAATAATGATACATTTCAATTTGACAAAATTATACTTTAAGTGAATCAGAAGGGGGAAATTGTTTTAGGGTAACAGGGAGGTGCAGAAATGTGCCAGTATTTTCTTATAGAAAAATTCGACTTATAATATCGTGCGATTAAAAAAGGTGGACATTTCTATAAGGCATCCCCTCTCTTTTTGCTGTGTTTTTCCCTGATCTGTCGCCACTCGGGTAATATTTTTTTCACCTTTCCGCTCAATGGATATCTTTGAAAGATGCTTTTGAACAAAATGTGTTTTTGAGGTTAGGAAAAAGAGCAATTTTATGAGATTTTGAAAGTTGTTCCCTGATTAAATTTATCTAACAGTTGTTTAGAAAAATATTAAATCATAAAAGGAATACAAAATTGCGACTTAATACAAGTGCAAAATATGCTTTGAGTGTAATTCCAATATCATAATGGTGTAGGAAAGAAATTTCGGAAAGTTTCTATTTTAATATTATTGCTGATTTTGTCCACCTCAAAAACTATGTAATGCAGCTGGGTAGTATGGGCAAATAAATAGTCTAATAAACTGCTCATAAAATCATTTCTTCGCTGAAAAAAGGGATTCTCATACTTTAAAAATTCACATTTATTCATATAATTCATTGCATGCATTGCAAACACGAGTTTAAATCAATGGCGTTCGCCCCACAGGAACGCATTTTGAGAAAAGCATTAATCCATATTTTGCTATTTTTTCTGTGAACTTTGAAATGTTCAAAAATTTAATTTAAGTACATATAACTATATGCACTGTGACGTATAAATGTTAAATTTTAATATTGGTGCATAAACGATAGTAAAATTGCCACAATGTGGAATAGAAATATTTATTAAGATCCTATTATCGCTAAAGCAAACTTCCAACAGCATTTTGATACAAAAAAATACATATATATACATATGTTTTTTTTAAACATATATATACAGGGTGTTCCGTTAAAGGGGTCCAATATTAATAGGGGTAATAGAGGAGATCACATGGAGCATAAATCAGTATATAAAGCCTGGTCGGATCTCAATAGTTTTCAAGTTACAGCAAATAGAATGAAAATTCGGAAAATTGTAAAAGAACCCTCATTGCTAAACTATCGATAATGCTACATAAAAACGAAGCACATATTTAGAAAGAGCAGAAAAAAACCTACAAAATGACATCAATTGTATTAAAATAGCAATATTTATTGACGAGTTACAAGCCCCGAAACAGTGAAAAAAGTACGAAATCCAATATATATCAAAATAGTTAATCGTTAATTCCAAAAAGACAACTCTAGCTACAACAAGGAAAATGTAGTAAAATTTGGTCCATTCCGAAAACTTTCGAAAAAGCTTACAATGAACCATATCGGTTTAATTGTGTGAGAGAAATTAATCAGTTTCTTAGTTACAACTCCGCTTTCTTTGACACTAGCAAAGGTTAAACTCCGCCCATCACGATTGGAAACACCGCCTTTTTAATTACTCTCAACTATACATTTTCGATCATGCTTCTTCTGAGATGCAACATTTTTAATTATTCAAGAGTTGAATGAACCAAAATAACTTTACAATAATAGTCTACATTTTAAAGTGGTCTTTTATTGATATAAAGCTTAAGTTAAATTCTTTAAAATTAAACTGGTGGTGAAAATTCGGAAATAATTAAAAATATTGCGATTTGTAACAATGCAAGAAGTTTCAGTATATGTTTTACATGGACAATTATTGTATGTATATGTGCATCATAATTTATGATAGGAAATAATAATAACAAATAGCATAATAATTTTATTAATTATAAATTTAAAAAAGACACTAAATTTTAAATTAATTCCTACAAACTTTGTAATTTACAATTTGAGTACACCACAGTCTGTGACTTACAAAATACTGTGCAAAAAGTGTTGAAAATAAAAGAAAAATGACAAATAAAGAATTACATTCCACGTACTTTATGACATATGTGAAGCATAGTCTTCTGGCCTGCGCTGCACAGTTCAATGTCGGAAGGCAGACGAACGGACATTATTATAATAGGTGTTCGAAGTTGCGCCCATTAACAGAATCGCACAGCCGACAGCGACGTCGTAAAGATTGGCGAACACGCCGAAAAACTCCGACGGAGTTGGGAATGTCTCCTGCAGCGACAACGATTCGCGCTAGTAAATCATCCGGTGTATCCACAGGCGTTTCATACACCAGCGATTTAAGGTGTCCCCAAACAAAAAAGTCTAACGGATTGAGGTCTGGAGAGCGTGCAGGCCAAGCAACAGGTCCACTGCGTCCAATCCATTTCCCCGGATATGTTGAATTGAGGTGATTGCGAACACCTATGAAAAAATGTGCCGGTGCGCCATCGTGCTAAACCACATATTGTGGCGCAATGTTGCTGGCACATTTTGCAGTAACTGCGGTAAGATATCCCATAGGAAAACCAAGTACGTACTGCCATTGAGTACATCTGGGAGTAAATATGGTCCTATGAAATAATTGCCGAGGACACCTGCCCATATGTTCACACTGAACTTTTGTTGTGCGTTCGACGGGAAAACAGTGTGCGGATTTGTATATGACCATGTGTGCATATTGTGCGTGTTTACCACGCCCTCTCTCGTAAATGTTGCTTCATCAGTAAATAAAATATTTTCCAGAAATTGTGGATTATTTTCTGTTACATTAAGCAACCAGCGTACGAATTCTGTCCGCTGAGCACAATCTGTTACTGATAACAGTTGTACCCGCTGCACATGAAAGGGGTGCATGTTTTCTGCACGCAGAACACGCCACACACTTTGGTGAGAAACACCGACTTCAGACGCAGCAGCTCGTGTACTCGTGGAGAGGTTATCTTTAAAAATATTCAGTACATCTTCTTCCATTGCAGGTGTTCGTACATGTCGAGGTTTCCCTGCATCAATGCTTGCTGTATTAAACGATCCAGTCTCCCGTAATCGTCTATCGATTTTTATGAAGAGTTTCGAACTTGGGCAACGTCTCCTTGGAAATTGCTCACGGTACATGCGCTGTGCTAGACATGCATTTCCATGAGCTTGCCCGTACATCAGATGCATGTCCGCATATTCTTCGTTAGAGTATTCCGGCATAATTATTATACATCAACTTACTACAATCCCACTTACAACAGCCTCCCTTTAACATAACGTCCACTGATGACTGCTGTTTTATTACACTTTTCTTCCTATACACATAGAAAAATTGCATAAAAAGTACTTCTTCTTCATCATCCTGAAAGTTCATGGAGGAAACGCAGCAGTCACGGAGTTTGCTTTAAGACAAGGCGAGAGCTGCACAATATGCCATTCACTTGACCAGACAGAATAATGAAAGGGTATTGATTGAGGTTGATCAGAAATGTATAATTGAATGATATTAAAACGGTGTGTTTACAATCGTCATGGGCGGAGTTTCGCCCTTTCCGAGCGTGCAACAGTACAGAGTTGTAACTAGGGAACTGCTTGATTTCTCCCATACAATTAAACTGATATGGTTTATTGTCAGCTTCTTCGAAAGCTTTCGGAACGGACCAAATTTTATAACATTTTCCTTGATGTAGGTAGAGTTGCATTTTTGGAATTAACGATTAACTATTTTGCTAAATATTTGATTTTGTATTTTTTCACTGTTTCAGAGCTTGTAACACGCCATTAATTCTCAATATTCTAAAACAACTTATGTCATTTCGTAGGATTTTTTATGCTCTTTCTAAATATGTGCTTCGTTTTTATGTAGCATTATCGATAGTTTAGCAATGAGGGTTTTTTTACAAATTTCCGATTTTTCATTCTATTTGCTGTAACTTGAAAATTATTGAGATCCGGCCAGGCATTGTATACTGATTTCTGCTCCGTGTGATCTCCTCTATTACCCCTATTAATATTGGACCCCTTTAAGGGAACACCCTGTATATATATATATATATATATATATATGTCTATATTTCATCAGTTTATAAACAGAATTACTCCGCGCCGGTAAGGGTTAACCCTTTGCGCTCGGCGTCTCTTACGCAAATTTTATTCGATCGGCACCACTTTTTAAAAAGAAGTTTCGTTCAAGTACGCAATTTGAAAAATTCTCTGATTTTCTCTGGTACATTTTATTTCCCATTATTATTGGTGCCAAAAACAAATTTTGCTAAGAAAGATTATGTCTCCGCAGCGGAGCCCTTGAGTGCAAAGGGTTAAAATATTGATTAAGTTTAACGGTTTAAATTTAGATGTTACAATTAACACTCAAGTTAAACATGATGCTTCTTTACGGGCTGATAAGTTTTAGAAATATAGTTTCAAGTTCTGCAAAGATACGTTCGTTTGAGAGCCAGGACTTTTTGCAATGGTTTATGCTGGAACATTTGCTACCACTATTTTAAAACGATATTCGTTATTTTAAACTTATATTGCCTATAAAAATATACATAAAAATCACTTCAAAACACCAAAATACTCAATAATTGCTATAACGGATAAAAATGAATTTAAAAAGGGACAAAATACTTTTAGACATTTCGAAATGTCGTTAAATAAATGTATTTACATTTAAACAAATTATTTTTAGCACCTATAGCAATTATAATACATCAAAGTTTTTAATAATTATTAAAGACTTTGATGTTACATTGTCGATGATAACGGAATGTGTGACGAAAATTCCCTTTTTGAAATATTGGCAGAAAATGTAGAAAAATTTAGGAACACTTTGAGCCCTGAAAAATTGATATTATTCAAAATCAGTAATTTTCCGCAATCGATACGCCTAATTAGTTCCTTTAATTTATATTTTCATGTAAATAATATTAAAAAATACATTTTAACACTAGAACGTCCGGATATTTTTCCCAACTTTAATAAAAACATTTTAACACAAGAATTTTTATTTAGAACTATTTCAATTATTTATTTAACTGAGTTTTCTTTAGTTAAAATTTATATGATTTTACAAAATAAATTCAGGTTCGAATCGACATTTAATTATTTGATCGGGGCCGAATCAACACCAGCTGGACGTTCTATTGTTAACACGCTCACACCGGCGTGCATCACCGGTGGGTCACACTTGACTGCCCCATCGGGCGGCGTGCATCACCGGTGGGTCATGCTTGACTGCCGCATCAAGTGGAGTGCATCACCGGTGGTCACACTCCACTGTTAAATAGAAGGCGTGGACTACAGGTGTGTCACACTCGACTATGCCATAGACGGCGTGCACTACATGTGGGTCACACTTGAATATTCGAAAATTCAGTAGTAAAAACAATTCAATATTAAAAACCTTATATATTCACGACGGGAAACGGGAAATTCTCGTTTTCATTCAAAGGATATCATTGACTAAGGGCGTGGCTTCTACCTTACAGAAAAGGCATTTATATAATGATGTCCATATTTCTTTGGATTTTAAGATATTTTATCTTAAATTCGTACATATGTATTCAATAAAATCATGTCCCTAAGTAATTTGCTTTACTCCTTACGAACTTTCAGACATTCACAATGAACTCTGCTTTATATTCGAGTTCAATTTAATAAATATGAGAGGGGCATGTCATTACATACAGTGTTTGAATAAGCGAAAGTACTGCGCAGCCAGGTGAAGCAAAACATGAATTCGAGCGCCGCGTCACAGCGAAAAACATGAATATAGACGCCGGCGTGAACGTGTTAAAGACATAAGAAGGAAGTACTCTATCAGTCATTTCTAACAAAGCATTCGTACCGTAAACATTATATAGAGGCTGTTTCAAATATTAAAATATTGAATTATGTGAACGTTATAAATTTAGATTCGAGAATCAACGCTCAATTTAAGCCTGATGCTTCTGTACGGGCTGATAAGTTTTAGAAATAAAGTTGCAAGTTCTGCAAAGATACGTTCTTTTGAGAGACAGGACTTTTTCCAATGGCTTATGCTGGAAATTTTATCTGTTCAAGGGTGATCAGTATGGAACATACCGGGTGTCCCAAAAATGACTGATGCATAGCTGTCAACTTTTAAGCTTTTTTGTCTACTACTAACATTTAATAGATGTTATTGTCTTGGTTTATCGCGAGATTTCGACAGTTAAATAAGATAATAGTTACTATAAAATTTGAGTGGTAAGAAAAAAGCGTAAAAGTTGGCAGCTATGCTGATGGATTTTGAAATTCAATAACTTGCAAACGGTGACAGATATTAAAAAAATTCTTGCAGGGGTGTTATGTAAGATGTCAGGAGATTTTATGCTGCGATTCTCAATTTTAGTTACAGATAGCATTGATAGATGGCGCTGCAAGCAATAACCGCAAAATCCAGGCTTGATTTTTCGGCCTCTTATTTCTTATATGCGAAAAAAGGAGATTAAAATGTATTGAATCCATACCGAAGTACCAAAAATCGGATCTGGACTGAGCACCTATTGCTCTCAGCGCCATCTATTGTTTGAAATTTGAACTAAAATCAAGAATCACAATAATAAAACTCCTGCCATCATACATAACCCTCCTACAATATTTTTTGTTTAATATCTCTGACCGTTTGCAACTTATTGCATTTTAAATTCCATCAGTCATTTTTGTGACACGCGGTAGATAAACATACAAAATTGGACACTATCAATGATTAATGGTAACGTGATGACGATCGCTGCGAATATAGTGAAATGGGAAAAGAAACGTCTCATACATGTAATATTTCTGTTATTGAGCTTCTATCTTCATAGATATTTTTTTATTAACCCTTTATCTACTCACGGTTCTTATAAGTACCACTCACTTTAAACTTGTATACCATAGTGAATATTACTTATATTCTAATGGTACTTTGCAAAAAACGTTCTTTTAACTCCACTTTGTCCGTATACATGACAGCAGTAGTTCTAGATTTATTATTTTAGAGAGGAATGAGGCTATTTTTCAGACAATCGATGCGTTTTGTGCCGACATTTCGTACAGATTGCCACGCTCGTCTTTTCATTGCCATAGTAATTGCTACAGTAATACATTACACAGTAAAAGATACAAGATAACTGTTGGATTTTTTATGTGTTTATTAGGACCATAGAATACAATTTGACTAGCTATTTTAGGTGGACGGTGTATGTATTTGATTTAACAGTGGAATTATTCGGTAGTACTTATAAGTACCGTCAGTACACTGGGTGTTGGAGAAATTCTTCTTGTTTACTTTTCGTCTGTGTAGTTATCCATCATTTTCATCTGCTGTAAAATGTAATTACTGAAATGTAGTGTAATAATGATTTCTCTGGTATTTCTTTTCTGTTTCAATGATATCTTTTATAGGAAATCGAAAAAGTTGTGGCACCGGCTCGTTATTTCTATGCTAGAAATGGCATATGTAAATTCATATATTGCATATGTGGAGATGCGAGAGAACATGTTGTCCCTAAAATATTCACGTCGCATAAGTAAAGGACTGCTAACAAGATCGAAACCTAAAGAAAAAAGTTTTTTTTAACCCTTTCAGGAGCAAAGCATTTTCAATTCTAAAGTGTTGAAATAAACGACTGGCACCGGAATTTGCCAAACGCTTTATTTGTAAATAAGAAAAAGGCCTATATTTTACTTGCTTATTAAATCGAAAATATTTTCTGGTGCCCGTTGAAATACCTTGTAGGTTTTCTGTTACGATATTTTAGTTATACTGTACTGACAGTACTTTAAAGTACCACTTTAATTAGTTACCTCTAAAAAATTAAATTTCTCACGGGTGTGTATTTTTTTAATGTTTATCCTTTAATTTTCACTGTAGTAACTGTGAAAAAAATATTACATGACAAAAATTACAGTAGATCATAATGCCGTAGATAAAGGGTTAAAAGGCTCTAATTATCAACAAAACGATTGTATTTTCTTCGTTTATTGAGTGTGTGTGAATAATGGGTTTGTAAAAATAGTAAAATAAATGAAGTCTTGCAAAGATACGTTCTTTTGAGTGCCAGGATTTTTTTTTTCAATGGCTTATGCTGGAAATTTCATGTGTTCAAGTGTTACCAATAAGGAAGATAGGTAAACATACAATATTGGACTGTATCATTGAATAATGGTAACGCGATGGCCATCGCTACGAATATAGTGAACTGTGTAAAGAAACTTCTCACCCACGGAATGTCTCTGCTATCGAGCGTCTATCTTCATATGATCTTGTTTTAATAAAAAGCTTGAATTATCAACAAAAGGATTTTTTTTCCTCTTTTTTGTGTGTGTAAATAATGCGTTTGCAATAATAGGGAAATAAATCAAGTCTTGCAAAGATACGTTCTTTTGAGAGGCAGAAATTTTTTCAATGGTTTATGCCGGAAAATGTTATCTGTTCAGGGGTTACCAATATGGAGTATAGATAAACATACAAGACTGGACACTATAATTGAATAATGGTAGCACGATGACCATCGCTGCGACTGTAGTGACATGGGAGAAGAAGCTGCTAAGCCACGGAGTATTTCTGCTATTCAGTTTCTATCTTCATATGATTTTTTTTTAAATAAAAAGCTTGAATTATCAACAAAAGTTTTTTTGTTTTATTCTTTTACTGTGTGTGTGTAAATAATGGGTTCGAAATAAAAAAAAATTGAAATTTTTAAAGCATAAGCCATTGGAAAAAGTCTTGTCTCTCAAAAGAAGTATATTTGCAAGACTTGAAACTTTATTTCTAGAACTTATCAGCCCGTACAGAAGCAGCAGGCTTAACTTGAGCGTTGATTCTCGAATCTAAATTTACAACGCTCACATAAATCAATATTTTAATATTTGAAACAGCCTCTATATAATGTTTACGGCACAAATGCTTTGTTAGAAATGACTGATAGAGTACTTCCTTCTTATGTCTTTAAAACGTTCACGCCGGCGCTTATATTCATGTTTTTCGCTGTGAGGCTGCGCTCGAATTCATGTTTTGCTTCATCTGGCGGCGCAGTACTTTCGCTTATTCAGACACTGTATGTAATGACACGCCCCTCTCATATTTATTAAATTGAACTAGAATATAACAAGCAGAGTTCATTGTGAATATCTGAAAGTTCGTAAGGAGTAAGCAAATTACTTAGGGACATGATTTTATTGAATGCATATGTACGAATTTAAACGTTTATTTTTAAGCAAACGTTTCGATTAAGATCTTAAAGGGGAAAATAGCTATATTCATGATCAGTACAAAACAATATATATATTGAATTATCTTGTTGAAAAAAACGGCATTTATGGTTATCTTTATTTCTTCTCCCCCTTTTTAAACTTATATAGCATATTATCTTTGCTAATTTGCATCACCAATTTTGAATAGTATTATTGCAATATACGTACATTTATCATGATTAGGAATATTATTATAGTTGAACGAAAAAGTATCACGGATATTTTTATTTTCACATGTCAAATGCATAAATATTTAATTAGATATTTAATTTCGTATAGGATGAATTTATTTAACTATCGTAATTTCGCGCGTAACAGTAGCAACTCAGATAACTCGATTTCCTACCAGAATTTATTTTAAATAAAATGTGACTTGATTCTGCTTAGTACTTTTCCGACTTCTTTTTTTTTTCAATATAATTTTCGATTTGAAAAAGACTTAACTAAGCTGCGCCGGATACACGGGAAATTACGGTACATACCAACGAAAAACGCATAAAACCCAATTAAAAGCTACATAGGTTATAATATTGCATTAATATAAAGCATACAAGGAATATTAGGCGAAGAAAATTACTCAAGTACTCAAAGTTTTATATCATTCGTCGTAAAAGCGAAAAAAGAATGTTTCGATTTCATTAGCAGCGAAGATTCTATCGTACATATTTAAGATTTAAAAAACTGTCGAAAAGAATTATCATTTCTTTAACAATAATAGCAACATAAAACCATGCTTACAGCATAGATCCTGAAATACTTTTCAACACATTCAGGATACAATAACAAATCTTCACAGTTTACTAAGGTGAAAGATGACGTCTAAATGAACAATTTGTAAAACGCATAACGCATTTGAAAAAACGATTTCTGCAATTACCAATAATGGTCGTTAAAATATCCACTTTTTGCAGCCTATATATGATCTACAGATATGTATGCATACTGCATAGTATGCTAAAAGTAAGTTCAGTTAAACGCATAGCACAGTTTTCAACCCAGGAAATTCAGGCAAAAAGCGCATGTTGTTGGGAAATTTTGTGCGATCCTGTATATGATTTATAGAATTTATACACACATATTAATATTTAAAAAATCGTTAAATTTAAAAACCCATACCACAACTGAAAACACACTTCCAGCAAGTATTTTTCGTAGGCTTAAATAGTTCAATTTTTGCTCGTTTGCTTCTATAGCCAAATTATTTCGTGTGTCCCTGTAAATAAACGATAAGTTCTCTGCACGCTATATTCTAGAGTAAGAACCTTGTAGTCCACCTCAGCGATGTATATCAAATTCAATATGTTTAATGTACTGTAATGTCATTAAAATACACGGAAAACGATTATTCCCCGTAGACCGTAATGTAACGAAGTGCCCCTGTAATGGACCGTAAATGTACACGCTTAATTTACATTTCCAAATTTGCAAGTACATTTCCAAATTTGTCCATAATAACATATATCAATTTCTTGGCAATCTGACTATATTTACGCGAGTTAGAGCTCGGACAGACAGACAGACAAACCGAATTCATAAACAGTTTTCAGGTTGGAAATTGTTAAAAATACAATTTTGAACGATTTCCAATGACACATTCCAACGTTCAGTTTCGAGAAAACCGTCTGCGTCAAAAATAATACTATTGATTCAAAGAAGAAATGTTAAAAGTATAGAAAGCGGTCGAGGGTCGGCTAATAAAACGCCAAAGCTTTATATGCATGATTCTATTTTTGTATTCTATTCCCACCACAGAATTTTAAAAGTAGACTTGATATTTTCCCACTAGTTTTTAACTATTTTTTCGACTGCTATATTTTAAAATTATATTTCACTTGCAGACATTGTTAAAGTGGAAGTAAAAATGTTTCTTTATCCCTTGAAGGGCGGTGATGCCGCTATGGCATCACATAATTATAATCACTAATTGTCCCTTTTGCACCCGAAATTTCTTATAGAAATTTCCTTTTTATTAAGTACTCAAAAATACACTTGTACTTGTTTACAAATAAATGTTCTTGTAAATACAGGTGTAAGTCAATAATTTTAACATTTTACGAATACAAGTATTTTGCCCCTGAAAGGTTTAAAAAGTAAAGTGGTGCATAACGAACTAATTGGTATAAGAAATGCCTGTTCCTCGGAAGGTGGAAGGAGTACTTCCACGACAAAATGTTAAAAAATAACATTAATAGTAATGCATTTCATTTTGACACGGTTTCTTTCAAAAAATTCTGTTGTAAAATATTTTTGTGTAAATCTTGAGTAAAATTTCTCGTCTTTCAAGTGTACAGTGTTCACAATTACACAGCTTCACTATTAGTCACCTAAATATGTAGCGGTTAATTACAGTCTACAAAATTTCCACCACTATTTAAAAAAGAAATTTTCTTTTTATTTATTCATAGAATTTTGCGACTAAATGAGGCCAAAATTATTTTGTAAACTTTCCAACCAAGTTGAAAACTGTTTATAAATTCGGTTTTTCTGTCTGTCTGGCAGTCTGGCCGACATTCCGCGCTCTAACTATCGTAACTATACTAAGATTGCCTAAAAGTGTTGGATGTAATTGACGTTTAGCCTAGCACGATCCCTATTTCAAATTAAGTTTGTAGCATGTTTAGTTTATTTACAGGGACAGTCAAAAGTATACCGTTACATTACGGCCAATGGGAAAAAAATTGTTTCAAATATGTTTCAATAATTCAAACATAATAAAATTTATATGCATTTACGAAGTGCACTAAAATATGTATTCTGTAGAATATACGGTGCAATACATGATGCGAAGAAAAGTTATTATTGAATTACAAGACCACACAAAAGAATTCCTTTACATAATGTTATAGGGGCGGGTGGTTGCTTGCGGCGTATTTTAATTATGTTAAACTATTTCATATATAATGAAATTGATATACGTCGCTGAGGTTTACTATAGTTTATTTCATGTCTAATATGAAGAGCATAGCTTTTGCAGGAGCACACAAAAGATTTCAGGTAGTATATCTTATCCGAAGTACTGTTTATTAGCGACGATGTCAGGAAATTTCTTTTTAATTATGATATGCGTTTTTAAGTTTCATTATATTTATAAGTATAATATAGTGTGTATAAAGGCTATAGTTGATATACTGGACTACACAAAAGAATTCGTAAAAGTTACTGAGTATGGGCGTAAATTGCTTAAAGGTGTTTTTTTTATTTTTACGCAGAACTGCATTTAGGGAATTACTAGGAAATGTATGTAGAATATAAATAACATGATATACAGGCTCACGCAAAGGATACATGACCGTCTATGGATGATAATTTCTGAAAATGTTGTTTCAGTAGTTTTAAGAGTGTTTTATTTTGAAATAAATATTAGCTAAATAATGGCAAGTAATAAAAGCACTAGGTCTACAGGGCTAAAGAAAAGTATTCAAGTATGTTTCCATCTATTAGAATAAATTACTGAAAGAGAAATTTCAACCTATTACGCTTTTTCTTGCTAAACTAATTTTTTCCATTATATAAAGTAAATATCAACCTACAGAACAAATACAGGGCAGTTAAAAAAAATTGGAATATATATTTGGCTATGGACGGTAACTGCTGAAATCAGTTTTTCAAATGATTTATCCGTTTTCTAAAATGTTCACTTAGTTATCTTATTTACCTTACCTATTTCCCTAAATAATGAAGTTTTGTTTTTGAAGTGTTGGAAAGTGTTTTATAATCTTTGCTTAATGCATCATTTTCCTTTCTTGTTTAATAATAGTGGCATATGTTTGTCTAGGTTATAATCAGCCCCTGTAAACATATGGACCATAGAAATGTTTAGATTACCTATGAGCAGAACTGTGAACCCCCGTATATTTTAGAACCGCTGTTTAAAATTATATATTTTTCTTTTATTTAATCGTGGAATGATTGCATTAAATAAAGTGGAATTTTTTACATGAATATACTGGTATGCAAAAATCTGCAAAGTTGGCAATCCCATAACGTCTTTTTTTTATTATTATTCACTCAATAGCATTCTATTTCCACGTTATCAAAAACACGCTAATGCTAATTTAGACGGATACAAATAAAAAATAATCAGAAACGAAACACGGTGTAAAAAACTAAATAATTTTTTATTATTTATGAATTATTCTATAATTTGAATTATATATTATTTCTGAAAGAAAAAAAAAGATTATCATTTAAAATAATCCCTTGAAGTGCATCATAAAATCATAATAAGCAAAGGATAATTTACACATTTGATTAAAACTGTTTTAATTAGCATTTTTTAAAAGTTCCAGAGCTAATTTAAATTCTGCTTTCAAAAGAGCCTGCAAAAATTGTTTTAATTAACTGCAAAATTATGCATTATGTGCTTTAGAAATGTTTGCAATATAGTTATCTTATGTAAAATGTTGATGATATTCAAAATGTTAGCTTTTTAAGAAATATCTAATTTTAAATAATAACTTAATGAAAAGCAACAATTTATCCCTTGCTTTAAAGCTCTTGTTAAATTATTTCTGCAGTAGGAAACACACACACACACACAAAAGCACGCAGTAGTGCGAAATTTAACTGAGTAGGAGTCCTTTAATTAAATTTTATTTGGATTTCACTTAATAAATAAATGGCATAGTTTCTAAGTTAATTTGAATTTCTATTATGAAGAATGGTAAAGTAAAAAAGAATCATAATAAAAACATTTTTAATCAAAAGAAGTTTGAAACAAGAAAGAAACAATTATGCATCAAGGATAGATTGTGTAACACTTTCCATCACATTCAGAATAATGTAGCAAAACTGAACAGTTTAAACCCTTTGTGGGGTGATGCATATATTTTATCCCACCTACGATTAATGGAGATTTGCACCAGAAAAAAAAGTTATCAAATTTTACTTTTGTAACTTTGGTGGAAAAAAGTCGTAAAATTGCTTTTCCTTATTTTGCAAATAATCTTTTAGCAGATTCCGGCATGAATTCGACATTACAGAAACACAATTACTTACATATCAAAGTGTTTTTCCTTTAACACTAGAACCGCCGTAGAGGTCATTTTGACCGCTATGAAATAACAATATTTCGATTAACACCAGAAATTTCTTTCTAAAATAATTTTAAAATGTACCACGGAGAAATAAGTTAAATAAATAAGTTGTTTCAATTAAAATTTCCGGTGTAAAATATTTTTATAACGCTTCAGTAAAATTTCCGGCGGTTCTAGTGTTAAGTGGCATAGTAATGCATATCTACATGACTTTTTATTTAATTCTTATGAAACCAGTATATTTATATCGAAATATTAATCCTGAAAAGTTACCAAAAAAAAAAAAAAAAAAAAGAAAAGAAAAAAACAACAACTACGAAGTAAAGATAAATATCTTATGTGAACAAAGTGACGTATTAAAATAATTGGAACAGCAGTTAAATATTTATCTCTAGATATGTTCAATCCAAGGCGCTGATAGTTCTACTTTCTAATAATTGTAAACCGTATCACTTGAAAACAAGTGACGTATTTGAATGGAAAGAACAGCAATTAATGATAAAAATATTGTCGGACAATATCGGCAGGATTGTCTGCCGAAGGTTGCGGGTTTACAGGCCGAAAGTACTAGGAAATTTAAATAAAATCTATATTTTTAACTTGTAAGATCTATATTATTATTTTTTAGACGCCTTTTTTAATTCCATACTGCGCATTTTGAATTTAATACTAGAACGTCCGAAAATTTTACTCAACATCAATAAAAACATTTAATACCACAATTTTTATTTAAAACAATTTCATTTATTTATTTAACCGAGGTTTTCTAGTTACACACATTTTCGGGTTGCGTTAGAGCTCTGTTATGAGGTGGACGTAAGAGGTGATTGCTCCATCGCATGTTATATTTTTCGCAGTGTGAATGGCAGGTGGGGCGGATCGTTAGAATAGTTTTCGCTCGCTATTTAGTGCTGCATTATGACGGCTACAGATGATCAAGATTATTATATTAAAGAAGTTATCGACAAAATATGTAATGGAACGTTAAACAGCAATTTCAAGAACCAGTTTGACAGATTTTCTTCAAATTTTGAAGAATATGCTTAAACTATATTGGGTGATTTTTGCACATTTGTGGATCAATATATTTTGGACATAGGGCTAAAGACGGCTATTCTGCTTCTGCTTCAGAGCAAGAAGAGGTAAGGAAAACTTGCCTTGATGCTTTTACTTTGCTTAGGGAGCCAACCCATGATAATTTGTTAAATTCAGCTATCTTTAGTTTTTTCTGCTCTGTTAAGTATAAGAAAACTCCTAATTTTTTCCTTACTAACACTAATCTTAAAAAAGAAATTTTCAACGCTGTTAAGAAAGGAGTTAAACGACCTATTTTGGAGGAGAGTTCTCCTATCCCACTTAGTAATAAATATAAGAATATCGCTAGCGAAGTTAATCTAACTGAAAATGTGGATATGGATGAATCAAATGTTAGTGAAAATACACAGGATACTGTCAAAGTTAAAAAAGCTGTTAACCCTTTCTACGTCGAAGTCGACAGCAATTGGGCGACGGTTGCCCATGAAATTACGGAGTTAAACTCAGAAAAACCCAAAATAACGCTAAAAGGCGAACGCATTGTTATACAATGTAACTCTGATAAGGACATTAAAATTACTCAAAAATGGTTAGACCAAAACAAAAAGAAATATACCACTCTAGATCCTAAAGAACTTCGACCCCCAAAAATATAGATTAGGAGCCTCCCCTGTTACACCGACACTAAAATAATCGAAGATAGTCTCAGGGAGCATGGTTTTGCAGTCACTAGGGCTACCATGCTTAAAAATCGTAAAACTGGCCAACCAATGCCGATATACATGGTAAATGTTATACCACGTAAGAACTTTGAAGAAATTTACCAAATCAACGTTATACATTACATTTCAGTTAAGATTGAAGCTTTTACTAGCAAAAATCGTGTAAAACAGTGTTACAAATGCCATGGTTACGGTCAAGCATTAGAAGTGTGTGGCTTCGATGCTAAATGTGTAAAATGCGGCGATCTACATTTAAGTACAGATTGTCACAAAAAGGGGCGTATTAAACGCACTTGTGCCAATGGTGGACTCGGGCACCCAGCGAATTTCCGCGGTTGTCCAAAAAATCCCTATAGACTAGAAAATAAACAAAACCGTAAAACAAGTAATAGCGTCAGTAATTTATCCCAGGAAACCCAAATCTTAGCGGATATATTTAAGAATTATAATTATACCAAAAATACTAAAGACTCTGATCCCTCTACTAGTAATGAAGAATTAAACTCTGATATCAACGATAGTACTGCCGCAAACACCCATTCCCCCCCCCCTACTAAAGAAAATTCTAAAATTCCTACAAATTACACCAATGATATAAAAGACATTCTTAATACTTTCAACGAAGTTAAACAAATTTTTCAAATCACTAAATTCCTAAAATGTATAAAGAACATCTCAACTCAGACTAAGAAACTCGATAATCCGATGCAAAAATTGATGGTTATATTAATTGAATTTGATAAACTTACAAGTCATATCAACATTAACGAAGATTAAGCTCTTCATTTGCTAAATTTTTTGCTTTCTTTTTGTTCGTGCTGTTTGTTTAAAAACTAAAAAACTTTTTTTTTTCGTATACTATGCTCTTCTCATGATATTAATCTTATTTTTACATTCTTTTTGTTTTATTCATCTCAAATTACTAGACTGGGTGGACGCCGTCCCCTTGCTGTCGTTTGCTCCCCTCGGCTTTTGCGTTTAACTGTTTATTTAGTTAGAACTCTCCTCATTGTAGCTTTTTCTTGCATTTTTATTCTTTTTTCCTTGCAATAATTTAAACTCTCTTGTAAATAATTATGTATATATTTTTGTTGATTTTCATTTCTTCACTGTGTTAAATTTTTTGCTTATCAAGTTATATTAAATGTATGGTCTCTGAATTGAGTCTTTTTTTTATGGGGTTTCCTTTGGTAGCTTTTTCGCCTGTCCTGGACATTTATGTGGATCATATGGAACATTTTTTTTCTTCTACTTGTTATACTAACAATTTTTTCTTTTAAAAATTGTCTATCTTCTTAGCTTTTACTCTCTCTTTCTCGTGGCTACCAGCCGCGTTTAAACGCTCTTTTTTCTATGGCTCCCATTGCATTGTAACACGATATATTCTTAGCCTGGATGTAAAGTTGCCAAGCAACTAGGGAATCCACACACCTGCTTTATTGTTCCATTGTTCCATTCTAGTTACAATTTAACTAAATTTGCGAAAATAAATTCTGATTCTAATCGACATTTTATCATTTGGTAGTTGTCAAATTGACACCAGCTTGACGTTCTAGTGTTAAAATTATCATATTTATAAAACAATTCAGTGAAACAATTTTTTTAAATATTTTTCTGAAACGATTTTATGAAATGATTTTATGAGACGAATTAATGTAACGGATTTATTAATCTTTCTTTTGAAAATGCTTAAATGCTGAGTTTGTAGAACTGTGACTGTATTATTATTTTAGCGTGTTTTTGCAGTCCCTTACACTATTTATCTTTTCTTGTACAGGGTCAATCCAGCATATATAGTTATTATGCAGGGCCGCACAAAAGTATTTGATTATCCTACCATCTACGGACGGTAATTATTTAACATGCATTTTAGTGGCATTATGTTATTTTAGACCACGAAATTGGTATATGTCCATATTACTGAGGTATGTTCTCCATTAACCCCTTGAGGGACAAGCAAATATGTCCCTAAATATTGAATTCTCTCTGGAATAATCGAAAAATTTTATTTTTAAGTAAGGAAAAGCAATTTTTTAACAATTATCCTCCAAAGTTAAAAATATAAAATTTAGTTAAAATTTTCTGGTGAGAATCTTGTTCAAATTAGGTGGGATATATTTTATCCCACCTCCCCTCAAGGGGTTAAACATTTTGGATGTAACATTTATAGTCCTTTTACAGAACAATGCAAAATAATTCAAATCCATTACACTTTATCACCAATTACTGCTATAAGAACTATTTTCTATTATATTATTTAATTTATAATGCTTCGTGTATCTCAATATGTCAATAATTTTGTTTTAATTAATTTTTCGAAAGTACGATAAGTTCATTTCCACGAATTTTTTTCTCAAATATCAAATTTTCGTATATCCTGGTGACATTCAATTCTTTTGATAAATTAGCAGCACAATAAGTAACTTTGCCACTGAAATGTTTAACCCTTTCAGGGGCCAGCAATTGTGCTTCTGCAATGTTGAATTCACACCGGAAATTTCGAGAAAAATTGTTTCAAAATAAGGAAGAGCAATTTTTCAACTTTTCTCCACCAAAGTGAAAAAAGTAAAATTTAATGAGAAGTTTCAGGTGTAAATCATAATTACAATTAGGTGGGATATAATCTGTCCAACCACTCCTCAAAGGGTTAAACATGCAAAGAGGAAACTAATAATAAAGCCCAATATAAAACAATTATTATATCTAAAAGGCGTACCACAACAAGCGTCGGAGAGATTTTTTAAATGATACGAACCCAAACTCTGCGAAATGCATACCGAACGCTATATTATGTATATATAAATGTATGTGTGTGTATGCGTGTGTGTTTAATTTATTTCTTACTTCATTATTTTAACTCGCATTATCTATGATTATATAGAAATACCCTATACAGCTATATGTATCTTTAAATATGCATACAAAACAATATTAACCTTTTTCAACCAGTTTTTACAAACAGCCTTACTTAAAAACAGAAAGTTTCAAAAACTTATGGCAGTTAAATGACTGTGTTTAGTATAAAATACTATATAAAACTCATGATATATAAATAATATAAGCAATGATCAATCAAAATTTAAAAATACTTCTTGTTAACGTAATTACAAATACCTTATACCTTAGTTTGCTTTTATTCTGCATTATTTGTCATTTGTTTAACGCTTTATAATAAAACACGAATGTAAAAATATTGATAAGAGAAGGCTTTAGTTATCCAACTATGGGTTCAAACGTGGCCTAAACCTTTTAATGCGCAGCTTTGCATATATGCAAACAACACTTTTTTGAATTTAATAGATTTTTTTTTATTCATATATACCTAATTCACACCAGAATATTAAAACAGCAATATTTGGTTTAATTAATAACAGACATTCCGTACTTAAATAAAGCGAAATTAACCATTGAATCTTTCTAGTGTAAAGCCAGATTTCCTGAACTACATAATTTTTTGAACGTATTCTATCATGGGAATTAAAGAGTTAAAAGTTAAGTTTTGTAAAATAAATAATTATATAAAATAAGGTATTTGTAGGCATACTTATTAAAATATTTACTAATTTGCTATATTTTAGCGTAAAACAGCCACACGACAGTAGTTTTTACTTGTATTTCAGGCGTGCAACAGAAGAAAAGATAGACGTATTATATGAAAAATATATCTCTGGTTTCTTTCAATATTTTTCCTGTATAATAAACCATTCGGAGAATTATATATAATTTTTTCGAAACAAAATAAAAAATCATGCACTTAAGGGTTAATGTTTTATTTTGAAATTTTAAATTCAAAACGGAAATTCTAAAAGAAGAAACTCTAGTTTATGTAATCATACACGTTCTGCCCCCATATAAAGCAAAAAAATATTTACTTTTTTTAATTTCTGACGAGAATTCGGATTTTCTGATTAACAATGGAGGACAGATTGGGTGCCCTGTAACGCATCTGTTAGTGGATGTTTGATTACATTGTAACTTGATTTCTTCTTTATCACAAAACTTATTTTTTATTTCTTTAACCCTTAAATGGATAGTGATGTGAATCTGTATCACTTTATATTTAACTTTTAATAAATAAATTTAGTTCTTAGTAGCCACTATATTTATATAGGTATATTAATCCTGTAAAATGAAAAAAGTGCTTCTAAATAAAGTTAAAAATTTACCTTTAGACCCTTGGGGACGATCGACCGTTATACTTGCCGCGTAAGTTACTCAGAATCCTTGATTATTCTCACCAGTAATTTTTTATTGTAAATTTTGCCTTTTTTAATCCGAGCATTATCCCGATTCAATAGGGCAAAATTTTCTGTTTTGAAAAACCGGTGAAAAAAGATTAGCAATTCCGTAAAAGACGCTCGTTCCGAAGGAGTTAAAATTTCTGGTGTATTATCCTTAATATAAGAATAAAAAACACAATTCCAAAAGAATAATTCATGCAATCAAGGGTTAATATAAACGGGTCAAATAAATGAATAAAAATTTGCAATTTATTCCTTTCTTTGAGTTATTGAACATTTATTTTTTTTTATTATTAAATACCCAGCAGAAACTTAAGTATAATAATTCCAACATGAACGAAATAAATCATATAAATTTCGTCCATTAAAAATAAAAAGTGGAAATCATTAGCCATGTTTGGAATCAATATTTAAAAGATTCAGAGACCGTCTTTTAAATTTCAGACATTTAATTGTACGGTTAATATTATGTGCTTTTGACATATGAGCATTTGTTTCAGATTATTATTCATCTTCATGCTCTTTTAAACTGAATGTGATGAATACAAATCGATATCCAGTCTTTGAGTTATTTATTCCTTAAAAAGCCAATTATGTAAGGGAATTTAATGGTTTGTATACGGACATGTTTTATGTACTTTTAGCACGACAATGGAGTACATATGAAGCGAAAAAACATTTATTCTCTAATGTTGTCATGTTATATGTTTAAAATAAATTTAAATACATTGTTAGAAATATAGTTATAGAAAACCTTGCTTATTCAGCATGTGTAGAGGAATCTGTAAAAATTAAAACACGGAACCATCGAATCATTATGGCCTACATACAACAGGCCTGTGACTAGGACTTCAAAAATTCCAATTGCACAGAAGCAAATACCCGGATGTTAATCAAAAAATTTACATTTTTAATATACGTGGTGCGATAAATTAAAAATCTGGAATGCATATAAACGTATTTAGTGCAAGTAATTATGTTTAATGGAATTTAACTAAGTTCTTTAACCCTTTCCCGCTCGGAGAAATTCTGTTTGTAAAATGATGAAATGGTGGACTGGCACCGGAATTTGCAAACGAATTTATTAGAAAATAAAAACTCCTTTAATCTACCGTACTTTATAAAAGGAAAATTTTAATTAAATATTCTTGGTGCAAGTACTCTTACAATTATGTTTTTTTTTTTTTTTTTTTTTTTTTTTTTTTTTTTTTTTTTTTTTTTTTGTGGACACCGCCCGGCGGTATAATTCTTAATTCTCACCGATTTCTTAATTCTCTTGCGGCCTCTTAATTCTCACTTCCGTGACATTCACGAGCTGTGTCTTTTATTCAGATTGTTTGATTACCACCAGTTTCATAAAATAGTGTTACTAGCTTTATTATGGGATCATTTTACCTGTCATGAAATAAGATGAATATTTCTTTTTCAAAAAAGTGGTGCCAATAAGCAATTTGAATTTTTAAACAGTAATTTAACCCTTTATCTACTGACGGTACTTATAAGTACCATTAAAATAACTTGTTATAAAATTAATTTAATACATCGAATTGTTGTAATGAAGTTTAGAATGAATTATAAATACATTACCTTATTTTGTTCCAAAAGCATTATTGGTTACACAAAACAAAAATATTTTTAAAAGGATGATTTCTTTTGCCTTTGCGTCTTTTCAGCTTTCTTGGCCGTTGAGGTGAGGGGGGGAGGGGGGAGGGGATTTTTCACTTGAGAAATATTTCTATTGTAAGATCATTATATTTGTACATTCCCTAATTCTACAAAATACTAGGTAAAATATTAAAAACGAAAGATTTGATCGGGGTTATAAATATTGCACAAAATCCCTGCAAATTTATATTTAATTAAACCTTCTAAATCGTCCAGTCCTTTCAAAATCCTTCTAAAATTCATTAAATGATCATTCAAATATTCTAATGGAGTTTAAACAATTCACGAAAAATGCTTTAGAAGATAAAATTTCCATGAATTCATAATTCAGTAGATAAAGTGTTAATCCGATCGTTAAGGGGTTAAGGAGCATATTTGACCTCACTTACTAAGTCCAATTTCTCGTTTTACAGAATGTTTGGATCCGCGTATACAAGATATATTAACAAAAAATGTTTTACGAATGTTAGAAAATAAATTGCATGTTCATTCATTAACCCATTAAGGATCTCTTAACATTTGGAAAAAATCATCAAAAAAGTACCCATTTTTTATTACAGAAAATTAATACTTATAAGGTTTATAAATAAAATATGCAATTAGTTTTTTTAAGGCAAAAAAAGGATGTTATTGAACAAATTCTCATTTGTAGAAAAGCCACCATGCGAGAATTCTGCGTCTTAATGGTTGTTTTACACCATACAAATTTATGCGAATAAGGATCAGCGCCAAAAACCAAACCCAAGCGGGAATATTCAAAGACTTCGCACGGAAATGTCAGTTTCATTTTTCTGGTTTCAGCAGTTTTTCCAGCGATTAAATCTCCATCCCGGAAGCTTTTTCAAGAAGGCTCACGTTTTGAGCACCTTATCGCCAGAATAAGGGTTGGCGCGGGGATGAATTCAACGCTACGCACCCTTTTTTGTTCGTGACGTCTTACGCGTAGCGAACAGCAACCCCATTCCTTTGCTGAGAGGGAGAGATGTGCTTTTAATCATTTGTTTTTTCATCAAATGTAAAAAGCTAGACGAAATGTTATTTCACCGTGGTTTGCAATTAGAGCCTTGCTTAAAACAAAGATCTTTTTCGGATTAAAATAACTTTTAATTGCACAAATATATATAATTCAAACATAAGTTATTTTTTTCAGTTCTATAATATTCATTTATTTCATTAATTCGCTATATGTTCGAAGAAATTGAGAACGTATTTTAAAAACAGACGTAAAAAATTTCTTTAATAAATATAATTGTATTGATCATGTTTTTATGACACAATTGAACATAGTTTTATTAGTATTATTACTGAATTAATTTAGTTTTTTTTTATTATTAAGCGGCATAATTATGTGACGTGTTGATTGCATTAATAAAACACATTTTCACTGAAATAATTCATTAAAAATTAATTGTTTTGTATTTAATTGCGATTAGAAGTTAAAAGGAAGTTGAAACTAAAATCAATTCGATTATAATTAGATTGAACGATAAAGCATAAATTATTTAGCCGTATCCTGCAATTAAATCTATCAGCTAAAATAACTGCAAGTTGATGCATGGAATTAAATCAATTACTATTACATTTTAATATTGTTAAATTTTATCATTATTTGAGTTTTTATGAAAAAGACATTGGTCTGTCCCTAGTGCACAAAATTAAAAATCTTTAAAATTCTCCAGTTTTTTATTTTAAAATTTTTGCCATATTTTTAAATATTATTTCGCCTTAGTTGTTTTATTTATTATTTAAAAATAATAATTCGTCATATTTGAATAAATCATGTAAATTCCTCTCTCGAATGAAATCCCCCCTCCCCCCCCACACACACTTTATATTTCGTCATTCTGCACACATATTGCTCTATTTATTAAGTTGAAGTGGCAATAAAATAATGCTCAATCGTCTGAGGCAACCTCCCATTTCGAATTTTCTCTTCCCCCCACCCCCACCCCCCCTCTCCTCCATCACACTATTTTTTGCCCATTTAAAATTCATTGTTGCCTTACAGAAAAGATTAGTTAAAATTGCGTCTGAAATGTTAACTATTCCTTCGCTTATCCATAACAGTGCATAAAGTTAACTGTTTTGCTCTATCTGTTGATTTTTAAATAACAAATAAATAATTTACCATAAAAAAAAATAAGGAAACAAATAGAATGAAAGATTTTTAAAATAATAATAAGGATTAACCTTTTGTGCACACGCTTTCATTTTTTTTTAATTCTTTACAGTTTTTTAAATTTTCTGTCCTATTTATTACTTTGAAGTAACTATAAGTAAAAGACCAATTATTCAAATTCTGCGCCCCCCCCCCCCCAAAAAAAAAATAAATATTCCAAGTTTTTAATTTTTTGGTTTGTTTTTTCTATTTGTTAATTGATAAATTTAACTATTTAAATCTATAGCCCCTCACTATCATATACAGTTAAAAAAAAATTATCTAATGATTTTATTTGTTACTTTGAAGTAACAAAAGATAGTCATTCAATCTTCCTTCTACCCCACCTCCCCTTAAGAATTTCATCTCACATTGAAAAGGCAATTTCTAAACATACTGTTTGGGGGTGTGAAAGGTTTTTTTTTTTTTTTTTTTTCTTTCTTGGTTTGGCCTATTTTCACTCGAATTTGGGGGCTGTTTCTGCAGAATGATTTGGTATTAAATTAATTATATAAGTTCATCGCAGAAAATATAGTAATTTTCTGCCACAGGTATTTTTTAAAATCTGTGTTTATATATACATCAGAATGCACTGAAACTGCATTAATTCATGATCCCCATAAATCCATCTTTATATGTAATGAAATATCTAAATATATGAAGGTAATGAGTTTTTGTTTAAGAGGTATGGAATTAATAATGCTCAATTGAATGAAAATTTAGATTTTTGAGGGGATCAAATAATCAAAATTTTAGTCTATATCATCAAAAGTAATAAAGGCCTTCGATAAAACAGAGTATAAGAATTCGTAATACAATTTCTTTCGAAGAAGATTTCTTTTCATCTAGAACACATAACTGAAAATATTTCTTTAATTTAGGTAGGACTAAAATATGCTAGTTCGTCTTCCGCCATTTCGGTTCAAAACAAAACACAAGACGACGATTGGCGTTAGAGCTAGCTGAACGCTCTCGCTTTCGCCAACTCGCCAAGGCTGGTGCTGAAAATGTGAGCCTTCTTGAAAAAGCATCCCGGAAATATCTTCGGTACCATGTCAAACTATCCAATGTGAAAACGGTGGGCTACTTTTTTTAAATTCAGATTTCTTGATTGGCACCCCTTTTCTGAAACGGTAAAATTCCTTTTGTTTTCGCCTTAATTTATATGTTATTACAGAATGTTAAAAAAAGGCGAATTTTACTATTTCATAAAAGTGGTGCACTATTTTCACATTGGATAGTTTGACATGGTACCGACGATATGACGGGCTCGAGAATTAACGAACGACACCTCAGCCCGTCATATTGAAGGGAACGAGGAATTAAGGGGTTAATAGCCATAAGGGTGATGAAAAAAAAATCATTTACATGAGCAGAATAATATATGTAAAATTTACCTAACCCAAGCAACAAATCGCATGCAAAAATCTAACTTATGAGATCTTATTAGGTAATGCGTTATGAAAATAAATGCTTGTCATTAAATAGTCACTGCTCCCAAACATACCTGATACATTATCTCCGATAGTTATATAATATTTTTTTCATTGATTCAATGTATACTTCCAACTTAATTATATATATTCTACACCATGCTTAAAATAATTAAACAGTGAATAAAACATTATTTTCATTTTAAAATTAACAATTAAATTAAGGGCCCAGAAAGGAAAATTATGATAATATAATTAACAGATGATCCCACACGTAATTTTAAAGGACAGTTCCAGAAGTTTCGTCTTTGCCATAATTGATTTATAATTTTTAAAAGATTTAGCGGCGTGAATTTGCTCACTGTTCTAAAATTTGCATTATACCATTATAATCGCATTAGATTTAAAACACATATCATTAGGGTTTTTTCTTAGGGATATTGTGGGGAAATCTTAATTATTTTAAGATGCTTTTATCGGATATTTGTCATAATTAATTTGGAATTTTCAGTAACTTTAGATGTAGTTTTAAAATAATTAAAACACTTAACATAAATCCGATAAAAGTGCACTCAACAAATTAAAAAAAAAACTTTGTTAACGTGATATAGAATTACATCGATGGGTTTATAAAAACACATGGGTGAAGTTTTAAAGTCCTTTATCCCTTGAGGGGCGGTGGTATGTTTATGAAACCACTTAGTTTTAATTCCCAAATGCCACATTGGCACCAGAATTTTGTTTAAAAATTTTTCAGTTTAATATGTGTGTGTGAAATATAGTCTTTTCTTATTTAAAAATAAATTTGTTTTCAGTCAGTTTTGTTCCGGTGTCATTCATTAATTTCCATACTTTAGCAATGGAATTCTTTGCCCCTGAAAGGATTAATCCTCTAAAATAACTAGGGGACCGAACCCGAGCTCCTCGGGTTACAGAGTATAGATGAAAATCATTCTTTATTTTTTTTATTGTAATTATCTTTTTACATGTAATATATATTTTAGATTGCCCACTAACATCAAAAAGAATTTTTATCTGAAAAATATCAATTATGCAATCAAATAAAGTTTTAAAATTTATTAAAAGCGATACTTTCACATGTCACCGCATGCCAGGAGTTATTAGCCCAAGATTTTGCGACTTATGGCAGTCTCTCCGATCATTTCAGTGCTTTAACCTCGTGGTTCAATTACATCTCTGTTAAATTTGTTTCTTATTTACATTATTTTATTTATTTATATACAGACGAAATTTTAATTTTGTCATGGATCATTAGACGGAAACAAATGCTGAACTTTTTACATTGTTTTAAGGACAAGCGGATTAACCTTTCGTAATCGAGCTACACGTGATAGATAAATTTAAAAATAATTCATGCTTGACAATCTATACGTATTATTCTATCGTACGTGGCTCAAAAAGCGAGATTATTTGTTAATTGTTTAATGGCAACACCTGAATGAAACGCATCCCATTGGTTATTGTGTAATATTTTTAAAAAGGGAACAACAACAACAAAAAAAAAAGTTTAATTAATAACTATAGAACAAAACAATTTATATAATTTAAAACAATAAAATAAAAGCAAATAAACAATTTATTAATAAATAAACAACAACATCCGGGTTACCATATCAAGCAAAATAACGACACTTTGGCGCCAGTTAAGTATTCCGGTGCGTATATGACATTGGCGTCAGAAAAAAATCGCGCCAACGTGGTGCGTATAATGACATCTGTGCCGCATTTTATTCACCTCATTTAAAATACAATAAATAAATAAAGGTATTTTTCCAGGATAGGTACTTGGCGAAATAGAGATAAGGCCCATGGCGAGAATAGAAATTTGGCAACGTATTTTCTGGCAACCTATTTCATCAAAATATGTTTTTGAATAAAACTACATAAAAGTTGCTATGAACGCAAAAAGTTCGTACTTTCATGTTAGCTGGGCGCTGTTCTCGCCAATAGTATTTTTTAACTCGCCAGCAGCATTTTTTTATTTTTCGAGGGGTAAATTAAAACAATGCTTTGATGTTGAAATTAAATGGCTTATGGTATTTATTCTTTTCTTTTCTTTTTCTTTTTTTAAAGCATTTTTTTAAAAAGTGAAATTCATGCATTTGAATGAAATGTTTCAGTTTTAAATTAAAGTTATCCATTTTAAATTGAGTGAAAGGACTATATTTTAATCTAAATTAATGAAATATGAAAAAATGCGACGGGTACAATGGTTGGTGATTTATCACCTGCGTCCGACTAACATAAAAATACCGTGTTCTTGATTTCTCTATCAGAATCTTCCGATTTGGCGAAGGATTGAGCAAGTAAACTACATTATGAATAAAAGTAACATGATACAATCCCTAGCATACATTTAAGGGAGGCGAAACTGGTAGCCACGGGCGGCTAGTTACTTTAAAAACCCTAATAACTCAGGCCATTTAGATACAATTTTCAAACAAATTGCATTTTAAAGTAGATTTTTATCTCTATTTGACGGTGTAAAAATTAAAAATGTGCGATATTTGGAAACTTGAAAAATCGCTGACATAGCACGCATTATAATTTCAAATTTTTTCAGTTTTTATGAGAAAATGGCAACAAAAGGTACAGTAATATATTATTTTATTTCCTCCGTTATTATTTTCCCTCTACTTTCAACCCTCCATGACTTTCAACAGAAATGGAGTACTTCAGTTGCCACAATTACAAAGAAATGCATTAAAAACTACAAAAAAATTAATATCTCAAAATTAAATTGAGATACAGCTTTCAAACAAATTGCATAAAAAAGTACATTTTATTTCCTTATACGACGGTGTAAAAATTATAAATGTGCGATGTTTATAAGTTTCAAATTTTGCAGTAAACAAAATTGCAACCTAAATTTCATTTCAAATTTCAAAGTGTTGCCATTGACAAAATGACGTATGCGTTACGCACAGATATGTTTGTCCTTTATAATGAGATAATAATCTCTACCAGATTAATTACAAAAAAATTAAAAACAAAATGAAAAAACTTATTTATTTGTAGAATTACTCTCCTTAACACGATGTGCCTCAATGTTCTGTTACATGAAAAACCCAACTTGATACCCAAATACCACAATGGCACCAGAATTATGGTATTTTCCGTCTAAGAATTTTCCGTTCATTACGTATGGGAAATAAAGCATTTTCTTATTTGCAAATAAATTTTTTCGTAAGTTTCGGTGTCATACATTCATGTAATAAATTTAGCAATGGAACTGCTCCGCCCCGGAAAGAGTTAAATAAGATAAATACCACTTTTCGCAAAGAAATGGATGAGAAAATTTTTGTTCAATGTAGTGAATGCCACTTCTCTAATACTCTTGTGTTCAGTGTTGCCAGCTTATTGCTTTCATTTTATTCAGATTTTTGATTGTCACCAGTTTTCTGGGATAGTCGAATTCGCCTCATTTAATGACAGTCTGGATGAGGCGATGGGAAAGTGAGTTATGCAATTTGTAAAAAGTGGTGCAAATCAACCAATCTGAATTTTTTTTTAATGTAGCTGACTTGAAAAACTGCTTGCGTTTAGATAAAAGTTTCCAGATTACCGAGATTTTTAATTCTTTCAAGGTCGGTGATATGTTTACGAAACAACTAAATTTTAATTCACAAATGCCACAATCGTACCAGAATTCTGGTTTGCCAGTTTGACTCCATTTTTTTTTCAAAAATTTCGAGTTCATGCTAGAAATATAGAATAGTATTTTATTGATCTTAATAAATAAAGAATAAAGAAATCGCATAATAAAAATTTTTCTGTCGAAATTTATGGTATGAATTTCAAATTTCGTGTTAAAATTGGAGGCCAAAATGGCAAAACTGCTAGCATTTTGGTATCATTTTTTTCCGTTTGATGTGTATGCATAGATGCCAACTTTTCTTAATTATTCCGGAGTCTGATCCAAAATTTGCATGTTCAAACCGGAAAATATATAGAAGAAAATCTGCCTTCTTTCTACGAGTTACATTTTTGATTTGATTTTGAAATTTTTGGCTAAATAAAATTTCCGGGTGAAAACGTGTTTATCTTCGATCAGACTCCGGAATAATTAAGAAGTGTTAGCATCTATGTGTGTAACTAAATTAGCTTTTTCTTGTTTCCTAATAAATTTGTACATAAATTCCGGAGTCTTTCTTTAAATTCAACATTTTCCCAATGGAAGTGATTTGCCCATAACAGGCTTAATAGTCATATTTTAATTATGGTATCTCTTGATTGCCACATTTAAAAACTGTAACAGTCGCCTTGCTTAATCTGTCATTAAATAAAACGAATATTACTATTTTTTGAAAAGTGGTAACAATCAAGCACTCTGAATAAAAAAAAAAGACGACCTGCGGCAGCTTGTATAGGACCATTGTATCGCACCAGGGCATTAGAATTTTAAGACAATGAAGATAATTTACTTTATCCTCCGTTCATTTGAATTTTATGCTGAGTATCACAAAAATTTGATCTTTCACGAAATGCTATTAAACAAAAAATAATTAATAATTAAAAATAATTAAAAAAAATATTTAAATAGTTGTTATTATTATATTATTTTTTAGACTATATTAATATAAAAAATAATAAGAGATTACTTAATTTTTTTTTCCAATTTATCTACAAAATTAAAATTTATTAACCATTTGGAAAAATGGTTATTGTCCTCCGTCAAGGTATGGAAATCAAAAACATATCTGAAGCGTTTTATTGGTTGAATCCACATTTTATTCGTTTTCTGATTGGTCTGTACAGTAATTTGTATTTTCCCTTTACTTTCAACAGAGATGGATACTTCTGTTGCCACTCTGACAAAAAAGTAATAAAAACTACAAAAAAAAATTAATAACTCAGAAACAAATTGAGATACAGCTTTCAAACAAATTGCATTTAAAAGTAAATTTTTTTCTCTATACGACGGTGTAAAAAGTAATATTGTGGGATGTTTAGAAGTTTAAGAATGAAATTTCATTTAAAATTAGTCCAGGAATATTAATGTTTAATCCATGGCTTTCGTGATGCATAACCAGCTCCGTAGAAGTTTAAAAATTTACTGTACCGAAAAATTTAATCCATGGCGTACGTAATATATGATCAACTCCGTGCGATTTTTTATGTCTTAATTTTTAGTCTTTGAAAAATCATTTTCCAAATGGTCGTTGTAATTTGTTAAATTGCATTTATTTTATTTTTTTTTATTTTAAAGCATACAAATTGATTCAGGTTTCTTCAAGTAATATTTAACCCTCAGACTACCAGATTGGTCCAATTAGTATTGCCAAGCTCCCCGCATCAATCGGGGCTTCAACTGTTCCTAACACCAATATTTTAAAGTAATTTTTTTCGCCTGATGTAAAGTGCAGAATTATATGCTATTAAAAATGGCGAAATAGACTGCATGAATTTTGTAGTTCCCAGAACATTTAGAGACTTGATTTACGCAGGACACTTGGCTACCATGGAACTATTAATAAAGAGGAACTGACATATACTTAAAATAGTGAAGCTTCAACCGTAACCACATTCCTAAGGGCTGGGTTCCCCTGGTGGAATCTTCCACCAGTAAATTTATATAGAATTTTTTCTACGTATTTAAAGGCATTTCTAATGAAGCACTTCAGTCATAAATAATGGCAGAAACAGATGTTCATTTTTACTGGTGCATGCATACTTTTGTGGTAGTCAGGGCCTGCGTTTCCGCCATATTGTGATAACTAACTGTTTTACCAGGTAAACTAACACTAGTAAACAGAAATAGAAGTTTTTACCATAATTGTTAGAAAATATTTCCATGAAGAAGACAATTAAATAAGACAAAATTTTCTATTCACTTTTATTGGTTGGAAGTTTGTTGCGGCGGTATTCGGGAACTGCAGATGCGATTTAACCCTTTGAGAGCACCGGTATATATTATATACCACCTACGATTAATGAAATTTTACACCAGAAAAAAAAATTATTAAATTTTAATTTTTTAAACTTTGGTGGAAAAAGACGTGAAATTGTTTTTATTTATTTTGAAATAGATTTTTTCAAAGATTCCGGGTGGGAATTCAACATTTCACAAACGTAATTGCTTGCCCCTCAAGGGGTTAACACTATAACGTCCAGCTGTTGTCAATTTGACACCGACCAAAAGATTAAATGTCGAATCGGACCAGATATTTCTTCGTAAATTAAGTTTAAAACAAACATCAGAAAATTATGTTAAATAATTAAGTTAAATAGCTATAAAAATAGCTATAAAAATTCTTTTGTAAAATATTTTTAATTAAGGTTGAGTAAAATTTACGGAAGTTCTTGTGTTAAAAAAACAGCCGCCATCTTCTGACAACCTCGTCATTTACTTCACTCGCAATTGGTAGACAGTACACTATATGTCTCCTCAATTTTATTCAAAAGTCCATTTTGGCAACACTATGTTCAATGGACCTGACAGATACATTTAAAATATTTATTAAAATTAGAATTTTCTTTAATATAAACTAAATGCATAAACCAGACAATAATAAGTTAAACAAATATGATGAATAGTTTTGTCAAATATTTTTCTAAATCTTGAGTAAAATTTCCGGTAGTTCGAGGGTTAAGGGGGCTGGAGTAGAACCCGTTAAAACATACAATTTTCTATTGGCTACTAATCCACTAATTCAGTTAAAAATGTAGGACCTGGCACTTCACGTTGAACCTTTATTTTCGTAGAAAACTTCAACTATAAAAAAGAAATGTTTCTCAAATTCGAAACAGAGTGGCATTACTCCAAATAAATTTAATTAGTGTTGAAATTTTCTGAAATCGTGAGAAGTGCTGGATAAATGATGTAATTCGGTCAGTGAGACTATGTGTGTTCCGATTCTTGTTAATGAGTACTGTAATATTTTTTTTCAAAGTTACAAATTGTGATTAAACAATCGTTTAGAATATAATTATATGATATTTTCGTTTAAGGGGTCTCAGGACTCTTAAAGCTTTAAAATTTCCGAAATTTTAATTTTTTTAGATGTTAAACTCCTATCTTTTCTGAACATTTTGATATAATTGTTTCCTTGAAATTCCTATTAGAACTGAAGTTATGGCTTTTACATTTATACACGTTCAATAGATGAAGCGTCGTTTCGGTAACTTTGAAGCCATTTTTCTCCAAATGACGTTTTTGGGCATAACGCGCACGTAATCTCAAAAACTTATGAATACTTTTTCATGAAATTTTCAATTTCATATGTTTCATGTTAGTCTGTATAAACTGAACCTAAAATTTCCTTTTTATTGTTCGAAATAATATTTTTTTAGATGATTATACTGTTGAAATTTTCTTAATTTTCCATTAGCTAAACATAACTTTGTATTAAAAATATAAAAAAGCTTTAAATAAATATTTATTTAGGTTCAGGGTAATTATTACAATCTGAAGTATAAGTAAGTACCAAATTTTTTAGTCTAGTTGCAACACTTATTTTGTAATCGTGCGTGTAAGCTGTTATGCCGATTTTTTGCTCGAAAAATGTCTAACAGTTTGGAGCCCCCTGTAAATGCTAATCCCGCATCTTATAATTTTTTAAATACATGAATAGAAAGAACGTACTTATATATTTTATTCCAATTAAAATTGTGTCTTAAATTCAAATACATTTTAAGATATTAAATGTTAAATATGGTCTTTTTTTTCGTTTTTTCCAATTTTAAGAATCCTCAGACCCCTTAATATGAATCATTTAATAAGACTACAACAGCTATTGCAGGTTGTATATAAATGAAGTACTTCATTTTTAAAATTTCTTAATCTTCCAAGAATCATTATAGAATTAATACTCCCTCTGTCTCAGATTAGTTGCTACATTTGAATACTTTTGTACTGATTATTGATACTGATGATTTTATGATTTTGTTTGAACATTTTTCAGAGATTTCAGGGTGCTACGGTAACAATCACCAACATTTACTTAACAAGCATTCCCTCCGTCTCTCTTTAAATAAGTACCAAATTAGTTTAAAAAATCCAGGTTTCGCACGCTCTTAAGCCACGACCCATTTTGTAAGGATTCTTTCACCAGTAATAGCATAAAACTACTTTCTAGCTAATGAATCGTTAATTCTTTAGGAAGAAAATGATCTTTATGGTATACTAGTGGTAGAGTCCTTACAAAATTATGTCTATCTACTAAACTGCATCGGAAGTTATTTATGACTCCATCCACTTGAAATGCAGCAACTAATTTTGGAAGAAATTTTCGACCTAAATGTCGCAACTAATTTGGGACGGAGGAAATAGGACTTTATCAGGGATGAGAGCGTTCTGACCCAAATGACCGATTACTACAACTAAATTTTTATAGTGTTCTTTGCTTCATTAAATCTCAGAAATGTTGTCTTTAAATAATGCGAGAAATATATTTAAAATTTAGTGGTAGTTATCGGTCACTTCGGTCGGAGCGCTCTCATCCCTAGTTTGTACTGTCAGCATTCACTAAACATCGAAAAGTAGAATGAAAGAAATCAATTTATTTATTCCTCGAATATCAGCTTAATGATGTATACTGGTGCTGCACAACCTTTTTGCCAGAAAATTGTTTACCACCACAAAAAATTTAAAAGTAACATTTGAATTATTTAACCCCTTGAGGGGCAAGCAAAAAGGTTCTTAAATATTGGATTTTCACCGGAATAGTCGAGAAATTTCATTTTCAAATAAGGAAAAGCAATTTTTCAAGGATTTCCCCCCCCCCCCAAATTTAAAAATATAAAATTTACTTAAAATTTTCTGGTGAGAATCTTGTTTAAATTAGGTAGGATATATTTTATCTCGCTCCTCCTCAAGGGGTTAATAGCAAACTTTCTGTCAATTAATTAGGAAAATTATTCTGCGTAAAAGTAGCGGTACTCTCGGTGGACTTCGGGCCACAGCTTGTGCACCCCTTACGTATACGATATTTTCGTCAATATATCTCTCTCTCAAGAAAAAAAAAAAACCGAAGTGCTTTTAATTTAAAATTTTATTTATTTTCGAATTTCTTCTTTTAAGAGATCTAGCAAGACTTAAAAAAAATAGGTGTACTGATGATATTCTTCTTGAAATCTTCATTCTAAGTGAAATCACTTACTACATATACATCATATATTCATTGCATGTGACACACCCAACGTTAGTTTGATATCATAGAGTTCTTTTTAAAAGTCAGCTTCAATTTTTGTTCTAATTAATATTTTCTTTCAGTAAAATATTTCTTAAAAAGCTTTTTTTATTGATCATCTTGCATATATGTAATTTTTTTTAGCTTCTTGAAGCCTCTAAAAACAATTGAGAACGACGTATTAAAGAAAACGTGCAAGACAAAAATACACTTATAATTTTAAAATATGTCAAAAATGAGGTAGAATTTACAGAATTGTATGCACAAAAATTATTTTTACATTAAATGAAACAATATTTATAAAAAACCATTATTTTAAATAGTGCATACTCGGTGAAAAAAAAAGGAACATCATATTCTATATAACTACCAAGTTATCACAGAGTAAAGGGTAAATCACTTCTATATTAGGGATTTTTGTTTTAAATAATAATAAACATTTTCTCTGTATCAATCATTTTTTTTTTATTTTTTTTTTCCTTCGGAATTCATAAATCCTCTATTATATAATTGAGAATATCGTCTTTCAGAGATTGTGAAGGATAAATGTACGCTTATCATTTTCAAAGGTGTTGACAATAGTGTCACCCGCTACCTGCACTGATCTTCTGGAAAAAAATTAAGTTTAATGAGAAATTATTTTTAGAAGTTTTATTATACAAGCTAAAATTTATATTCTAAAGTATAAAATAATGATTTTTTATTGTAAATTATAAATAGAGCCATATTTATTCTGGCCAGAGAATTGCTGTCCCGTAATTTTTATGTCACTATTGTTCCTTTGTATAAACCTGATCATGTGACCATCAGGAGCCCCGATAAAATTTGGAGAACAGATACATATAGAAGCAGCAGTCCTGATTGCTCCGAAAGTCATAAGGTTTTATTTATTTTTACTTCAAAATCAATTGCAAGCTGCAAAATAGTTAAAAAGATAATTATATGTTTATGAAATGTCATTATTGTCCCGTACTTGAAATTTCCTTATTATTATTTTTATTTATTTATAATTTTTACTTATGTAACATACGTTCGCTTAGTTCAAAATACCATATTGAAGTCAATATAAATAAAACCAGAAGGTTTTATTTTCGTTAATATCTATACTTTTATTTATTACCAATTTTTCTCAGGTATTATTCCAAACAATGGCGTACTTTATAAATGTCTGCGTTATATGCTTATCTATAAATATAGTCATAAAAAGTTTTTTTATTCATCATTTGTAAATACATTTACTGTTGTTTTTCAACGAAAACTTCTTCTACAATTTATCTATAAAAACAGTATTCTGCATTGGTATAATAAAATAGCAAAGTTTTACTTTTATTTCTAAAAATACATTCTTCTTAAAATCGTTCACGTTCTAAAAAAAAATTAAAAATTATTAATTATAAACTAAATATGTGTTTTATTGGAATTTTATGTACTTATAAAGACTTGTGTTCTTAAATGAACACTTAATTTTCTACAGAACTAACCAATTAGTATTTTTTTTTAGAACGTGAACGATTTTAAGAAGAATGCACTTTTAGAAATAAAAGTAAAACTTTGCTATTTTGTTATACCAATGCAGAATACTGTTTTCATAGATAAATTGTAGAAGAAAATTTTGTTGAAAAACAACAGTAAATGTATTTACAAATGATGAATAAAAAAACTTTTTATGACTATATTTAGAGATAAACATATAACACAGACATGTATAAAGGACCCCATTGTTTGAAATACTACATGCGAAAAATGGGTAATAAATGAAAGTATAATACCATATTGAAGTCTTACTAAGATTAACTTACGAAGAGCACAGAAGCAAAATTCTTAATTTTGACACTACAATCCATGTCACATTAAACCCTTTGCAATGGAATTATATCGGCTCACCACCCTGTTGATTTTACTCAAATTTGATTAAAAACACATTCACCAGAATTTTTATTTAAAAATATTTAACATATTTATTGAACTTTGTCCTAGGTGGCTATAATTTAAATAATTTTGTGAAGAAGTTTTCGGTTCGAATAGAATACAATCAATTATACAATCGAGTTGATTACAGATAGGTAGATTAAAGAAAATTACTATTTAACCCTTTATCCACTGCATTATGGTCTACTGCAATTGTGTTCATGTAATATTTTTTTCAGTTACTACAATGAAAATAAAAGGACAAACATTAAAAAAAAAATACTCACCCATGAGAAATTTAATTCCTTAGAGGAAATTAACTAAAGTTGTACATTAAAGTACCGTCAGTACACTATGACTAAAATATCGCAACAGAAATCCAACAAGGTATTTCAAATGGCACCAGAATTTTGGTAAAATATTTTCGATTTAATAAGTATGTAAAATATAGCCTTTTTTTTTCTCACTTACAAATAAATGTTTTGGCAAATTCCGGTGTCAATCAATTTATTTCAACACTTAAGCATTGAAAATGCTTTGCCCCTGAAAGAGTTAAAAAAAATACTTTTTTATGTTTCGATCTTGATAGCAGTCCTTTAGTTATGCGACCTCTGTATTCCAGGGACAACATGTTCTTTCGCTTCTCCACATATGCAAATATGAATTTAGATATGTCATTTCTAGCATAGCAAAAAAGAGCCAGTGCCACGACTTTTTCGATTTCCTATAAAAAAAATAATAATGAAACAGAAAAGAAATAATAGGGAAATTATTACAACATTAAATTCTACTAATCACATTATAAAGCAGATGAAAACTGTGGATAACCACGCAGAAGAAAAGTACACTATACGTTTTTCTCGAACACCCAGTGTACTGACGGTACTTATAAGTACCATCTAGTAATTCAACAGTTAAATCAAATACATACACAAATCACCTAAAATAGCTAGTCAACTAAGATCATAATGAACACATAAAAAAATCCAACAACTTATCTTATATCCTTTGCTGTGTTTGCAGCAACAAAAAGACGAGCTTGACAATCTGTACAAAATGAAGCACAAAACACATCGTATGTCTCAAAGATAGCCTCCTTCCTCGCTGGAACAAATCTGATCAAGCCTGAAATATCAAACCTGAAAATACTGCTGCCATGTATCCGGATAAAGTGGGGTCAAAGGAGTGTTTTTGCAAAGCACCATTAGAATATTAGTAACATTCACTATGGGATGAAAGTTTAAAGTGAGTGGTACTTATAAGTACCGTCAGTAGATAAAGGGTTAAAGTTTATTCAGTCATATCGTGCAGTACTCACTATTTTATGTCTTATCTATTTTTAGAAAACAAAATTTAAAAATGAACTATTATGTTTTACTGAATCACAGTGTGAAATTATTTCACAGAATACATTTCTCATTAAAAGTCGTTTGCCACCTCAAATTCGGAAAGGTAATTGTTCTTTAATAAAGTCGGGAAGTTTCCACGAGTAAAATATGCAATATTTTTAAATTCTAAAATAGTGGTAGCGATATAATTAATTTATGCCTGAGCAATTATATTTACCGTTGTGTCAACGCAACACTAGCGGGTAATGGATTAATCTATATGCATTAATTGATCTAAATATATATAAATAGTCATTTAGTCCAACTACTGTGGATAACTACACAGACGAAAAGCACACAGGAAGTTTTTCTCGAACACCCAGTGTACTGGCGGTGCTTATAAGTATCATCTAGTAATTCAACTGTTAAATCAAATGCATAGCAATTCACCTAAAATAGCAAGTCAAATTGTATTCTAAGATCATAATGAACACATAAAAAATCCAACAACTTATCTGATATCCTTTGCTGCGTTTGCAGCGATAAAAAGACGAGGGTGACAATTTGTACAAAATGTAGGACCAAAACACATCGACTGTTTCAAAGATAGCCTCCTTCCTCGCTGGAACAAATATGATCAAGCCTGAAATATCAAACCTTGAAATACTGCTGTCATTTATCCGGATAAAGTGGGGGTAAAAGGAGTGTTTTTGCAAAGCACCATTAGAATATTAGTAACATTCACTATGGGATGAAAGTTTAAAGTGAGTGGTACTTATAAGTACCGTAAATATATAAAGGGTTAAAGTTTACCCAGCTAAAAATGAACTGCAGAAATTCTACAAAAAAACCGCAGCTGGAAAACTGCGGTGATTTGGCCGATTCCACTACAGATTTTTTGCGGTCAATAGAACTACAAAATTACCGCAGTTTACTAACTGCAGTAATTTAGCAGTTGTATTGACCACAAAAATTCTACAGAAAATTTATAGTTATATCAATATTAAAAATTCTGCAGAAATTTCGCAGTTTTATTGACCGCAAAAATTCTGTAGTGGAATCGGCCAAATCACCGCAGTTCTCCAACTGCAGTTTTTTTGTAGTATATCGACCTCAAAAATGTAGTTTTTTTTTACTGAGTATCCACTTTGCCTCCCTGAGGAAAGTGCCCTCAGGGGGGCAAAGTAGTGCACGGAGCAGTGGAAGTATATAAAATGATTAAGCGGTCACAGGTTTAGGTGTCGGCAAAATGTAGGAAAGTGCCCTCCAAGGGGGGGGGAAGTAGTGGATGGAGCACCAGAAATGCATAAAATGATTAAGCGGTCACAGGCCTTACCAACGATATGTCACATGATGGGTGTCGCAAAAATTTAGGAAATTGCCCCCCAGGGGGGCAAAGTAGTGGGCGGAGTACCGGAAGAGCATAAAATGATTAAGCAGCCAAGGGCCTTTCGAACGATATGTCACATGATGGGTGTTGGGAAAATTTAGTAAAGTACACCCCTGGGGGGGCAAAGTGGGGGGTGGGGGAGGAGTACCGGAAGTGCATAAAATGATTAAGCGGTTACAGGCCATTCCAACGGTATGTCACATGATTAGTGTCAGAAAATTTTAGGAAAGTGCCCCCATAGGGGGGCAAAGCAGCGGGCAGAGTACCGAAAGTACATAAAATGATTAAGCAGCCAAAGGCCTTTCCAACGATATGTTACATGACAGGTGTCGGGAAAATTTAGTAAAGTGCCCCCCTGGGGGGCAAAGTGGTGGGTGTGGTACCGAAGTGCATAAAATGATTAAGCAGTCACAGGTCTTTCCAACGATATGTTACATGACGGGTATCTGCAAAATTTAGTAAAGTGCCCCCCCCCCCGGGGGGGCAAAGTGGTGGGCGGGGTACTGGAAGTGCATAAAATGATTAAGCGGTCACAGGCCTTTCCAACGATATGTCACATGACGGGTGTCGGAAAAATTTAGGAAAGTGCCCCCCAGGGGGGCAAAGTAGTGGGCGGAGTACCGGAAGTGCATAAAATGATTAAGCAGCCAAGGGCCTTTCGAACGATATGTCACATGACGGGTGTCGGGAAAATTTAGTAAAGTACACCCCTGGGGAGGGCAAAGTGGGGGGTGGGGGAGGAGTACCGGAAGTGCATAAAATGATTCAGCAGTTACAGGCCATTCCAACGATATGTCACATGACAAGTGTTAGCAAAATTTAGGAAAGTACCCCCCAGGGGGGGCAAAGTGGTGGGCAGAGCACCAGAAGTGCATAAAATGATTAAGCAGTCACAGGCCTTTTCAATGATATGTCACATGAGGGGCTATGGCAAAATTTAGAAAAATGCCCTCCCACGGGGGAGGGGCAGGCGGGGAGAGGGACACGAAGGTGCTAATACAAATAAGCAGCCACACACCTTTCCAAAGATATGTCACATGATGCATGTCGGCAAAATTTAGAAAAGTACCCCCCCCCCCTGGTGTGAATGTAAAGGGAGGGTCACCGTAGGCACATAACATGAATAAGTGGTAAGAAATTTGCATATTACACAATCTTTCGAGGAAATACACATATTTCGCACGACCTTTTGAAGAAATTCACTTATTTTACACGATCCTTTGGCAAAAATCGCAGTTTTCTACGACCTTTCAAAGAAATTTGCATATTACACAATCTTTCGAAGAAATTTGCATATTTTGCATGATCTTTCGAAGAAATTTGCATATTTCACACGATCATTTGACGAAATACACATTGTTTTCGCGATCATTTGACAAAAATCACATTTTTTCGCGATTCTTTGACAAAATTAGTGTTTTTTTTCCGTGACCTTTCAAAGAAATTTGCATATTACATGGTCTTTCGACAAAATTCGCATATTTTACACAATCCTTTGGCAAAAATCACATTTTTTTCGCAAGATCCTTTGAAGAAATTCGTATATTTTCCACGATCTTTCAATGACATTTGCATTTTTTCTGCGATCATTTGACAAAAATCATATTTTTTTGCGATTCTCTGGCAAAATTCGCGTTTTTTCCACAACCTTTCAACGAAATTTGCATATTACACTATCTTTCGACAAAATTTGCATATTTCGCACGATCTTTCAAAGAAACTTTCATATTTCGCACGATCTTTCGAAGAAATTCACATATTTTACACGATCATTTGACGAAATATGCATTTTTTTCGCAATCATTTGACAAAAATCACATTTTTTCGCGATTCTTTGACAAAATTCTTGTTTTTTCTGTGACCTTTCAAAGAAATTCGCATATTACATGGTCTTTTGACAAAATTCGCATATTTTACACGATCCTTTGGCGAAAATCACATTTTTTTGCAAGATCCTTCGAAGAAATTTGCATGTTTTCCACGATCTTTTAACGACATTTGCATTTTTTCTGCGATCATTTGACAAAAATCATATTTTTTTGTGATTCCTTGGCGAAATTCACGTTTTTTCCACGACCTCTCAAAGAAATTTGCATATTACCCGATCTTTCGACAAAATTTGCATATTTCGCACGATCTTTCGAAGAAATTCACATATTTTACACTATTATTTGACGAAATACGCATTTTTTCGCGATTCTTTGACAAAATTCTTGTTTTTTCTGTGACCTTTCAAAGAAATTCGCATATTACATGGTCTTTCGACAAAATTTGCATATTTTACACGATCCTTTGGCGAAAATCACATTTTTTTGCAAGATCCTTCGAAGAAATTCACATGTTTTCCACAATCTTTTAACGACATTTGCATTTTTTCTGCGATCATTTGACAAAAATCATATTTTTTTGTGATTCTTTGGCGAAATTCACGTTTTTCCCACGACCATTCGAAGAAATTCGCATATTACACGATCTTTTGATGAAATTCGAGCATTTTGCACAACCTTTTGAATAAACTTGCATATTTTACACGATCTATTGTCAAAAATCATGTTTTTTTTGCAATTCTTTGATGGAAATCGTGTCTTTTTCGCGATCCTTTAATGAAAATCTCATTTTTCCGGCAATCCTTTGACGAAAATTGCGTTTCCCGGCGATCCTTTGACGAAAATTGCGTTTCCCAGCGATCCTTTGACGAAAATTGTGTTTCCCAGCGATCCTTTGACGAAAATTGCGTTTCCCAGCGATCCTTTGACGGGAGTCGCATTTTTTCCTGTAATCCTTTGACGAAAATCGCATTTTTCCCATGATTCTTTGACATTAATTGCATTTTTTCCACGATCCTTTGACAATTGTGCTCAATTTGGTGCGGTTCGTAGTCACGTTTTTGTTATATTTCCTACACTCCCACTACAACCCTTCCCTCATTAAAAATATTAACAAATTTTAATGCATATTTGCATCGATCCCATGAATAATAAAATTCAATGCTGAAAAAGCGGAATTCCGCGTTTCTGCAGTAAAATAAAACGTCTGAAAACATCTTTCGATTACATAGTTTCTGAACACAAACACCTGCTAGTTTCATGCGTTTCCAAACAAAAGTAATTTAAAACATATGTCATAAAGTTGCCTCTTTGGATTTGAGAACACCCATAATGAAAAGCATTCAACATAACAAATGCACAGGGATAAATTCAGTCAGGAGATGCAGCGTTCCCACATAATATATATATATATATATATATATATATATATATATACACATACATAGATATAATGCTAATAATGTATTATACTTAAATTGAAGGATGACATTTATAAAAATATTTTACTCAAATTTTTCCGATAGATATCAGTACAATTAAAAAAAAAAAAAAAAAAAAAAAAAAAAACAGAGCAAACATAAATACGTCAATTTTTTAAAATTGAACAGAACTGAAATTATCAATGCAAGTTTGAAAATATGAATTTCATAAAGTACGATAAATGTCACATATAATTTTTCTTTACAAAAAATCCCAAAACTTCCTTAAATAAAATTGCACATAACAAAACTTTTTCAAAGAAAATTACGTCATCAGAACAGTTATTACTTTGTTCATTCTGACACTATTTTCTAGGTGTGCCCACTTGAGGAGAAAAGTAATGTGAAGTTCCCTAATTTTTAGATAATTTCATATATAAACATCAAGCAAACACAATTCTATATTATTAATTGAAAAAATTCTAAAATGCCTATAAATTAGTGATTTGGGGACAAATCTACAACTAATGTCACAAATAATGGCTGTTTGTTTACATCAGATGAATCAGAGATTAAGGGTAATGTTTACATTAATGTCAAGATTATAAGTAATTTAAGGGGGGAACAAATGTCATATCTTTCCGTCGAAAGAAAATTTGCAAAATTTGTCAGTCAGTTGTATGAAAATATCTCAAAATTCATCAATCAGTCGCAGATCAAAAGTTAATTATTTTTTTCAGTCAGACATCGAAAAAAATGCAAGTTTTGTGACTCTGTCACAGAATGAAAATACTAAATTCACAAATCAGTCATAAAAAATATTGCAAAATTTTAACAATTGAAGCATTAATTAATCAAACAATCACTTACCTGTAGCGTTTTTAGGTATTTTATGAATTGTTATTAATAATAATCTCAACTTTTTGTATTAAATAATAAAGAGCTAAAAATAATATGAAGCAAAGTAATGGCTTGATGAAAAAGAATATGCAAAACAGAAAAGAAAATCTGTGACGACCGCTGCCAGTCTTGAACTTTCTGCAAACTGGCGTCGGAAAAAACCCCCGCCCGTATATGACATCTGTGCCCATGCAAGTACATGCACTTTCTAATCTTAATCTTTTGGAGATTTTTTTTTAAATATCTCGTTTGCATTCCCATGCTTTTGTTTGCATTGGGTAACTAAAGACGATCTCTAAAATACACTTTTTTTTTTATGAGGACGTTAATCTTTTTCAGAGAAAAATAGCCTCAGAAAAAAAACCTGCAAACAAAATCAAAAAAGTAAAAAACGGCTGTTGTAAAGATCGACCTTAGCTGGCATACAGAAATATGGAAATGCAAATGAGATACTTAAAAAAAAATTTCTTATAAGATTAATATTACAGGGCAGGCGTTTTCATGTGAGTGAAGTAACCTCTTAAGTAAGTAGTGGAGATTATTTGCAAAAATCGACTTCATACTGTATAGTACTGTGTTTACTCTCATAATAGTTGCACTTTTTTTTTTGCCAAATTTTTATTGTGAAAGTCTAGGTGCAACTATTATGCGGAGAAATCTACTGCATAATATTGTACACTAAAATGCTGAAACATTACTGGTATAAAAAAACACATAATAAAATTAGTAACTTACCAAATGTTTCCAGATTATGATGTTTATTATATACCATTTTCTTTTTATGGTAATATTTTTATAGATGTAAAATTTACAAATAATAATCTTTGTGAAAATTTAAACAAAAAATTATCATAATAAATTTCTTTTACTAAAGGTTTCAGTATCACTATTGTAATGAGAGTCGGTGTCTGAAGAATCTCCGTCATTCCATAAAATGTCATCTTCGCTTCCGTCCAAAGCGTCAAAGATACCCATCTTCTTAAAATTTTTGGGAAATTATATCGCTTGTCATTAAAGTCAAGCTTTGTAATGTCCAACTACACATTAGTTCCAGGGATGGGCGCCTTACTTTTCCACTGGGAATTTTCTCGTTGTTCCCATTGATTATCCAATATCCATATACTCGTCTTATATTGTCTTGCAGAATCTCTGTGACTGCTCCGGGAATTATCACAAGATCTGTTTTGCCTTCTGAAAGTTTTTTCTTTACATCATCAACAAAATGTCTTCGGAAACTATCAAGTACCAGCATGGCTGTTTTTTTTTAGCAATGCTCAAGACCTTTTCTTCCAAACGTTGATCTTTCATAATTTTTTCATCCATTCAATTCATGAAAAGAAAATAGTTTGACGATTTTTTCTGCTTCAAATCAAGGGTGAGACTATTACACAAGTAAACACGGCAGTCTATTGAGTGCTGCTTTGCAGAATTTCTGAGCATCGAATACCAAGTACTAGTGTATACTAAGGAAGAAACATTCATGCACACACTCTAATCAATACTGACCACTCGACTGGAGGCAGATTTTTTTTTAAAAGAAGTTACCAGACTTTAAAAGAAAAATTGCTTAAATTAAAAACATTGAAAAGTGGGAAGGGTTAGTTCCAGGCCATTGGACAACCGCTGTGGCTTCAAGTTTAATCTTCAGCAGCAGTTGAGGGTAGGCAGATTTAAAAAAAAAAAAAAAAGTGTAAGATTTTTGCATTGTCTGAAAACATACTTTTTTCTGTTTACTTTTAAAATTTAATTTTATTCCAAAATTTAATAAGTCATGCACATTGTTTTAAAATGTTTAAAACCAGCAGCACTACTTGAAAAGTTACATTAAATAACCCGAACAATACACACACAAAAAAAACTATTCAATAAAAAACTTAGATTATTGAACTCTTTTCCTCTGTAGTAACAATAAATAACTTAAATTTACACTAACTAGCTTTTAATCAGCTACACCTCTATTATTCTTTAAAGAAAAACCAAAAAATATACATATAAATAGTATCTTGCACCTACAAATCCTCCTCCGAAATATTTTATTGGTGCGACTTTTATTTTCTACTGTTGAATATATCCGAATTTTTTAAAAAGCGCCCACTTTTTTGGAAGTATAATAGTCCTTTCAAAAAGAGAGATCAAGCTCGGTACATAATTTAGCAATCTTAAATATACATTCTAAAAGAATAATCAAAGTATTATACGGACAAGTCAGATTTAAAAAATAGTATCCGAACGCAAAAACCGAACGGGCATGGTGTCAGTTCTTTAAAAAATTAGCTCGGTACATAATATTCGCAATGTTATGGTTATTGACATTCATTTAAAAAAATAATAATAATAATTAACGCGAAAGCATAATACGAACAAAAGGGGCTATGAAAAAAAGACGAAGGTCGAATCGCGAGTCACATGTATTGTAAATAAAGCATTCCGCCTAGATCGAAAGTTGAGTTGTACGAGCAGTACTGCTTCATCCGCCGGAATCCAGATAGATTTTTCGCTGTTAGCGAAACGAGATCGACCAATCAGGAAGCTTGCTTCCTTAAAACAGGGAAAAGTTCGCGAAATGTGAGCTTCTGATTGGTCAATCTCGTTTCGCTAACAGCGCAAAATGTATCTGCATCCCGGACAGAATTTAGAATAAAAAATATTATTTAAATAATATTAATTTATTATATATTATTAATAATTATTAATTATAAATAATAATTATTAATTATTTAAATTATATTATTCATATTATGTAATATATAATTAATATTATATTAAATATCAATAATTATTAATTATAAATATTATTAATAATTATTAAATCAATTATAATTAAAAATTAACTTAAATAATAAATATTTATTTAGTCAGAAATGCAGCCTCAGCTGCGTGAACAATAATCAAATACTATTCCAATGTAAATTTAAAATAAAATATTTAATAAGAATTATTTATTTTTCATTCGTTTTTATAAAGTAGAAGTAATTTTCATACGAACTGGGAGTCATGTATTTTCGGGGAGAAGGGCAAATTGTGCATTTAGTAAATCCGGGTCCGGGTGTGCTATGAAAAAGAAAAAAAGGGGGGGGGATGCCTCCTCATTGGATTTTGAAATTAAAGTAAAAAAAAAAAAATCTGCTTTTGAAAAACACAGTAGAATTTATTCCTTTCGTGTATGTTTAAAAAAAGGGAAGCTGGAATTTTCCGTTTAGGGGAGGAGGGGGGCATAGGAGAGCAACTACCCCTCCCTAGATTTTGAAGTAAGTAACTAATTTTATTTTCTTATTTTGAAAAACATAATAAAATTTATTCTTTGCGAGTGACTAAAAAAAAAGAAACCAAGAATTTTCCGTCAGGAGGCGGCGGGTATAGAACAGTTATTTGTTCCTCCCAGGATTTTAAAATATAAGTAACTAATTTTTTTTTCTACCGGTTTTGAAATAGTGAAATTTATTTAATTCGACTAACTTAAATTAAAATAGGAACTAAAAAGTTTCAGTTGAGGGAACGGTATAGGAGGCCCATTGCCCTTCCCTGTATTTTGAAATTGTATAAACTAAATTTTCTTTTTTTCCTATTTTGAAAACATAGAAGAATTTATTTTTTTTCGAGTAACTTAAAAAAAAGGAAACAAGAATTTCCGTTTAGGGGAAGGTGGCATAGGAGACCAATTACCTCTCCCTAGATATTTCAATTTAAGTAACCCAATTTTTTCTCTCCTGTTTTGAAAAACATAGTAAAATTTATTCTTTGCGAGTAACTTAAAAATTAAGGTAACCGAAATTTTCCATTAAAAGAGGGGAGCCTAGGGGAGTCATTGTTGCTCCCTGGATTTTGAAACATATATGTAACTGAATTTTCTTTTTCTCCGATTTTGTACATAGTAAAATTTATTTATATTCAGAAACTTAAAATAAAAGAGAAGCAGTATATCAGAAATATCAGTTGAGCAGGGGAAGGGGGGGGGAAGGGGGATAGGAGAAAAAAGCCATTTCCCTTCCCTGGATTTTGAAATTTAAGTAATTAAATTTTCTTTTTTTATGAAATGCATAGTAAAATTCATTCTTTTTCAGTATTTTAAAATAAAAGAAATAAAAAAATTCCGTTAAGGAGGGGGGGGGGGAAGGCCCATTGCCATCCCTGAAGTCTGAAATTTAATTAACGGAAATATCTTATTTTCTCCGATTTTGAAAAATATAGTAAAATTTATTTATTCCGAATAACTTAAAATTAAACAGAAACTAAGAAGTTTCTGTTGGGGGAGAGATTCACCCCCCTATATCTCACTCTTGGTAGTTAATTTTCGGTCGATTTTTTTTCATGTTTATGTATTTAAACTTTATCTTAAAGTCAGGTTAAAAAGAGTTCTTTTTTTTTGGGGGGGGGGGGGAGCTGTAACCCCAGGACGGCATTCTCTTTCGGACTTTGAAATTTAATTTTAACTAAATTTTCTTTTTCTCTGATTAACACAAAATATTTTTTTTTCCTTTCGGACAACTAAAATAATTAAACACTAAGAGAAAAAGACGAACTGGTAAAATTATGAGATAAAATTACTTCAATACTGCAGCATTACTACAGACGCAAAATCTCATTATTTTAAAAGTTTATGATGACTTCAGATAAACTATAGTATTTTTGAAGTTGATAGCACAGAGTATTTTTAAAACAAAGTACCACAAAATTACGCCACATTAGCCGCAGAATTTCTAAAGTATTTTCACAGTCGAGATTGCACTACAGAAAATCTATAGTTGACTATAGAGAAACCTCAAAAATACTCCACTTCTGTAGAAAAACTGCAGTTCATTTTTAGCTGGGTATACAGGCATATCGTGCAGTACTCACTATTTTATGTCTTATCTATTTTTAGAAAACAAAATTTAAAATTGAACTATTATGTTTTACTGAATCACAGTGTGAAATTACCCATTTATTGTAGAATAACTATACAAAAAAAAATGTAATATTAATTGAAAGAATATCTATAGAAACGCATTATTTGAAAGATTGCTCACCAGGTAAAGGAAAACTGAATTCCACATTTTATTTAATAAACAAGTTATAACAGTGTATTTGAAAAGCATTATTATATTGGGAATTTTTATTTTAAATTCTACATTTAAAAATTTCTCTTTGGGTGTTTTTTTGTTTTCATTTTTTCACTACGAACTGATGGAGCTCATCATAAATGTTTAATGATAAATTTTCACAGGAAACGTACAGGATAAAAATAAACTTATCATTCTAAAATACGTAGGGAATTAGGGAAATTTTATAGAATTTTATATTTAAATTTCTTTTAATATTAACTCCTTGAGAGGCAAGCAATTGCGTTTGTGTAATGCTGAACTCCCAGCAGAAAATTAGAAAAAATTATTTCAAAATAAGGAAAAGCAATTTTACGACTTTTTTCCACCCAAGTTTGAAAAGTAAAATTTCGGATTTTTTTTCTGGTACAAATGTTCATTAATCGTAAGTGGGATAAAATATATCCCACCGCCCCTCAAGGGGTTAATTGAAAGAGTATTTATAAAAAAGCATTATTTTAAATCATATACACTTGTTAAAAAGGGGGAACACCATATTCTATTTAATTACCCAGTAAAGTGATTACAGAATTATCGCAGAGTAAAGTAAAAAGCACTATTATACTGGGAATTTTAATTTTTAAATTTCTATTTCAAAATAGATTTAGATTTCGGTAATCACATTGAAAATTAAGTAATCTCTGCATTTTCACAGCTATCACGTATCTTTGACATAAGAACTTTAATCCCTTCGCGACCACGGCTACATCGTCAAAATGTATGTGCATTTGTTTTCGGTGCTAGTAAGACAGAACAGTATTGCATGACTTCCTTAATTAGGGATTTTTTGTTATTAAAACCTAAAAGTAACTGTAAAAAAAGTGGTTCCAACCTATTAATATTCCTGTATGGAAATCTAGGAGTTAAACCATTAACCGCCACAACTATAAAGGAGGAATTTTCAAATTTCTCGTTAAAAGTCGTTTGCCACCTCAAATTCGGAAAGGTAATTGTTGCTTTTATAAAGTCGGAAAGTTTCCACGAGTAAAAAATGTAATATTTTAAAATTCTAAAATAGTGGAAGCGATGTAATTAATTTATGCCTGAGCAATTATTTTTACCGTTGCGTCAACGCAACACCAGCGGGTAATGGATTAATCTATATGCGGTAATTGATCTATATATATATATATAAATAGTCATCAAGACAAAACATTTTGGATATATATAACCAGTATTGCCAGATTGGGGACTTTCTTAATTCATATTATTTGACTGTCACCACTTTTTTTAAATAGTATAATTCGCCTAGTTTTTCAGAATTTTTTATCTATTTTTAAATAGGTGGAATAATTCTTTTTTCAAAAATGCGGCGACAATCGTCAATCTGTGGACAAAAAAGTCCACAATTTGGCAACACTGTATAGTCCAGGCAATAGGGAATTTTGCCTAGCAAAATTAATGTTAGTACTGAAAATCGGCTTTTTCGATGTTTTTTGGGTCGCTGAATCCGAATTTGTAACTTCCCACCAAAATTTCCTCCGGCAACCTCCCCAAATTTGGTAAAAAGCCCCCCCCCACCCCCACCACCCCACCACCCCCCCACCACCCCCCCCAAAAAAAATAAAATAAAAAAATCAATTTTTTTATTGTTTTAGAGAAAAAGTATCTAGAAATTCAGAAAGTAGACAAAATTTCCAACAAATTAGATATATGACATTATGACTTAGGATGAAGGGGAAGGGGGGATCTGCCTCGGAACATGCGCGCGGTGCTGCGTAAACTAAGTTGTGCAATTCAACTTAACCCCTTGAGGGGCAGTGGGATAAAATATATCCCACTTAATTTAAACAAGATTCTCACCAGAAAATTTTCACTAAATTTTATGTTTTAAACTTTGGGGGAAATTCGTTGATAAATTGCTTTTCCTTATTTAAAAATAAAATTTTTCGATTATTCCGGTGAGAATTGAATATTTAGAGACATTTTTGCTTGCCCGTTAAGGGGTTAACCACTCACACGTTTACATTTGCCCTTCCATCTCCCCTCCGAACTTTCTCTATAAGGTTTACTTTACGATTTCTGGGTCGCTGAATCCGAATTTTTAACTTTCCCCAAAAATTACCCCCCCGAACCCCCCCCCCAAATAGCTGTTTTTAACTTCAATTTCTTATAGTTTTAGGAGAAAAACATTACGAAATTCAGAAACTAGACAAAATTTGCAATAAATAGGATATATGACACTATGAATTAGGATGAACGGGGAGGGTGAGGGTTGCCTCGGAACATGCACTGCGGCGCTACGTGCACTAAATAATGAAATCCAGGGAATAGGGGATTTTATCTGGCAAAATTAATGGTAGTACTGGAAATCGGCTTCCTAGATGTTTTTGGGGTCGCTGAATCCGAATTTGTAACTTTCCATCAAAATTTCACCCGGCAACCTCCCAAAAAATTGATTTTTTCAAAAAAATTGGTTTTTGAGAAAAGCGCGCGGGGAATGTTCCGAGGCAGCCCCCTCTCTCCCCGTTTATCCTACGTCATAATGTGATATATCCTATTTGTTGCAACTTTTGTCTAGTTTCTGAATTTTGTAATGCTTTTCCCCTAAAACAATAAGAAATTTAAGTTAAAAACAACTATTGGGGTGGGGGGGCGATTCGGGGGGGGGGAATTTTGGGGGTAAGTTAAAAATTCGGATTCAGCGACCCAAAAAACTTAAAGTAAACCTTATAGAGAAAGTTCGGAAGGAAGATGGGGGGGCTAATGTAAACGTGTGAGTGGTTAAGTGGAATTGCGCAACTTAGTCCACGCAGCACTGCGGCACATGTTCCGCGGCAGATCCCCCCTTCCCCTTCATCCTAAGACATAATGTCATATATCTAATTTGTTGCATATTTTGTCTACTTTCTGAATTTATAGCTACTTTTTCCCTAAAACAATAAAAAATTGGAATTTTTTAATAAAAACCTTTTTTGGCGGGCTTTTTACCAAAATTTGGGGGTCTCTATTGCCTGGACTAGTATACATTACAATATATTACTTCTCAGATTACTAATTGTGGTACTTTTAAAACTGGAGTGGGAGGAATGGAACATCGCTATATGTTTGCAAATAATTTATATTTGTTCTAACAATAATTTTGAATCTATATCATTTAATTTTTTTCGTAAAACAGACTTTTCACGCATAATGGGTGGTAATAAATAATTTTATCCTTTTAATATAACATGTAATTTTTACTATTAAATGCGTTTGAAGTGTAATAATTTAATTATATTAAAGTTTTTATTCTTTATTTAATAATCGCGTCTAAATATACTTTTTTATGGCGTAATTTTCCTATTTCCTGTTTTTAAAACGTGATCATTTAATTTAACGTTTTCTTTCTGTTTTCAATAGTTACGTGTAAATCTATTTTATAATTGAAAGGATATATTATTCTGTGGTCTGATGTGCGATTTGGCAACAATTTAAGAAATTAACTTTTTTAAGTATGAAATAAATCTCCAGTGAACAGTGGAAATTTGAATAACATTTCAAAAATAAAATTTCAAAAATTTAGTGAAAAAAAAAAAGTAAAATCTGTACACCGCAATCTTATGAAGTATATTTCTAGAAAAAATTATTGACTTCTTATGCATGGTTTGTGTTCTTATAGATACTTTTTTAACAGATCTTTCATTAGAACATTTTATAGGCGTTATTTTGACGGTTTTCAATACCGTAATTACCGGTGTATAGCCCTCGGATCAAACAATCGTGTTTCGACCCAGAAATTTTTTAAAATAAAATGTAACTTTTTAGATCACGTTAAATTCTGGTCTTCGAATACACTGTTAAAAATAAAGTTAGATGTTTCACCAAGAAAATGGTGAAAAGTAGCTGAAATTTAGCTGCAACCAAGATATCGGTGATAAGTTTCACCCTTTTAGTGGTGCTGCTACAAACACCAATATATTAGTTAAAAGTTGAACTAATTTTACGGTTAAAGGTTGAACCAAGTTTAACGTTTCTCTTTAAACTATTTTTCTGGTGAAAGGTTGAACCAATTTTAAGGTTTTCTTTAAGCTAGTGATTTGGTTAAAGGTTAAACCAAGTTTTAGGTTTTCCTTTAAGCTAGTCGCTTGGCGAAAGATTGAACCAAGTTTTACGTTTTTCTTTAAGCTAGTTGTTTTGTAAAACGTTGAACCAAATTAAAGGTTTTCCTTTAAACTAGATTTATGGTGAATGTTGAACCAAGTTGAATGTTTTTCTTTGAACTAGTTTTATGGTGAACGTTGAACCAAATTAAAGGGTTTTCTTTAAAAATTTTTTGGTGAAAGCTTGAACTAAGTTCAAGGTTTTTCTTTTCACCAATTTTATAATGAAAGGTTGAACAAAGTTTTAGGGTTTCCTTTAACCAGTTCTATGGTGAATGCTTTAACCAAATTCTCTTAGAGTTTGCTCAATAATTGTGGTGAAACTTAGAATCAGAATTGTGGTTTTGTCTTTCATTCAGGAGTGGAATGCTAAACCAGCATTTTGTATTTATTTTTCAACAATCAACGTAAATTCACTTTGAATTTTCCTTTCACCAAAAAATTGTTATGCCACACTAGAGAAGCATAGCAGCTTTTTCTACGTATTTTTTTTTCCCCCCAATAACTGCGAATAATATAATCAAGTTTTATTTGTACTTGTTTTTGACCATAAAAAATTGCAGACTTATTTTTATTGTGAATTTATGCTTTTACTTTTATCTAGTATTACATAAAAAGATTTGAGCAACATATACTGTTAAATAAGAGGAATCTGTATGACAATTATATTTTAATTATCTCTCTGTATATATATATAAATAAAAAGGAAAAATTTATGTAATATGCATATGCCTTGAATCCATTTTATTTATACACTTATGTTTTGTTTCGAAATCTTTTTTAAAAATGGATACAAAAGTATTATGAAGAAAATAAGACTACAGTCTTCCCCCCCTGTGGGTAGGGATATGTAGTAATTCAACAAACAGCAGCAAATTTAAAGTATGAAAACTAAACTTTGATAAGAAGTTTCAAGAGAAGTAGTAGATGAGAAACCTCTCATTTAGTCTCCCTCAATTTAAACTATTTTAAAGCTGTCTGTTCCCATCACAACTTTCAACAGTGAAACTTTCAGACACATTCGTAAGAGTAAAGGCATACAATTTGCAGGCCTGACTAAAGATTTGCATGCTGATCTGGAATCAAAACGAGTTTTCCAACTTTTGATAAAGAATTACAACAATAAATTGTTAATGAGTCAAGCTTTTCAGAATTGACCAACGCAATTGTGCAGATGATCCTAAAGATACACATTTTCCTCTTTTTGTGAGATTTAAAGTCAAGTCTGCACCCACAGTGGATCTTCCCTTGGCATAACCTGACACCAGGTGTTTAATTTTTTTTTTTCAATCAAATATGGTCCTGTTAATTAGGGGAAACTATGAAAATGTTTCATTTCTACCAAAACTCAGTCTTAAAGGGTTTTAACACATGCTGACTAATTTTTCTCCTCTTGAATTATTGCATCTGGAAATTTTGTTCAAAATGCCAACTTTGACAGTATTTTCGGAAAGATACGATTCTACAAAAATAAAGACTTCATATGGCGTACTTTTTGGAATAAAAATGCCTCCCAATTTCACGAGTTTTAAACATCATAAAGTAGCTCCTTTGTATTCGTGAACCATTTTAACCCTTTGAGGGTGAAGCAATTGCGTTCGTGTAATGCTGAATTCCCACCAGAAATTTCAAAAGAATTTATTTCAAAATAAGGAAAAGCAAATTTTCAACATTTTCTCCCTTCAAAGGTGTAAATATAAAACTTAAATAAAATTTTCTGGTGCAAATCTTGAAGTTAGGTGGGATAAAATATATCCCGACGCCACTCAAGGGGTTAACCGGATGGCTGCAACAATAGACGTAGAAGGAAGAATACTTAATTATATAAAGCTCACAATAACATGAGGCACATACTAAATGAAGGAAACAAATTCAGGGTATGGAAATATTTTATTATAAACATTTTTTAAAGAAAATCATTACATGAAAAAATTTTATACAGAAACTGAAGAAAAAATTCAGTATCAGAAAAATATACAATTCAGCTGCGAAAATAGTATCTTGAATAGCATGAAAAACAAAAAGACAAATTACCATTCTAGCAATTTTTACAGAAAATCCATTCATTAGCAAAATTTGAAAATATTTACATTTATTTAGTGTTTATCAGCAATATCTATAAAAAAGTACTAAAATTAGTTCTATCAGCTGTAAAATTTAACATGTAGTTACTTTTCCTTAAGGATGTTACCCATAAGATTAAACTGGAAAGTTGCTTAAGTGCTCTTTATGCAAACAATTCATGGTACAGAGTTGGTACATGGTTTATTCATATGTTACACTTAAAAAGGGGAAAAAAGAAAAAATAGTTACAGATAATTTTTTTTCTCTTGAATCTTTACTGAATTTATGGTGCTGAGCACTTCACATTTATATGTTTTACACTTTGTTCTTAGACAAGGTGAAAAGAAAAAATAGTTAAACATGGCAAGAGTTGTCAAAAAAAGAAAAAAAAAGATAACCATATTCCAATAAAATTAGGTTCACTCTAAAATAGAAGTATTTGTATTAAATCAAAAACAAATGTTTGATTTTTTTCAAGACTGATATTAGGTTTGATCGAAAAAGCTGCAAATACCAACAACTGAATCTTTTCATTGAACTATTCAATTTCTTGAAAGTATATTGGCTGTTCTTTTTGTAAATCAACTACAATGTTAATTAGTTATCTACAGAATTTAATGAAAATTGAGGTCAAATATTCTGCTTTTCTTTTTATCGATCCCATCCGTTAACAATTTATGAAATAAATCCCACGTACCTTTAGAATTTTAAGAGTTAACTGCAATATGGAACCTAAATGTAAATAAAAAGATTTACACACTTATATGTGTATTTATTTCAACTTTACAAGGGCTATTAACATTTATTTATGTTAATACATGTAATGAAGGCATTTTTGAAATGCCTTGTGTAATGTGTGTAGTGTTTTGAAATGTAATGAAGTACTTTAGAAATTATAAAAGTTTAAAGTTAGGAACTCCTAATGTTAATTTAAAATGAGGTAGTGTTTTAAGTATAACTTATGATCCGGAGATCAGTTAATAATGAAATAATTAACTTTACATATAAAATTCACCATCATCTCTTAAAAGATATGGAAAGGAAAATAATCCCATACACGTTACAGCTTTTATCTTCTCTAAATCATTCTTATCTGTTAATCCTTCTTTACAATATTTGGCAAACTAGAGCTTTTGACCAGCTTTTTTTTTTTTCTTCATAAATAACTGGTAAAACTTCGGGCCAATGAATTTTGAATTTTCAAAAAAAGTGCTAATCACTGTCATTAAAATAAAAAATATATTACAATTAATCAGACATACCAGTAAAAGTTGTTTTAAGCATAACTTATGATCCGGAGTCCAGTTAATAATGAAATAATTAACTTTACATATAAAATTCACCATCATCTCTTAAAAGATATGGAAAGGAAAATAATTCCATACATGTTACAGCTTTTATCTCTTTAAATCATTCTTATCTGTTAATCCTTCTTTATAATATTTGGCAAACTAGAGCTCCTGACCAGCTTTTTTTTTTTCTTCTTCATAAATAACTGGTAAAACTTCGGCCCAATGATTTTTGATAGTTTAAAAAAAGTGTTAACCGCTGTCATTAAAATAAAAAATACATTACAATTAATCAGACATACCAGTAAAAGTAACAAATACATATACAATTAAAAATGAAACGTTTCAGGCTAAGTTTTACCCCATCAGTGCAATAGCATTCAAATGAACAGAAAACTATATAGTTTACAGTTAATTACTAACAGTTAAAATTAAAGCAATGCTGTATATTCAGGTGGAACTGCATAGAATTCATTAATCGGCAAAATTTCCTTAGATGTGAACACACCTTCCAGAAAAAATACTTTTAACGTTACAGCAAATGGATCTGACAACTGTCATATTTACAAAATCTAGGATAGTTTGGTATCCAAAGAATGCTGTACAAGTTTAGACTGCAGACTTCTGGATTTGTAGGCACGTTTATACTCAGCAAGGCAAATGATACACATTTGACCAGTTTTACTAATATGTACAGATTCTAAGTAGGAATGGGGATGTTTAGGTTTAGACTTAAATTTTTCAAAACATTTTGTGGCTTCAATGCTGTACTAATATAAGACTTCAAAAGACTAGAAATTTTTTTCAGAAAGATTTGTAGTACGGTAGAGATAGTAATTAGTGGGAACATTATGAATTGCAGAGGATGACTCGCGATGCTCAGAAAAAATCCTTTTTTACCATTTTAAAGGATAGACCTTTTGAATTAAGTCAGTAAATATCTTTTTTCCCCCAATTGGAAGGCTGCATCAGTATTACAATAACTTTTAGCGCTGTAAAACTTCCTGAAAATCAGTATTCTCTACTCTTTCAATCATAACATCGAGAAAAGATAACGTACGATCACTCAATTTCGACAATAAATTTATTGCTGGACAGATTGAGTTCGCAGTTTGTAGAATTTCATTCAAATCCTCATGCTTCGCAACAAGAGAAACGTCATTGACATAATGCCTCCGAAACCAGACCTTAGAGCACAAAAGGCACATTATTTTTATACTCAATGGAACTGCATTACTATTTCAGCTATTCAAATGGAAATTTGGGATCCCATAGCTGTACCATTAACTTGGCTATAAAAGTTTTCTTCAAAAATGAAGCAATTAGATGCAAGACGAAATCTCAAAATCAACAATGTCTGAAACATAATTGTTTCATTTTTGAAGAAAAATTTTATAGCCAAATTAATGGTACAGCTACGGGATCTCCAATTTCCATTCAAATCGCTGAAATAGTAATGCAGTTTATTGAGTATAAAACAATGTGCCTTTTGGGATCTAAGGTCTGGTTTTGGAGGTGCTATGTCAATGTAGTTTTTCTTCTTGCGAAGAATGAGGATTTGATTGAAATTCTACAAACTTCGAACTCCATCTGTCCAAGCCTTGCCAAGCATAAACGTGCCCACAAATCTGGAAGACTGCAGTCTAAACTTGTACAGCATTCTTTACACACAGACTACATCCCAGATTTTGCAAATATGACAGTTATAAGATCCAGTTCCAATAACGTTAACAGTAGAGTTTTTCTGGAAAGTGTGTTTAAGCAAATTACGCCGATTAATGAATCCTGCGCAGTTCCACCTGAATATACAGCAATGCTTTGATATGGCTCTTTATACTTACTTTAATTTTAACTGTAAACAAGATAGTTTTCTGGTCATTTTAATGTTATTGCACTGATGACGGGGTAAAACTTAACCTGAAATGTTTGCATTTTTAATTGTGTATGTATTTATGTTACTTTTACTTGTACGTCTGAATTGTAATGTATATTTAATTTTACACTTAACATTTTGAATTCCTCAAACTACTCTCTTGAAAGAATATTGGATATTCTTTTTCTAAGTCACTAAAATTTTGTTGTTAATTAGTTCTCGACGGAAAGAATAAGTTAGGAAAATGAGGGCTGATATTTGATTATTTTCAGATTTTAATGATTCTTAAAATAAAAATTTTCTTATGAACCTGTAATATTCCAGAAGTTTTGCCAATTACATGATACAGAGCCCACTTTACCTGTTTGGTTTTATATTTGGGACTTTAATGCCAGAAACTTGAGACATGCCTATTTAACTTAGAAACCACTGTTAACATTTTGAATTCCTCAAACGGCTTGCTCTCTTTCTTGAAAAAAATATTGGCCATTACTTTTGTAAGTCACAAACTAAAATTTTGTTAGTTCTCGATGGAAAAAAGTTAGAGACATGAGGGCTGATATTTTCCGATTTTAATGATTCTTAAAATAATTTTCTTTTGAACCTTTAATATTCCAGCAGTTTTGCCAATTACATTATACGGAGCCCACTTTACCTTTTTGGTTTTTTTGATTTGGGACTTTAATGCCAGACACTTTTGAGACATGCCTATTTAACTTACAAACCACCATTAACATTTTGAATTCCTCAAACTGCTCCCTTTCTTGAAAGAATATCGGATATTATTTTTGCAAGTCACTAACTAAAATTTTGTTAATTAGTTCTCAATGGAAAAAAGATTCTACAAATAAAAATTTCTTATGAACCTTTTATATTCCAGCTGTTTCGACATTTACATGATACAGAGTCCAATTTAACCCTCCCGTTTTTGGTTTTATATTAGGACTTTAATTTTTGCTTCTTCTGAGACATGTCTAATTAATAAATATTTCACTTCACATGAGGTGTCTGCCTGTCTGATCTTTTAAAGTTTATTAACTACTACACTAAATAGCCGTTAATCACCGGACACTTTCAATTTTAGATACTTTCTTGAAATATTTAAAGATACCTGTCACATGTATCTGGAACTCAAGATTATGAGGAATATGCTTAAACTTCATATTTATCAACACCAATTTCATGGGAAGAACAATTATGTAGTTAACAAAAAATCCAAGAAAAATATTTAGATCACCCTGTAAAACAAAATGCAGGAATTGATCTATCGCTATAGTTTACGAATATGTGTATATTGCACAATGTGTATTCATTTCTGTAAGAACAGCAAAAAAAATAAAAATTGCATTAAACCTTACAGTCAGTTGGAATAAATAATTGGAAATAAAATACCTAATGATTATAGTTTTTGTTTATGTGTTTATTTAAATTTTTAGCAAATTATAATTTTACATTTTATTATGATGAAAATTTTGGGTAACTTCCAGTTTGGTTTATATTGTAGGAGGACGGGGTGGGTGTCACTCAAAGAGTTAAAGGTACTTCAAAGAATTTTATGAAGTAGACCAGTGACTTTTTTTTTTTTTTTAATCAATTCTACCACTTAATATGTTTACATTTCAATTGCATTATATTATTTTTATGTATCTAAGAAGTATAAGTATGAGAAAATATCTAAAATTAAAAGTGCCCAGTGATTAATGGCTATATAGTGTATATTGTTTTTTAAATATGAAAATTCAGATACAAACAGATTACATATTTCAAGTCACTCAGCCTTTTAGGATATGGCTTAAAGGAATATGCATAATTGTCTAAATGACCAATCAACTCTTGCTTTTTGTCCCAGGATAATTGCTATTCATCATGCAAGTCCTTCAAATAAGCCTTTTGAAAAATTTTCAGTTGGCAAACTTCTGAAATCTGGCTATTTTCGTGTATGAGGCGGCAGGATGACAAAAACCTAAAGCTCTACAACGATACTGTCACACGGTATTTGCAACGGATCAGTATCACTAGTAAAAGCTAGTGAGTATATGTAATTTATAACAAAAATAATTATCAATTTATTAAAAAGGTTAATTATCAATTTATTAAAAAGGTTAATTATCAATTTATTAAAAAGGTGCTTAAGATTTTAAAACCCTTGATATTAAAAACATATGTAAAGAAAGATGTTACACTAACCCCAAAATCTTTCGATCACAAATGTGATCATTTTCAAGGGGATAGGTTTTGCTAGAATGTCGCTTTCACTGTGCTATTTATATACCAGTTTAGGAAAAAAGGACTAATCTATTATTCTTTTGAAATGTATATGAAATTAGTATGTTCCGATGCTGAAGTGTGATATTTTCAAAATTTTAAACCAAATCTCAGGTATGTCATGATAAAACTGCATTACATACACTATTTCTTTTACTAAAAATCTAAAATGATTCTCCAATTTTTAATGTATAATGAATATAATAAGGTATAATTACAATACCTACATCAGATAATTCAGGGGTGATTGTGAATTCATGAAAAAATACCTGAAATTTTAGCGAGAAAGAAATTTCTTATGGAAAGATGATATATAATTTATTGCAGTGAGATCCAATCCTCTCACTATGAAAAATATTAATTGTAATTATGTTTAACAATCACATGGAATTGATATTTTAGTTTTATTTCATGAATTTAGCTATCAGAAAAACTGGAATTCTGGTACTGAAAATGAAATAAATACCTGAATTCAGGTATAATACCTGAACACAATCACCCCTGGATAATTATACCTTTAAAGTGACAGAATAATTGGAGATTGAGTAAAAGAAATAGTATATGTAATGTTTTATCCGATGACATACTCGAGATTTTATGCAATATTTTGAAAACATTACACTTCAGCATCTGAACGTCCCAATTTCATATACATCCCCAATCCCACAAATAAGACTGACCCTTTTTCCCTCAAAGTGGTGTATAAAGAGCACAGTGAAAGGAACATTCTAGTAAAACTATCCCTTTGAAAACAATTGCGTTTGATTGAAAGTTTTTGGGGGTTAATGTAAAATCTTTGTTTACGTATTTTTAATATCGATGGTTTTAAGTTTTTAAGAATGAATATATATTGTTATTAGAAAAAGTTCTTGTATAAATTTCTATGTGGTCAAAACTTTTGGCTATAAATGTCTCATTTCAATTTAAGTATTATTGATAAATTATGTTATGAAATATTTTACCTCTGGGACAGCATATGTATTAAAATTTTGAAAATAGCTTTTATATTCATATGCTTTTTTGGAAAGCTTGCATTAGCACTAGCACATTGGCATACAGTTTAGCTTGGTATAGGTGTAACCAGGAGAGATTGTGATTTCATTAAATAATACCTGAAATTTTAGAAAGACAAGTTTTCACATGGACAGCTGATTCAACTGTCAGTAGAAAGGTTGAATATTGAATGTTTTGGTATTACAACAAAGTGATTATTGTATTTATAAACAGACAGTGGATATTTATCAATTAAATTTTCAAAAGATATCACACTAATAATATCGGTTTTTATTAGTTTGTAGCCACCAATGTGAAAAAGGGTTTGCGATTTATAGGTACGACATACAAAATGAATCTCTTCATTTTTACTACTAATAATAATAATCTTTGAAAAAATTGGTTCATCATTTTCAAAATCTGTTACTACACACATACCCGGCTTGTAATTAATACCACTCATTTGGATTTTTGGAACAACATAAAAATTTATATACATTTCTAATACTTGACCAATATCTAAAGGATAGATATTTATATTTAAAGGTTGTGCATTTGTTAATTTATTACATTTACCAATGCGTCTAGAAGATGTACAATTAAGAAAACACTGCAATTGCTGATGTCTTTTAGCTAATGAAAATGGTAAATTAATCGAATTTTTTATGCTTTGTGAAATTCTCTTAAAATATAAATGTTTAGATTCGAAGCGCATACTCCAACAGGAAATTAAAGGACCAAATTCAATAATTAAATTAGGATAATGAACAAGAAAATGATGTTTTGGTTTTAAAGAAATATCTGGAAACAAGAACTTTAATAGATTATGGTGATCACTTATCAAATCTGATAAATAAGAAATGTAGGTCATGTTAACAATGGGCGATAAAATTATATCTACAATTTCTTTTAACATTAATAATAAGTCCCAAACAGGTTCTGTTTCTGGTACTTTATCTCCTATCATTATTGGCAAAAGTCTTAATAAGCACCATGTGCGAGAGGCATTTAATTTCAGTCCTTTTTCATAGTTTATAGGGAGGGCATTGGGTTTATTTGCTGCATCATTTATACCAAATTTAAAGGAAACAATTCTAGCATTTAATTGCTGTAGGTTGAAATAACCAGATGAAATGAGTCTTTTAATTATCAATTTCAATTCTACAGGTACTATACCTTCCAGTAAATCATGCATTGGATCGGGTGGCAACATGATACTAGTATGAAAATTGGATAACTCATTGAAAGGAGAGTCAAATTTTAATCCATAAACAGAGCTGTAAATTGGATCGATTTGTAACATACTAATTTGTCGAGCATGCATATCCTTATTACGACGTATAAATGAATCATCTTTGAATTTATTCTGCATATCAACTGGAGATGCTAAGCAAAATCGGCAAGATACTGATGAGCTATTGAAATTTGTTGAATAACCACCAATTTGGTGTGATCCAAGATTATCACCAACCATAAACACTAAACTACCCTTAACTTTATTTGGAAAACCTTCAATTTTAATACCTTCAGATTCTAAAATTTTTAAATCCTTTATTAGAGGAGCTAAAATCTGTGAAAGTTCAAAATGTTTAAGATAATAGGCTTTAAATATCAATGCCAATTGGATGTCATCTACACTAGAACGAAAATTAACAGGTAAATTACCTAAAGTGTAATAAAAAACAGCCAATTTATTTTTTGTTTGATTACCTCTCAAAGGATTAACTACTCCAAATTCATCAAAATATAACAGAATTTGAATATTGGGAAAATTTTGAAATACTCTATTTTTTTTAAAAGTAGTGCCATCCTGAATGTCTTTAAAAACATTGCTACAATGAGATCTTGGATCAGACATTATAAAATCGAATACATCATTATTTTTTATGAATGCTTGTAGGTTGTCAATTACAGGAACATACTGAAAGGTTGCTTGTTTCATGTTGATAGAACCTAGTTTATATTGAACAGGTTCCACTAATCCAAGAGTTCTCATATAATTTGTCTTCTGGTGGACTGAATTCAACATTGACAATGTTGAGTTAAATGCTTTGCAAGACTGTTCATTCAGTACTGCTTTAGATAGCGCAGAACTGCCATCAAATTTTTGTATAATGTTTAATACATTACATTTAAAAAGTGCAATGTTTTCATCTTGTAACTGGTTCATTCCCAGTAAAAGTTCTGAAATAACAGACTGTGGCAAAAGAAATTTTTCTTGCATTTTCATGACGAATAATGATATATTACGCTTAAATTCCTGTATTCTGCCACACATTTCATCAGCTGTTTGAAAAGTTGGAAAACATTCGTCAATTAAACATTTATTTGCAACAGAAGAACTCATATTTTGATCTAGGGAATTTAAAGATGAAATATTTGTTTTTATGTCATTTGCCTTAAATTAAGCATGATTTCTACTTAAGTGAGAACTAAAAGAAGAATAAACATCATATGATTGATGGCAATTTTGAATAGGACATATAATAACACTATGTTCTTTAAAATGAGATATATATTTTCCTTTTAAATATGATCTAAATCCACAGTCATTACAAATCATCTTTACATTATTTCTGTTGGGTGCAAGTTCATTATGTGTTAAAAGATGGGATCTTAATGCAGAATAGCTAAAACTTGTTATGGGACAACCCTGATATCCACAAACATAACGGAAACCAGGTTCATGACTATGGATATGTTTAATATGAAGTAAATATAAATCAACTTTAGAAAAGTCTTTGACACATTTGATACACGAAAACATTATTACTAACTTGTAAATTGATAGTAAAGGAAATTATGTAAAAAGTAATTATACTTTATGCCAAATTGTAAAAAAATAAAAAAATATTAAAAATGCTTACCATCTAAAAAACTAAGCATCTTCACCATTAAATTAAGAAAATTGAATATAAATTACAAGTCATATTTATAGAAATAAAATTAAATTTTCTTGATTAAACAGATATAAAAGAAAATAAAGTAATAAATAAGAATACATTGTAACATTAGTTTGATGAATTGTATGAGAATATTTTACAAGAAAATTAATGCAAATAAAATTTCATTTTCTCAGTTAAAAAAAAATAATAATAATAATAACATAGGAGAAAAATAGATTTTTAATCTTGCGATATTAAAACCAAAGGATTAAAAAATATAAAATAAAACTAACCTTTGTTTTTAACAACTCTTGCCAAATTTAACAACTGACACCATTTAAAATACAATTTAACTATTCTCACCATCAACTAAGTTTGAGTTTGGATTGAAGTATTTTAAATATAAATTACAAAGATAAAATAAATTAATGAATAAAATAAAATAAGAATACATTGTAATGTTAGTTTAAATAAATTGTATGATATTTTACACGGAAATCAACTGCAAACAATATTTCATTTTCTTGATTAAAAATAAATGAAAAAAATTAAATATAAAAACATGGAAAATGCAGAAAAATTAGAAATCAAAATGTATTCATTTTTTTATTTTATTCATTAAATTTTGTACCTTCTGTGGTATACTACCCCCCTAATTTTGAACATATTATTTTGCAGAAATTTAAACGTGTTAGTCACTTTAGGAGGATATTTCACATTTAGTGTATAATAAAAGGACATTAAAATGCCCACTGCCCTAACAAAATCATCTGATTGATGCAGTTGTATTCCTTCCGCAACAACATCAAATTTTCCTGCTAAGAGTTCTCCTGATATTAAAATGAGAGGATAAGTTGATTCAGGTGGAGTTTCGTCATTTTCGCTAACCTGAAATAATAAAAGAAAAAATTATGAAAATTACGTGTGTATATAACACACACAAATATATAAATACACTAGCAATTAATTGTATTAACTTCATTAATTCTGCAAAACAATGAAATAATTAACTTACAAGTTTAAATATAGAATCACTATCATCTCTTAAAAGATATGGAAGCGAAAATAATCCTATACACGTTTCAGATTTTACTTTCTCTAAATCATTTTTATCCAACAATTGTTCTTTACAATATATGGAAAACTGGAGCTCCTGACCAACCTTTTTTTTCTTCATAAATAGCTGGTAAAGCTGTGGACCAATATTTTTGGATTGTTCAAAAAAAGTGCTAATAGAAACTGCTGTTAACATTTTGAACTCCTCAAACTGCTCTTTTTCTTGAAAGAAAATAGCATATTCTTCTCGTAAGTCACAAACTAAAATTTTGTTGTTAATTAGTTCTCGACGAAAAGAATAAGTTAGGGACATGAGGGCTGATATTCTTGTCTTGTTTTGATTATTTTCAGATTTTAAGGATTCTTGAAGTAAAAATTGCTTATGAACTTTTACCGTTTCAGCAGTTTCTCCAGCTATATGATCAGGAGCCCAGTTCAACTCTCCTCTTTTTGGGTTTATGTTTGGGATTTTAGTGCCAGCCACTTTTAAGACATTCCTATTTAACTTCACTTCCAATGAGGTGTCTGCCTGTCTGATCTTTTTAAGTTTATTAAGGAGCTTCAGCTCCCAGCCACCAACACCTATGCCTATATTGTTTTTTAAATATGGAAATTCAGATACTAACAGATTACATATATCAAGACGCTCAGCCTTACTAGGATATGGCTTAAAGGAATATGCATAGTTGGCTAAATGACCAATCAATTCTCGCTTTTTGTCCCAGGACAATTGTTTTTCACTATGCAAGTCTTCCAATAAGCCTTTCGAAAATTTTCAGTTGGCAAACTTATAAAATCTGGCCATTTTTGTGTATGAGGTGGCAGCACAACAAAATCCTGAAGCTCTTCAACAATACTTTCACATGGTATTTGCGTGGGATCTGTATCACTTGAAAAAGTTAGTGAGCATGTGTAATTTGGTATAGGAGGTTCTACTTGTGACATGTTTAAGGGTATAATTTTTATTTTGTCCTTGTCTTCAATATTTTCCTTTTCTTCCATATCTATAAAATCTTCGAATTCATGGTTAAATTTCTGCAGAAAATATGTAAAAGGCTGTAAAGTGAACAGTTGTTGAATAACATCATGGAGTTCAGAAATATCTGTTAACTCCTTTACTTTTTTATTTTCACCGTACTGTAACAAGATTTTCATCTACAAGTAAGAAAAAGGATAACTTCAAAACCTTTATAATAACATAAAAAAATTATGGAACTTTTCCGCTATACCAACACCATTGTTGCCAAGCATAACAGTTAAAACCAAAGGACCATTAAATTTTTTCATAAAAAAGCTGTGCCAGTCTTACACTATGGTTCATTTGGAATTTAATCAAAATCCAATCAAAGCCTGCTCTTGGCAGAGATATATAAATCTCAATGTATAAAGAAGGGGTAACTGATGCTCCAAACCATAATTTATTTTCCTATGCTTTTTTGGTATGTTTGCATTAGCACATTGGCATGCACTTTCACAAGGTGTAGGTGTAACTGAAAAGTACCAAAATTATAAAACTTCATAACTAAAATAAAAAATCTAGAAACAAAGCAAAAAATAAAAAAGACTGTCCCTTCCTTTCCTGTTGTTGTATGCTATTGGCCCCCTATGGAATAAAAATAAACACTAGCAACACATAAATAATTTCTCTAAAAAAAAAAAAAACTATACATATTTAATAGTAAAACATGAGTAAGCCGAAACATTCTTTTTAACCTTCCTTAACCCCCCCCCCCAAAAAAAAAACTCCTTAAAATAATGGTTTAGAGGGAACACTGTGCACACACAGAGCACAACTGATTATCTATTCATATAAATTGAATGATAATTACTAACTGAAGCAAATAGTAATTTATTTTTTAAAAACTACAAAAAATTATTGGGCAAAATTTATTAGATTTAGTGAAAATATTGAAAACATTTTTACTTAAGTGGAAAAGTTGCCACAAAAAGCATAAAAACAGCAAGAATTGTCTTGTAGCAAAATCCACTGGTTAATGGCAATTAAAATATTTACTTCTTCACCCATAAGAGTCTACATACTACATAGCGCCCCCTAGATATTTGAGAAAGCTTTGAGACGCATCACAAAAACATTATACAAAGCAAATAACATCCTAACTAGCATGTTTTAATTTCATTGGCCCCACGAGCTAAAGAAAAAGAAACATGCAAGTTGTTCAAATTTCTTTCCTTTGTTTTGCATGCTTTGCATGGTTGTTTTTGTGACTCGTGTCAAGGCTCCCTTATTTAAGGTCTAAATGAAAATTGCAACAGAAATAATTAAGTGTACTCACCTTGCAAGGTTATGAAAATTTTCAAATTATTTCAACTGAAAACCGGATTTAAAAACATTCAAAATTCCCAAGCTGATGGGCAAGAAGATAGAACATAGATATGGCATTTATCTGAAAAAAAAAATTACTAATCAATATCTTCAGTTAATGTACTCATAAAGAAAGTACTATATCAGGGTTCCCAGCAATCGACAGGCAAATTCAGTGACTTTCCCTGACCAAATGGGCATATAACGAAATTTGCTACTTATTTTTGCCTTTGTGAAAATTGACAAATTTTTCCTACAGGCTATTTGATGAATTTTGCATCATTTTTCATTTTTTCGATGAATTTTAGGTCATTTTTCATTTTTTCTCAAAGACTTTAGACTTTTTCCCTGACTACTTTGAAACTCCATGACTTTCCAGATTTTCCATGACGCTGGGAACCCTGTATATGATTGTTAATAGTATTTAGCATTAAACAATTTTACCCACTTAGTGTAATCTTGTACTAGGCCAAAATTTTTAAAACTGACAAGAAAAAAATAAATACCCCAAATTAACTAAATCATGGAATCTTGGCAACAAAGTTTGATTTAAAAAAAGGGCTTTCTTTAGAAGAGGAAAACTTAAAATAGTAATAGTGGACAAACTACCAATATTCTGTTTTCCCACTATAATTTATGATACAACAAATTTAATTATTAAACCGTTGTGTTTTCTGTCTCTACAAACTATCAAAAATCAGCCCCTTCCAACAGTTTTAAACAATTAAAATTAATTTATTTCTTCATCCCTGATTCAGTCTACATGAAAATTACAATAGAAATTACTATAAAGGTACTCACCTGATTAAAATAAATTCAGGGAAAAAAAGAAAAAACTATAAATATAAAGGTGGTGTTTAGAAAAGAACAGACATGGCTATCTTAAAAAAAAAAAAAAAAAATCTTTAGTTAATGTACTCAAAGAAAGTACTATATGATACTGTATGAAAAAAATTACATGAAAGGATCGCGAAAAAAATACGAACTCCGTCAAAGGACTGCCGAAAAAGCGTGAATTTCATTAAAGAATTGCAGGAAAAAAGTGAATTTCGTCAGAGGATCGCGAAAAGAAAGTGAATTTCGTCAGAGGACCGTGAAAAAAAAACGTGAATTTCGCCAGAGGACCGCGAAAAAACACTAATAACTTCAAAAAATTGTGGGGGAAAAAAAAAATTCGTCAAAAAATCTCAAATTTCACAAAAAAGACTGCAGGAAAAAATTTCATAAAAACATAGCAGAAAAGGCCCAAATTTTGTCAAAAGATCGCAAAAAAAAAAATAAAAAAATTTCAAAATTTGTTAAAGAATTGCGGGGAAAAATACGAATTTTGTCAAAGGGCCGCGGGAAAAGCACGAATTTCGCCAAAGGATCGCGAATAAAAGCGAATTTTGTAAAAAGGTCGCAGAAAAACGCAAATTTCGTGAAAGGATTACGAAAAAAACTAATTTGGTTAAAGAATCGCAGAAAAACAAATTTCGTCAAAGGAGCACAGCAAAAACTAATTTCTTAAAAGCATATAGCGGAAGACTGAATTTTGTTAAAAGATCGCGAAAAAAAAAATTGCACATTTTGTAAAAGAATCGCAGAAAACACAAATTTCGTCAAACGATCGAGAAAAAAAAAACAACAAAAAAAAAAAAATGTGAATTTCGTCAAAGGGCCATGGTAAAAACTCACTGGGCTGTATGATACCTATGAATGGACTTCGCTACAAAATGTGATTCAGTTGTTTCAGCAGCAATGGCACATTATTTCTGTAAACAGTGACTGGCATTTTGTGTGAAGAGGCCAATATTAAGGATTGGGCTGTTTCTAAATTCATTGACAAAGTAATTGATAAGAATTCACCCCTTCTTATCATGGATTTTTAGCTTTATTTTTTTTACCAAAATAATTATTCTTTAATATTAATTAAATTTTAATTAAAATAGTAATTATTTTAAAAATTACAGTTTTTAATTCATATCGTTAAAATAATATAACGTTATTTTATTAAACATTAAATTAATTTGCAAAACGTTTGTTCTCAACCCAATATTTATGTGCGCAGAAAGTTTTTGGTTTTATGCAAGTCTACCGATATTCTGTTTTCCCACTATAATTTCTGATATAACAAATTTAATTATTAAACCATTGTGTTTTCTGTCCCTACAAACTATCAAAAATCAGCCCATTCCAACAGTTTCGAACAATTAAAATTAATTTATTTCTTCATCCCTGATTCAGTCTACATGAAAATTACAATAGAAATTACTATAAAGGTACTCACCTGATTAAAAGAAATTCAGGGGGGAAAAAAATCTTTAAATATCAATGTGGTGTTGAGAAAAGAACAGGTTAACATGGCTATCTAAAAAAAAAAAAAGTACTAATTCATATCTTCAGTTAATGTACTCAAAGAAAGTACTATATGATTGTTATTAATATTTAGCATTAAACAATTTTACCCACTTATTGTAATCTTGTACTAGGTCAAAATTTTAAAAATTGACAAGAAAAAAATAAATAGCCCAAATTAACTAAATCATGGAATCTTTGCAACAAAGTTTGATTTAAAAAAAGGCTTTCTTTAGAAGAGGAAAACTTAAAATAGTAATGGTGGACAAACTACCGATATTCTGTTTTCCCACTATAATTTCTGATATAACAAATTTAATTATTAAACCATTGTGTTTTCTGTCCCTACAAACTATCAAAAATCAGCCCATTCCAACAGTTCCAAACAATTAAAATTAATTTATTTCTTCATCCCTGATTCAGTCTACATGAAAACTACAATAGAAATTACTATAAAGGTACTCACCTGATTAAAAGAAATTCAGGGGAAAAAAAAATCATATCAATGTGGTGTTGAGAAAAGAACAGGATAACATGGCTATCTAAAAAAAAAAAAAAAAAAAAAAAAAAAAAAAAGTACTAATTAATATCTTCAGTTAATGTACTCAAAGAAAGTACTATATGATTGTTATTAATATTTAGCATTAAACAATTTTAACCCACTTATTGTAATCTTGTACTAGGTCAAAATTTTTAAAAACTGACAAGAAAAAAATAAATAGCCCAAATTAACTAAATCATGGAATCTTGGCAACAAAGTTTGATTTAAAAAAAGGCTTTCTTTAGAAGAGGAAAACTTAAAATAGTAATGGAGGACAAACTACCGATATTCTGTTTTCCCACTATAACTTATGATACAACAAATTTAATTATTAAACTTGAGTTTTCTGTTTCGACAAACTATCAAAAATCAGGTCCTTCCAACAGTTTTAAGAATGACTAATTTTTGCCTTGTCACAAAAACCACTGATTAATGGCAAGTAAAATTATTTCATCATCCCTGATTCAGTCTACATGAAAATTACAATAAAAATTACTATAATGGTACTCACCTGATTAAAAAATTTTCAGGAAAAAATAAAACTAAACATCACATGTGAAGATAGGAGAAAATTCACCTCTTAACATCTGGAAAAAAAAAATCTTTAGCTAATTAAAAAACAGACTCATGTGACTTAGAGTAAAAACACTGAAAATTATGGATACAAAGTGAAAAACCCTGTAAATTATGGATACAAAGTGAAAAACCCTGTAAACTACAGATTCAAAACCCCAATATCAATTTACATCTCAACTGAACTGAAACACACTAATTTCATCAAAGGGTCGCAGAAAAAAAATCTTTGGAAAACAAAACACATGCAAACATCTATGTTTATTATTATAGCTACAGTTTTTAATCTGAAATAATATACTGAAATAACTTTCGAAAAATCGGGTTAACTCGAACCCAACTTGAAAGAATCTACAATCAGCCTGAAATCCACCAGACAGTTAATTTGATGGGCAACAAAAGTACTTAGCGCTGGGAGGGAATTTCCTCCCTCTGCTGCAACCTTTCAGAAAATTTGCTTTGAATTTCAGAATTTTTTATTCTTTACCCAGAATCACCACTGCCTTCTTAGAGATTTTTTAATTAATATTAATTTTTACTTTAAACGTTAATTATTTTAAACTACAGTTTTTAATTCATATCATTAAAATAATATAACAAGTAATTTTATTAATCATTAAAGTAATTTGCAGAAAGTTTTTGACCCAATATTTGCATGTGCATAAAGTTTTTAGTTTTATACAAGTCTGGTGGAGAATATTAGGAAAACAATATTTCTTATTTTCATTTTGTCCTACAACAGTAAATAAAAAAATTGAGAATGTGAAAGGAATATTATTTTGCACTATAAAAATCAAAATACAATCCAAGCATTTGTTTTTGAAGAACACACAAGAAAAAGTATCTTTAAAAAAAATCCCTAGTTAAAGAACTTAATTTACATAACTTTCACATGCTTATAATAAAAGCTTGCCTTTCATTTGATAGTGCAGCAATTCAGAAACAAACTAAGGATTTGAGTAGACAAAATGTCTAATTATTAAGCTTTCTAGATCCCCCTCCTCCCCATATGCTTCTAATATTTTTCATCAATCCAGAGAATGTCCAAATTTGCTTTTAAAAAGGAGGAACGCTTTCATGGCTGTAAAGTAGATATTAAAGACAAAAAAAGATTTTTTTTTTCGTTATTCTTTGACGGAATTGGTGATTTTTTTTTTTTTTTTTTTTTTTTTTTTTTTTTTTTTTTGCGAACCATTGACTAAATCGATTTTTTTTTTTCCGGCAACCATATCGAAAGTGGCGATATTTTTATGTCCGAATTTTTGGACTGATGACCCGATTTTTTTTTAGTTTTCGGAAACCTTAATACCTTAAGAATACCTTTAAGAACCTTAATACCGAAATACCTTAAAGTTTTGTAACAGAATTGTCCCTGCTACTTTCATTTATTACGTTTGGGAATCGGCGTAAATTCTGAACGAATTTCACCCCTTTCCTCCCTGGCATCGATGTTTCAACTATTGCGTTTGGCGAGTGAGGACAATAAAGTTAATCGCCACATTTTAAGTGTTACTTGACGCCTGGCGAGTGCTAATTTTGTGCTATAGGGGGGGGGGGTAGTTTGTAAAAAGCAAATAGAAAAAAAATTTATGATAATGAGTCAGATTAAAATAGATCAAAAAATCACATAAAAGACAAATTGACATTTTACAAACAAAATGCCAAAGTTTTCCAAACGTTATTTGTGAAAAACGACGGGAAGGGAACTCAAAAAGCAAATAGTAAAAAATTCTCATGATAATGAATTTGGGATTAAAATAGATAAAAAAAAATCACATTATAAAAGATAAAGTTTCTTAATCAGAAATAGGGTTTTTTTTAATGTTTAATATCTACTTTCAAGAATTTTCACAACTAAGCCTAAAGTAGCTACATTTGACTATTTAAGCATAAAAACAAAGAAAGAACTGAAAAAACAGTAAATAGTTCATGATTCTTAGATTGAAAATATTCATATAAACAAAAAACTATATTTTAAAAGATTTAACTAATTATTTTCAATGAAAGGGTTCTTAATCAAAAATAAGTTTTCAAAACGTCATTTGAATTAATTTTCAGAACAGAATCACCCCTGAAATATACGCTGTGCAGACTGAAAAAATTTTTGGAGGGAGGGGATGTGTTTTTTGCAGAAAATCTTAGTTTTAGGCAGATTTTCATAACATCGCAGTTTTTCTTCAAATCGTAGAAACTACGATCAGGGGTCAATGCAGACTTATTCTTGGAGCCTATTTTGTGAAAATTAAAAGTTATTTTGTGAATTTTATATTTTTTTTGAAAGTACGAAAGCTGAAATCCAGTTACTCAAATTCTAACAAAGAATTTATTAACAAAAACTTTAAATCCCCTTGCTAAAGTTTTTTTCATGACCTGGTTTTATTTACAAATTACACATTTTAAAACAGTTTATGAAAAAAAAATGTTATGAAGTGGTCCTATTTTATTAAATGGAATTTTGTGAAGGGGCCAGTTTTACTACATAGACTTTTGTAAAAGGGTCCTAAATAGGCCCCAAATTTTGCCTGGATCGAGCACCGATCATTTTTTTCATAGTAGTTAGCAGCTCTGCACACATTAACATGAGAACGTGGCAGAAGTCAAATTAAGTTACTGCGAGGTCCTAAAAATCCACTTGCATTCAGTGAAATTTTTTTAATAAATTACTTTAAATGCATGTGGAATCTAATCTGATTAATATATTTTCCAGAATAAAACTATTTCTTGAAAAAGTAATCCGACTGAAGAGCACATGGTGAGAAGCCCAAATATTGAAAATACAGCAATGTCATTGAAATCTGCTTGCATCCGGTAGGAAAAAGTATTAAAGAATTCGTTAGTTACATGTAATAAACATGGAGATGTATATTTCCATGATAAAAGCTGTATTTTACTTGGCAATTGTGACAATTTATCAATCGCCACTTTTACAATCTCAACATGGCAAAGGAAGACCACTAATTTTCCCTATAACTGCTCCCCCTTCATCTTAGTGTTTTTGAAGTATATATATATCTGTAATTGTTTAAAACTGTTGGCACTCGTGGGTAATGTCCCCTCCCAAGTCTGCAGAATCCAAAATAATGCAGAAATAGTAAAGTTTATGATTTCTCCTTCTATCATATTTTTCCAGGTCTGTGTGATACAATTATTGTAAAATTTTTGCTTTCTCCCCCACCCCCTCAAGAGTCAAGGGAAAATTGGATTTTTCTGCCATTTATCTCTATTTCAATTTTATTTATCGGTCTGGAGGACCTAAAAGTACTGCTGACCCCAAGAGTCCGTGGGACTCAAAATAACTCATTTATTTCAATAGGCAGATTTCTATTTTGTGGATAGAAAACAACTCTAGTTGATGCAGGGTAAAATGTTTACCAATTTTACTCTGATCTATCTCTGCATAAGGATTTCTATAAGTAAAATATTTATCACTAATATTTGGGGATGTTTTACCTTTTCTTATATCACATTTTTGAAGTTTTCAATTAGTTTTTTTCATACTAAACATATTGATCAAATATCCTGAATGATTGACAGAAAAAAAAAAAAAATCTGGGGTATATGCAGAACACAAATCGCCCATTAGTGTTGACTGAAAAAAAAAAAAGTCACCGGGGCGGAAACTTCTCAAAAAGGGAACACTATTCTAAAAAAGGACACACTAGAACCCAAAAAGTATTTTGAACTGGTTTGTTTAGAGTCCGTAGAATTTGCGATGTTTTCCCGGGATCAACTGAATTGCCACGGGGTGCATAGGAAGTATATATATATAAAAACAGGTGCATTGGGTGGGTTTAAAAGAGCTGCCGGGTGCAAAAAAGAAAGGCTGCAGGGTATTGTGCCCTGCTAAAGCGGCTTAGAGTTAACACTACCCATGTAACTAAATCATGGTTAAGTCTTGCCAACAAAGTTTGATTATTTAGAAGAGGAAAACTTATTTAGTAATAATAGTGAACAAATTATTAGAATATTCTGTTTTTGCACTATATTAATTTATGATATAACAAATTTAATCATTAAACTATTGTTTTGTTTCTACAAATTATTTTTTAATCAAATATCAGTCTTTTACATCAGTTTTAAAGATGACATTTTTATTTGTTAAAAATTAAATTTTGATCTACTTTAATTTGACATCTATATTGTCAGAGTACATAGTCAAAATTTAACTAACAGCAGAATACTCTATTGGCCTCTACATAAAAATAGCTGTATTTAATATTCAGAGGCAGTTTATCCATTATTATATACAAACAAGGAACTTATCTAAAGCACATAATCAGAAGCAATTTTAAATCATTTAATATGTGTACTGAAAAGCATAAATATATACCTAAATAAGCCATAAAATTGTTATACGACAAAAATAATTGTTTTTTTCCCTACCTTAATTGGTTGCCATTTCTGTTTATAACATTCGGTAAAATATCAGTTTAAGATTTAGTTATTTATGTCAAGGACCATATAAAAAAAGAATTACCGTTCAGTTTAATTTTCATTAACATTTGGCAAACCTCACTTCAAGCCAGAATTGCATCAAGATTTCTTGAAAAATACCAGGGTCTCCCTCCTCCTCATAAAAAAACAAACAGAAAAGTAGTGTTAAGCCTAATGGTTTCTTTTAATTTAAGTTGTGTAGGATCAAATTTGCAGCCAATAGTTCATTTTAGCAAATGTGGCTTAATGAAAATTTAATTACAATAAATATTTGAAAGACTAAACAATGTTTTTTTAAGTTCTGGTATTTAGACTAATTCATTATTAAATTACATTCTCCAACAATGTACAATGTTCATACTCTAAATAAAATTCTGTGGCTTTTACAGGTTTTCCCAGATCATATTTTCTACAATTCCCAGACCACGACATTTTTAGAAATATATATGAATTACAATTCTAGATCTTAATGATTAAAATTTATACAGCAAAAGATAATACACGTTCATGCATTTATAATAATAAAATGTAAACTTGCCTCTTAAATGAAAATAAATCATAAAATTGAACATCTATATCATTTCATACTTAAAAAATGATAAATTAGAAACAAACATGTCATTTACTGATATTGTTTTAGAAGCAGTGTTTTGAGTGTTTCAATTTTTTGTGTTTAAAAATATTTTAATTTCAGCTACATTTCCCCCCCTCCTTTTTTTTTGCATGCTTCATAATTTCTTTTGCAGAGGTATCGGCTATCTGGCAAGAAATTTATATAGCTAAAACATCTTTATTTTAAAAATATTTAGCGAAAATTCAACTTGCAGGTGACAAATCAACTTTCTTTTGTAGACTGAGCTCGGAACTCATGAGAATCCTTACACATTAACAGACAAAAAAAAAAAAAAAAAAAAAAAAAAAAAAAAAAAAAATTCCAGGATTTTTCCAGCTTTGAAAAAAAAATTTTAATTTTCTCTGACGTTTTGAGCACATGTCATTTTTTCTTGACAATCCCCAGTTTTCCAGTCACATAAGAATACTGAATCTAGTGTTTTTATTAATAAATGCACAAAGCTTTAAAAACAAAATTTAGATTTGCTTGTACTTTTTGTGGAGGGGGAGGGGGGGGGAACTAAAGTATATGTTAAATACAAAATTAAAAAATCTTAAAATATTCAATTTAGAAAAATTTTGAAATTACTAAATATCCCATTTATTTTTAAGAACTTAAATAACTGGAAATTGTACAGTTTACATACAAAACTGATGCATTTACAGGATTAACTAGGACTTCCCTCAGAGGGATTAGTCTGAGCGATATTACTGAGAACATAGATTTAATAATAACATGTGGAAGCAAAGAAAATGAGATGTTATCGTTAATTGTCCATATACTGCGAAAAATTGAATGATGAAAATAAACGAATTGTAGAATTACAAAATCTTATATATGAATTCGTATACACTGTTTAAAAATATGGGAAATCAAACCATTCAAGACAGCCATGCATGGATATAAAATTGAAAGTACGCAATATATTAAAAGTAAAATAGAAAATTAAACACTAATTTACTTATAATCGGGATTTTAACTGTATAAAATGATGTCAAGAGCATAATCAGACGCTCCGCACCAATTTGAGTAACTTTAAATGACAAATATATGATGTTTAAAAAGAATGGACTATACTTTATATGGTGTGTGCTCCCCTGGAATAGTTAATATTGTACAATATCTGTTTTTCACGGATGCAATGAGGTTGTCGATAACATTTAAGGAATTCTCTTCTCAAAATCTAATATAGTATCAAAGTACCGAATACATCAAAAGTGGCATGCAATGCTTCGTTAGAGTGTGTTTTAGATATGCTCGATCGGATTTAAATGATGAGTGTATGCTGGCCACTACATACGCTGTATTGTTTTGTTTTCAAACATATTCTGCACAAGTTGAGCTGTATTTAGCATGTATTAAATAAAAGAAATCGGCAATGATTACAACATAAAGTATGACACAAGATCTGAATATATCGTCTGCATAACTTTTGAGCTGTCAAAGTGTCATTTGAAGTAATTTACAAATCCATACATATTTATTCAGCAAATCATGCAAGCTAACATACGCCAATATGAACCCGATTACAAAATTTCACCAGAATAAGTTAATATATATAAAATCTACTAATGATAATTGAGAATATGACCTTATGATAAAATGTCTAGAAAAAGGAATCAGATAAAAAATTCATATCACATTTAAAACGGCACTTCATTCTGTTAGTGTCCTTGGCGAGAGAGAGAAAAACCTAGAGAAGGAACACTTTAACAAGTACTTTCGGGCAACCTTCTCACTGTTTCATACAGGTCTTTATTCAATATTTACACAATTTATTTAATGCTAGGTGGGTATCTATCAGTTTTGTTGCATTTAAATCGCATGTTTTGCGTAGGAAATGCAGCATTATGAAATATTTAAAGTTGCTGTACCTAACAATTCCAAATTAATGCTAATTGAGATCGCTTTCCGTTAATTTCATCTTTTTAAATTTTAAATTTTTTAGAAACCATTCATAGAGACAATTGTATATTTTAAAACTAACCCGAAGCAAAATTTCAAGATTTTGGGCTCAGCAGTAACACAGAAATAGAAAATTTTTGAAAGTTTTTTGTTTCTGCACTGTTTTATATAGCGACATTTCATGTCTCCAACTTAATTAAATTAGGGACTGAGTTAGAAAAATTGCTTAAAATACACAAGTTAGAGCCCAGAGGGTTAAATATTAGACTTTTTCAAAATTTTATTATTTGCCGTTTGATGTGTGGTGTTCAGATATAAGTATGCAAATTTTCAAGTCTCCGACATATATAGTTTCTGAGAACGGGCTCTGTGACAGACGGACAAACAGACAGACAAAGGAGTGAGACAGGTAGGGTTTCGTTAGATGAACGAAACTCTAAAAACATGCTGTGGATGACTGTAACAACATACTAAAATTGCATTACCATCAGCGATCTACCAATCCCGAATTTAGTTTATATTCGTTTCATATATTCTTATTCTTTTGTGCGGCCCTGTAAAATAATTATCAATATTATATACAGTAAAACCTCTGAATAGCGGACACCCCGAGAATGCAGAATTTGTCCTCTATTTAGAGGTGACCGCTACTAAGAGTAAAACATGTACAGTTATTTAAGAGTTGGTAATCGAAAAAATGTCCGCTAAATAGAGGTATCCGCTAATCGGGTGTGTCCGCTATGGAGGTTTTACCAGTAAAACTTCTGAATAGCGAACACCTCGGGAGGGCAGAATTTGTCCTCTATTTGGAGGTGTCCGCTACTGAGAGTAAAAAATGTACAGTTATTTAAGGGTTGGTAATCGAAAAAATGCCCGCTAAATAGAGGTGTCCACTAATCGGGTGTGTCCGTTATGGAGGTTTTACTGCATAATAATATCATCCTTTACAAGAAAATTGCATGCTGTATGATAGACAGACAGACATTCAGAGAAAGATAACCTCCCGGATCAATAAACACTCATGTCTTTTGTTTTAATCATCCACAGTTGTATGTCATACAACATGCCAGATTTTATACAACAGGCTAAAAACGGTCACCGTGGTACGGAATACTGTATTATTATTTGTTTGCCCACCAAAACTGGTTGCCACGGGTTGTTGCAAGGTTTGTGATCACGTGGTTGAAACTGATCTAGTCAATATTACTGCGTGCGTATTTTTTTTTTATTATTTGCTCCATGTGTTCAAACCAGTTGTCAACGAAAACATCAACCGGTGAAAGTGACGCACACCAAATTTCTGTGACGTATGCAGATAAACTGTGCTTTTTTAAGAGTTTTTTCTATATAATTTTTAAACGGTTTGGAACTTATTTTTCATAGTAGGTGCATTCAGTAGGCGACCCTCATAGGTACCTTCTGGTGCAATCAGAAACGAAATCCGACAAATATTTTTTGAGTTATGCTTGACGAAAGGTTTTATTAGGCCTTTTTTTTAGTAGGATATGGCGTTAATATCCATCGTAGTAGTAAAGTGTCCGGACAGTAATATTTCGCTGAGTATTAGCCTTCGCTTCGCTCAGACAATTATACAGCGGCATATTTTGAGATTAGAATATTTATCAAATTTACCTAAGTATTGTGAAATAACAGCATATCAAAATGAAATACTTGCACCATTAATTACAGCGTTTCGGCAGATTGTAGGAAAAGTTTTAGATCCTCATTATTTACAATCCTTTCTCACTTGGCGCTAAAAATCTTTGTTTTTATAAAGAAAATTAAATGTTTACAGCAAAGCAAAGAGGCATTTATAATTTAATTCCTGCAGTTTTAACTGGATTTTACATTGTTATTTTATTGTAAAATATAATTAATAGTAGTTCGTGAAAGTAATTTTTTAATCTTATGCCGTTTGGTGCATATTAATTTAATCTTATTCTTTTCAAGCATTCAGACTGCTACATTTTTAAGTGTAAAAATATATTACTTGAAATTAAGCTGTACAACAGTTTTTTTTTTTTTTTTGGTATTTTTGATTTTTTTAAAGTTATTAAAATTGTTTTTTAAATCCAATAAACCTTATAAACGGATTTTTAACTCTAATGACGTACTTGAACAGAACATGTGTTACACTTCAGGCAAATCGCTATAAAAATCATCACATAAATTTTATATACTGCATCTTTTGTTTTTGGCTGTAATATTATTAATAAAGTAAGCATATCAACAGATTCTAGTTGGATTAATAATAAAGATGGAGAAGGTTTACATAGAGGAAGTCACATTGCAGTTTTCGACAGCAGATAGAGTTTCTAAGCATTTTCTTTCGAGATTAACATAAGCGTTATAATAAGATAAACACACTATACAAATGCAAGCAGAATTTAGAGCGAGAGTGAACTCCTTCAAATGCGAAAGCTCAGTTTTTGAAATTTTTATTCACTCGTGCTTAATGCAGTCAGGATGAGGGAAAGAGTCCCAGGATCAATATTATGCGCGAAAAATGAATATTAAAAATACATATATTAGCGCGAGAAAAAAATAGCAAAAGATTTTATCAATTGTATGTACAAAAAAGCAAAAACAGTGAGAATCTGAGCTGAATACAGGTTGTTTAACAATAATTACATATAATGAAATGTTTTTCTAATACCTTAAAAAAAATGCACTAATTTTATAATATATAGAGAAACAAAATTCCATAGACAAAATAACTCCTGAAACCATACTGATCAAATTGGCCACATAAAAAAAAAACAATAATTCCATAAAAATAAGAAATCGTGAAATCATACTAATCAAATTGCCCATATAAAAAAATAACAAATAGAAAATATGCTCACCTTTTACGACGTTAGAAGGAATCTCATAAGCAGTTGATACCATTTTTTCAGAAATAAACAACATGCTTCAGTGTTGAATTCAGAATGAGCACGTTGCACGGACGGATTTCCCCATCTCTCGCGTCGCCATTGTAGTTACAGTAACAGTTAGGTTCAGAAGTTGAACCACGATACAGGTTTTTTTGGGAATTCGCTAATCGCCTTCGTCTTAAAATAACCAAAGAAATGGTGCGTTCTCTTGAAGGTCCATGGTATAACTATCTTTCTGGTGAAAAGTTCAACCTTTATTTTTAACAGTGTACTGAATAAAATTTCTGGGTCCAAACTGAATTGTATGATCTGCGGGATATACACCAGAAATTACGGTACTAAATAGCTCTTAAAATAATTCTTAGATTTAAAATCTGTATGCTTCAGCGTCTTTATCAACTATTTTTCTATAATTTTACCAATTATCATACTTCTTTATGCAGTAGTTTTCTGAATATTAGCGAAGAAAGACCTCATGTAACGAAAACTTAATTTAGAGCGGTTGCGGTGACAGCGGTAGGTTTTCTTTTCTTTTTTTATTTTATTTTATTTATTTTTTTTTTTTTTAGAACAGAAAGATTTATTTTCCGTAATGAACACAATTTTAACTCACTGTCGAATATTACTTTCTGAATTACCTGTATAGTCATCTTTTTTAGTAAGTTTATTGTGTTTTTAAAAAGAAGCTTTTAAGGGGCGTATGCAAATACGGTATTTTTTGTAAGTACATATGTAACAAATACATTAGAAAAACTGCATAAAGCTATCAATGCCAAATTATATTTCTTCTTCAGAGAAATCAAGAGTTACACTATTAGAATAATATCACAAATTGATAACATTCATCTTTAAATCTTCATCATAAGTGAAATCACTTACTGCATATACATAATTTATTCATTACATATGACACACCCAAGACTGCTTTGATATCACAGAGTACGCTAAGAAAATCAGTTTCTACTTTTTTCACTAATTATAGTCATCTCTCAATAAAAAAATATCTCAAGAAAATTTCTATGTTTGATCAATCATCTTTTTTTTAGTTCTTTTTTTCTTTCTTTTCTTGGGGCTTTGATGAAGCCCATTATGCAAATTTTAAAATAATTTCTTTTATACGCCGTATAAGTTAATTTTTCTTTTCAAATATATTGAATAAAGGGAATAATGTTACAGGATAACATATTCATACGTACAAAATCAATTTTCATGTTAATTAAAAGTATGTATATTCAAAGAAGGGCCTTATTTTTAATAATGTACAATCGAATAAAGTAAAACACAACCTATATACTGAATATATGTTATGCCCGTTTCAACAGAGATAAGCAAAAATCCCCATTCTATTAGTAATTGTTTCTTTTGAATCTAATAGATTTGTTACTCTGTATTCAAGATAAAATGTATCTGGACCTCCTATATCAGGTCTAAATATGATATTGCAGCACAACAAGACACTGAAAAACAAGGAAGAAAAACTCATGGATCCAGCATAGATTATGAAACACTTTCCAACACATTCGGAATAACGTAAATAAACCACACCGTTTCAAAAGTTAAAATATTATGCCTAATTCAATCATATAGAATCGCATAACACATTTTAAAACCAAATTTCAGCTGTTCCTATCTACAATAGGAAAATTATTCGAATTTTTTTAAACAGCACTGCTTATGATATATAGATTTGTATCTCTTAACTACAACATGCCAAAATTTGCTCAGTTAACAAATACATACACCCCAGTTCAAAATTCCCGTTCAGAAATTTACGCTAATATGGAGAAGGTACACGAATTCTTATGTACATCCTTGCATATGAGGTATTAAATTTATATACAACGAGTAACATGCAATAAAGTAGATAATTTTTAAAGCGCATACTGAATTTTAATTCGGTTCTTCCGGCAATTATTACTCAAAGACAGAACTGTAACCGATTTCATTTGTGTGCCACTGTAAATGAACGACAAATGCTATGAATGCCCTACTATATCATAATCATCTGGTAGAAATATTTTGTGATTTATATCAGTTTCAATACATTTTAAATAGTGTAATGTCATTAAAATACTTTGCAAACGATTTTCCCCATAGGGTAGACTAGGGAGGGTTGACAAACTTTTCCAAAATGATTTTTTATTTTTTTAAATATTCAACGTAGAATAAAATTTTATAATTTATACGTTACGCAATCCGTTATCAAAATAAAATTGTTACATAAGTGTAATATATAAAAAATTAGAAAAAATGAAAGATTTTAATCATGAGAAAATAATTGGTCAAGGCTACCCACGTAGGGGAGGGTTGAGCCACTATATGGGAGGCTTGACCCACCTTGATTTATATGAAAAAAATTGTAAAGAGAAATAAAATCAGTTTTAAAAAGCAAAATAAAATTATGCTGTATGTTTTAATTATAATAAAAAATATTTTTGAAAATATGATGTTTAAACCTTTCCGACACAGTGTGTCCCGGATCGGGATACCTAATTTTATTTTTAAACTTACAAACGGCACCAAGAATATTTTAGTAAAATTTTGCATTATTAACGAAAGTGTTAAGTAACAAATTTTTAATTTCTAAAAAAGTCGTATGTAAATTCCGGTGTCAGTCGATGATTTCATCATTTTACAATAAAATTTACCCGTACCGGAAAGGGTTAAACAAACCTGTTCTGAAGCAATCGCAAGTCAGAAGAGAAAGTTTTTGTTTGAAACGGGATTTTGTCTGAGCAGGTATAATTGTTCAGCATGGAAAATGAAATTTCAACATTTAAGACAGCATTCTGGTAGAGACAGGTTTCGCTTTCATCGGGTTTCATGTATTATTATGACCGAATTTAGGAGCAATTATCCCCATTTTTTTGTCTCCTTTTACTACTTTTTGTGACACTCGGCCTGACAACTCTAGTTGTCACATAGTTTGGCTTCATCTCACTGTATTCATCCAGCTGAAATTTATCTCCATACATTCCTAAAGTATTTCGTCCAATGCTATGTTCTTTTACAGCCGCATAAACACTTAACTTATCATTAACATCTTTTAATGATTTCAGGAGCAAAGTACTTTCAGTAATAAAATGTTGAAATAAATGATTGGCACCGGAATTTACCGAGAAATTAATTTGGAAAAAAGAAAAGGCTATATTTCATATACGGATTAAATGGAAAAGATTTTAGAAAATTTCTGGGATCATTGGTGCATTTGGGAATTAAAATTAACTGGTTTCATAAAAATACCACTGCCGCTGAATGGGTTAAGACTGTTTCTTTCACACTTTCTGGTCCTTTCTAATCTTTTCCAGTGTTTCTATTTACCTATTGTAAGTATTATTTAAATGGAAAAATTTCCTATCAACTTTCCCATTTATATTTCATAAAAATTTTCTTGCAGTGGATACTATAGCAATTTTTCATATATTTCTATAAACAGTTTTAAACATTTTCTTTTCGACAACCCCATTTTACTGTAGCTTTATAGAATAAATTTACATTCTTTTTTTCATATATGATCATTAACCTTTCATTATGCTCAGTGTATAATAAAAATATTTCCAAAACCACTTAATTAAGCCTTGAGCATCTGGTAAACTCTCCCTCACATTCACTAGATTAAGCCTCTCAACATAGCGCTTTTCTACAGAATAGCACATTGTTATTTTAATCCTAACTTACTGTAAAATCTTTATGCCTGGAATGAAAGCTCGATATTTCTGCATTACCTAAATCTGGTGTGTCAAACTGTGGCCCGCCGGATACCACTAAAATTTTACAGTTATCTTTGCCTTATCTGATCGTTGAATTGCTGCGATTCAACTTGTCGACTATTTCTTTAAAATTTTAGTGGTATACGGCGGACCACAGTTTGACACCCCTGACTTAAATCCTACATACTTAAATTTCTATGATGCATTTTACCTGAAAAAAGCTTACAAAATATTTCTAAAAAACACAACTTTTAGATTGAAAACGCCTCGCAATTCATTTTTTCCACGCCTAGTTCGATTATCTGTATGAACCAAAGACGGTTGTTTGAGCATTCCAGTATATTTGTTTGACACCTATTAACAAAACTTTGAAATTCTTTTAAATAAGAAATCTGATGTGTGGGTCAAGCCTCCCCTATGGAAGCCCTTCCTTGTTTCCCGTATATTCAGAACATTCCAAAATGTATAAATCGGATTAAAGACGAATATTTTCATGAATGCAATACGTTTTTATGAATATTGAAAAAAAAAATAAATAAAGTTGTATTCTGTATAATTACCAGAGAAATAAATATCCTTTTAAAGAAAGCAACATATAACAAATATATACAGGGTGTTCCGTTAAAGGGGTCCAATATTAATAGGGGTAATAGAGGAGATCACACGGAGCATAAATCAGTACATAATGCCTGGCCGGATCTCAATAATTTTCAAGTTACAGCAAATAGAATGAAAAATCGGAAATTTAAAAAAAAAACCCTCATTGCTAAACTATCGATAATGCTACATAAAAACGAAGCACATATTTAGAAAGAGCAGAAAAAATCCTACGAAATGACATAAGTTGTTTTAGAATATTGAGAATTAATGGCGAGTTACAAGCTCTGAAACAGTGAAAAAATACAAAATCAAATATTTAGCAAAATAGTTAATCGTTAATTCCAAAAATGCAACTCTACCTACATCAAGGAAAATGTTATAAAATTTGGTCCATTCCGAAAGCTTTCGAAGAAGCTGACAATAAACCATATCAGTTTAATTGTATGGGAGAAATCAAGCAGTTCCCTAGTTACAACTCTGTACTGTTGCACGCTCGGAAAGGGCGAAACTTCGCCCATGACGATTGTAAACACCCCGTTTTAATATATTTCAATTATACATTTCTGATCAACCTCTATCAACACCCTTTCATTATTCAGTCTGGTCAAGTGAATGACATATTGTGCAGCTCTCGCCTTGTCTTAACACTAGAACGCACGGAAGGAGTCGATTCGACTCCGACTATATGATTAAATGTCAATTTGAACCAGAAATTCTTTCACAAAATAAGTTAAATTTTCATAACGCAAATTTACGTGAAATAAATCAGTCAAATAATTTTAAATAAAAATTCTGGTGTAAAATATTTTTATGAAGCTTGAGTAAAATTTCCGGGCGTTCTAGTGTTAAAGCAAACTCCGTGACTGCTGCGTTTCCTCCATGAACTTTCAGGATGATGAAGAAGAAGTACTTTTTATGCAAATTTTCTATGTGTATAGGAAGAAAAGTGTAATAAAACAGCAGTCATCAGTGGGCGTTATGTTAAAGGGAGGCTGTTGTAAGTGGGATTGTAGTAAGTTGATGTATAATAATTATGCCGGAATACTCTAACGAAGAATATGCGGACATGCATCTGATGTACGGGCAAGCTCATAGAAATGCATGTCTAGCACAGCGCATGTACCGTGAGCAATTTCCAAGGAGACGTTGCCCAAGTTCGAAACTCTTCATAAAAATCGATAGACGATTACGGGAGACTGGATCGTTTAATACAGCAAGCATTGATGCAGGGAAACCTCGACATGTACGAACACCTGCAATGGAAGAAGATGTACTGAATATTTTTAAAGATAACCCCTCCACGAGTACACGAGCTGCTGCGTCTGAAGTCGGTGTTTCTCACCAAAGTGTGTGGCGTGTTCTGCGTGCAGAAAACATGCACCCCTTTCATGTGCATCGGGTACAACTGTTATCAGTAACAGATTGTGCTCAGCGGACAGAATTCATACGCTGATTGCTTAATGTAACAGAAAATAATCCACAATTTCTGGAAAATATTTTATTTACTGATGAAGCAACATTTACGAGAGAGGGCGTGGTAAACACGCACAATATGCACACATGATCATATACAAATCCACACACTGTTTTCCCGTCGAACGCACAACAAAAGTTCAGTGTGAACATATGGGCAGGTGTCCTCGGCGATTATCTCATAGGACCATATTTACTCCCAGATGTACTCAATGGCAGTACGTACTTGGTTTTTCTACGGGATATCTTACCGCAGTTACTGCAAAATGTGCCAGCAACATTGCGCCACAATATGTGGTTTATGCACGATGGCGCACCGGCACATTTTTTCATAGGTGTTCGCAATCACCTCAATTCAACATATCCTGGGAAATGGATTGGACGCAGTGGACCTGTTGCTTGGCCTGCACGCTCTCCAGACCTCAATCCGTTAGACTTTTTTGTTTGGGGACACCTTAAATCGCTGGTGTATGAAACGCCTGTGGATACACCGGAGGATTTACTAGCGCGAATCGTTGTCGCTGCAGGAGACATTCCCAACTCCGTCGGAGTTTTTCGGCGTGTTCGCCAATCTTTACGACGTCGCTGTCGGCTGTGCGATTCTGTTAATGGGCGCAACTTCGAACACATATTATAATAATGTCCGTTCGTCTGCCTTCCGACATTGAACTGTGCAGCGCAGGCCAGAAGACTATGCTTCACATATGTCATAAAGTACGTGGAATGTAATTCTTTATTTGTCATTTTTCTTTTATTTTCAACACTTTTTGGCACAGTATTTTGTAAGTCACAGACTGTGGTGTACTCAAATTGTAAATTACAAAGTTGGTATGAATTAATTTAAAATTTAGTGTCTTTTTTAAATTTATAATTAATAAAATTATTATGCTATTTGTTATTATTATTTCCTATCATAAATTATGATGCACATATACATACAATAATTGTCCATGTAAAACATGTACTGAAACTTCTTGCATAGTTACAAATCGCAATATTTTTAATTATTTCCGAATTTTCACCACCAGTTTAATTTTAAAGAATTTAACTTAAGCTTTATATCAATAAAAGACCACTTTAAAATGTAGACTATTATTGTAATGTTATTTTAGTTCATTCAACTCTTGAATAATTAAAAATGTTGCATCTCAGAAGAAGCATGATCAAAAATGTATAGTTGAGAGTAATTAAAAAGGCGGTGTTTCCAATCGTGATGGGCGGAGTTTAACCTTTGCTAGTGTCAAAGAAAGCGGAGTTGTAACTAAGAAACTGATTAATTTCTCTCACACAATTAAACCGATATGGTTCATTGTAAGCTTTTTCGAAAGTTTTCGGAATGGACCAAATTTTACTACATTTTCCTTGTTGTAGCTAGAGTTGTCTTTTTGGAATTAACGATTAACTATTTTGATGTATATTGGATTTCGTACTTTTTTCACTGTTTCAGGGCTTGTAACTCGTCAATAAATATTGCTATTTTAATACAATTGATGTCATTTTGTAGGTTTTTTTCTGCTCTTTCTAAATATGTGCTTCGTTTTTATGTAGCATTATCGATAGTTTAGCAATGAGGGTTCTTTTACAATTTTCCGAATTTTTCATTCTATTTGCTGTAACTTGAAAACTATTGAGATCCGACCAGGCTTTATATACTGATTTATGCTCCATGTGATCTCCTATATTACCGCTATTAATATTGGACCCTTTTAACGGAACACCCTGTATATATATATATATATACATATAATGATAAACATTTTCGCCCATTTATCTTAGTAAAACTATTCCAAATTCTTAATTTTTTCCCTTTTTACCTATCTTTAATAATATCTTAATATATTTTGTCTTTTATTTCATGCATTTTAAAACTGCGTATTCTTTTATTAGTCTAAAAACCTTAATTCATTCGCCTCATCTCATAAAGCCCATTAAATTGCTTTTTCATTTTATTCTAAAAATAAATTCTTTTTCTTTCGAATGTTTTTTAATATCATTTGTCCTTTGGTGTTCTATTCCCATCATTCCTTGCAAATACCGCCAGCCATTATTTGCGCAATAATTCTGACGCCGAAACTATATAGTTCGTATCGTCGTCACCCGCGTTTCTTCCCACCCTCCGGAGCTAGGTCCTGTCGTATTCTGCTCTCATCGCGTCCTTCCGGCTACTTGTACGGGATTTGTCATTTCTCGTGTATTGTATTCATACGCATGCAGTTTTCGCAAGAATATAACCCGTTGCATGGGCTAGGAGAGGTAGAATTTGACGATTATTGAGTTGCTTAATTAAACCACGCCACCCGGAGTGTTTATTTTTCCGGAATCTTGATCATTTGTTCTATTCGTAACATCTAGTGTTACATTTTACTACGTAGCGACTGCCCGCACATGGATCAGCTATAACTAGTGGAATTTGGTGCATTATATGGTCGATTAATAAACATTTTGATGCATCTATCGGCTTCGATTATTTATGCTTCGGGAAACATTCCAATGGACCACAGCCTGACCTTCCACTCTTCCATCACGGTTGTTCGACTGCAACCATGATTTCTTCATTCACTACATAATGTGGGTATGCTGGTTTTCTACATGTTTATATGATACGAGTGAAATCGTGTCATAAGCCGTACAGGATTTTACATTCGTGTGGAAATTTAATAATAATTCGAGCCGATGACGTTCTCAGACTAAACCCAAAAAAATTCTGAGTGAATGGAATTACGCAGTGATATATTCGACGATTATGTGCATCTATAATCTTCTATAAGTAAGTGTCGCCTACTATATTGAGTCTGATAAAAAATATCGCTTCCCGGTGGCATATTAGAACATTTGATGAAGAAAACTACTATGATTTTACTTATCTTATAAGTGAGGAAGGTGCAACTGAGTGCTCAAAGAAAAGAAAGAAAAAATATATTTGTATTAATAAAGTTCTAGGTCAACATTGCTGGGATTTTCATATCTGTAAGTTCAAGTTTGTTCTATTATTTTTGTTACAATGTCTAAATCAAATTTATATGCTGTTTTATTATTGTTGCAAGATTAAATTCATTATTTTAGAATTTTGTTATTAGTATAAAATGATAGCAACGAATTATTTTATAGTTTATTTTATATTATTTATATCATAGAAAGTATATTTAAATTTGTTTGAGTTATTTTATCTGTGTTTATTATGTTAAAGTTTATTCTTTTGAACTAGCGAGTAAATGAGTTATCCCTCTTTTATAGTGTTAAGAAATAGATCTGTAAATCGCCTAGTGTAAAAATGCGTGAAAGCGAAGTAAATATAATATTTTTTTTACCCTGAGTCGGGGATGAATATACAATCCTGGATGAAGCATTTTGATCAAGCATGCATTTCTGATAAAAAAGTTGAAAAATGGAAAATGCAAAATATCTCTAAATTTTTAAAGGGAGGAAAGTTTTCATTTTAATGAATTTCTAGAATGTACTACTTTTAATAAGATTGTTGAAATTCCTTTCTGAAAAATGTATTAAAGTAAATGTTCCCGATTTTCTTATTTTGCTTCCATGAAGCTAAATGATCTTAATGAATTAGAGAGTTATTTCAGAAAAAAATTGAGATTGGTAGACAACTACATTTGTGTGAAACCATCATAGTCAAAGGCTTGACGGATGGTTTGAAGCCAGAATATCAGAATTATATGATTATTAACCCGCCAGAGAGCACTATAGATTGGTACAGAATGGCTAAACAACTAGTAGTCACCACCCCCCCTCTCATGTTAACAACCATAATGTTGGAAATAATTCTCAAAATCATGCAAATTTCCTGCATAATAACCAGTCTCCTCGACATTGGGTTCGCCAGAGCCAAAATTTTCAAAGAACAAATTCTAATTTTCAGCTACAAAACCCTCTTAATGCTCACAGTTCTAGATTTGTTAGTCCTGCATTGCCTACTACTCATTTTCAAAATAAGTATCGCAGTCGACCACGTCAAATGTGTATGAATAGGGGTATGCAGGATGCTTTCCACCGGGAGAGGACTTGTATTTTTAATGCTGAACCTATGCAATCTTATGTTTCTCCTCCCAATAGACAACAGCAACCTAGTCATGATATTTGACATTTAATCGTTAATGCAAATAACAAGGATTTACCTTATGTAATTGACTCTGGTTCTACAATATCAATTTTAAATTTTAAGTTTGTTAAGTTATTAAATGCTAACGTCATAAATACTCCACCTATTATTTTTGGCCAAGCCAAAGGAACTGTTAAAATTAATCAATCTTGTAACTTGTAGTTTAAAATAGTTAATGTGCAAAAATGTATTAAATTTATGTTATGTAAAACGGATTTAAATTATGCTATACTAGGATTGCCAGTCTGTACTAAGTCACTTGATAATAGATTGTAATAAATGTGAAGTATTGCAGGGAAACCTTGTATTAAATCGATCTCAAAGCATATCCAATGATAATTTAAGGTTACTTCATTTTAATATCAATGAAAACTACCAGAGTGTGCAACCCGATTATGAAAATGTCATAGCTCCTCAATCCTTTGATCAAATTAATGCTAATGATTCTAAATTACTTGGAGAGGTAAATGCTATAAAAAATAAAACATTAAGGGATAATATAAGGGATTATATAGACATTTTTTCCAAAAATAAATATGATGTTGGGAAAATTAATATTGAACCGCAGCGCGTTTTTCTTAATTCTGACCTACCCATATCTATGACACCTTATCGCACTTCTGCAGTGGATGAAAAATAAATTTCAGACCAAGTTCAATCTTTATTAGCTGCTGGTTTAATTAAAGAGAGTTATAGTCCTTATTCTTCCCCTGTTACTTTAGTTATGAAACGCGATGAAGGTAAAAAAAACTAGAGGGTGTGTAGATTACCGTAAATTAAATGCAACAATGAAAAATTATGCTGAACCTCTACAACGTATAGATGGAATTCTTGATAAATTAAGTCGTGCTCAGTATTTTTCCACTTTGGACTTAGCCTCTGGCTACTGGCACATCCCCATTCACCCAGCAGATACTGAAAAATAGGCTTTTGCTAACAATTTTGGACTTTTTGAGTGGAATGTTCTTCCATTCGGTGTCAAAGTTGGTCCCCCAATCTTCAATAGAACTCTTAGAAGAATTCTCACTAAACAGAAAATTAATTTTGCTTGTTATTATTTTGATGACATAATTGTTTTTTCCTCCTCCTTAAAGGAACACCTGCAACATCTAAATCAAATATTTGAATTATGTAGTCTTGAAAATATTAAACTTAAATTATCTAAGTGCAATTTTGTTCAAAATAAAATTAATTTCTTAGGATTTCAAATCAGAAAATGGTACCTTAACTACGGCTAATGCTAATATTGATGTCCTAAAAAATTAAAAACCTCCTTCTAATGTAAAAGAACTTCAAAGATTTTTGGGATCCATTAATGTTTACTTTAAATCTATTGATAATTATGCAAAAATCAGACATCCCCTGAATAAATTACTTAAGAAAAATACTATATGTGAATGGAATTAAAATTGTTAAGATTCTTTTCAAAAATTAAAGGATGCCTTAATTATTAAAAATGTCTTAAGAATTTATGACACTGCATTACCCCTGCATATGTTTGTTGGTGCCCCACAGGTGGCAGTAGGTGCAGTGCTTAAAAAACAAGATACTAATGGGTTTTTACATCCAATTGCTTACTATTCTAGAGGATTGAGAAGTTATGAACAGAATTATTTTATAACTGAACTAGAGTGTCTTGCCATCATTGACACATTAGACAAATTTTATCACTACTTCCATGGTGTAAAATTCACCATACACACTGATCATGCATCTCTTGTTTGGTTAAAAAATGTCAAGCATTTGAGAGGTAGATTATTTAGGTGGTCGTTGAAGTTAAGCATGTTTGATAACTATACAGTGTACGAAAAGGTATCCACAAATGTCGAAGCTGACATGTTGCCAAGAAACCCTGTTTTGTACTTTTTCCAACCATTAACTTTTCTTCTCAATGTACAGGAAATTAAAGAGATGCAGGAGAAAGATAATGTCTGTGATAAAAACTATCTAAATGAAAATGGATTTATAATTGTTAGAAAGAAAGGATTTAGGAAAACAGTAGTCCCCATATCCTTAAGAAGAAAGTTGATTGGTGTTCCTCATGAGAAATTTGGCCACCCTGGTATCCTAAATTTTTTAAATTTAATCTCCCCTAATTATTATTGGCCTGATATGATCCAAGATATAACTAACATTGTAAAGCATTGCGATATTTGTCAGAAAAAGAAAAAGCCTAGACAGAAAAAATTTGGCTTATTACAAGCTATGCCTACCACAGATCAACCTTTTGAATGTCTTTATGTTGATACTGTGGGAGGACTCAACTACTATAATTCAACTAAAAATATCTTCATATAGTCATCGATCATGCAACCCGATATGTGTGGGCATTTCCATCAAAATGTGTCACTACTGAAACCTATACGAATTGTTTAAAACAAATTTTTAATATTCAAACCCCACAACAATTATTCTGTTTTAATCAAATTTCTAATGTTCGGACCCCTCAAAAAATCTTTAGCGATAGGAATGCCGCCTTTACTTCTTCCAGGTTCAAAATTTTTTTTGAGGAACCATAATGTTAAGCAGCGGTTAAACTCAGCTCACCATCCACAATCGAATGGTAAATGAGAGAGAGCCAATCAAACGATAGTAACTAGACTAAAATGTAAGGTTAACTCTTCTACCTCTAAAATTCCTTGGACTAAACTTCTTGCGGAAGTCGTAAATGAATACAATAAAACCCCCCATTCAATAACTAAATTTCCTCCTGCTTATTTACTATTTGGTCAATTACCCTATGATTCCCCCTTTCAACAAACTTATTACCCCCCACCCTGTTATAGAAGCCCTTAAAATTACAAAAGCGCGAACTGATGAATTCTATTTAAGAAATAAGAAATACTATGATCAAAATTATGTTGAGCCAAAATTGGAAGTAGGCGATTTGTTATTTATGAAGAGTTTGATTATCCAAATACTAGAAAGCTTACCCAAATATTTCCAGGACCTTGCCAAATCCTTAAAAATATCTGATGTAAATTTTGAAATTGATAAGAAAACTCAATTTAAAGACACCGAAATTATTCATTTTTCAAAATTGCGCTTATCTTACCCTTTTCATAATTAAAATTTGTCGCACGAGCACTTATCACAGCAACAGCAGCAGACTCAAGTAAAAAAGCTAACTTAATCTTAACTTCCTATAATTTAAATTTTTATAATTTATTCTTAAATTGAAGCTTAAAGTTAAATTATGTATTTTCAGCATTACGGATGAGTTTTTGGGAGACGTCTCAAGAATTTATTTGATAGATATTCTTGATGGATTATTTCGTTTATATGCTATAAATTAATTATTTTTATTAAGAGTTTCTAAATAATGTTGAAGCTAAACTTAGTCTATGAACTTAAAAAATGTTTAAAACTACAATTGTAGATAGAAAATCCTTTTAATACTATGAAGACTTAAAAAAGAAAAAAGAACTTAAATAAATAAATAAATAAATAAATAAAAACACATTTAATATTCATAAAAGGAGCTAGCTTAAATTACCTGAAATAAAATGATTTTCCTTTTTCATTAGTAACTGTGTTTCTTGTTCGATCGAAAGCAAGAAATTGCGCAATATGTTGATGTCATGATATTTCCTTTCACAAACATTTTGTACTTTTTATTTATTTTATTATCTTCTTTCACATTTAACATTTCAGCATAAATTCATACCTCATTTGTCATATAGATAAGATATTAAGTAGATGCTCGAATAATTATGTTAAGATGAATTGTTTGGTATTTTTGAAATTTATAGATTGTTGATTTTGAATTTATTGTTGATAATTATTATTACTTATAATATTATTAAGTGATATTTAGTGGAAATTTAGAATAAAAAATATTATAGATTACTGTGATAAATGCAATACATCAAAAATTGACCTTGAACATTATTTGAGTTAGAGAACTCATAGCATAAAGTTATAATACAGCATAGAGTTTTCTAGACCCACTTAACCCTTTCCGGTACAGTGTGCCCGGGTCGGGATACCTAATTTTAATTCCTAATTTTAATTTTAATAACTTACGAACGGCACCAATTTTGCTTTTAGAATTAATAGTTAAAATAACATGTTTTTTATTTCTAAAAAAGTCGTTTTAAAATTCTGGTGTCAGTCAATAATTTCATCATTTTACAACAAAAATTGCCCGTGCCGAAAGGATTAAGGCAAGGGTGGCCAACCAGGGAAATCCAGCAAATGCTTTTGAGTTTTACTGCAGTCCCTGGGGGAACAGGGACTGCACTAAAACGATAAGGCGATATGAGTATGAACTATGATTAGGTAATTGAAAGATAATTACTTTAGCTAGCTGATCTGTAGCTGAATCCTACAAACATAGCATGACAAAAGAAAAAAAAAAGAAAAAGAGTGAGAGAGAGAAGAAATGGAGATGTAGATTATAGAGATTAATATTAAGAATTTTATTAAATGATAACTAGTAACTACTAGTTTAAGAGTTACGATTCTGAATTTCAGAATTTTTCAAGTTTTAGAAATCTTATGATGGTCATTTGGTAAATAATACCATAACAACAGTACTGTATGACATTAGATATATCATGTCAAAGATTTTTCTGGCATTTCAGACAGAGATGTCAGCATTAAAGGTCATACGATAAAGTATGCTCTAAATAGGTTTGCTTAAATAATTGTTTGTATTTTTATTGTTATTATTATTGTTAAATTTGATATTATTAATATTTTTATTATTATTGTGATATATTTAATTTATTTATATAAACTGAACGGTAACTGAAAGGAATTTTAAAGATTGAGTTTCTAGTCGGGATAAGTTTTAGACGAACATTATACTTTTTAATCCCAATTTGAAATTTACTTTTGGGGACATTTATTAGAAGTAATTTCACTAGCCAACTCATATTGAGATAGCTCGATTCAACTCCTTCCTCATAGTGAGATAGGCGGTAAAAACTTTATTACTGAACTATTATGAACGAACTACAGTCCGTGATCTATTGCTTGCTCATGAATATGAGCCATGAATGTTCCATAAAAACATTCTTCTGTAATAACCTAAAGAATGATTACTCTTAAGTTTTATATTTACTTTATTCTATATTCATATTACTAAAACTATCTTTGCAAATTGTAAACAAGATTGCAAACCTCTTGTCCTTGTATTTTCAATACCAATTCCACTAGTTCGCGTTATAACGTCAAAATTTAAATTTAATAGGCATTATTAATATTTTAGAAAGTTTATTTTAAGCCTACTCCAGGTGACAAAATTGTTATCTAAGTCCATGTAACATTTCTCTTCTATGAACTTGTAGGTCGAAAGACCTACCAGTTCATCCAGTTTTTTTGAGATGGGGGGATATGTAATAATAAAACTTTTCGCCCTTTTGTCTTAGTAAAACTATTCCAAATTCTTAACGTTTTTATTTTTTTACCTATCTTTAATAATATCTTAATATATTTCGTCTTTTATTTCGTGCATTTTAAAACTGCGTATTCTTTTATTAGTCTAAAAACCTTAATCCATTCGCCTCATCTCATAAAACCCATTAAATTGCCTTTTCATTTTATTCTAAAAATAAATTCTTTTTCTTTAGAATGTTTTTTAATATCATTTGTTCTTTGTTGTTATTTTCCCACCATTCCCTGCAAATCCCGCCAGCCATTATTTGCGTAATAATTCTAACGCCGAGACTATATAGTTCGTATCGTCGTCACCCACGCTTCCCCGCTTCCCAGCTCCCCCCGAGCAAGGTCATATGGCAGGGATGTTAAACTCGTCTACCGCCGCGGGACAAATTAGGCATTTCATACAATGACGCGGGCCGCATCAAATAAAGTAGATAATATTATTATAATTTCACACAGCAATATTTGTATGTACAAAGCATAGCCGTATTAAACAAATATCCAAGGAAAGTTTCAAAGTTCTCCAAAGTTATAATCCATAGTTTATTTTATCTTATTTTTCGAAAAAATACTTGACATTACTTTTTATCAACCAAATCTACAAAGTTTAATTTGATTTTCTAAAATGTATTACCTTAAAAAAATTATTTTACACGAGCTCTGTGAATATATCAAAGGTATAACTTTTCATCTTCAGGATTTTTTTCAAGTAAAAACCAAAAACTTAAAAAAAAGAAACATATTTTGAAAAAAAAATATTTAATAAATTGTGTCTTGTATCTATGCGCTACATATTTCATTTCATTTATGAAACACATTTTTTCGTTTAAAGTATGTTGCTGTTACCAGAAAAATGCCAAAAGTGTGCATTGGATAAAACATGTAAATATTTTCAAAAATATATGTAAAATACATAAAATTCATTTAAAGATGTTATTTGGGGCTGACCTACGATGGTTCGTACGTCTCCTTGAATTTTGCAGACCAAGAAATGTTTCAACTCCAGTATTTTCTTATAGAAAATCTCCTCCTAAAAGAAGGCGAAATTTTGCGCGATTAACCTAGATTTATTTTTCTATAAAAAGATACTGGTAGTTTTCCTGGAGATATAACGGTATCCGTAAGAACCATGGCTACTGAAATTTGTCATCCTATATATTCGACAAGGGATGCCAGTTTGGTCTCAAACTTTAATCTGACATTTTAAATTCGTACCGGAAATTTCCAAAGAAGATTTTTTACTTCCTGTGATCTTTAAGTCTCTCTTATTAAATAAAGCATAAAATTCTATTCTTTATTTATTGTATGGGCACTAAATTTCTCAATAACAAGGATGAGAGCTCTCCGACCCAAATGGCCGATTAATACCACTAAAGTTTAATAGAATTTCAAGTATTATTTACCGACAGAATTTCTGAGATTTACTAAAGCAAAGAATGCTATTAAAATTCAGTGGTACAGTGGGTCATTTGGGTCGGAACGCTCTCATGCCTTGAATAAGAATGAAGGCCAAACTGGCAACTCTGCATTCGACATTTTTTATTCTTGTTTGATTAATACTAGTACTAATATGTACTACTGTAACTATGGCTATATTATTGAGTTAAAATATTAAAAATTGCTTTTCACTGCATTTTTATGTTTTATATGAAAAATAAACAGTTCTTTTTTGGTAAATATTCATGGTTTTCTTCTTCCACTCTTCTTACGCATAATATTCGTTGTAATATCATGAATTATACAAATCTTATGATGTTGGGAAATGTAAATTAGGAGAAAAAAAACTTTTTTCGCTTGAATGTTATCCTAACGATAATACTTTTTTTAAATAATGTCTTAATTTATATGATATTCATAAGATGGTGCAAAGTTACCCTACATGGCTGGATAACTTTGAACCAGGATAAAAATACATTTTTCATTGTTTATATCATTATTATTCCTTAATTTCTGAAAGTGATACAATAATTTATGATCATTTCTTCTCTTTTATGCCACTAGCTGCAAGAATATTCTTAAAATAAGAGTGGGGCATCTGAAAATAGAGAAAATGCGGATTAAAATTACCCTGAATAACTATACCTTGGGCGATCGAAAAATGATGGGACGGCTTTGGATTCAAGATACTAGTTTACGAAACTTCAGTTAACAGCGCAGTTAACTTGTTGCACGCATCGTGAAAAATGTTGGGGGAGGTACGGAGCACGCCCGGTACTTTTTGAAATTATTAGACCTTCCATGCGCCGGAGATGTGAGGACTGTCCCTACATTACGGTCCTAATTGTAAGTTCGAACACCTTCTCTAACGACGATCGTTGTCTGTTTTTGTTCTTATTTCTTAGCTTTTTTTCTGTATTAAAAATTAAAAATAATAAACATATTTTCTCACCCTCTTTGTGTACATCTTTACTTGTGTTTTCTGTCTTCACTACCGTGCAGGAAAAACATTTCCGACCATGCATTGTTATGTGATTTCCCATCGTCTAGGTGTAATCAATTAGACCTTGAGCACAGACACATGGTTCGTGCGGATACCGTTATTTCTCCAGAAGAAACTACCAGTATATTTTTATAGAAAAATATATCTAGGTTAAACGCGCAAAATTTTGTATTCTTTTAAGAAGAGATTTTCTATAAGATAATGCTTGTGCCGAAAAATTTTCTGGTCTGTAATATTCAAGGAGGCGTGCCAGCCATGAGACAACCACCCCATCGAGTTGGAGGCTGAGATTCCAGAATTAGGTAAGACTCAATTACCATATTAAAACGCAATCGGTATGCCAGGTCATATCTTGGTGGTCATATCTACACCCAAAAACCCGATTTTGCCGGTTGACTCGTATGTTTACCATTGTGTTTTCCTGCTCCCAGTCCGCCATGTTTTCATACCTTTGGGTGCAAGAAAACGCAATGGTAAACCTCCGAGTCGACCGCTAAAATCGGGTTTTTAGGTGTTTTCCACCATGATATGACTTGGAAGACCGGTTGCGTTTTAATATGGGAATAGAGTTTTAGCTAATTCTGGAATTTCAGCCTCCAACTCGATGATGTTGTTGTCTGTGCTACCTGCTCCCGGTTTTATCTCCCCTGACAGTTTGTAACTGCTGTGATGAAACACCATGTATAATCGATATAATAACTCCATTAAATAAACCAAATGTTGTGGTTTAAAATTAGTCGTGTCGAAAAGCTGTTAGTAACGAAATAATCAAATTCTTCTAGTACTTTCTGTGTATGGGAAAATCTGTTAAGTTGATAATGCGGTCCTTAGCGGTATGGTTGTACATATTTTCGGAACTAAAACAAAATGGTAATTAAGACTAAAAAACGGAAGAACATTTTTGTACATTTAGGGCATTTTAAATATAAGTAGGTCCTTTATTGATTGCATATGTTTAAAATTTTAAGTTACTTAATACAAAAGAAATATGAGCAAGAATTACCAAATTCAAATCCAATAATATATCCATCCTTTACAAAATAATTCCTCTGAGATAAAAAATATTTTAAAAAGTAATTTAAATTTATTTTAAGCAAAAATGGAGCTACGAATGTTAAAAAAAGCACAAGGTGCCATTTTCAAGCATTCCCTCTTATTATTATTATTTTTTAATTTCCGTATTTTCCATTCTCCCGCTCTAAAACAATGATACAATGCCACTGAAATCTACTTCAATATTTATCTTTTTATGTATCCCTTTCAAGTAAACTACATATTTAAAATAAAAATGTATTTCTTGTAGTACTTGAGTCTTGCATGATTCCTAGGCATGTTCATCGAGTTTGGTGTTTTTATGATTTCATTCTTGCGAGACAGAGAACAAAAGATTAGGCGATGCTTTTATTTCTTGTATTGTCAAAACTACTTGAATGAAAAATGAAATTTTTTTTAAGGTAGTAAAATCTTTTCTGCTGTTTCTGATTTTCCAAACTTTCAGCAGCTAATTTTGCTCATATTTGTTGTATTAAATAGTTTGAATTATTTTTAAATATTTTTTTCATTTCGGTAAAATATAAAATGTTGTTATTTAACAAATATTTTTAAATAATTGACTGATAAATTATTACATATGTTAAATACTATCTCACTATTAAATGTTTCTATTTTTTCCACTGCTTTCAAACAATAGCCTTATTACTACTGAACCCTTACTTTTAGCGGTCGTGACTTCCAAGGGCAGTGTAAGCTGCTTTGTTTTTATTCGGATTATTTGATTCTTACCATTTTTTTCTTTTAAATAGTGCAATTGGCTTTACTCTCGCATCGTATTAGCTGTATTTTAATAAGTGCGTATTTCTACTGGAAAAAAGTGGTGGCAATCAAACAATCTGAATTTAAAAAAATGTAGCCTTCACTTATCGGGCGCGGCGTTTAACCCTCTCGCAGCGTAATTGTTTTATTAAAATAGCTTCAAAATAATTAAAATAGTTTCTTTTGTCACCGGTTTTTCAAAATAATTTTTTTTTCTAATTTAATCGGGAAAAAGATCCGATTAAATAAGGCAAAATTTACAAATAATAATAATAATGATAATAATAACTGGTGGGAATAATCAAGGAGTATTAAAATGCATCCCCGTTAAAATCGCGGGTTGCACAGCGAGAGGGTTAATGGGCTAAATAAGGCGAATACTGCTATTTGGAAACAATGTTGCCAGTGGGATACTTTTTTAAAATTCAAATTTCTTGATTGGCACTACTTTTCTGAAATGGTAAAATTCCCCTTGTTTTTGCTCTAATTAATATGTCATTAAATAAGGAGAATTTTACTCTTTCAAAAAAGTGGTGCCAATCAAGAAATCTGAATTTAAAAAAAAAGTAACGTACTGGCAATACTGTTTTGATAGACTGATGACGAAAAGCTGAATAATTAACAACGATTTAATATAGCGATTAACACTTTCAGTATAGGCGTCATTTAACGACATTTTAATTTTTTATAGCAATATTTCCGAATAGTAATTTTCACCATATTTAATCAAAGAATTACGGGATTAGACACGACTAAACTTACTAGTAAAATTTTCGTGCACTAAAAAATAAAACCATGCATCATAGTTCTCATATAATGTTAGTTCAAAACATGAACGTCGTGCTTTGATTCTCCGAAGTGAAGTAAAAAAACATTTAAATGCGATTGTTTTTTGTTTTTAATTATGATCGTTTTGATGACTCCAGGAGAGGATCGAAACGGTTGATTTGTTCATTTTTATTATATTTTTAGTATAATTTTACTATTTTGAAGTCATCGTGTTTTGAATTATCTCAAATTGTGAATTCAAAAAACATTTAAATGTGATTATTCTTTTACATTTAGATCCTAATAATAGCCCACTGATCCCTAAATACTATGTCTGAGCAATGACAGTGAAAGGCCATGATCCCAAACTATAAGCACATCGTCTACATAACGGATCCATAGCGTTGCTTTTACTTCAAAATTTTCCATTATTTGATTTTCTATAGGTCCAAGCTTCAGCTCCGCCATTAAACCTGAAATGGGCGATCCCATTGGAGCTCCCTCAGTTTGGCGATCCAATGGGATCCCCCATTTCAGGTCTAATGGCGGAGCTGAAGCTTAGACCTATAGAAAATCAAATAATTTTTGTTTTTAATTTAGATCGCTTTGATGACTCCAGGAGAGGATCGAAACGGTTGATTTGTTCATTTTTATTATATTTTTAGTATAATTTTACTATTTTGAAGTCATCGTGTTTTGAATTATCTCAAATTGTGAATTCAAAAAACATTTAAATGTGATTATTCTTTTACATTTAGATCCTAATAATAGCCCACTGATCCCTAAATAATATGTCTGAGCAATGACAGTGAAAGAGCGTGTGCCGAAGGCCAGTTTTTTTTCAGCATGTGTACGGTTCCTTGAATTTCCGGACCAATAATTTTGAAAAGTTTTTTTCCGCTTAATTTTTCGAGTTTAAGCAATTCATAGAAATATTTTATAAAATACTGGTGTCTAAATTTAAAGGGAACATACATACGCTACTAGAAATCCGCTTTTGGCAGCCACATTATTTAGTAAGCGACCAGGCCTAGTATTCAAGCGGCGGTGGATGGCCCAGAAGACAGTCGAAACCGTTCATTTGTATATTTATGTTATATTTTTAATATAATTTTAATATTTTAAAGTTAATACTTACTTTAGTAATGTGTTTTATCACATTTGTAAAGTTATTTGAATGTACAATAATGTAATACTCCTTGCCTTTATAATATATTCATGCAGGTTTCCTCAAAGTACAAGTAAAAGTGTTTAACCCTAGAACTACCGGAAATTTTACTCAAGTTTTGTAAAAACATTCTACACCAGAATTTTTACTTAAAACTATTTAATTTGTTTATTTAACTTATTATTGTCTGATTTATACATTTAGTTTGTTTTGAAGAAATTTCTGGTTTGAATAAATATTTTGAATGTACATGTCGGGTCCATTGGACCCTTCTGGTAGACAGAGGGTTAAAAAAAATTGATGCCAAACGAATAGATTCGTGTAAACGAATAAATCGCCTGTGTCTAAGACGAGTACTTCGACCATTTTAGCGTTAAGATATAACTCTCTTAACATATCCGTTAAATATATGTGTAAAAACACTAAAACAAAACTATCCGAATTCATTTGTAACTAAAACTGAAAATCCTTTCCTTCAAATACACCAACACTCTTAACCCCTTGAAGGGTGGTGATGCCGCTATGGCATCATATAACGTAAATCCCTAATTACCACTTTGGTACACGAACATTTTAAAGAAAAATTTACTTTTATCACATACGGGAAAGTATACATTTACTTGTTTAGGAGTACATGTTCTTGTAAATACTGGTGTCATTCAACTATTTCAACATTTTACGAATACACGTATCTTGCCCTGAAAAGATTAAAGTTAATATTCATTTAACAATGTGTTTATCACATTAATCAAGTTCTTTAAATGTACAATAATATAATAGTCCATGCCTTTATAATATTCTCTTACACGTACCTCAAAGTACAATTAATTGTGCATTTAAAAAAAGGGATGCCAAACGAATAAATTCGTGTAAGATATGCCTGTGTCTGCGATTAGTACAGAGACAATTTAGGGTTAAGTTATAACTCTCTTAACATATGCGTTAAATATATGTGTAAAAATACAAAAACAAAACTATCTGATTCAAATGCATCAGAAATTTAATGTAATTCTTTTGTTTTTGGAAGACAAGAACGAAAAAAGATTTTTCAAGCAATATTATAAAAGACTTTTCAACACATTTTCAAAGCTGTAACAATACTTCGTCGTAAAAATTTACATCTAAGTAAACAGTCTAGAAACCTTATAACACATTGGAAATCCCAATTTTAGCACTTGCCATCAATCATCGGAAATGTACCATTGTACAACCCTATATATCATCTATAGATTTGTATGTATACTACGTCGCGAATCTTTAGTTCAGTAAAGAAACGGACATTAGAGATAAAATTTCACTTCAGCAATTTTGGTAACAGACTTAATAAACAGGAAATGTACTCAACATCTTTTGTGTAGCCCCGAATATGACTTATTAAATTTTTACACACCTGGTAATATATAAAAAATATTTTAACCACTTCACCGGCGAAAGGTATGGGGAAACCGTGCTTTTAACCCTGACTTATCTCGGGGTAAATGGTGAAGTGGTTAAACATCCACACCGCAACTAAAAACGTTTATGTTCATATAAAGTACTGTAACATAAATATTTTGTGTGTACCAGTAAATGAACAATGCACATCGTATTCTATATTAAGCATCTTGTAATGCACCTCAGTGATATTATATCAATTTTAATATATTTGAAATAGTAAAAAATCATTAAATACACTACAAACAATTTTCCCTATAGACAGTAACATAAAAAAACATTTTTGAGTCTCCATGTAAACGAACTGTAAACACGACATACTTCATTTTCTATAGATATTATGAAACAATAAACCTCAAAATTTTTTGAATGCCTGGCAATCCAACTACATTTACACGATTTAGCGTACGGTCAGACAGGCAGACCAACAAACTGAACTCATAAACACTTTCGGACTTTGTTTTAAAATCTTAAAGAACAGTTTGCTGAAAAATAAAATAAACTCGCTGTGTACTAATTTGACGAAAGCGAACCTATTTAACACCTTGAGGGGCGGTGGGATATATTTTATCCCACCTACGATTAACGAAGATTTGCACCGGAAATAATTTATGAAATTTTACTTTTCTGACTTTGGTGGAAAAAAGTTGGAAAATTGCGTTTCGTTATTTTGAAATTTTTTTTTCTAAATTTCCGGTGGGAATTCGGCATTTCACAAACGTGATTGCTTGCTCCTCAAGATTTTAAAGACATTTCCAGTTTCATTATTAATTTAAATTTATGTTTTGAAGATAATTTTTTTAAGTAACATAATAAATCCAAAATGTTTAAAAAAAAAAAAAATGTTACTAAACATCACAGGACACTGCAAATTTGGAAATTTTCAAAAGCTATTTCAGAACAGTTTTTAGGAGGAAAGAGTGCTATGACAAATAGTACAGAAAGGTAAATTTATTAAAGTTCCAACTGCCTTTAAAAGGCAGCTATTACATGACATGGAAAAGGCATTTGAACCAAAACCATCTTTTCACGTCTCCTTCATATTATATATAAAGAGCTTCCAGAAAAAATATTGGTCTTAATTAATTATTGAATTGCTAATATATTTATATATACTCAAGAACCTAGATGAAGTGTTGTCTATAAATTCCGTTCTGGATCAATAAATTACAATTAAATACATTCGGTTCTTGAACAGTAATAGTATCATTGAATTATCAACTGAATGATAAAATGTATCTAAAAGACCAGGTTAATTTTTTACCTTGACCATAAATTGGTTATAGAATTGTCTGTCAAAAAAATCTGTCAAAAAATGTAGCTGCTACAAACAGTACAAACAAATAATTTTGGCGTGTATATGGGCTGTTTGAAAATTTTCAACTTACTAAGATGTCAAACTGAAAGTTATATTGTGAAATAATTTAGGAATTATACAGATGGACTAAATTACAAAAACAATTAAAAAATTATTACAATCCCATACAGCACATGTGCCTCCCCAGGACATCCCCAGGAAGATTTACAATAAAACACCATCATCCCACGGGCATCCCTGAGGATGCAGAAATTTGTCACCAGGAGGTCCTCAGGAACAGAAAATGTCCGCCCTGCAGCATCCTGGAGAGCTCCCCAGGACCTCCTTTAGGATCCTCCCTGGGAGGTTCTGGGGAAGATGTTAGGAAGTGATAGTGGAGGACTTTGGGAAACTTCAAGGTCACTTAATATGCCACAAAAATTTTTGAAGCTATAGATTAAAGTAATTAATGTAAAACAATTTAATTATTTTTTTAACTAATTATCAGACAGTTTCACATGTAACAGACATTACATTTACCAAGCACGTACACGAAATTATATGAAAGACTGTTGGGAACAAATTTCTTACCTTCATTCTACCTTCCGGGTTTGATCTAGGGTACTTACGAACACGAGACGCGCGCTCTATCCATTATGCTACAGGGCCGTTGAATAAGAAAGTTCTAAGGTATTCATGTATTTTCCCCCTCTTTTGAAACTCAAAATTAGAAAATATCCATATTTTATGTGCTTCATATAAGCCGGAATTATCTAACTTTTATTGCAAATTTAAATGCGTATGCTTTTGTATATATTCAATATAAATTTAAATTCATAAGTAAAAAAAGGGCTTATCAATAATTCTTTAAGATAACATAAAGATCTTTGAATTTTCAAATTCCTACATGAAATTATATTTTTAAATGACAATAATATTGTCTTAGCTTTTCTTATTTAAAATCCATTGAAATCATTCTACACTTAGAAAATTCATTCTGTAGTATTTTTCATACAATTAATGATGCTAAACGTTTCTGAGTATCTTGCGATATAATTTAATTTTAGTTATTCCAATTCAAAGAATCCGTTCAAAGCAAATACTTTTTTATTTCTCCCTCTTTTTTTTTTTTTTTTTTTTTTTTTTTTTTTTTTTTTTTTTACAGGTAAAGTTTGCTTTACGCTTGGTAAAAAGCGCACTTATTAAGTAAATTTATGAAAAAAACATTACTTTTTTCTCTTTCTTTTTTAAGATGGGGGGGGGGGGATTAAACATTATTTAAACCATGTTTTTGGAATTTTTACACTGATTTCTGAATGCATAATCACAAATCCATTAATAAGAAATTATTAACTATTAAGGGCGTATTTTAAAAATTATATTTTAGAATTCATTTTTCTATTTATAATCTTTTTTCTACTTTTTATTCTTTAAAATATTTCATTGCGATTTGGCATATTTTTGTGAGCATTTATTGACGCATCATTAATTTCATTGTTTTTCGAACTCCCATACGATTGTAGGAGTTGCAGATGTTTGGTGATTTACCACCTGTCGCGGGCGAATTGAAAAATGCTTTAAAATCAATTTATTATTTTATAATAACGTTATAAAAATTTTTAAATGCTATATTGTCATCAAAAACACATTTTTTCGTGCAAACTTGTAAAATTGTATCATATCAGGATCTGGGATGAAAATAGATTGCAATATTCCATCATTACAATGAACAAACAGGTTACATAAAAATAGTTACATAAATAGTTACAAAAAATGTTACATAAAAATAGAAACCATTAATGAAATTTATGCCTGTTACAAAACTATTTTATTTTCTTACTGTAATAAAGAAAACTAATTTGCAGTTAAATCTCTATTTAACGACCTTTAAAATCGTGTGAAAGCTTTCTGTGCATAAGACATTCATTATGAACCATTTTTCATTTAATTAACGATGTAAAATATTTTTAGTGATTTCTTGAAATGTAATTTAATTTTAGTTAATAAAAGTTACATTCAGGCTTAAAATGCCCAAAAGTACGAATGCTTTGATTTAAAATATCAGATCTTTATTTTATAAGCAAATTAGTTTGTATAAATCCCAAACTAAATAAATATTTTTTTTCTTTTTTTAGAAACCTTTGAATTAAACAATTTTCACAAATATGGACAAACGCCTTCGCTTAGTTATTTCAGAAATGGGTTTTGTTCAAATTCTTGGAATAACACTTTTTTTTTTCTCCTTTCAAAAACTTTCTTTCACAGGTATTATGTACTTGCAGCAAGCATGCACGCACATTTTCAGCTGACAAAAGTGATTGGGGGCGGATCCGCTCTATTCAGAGTCAACTGGTAATCCAGTTATAATATTCTCCCTGACCCTTAGCTATGGATTATCTCAGAGAAAAGCTACTTGAAGAGATATGAGAAGTCTGTTGGGCATATGCATGCTAAAAGAATGGAGTTAGTTCCATGGTTAAAAGAGAAAAGAAGTTCCGTCAAAATTAATGTTTCATAGATATCCGAAACTAAAAATTTGCTAAATAGGAAATATGTTTCTTAAATAGAAGTTTTAACTCTCTCTATATATAACGCAAAATACCTCTCAGTTTAAAATTCTGCAGAAATATTTGTTATTTAGGAAGAACAGGTGAATATTTATCTATATTTTCTGAATCTAATAATGTTATTTATATTTCTGAAGTTCTTTAAATGGAGACTTCACTTTTATTATTGAGGGGAAAAATAACATTATGTATGGTAATTTTAAAAAGATAATAGAAAAATGATTAATTAATATGTCAAACTTATATTTAAAAAATAAATTAAAGATAAAATAAAACAAAATATCGTTAAACCTCTAGAACTGACACTTCTATTTATTTAACATTTTCTAATTTCCAACACCTGTATAAAGTATACCAGATGAGCTTAGCTTAGCAGTACTTCCCAGGCCTGGGATAATAATCTGAATTAAACCTTAATTTTGCATGAATTTATATCTTTTAACCGATTTTGTAAGAATGTATTTTTTATAACATAAAACCTTTGCAAAAAAATCTCGTATCGGGGGGGGGGGGGGGGGGTTGCGGCTCAATATTTATATATTTTTAAATGAAATGTGCCATTTTAACGTGAATTGTATTCACTTTAAGTTGGTGTTATATGCTGAAATAAAAATGCCCTCTTCTCATCGCGACAGTTTTGTCTATTTTTTGTTTAAATGCGGCGTTTTATAAGTATGTTAGCTAATTTTCAAAATATGAAAAATCTTAGCCTCAGGTGCAGCAGGACTCGATTTAGACTATTTTCACAAAAAAATTTTAGATGGCTGCTTACAAACAAACACACGGTAAGGACATATTATTTTCTTTGTATAGATATCTTTACCTCTAAATACCGGAAAAATATATGGTCCAGAACTGTCTTTCATTTAGAGGTTTTAGTGTATTGATTTAGAAACTTAATATTTGGTTAATTTAAACAAATTAAATTAATTCCTTAATTAATAAAAAATTAATAATAATAAAAAAGAAAAATGTGTCATGTTATTTATTGAAAATTAATAAAATAACGATAAATGGACAAAATGTGCTTTAAAAGACATATAGTAATTATTATTTAAAATATGAATTAACTGAAATATTGAATTAAACATTTTAATTTAACTAAAATGATTAAAAACTATTGCAATAATTAAAAATAATTACAATTTATTGACAATTATCTAATTTGTTAAAAAATAATAAATCGAATAATTAACAATATGAAACAAACTCATTAAAAATCGATCCCGATTAAACTGAATTCACTTTATTTTAATAAAAAGCAATTGAGTATTGTACTCCAGAATCACTCATGAGATGGCGCCAGCACTGAAACTTCCTAAATACTTCCCCAGGAATGATTTCCCAGGTACTTCCCCCAAGAACGACTGCCTAGGTACCTCCCCAGGCATGGCTTCCCAGGTACTTCCCCAGGAATAGCTTCCCAGGTATCTCCCCAGGACTGACGTCCTTGGACGTTACTCCATAGGACGTCACTGGGAGCTCACTCCTGAGGAGATCTTAAACGTCTATTCCTCAGGACATCCCCATTTTGTCATTTTAGTATCAGGAGGAATTCGGGATGACTTGGAGATCCTGGGGAAGTTTTCGGGAGCTTTCGTGCTATATGGGATGCTAATATGTTTATTTATACAGTAGAACCTGACCAAAGTGTTGTCGAGCATTTCCGTCCTGGAATAATAAGTTACAGTATATTCGGTACTCGAACAGTAATAATATCGCTGAAATAGCAACTGAATTTTTTTTTTTGTAGCTAAACGACGAAATAGATTTTTTTTTTTTTGGGGGGGGGGGTGGGGGGGGGCGTAGACTGAAAATGCAGGAGATATTATGTATCAAACAATGTAGTACCAGCGACTACGAACAGTATGAACACTTAATTTTGAGATTATATATAGACTCCTTTAGAAGTGTTAACGTACTATGATACCAAACGGAAAGTTATTTTGTAAAACAGTTTAGGTATTTGACAAATGTATATTTTTGAACTCTTGATGTATACCTATTAAACTTTCTGTATTTTTCAAGATACTGGGAATTTGGAAAATTACAAAATTTAAATAGGTATTTTATTGGGTGATTCCAGAAGTTCGCCCGCGATTTGTGAGTTGGTAGTATCTTGCCATTTTCACTATGCTAAAGTTTCGTTTATAAACATATTATTAACTGACAGTTTTCTACATGTGATGTGAGTGAACATAATGTTAAAAAAAAAAATTTCAAATAAATTTATGTGCAAGTTTAACATTCAAAATTAAAAATGAAAAGTTACATTTTCGTCATGTAATGTTATATGGGGCATTCTCACAATCTTTCGACTTTTCAGGAATAGAAATCTGGTGAAATTAAACTTAGAAAAATAACATTTAATCTTATAGACAAATGCCATAGTGATTCAAAATAAAGAAAAAAATGGTCACCAGCGATTTTTTAAACTGAGGTTTAAGTTAAACTTTTGAGTTTAATTTTACTTACCATCTTACCGCTAAAACTTTTTATTTTCTTCTAAATTTTTACTTCTAATGAATTTGCACAATGTCCACAGGACATTCAAATAAGAAATAATAACGATGTAGAATTTGTAGTACAAAAGTTTGGTATAACCACAGCTACCAACCTTCCGCTAATCTTCCGTAATGCCTGGATTAATTTGACCCGGGTTAACCACATTTCGAACCAGAAAATTTATTGCGTGAATGCTTATTTATTTAATTCCAGGTTTCTAAGTGAAACATATTTAATTTCATTTCTTAAAAAAATTCTGGTTCGAAACGTCTTAAACCAGGGTCAAATTAACGCAAGTATTACGGAAGATTACTCCGTACCTATGGGTATAACATTGGTACCTGGCACCTATGGGTATAACGTTGTCTTAAAGGGGTGTTAAAGAAGGAACGGTAAGGAAAAAAGGGGACGGTATGGGAAAAAAGGGATGGTAAGGAAAAAAAAGGATGGTAAGGATGGTAAGGATGGGACGGTAAGGAAAATTACCAACTATTTTTAGGCAAATTATTTTAAGACTAAGTGATAGCCACAATGTTCATTGATTTTTAGAAGCAGTTATTTATTTGGATTAAATAAAAAAAAAATAATTGACTTCGAAAAGTGCAGGAATAAACCTTGGGTACGGTTAGACTACCAATAAAGCGACGATGCTTCAAATTGATATTTAGATGCTGATTTAGATTCTGCAGTAAATTCCCTTGTCAAAAAAAATAATAATAGTCATTCTTTCTTTAGCATACTTCTGCACGAGAAAAAGTTGAAAAATATCTGTGGCTGAATCTGAAGTGATTTTCTGTATAAGTTTAACAAGAGGGACGGTAAGGGATCTAAAACCCAGGGACATAGTTAAAAAAATAATAACAATCCTAAAAATGTGTGAAGGTTATTTTTTTGCTACATATTTTTATAAAACACTAGACCCAGTTTCGGAAAAAAATTATATCGAATTTCTTTTATTGAAACAATTTTATACAGACAGCTCCAAACTTAAAAATGAGTATCAGGGAAAAGGGACGGTATAGGAATTTCATGGTATATTTGGACCCCCAACATCGTCCAAAACTTGTTTATCTCGTTAATATTGTTATGCAGTCATACAATCGGATGTTTTCCAGAATAATTAATAAAAAACTCCCAAGAATAGGTACTAAAATAAAAATTATTATTCAGGGACAGAAAAATGTAGAAAAGTCAAAAGATTGTGGAAATACCTCATATGAGTTTAAAAAAGGAGAGTGTAGGACGGGATACAAAAAATATTCAAGACGTTTATTTTAATTCCGCTCTTAGGACAGATAAAAAGTGATTTTGTAGATATCAAAATATGGTGATTTCAATCTAAACGATAAAATTCGCTTTGAGCGACCTTCTGGCATTGAAAATGATTTAATCTGTGATTTAATGAATAATAATCGACTATAGTAATGAATTTTAATGAATAATATATTTAGAGTATTTATGAATAATATATTTAGAGTATTTATGAATATTTAATGAATAATAATCGACTATAATAATAGGCTATATTTTTTATCTGTTTCCACTACCCCAGAGGAGATGCAGGAGCAAAAAGAGCGAAAAGCGTTCTAAAAACGTTCTAAATGCCGATTGTCACCAATATCTCATGAAAAATCAAACTGATTTCAAAAGTAATGGTAAGAAATATATGCTGACAGCCTCTGCTCTAACATAGATGCTATTTCAAGTCGGTATCACTATCACATAGACGTTGCAGGAGCAAAAAAGCATTCCAAATTTCGATTATTGTGATCGGTAGGGGCTAGCAACTTAAAATTATGCAAGGTACATATTTATTACATACAAATAATATTTAAGAACAGTTTCGAAAAAATTGGAAATTTAAAAAGGGGTGATAATGCGCGAAAAGCTTTCTAAAAACGTTCTAAATTGCGATTTCTACTCAATCTCAAGAAATTCCAAAGCTATTTCAAAAGTAATGGTTGCAAATCAATGGTGACAGTCCCTGCTATAACATAGGTTATATTTTATGTTGCTGCCACTACCATCTGAGGGTTGCAAAAGCAAAACATGTTCTAATTTGCGTTTTTTGCATAACTGAAGGGTTTAACACATTGGAGTATTTACTTACAAGATGCAACTGCTTTCTATGAACTGTCGAAAGAAAATTTCAAATTTAAAAAGATGAGCTGAGCGAAAAGCGTTATAAATTACAATTTTTATGTAATCTTATCAAATACCAAACCGATTAAAAAAATAACGATAACAAATTGTTGATGATAGAACCTGCTCAAACATAAGCTATATTTTATGTCTGTGCCACTACCACCAGGGGGTTGCAGGAGCTAAAAGCTTTCTAAATTGCGATTTCTGTGATACAGAAAAGGCTAGAAACTTTAAATATGGCATGATAGTTACTTATAAAATATAAATGCCCTCGAAGGACTGTCGAAAATAAATTCGAATTAAAAAGGGGTGAAGTGAAAGGGAGGTGCGAAAAGCATTCTAAAAAAGTCCTAAATTACGATTTCTACGAAATTTCAGGGAATATAAACCAAATATAAAAGTAATAGTTGCGAATCAATGGTAATAGCCTCTGATCCTACACAGGCTATATTTTATGCCGATGATTCTACCACCTGGGATTTACAGAAACAACAAACGCTCTAAAAAAAGGCCTTTAAAGGCTTTCTAAATTACGTTTCTGTGGAATATTAGGAAATAACAAACCAATTTCAAAATTAATGTTTGCAAATTAATGGTGACAGTTCCTATTTCAACATAGGCCTTTATGTTGAGAGAGGTGGTAGGACTTGGGATTTGACATGATGGTTAATTTTAAGATGTAAGAAGATGGTTTCTAAAAAATTCAAATCTTTAAATGAATACTGAAATGAGTGTATTAATTGAGCATAAAAGTTTAAAAATATTTTCTAAATTATTACTTATTTACTTTTATTTCGTTTTATTAATTTAAGTCTCATTTCTGCCTTATGCAGTGTAACAATGATGGTTAATCAAACTGTGTTTTAAATAGTAATTTTTTTAATTATTCCTAAAAGTAATAAGTATCTTTTAATAAAATAAAATATTACCTTTTAATAAAATAAAAATTTAGTTAGTACCTTTTAATAAAATTTAGACATATAAATATCACTTGGCATATTTCAAATATTATGCGAGCAAACCCGCGGGGTTTGCTAGTCATCTATACTCCTATTATAAAGAAAAAAAAATTGTTTATTTGTCGGAGGTAAGCTCTGGAACTACCGAACCGATTCCAAAAGTAATGGTATCAAGATGATGGTGTTGGTCCAACTTAGAACATAGGCTATATCTTATGTCGATGCCACTACCCCAAAGGGGGTGTAGGACCAAAAAACGTTCTAAAAATGCGATTTTAGCGTTACTGAAGGGAATAGAAATATGAAATTTTGAATATTAGTTACTTATAAGATATAAATGATGTCTAAGAACAGTTCTTAAACAATTCGAAATTTAAAAGGGGTGAAAATGCACAAAAAGCGTTCTAAAAAACGTTCTAATTGGTAGTTTCTACACAATCTCGGGAAATACCAAACCGATTTAAAAAATATTGGTGTCAAAATGATGGTGACAACGGTTGCTCCAAGATAGGCTATGTTTTATGTCGGTGCCTTTACCCCAAAGGTGGTGTAGGAGCAAAAAACGTTCTAAAAATGCGATTTTAGCGTTACTGAAGGGCCTAGAAATAATTTGGAATATTAGCTACTAATAAGATATAAATGATGTCTAAGAACAGTTCTTAAATAATTCGAAATTTAAAAGGGGTGAAAATGCGCGAAAAGCGTTCTAAAAAACGTTCTAAATGGTAGTTTCTACACAATCTCAGGAAATACCAAACCGATTAAAAAAAATATTGGTGTAAAATGATGGTGACAACGCTTGCTCCAAGATAGGCTATATTATATGTCGATGTCACTACACCAAAGGGGGTGCAGGAGCTAAAAACGTTCTAAAAATGCGATTTATGTGTTACTGAAGGGCCTAGAAATATGAAATTTGAAATATTAGCTACTTATTAGATATAAAGGATTTCTAAGAACAGTTCTTAAACAATTCGATATTTAAAAGGTGTGAAAATGCACGAAAAGCGTTCTAAAAAACGTTCTAATGGTGGTTTCTATACAATCTCAGGAAATACCAAACCGATCTAAAAAATAATGGCGTCAAAAAGATGGTGCCAACCCTTGCTCCAACATAGGCGATGTTTTATGTCGGTGCCACTACCCGAAAGGGGGTGCAGGAGAAAAACGTTCCAAATTGCGGCTTTTGCGTTACGGAAAGGCCTAGAATCGTGAAATTTGGAAAGGTAGTTATTTATAAGATATCAATGATCTCTAAGGACATTTCCTAAAAAAAATCGAAATTTAAAAAGGGGTCAAAATGCGCAAAAAGCGTTGTAAAAAAGTTCTAAATTGCAATTTCTATGCAATCTGAGGAAGTGCTGAACCGATTTCAAATATGATGGTAACAGATCTTGCTCCAAGACAGGCTATATTTTATATATGCTTCCACTACCCCAGAGGAAATGCAGGAGCAAAATGCGCAAAATGCACAAAAAGTTTTCTAAAAACGTTCTAAATGCTGATTTGTCGGCAATATCTCAGGAAGAATGAACCTGATTCAAACGTAATGGTAGGAAATTGATGCTGACAGCCTCTGCTCTAACATAGACGCTATTTTATGTCGGTATTACTATCACCAAGACGTTGCAGGAGCAAAAAAGCGTTCTAAATTTCGATTTTTGTGATCGGTAGGGGCTAGCAACTTAAAATTAGGCAAGGTACATATTTATTAGATATAAATGATCTTTAAGAACAGTTTCGAAAAAATTAGAAATTTAAAAAGCGGTGAAAATGCACGAAAAGCGTCCTAAAAACATTTTAAATTGCGATTTCTACTCAATCTAAGGAAATACCAAAGCTATTTCAAAAGTAATGGTTGCAAATCAATGGTGGCAGTCCCTGCTATAACATAGGTTATATTTCATGTTGCTGTCACTACCATCTGACGGTTGCAGAAGCAAAACATGTTCTAATTTGCGTTTTTTGCACAACTGACGATTCTAACACTTTGAAGTATGGAATGGTATTTATTTACAATATGCAACTGCTTTCTAAGAGCAGTCGAAAGAAAATTCCAAACTTAAAAAGATGAAGTGAGTGAAAAGCGTTATAAATTACAATTTTTAAGCAAACTTATAAATTACCAAACCGATTAAAAAAATAATGACGACAAATTGTTGGTGATAGAACCTGCTCAAACATAAGCTATATTTTATGTCTGTTCCACTACCACCACAGAGTTGCAGGAGCTAAAAACTTTCTAAATTGCGATTTCTGTGATACGGAAAAGGCTAGAAACTTTAAATATGCAATGGTAGTTACTTCTAAAATATAAATGCCCTCGAAGGAACGTCGAAAATAAATTCGAATTAAAAAGGGGTGAAGCGAAGCGGAGGTGCGCAAAGCATTCTAAAAAAGTTCTAAATTACGATTCTACGCAATTTCAGGGAAAATAAACCGATTATAAAAGTAATAGTTGCGAATCAGTGGTAACAGTCTCTGATCCTACACAGGCTATATTTTATGGTGATATTTTATGCCGGTGATTCTACCACCTGGAGTTCACAGGAACAACAAACGTTCTAAAAAAGGGCTTTAAAAGCTTTTTAAATTACGATTCTGTGGATTATTAGGAAATAACAAACCGATTTCAAAATTAATGTTGGCAAATTAATGGTGACAGTTCCTGTTTCAACATAGCCCTTTATGTTGAGAGAGGTGGTAGGACTTGGAATTCGACATGATGGTTAATTTTAAGATGTAAGAAGATGGTTTCTAAAAAATTCAAAACTTCAAATGAATACTGAAATAAGCGTATTAATTGAGCATAAAAATTTCAAAATATTTTCTAAATTATCATTTATTTAGTTTTATTTCATTTTATTAATTTAAGTCTCATTTCTGACTAATACAGTGTAATAATGATGTTTATTTAAGCTGTGTTTTAAATAGTAATTTTTGAATTATTCCTAAAAGTAATATTACCTTTTAATAAAATAAAATATTGCCTTTTAATAAAATAAAAATTTAGTTAGTACCTTTTGATAAGAATTAGACATATAAATATCACTTGGCATATTTCAAATATTACGCGAGCAAAGCCGCGGGGTTTGCTAGCCGTATTATAAAGAGGAAAAAATTGTTTATTTGTCGGAGATAAGCTCAGGGACTACCGAACCAATTCCAAAAGTAATGGTATCAAAATGATGGTGTTCGCGCAACTTAGAACATAGGTTATATCTTATGTCCGTGCCACTACACCAAAGGGGGGTGCAGGAGCAAAAAAACGTTCTAAAAATGCTATTTTTGCGTTACTGAAGAGCCTAGAAATATGAAATTTAGAATATTAGTTACTTAAAAGATATAAATGATGTCTAAGAACAGTTCTTAAACAATACGAAATTTAAAAGGGGTGAAAATGCACAAAAAGCGTTTTAAAAAACGTTCTAAATGGTAGTTTCTACATAATATCAGGAAATACCAAACCGATTTTAAAAATATTGGTGTCAAAATGATAGTGATAACGTTTGCTCCAAGATAGGTTATGTTTTATGTCGGTGCCACTACCCCAAAGGGGGTGTAGGAGCAAAAAACTTTCTAAAAATGCGATTTATGAGTTACTGAAGGGCCTAGAAATATGAAATTTGAAGTATCAGCTACTTATTAGATATAAAGGATTTCTAAGAACAGTTCTTAAACAATTCGAAATTTAAAAGGGGTGAAAATGCGCGAAAAGTGTTCTAAAAAACGTTCTAAATGGGGATTTCTACACAATCTCAGGAAATACCAAACCGATTTAAAAAGTCCTTCCGGCCAGTGCCGGGAGGAAGAGGTAGCTTTCATATTCCTTATTTTAAAAAAGCCAACTTATATTACTCAAACACACGATGCTCAATTAAGTGGAAACCGAATGTAGGAGATTCAATACTAATTTTTATCAATACTAAATCATTATGAATGAGAATTTCGCGAAATTAGCCAGCTTTATCCAAGCTGCTTTTATTTAAAGTAACTTATATTTGGCTGCCAAATTCGGCGATTTCTTAAAGTGCCTGCCATTTTAAGACAACATGGTGGATGAGGCTAACCAGTGAACTTGGTCGAGATCTTAGTAATTACTGTGCACATGCTCACTCACATCGGAATCGGTTGATACATAGGAGTGCTGTCGCAGGCAAAAAATCAGATTTTTCAAAATGTCACCCACATTAGAAATTGAAACTGCTATATCTGAGCCATTTTTTAAGATAAAGACAAACAAAAAATGCTCCTGAATCTTTATATCAAGGTCAAATACTTAAGAAAGAAACCTTTTTCAATTTCAAATTTTTTTGCACCTCACTTTAAATATATATTTTTTAATTTAATGGCCGCCATTTTGAAACAAGATGCCTGATGAAGCTGGCCAGCGAACTTGGTCGAGATATTGATGTATACTATCCATATGCCTTCTTCCATCGAAATAGGCGGATACGTGTGATATCGCGAGACAAATACAAGATCGTTTCAAAGTGTTAGCCATGATAGAAATTCAAAGTGCTATAATTCAACCACTTTTTAAGATATAAACAAAAGAACAAATTTTCAGTAACAAAAACTGCTCTAGAATCTTTGTATCAAGGCCAAACACATAAAAAAATCTTTTTCATTTTCCAATTTTTTAATACTCATTTTAAATTTTAAATTACATTTTTTTAAAAAAAATGGCAACCCTTTTGAAACAAGGTGGCGAATGAAGCTGGCCAACAAACTCGGTCGAAATATTGGTATGTAATATGTATAGACCAAGTTACATTCAAATCGGTTCATAAATACGCCTGTTATCGCGTGACAAAAATCAGGGCGTTTCAAAATGTCAGCCACGCTAGAAATTCAAAATGCTATAACTCAGCCATTTTTTAAGATATAGACGAAACAATAACTGCTCCCGAATCTTTTTATCAAGGTCAAACACATAAGAAAAAGATATTTTTTCAATTTTCAATTTTTTGGTACCACATTTCAAATTTAATTTTTTCTTAAAATTTTAAATGGCCGCCATTTTTAAACAAAATGGCAGATGAAGCTGGCCAACGAACTCGGTGGAGACATTGGTCTGTACTATGTATAAACGAAGTTACATCCAAATCGGTTCATAAATACGCCTTTTCACGCGTGACGAATTTCAGGACGTTTCAAAATGTCAGCTTCGCTAGAAATTCAAAATGCTATAACTCAGCCATTTTTTAAGATATAGACGAAACAAAAACTACTACGGAGTCTTTGTATAAAGGTCACATACATAAGAAAAAAATATTTTTCCATTTTCAATTTTTTGGTACCTATTTTAAATTTAAAATGTTTTTAAAATTTTTAAATAGCCGCCATTTTGAAACAAAATGGCGGATGAAGCTGGCCAACGAACTCGGTCGAGACATTGGTATGTACTACGTACACACCGAATTACATCCAAATCGGTTCATAAATACGAGAGTTACAGTGTGACATAGGTCAGATATATATATATATATATATATATTGATATATATATATATATATATATATATATATATTGATATATACACACATATATATATATATATATATATATATATATATATATATATATATATATATATATAAATTTTGAACGGAGGGTGGTTTCGGGGTCTGAGGGTCATGATCGATGAAAATATACCAAAATTTTTTGAAATCGCTTTCCTCCGAACGGCTGCAATAGGTAGCTTTTTGTAAAGAAAGCTACCTAAAAATAATGGCGTCAAAATGATGGTGAAAACCCTTGCTCCAACATAGGATATGTTTTATGTCGGTGCCACTACCCAAAAGTGGGTGCAGGAGAAAAACGTTCTAAATTGCAGTTTTTGCGTGAGGGAAGGGCCTTGAATCGTGAAATTTAGAATGGTAGTTAGTTATAAGATATCAATGATCTCTAAGGACATTTCCTAAAAAAAAATCGAAATTTAAAAGGGAGGTCAAAAAGCGCTGTAAAAAATGTTCTAAATTGCAATTTCTATGCAGTCTCAGGAAATACTGAACCGATTTTAAATATAATGGTGATAAAATGATGGTTACAGATCTTACTCCAAGATAGGCTATATTTTATATCTGTTTCCACTACCCCAGAGGAGATGCAGGAGAAAAATGAGTGAAAAGCGTTCTAAAAACGTTCTAAATGCCGATTTGTCACCAATATCTCAGGAAGAATCAAATTGATTTCAAAAGTAATGGTAAGAAATTGATGCTGACAGCCTCTGCTCTAACATAGACGCTATTTTAAGTTGGTATCACTATCACCTAGACGTTGAAGGAGCAAAATACCATTCCAAATTTCGATTTTTGTGATCGGTAGGGGCTAGAAACTTAAAATTAGGTAAGGTACATATTTATTACATATAAATGATTTTTAAGAACAGTTTCGAAAAAATTGGAATTTTAAAAAGGGGTGAAAATGCGCGAAAAGCGTTCTAAAAACGTTCTAAATTGCGATTTCTACTCAATCTCAGGAAATTCCAAAGCTATTTCAAAAGTAATGGTTGCAAATCAATGGTGACAGTCCCTGATATAACATAGGTTATATTTTATGTTGCTGTTACTACCATCTGAGGGTTGCAAAAGCAAAACATGTTCTAATTTGCGTTTTTTGCATAACTGAAGGGTCTAACACTTTGAAGTATGGCATGTTATTTACTTACAAGATGCAACTGCTTTCTATGAACTGTCGAAAGAAAATTTCAAATTTAAAAACATGAAGTTAGCGAAAAGTGTTATAAATTACAATTTTTGTGTAATCTTATCAAATACCAAACCGATTAAAAAAATAATGATAACAAATTGTTGGTGATAGAACCTGCTCAAACATAAGCTATATTTTATGTCTGGGCCACTACCACCAGATGGTTGCAAGTTGCAGTAGCTAAAAACTTTCTAAATTGCGATTGCTGTGACACTGAAAATGCTAGAAACTTTAAATATTGCATGGTAGTTACTTATAAAATATAAATGCCCTCGAAGGACTGTCGAAAATAAATTCGAATTAAAAAAGGGTGAAGTGAAGGGGAGGTGCGTAAAGCATTCTAAAAAAGTCATAAATTACGATTTCTACGCAATTTCAGAGAATATAAACCAAATATAAAAGTAATAGTTGCGAATCAATGGTAACAGTCTCTGATCCTACACAGGCTATATTTTAGGCCGATGATTCTACTACCTGGGATTCACAGGAACAACAAACGCTCTAAAAAAGGCCTTTAAAAGCTTTCTAAATTACGTTTCTGTGGAATATTAGGAAAAAACAAACCAATTTCAAAATTAATGTTGGAAAATTAATGGTGACAGTTCCTATTTCAACATAGCCCTTTATGTTGAAATAGGTGGTAGTACTTGGAATTTGACATGATGGTTAATTTTAAGATGTAAGAAGATGGTTTCTAAAAAAAATCAAATCTTTCAAATGGATACTGAAATGAGCGTATTAATTGAGCATAAAAGTTTCAAAATATTTTCTAAATTATTATTTATTTAGTTTTATTTCGTTTTATTAATTTAAGTCTCATTTCTGCCTTATGCAGTGTGACAATGAAGTTTAATCAAATTTCGTTTTAAATAGCAATTTTTTTAATTATTCCTAAAAGTAATAAGTACCTTTTAATAAAATAAAATATTACCTTTCAATAAAATAAAAATTTAGTTAGTACCTTTTAATAAAAATTAGACATATAAATATTATTTGGCATATTTCAAATATTACGCGAGCAAAGCCGCGGGGTTTGCTAGTCATCTATACTTCTATACTCCTATTATAAAGAGGAAAAAATTGTTTATTTGTCGGAGATAAGCTCAGGAACTACCGAACCGATTCCAAAAGTAATGGTATCAAAATGATGGTGTTCGCCCAACTTAGAACATAGGCTATATCTTATGTCGGTGCCACTACCCCAAAGGGGTGCAGGAGCAAAAAACGTTCTAAAAATGCGATTTTTGCGTTACTGAAGGGCCTAGAAATACGAAATTTGGAATATTAGTTACTTATGAGATATAAATGGTGTCTAAAAACAGTTCTTAAACAATTCGAAATTTAAAAGGGGTGAAAATGCACAAAAAGCGTTCTAAAAAACGTTCTAAATGATAGTTTCTACATAATCTCAGGAAATACCAAACCGATTTAAAAAATATTGGTGTCAAAATGATAGTGACAACGTTTGCACCAATATAGGCTATGTTTTATGTCGGTGCCACTAGCCCAAAGGGGGTGTAGGAGCAAAAAACGTTCTAAAAATGCGATTTATGTGTTACTGATGGACCTAGAAATATGAAATTTGAAGTATCAGCTACTTATTAGATATAAAGGATTTTTAAGAACAGTTCTTAAACAATTCGAAATTTAAAAGCGGTGAAAATGCGCCAAAAGCGTTCTACAAAATGTTCTAAATGGTAGTTTCTACACAATCTCAGGAAATACCAAACCGATTTTTAAAAAATGGCGTCAAAAGGATGGTGAAAATCCTTGCTCCAACATAGGCTATGTTTTATGTCGGTGCCACTACCCCAAAAGGGCTGCAGGAGAAAAACGTTCTAAATTGCTGTTTTTGCGTGACGGAAGGGCCTTGAATCGTGAAATTTAGAATGGTAGTTAGTTATAAGATATCAATGATCTCTAAGGAAATCGAAATTTAAAAGGGGGGGTCAAAATGCGCAAAAAGCGTTCTAAAAAAGGTTCTAAATTGCAATTTCTATGCAATCTCAGGAAATACTGTACCGATTTCAAATATAATGGTGTAAAAATGATGGGGACAGATCTTGCTCTAAGATAGACTATATTTTATATATGTTTTCACTAACCCAGAGGAGATGCAGGAGCAAAATGAGCGAAAAGCGTTCTAAAAACTTTCGAAATGCCGATTTGTCAGCAATATCTCAGGAAGAATCAAACTCATTTCAAAAGTAATGGTAAGAAATTGAAGCTGACAGCCTCTGCTCTAACATAGACGCTATTTTATGCCGCTATCACTATCACCTAGACGTTGCAAGAGCAAAAAAGCGTTCTAATATTCGATTTTTGTGATCGGTAGTGGCTAGCAACTTAAAATTAGGCAAGGTACATATTTATTAGATATAAATGATCTTTAAGAACAGTTTCGAAAAAATTAGAAATTTAAAAAGGGGGGAAAATGCGCTAAAAGCGTTCTAAAAACATTCTAAATTGCGATTTCTACTCAATCTCAGGATATTCCAAAGCTATTTCAAAAGTAGTGGTTGCAAATCAATGGTAACAGTCCCTGCTATAACATAGGTTATATTTAATGTCGTTGTCACTGCCATCTGAGGGTTGTAAAAGCAAAACATGTTCTAATTTGCGTTTTTTGCATAACTGAGGGGGTCTAACACTTTGAAGTATGGCATGGTATTTACTTACAAGATGCAACTGCTTTCTAAGAGCAGTCGGAAGAAAATTCAAAATTTAAAAAGATGAAGTGAGCGAAAAGCATTATAAATTACAATTTTTATGCAATCTTACCAAATACCAGACCAATTAAAAAAATAATGATGACAAATTGTTGGTGATAGAACCTGCCCAAACATAAGCTGTATTTTATGCCTGTGCCACTACAACCAGAGGGTTGCAGGAGCTAAAAACTTCCTAAATTGCGATTTCTGTGATACTGAAGAGGCTAGAAACTTTAAATATGGCATGGTAGATACTTATAAAATATAAATGCTCTCGAAGGACTGTCGAAAATAAATTCGAATTAAAAAGGGGTGAAGCTAAGGGGAGGTGCGAAAAGCATTCTAAAAAAGTCCTAAATTACGATTTCTATGCAATTTCAGGGAATATAAACCGATTATAAAAGTAATAGTTGCGAATCAATGGTAACAGTCTCTGATCCTACACAGGCTATATTTAATGTCGAAGATTCTACCACCTGGGGTTCACAGGAACAACAAACGTTCTAAAAAAGGCCCTTGAAAAGCTTTATGAATTACGTTTCTGTGGAATATTAGGAAAAAACAAACGGATTTCAAAATTAATGTTGGCAAATTTATGGTGACAGTTCCCATTTCAACATATCCCTTTATGTTGAGAGAGGTGGTAGGACTTCGAATTTGGCATAATAGTTAATTTTAAGATGTAAGAAAATGGTTTCTAAAAAATACAAAACTACAAATGAATACTGAAATGAGCGTATTAATTGAGCATAAAAGTTTCAAAATATTTTCTGAATTATCATTTATTTAGTTTTATTTCGTTTTATTAATTTAAGTCTCATTTATGCCTAATGCAGTGTAACAATGGTGTTTAATCAAACTGTGTTTTAAATAGTGATTTTTGAATTATTTCTAAAAAGTAATAAGTATCTTTTAATAAAAAAAAACTTTTAATAAAATAAAATATTACCTTTTAATAAAATAAAAATTTAGTTAGTACCTGTTAATAAAAATTAGACTTATAAATACCACTTGGCATATTTCAAATATTACGCGAGCAAAGCCGCGGGGTTTGCTAGTAATATTATAAAGAGATAAAAATTGTTTATTTGTAGGAAGTAATCTCTGGAGCTACCGAACCGATTTCAAAAGTAATGGTATCAAAATGATGGTGTTAGTCTAACTTAGAACATAGGCTATATTTTATGTCGGTGCCACTACTCCAAAGGTGGTGCAGGAGCAAAAAACGTTCTAAAAATGCGATTTTTGCGTTACTGAAGGGCCTAGAAATAGGAAATTCGGAATATTAGTTACTTATAAGATATACATGATGTCTAAGAACAGTTCTTAAACAATTCAAAATTTTAAAGGGCTGAAAATGCACATAAAACATTCTAAAAAACGTTCTAAATGGTAGTTTGTACGCAATCTCAGAAAATACGAACCCGATTTAAAAAATAATGGTGTCAAAATGATGGTGACAACGCTTGCTCCAAGATAGGCTATGATTTATGTCGGTGCCACTACCCCAAAGGGGGTGCAGGAGCAAAAAACGTTTTAAAAATGCGATTTATGTGTTACTGAATGGCCTAGAAATATGAAATTTGAAATATTAGCTACTTATTAGATATAAAGGAATTCTAAGAACAGTTCTTAAACAATTCGAAATTTGAAAGGGGTGAAAATGCGCGAAAAGCGTTCTAAAAAACGTTCTAAATGGTGGTTTCTACACAATCTCAAGAAATACCAAACATATTTAAAAAGTATTGGTGTCAAAATGACGGTGACAACCCTTGCTCCAACATAGGCTATGTTTTATGTCGGTGCCACTACCCCAAGGGGGGTGGAAGAGCAAAAAACGTTCTAAAAATGAGATTTTTGCGTTACTGAAGAGCCTAGAAATATGAAATTTGGAATATTAGTTATGTATAAGATATCAATGGTGTCTAAGAACAATTCTTAAAAAATTCGAAATTTAAAAGGGGTGAAAATGCGCGAAAAGCGTTCTAAAAAACGTTCTAAATGGTGGTTTCTAAACAATCTCAGGAAATACCAAACTGATTTGAAAAATAATCGTGTTAAAATGACGGTGCTTGCTCCAACATAGGCTATGTTTTATGTCGGTGCCACTAACCGAAAGGGGGTGCAGGAGCAAAAAACGTTCAAAAAATGCGATTTTTGCATTAACGAAGGGCCTAGAAATATGAAATTTGAAATATTAGCTACTTATTAGTTATAAAGGATTTCTAAGAACAGTTCTTAAACAATTTGAAATTTAAAAGGGGTGAAAATGCGCGAAAAGCGTTCTAAAAAACGTTCTACATGGTGGTTTTTACACTATCTCAGGAAATACCAAACTGATTTGAAAAATAATGGTGTCAAAATGACGGTGACAAGCATTGCTCCAACATAGGTTATGTTTTATGTCGGTGCCACTACCCTAAAGGGGGTGAGGTGAAAAAGTCCTAAATTTCGGTTTTTGCGTTACGGAAGGTCCTAGAAATATGAAATTTGAAATATTAGTTACTTATTAGATATAAAGGGTTTCTAAAATTTTATGTCGGTATCACTATCCCCTAGACGTTGCAGGAGCAAAAAAGCGTTCTAAATTTCGATTTTTGTGATCGGTAGGGTCTTGCAGCTTAAAATTAGGCAAGTTACATATTTATTAGATATAAATGATCTTTAAGAACAGTTTTGAAAAACGTGGAAATTTGAAAAGGCGTGAAAATGCGCGAAAACCGTTCTAAATTGCGATTTCTACTGAATCTCAGGAAATACCAAAGCTATTTCAAAAGTAATGGTTGCAAATCAATGGTGACAGTCCCTGCTGTAACATAGGTTATATTTTATGTTGCTGTCACTACCATCTGAGGGTTGCAAAAGTAAAACATGGTCTAATTTGCGTTTTTTGCACAACTGAGGGGTCTAACACTTTGAAGTATGGAATGGTATTTACTTACAAGATGCAACTGCTTATTACGAACAGTCGAAAGAAAATTCCACATTTAGAAAGATGAAGTATGCGAAAAGCGTTATAAATTACAATTTTTAAGCAAACTTATAAAATACCAAACCGATTAAAAAAATAATAATGACATATTGTTGATGATAGAACCTGCTCAAAAATAAGCTGTATTTTATGTCTGTGCTACTACCACCAGAGGGTTGGTGGAGCTAAAAACTTTCTACATTTTGATTTCTGTGATACTGAAAAGGCTAGAAACTTTAAGTATGGCATGGTATATAGTTACTTATAAAGTATGAATACCCTCGAAGGACTGTCGAAAATAAATTCGAATTAAAAAGGGGTGAAGCGAAGGGGAGGTGCGAAAAGCATTCTAAAAAAGTCCTAAATTACGATTCTATGCAGTTTCAGGGAATATAAACCGATTATAAAAGTAATAGTTGCGAATCAATGGTAACAGTCTCTGATCCTACACAGGCTATATTTTATGCCGATGATTCTACCACTTAGGTTTTACAGGAACAACAAACGTTCTAAAAAGTGGCTTTGAAAGTTTTCTAAATTACGTTTTTGTGGAATATTAGGAAATAACAAATCGATTTCAAAATTAATGTAGGCAAATTAATGGTGGCAGTTCCTATTTCAACATAGCCCATTATGTTGAGAGAAGTGGTAGGACTTGGAATTTGACAAGATAGTTAATTTTAAGATGTAAGAAGATGGTTTCCAAAAAATTCAAAACTTGAAATGAATACTGAAATGAACGTTTTAATTGAGCATAAAAATTTCAAAATATTTTCTAAATTATCATTTATTTGGTTTTAATTCGTTTTATTAATTTAAGTCCCATTTCTGTCTAATGCAGTGTAATAATGATGTTTAATGAAACTGTGTTTTTAATAGTAATTTTTGAATTATTCCTAAAAGTAACAAGTACCTTTTAATAAAATAAAATAAACCCTTTTAATAAAGTAAAAATTTAGTTAGTACCTTTTAATAAAAATTAGACATATAAATATTACTTGGTATATTTCAAAGATTACGCGAGCAAAGCCGCGGGATTTGCTAGTAATAATAATATAAAGGAAAACCCCCAGGAAATACTGTTGAAAACGTAAATATGTAAGTTAATGAGATAAAATTGTAAGAAATTAAATTCGGGTATTGTGTTAATTTGTTCACAACGAATACAATTTTATCAGTATCTCTATGTTTTGCTTTATTTTAACATTTAGTTTTTTATTGAACTGCTTGTATGTTATTTACATTAAAAACAATCATTTTAATTTATCTGTGAGAAAGTGAAAATATGCAAATAAAAAAAATATTATAACAATTGTTTAATACATTAAACTTCATAAATTAATAAAATATCGTCTGTAACATTTTTTCTACCAAATGGGAATATTTATGTAAGTTTCTGGGACTTGTAGAGTGCAATATTCCGTATATCTTTACATTACACCATTGCTTTATCCTCCTGTGACCCCGCGTCCATTCTATTGGACATTTTAATTTTTTATGTAAAATACTTATTTTCAGTCGGAACTTGTAAACACTTGCTGTCCATTATACTAGGTAGTCTGGTGCTGCTATCTGTACGCAGAAGTAATAAAAAATTGCAACTAAATATGTATTTTAATCATTTGAAAGTGGCAGGGAACAAGACAAAGACTTTTGACGGTAAGCAGACAGTTTTAACGCTAATTTTATATATATAATTAAAAGTATTTTGATATTAATACTACAGACATCAAATTTTAAGTGTTGTATCAATGGGATGACATTACAGTTTAAGTAATCTAATGTATATTTTAGAGAACAAACAATTTTTATTTTAATGTCCATTCTATTGGACGTTGGGTCTTCATCAGTTGTTTTTATTCATATTAGACTCTTTTTGCATACTGAAGAGATGCATTAGTTTTTACTTAAAAATCAGCATAATATTGAAACAAATAATAGATACAGAAGTAGATAATCTATTTTATTAAATAAATAAAAAATATTTTAATATTATCCTAAAAATGTATAATTTTACTCATAAAATGCTTGCTCTAAATCAGTACAGTGTTATTTTTTTTTTATTTCAGTGAAATATATATATATATATATATATATATATATATATATATATATTGCAACATTTGATAAATATAGATAATTAAGATTTTATTATGTTTTATTCTTATTCAATGTAACTATTTTTGATTTTATTTCTCTGTTAGTATGCTGTTTATAATTGAAAAAATAAATTTAATCATATTTAATTAGAAAAAAAAATTAAAAAAATATAATTATAGATAACATTATAAGATTCTAAATAAACTCATTTTGATTTATTTTTAAATTTCTTTTTGGCACTTACTTGCCAATTGTGGTAGATGTGCCACTAATTATTATCATTATTCTAAGAAACAAATAACTGGTGTTGAGAAGAGATAAAAAATAAAACAAAATTTTATTAAAATTTGTTTGAAAATAACTAAATTGATCAACACGTTTCATAGTTAAAGTACACTTTTTCTATTTAATGATTTAAAAATTGAATTTACAGTAAACTCCCGACTGTCCGGCCTAATGTGGCGGAAGGGTAGGCCGGATAACAAAAAAGCCGGATAGGTCGGAGTTCTATAAAAATATTTACTCATCTCCTGCCCTCCCCGCCATGATGTTGAAAACACATGATACACATTTTAAGATAAATTTTGCCTCTTTTATCTTATGCATAACTTTTCATATTTACGCAAACATTTATTAATAAACAGTAAAATAAGATTTACTCATTTTTTTACGAATTTGGCTTACGTTTTACGTTAATGATTTGCTTATTTTGAAACTGTATGCACTTTCAAAATAAGCAAATCATTAACGTACAACGCAAGCCTAATTCGTAAAAAAATGAGTAAATCTTATTTTTCTGTTTATTAATAAATGATTGCACAAATATGAAAAGTTATGCATAAGGTAAAAGAGTCAAAACTTACAGTTTTTAGTTTTTGAAAAAGTCCTTGATAGATGATTGCTTCTCCGTGTTAGCCCTCTTCCGCGACATCCAACAACAATGGGTCCGTCCATTTACGATAGCAAATGATATCAGCTGGCGTCGCTTCCTCCTGCTGACTAATATACTGCATTGCTGCCTCAATCGTCTCGAATCCTTCCGAATGTGGGATGAGATTTTTCCTGCCATCCTCCTTCTATTTTTCTTATTTCTCATTTTTTTACTAGGCCGGATAGAACGGATGGCCGGATAGTCGCCAGCCGGATAGACGGGAGTTTACTGTATTTGACATTTGAACGAAACGTATGAACGATAAAAACACACTCCTAATATGAGCAAAATTTTCAGTGAAAGAAATAGGAACTTCATGCTAAAAATCTGGTTTTTGAAGGCTGTGTAGCAATCTTATCTTACTTGATAAGTATAAAATTTAAAAAAAGGTTGTGTGCATGAAATGCAAATTGTATTTTCATATTCGTTTAAGTATAAAAAAAATAATTGAAAGCTTTTCATATTATTTTACTGTTCGTATGTTGTTTATAATTTAATTAGTTAATTTAATCGAATTTAAACAGAAATAAAAAAATTTAAGAAAATATAATTGAAGATAATAATTTAAGATCATAAATAAACTGCATTTTATTTTTCTTTAATTTCCTTTTGGCACCCAAATGTGAATTGTGATAATCGTGCGACTAACTATTTATATATTTTTTTTAGAAAATAATTTTATTGATGTGATAGATTTTTTTTTAATTCCTTTTTAAAAAACTGTTTAAAAACTGTTTCATCCAAAATTACTTTTTCTCTTTGATAATGATAAAATTAAAATTGTGCAATATATACAGGTGATGTATGAACGATAAAAACGCATTTATAAAGAAAAAAAATTAAACAGAAATAAAAGTTTTAAGAAAATACAACTGAAGATGATAATTTAAGATTATAAATAAACTGTGTTTTATTTCTTTTTAATTTCCTTTTGGCATCCAAATGTCAATTGTGATAACCGTGCCACTAACTATTTATATATATATATATATATATATATATATATATATATATATTTTTTAGAAAAAAAACTTTTATTGATGTAATAGAATTTTTTATTCCTTTAAAGAAAACTATTTAAAATGTCACTAAATTGATTGAAACTTTAGCCCCATAAAGAGCATTAATCCTAAATATTGTAAACTGTCCGAAAAATGCGAGCTTGGGTCTCAAGAGGATAAGTAGCTTTAAATCCAATTATATCATATTTACTTGACGCATAATATTCAAGATGAAATTTTTAGCTTGTTTTTCGTTGCACTGAAATTGTTCACCCATCATGTACGAAAAAAAAAATATATATCAGTGCATGAACATAGAATATATAAGATATTATATATATCTAGAATAGAATATGTATTCTATGTTCATGTATCTGTGTAACATTCTGTTGAAAACGTAAACATCCAACATTAAAAAAAGAAAGATTAAATAAGGTAGACGCCCAATAACAAAAATATTAGAAGGATGGGAAGTTTCTTCTCCATTGTCACTAAATGTGCAGCGATCGCAATCGCATTACCATTACGGGAATGTCCGATCACCATTTGGGAATGTCCGATCTTGTATGTTAATCTACGGGTTAGATCACATCATTAATCGCGGCCATGTTGGGCTTCCTACGGAGAAATTGGTATCAGCTTACACAATGAGTAATTGTTGAAAAGTCCTAATACAGGGTTACTACAATATCGCAAAATTTTGACCAACTTGACAAATTATCACCAAATTTGGCGAAATACCGCCAAATTTGGCGACAGAAATAAGTTGCCATATATGAAGCCAACTTGGCGATATCTGCCTAATTTAGCGAAATTTTCATTGAAACCCATTGATCTTTATAATCGAGCTCATCACAATTTAATTAAAACTCAGCGCATTTAAGTTTTTTTCAAAATCTGTGGGTCAGAATTTAAGGAGTAATACACGAAAATGTACGTCTGTACATCTTCATCCCGATGCTACTAATAAAATAACCGCCAGTAGACGGCGTGGTACTATGTGAGCTCCTAACTATCCAATTTTATTTTGTTTTACATAGTCGGATTCAGAAATTAAATTCTCGGGACATTTCCAGTATAGAGGCATTGGCGAAATAGAGAAAACTGCATTGGCGAAGAAGAAAATTTGGCAACATATATTCTGGCAACCTATTCTCTGTTTTATTTCATATACACACGAATTTTATTTTCAATATTTAATAAAAAGCGACCATTTAAAAGCGACCATAAATTTGAAAACAAATTTATTTGTAAATAAGAAAAAGCTATATTTCTCACACATAATAAAACGAATTTTTTTTAACCCAAATTCCGGTGCCAATCATTAATTTAAACACTTTAGCAATGGAATTGCTTTGCCCCTCAAAGGGTTATGCAGTTTTACAAATGCGACTCTAGCCTCCCTATTCTTAGTAGACAACAAACGTGTTTTCGCTGGTCTTCTGCCATGTAAACCATAGAGGTTTAGGCGTCGTTTGACTGATGAAACGTGTATTTCTATGCCGTAATTTTCTTTCAATTCATTTTTTATTATTACGGCGGACTTACGACAATCACTTGTAGATATCAGTTTTAGAATACAGTCAGCATTGCAAGTTGTTTTTTTCGGTTGGCCGCTTTGGCCATTTTCGATGTATTTCTGTTGATTAAAAACTTTATTCCATGTAATAACAAATTGCCGGGACCCGTTAAAAGAACGAGCTAATTCTGCTTGCAGTCTACCTTTCTTAAGTGCATTTACAGCGGCTTTTCTAGAATCACTTCAATATTTTTTACATTTCGGCATTTAAAAATAATCTCATTAAGTCGATATAAACACTAATCGAAGCTATAGCGCCACTGACACCTTCAACAATTAAATGCAAACTAATTGTCAAAATACTTTTGAGCTAAGGAGGAGTCATATTTATTCGGTGGCGCCGAATGTAAACAAACAAGTTGAAACTTGATACATTTGAATAACTGCAGTCAAAGTGTACTCAATTATAGGGAATATATTTTCTTTTATATTTTTATATTAAATAAAATAAGAGAGGATATAGGGTTGTCAAAATAATTTTGAGTTCTACTGTACATTTAATTAAATTACATGTAATAAACAAACAAAAAATTTCATCAAGTATGTTTCCATAGCTGTTTATATCATTTGGCAACAGATCTAGCTTTCTGATGATCGAATTCCGCCATGCTAAAAAAAAAAAAAAAAAAAAAAAAAAAAAAAAAAAAAGAAAGCCAATGCCCCTATAGTGGAAAATTACCAAATTCCCTATCATTTTGCCCTATCTGCACCATAGTTTGTACTATACGCGGGGGGGGGGGGGGGGGGCGAAAAGTTTAAATATCGAATTTTAAAATTTCTATAAAACACTAGAAGGCTAACAATTTAAGACTAAAAAAGAACTGTATGACGAAGAAAAAAAAATGAAAAAAAAGAAATTTATATATTTTTAAGACATGCTTTCGCTAACATTAACAAAAATGTAGAAAATACATATATATATATATAAATGCACTAAAATGCACAGTAGAAAATAATTTTGGGGCCAGAAAAGAAATTGTTTTATTTTCTCATGTCCAAGAAAAAAAATGAAAGCGTGGGTGCCAGCTTCACCTATATATATATATATATATATATATAGTATATATATTTCATCAATACTTAAAAATGCAAAAACACCATAACTATATCAGCAGTATTTAACTATAAAAATCACAAAATCTTTTAAAAATACAGGTAAAAAACAAAACACAGGTAAAAACTGTCTGTTCTTCATCAGTGGGAGGACAGACAGACCTAACTCCACCCCTACTGTTAAAAGCTTGCAGGTTTCTGAACACACGTCCATCCTGCACCCAATACAGAAAAAAACTATTGTGATTTTAGAAACAAAATTCAAAAGGCTAAAATAAACCCAATTTAAACAAAAAAGTAATGTAAAAAAAGCATAATTAAAATACAAAACAAAACAAAAAAAAATTAAATAAAATGGTCTTTTATAAAATTACTTTAAAATTGCAACTTAAATATAAACAAATGAAATTAACATGTATATAAGCAGAACAACGTGCACCGTACCAAACCTACAAGAAAAATTTTCAAAAACATGAAACAGAAGTACCTGGACATTGTCCTTCACCTGTCAATAATATCAAACTGTTAATTTTTCCTCCGAGTCCATTATCAAAATCTTTAAATCCATATCTGGAAACCTCCATTGATTCAAAACACCCGTGTCAACTCGTTCTTTAAACAAGACTTTAGAATTCACACTTCATATGGAATGTTCCGGAAGGATGCTACCATAATTTGCTCATCCCGCCAATCCACAATGTTACCACTCACTTTTTAAAACAATCTTTAAATAATACTTCAAAAAATTAATAGGATAAATATTATTGTAATAATGATTAACCAAAAACTTCAAAATCTGCTTATAAAAATTACTATCACTGCCACAAATTTTGTTAAAACGAATTAATTGATTAATTATAATATTTATGTAAAATTTTTAATGTAAATTAGAAAACCAATGTACTTCATGTAAAAAATTGAAAATTATTTCTTTTATCATGCAAATCCAAGGTTAATTTTTTATCAAAAATTTTAAAAGAAATATCCAAAAATTCTACATTACAATCATCACAGTTTGCCCTATTCAACTTTAAACAATTTGGATATATGTTGTCATATTCGTTAGTAAAATCAAAATTGAAAGTCAAAATATCATCAATATTTTACCCTTTCAAGAATGTGGTGCTAATGAAGAAATCAGAATTTTAAAAGTGTAGGGGTAAAAGAAAATTAAACGACAAAATTTCCGGTTGACCTAATATTTCATGTGTAAAGAGGGGGGGGGGGGGCACTTGAAAATTTATATAATGAAGATTGACACCAGCATTTAAATAAATAATATAAGATTTTTACAAAAAATAAATAAATAAATAATCTCTCTATTCTTAAAAAAAAAAAAAAAAGTAATTACCACTGTCACCGCCGACGGTTTTGAATTTTTTATGACCGGATGTCTTTCTTCGTTAATATTAAGAAAAATAATGCATGCAAAAATATGAAAATCGGTAGTATTATACAGAAATGTTTGATAAACACGCTGATACAGACAGTTTTCAAATCGAAGAATTATTCTAAGAGATATTTAATGCTAAATTTGGACAGAATCGTTCCACTAAAAAAGTTTTATAGGAGCAAAAACTATCCATGTGAATTTAATCATTTTTAGATCATTTCATACGTTTGAAGTTCTCGGTGTGCAGACTGTATTTCTTTTTTTAATTTAACTCATTTTTAAGGTTTTATTTCTATTTCAAATTCAAATTTTCAGCCTTTCTAGAGATATTTTTTCCATATTTTAGAAAGTGATATTAATTTAAAATGTTGCCAACTGTATAAACAGCGCAAATAATAATGTTTGCTTCAAATAATAAAAAATATATATATTTATACGTGTAAATAACTTAAAGATTTATTTACACGTGACTATCATAAACAGAAAAAAAGAAATTGGAATTAGAATTATATAATTATGTACAAAATGCAGGAACTTATTAAAAATTACGTCATAAAAACACTATTTACTCGAGACAAAGGAAATGTAAAATAATAAATTCATTAACATGCGTTAGAAGTCTTAAATAGGAGAAATTACGTCATATTTACGTCACATTATAGTTATTACATAAAATGAACACAAAATAATATTAGAAAACAGCTTAAGTTTAGAAATTGCGCTAGACATTTATTTGATATTTTGAGAGGATACATTTCAACTATTTTCGTTATGAAAGTGCAAATAATATTTCATTTCTAACAAAAGTATTTTCACGTGAATATTAAAAAGAGAAAAAATAGTTTGGTCAAAATTACGTCAGATTAACCCTTTGAGGGGCGGTGGGATAAAATATATCCCACCTAATTTAAACAAGAATCTCACCAGAAAATTTTAACAAAATTTTATATTTTTAACTTTTGAAGAAAATGAACGAAAAATTGCTTTTCCTTATTTATAAATAAAATCTTCCGATTAATATGGTGAGAATTCAATATTTAGAGACATTTTTGCGTGCCCCTCAAGGGGTTAAAAACGATTAATTGAAAATGACTTTTTTAAAAGTATTAGCTTATTTTGAAATGTTTAACTTATTTTACTTAATCGAAGACGAAAACAGCGATTATATCTTTGGTACTACTTAGTTATCCCGTCGACCAAAAATCTATCATTCGCCAAATTATAAGATTAAATGCCAATGAATTGATCGTAAATGTCACATTAACTTGACTTTAAGCATGTTACACGTGTCTACGTCATCAAGTTATTTTTATTTCGACGTTTTATTTGTATTTTTATTAATGTTGCACTAATTTATTTGTTCTCTCGTTATTTAAAATAAAAATTATGCCAATTTGTATAATTTGGCGAGTGGTTTGGCGATTTATATAATTTGGCGAAATTAGTCGACGGGATAATTAAGTAGTACCGCAGCGGATTTGGCCTTAAAATTCCCCAATCAAAGAGAAATGAATGGAAATCCGTTTATAGGGAGATCGCCACTGTTTTTTAAATTATAATTCAATCTTCCGAAATCTTTTTAAAGCCGATCAAATTAGCGTACTTTTAGAGTCTACGGTGTCTGAACGGGGGTTGACGAGCGTAGCTCGTAGGGGGCAGAGCCCCCTAGTAATAATAAAAAAAAGCAATTAAACAAATTACAACGACCATTTGGAAAATGATTTTTTCAAAGACTAAAATTTAAGACATAAAAAATCGCACGGTGTTGATCATACATTACGTACCCCATGGATTAAACATAAATAGTGGTATTACACGTAAAAATTGCAAAATTTCCTGAAACTTACGTATTATCCAAGCATTTCATTGGCTGTTCTTGAAAAGGCTTTTCCATCGAATGGTCTCCAAGAAATATGACGACCAATTTTAAATGAAATTTCAATCATAAACTTCTAAACATCCCACAATATGACTTTTTACACCGTCGTGTAGAAAAAAAATGTACTTTTAAATGCAATTTTTGTAAAAGCAGTATCTCAATTTGTTTCTGAGTTATTAAATTTTTTTGTAGGTTTTATTACTTTTTTGTCCTAGTGGCAACACAAGTATCCATCTTTTTTGAAAGTAAAGGGAAAATGCAGATTACTGAATAGACCAATCAGAAAACGAATAAAATGCAGATTAAACCAATAAAAAGCTCCAGATATGCTTTTGATTTCCTACCCTGACGAGGACAATAACCATTTTTCCAAATGGTTTTAAAAACATCGCATATCCTGAAGTTTTGTTGTCAAATTTTAATTTATCGTTAAACTGCATTTTTAATGTATTCATTAGATACATAGTTTTTCATAAATGTGCTTCGTTTTTAAAATGTTTTATTTTCATCTATCACTGCGAAACAATCGAGAAATACACATTATTGCTCATATGTTGTATATATCTTGATATTTCATTTTCCGTCATTTTTGACGGGCTATCTTTCTAGTATAATATATTGCACCTCTCCGCAAGGAGTTAAACAAATATTGTAATGCTAATATATTTATTTCTACAGTAGAACCGGGCCGAAGTATTGTAGAACAATTCTGTTCTTTAACAATAAATTACAGCCAAATACAGTGAAACCTCCCTGTGCGATCACCGCTATTAAGCGACCACCTCATGAACGACCATTTCTTCATGGAACGAAATTTATTCCCATAGGTTCAATACTAATTTTACCTCAATTCAGAGAACATCTCAGTTGAACTCCCTCCATGAGCGATCAATTTCATTGAAGAAAATGAAACAAATTCCTTTTTTTCCTTGTCGCTTGAAGAAGGTTTTATTAGAAAAATAATTCCGGAGAGCACATTATTCAACTTCTAAGCTAAGTTTTGATTTTGTTTTATTATTCCGGTAACTTTTAAGTTTTTAAACCCCTTTGTGCCTTTTTAGGCAATGAATTTAACTCTGTTGACAAATTAAGAATAACGGTCAATAAACTCCTCTGCCCTATTTTGTTAGGAAACTTTCAAGGAAATAGATAAATTAATGAGATCGTCATTATTAGTTTCCGTCCAAGAAAAAATTGAATTTATTTACTGAACTTCGAAAGGACTTGGAAATAAAAGTTATAAAGATAAAACCGTAAAATCACAACAAATGTCAATGTATTTATTTTTTAAACTCCGCAGTAATTAACTTATGTAATTAACTTGTCTTTTGATACTTAAATTCTCATATTTTTTGATAATGTGAAAAATAAATGTTAGTAACATTAATTGTTACCTTTTTTTATCAATTAAAATCTAGATTTAAACATGACCTCCATTAAGAGACCACCTCTTGGAGAGACCAATTTCTATTGGAACGGAACGTGGTAGCTTTAGGGAGGTTTTGCTATATATTCGAACAGTAATAATATCGTAATGTAAACTGAATGTAAATGTAAACTGAATGATAAAATGTAACTAAACGACCAAATTGTTTTTTTATACATAAACTGAAAATACAAGAGGTCTATTATCTGTCAGAAAAAGTAGTACCAGCGAGTACAAACAATACAAACACTTACGTTTGAGCTTATATGTGGACTGTTTCGAAGGTTGTAACGTACTATGATACCAAACTAAAGGTTATTTTGTGAAATAGTTTCGGAATTATACAGTTCTATAATTTTGAAGTCCTAATGTATACCTTACAACCTTTTGGTACTTTTAAAGATACTGGGAATTTGGAAAATTTCAAAATTGAAATAGCTATTTTATTAGATGATTCCAAAATTTCGTGTCCGATTCCACAGATGGCAGTATCTTGCATTTTTTTCTGCGTTTCTTTTATACATTCTTCATGGAGATATTGTGAAAGTTCCGTGAGAGATGCCGGTGGAGGATATCGATTCCGGATTGAAAACTCTAAAATAGACTACAAAGGTTCGATTATGTTGAGATCTGGGGACTGTGCGGGCCAAGGTAGATGTTCCACCTCATCCTCATGTTCATCAAACCATGATTGGACAACTCTGGCTGCATGAATAGGGGCATTATCATCCTGGAAAATTCCATCTCCTGCAGGAAACAAAATTTGCATCATGGGATGGACCTGGTCAGCTAAAACTTCTCTATACTTCTCCCCAGTGATCCTTCCTTTCAGGGTTACGATTGGACCAGCAGAAAACCATGACATGGCTGCCCATACCATGACCGATCCACCTCCATGCTTGACAGTTGGACAGAGGCAATCAGGATCATACGCTTGTGCAGGTGTTCTCCAGACATGTACCCGTCCTGTTGTGGGGAACAATGCGAAAGATGATTCGTCTGACCATATAACAGTCTTCCACTTATCAATCGACCAGGTTTTGTGGTTGTGGCACCACTCTACACGACGTTTGGCATTAGCATCTGTGACAAGTGGCTTGGGAATTGCTGTTCTGCCGTAAATGTTCTCCTTATGAAGGTATCTCCGAACTGCAATTGTTGACACTGGAGAATCCAGATGCTGATTGAGATCTGCGGTCACTTTGGCTGCAGTTGTTTTTTTTTAGACATTACAATCCGCTTCAATATCCGTCGGTCTCTTTCACTCAGCTTCTCCTTCCGTCCACTATTTTGCTTTGCTGAGCTTGTCTTTCCGCGCTGTGTGTATGCTGTCATGACTTTAGACACCGTACCTCCAGAAACGCCTATAAGCTGGGATGTTTCGGTCACCGTTGCTCCAGCTAGTCGGGCTCCTACAATTTGGCCTCTTTGAAAATCTGTGAGGTCTGATATTTTACGCTTTTGACAAAAAAATCAAAACGTAGACAACTCTTCTAGAGCTCTCTCATACTACCTAATACATGTACTTTTTATATTAAAAAAAATCTGGTAGCTAAGATTATATTTTAATTCTTACGAAGGGAATTCTTAAATGTCCCTTTCATTCACAAGCGTTTTTATTATTTTGATAACCACCTGTACATAGAAAATCCTCCAGATGCAACAAACTGAAATCAGGGACGGACTTTTGACACAATAGAACTCTTTTTGGGAGGAAATGCGGACTACGAGACGACAGTAAGTTCAAGGGCGTAAGTGTGTAACATTTCTGAGGCCATAAAAAGGCAGCTACTACATGACAACTTCAATGGTTTTAACTTTATATGACATCTGTACACATTTCCTTTAAATTATATACATAGAGTTACACGAAAAAATACTGGTATTAATTAATTATTGAAATGCTAACATATTTATTTATACAGTAGAACTTCGATGAAGTGTTGTCGGACAATTCCTTACTGGAACAATAATCTACAGCGAAATAATTCGCTTCTGGAACAGTAATAATATCGCTGAAATATCATGTGAATGATAAATTTGAGCAAAACGACCAAAAATGAATTTTTTTGGACGTAACCTGAACATACATGAGTTAACGTCTGTCGAGAAAGTAGTACCAGCGACTACGAACAGTACGAACACTTAATTTTGAGCTAAACTATGAACTCTTTGAAAAGTTTTAAAATACTAAGACAGCAAATAGAAATCTATATTGTGAAACAGTTTGGGAATTCTACAGTTGGATAGTTTTGAACTCGTAATGTATAACTACTAACCTTTCGGTATTTTACAAGATACAGCATAGCTGCCAACATCTTGCGTTTTTCTGTACCCAAAAAATTTTATAGTAAATTTTACTTTTTTAAATCGCCGTAGTCGGCCGATTAAATAAGGCAAAAATTTCTATTAAATTTTTGTGGTCCAAAAAAGCGGAAGGGTTGGCAGCTATGGATAAAGGGCTGCCACAGGCAACTATTTTAATATTCTATTCGCACCACTATTTTAATAAAATAAATTTTGTAGCATATTTCTCTTGCAGATGTTGCCAAAGTGTATGGGATTTTTTTTTATTTTAAAAAAGTGGGGCGAGAATGAATTTAAAAATAGTCGCCTGTGACAGACCTGAAGATATTTCTTTCAAAAAATGTGTACCAGAAAAATTAATTAATGAAAAGTTTCTATTTCTGAGTATTTAATTAACGATTTCTGTTAATAAATATGATTTCTAGTTTCTTATGACTTGTGCGCATTTTTAAACATAATTCAAAAACTGCTTGGCGGTAGGAGGTGAAATTTTGGACTTACATGTTTGAAGCTTCAACAAATCGATTTCTATTTAATTTTTGCAGGTTTCAGAATGCATATTATTTCCGGATATTAATTTCATAGTTTATATATATTTTTTTCTAAATTCAAGACTATGTATGTCATATAGCGGTATGAATGATAGAAGAAAACGTACAGAATAAAGACATTGAGTATAGGAATTTTCTTAGCAATTTGCACATTAATATAACTTCCCCAAAATTTGATAATAAGGTAGCAACCAGGAAAAAAATCACAAAAATTTCGACGTCAAAAGCCAAATATCTGTTAAGGAATTAATGATATATGTCATAAACAAGATATGTTTAAATTGGAAAGAAAAATAACACGTAACGGGCGGTAGTTTTAGATACACGATTCTATTTTTATATTCAATTGCACCTCGATATTTTAAGAGTAACTTTTTTAGTAAATTCCGCCTGCACATATTGTAAAAGTACAAGTGTTCTTAAAAAAAAAAAATACACCAACCGAATAAACTCGTTTCAGAAATGCCTGGGCCTGGGAATAGTACTTCGACCGTTAAGGTTTAAGATCTAACTCACGGAAAATATGTGGGAGATCAGGGTTCATACGGGTACCGTTATTTTCAAGGCCCAATATCAGAATTTTTTTATAGAAAAATAAATCTAGTTTAAACGGACGAAATTTCGCGTTATTTCAGGAGAGATTTTCCATTAGAAAATACTGATACTGAAGAATTTCTTAGTTATGAAATTCAAGCACCCGTACGAACCCTGTAGATTCTCAAAAGGTGGGATCATTAAACGTTAACTATATGTAATTTTTCAAATTTTCAAATTTAAGGTCAAATTTTTTAATAGTATAGTATTTTGTCTATAAATATAATATATAAATATTTTAATAGTATGTCTACAAAATTATACACAAACATTAAAAGACAGCAACTATTCTGGAAAATTAATGATTAAAGCATTTAATTAGCAGTTGTGTACGTTACAAATTTTGGACAATTGCAGACTTAAAGATTTTGGACGTTGCTCTTAGTATTTAAAAAAATCTTAAGACCAAGAATGTACTAAATGTGTCTGTATGCATATATATATATGTATAATTAACTTTTCGTTATCCGGTAATAATAATAATAAAATCAAATGCTTTGTTACGTACGTTACTTTCGGACATAACAAAATACAGAAAAATGCTTTATAGAAAAGTCCTTCTATCTTCAAAAAAGCAATAAACCAGCCTGCCATCTTTTAACGAAATTATCAAAAATCATCAGTTTCCTTTATGCATTCGTTGTTTTCCATTAGAACCACCTGGAAAAAAGTTAAAACTCTTTTTCTTGGTGGTACATTGGAGCAGTTAAGGTTATGAATGTCCGAAATTGGCCTCTTTAGCATAAAATAATAAAATTATAAGATATTTATACAAAGCTTTTACAATAAATTATGTCATTTTCTATCTCTGAATAGAATTAAAAACTCAGTGTAAAAAAAAATAATAATAAAGTCAATGATAATTAAAGTTATGTTTGAAAGCATTAAAGTTATGACTTGTCTCCAGTGCCCACCTTTTGAGAATCGCCCATGTGTTATGGGGACAAGGGATCTTTAAACTCATTATTTTTATTTCTTTTAAATTTCAGTTTAACCCTAGATCTACCGGGAATTTTATTCAAGTTTTAATAAAACGTTCTACACCAGAATTTTTATTTAAAACTATTTAGCTTATTTATTTACCTTATTTTTGTCTGGTTTATATACTTAGTTTATTTTAAAGAAATTTCTGGTTTGAATGAATATTTTGTATGTACCTGTCGGGTCCAATGGACCCGTCTGGTAGACGGAGGGTTAAACACTATTGCAGGGCACACTATATGCATCATGGCATATATTTTACACACAAAAAATGGGAAACAAAATGGGTGGAGAAAAATAATGAATTTTCCAGAATACTGTATGCGTCACGAAGAACTTTTCAAAATGCCCGATGCGTATACCATATCAATTAAAATCTCCTATACCTTTTATGCAAGTTTGGTTTATATATACCAAGGTTTCCACTTTGCCCTACATTATTATTTCGAAATTTCAAATTCACACAAGAAAAGTTAAAAGAAGTAGCTTTACTTTATGCAATCAAAAAATTTCCGACATTAAATAAAGCAAGAAACACTATATTTAATTTCTTGAACGAATTCGTAACTTTTAAATAAAAGTGGAGCCCAAAATGGCATCCCTGGTATATACATGTTGTCTACAGATCAGCGAAAATCACAGTCAAAATAAAGGTCAAAACCCAGTATTTTCTTATAGAGAAATTCATATTGCTTAATCACGCGAATAAATAAGGCGAATTTTTCCATAAGTAAATACTGGTATTTCCTATCTTATTTGACTATGATTTTCCCTGATCTGTAGACACCCTGATATTCTGCGCATCGAGTTTTAAAAATTTGAATATAAAGACAATGTAAGATTTGGAATGTAAAGATTTTTAAGAAGAAAAAAACATGCTGAAAATTTTCTGAAACATTCAGCATTTTCAAATCACCTTTCTGCAATTAACTACCATAATTATTTTCAATTATATTTAGCTAAAAAAACAATGCACAGTTATATGCACAATATGTAAACCAAACTTTCATAAAATATATTGTTGATTCTAATTCATATGGAATGCTCCACAGGCATTTTGAAAAGTTCTTCGTAGCGCATAAAATATTGAAGAAATTTGCTTATTTTTCTCCATTTTTTTTTAAAAATAGTTTCTTATGTGATTAATATATGCCATAATATATGCATATAGTGTGCCCTTGAATAGCACATAAAGTGGAAATTTAAAAAATAAAAAAAAGGAGTTTGAAGGTCTCTTGTCCCCATTAAAAATATCTGTAAAAAGCCAAAAAAAACAAACAATAATAGTTATTTTATAGACTAAGGTTGAGTAGTCTTTCCTTCAAAGGAAACAGAAGGTTAATGTCTTCTGATAATTTTATTTTTTAAAGACAATAACGAAAAATTAAGTTTCCAGCAAGATTTTAAAACACTTCCCAAAACATTTTGAAAGCTCTAACAATAATTCATCTTGAAAAATTACGTTATGCAAACAAATTAGAAAACGTATAGCGCAATTAGAAAATCTAATTTCTTTAATTACCGTCAATAGTCGGAAATATAGCATTGTGCAAACCCTCTATATTAGCTATAGATTTGTATATACTCTGCATCAGAGGTTCCCAAACTTTTTTTGGCCGTGCCCCACCTAAGACTCTCTAAAATCATGATGAACCCCCCCCCCCCCCCACTAGTTTTCTAAACCACTAGTTTTCTAAATTTTAGTTTAGTAAGGAAACGTTCATTAGATAAAAAATCTCTTCAGCAATTTCTGTTAACCCTTACCGGCGCGGAGAAAATCTGTTTATAAACTGATGAAATAATGGACTGACACCGCAATTTATAAACGAATTTATTAGAAAATACAAACTTACTTCTTTTCATGTACATTATGATACGAAAATTTTAGTTAAATATTCTTGGTGCCGTTTGTCAGTTTTGGAATTAACATTAGGTGCCTTTTTTTAAGGACACCGCGCCAGTACGGGTTAATAAAAGGAAAATTTACTTGACATATTTTGTGTAACCCTGTATATGATTCACAGTATTTACACCTACATAGTAATATGTAAAAAAAAATAATTAAATTAAAAATCCGCACCACGAATAAAAACTCATTTCCATCAATGTATGTTCATGTAAAGTACAGAAACATAAATATTTTGTGTGTTTCAGTTAATGAACGATATACATCGTGTTCTATATTAAGCATCTTTGAATGCACCTCCATGATATTTATAAATTTTAATACGTTTTAAATAGTGTAACCTCATTAAAATACATAGCAAACATTTTTACCCGTAGTCAGAAATATGGCAAAATAATTTTGAGCCAGGGGTGGCCAGCTGTGCCACGCTAGACGCCACTAAAGCTTTATAGTAATCATTTCCTTATCAAATTATTGAATATCTGTGATTCAAAGTGTCGGCTTTTCTCTAAAAAATTAGCGGTATCCGACATGCCACAGTTGGCCACCCTTGATGTAAACAAACTATAAATGCAAATTATATTTTATTTTCAATTTCCAACATGAAATTGTAAATCTCAATAACATATATCAATGGCATGGCAATCCGAGTATATTTTAACGAATTTGCGCTCGGATAAGCAGTCAGACAGACAAATCGAATTCATAAACACTTTTGAATAATGTTGGAAAGTGTTAGAAAGCAACATTTGCTGAAAAATAAAAAAAAAGTCTTGCTGTTTCGTTAAAAAATCTTCTTGCTGTTCGACGAAAGCAAACATTCTTTAAGGCTCTAGATAAGGTAATGTTTACTATAAAATTTTAATGGAGTCTTGTGTACCACAGTTAGCCAGCTCTGATTTTAGATGAAATTTTAAAGTTAATTACATAACATGAAACGTTAAAAAAAAAAAAAAAAAAAAAAAAAAAGTTACAAAATATTATTGGACACGAGCAATTTGGAAAATTTCATAATTTAAATAGCTATTTTCGAACTATTTTTTTGGGGGGGAAATAGGGGCTAATACAGGACAGTACCAGAGTTGTCAGTTTGACTTCAATTTGTTAACAAAAAATTCGACGTGACACCGGAACTTTTTGAAGGAGAATTGCAAAAAAAAAAAAAAAAATCAGACATTAAATATGTCTGAAAATACTTTTTGCATTTTCTGGTGTGAATACGAATTTTTTTATCGAACTTGGAGGCCAAACCGGGAATCAGGGACAGCACCGCGATAAACTAAAAAAGAAATATTTTTTACTCCCTCCGTCCCAAATTAGTTGCTACATTTGATTATTTTTGTGCTGATTATAGATGCTGATGATTTTATGCTTTTTTGAACATTTTCAGAGATTTTACGGTGCTACACAATCAATCAACAACTTTTACTTACCAAGCATTCCCACCGTCTCTCCTTAACACGTTCACGCCGGCGCGGTGGGTCACACTGAGCTGTCTCGGAGCTGCCAAGTCTCCAGCTTTTTGGACACCAGTATTTTAATACAGAAAATGCTGTTTTATTTAATTAGAACAATTGGGCAATTTAAAGGAACAACATTTTCTCTAAAATAATAGTGGTGTGTAAAAAAGCCGGAGTCTTGACAACTCTGAGACAGTCGAGTGTGACCCACCACGCAGGCGTGAACGTGTTAAATAAGTACCAAATTAGTTTAAAAAATCCAGGGTGCGCACACACTTAATCCACGCCCATTTTGTAAGGATCCTTCTACCAGTAATCGCATAAAACTACCGCCTAGCTAATGAATCGTTAATTCTGTAAGAAAAACATGATCTTTATGGCATACCCGTGGATGAGTCCTTACAAAATGGTGTTGTTCTACTAAACAGAATCGGAAGTTATTTATGACTCCACCCACTTGAAATGTAGCAACAAATTTGGAACGAAGGGAGTGTTTTATTTTTATGACTCAACTACCAGTAAAAGGCAGCTATTGCGTGATATCGTCAACTCTACAACCACCCAAGACGTGTTTCACCATATCCTTTATAATATATACGTAAAGTTCACAGAAAAATGCTGGTATTAATTAATTGTTTTAATGCTAAAGTATATTTATACAATATAACTGGCGCTCCATGGTTGTTGAACAATTACGTTCTGGAAAAGTAAATTACTGAGGGTTCTCTAACAGTAAAAATATCGTTAAAATATCAACTGAATTATAAAATGTAGCTAAACGACCAAATTGATTTTTTTCCTTGGACACACACTGAATATAAGTACTACGCGTGGCGTGACTACGAACAGTACGAAGGCTTAATTTTGAGATTATGGACCGTTTCAAAAAATTTAACGTACTAAGATACAAAACTGAAATTTAATTTGTGAAACAGTTCAGGAATTATGCAGATGATAGGTTTGAACTCCTAATGTATACCTGCCTTTCGCGATTTTTCAAGATATTTTTCAAAATAATTTATACCAGAAAAATTACTTAATAAAAAGTTACTAGTTTGTGCGTATTTATAAAATAATTCTGTTTATTAAATAAAATTTCTAGTTTCTCATGTTTTCTGTACATGTTAAGCATAACGCACAAACTACTTGGCAAATTCATCTAAAATTTTGGATTATGATGTTTGAAAGTCAAACAAATCGATTTCAGTTTAATTTTCTAGGTTTCGTAACTTATATTGTTTCCGTAAATTAATTTATATTTTACATGTTTCTCCATTATCACGATTATGTATGTCATAGACCGGCATGAATTGTGGGAAATAACTTACAGACTACAGACATTTCGAATAGGTATTTACTTGTCCAATTGCATATCAATGCATCTCTCCCAAGATTTGACAATACAGTTCCTAACAGGAAAAAAATCACCAAAATTTCGACAACAAAAGCCAAATATCTCTTTAGGTAATAATAATATATGACAAGAACAAGATGAGCTTAATATGGAAAGAAACTTAACCCTTACCGGACTTTTTATACATAATTTTATTTTTAAATTCTATTCGTACCACTATATTTTAAAGATTTATTTAAATTTATATTTTATGATCGATACAGTTTTATAATTTCACCCCGTTATATTTACAACCTTATCAAACAGCGTAATCAGCTCCGGCGACAATTTCAAAGTTCAAGAGACCCCTCCATTAAACCTCTTCTCAATAGGTTAAACAATAAAATCAAAAACAGTCTTTATAAAGAAAAACAGAAAAGTTGGAACAACTTTCTCAAAACTTTATCTTACGAGGACAACTCTCTTTGGATTCTTAAACGCAAACTGAATAAACACTACACTTCCATCCCCCCCCTCACATCTAATAATGTTACCGCTTATACTGACCAAGAAAAAGCTAACATGCTTGCTAATTCTTATGCCACCCAATTTTCTCCTAATCCTACCCTTGCAAACCAAGCTCACCTTGATCATGTTAACGAGACAGTTCGGAATTTTTTGGCTAACCCCCCTCAAGATCCTCCCCCTAAAATTCAACCTATTGTTATCCACAATATTATCAAAAAACTCAAAAAGCGTAAAACCCCAGGATACGATAAAATTACTAACTCTGCTCTTAGAAACCTTCCTCCTAATTGCATTATCTATATCACTGACCTCACTAACGCTATCTTAAAACATAACTACTTCCCCAAACCCTGGAAACTTTTTATAATCTCTCCTATTCCAAAACCTGGAACTAACCTGTCTGACCCCACTAATTACAGACCTATCTCCTTGCTACCTTCTATCAGTAAAGTGGTGGAACGTGTCATTCGTGCCCAGTTGCAGGAGTTCATTCAGCAGCACAACATTCTCATGCCCGAGCAGTTCGGCTTTCGCCCAAAACACTCAACACAACACCAGCTTCTTAGGGTTGTTGAGTTTCTCAGCGAGAAACTCAATGCAAAAATTCCCGCAGCTGCCATCTTTCTTGATGTCGCAAAGGCATTTGACAAGGTCTGGCATATGGGCCTCATTTACAAATTAATTCAGCTCGGTTTTCATCCCAGACTTATACATTTAATATACTCGTACCTTTGCGACCGCTCTTTTCAAGTCCGCATAAACAACATTCTATCTATTATTCTCCTTATCCTAGCGGGCATCCTTCAGGGGAGCGTGTTGGGCCCATTTTTATTTAACATATTCTTTAACGACATCCCACGCTCCTTGCACACTCACCTCGCTCTTTATGCGGACGACACCTGTATTTACGCTTCGGCACACCACCCGTATACTCTTTACAGGTACCTACAGACTCATGTTGATGACTTCATGGGCTGGTGCATGCTTTGGCGCGTTGTCATAAATGAAACTAAAACTACTGCAGTATATTTCTCTCGCAAAATAATTTTCCCTAACAGAATCATTATTAACAACACTGTTATCCCTTGGTCAGACCAAGCTAAGTATCTTGGGGTCATCCTGGACCGCCGCCTAACCTGGAAAAAGCACACTTTCTCCATCAGGGGTAAAGTCGCCGGAGCCTTTAACTCTATAAAACCTCTCCTTAACAGTAAAACCTTGTCTGTTCACAATAAATTAATCCTTTATAATTCATGCATCCTTCCCATCATCACCTATGCCAGTCCGGTCTGGGGCTTCACTTGTAAGACCACTATGGACAACCTTAGTCGCCTGCACAATTCCAACCTGCGTACTGTCCGTAACGCATCTCGTTACCTTCGCAACTCCACGGTCCGTAGAGACCTCAAAACTACTACATTACGTAAACGCATAAACGACTTAGCCAAAAAATTTTATGAAAAAATTTTTGACCTCCCTAATGAAATTGTAGCGGAGCTACCGGATTATGACGCTTTTGAACCCCACCATCGGAAACGGCCCAGGTTTTCCATAATTATGGACACTCAGTAACATCTGAGTTCTCCTCGCTAATTTTGCCTTCTCTTTTTTCTTTTTATTTGCTTTTCTTAATATAAAAAAAAAAAAAAAAAAAAAAAAAAAAAAAAAAATTCTCTATATAACATAGAGACCATAAAAACAGAAAAACTTAAATAAAAATAAAATGTATGGCCCTGAATTGTCCCCTTTTTTGGTTGGATGTTGTGGTCTTGCCACCCTAGCTTTTCTTGCCCTTGCTTGGTGAGTGTTTCACTGAACAGTACTAACTTTAACTTTCAAATATCCATATAGTAGTTCTACAACTACAGTTAGACTTTAATTTACTTTAAGACTCATGTAAATTCTCTTAAGATTTATTGTTAACTTACTTTCTTCTTAAGTTTTTACTTAAATTTAAATCTATTTTTATTCCTTTTTTCCTTAATTTTCTTATTTTTCTCTTGTAAACTTCTATTTTCTTATAGTAGCATTGCTACAGTTTAACTTTATCCCAATGGCTCATTAAAACATAAGACATTCTATTTCCCTAGTCTGGGTGTTAAGCTGATAACAGCTAGGAAACCCCTCAATGCTGATTACCTGTTCAGTACCTGTTCAGTTTTATAATTTATTTAATTAGTTAATTTTTTTAGTAAGTTTGTCCTATACATGCGACCAAAATAAAAGTAAAATTTCTAAAAAAGAAAAAAAAAAAAAAAAAAAAAAAAAAAAAAAAAACCTTGTGATATCCGAATAAATTTGTGTACCTGGGAAGAATGCATTGACTGCTAAGCGTTAAATATAATTCTCGTCACATATGCGTTAAATATATCTGTAAAAAGGCAAAAATAAAACTATAATAGTTTATCTCAAGACGAAAATTAAGTAGTCTATCTTTCAAAGATATCAGGAAGTCAATGCGTTTATTTTGTTTTTCTAAGACAAGAGCGGAAATCATGTTTCAAGTAAAAATATAAAACCATTTCCAACACATTTTGAAAGCTGTACGAATAATTCTGCAATTTCGTTAATAAACGGAAAATCTACTCAACATCTTTTCTGTAGACCTGTGCATGATTTAGAACATTTATACACAACTGGTAACACACAAAAAAATAATTAAATTAAAAATCATCGGCACTACAACTAAAAACGCACTTCAGTTTATGTTTATATAAAATACTGTAAGATAAATATTTTAACGTCCCTTGTCCCTGTAAATGAATTATGCAGATTCTATCCTACATTAATAGCATCTAGTAATGCACCTCTGTGCTAGATACCGATTTTAATATGTTTGAAATAGTGTAACATCGTTAAAATATATTGCAAAATATTTTTCACCGTCGACCGAAATGTAAGGAAATACGTTTTATCCCCATGTAAACGAACAATAAACGCAACATACTTCATTTTCTATATCCATCGTTGAATAGTAAACCTCAATAACATATGTCAAAGGCATGCAATCTGCAGTGGCGTAGCCAAGGGTTGGGGGTTGTCCAGGGGGTCCGGACCCCCCACCCCCCGGAAACCACACGAAGAACTAGTTTACTGAATCATGGTACAACAGTAAAAACGACTAAGACGGAATCACAAAGAGATCTATGAAAAATTCTGCTTTAAACAGGTGTTCGTCTTAGAAGGTACAATTCAAAGGTATCTCATCCGCCGGGCCTACGAACATTTCCGTTTTAGACAGGTATTTGTTATAAACACTTTCCGTTTTCACATTATTTATTAAAACTGCTAAAACGTACTCACTCTATAGTACATCTCTGAAGAGCATAAATGCATTACAGTAAAATTTGTGAAGATGACCTATCTCAAAGAAAAACAATTCAAGATTCGACGAAAACAACACTATATATTTATGCTTGCTAACGTTTGAATCCCATCTGAAATGAAACTTGTTCCAATTGTGATACCTTCTTGACAGATTTTCTGTGAACACGGAGTCCTCTAGTAAACGGAAACATTTTAATGTCCCGAGGCGGAAGGACAACTATGCAAGTATACCAGCTATTTCGTTTACACAAATTTTGTGTAACTAGATTAAACGTAAAACTTCTTTATCTTGGACTTCGATAGGACCAACTGTTGCCGACACTTATGGGAAAAGACGAGTTTACACGAACGCAATAATGGCACATTGGTTGAGTTTCGCGACCCTTATCTTTGTTTACTTTATAACGGTCAATATTATCAATTATTTTAAATCTGCTGCAAGCAATTAATAAAAGTAACTTTATTTTTGGACTGGTTATTTGATACCACATTCAAAATACTCTGGCAAGAAAAATTGTAGGAATAACCATAAAAAGGTGCTTTCTGTTAATTCTATTAAGGGAACTTCAATGAAAGGTGATTGATTGGTAACTCAATGTCAACGTTATCACGTAGTCCAATGGGATTAACCTTCGTTACAGAAAAATATGCAAATTTTTCAGCCCGTTCCTTCGGTTCACGTGTGAAAAATATTGCACGTAGGTGATTTGAAGTCTAATTTCAAGGATTGTACGTGTAGTTGGGTAACATTTTCGCTTTTAGTAGGTGGAATATGTCGCCCAGAAGACATCTGACCGATTGCGAGAAATGGCGTGTGATAGGTAGAATGGAAGAAGGACAGACACTCTCAGGGGTTTGGAAATACTTAAGGGGTCTCAGGACTCTTAAAATTGGAAAAAAATGAAAAAAAGACCATTTTCAACATTTAACATCTTAAAATGCATTTGATTTTAAGACACAATTTTAAATGGAAAAAAATATATAAGTATGTTCTTTCATTTCATGTATTTAAAAAATTATAAGATGCAGAATTATCATTTACAGGAGGCTCCAAACTGTTAGACATTTGACGAGCAAAAAATCGGCATAACAGCACGATTTCAAAATAAGTATTGCAACTAGAATGTAAATTTTTATGCCTACTTATACTTCAGATTGTAATAATTACACTGAACCTAAATAAATTTGTATTTAAAGCTTTTTAATATTTTTAATACAAAGTTGTATTTAGCTAATGCAAAATTAAGAAAATTTCAACAGTATAATCACCTAAAGAAATATTGTTTTGAACAATAAAAAGGAAATTTTACGTTCAGTTTATACAGACTAACATGAAACATACGTTTTGAAAATTTCATGAAGAAATATTCATAAGTTTTTGTGATATCGTGCGCGTTATGCCCAAAAACGTCGTTTGGAGAAAAATGGCTTCAAAGTTTCCGAAACAATTATATCAAAATGTTCAGAAAAATTAGGAGTTTAACATAAAAAAAATTAAAATTTCGAAAATTTTAAAACTTTAAGAGTCTTGAGACCCCTTAAAAATAGCTAAAAGCTTCATGTCAAGAATATGAAAACGGTTAACAGACACTGGTAATGTGCACAGAAACCCAGGTCAAGGTAAAAAACGTGCCACAATAAATTCTCAGGACCTTTATGTGGCAACGATTTCTAAAAGAAACAGGCAACTGACGTCAGTTCAGTTTGCAAGAGAGTTCGCTGCAGCAACAGGAACTCGACTAACAAGATTTACTGAGAGTAACAGATTGTATAAAAAAGGGATTCATGCAAGGAAACCCATTATTTGCATTCCATTAACTCCGGCAGCGAAATGCGCCCAGTAAAGTGGTACAGAGATCATCGTCATTGGAGTACCACGGGCTGGAGTCGAGTTCTCTTTACCGATGAATCCTGATTTTGTTTGGAGAATTATTGCAGACGTGTTATCAAATGGAGGGAAAAACACATGCAATAAAGCTGCAAACATCCGTGAAAGGTATCGATACAAAGGTCGTGTAATCATGGTATGGGTGGGCACCAGTTTGAATGGCCACACTGATACCTACACATTTTTATTAGTGCAACATTGAATACTGAAATATATAGAGATAAGGTTTTTGTCAAGTTGTTTAACCCATCCGGGACCATGGGTGCATATATGCAACTTCAAAAGGTGCTTACAGAACTTGTTTTTAATACCACTAAAAATTAAAAGTAAAATTTTCCTTATTTAATTAAGATATTTTTTCGATTGATAAACTAAATTTAATTATTTGGCAAAAAGTGGTGTCAAAGGAATAAGATTCATGTAAAAGATGCTGGTCCAGAACAGGTGAAGGGTACAAACGACAGATTTGCGATTTTATGCTTAATGGTCTAGAAGTGCTATCCCTTCACGAAACTCTGAAGTGTCTTTTCCAGAGCTTCAGAAATCCCACACAAAAAATGTCTGGATTCAACATTTCCTTTGACCCCAGTTACTAATTGTGAACGTCCAGTTTAACATTGATTCAAGAAAGTTCATGGTGGCAATAACAATTTTGTGTATGGAGAAGGTCTTTGGTGACACTTTGTCTTTAACAATAACAAATCGAATTGAAACTAATCTACGTACGAAAATCCGGAGCTTACTGATTGAAGAATCTCTAAAACTGTTTCGAAATATCCAAAATAAATTGGTTGTGAAGTACGACAACAAAAACCACCATTATTTTTTACACATCCTGATACTTCCAAAAGTGTGCTAATCCATCACAAGTAAATTTTTTACAAAAATTTAACTTCCAAAGACGACTAGATATCGGAAGCAACTATCAGATCGAATATGGTATCAAAAATGGCGAAATATAGAATCCAAAAAGAATTATGGCTGCTTTAGACAATTGTAACAAAACTATTTTTTTCAGCATGAACCAGGATTGCCAGTTTGGCCTCCATGTTCATTAAGAAAATCCAAATTCTCACCAGAAAATAAAAATAGCATTTTTTGCTTTATGACAGAAATTTTGTTATTACAAAAGGTAAAGATTCATCTTTCAAAATTTCCGGTGTGAATTTGAAATTTCGAATTAAAAGTGGAGTCCAAACTGGTAACTCTGGCATGAACTATATTTGATGAGTGTTCTTCTTACATTACTAGTTTGTCTAGTTGAAATTGCAAGATCTTTTTCTTAAAGATTAAAACATATGCGCTCAGTTTTTTACGTCATAATATTTGTAAAATCTTTTTCACTCATAAATATTAATGTAACTCCGATGTATTATTAGCTGCAGTTACAGAGATGCATCTTACTTTTTTTTTATCCATGCTTTTTCTTTTTAAAATTAAGATATTAAATAAGGATATACCTAAATTCTTAAAGTTGCTCGAAATACTGCTATTATACTGTCCATCCTGTCAAGACCCGATTGGAAGGGACTGGAAAAAAGTTCCATTTTAGACAGGCTTCCGTTTAAAGAAGTGTAATTAATTATACTTCTAAGATACACTACCGCAGTAAGATCTATTGCTCGTTTCGTCGGGAGCCTGAAGAAACTCTTCCGTTTGAGACATGATTCCGATATAGAAAGATTCCGCTTTGACAGGTTTTACTTTGTTGCACTAAAGAGCGGTGAGAATCTCTTTTCAGACAGGATTTTAGTAAATTTAATTGTATGGCAATACATATTGAGACCACGTAACGCTTCCGTTTTAGGCAGGATTCTGTTAGAGATAATTACTATTTTGACATGTTTTACTATTCATGTAATATAAATAAGTATATTTATATAAATACACAAAACTTATAAAAATGGAACCTTCCTATAACGGAATTCTGTCTTAAACGGAAATGTTCCACGGTACTATGGAAAAGAATACCTGTCAATTATACTTCCAAACACGAAAACCTAGGTAAAACGAAATTTTTCACCAATATTTGTGATTTCATCTTGACAAGTTTTATTATATATAACCTGAAGGAAAAATTTTGGATCCCCCCCCCCCCGAAACGAATTCCTGGCTACGGGGCTGGCAATCTGAGTATATTTACACGAGTTAGCGCACGGACAGACATGTAGACAGACAAATTGAACACGTAAATACTTTTGAACATTGTTGGAAAGTATTAAAAAGTAGCATTTTCTAAAAAAAAAAAAAATCTCGCTTTGTACTAGACCAAAGTAAAAAATTTATTAAAGTGTTTCGAGGTTCACAATTAATATTTTTATGTTACCACATACACTCGGGTGGCAATCTGTTCGTCGACAATCATTTCGTCGACTCCACTTCGTCCACATATCATTTTGTCGACATGTACACTTCATCGACATAGCATTCGTCGATATGTACACTTCGTCGACATATCATTTCGCCGACATGTAAACCTCGTCGACATATATTTCTGATATGTATTGCACATAAGTATTAATGTATTAATCACTAGATGGTGCTGGTTTAGTCATTTCAGTAATGAACAACCTACAAAAATAGTTAATTGTTAATATAATTTTATTTAGAATCAACACTTAATAATGGAAGTATACTAAGAATTGATGGAATAGGGTGAGAAATGCAATTTAGAATTAAAGAAAGATTTTATTTTGAGTGATTTTGAGAAAGCTACAATGAATTTAGTATCAATGCATGCAATGCTTCAGAAATTCCTGGCGCTCAGAGCAAGGGCTCTTACTGTCATCTGTGTCAGTCAGTTTATAGGCAGATTCAATCGTGTAGATTAGCATCAAAATATGTCTCTGAAGAGACTTTTAGTATTTGAATACGACAAATACCGGCTTTGGCATTTTTCAGCCCTTTAGAAATTCCTAATGCATTTGATGAACTGAAAACAGTTATGCCAGATGACGCTGAGCCTATTATTAAGTGGTTTGAAGAAAATTATATACATGGACGTGTACGTCGGATTTTCACGAATGGTGAAATACGAAGAAATCATCCCCTTTTCCCACCAGAAATATGGTCTGTATATGAAAACAATGCATTTGGATTTCCTCGAACACAAAACCAAGTAGAAGCTTGGCATAGGCGGTGGAATACTTTGGTAGGCCGTGCACATGTTGCGATTTATGCTATTATTTCGGAAATTCGCAAGGAACAAAGGGAAACTGAATCAGAAATAGAAAATATTATACGGGGTGAACCGCCACAGAAAAAACGAAATGCAGAAAAAAACAAAGAACAGAGAATCCAAAATGTCTTGGCAAATAGAACAAATCTCTCTAATTTAGATTTTTTTACGAGGAATTACACATAATATCTCATTATAAATTTATTTCTACTGCAATTTTAATGTGTTTTAATTTATATATTGTTTGTATTTGTAAATGTAATTTATGTATTGTATTTTTTTTGTAATGTATTTTAAACAATAAAAATTTGATGGGGTACTTGTTCATACACCTCCTCGTGGTGTACCCTGGAAAAAAAATTGGCAAATGTATGGGCGACGTTAATATTTTTGTTTCATAATAATTTGCAAAAAATCCATGTGTTCACAAATCAAATTATCGACGAAAGGTAAATTAAATACAATGTGTAGACGAAATGCTATTTCGACGAAGCGTACCTGTGACAAAATGATATGTCGAATAAGTGTACCTGTCGACGAAATGCTATGTCGACTAAGTATACCTGCCGACGAAATGATATGTCGACTAAGTGTACCTGTCGACGAAATGATATGTCGACTAAGTGTACCTGTCGACGAAGTGGTGTCGACGAAATGATATGTCGACGAAGTGATTATCGACGAAGTGTACCACTTCCGATACATTCGCGTATAAGTCGACCCCAAATTCGCGAAAAATTATAGACTGAATACCAGTAACTGAAAAAAGTTATCTTTCTTTTATCGAACTATAGAATTTGCGAAAATTTTCTGAGATTAAATAAGGTGAAGATAACGCGTTTAAAATACTGGCGTTCAACATGTTTTTTTGTAAAATGTAGTGATCGACTCATACGCGAGTATATAGGGTAATTAATTTTAAGTAACATAAAAAATAATTTTTGTTTTTGAAAAAACTATTTGTTGCTAAATATTATAGGACTCTGGAAATTTGGAAAATTTCAAATAGATACTTTTTTAGTTGGAAAGAGCGGCTATCAGAGAACAACAATACGCGCGGAGAAGGACGGGGTTTGAATTTTTATTACGTTTCAGCTACATTAAAAGGCCGCTATTACTTGACATCGTGAGCGATACTTTACACCTCAATAAACTTCCATATTTCCTCCGTATTATATACATAGAGTTGCGAGAAAAAATACTGGTATTAATTAGTTATTGTAATAATAATATATTTACTTATACAGTAGAACCTGGACGAAATTTCGTCGAACAATCCCGTTCTAAAGCAATACTAAATTACAGATATTCGGTTCTCGAACATTGATAATATCGTTAATAAATCAACTAAATGATAAAATGTAGCTAAACGACCAAATTGGTCTTTTTTTTCTTGGATGTAAACTGAACATACAAGAGGTATTTTTTATGCAAGAAAGTAGTATTGGCAACTAGAAAGAGTACGAACAATAAATTTTGAGCTTATATATGGATTGTTTGAAAATTTTATTGTACAAAGATAATAAACATAAGCAATTTTGTAAAACAGTTCGGGAATTATACAGATTGATAGTTTTAAACTCCTAATGTGTACCTGTCAACTTTCCGTTATTTTTCAGAATATTTTATTCAAAACAATTTGTAAAAGAAAATGTCTAGTTTCTGTGTATTTAATTAACAATTTATTTTAATAAAAATAATTTCTAGTTTTTTTACGATTTGTGTAATTTTTTAAGCATAACCCAAAAACTAATTGGCAGTATGAACTAAAATTTTGGATTCACAGGTTTGAAACTCCCACAAACGGTTCAAATTTTGCTGGTTTCACATTGCATATTATTTATGGATATTAATTTTATAGTTTATATATTTCTCAAATAATCAAGACTACTTTGTACTAACTTGTCGAAAACAAACCTATTTTAGAGATTTTAGAGATTCAATATTAATTTAATATTTTATTAAGTTAGTTTTCAGTAACATAATAAATTTTGTTTCTGAAGAAAAAACATGATACTAAATATTTTAGGATACTGAAAATTTTGAAATTTTAACTAATTACTCTAGAACTAATTGAGGTGGGAGACAGGTGCTATCATAGGTGAGTAGAAGCGAAACACAAAGGTAACATTTACGTGATATTTCAACGGCCATCAAAAGGCAGCTATTACATGATAAAGTCACGGAAATTTGTACAAAAATTATAAGACTAAGTCTCTTTCACATTATATGCATAGTGTTATCAGAAAAAAAAATACTGGTATTAATTAATTATTTTAGTACCAATATGTTAATTTATGTTGCATATCCTGGACGAAGGGTTGTCAAACAATTCCGTTCTGGATCAATAAATTACAGGTAAATATATTCGTTTCTCGAACGGTAATAATACCCAGGTAAAAATTCATGGTAATACCAGCAACAAAAATAGGCTAGTTATAGCTATGTATTGCTTTGTCTGCTATAATTCATGCTATTATATACTTTATAATGCTAGCCAGTATGAAATGCTATATAGCTACCTTACACAGCAATAGCATGACCAGCTATGTGCAAGCATTTTATGCTTATTTGCTGTTTAAGCTTTTTCCAAAGCATGGAGAGGTAGGTACCTTAACGTGCTATTATATACTTTCTTATGCTTGGCAGCATAATATGCTATGCAGCCAGCTTAGGGAGAAATAGCATGACAAGCTATGTACAAGCATTTTCTGCTTATTTGCTGTTTAAGCTTCTTCCAAAGCATGGAGAAGGAGGTACCTTAACGTGCTATTATATGCTTTCTTATGCTTGACATTATAATGTGTTATGCAGCCAGCTTAGGGAGAAACAGCATGACAAGCTATTTACAAGCATTTTATGCTTATTTGCTGTTTAAGCTTCTTCCAAAGACTGGAGAAGTAGATACCTTAACATGCTATTATATGCTTTATTATGCTTGGCAGCATAATATGCTATGCAGCCAGCTTAGGGAGAAATAGCATGACAAGCTATATACAAGCATGGGATGTGCTTATTTACTATTTAACCCCTTGAGGAGTGCTGGTATTTTTATGAAACCACTTAATTTTAATTCACAGATGACACAATGGCACCAGGATTTTAGTAAAAAAATTCAGTTCATTATATATGTGAAATATAGCTTTTTCGTATATAGAAATAAATTTGTTTTCGATTTCCGGTGTTATTCATTAATTTCAACGCTTTAGCAATGAAATTGCTTTGCCCATGAAAGGGTTAAGAGATGTAGGTAGGTACCTTAACATGCTATTATATGCATTTTTATGCTTGTCTGCATAATATGCTATGAAGCTAGCATAGGTAGAAAACAGCATGACGTACAATGTGCCAGTAAGATGTGTTAATTTGGTACACAAGCCTCTACCAGTAATGGTGAGGTAGGTACTTCAAAGAACAATTGTGTGATTGTTAATGCTTGCCAGCATCATGTCTATTATTATTTCTTAAGTTACTCGAAAACTATAAATTTGACTACGTTTTTGAAAATAGAGAAGAAAACGAAATTTTAATCATAAATTAATTTTTTAAATTCGGGAAGAGACAATAGCTCTCTTCCACCTCTGGCATTCTTATTTCCTCTTTTACTTTAAGCTAAGAGAAAAGATTAAATTTCAATTTGTTTTTTTAATATCGGAGAAAAAAATTAGTTAAATTACAAAAGGAAGCGAGGCTTAATGGATCACCTAAGCCCTCTTCCATTAACGGAATATTGAGGAGTTTGCGTTATGGAGGTTTTACTGTACATTGTAATTTTGCGAGATATAAAATATAACTTCTATTTTTTTAAATTAACTTCAATAGGGGTGAGGTTAAATTCTGTGATAGCCTTCTAAGGGACCCCCCGCATCCCGCCACCTATAAATGAATTTTTTGTCTTCTTTTTCTTAGAATTTAAATATTTTAACTTACTCGGGGAAAACAAAATGCAGTATGTCTTTAAAAAACAGAAAAAAAGAACATTTAGTTTATTAAAATTTAAAATCCGCGGGGAGGGGCTGGCCGCCTTCTGAATTCAAGACTGTCTTAAACCACCCATTTGAGGTTAGTTTTTAACACCTAAACGTCAAAAGAAACAGAACTAAAAATTAATTTCCATTGCGGATACAGAAGAGTAATTCTACCCCCCCCCCCCCAACGGTTTAAACTGATCTTCCTCTTACTGTTAAATTATTTTAACTTACCTCAAAATTATAAATTTTCTATTTCTTTAAAAATATGAGAAAAATAAAATTTTGTTTATTAAATTTCAAAAGCAGGGAGGGGTGAGAGCTGTGTCACCGCCAACTGAATTAAACACTGCCTCTTGAACTCGTTTGAGATAATTTTTTAATACATTAAAAAAAAATTAACAATTAATTTCCATGGTAGATTTAAAGGAAAAAAGCCCCCCCCCCCCTCCTCCCGCAAAATGGAAGAAAATTCATAGCTGCAATTTCTCTTAGTATTTAAATTCTTTTATGTTCCTCGAAAAGATTAAATTTACTGTGTTTATTAAAATAAAAGAAAAAATATTAGTTTGTTAAATTTCAAAATACAGCGGCGGTAGATTTTCTTTTCGGATTACTACAACGTCAATTCAACGCTGCCTTCGTCCACCCGTTTTAGATAAAATTTTAACATATCAATCCAAAAAAAAAAAAAAACTGAAAATTAATTTCCATGAATGGTTTTTGGGAAAAAATGCCCCCTTCCTTTCCCCATCCTAAAATTCTTAGCTGTTCTTTCTCTTAGTGTTTAATTATTTTAGTTCTTAGAAAAAAAAAATTCTGCGCTTTTTAAAAAGAGAATTTTGTCAGTTAAATTTCAGAATTCTAGGAGCACTGTTTCATTTAAAAAATTAAGTTCATAACAATATTATTGAAAATATGTACAACTGATTCAAGCAACATATTCAAGCAACACAAGCTGGGTTATGTATGCTGGTCAAGCAGTAAAGGGGCCCAATACACAGCATGACTTGCTGGTAATTTTGGTGGGAGCAGCAAATGTGTTATGGTAGTTTATGCTGTTTTACTTGCTGGGATACAGCATTTAATGCTTGTCTAGAAAGCAAATACCAGCATGAATTTCGACCTGGGTATCTTTGAAATGTAAACTGAGTTATAAAATGTAGCAAAACGACCAAATTGTTTTTTTTTTAATCTTGGACTTAAACTGAAAATACAAGAGGTGTTATCTGTCAAAAAATGTATTTCCAGCGACTACGAAAAGCTTCATTTTGACCTTATATATATGGACTCATTGAAACGTTTTAACGTACTAACATACCTAAAGGAAAGTTCTTTTGTCAAATAGTTTAGGAATTATATAGATGGATAGTTTTGAACTCCTAATGTATACATAGAAACTTTTCTGTATTTTTCAAAGTTATTTTTTCAAAATAATTTTAACCAGATAATTATTAAATATAAAGGTTCTAGTTTCTGTGTATTTAATTAACAATTTATTTTATTAAATAATAGTTTCTTAAGACATGTCCATATTTAAGCATAACAAAAAACCTAAGTGGCGTTATAAGCTGAAATTATGGATTCACATGTTCGAAGGTCCCACAAACTGATTTATGTTTAATTTTTGTAGGTTTCATAATTTATGTTGTTTCTGGATATTAATTTTATAGTTCATATATTTATCCCATTTGAAGACTATGTATGAATTAGACCGGCATAAATAATAAACTAGTCGTATGTACCAATCCCATAACTTTCATACAGGTAATTACTTCAAATATCGCTATCACAGTGCCGAAATTAAACTGCTTATCATGAGGATTCTAAAAAGATGAAATTTCGTACATTTGTTCTTGAGATATGACTATAGCTGAAATTATGTAAATACAGCAAAATGCAGCATAGCAGCGCCACCTATTGGGCGATTTACACCAGAACCTAATCATCATCAACTTATGTCAACGTCTAACTTAATATGAAGTTTTTGGAAAATTCGTGCATTAGTTCTTGACATAGAGTTATTGCAGAAGTCATGACAAATGCAACATAGCAGCGCCACCTGTTGAGCAATTACACCAAAACATAATCAGCAGCAATATGAATCAAGGTATATTTGAATCTGAAGTTTAAGGAAAATTCGTGCATTAGTTCTTGAGATAGAGCTAATGAGAAAACCGTGCAAATAGCAGGCACAGCAGTGCATCTATTGTGCGATTTACACCAACAGGTAATCAGCGTCATTTCATATCAAAGACTAACTGAATCAGAAGTTTGATGAAAATGTGTGCTTTTGTTCTTGATACAGAGCAACAGCAGAAATCGTGTAAATCTTGAAAAGTGCAGTATAGCAGCGCCATCTGTTGGGTGATTTAAACTGAAAAAAAAACAGCTCCAAATCATATCAAGTACTAACTGAATCTGAAATTTTATGAAAATCCGTGTATTAGTTCTTGATATAGAGCGATTACGGAAATCCTGAAAAAGGCCATATAGCAGCGCCTCCTTTTGGACGATTTACACCAAAAACTAACCAGCACCAATTTATATCAGGGAGTACCTGAATATATTTTTTTATTAAATTCCGTGCATTAGTTCTTGCGATACAGCGCCCACAAAATTTGTGTCACAGACAGACATTTTGCAAAAATATGTTTTTAGGGATCTCTGACCTCTAAAACGTCTAAATCCGTCGAAAACTGGAAATCGAAAATTTACACGAATCTAATAATTTCTTCTTGTAAAGATAGAAGAAAGTAAAAACGACTCACTGATTAAAGACATTATGTAAAGGTACTTCATTGTGAAATTGCATATCAATATAACTTCTCCGAGATTTGACAATACTCCCTTAGCAAAAAATGACATAGAATTACCATAAAAAACCCCATGAAAAACCATAAGTGAAATCTTATGGCTTTTTTCCTAAGGTAAACAATATCCTATGGAAAACCATAAAACCAATGGCATGGAAATAGTACGTATGGTAATTTTTATGGCACTGTATGGTAAATGTCTTAGGCGTTTTGGGGATGGCATTTGTATGGTAATTTTTATGGCACTGTACGGTAAACGTCTAAGGAGTTTTAGGGATGAAATGCTATGGCATTTGTATGGGGTTTCTGAATGAAATCTTATGGAATTGGGTCATAATCTATGGTGTTTTTAAAGCGAAATCTTATGGCATTTATATAGTATAATCTATGGTGTTTTAGAATAAAATCATATGGTATTGATAATTATCAAATAAAAAGTGAGAAATATAGGAGGGAGTGCGGAAGTAATTAGTTAGTACGCAATTAATGCTTTAAAATGATGTCTCATTTATGAAATTCCAAGTAAAATTAAGAGAGTTACACTCAAGAAAACGGTAAAAAACTGCCAGGAACCTTTGAAGCAAATTCTTTTATTTTTTTTTTTTTTTTTTTTTTTTTTTTTTTTTGTAAATTTCACTTTAAATATTATTCAAGGGTACATTATATGCATTATGGGATACAATTATCACCAAAAAAAATTAAAAAACAATTTTATTTAAAAAAAAAGGAATTTTTTGTATTATTTTAGATGTTATGGAGAACTTTTGAAAATGCCCCATGCACATTCAATATCAACGAAAATCCAAAATATTTTTTATACAAGTTTGGATTATACATATAAGTAAAACTGTGCATCAAATTTTATATATTTGAATAGAAAGGTCAGAAAAAAATATTTTCTGATTTTTTTTTTAAATTTTGAGCATTTTTGCACCATATTTGTACCATTAATTACCTTTAACTTTTACAATTATATTTATTTTTAAAAAACATGCACAGTTTTATGACATATATAATGACAAATAGCTATAAAAAATTTCAAAGCAATTGGAGGAAAAATTATGGTCATGGAACATTCTGAATTAATAATATCGACAAAATTTGTATACTGAGAAAAATTAATTTTAAAGCCTAATGAGGACACAAATATTAAAATATACCTTCTAACTGACTAAATTCACATATAACCACAGTTTCAATAAGTTTATTCAATAATTTCATCAAATTAATGTGTTTATACAATTTAAATTTATGTTTTGAGAAAAATAAAGAACATAAGACATCATTCGTTGACGACAAAATTCGCAGTGTTACAAAGAATTTTTCGAACTGTTCTATGTACATTTTATAGCAATTAAAATCACTAATATTTTTAATGCAAGTTTGATTTATACATATGAATGAAACTGTGCATCAAATTTTATCTATTTTAATATACAAGTTTTAAAAAAACCTTAGTGTTATGAAATTTTCAGGATTTCTGCATCATATTGCTGCAATTAGCAGCTTTTAACTTTTGAAATTATATTTAGTTTAAAAAAAAAACATGCACAGTTTTATAAAATATATAAAGACAAACAGCCATAGAAATTTTCAAAGGAATCAGAGAAAAAATTATGCACATGGAGCATTTTGAAATAATCAATACCATTGAATTTTATTAAAAAAATGAATTTTAAACCTTAGTACATGCACAAACATTAAAATACATCTTGTAATCAACTAAATTCAAATATGCCATAGCTTCAATAACTTTATTAAATAATAATTTTATCAAATAAATGTGTTTATTAATTTAAATTTATGTTTTGAGCAACATAAGAAATCGTTCATTGACGGCAACGACCACATAAACATATAAGTACATATATATATATATATATTTGTACTTATACGTTTATACATATAAGTGTTTACATATGTATACATGTTTATACATATGTTTATATTTATATGTTATACACACAGAAATACATATACAGTAAAACCACTAAATAACGAACATCTCGGGAGCGCGGAGACTGTCCGCTATTCGGAGGTGTCCGCTTTTGGGAAAACCTCAGAGATTCAAAAATTGCTAAGAAATGCTTACTGTTTTATTAATTGAGTTTTATGTCCTAAAACCTGTATTATATAATTAATCAGAAATTAAAATTATATTTTTAAGCAATAAAACTGAAATAAGATTGTGCATACCGTTATCCACTGGTTATTACATTCTTAGGAAAAAAATCTGTTACAAAAGTTTGCTTTTGCTTGCGATTACTTGTAATTTGTTTTTAAATGTGAAGTTATTTTAACTCTTCAGTAGTTTTAATCCTTCTGAATCATCTTTTATTGCAAAAAAATTGTGGAACTGCTCACTGTATTTTGCCGCTTCTTGGAAATTCTCGATATTGCAGGAAGCATCACCAGTTTCAGTATCTGTTTCATCATCACTAATAGAGTCAGCTTTTGTCGAAAATTCTGGAGGAATATAATCGCATATAGCAACTGATTCTTCTTCAGATGGTAACTCATCATCAATATTAATGAAAATTTCGGCAGTTTCTTCACTCCTGATAAATTTCATTAATTCATTTAATTCTTCATTTGCGTCGGAAATGTATGTTTCATTTTCTTTTCATATAAAACCTTATTTTGTGAAACATTGTCGTACGCTTTCCGGTTATATGTTTTTTACAGCTGAGGAGATCCAAATTATAGCATCGAGAGCATTAACTAATTTTAGGCAGTTTTCAAGTTTATTCATAGAATCTAACTTTGTAAGAATGTGGCATAATAAAAGCTTTCTGTACCAGGCTTTAAAATTGTGTACTTCGCCTTGATCAAGTGGCTGGGATACTGAAGTTATGTTTGGGGGGAAAAAACACAATTTTAACATTGTCGAATTTCAAATGTGAGAACTTGCCTGAGAACTTGTATTGTCCAAAACAAGATAACATTACTTTGTTGTTTTTTCATCCTATTTCCAAAAGAAGTTAACCATTCGATCATTGAAGGACTGGTAATACACTATTTCTTATTTGCTCTCCACATAACACCAAATTTATTAAATTGAATGATCTTTGGGAAGCACCTGGATTTCAGAGATTTTCCAGTAATAAGAGGGATTTCAAATTCTCCTAACGCATTGCAACATAATAAAATAGTGAGTCGCTCTTTTGACATATTTCCGCCGATACATTCATTCTTTTTAAAACACAAGGCCTTATTCGGAAAAAAATATGAAAAAGAGTCCAGTTTCATCGGCATTTAAAATGTTTCCCTCTTCATAACCTTCACAAATTGATTGAAGTCATTCATAAAAATCCTCCACTTCTTTAAGATCTACAGATTTTACTTTCCACAGGGATTTTCCCCAGCCGACCCCTACATTTATATGTGATCACAAAATTTGCGATACATTGCCCTGATAAATTTAGACGCTTTTTACTTTCCTTTTCCATTTTTTTTTCTCGTTAAAAAATAATTTTTCATCTTTTATGGGCAAAATTACTGCCCGCTATTTGGAATGTCCGTTATTCAGAGGTTAAACATACAAAATTTAGGTTTTGGGAGTGGGGATTGGAAAACTGTAGGTTAAATAGAGGTGTCCGCTATTCGGGAGTGTCCGTTATGGAGTTTTTACTGTATATATACACATTATATCTACACATGTATATGTGTATATATAACACTGGCACCCGGTTAACTGAAAAGTACCAAAAATTGTTGCCAAAAAGAGAAGGTAACGGTTATCAGATGTGTAAAATATTTAAAAACAGCTGTCTAGCGCTCCGCTCGGTACTTTTCCGCTATACGGACACTGGCAAAATATATGCTAACGCACCAATTATTTCAACCTTGATCGCGAAAAGGATTTTTATTGTAAACCATGCGATGTATTGCCATAGTTCGTAATATATGCCATCATATACCACATACATATATACCATACACTATAATACATATATTCCTATAGACATGCCATAGTTCGTAAAAGTCTATAATTTTCAAATGTTATATTTTTAAAAGGCTCACGACAGAGATATCATATATATTGGCACGATTTTTTTTCCGACACCAATTTAGCGAAAAACTTGTTACCATATCATCTATATCCGGGTTACCATATCAAGCAAAATAACAACACTTTGGCGTTAGTTAAATACCCGGTACATATATGACATCTGTGCCAGGCTCACTTTACTATCAACAATGTTTTTTCTTTTATTTTTCAAATGTTTCAATTCACGTGATTTTCATTTCGCGCCAACTATTATGCTTGGCGACAATGGATTCCGTATAACAGAAAAATATCCTCCGCTCTGCCAAACTAAACTACAGTCAACAGTGTTGTTAAAAAAAAAAAAAAAAACACTGAAAATCGTTTGAAATTTTGAAAAGCAGAAGAAAAAAATCTTAGCTTTCAGTTGCACAAGGGCAAAGGAAAAAACAACAAAAAAAAATTCAGTTGAATGGGAAGGAGGAGTATCTATCTGTTACAGGATAAAGCCATGAAATTCATTAATTGGTTCCAAAGAAAAATCTCAAAATTTATCAGTCGGTCTCAAAGAAAAAAAAAAAAGCCTGCCTTGTGCGACTGAAAAAATTTGTTACCAAAAAGAGCAGCAAGAGTTGTTGGATGTGCAAAATACTTAAAAAGGCTGCTGGATGGTAAGCCCTGTCAAAATAACCTACAGTCAACACTATTGTTAAAAATCACAGAAAATCGCCTGCAACTTTTCAAAGAAACTTATTTTTCAAATATAAATCAGGTGTTTTCAAAACACGTAGTCTAACATTATGCAGGTGCTCAGCAGTTTTTATGCAAGCAAAGCAAACATACTATGAACTATTATTTTTACGCAATCAATCTGATTGGTAAAGTTATATGAATTGAATATTTCCAACTGAGCGAAAAAATGCCCAGGGCGGCATTTGTTTGCAATCCAAGGATCTGGGTTCAATTCATGGCCTATATTTAATTATTCCAAAGTTTTCCATATCCTTGCAGAAAATCTCCATTTTTCGTATTAAAAGAAATCACATAATATTTAAACGTTTTCCAATAGGTAAATATATATGCATAAATCGTTTAATATTTTTCACAAAGTATTCAGTGTGTACAATGTAAAGCGTAAAATTTGATTCTTTATTTTCAATTTAGAATTTTTATTTCTAAATGGGACATTTGATTTAACCCATTCGAGGCGGGAGCCTTTTACGAAATTTTTTATCTTTTGTCACCGTTTTTTTAAAAACAGAAATTTGTGTCTTCTTGAATCGAGAAAATGCGCTGATTAAATAAGGCAAATTTTACTGGTGAGAGAAAACAAGGATTCTGAGCACTTCATGCGGCACGTATACGGGTCGCTCGTCCCCAAGGGATAAGTGAAAACAAAAGCATAGATTTTGAGTTCTTAGCCTCTCCCACTTTTTAAATTTACAATTCATTTATGGCAAAACGTAATATTTATTACAAAATACCTTGACGTAAATTTGAAATACATTATTTTAAAAGTTGATTTAAATCAAAGTTTAAAAAGAAAACCCAGGTTGATTTAAATCTTGTTTAAAATCAAGCTGATCAAGCTTGATTATAAATCAAGCTTTTTTGATCAGGACAAAAGAGTGCTATCTGGGAAAGCAACGTGCCTATTTTTTTTTTTTTTTTTTTTTTTTTTTTTTTTATAAATCCCTGCCCAACGACCTTTTTTTCCCATATTCAACACTATTACAACACGTTTCATAATGCACGTTATTCAAACCCCACTGACACATTACCGGATATCCGACCGATACTGACAGTTGATACAAGTTTTAAGCTGTCACAGGATAAAACCGCTAAATTTATAAATCGGTTGTAAAAGAAAGTCTCAAAATGTATCAGCTGGTCACAAGGAAAAAAAAAGGCCTGCCTCATGCAACTGAAAAAATTTGTTGCCAAAAAGAGCAGTAAGGGTTGTTGGATGTGCAAAACATTTAAAAAGGGCTACCGGGTGCTAAGTCCTGCCAAAATAACCTACAGTCAACAAACATTATTTTTAAAAAGCACTGAAAATCGCTAGTAATTTTTGAAAAAATAATCTTATTTTTCAGTCGAACAAGGGAGGAGGGAATTGTGATTTTTTTTTTTTCTGTCACAGGATGAAACCATGAAATTCATGAATTGGTTGCAATGAAAAATCTCAAAAATTGTCAGTCGATTACAAGAGGGGGGAAAAAAGCCTGTTCCATGCGATTGAAAAATTTTGTCAAATGTGCAAAATATTTAAAAAGGGCTGCTAGGTGATAATCCCTGCCAAAACAGTCCACAGTCAATACTATTTTTAAAAAACAATGAAAATAGCTTGAAAGTTTGAAGAAAAAAATTCTTAGCTTTTACTTGCACAAGGGAGGGGGGAAAGAGGAAAATACTTTTTTTAAAGTCAAACGGGGGATTGTGAATTTTGCCTACCTGTCACATGATGCAACCCCGAAATTCATCAATTAGTTGAGAAGAAAAATCTCAAAATTTATTAGTTGGTTGCATGAGAAGAGAGAGAGAGAGAGAGAGAGAGAGAGAGAGAGAAAGGCCTCATGCGACTGAAATAATTTGTTGCCAAAGAGAGCAGTAAGGGCTGTCAGGTGTGTAAAATATTTTAAAAGGGCATTATTTTCCTTAAACTAAACATTTTTATAAGTAAAGTCCACTCCCTCTAATTTGCGACACTATAATCCGCACTATATTTCAGATGTAAACAAACAGTTAAAATCTTTTTTTAAGCAATATAACGTACATTTTAACTATAATAAAAGTTTACTAATCTGATGAATTTATTAAAAATTTTAATAAATTTTATAAGCTTTAAAAATTTTTAATGTATTTCTGCACTTATTAGAAGGAACTGTTCTGGGTATCTTGTAAATAACTATTAGACTGCTATATTTTGAACACATTTGTTGGCTATATAAAAGGTAAAATTGTTTTTGAAGAGAGGTTAGCTTTTTTGGATTTGTTTTAGAAAAACAAACTTTTGTTACTGATCAAGAAATCCTGATTCTTAAAAGGCTTTAAGATTAAACTGCAGAGCATAAATTAAAAGCTATAAAGCAAACTATTGTCACTGTGATATTTAAAAATTAAAAATGTTTCGATTAATTTTGTATTACTATATTACTTAAATGTATTTATAATATTGAATAAAAATTTTTTATATAAAAAAAGCATTTTTTTTTTTTCATTTCTGTGTTATTTATTTACAGTGTGATTACATTCTAATATTTGGAATTTATCAACAAATATAGTAAACAAAGAAATGACCTATAATCCGTAAAACTCTATAATCTGCAAAACTCTTGGTCCCGATATGTGCGAATTAGAGGGAGTGTACTGTACTTCTAAATGAAGTTTTTATTCATTCATAACTTGAAAGTACCTTACAAAAAAAAAATTCACATCCCCCTTCCCAATGATTTGATTAAATGTAGCAGCATCACTTATCTTAATACATTATCGTCACAAATAAATAAACATGGAAAGTAGCCAAATGAAAAAAACTATATTAATTAATTTTTTCAACTACATTTCAGCAGTGGAATTACGCTTGAAATTATTGAACATTAATGATGTGAATTATCACATTGCTACAAAGCGTAAACCAACTTAGTGAAAAATGTCCAAGCCGGGAATCGAACCCGGGTCCCTGGAATAGATCTCCAGTGCTCTACCACTATTTTTAAATCGTCCTTGTGGTTTAGTGGTAGAGCACTGGAGATCTATTCCAGGGACCCGGGTTCGATTCCCGGCTTGGACATTTTTCACTAAGTTGGTTTACGCTTTGTAGCAATGTGATAATTCACATCATTATTGTTGAAAAAAACTAGTCTCTTACCATATGATTTTGTCATGAGGCTAAGTATCTCAGTCCTCTTTAAATAAACTCCCGTACAATCAACAGCATTAGCTTTCCATTTCTTTATCAATGTTTCTTCGGGAGGCATATTACTAATTTTTCGAATTTCCAAAGCAGACAGCAGCTACAAACATAAATGTAAAACATGACAAACATTATCAAAAACAAATTTTCTTTCACAATTTTTTTCTAAAACACATATTTATTAAAAAAATTAATTTTATTCAACACACAATTTAAAACTTATATTTAATTAACCTTATTTTACTTTTGCATTTTATTGAAATAAATTGTTTCATTTAAAAGTTTTAATTGCTTTTCTTAAAATAAAATTTAAACTTTAAAGCCTAGAATTGTATTGCACTAATGAAGAAATCAGTTATCTACATGACATTTATCGATTCACCAAAAGAATTTCCTTTACATAGTGTTAGCTCTAGGTCAATTTGGGCGGGCACAGTGCCTAGTGGCCCTTCTTTCACCTGTCCACTTTATATGCCCTGCAGATAGGGTTGGCAGTGTGGCTGGCGGTTTTATCCAGTTTTAACGGTCATGTCAAAAACCCTTTTTGACATAGTTTTTGACAGTGACTATTAAAAACATAAAATTGAGTACAAAACTGTTTAAAATTGTTTTTACAAGAACATCAAATTTACAATTTCTCATAAGTTTTAGTTTTAGGCACTTGAATAAACTTTTTGACAGTTTTAGACCTTAAAAATCACATATTCTGTGAAAAACTCAAAACATGGTTTTGGTTTCAACAAGTTGCTTAGAAAATAGAAAATAATTTAAAGTATTGTTGCATTAAAAATATGAATTAATCAAACTATGAAATATAGTTTAATTTTTAAAAATGAAATTACATGGTTAAAACACTTCTATAATTTAATGTATAAAATTACATATAAATAATATACATCTTTTTATTTTTATATTGTTTTAATGTTAGTTCCATTAAGTGTTTTCACACAAACAAATGATTAAGGATTAAAGCTAGACTTACAGCTACAAACTTGAAATAATATCCTCAAATAAGAAAATGTTTTTAACCCTAGAACTACCGAAAATTTTACTCAAGTTTTATAAAAATATTACACATCAGAATTCTTATTTAAAACTATTGAACTTATTTACTTAACTCATTATTGTCTGGTTTACATATTTAGTTTATTTTAAAAAAATTTCTGGTTAGAATAAATATTTCGAATGTACCCATCGGGTCCATTGGACCCGTCTGGTAGACGGAGGGTTAAAACTATTTTATAATGTATAAAAATAAAATTTAACATAAACAAATTGTTCTAAATAGTTAAACTGAAACTAAGATAATAAAATGAAGACATATATATTATGTGTAAATATTGAAATTAATAAATCATCTTAAGTTATTGATTTTAAACAGGCGTCGATGTAGGTTTTATTCTTGGGGCCCATTTTGTAATGAAAGTTGAAATCCAGTTACTCAAATTCGAACAAAGAATTTACTAACAAAAGCTTCATTAAATTCCCTTACTAATTTTTTTTCGTGACCTGGTTTTATTTACAAATTACACATTTTAAAAATTTTTATGAAAAAGAATGTTATGTAGAGAACCTATTTTATTAAAAGGAATTTTGTGAAGGGGCCCATATTATTCACTTTATTTTTGTGAAGGGTCCCAATTTATTAAAGGGATTTTTGTGAAAGGGCCCTAAATAGGCTTCAAATTTTGCCTGGATCGACCCCTGTTAAAGAACATTTAATTATATTAATTTCATGTTATAATTCATTTAAATTACTCACAGAACATTTGTAATGCAATCGGGGTAAATTTTTATGTACAAAAACATTTTTAGAATAATTAAAAATAGGCCAGGAGGCGGCATGCAACACAATCACCTCATATAGTTGGGAGGCTGAAATTTCAGAATTAGTTAGAACTCGATTTGCATATTAAAATGCAACTGGTCTGCCAAGTCATATCTTGGCAGAAAATACCTGCAAACCCAATTGTGCAGGAAAAGAATGATAAACCTACGAGTCAACCACTAAAATCAGGTTTGCAGGTGTTTTCAACCAAGATATGACTTGGCAGACCAGTTGCATTTTAACATGCTAAACGAGTTCCGTCTAATCATGGGATTCAGCTCCAACACCATGAGGTGATTACCTGTGCTGTCACCTCCCGGCCTAAAAGCTATGTAACTTATTGTCAGTCAGTAAATACTTTAGCTTTACACAAGCTTTTTTTTTTAAGCATAAATTAGATTGCTAATTTTTTTTTATAACAAACTGAACATATAATTCATAGTAATACAGATATAAATTACTTTGAAAAATGCATTTAATAGTACTTTCAATATTTTTAGCTATTTTTCTGAACATGACAATTTACAAATAATTATAATAATAAAATATATTATTTTATTACAACTTAAATACAGTATAACTAAATAAAAATATTTTATATAGCACATAAATTATTATTTAATCAGTTTTTAGCTTTATTTAATATAAAATAATATTAATGAATGCTTAAAAAATATATACATGAGGTTTTTGATGCTTTTCGACAGTTTCAGGCGGGTTTTTGACATGACAGGTCAAAACCCAATTTTTTACGTCAAAAACCCAACATTGCCTGCATCCCTATTCAAACTACATATGTGCCCTTGATCCTTACTGCTCTTTTTGATATACCTTTTCTGTTAATTTCCTTGCAAAATATGTCAATGAACTGTAAGAAAAAAATACGAATTTCGTCAATTGGCCGAGAGAATAAAAATAACGAAATCTGCTAATTGGCTGAGGAAAAGGGGGGGGGGGGGTCTGAAATTTGTTACAACAGGGGGGGGGGGAGAATTTTGCCAATCAAACACAAGGGGAAAAAAATGAAATTTTCAGATCGAATTGTTGTAAAAAAATTAAAAAAAAAAAATCAATCGCCCATTCATCGTTAAAAAAATGTGCACAATTTTCAGTTGCATTCTGCAAATTTCACCAGTAAGTCGCAGGGACAAATCCATAAAATTTTAAGTGGTCATTTGTGAAAAGAAAAGAAAAATTGCAAATTTCATTGAATGGTCACAGGAAAATATCATGAAATTCTTCGACTGTTTTCAGGAATATGTCACAAAATCCGCCAGTCATTCAAAAAAATATTATAAAATTCTACTGATAAAAGGGAACTCCAAATAAATCATCTGAAAATAAAGCTTTATGAACAGGACAAGAGTGCCATTTGGGAAAGCAATGCACCCCCTATTTTATTAAATCCCTGCCCGGCAGCCCATTTTTTCCATATTACAATTGTTTCATAATGCAATGCACTTTATTCAAACCTCACTGGCACATGATTGTATATCCATGATACAGTCAGTTGATACAGGTTTTAAGCTGTATTTCTTTCTTTTCCTTCTATTTTTTTCTTCCACACTTCAAAAGGTTTTTAAAAATATGTCAAGAAAGGTTAACGAAAAATGCAAACAGAAACGTGAATTTTGAACATTTATGTAAATGTTAGTCAAGTAATACACTTAACATTAATTTGCAACTTTAAATTCAAATTCTCAAAATTCCTAAAAATAGACCCCACCCCACCCTCTTCACCAAAGAAAAGGCTAAAATATGTTAGTAGTCATTTAACAAAAATGCTAAAGAAAACCTTGAGTAGACATTCATAATTCGAAAAGGAATTATAGTACAACCATTTACTGAGCGTAATTAAACTACCTTCAACAAAGTAAATATAATATTATAAGTAAATATTAATTGCACTCTAATTTAACTTGGTTTTATGTAATGTAACGATGAAATTTTGCAATCAATTTTGCACTATCTTGTGTTCTAGAATAACACAAACTATGTACACAAATGTGTTTCCAATGATAGTACATCATATTAATACTCTCAGAACTTAATTTTAAATTAATACATTTTTAAGGCATTTTTGCATTTGCCGGTAACAGGTGATAAACCGATAAATTGCCAATATTGTTTAGGCTTCAGGGCTCGTAAATATTATGATATATTTTAAAATATAAAAAATATCTTTTGATGATATATATTAAATTTTGTGCGAATTAGAAAATAAAACATATTGCAGATAACATGAAAACTTACTAAAACACTAATCTGAATATCATTTTTTTTCCAATTACATAACAAAATTGAAGATGATATCTAATTCAAAACAGAAAAAAACTTTTACCCCTGCTGGAATCGCAGGTTGTTTACAAATATTTTACAAACATACAGAACATTACAAATTTTAAATGTGTTCGGGCAAACAATAATTATAATCCACTTTCCAGCGTACCACGTGTAAATGTAACAATCTAGATAAGAATATTGTTATGACAAAGGCATATATACTAAATAAAATTAAGATCACAAAGTAAAAAACAGATAAATAAATACCTGAATAGGTCCACTAATTGTACAGCCAGGATGTTTTGATGGTATTTACTTCGTATTCTTTCTCGAAAACAGTTGAATTTGCAGACGCACGAGCAACGCTACGGAAATGGAGTAGAGCCCGGAGGGAGAGGTAAACATATAAATAAACATGGTGATGACTGGCGTTGCCATTTTGAAACTCTAAATGGATGATGTGTAGCGGTCTTTATCCAAATCAGATACAAGGACGCAAATTAGTGATACGGCTTTTTTACACAACTTTTTTTGTAGTTACAAAAAATCAATAAATTATCAACTTTGAAAAGGTATTGTATATTTTAAGATTTTACCCTGCACCATGCTTTGGAATACCATACAATTTATGGTACAAGTAATTACCCTATGATTTTACCATACATCATGCTGTGGAATACCATACAATTTATGGTACAATCAATTACTACATGATTTTACCATACATCATACTGTGGTATACCATACAGTTTATGGTAAAAGCAATTATCATATGATTTATCATACATCATGCTATGGAATACCATTGACTATATGGTATATTTCATTACTCTATAATTTTACCATACACATTGCTATGGAATACCATATAATATATGGTAAATGTCATTACTCTATAATTTTACCATACACTTTGCTATGGAATACTATAGAAAGAAGAATGTTTACCATATGAATACAGTATGTTTACATATAATGCCATAAAAATGTTATGATTTTCCATATAAAACCATATGTTTCCATAAAAAAATCCTATGTCATTTTTTGCTAAGGGCTGTTCCAACCATGAAAAAAATTACAGAATTTCGACATTAACACTAGAACCGCCGGAAATTTTACTCAAGTGTGATAAAAATATTTTACACCAAAATTTTCATTCAAAACAATTCATCTTTTTATTTAACTTATTTCCTTGTAGTACAAATTTAAGTTATTTTAGAAAGAAATTTCCGGCTCGAATCGACATATTTTTATTCGGTAGCGGTCAAAATGACCGCTGTGGCGGTTCTGGTGTTAAAAGCCAAATATCTCTTTAGGAATTGTTAATGTATGATAAAAACAAGATATGCTTAAATTGGAAAAAAACTCAACCCATAACGGTCTAAATACTCCTGCCAGGCACATGAACAATAAATGCATTAGAAGGACGGAAAACGGTCTTTTTTACAGGTACGAAATGGGTAAAGTTCATTAAGAATATGAAATTTTTTTATAAATAAAACATGTTTAAAATATACAAACTTAAAAAATGTTTAAGTAAATAATTTTAACAGTTTTAAATAAAAATGCTAGTGTGAAATATTTATTTTATAAAATTTGAACTTTTCCCGACTTTCTAGCGTTAACCTCTTGCTCTCTATGACGTACGTCATGCTATTTTGATCATTTGCACCGCCCCCTGAATACTAGGCCCGAGCGCTGACTCAAAAATGGCGGCTGCCGAAGTCGGATTTTTTTCAGCATGTGTACGGTACTTTAAATATTCATACCGATAATTTTTTTTCTGCTTCGTTTTTCTGAGAATAAACAAGTGAGAGAAATCTTTTATAAAATACTGGTGCTAACATTTAAGGGACCGTACATACGTTATAAAAAAAAATCTGCCTTCGGCAGCCGCCATTTTTGTGTCAGCGTTCAGGCCTAGTATTCAGGGGGCGGAGTCGTTTGAGACAATGACGTCATAATTTCTGGATATTTTTTTAATTACAAATTACGAATTATCAGCGGAAAGTTTTAACTCCTGCTTTACAAAGTGATTGATCGCCAATAAATAAAGTAAAAGGAAATTGCCAATTAAATTTTTGTGATGTGAATTCAAAATTTCTAAAAACAACAAACAAAAAAACTGCCAGTTGCCGCAACAATGATGAGTAGTGTTCATACAACCACTAACAGTGCTAGACCTCAAAAGGTTAATGTAATATCTGTTTCAGAAGAAAAAAAAAAAACTTCGACTTGGCAGTCAACCAACGAGTAAAAAACTTCAACCGTGTTAAGAAATAATTTTCTGAGCATATGCGTTAACCCCTTGAGGGGCAGAAATAATGTCTCTAAATATTGAATTGTCACCGGGATAATCGAAAACTTTTATTTTTAAATAAGAAAAAGCAAATATTCAAAGATTTATCTCCAAAATTAAAAAATAAAATTTCGTTACAATTTTCAGATGAGAATCTTGTTTAAATTAGGCGGGATGTATTTAATCCCACTGCCCCTCAAGGGGTTAAAAATATCTGTAAAAACACAAAATGGAGTAGTCTTTCCTTCAAAGTCACCAGAAGATTATTGCAATTATTCTGATTTTGAAAGACAAGAACAAAAAACTATGTTTCAAAGAAGACTATAAAACACTTCCCAAAACATTTAGAAAGTTGTAAAAATACTTCATCGTGAAAAAATTACATCTAAGCAGACAATTTGCAAAACCCATAACGCGTTTGTATACCCAATTTTCGCAATGAATACCAATAGTCAGAAACACAGCATTGTTCCACCCTGTATATATTCTATAGATATGTATACACATTACATAGTTTTTAAACTTTAGTTCTGTTAGGAAATGGACATTAGAGATAAAAATGTATTTCAGCATTTTCTTTTAAGCCTTTGCACTACGCGTCATTTTGACTGTGGGCTACCAGCAACTCCGCGTCATTACACAAAAATTTTATTCGGTCGGCACCACTTTTTAAAAAGAAGTTTCCTTCAAGTGCACAATTTCAAAAATACTTTTATTAAATAAGGCAAATTTTATTTTCTTTTATTACTGTTGCCAAAAACGAATTTTTCAAGGAAAGATAATGTCGCCGCAGCGGCGACAACGGAGTTTTTCACTTTCTGTACCATGTCGCCGCAGCGGCGAAGCGGGGTGCAAAGTGTTAATAAACTGAAAATGTATTCAACGTTTTCTATGTGGCCCTGTTATGATTTTAAAAATGTATGCATACATGGCAGTATGTAAATATAATTTAAATTAAAAATTCGAATCTAAACAAAAAACGCACTTCCGCAAGTTCATGTTCTTATAAAGTTCTGTAATATAAATGTTTTGTGTGTCCCTGTAAATGCACGATTCACAGCATATTCTATATTAAGCATCACTTTAGTTATATATATAAATTTTAATATGCTTGAAATAGTGTAACATCATTGAAATACGTTACAAATACTTTTTACCCGTAGATCGTAATATAACGGAATACGTTGTCACCTTTGGTAAACGAACAATAAATGCAACATTCTTCATTTTCTATATACATCGCGAAATAGTAAAGCACAATAACATATATCAAAGGCATGGCAATCTGGGTGTATTTACACGAGTTAGCGCACGGACAGACATGCAGACAAACAAACTGAACTCATAAACGCTTTTGAACATTGTTGGAAAGTATTAAAAAGAGCATTTGCTAAAAAAAAATGGCTTTGTACTACTTTGACCAAAGCAAAGATTTATTAAGGTTTTTCGAGGTTCATCGTAAATATTTTTAAATTAATTATCTTTAAGTAACATAATAACTAATTTTTGTTTTTGAAAAAAATATTTGTTGCTAAATATTATAAGATGCTGGAAATTCGGAAAATTTCAAATATATATTTTAGAACTTTTTTAGGTGGAAAGAGAGGCTATGAGAGAACAATAGTAGGTGCGAGGACGGACAGAGGTTACATTTTTATTATGTTTCAGCTGCATTAAAAGTCGCTATTACTTGATATCGTGAGAGATACTTTCCTTCACCTCCAAATCTCCTTCATATAACCGTAATTTTTAGCGTTATCCGCTGGAGTTCAGATAAATCAATATGCTACAAGAATTTTTTTTTTAAATAAAATGTGTCTTATCTCAGCTCAGCTTTTATTTGACATAATTTTTTAAATAAAATTTCCGGTTTGTAAAAGATCTAATCTGCGGCCGACACGCGGGAAATTACAGTATATATAGAGAGGTACGAGAAAAAGTATTGATATTAATTACTTATTGTAATGCTAATATATTTAATTATACAGTAGAATCTGGACGAAATTCAGTCGATCAATTCCCTTCTAATGCAAAAAATTACAGAGAAATATATTCGGTTCTCGAACAGTAATAACATCTTTAACAAATCAATTAAATGATAAAAAGTACCTAAACGACCAAATTGATTTTTTTAGACGTAAACTAAACATAAGGAGGTATTGTTATAAAGTAATATCGGCAACTACGATGAGTACTAACACTAAATTTTGAGCTTATATAGGGACTGTTTGAAAAGGTTTAACGCTCTGAGACAGGAATGGCTAACCTTTTTTAGTATGCGTTCCAAAAAATTCAAAATTATTACGTACCAACATTCTAACGCACCAGAAACATTTTAACGTAGATAAAATCAATAATTATTATTTATGAAATTTTTACTTAAATAATTTTACACTTATAATAAATTCGATTCTAACTTATTTATTATGCTGTATTTACTTAACCATATATCCATGTCCCATCGAATTTCGTATTAACAGTCTAGAAATGAGATTTTCTTTTATTGTATACTTCCAAATCAGATCATTTTAGTTCTTCAGATAGAAGCAGGTTCAATAGATGCATAATTATGATATTATGCAGTTTTCATAATTTTAAAACCAATTATAATAAAAACTAAAATAATTTAAAACCCTAAACCTGGATAAAATAAAACCTGATCTAAAGTACAGAGAGTGTCAGTTAGGTATATTAATATGCAAACTATCTTTTCATATTCAATTTTCAAAAATAAAACCTTTGAAATTTGATAAATAAGCAAAGGATTTATAAAACTCTGTATGTTGAAATATTTGACGAGAAAATGACGCTACAGGGCTTTTTCATTGAAATTTATAATATCTTAGATCATTGAAAAAAAAAAAAAAAAAAAAACGGAAAGTTATATACATGTTACACAAAACTATACTTTTGTAAAAAAAAAGAAACAAAACAACATAAAATGGATTGTTCTCCATAAACTGAAACTATAACTGATATTTAACTTTTTTCGCGTGCCAGAGAAGTTTACTTATGTGCTAAATTCAGCACGAGTTCCATAGGTTCGTCATCTCTCCTCTAAGATATCAAACGGAAAATTATTTTGTGAAATAAATTAGGAATTTTGTGGATAGTTTTGAACTCCTAATTTACACATACTAAGCTTTCGATGTGTTTCAAGTTATTTTTCAAAATAATTTAAAACAGAATATTTACTTAATGGCAAGTTTTAAATTTCTTTTTGAAGCTCCCAGAAATCGATAAAAATCGATTTCACAAAACATATGATTTTCGGATATTAAATCCATAGCTTATACAGCACGTATCTGAAATGCTTCAACAAACATAGGGGGATGATAGTACTCATCAAGACGAATAAAAAATAAAATGGAACACGGGGTCGCAAATGGCGTTTAACCCTTTCGAAGAAGGCGTCCTTAGAAAAGGACGCCTAATTTTAATTCCAAAACTGACAAACGACACCACGAATATTTAATTAAAATTTTCCTTTTATAATGTACGTGAAAATAAGAAAGTTCATGTTTTCTAATAACTTCGTTTTATAAATTCTGGTGTCAGTCCATTATTTCATCAGCTTATAAACAGAATTACTCCGCGACTGTAAGGTTTAAAAAGTGAAAAAAGCAAAACTAATAAAAATATCAAAATCTGGCATGCTGCTTTTCTGGAGAGCTGGCTGGTAGCACGAAGCTGGTTTTCTTTTCACTTTGTGCATATCCGGTCAGAAAGAGATAACAAAAACTTGGAAGATAGCCAAATAAATCTGTAAGCAGAAGTCCACGTATGCAAATTTGAGCGTGTCCGCCAGTCGTTAATCAGTAAATGTACTCTATGTAATAATGTCCGCGGTCAACACTTTGAACAATTGTTGTAAAATATTTGTTTTCTCTGGACATCTCGAGCTGTCTTGTACCTATTATGTGCAATAAATATATTCTGGAGTGTTTCTTTCTTGTCTCAATTTGTACATTTCCAGATGCATTTTATCGATTTTCATCCTTTAATCGTCATTTGCAACCCCATGTTCCATTGCATTTTTTGTTCGTCTTCATGAGTACTATCTTCCCTCTAAGTCTGTTGAAGCATTTCAGATACACCCTGCATGTTTGTACAATTTCGAGAATAGTCAAAGTCCGGCATGGTTAATAGAAAATGACTTACAGAAAATAGACATTATGTAAAGATATTTCGTCGTCAACTTGCATATAAATATCATTTCCTAACATTTGTCAATACTTTTCAATGCAGGAAAACGTACCAAAATTTCGACAGCAAAAGGACATCTCTTTAGTAATTAAAATAATAAAACTTTGTAAAAAATCATCATAAAATAAAAACAATACATAGGACGCGTTTCGAGTTAAAAATATTAACAGCTCGCCATCAGCTATAGTAAACACGTGTACGCAATGGGACAAGGTCAAAAATGAACTGAAAGGTAGTAGAACTAGCTAAGTTTGCGATAGTTGGCGCTGGCTGAAAGGAGCACATTGAGAAGACGAAAGTGTTGCCAAAATGATAGAAGAGAAATCGATTGAAAAAAAAAATGGAATTAAAAGAAACAAACAAAATTAAAATAAAATAAAAGAAGTAAATTAAAATATATAAAACTATAAATAATAATAATAAAGTAATATAAAAGAATAATACAAGAAAAAAACAAAATCACCTTTTTTTTTAAACAAAATAAAAAGAAAAGAAACAAGAGAAGGGGAAAAAGAATTACAAAAGTAATTTCCACGCTGGAGAGAGGAAAGGAGATGATGAGAGATCATTGACAAGATTATCATAATTTTTAGAAATAAAATATGCTTCATGAAAACCCAAGTGAGAGGCAGAGTCAGGGGAAGAAATAATTTTGGCCATGGAGAAATTGGAGCAATAACTGGGAGTCCAATAGTGAGAAGCAATCGAAGATTTACAGATTTCTTGATTTGCAATAAACCTCTGATGCTCGCCTACTCTGAATTTTAAAGCTCTCTTTGTTTGACCAATGTAACTTAAATTGCAAAAGCAAGGAATAAAATATGCCCCCCCCCCCCCTAAGGTTCCCAGTCATAAAAACAAACTTTTGTTTTGAGGGCGTTACGCATTTGTTCTGACTCTTCTGCTCCGAATAATGATATCAATTATCTCAAAGCTCTTGCCCTTGCTCGTGATTATAATTCCTCTTTGATTGATAAGATCTGTATAAATTTAATAAGCCTAAACGTCCTTTTCTGTTTGAAATAATCCTGTTAATTTTAACTCTATAGTTCTTTTTTTTATTCTCTTCTTTGTTTTAAAATATACTTAAAATAGTGAAGCTTCAACTGTAACCGCTATAGCAGGGGTTGTTTACCGCCGGTGAAAACTTCCACCAGTAAATTTATATACAAATTTTCTACTTATTTAAACGCCTTATTATTGCACAATTTCAGCCATAAATAATGGTAGAAACACATTTCCATTTTTACTGGTAGCAGTTTAGTTTGGCGGTAGTCACGCCTTGCGTTTCCGCCATACTGTGACAACAAGTAAAAAAACCGACAGTTTTAAGAGTCAAACTGACACCAGTATGAACAAATAGAAATTTTGGCCGCCTTTGTGAAAAAAAATTCTATGAATAAGACGAAATTTTCTATTCAATTTTACTGGTGGGATGTTTGCCCCGGCGCACAGTGGGGCAAGGAACCACCAAAGTTGGCAATAAATAAAATTTACTTTGAACAATAAAAGCACATCATGCATTCTTTTATATATTTTACGTAGTGAAACTTAAAACTTTTACATAAGCTATAGAGTAATTTATTAACCCTTAAATGCGCGATTTATTATTTTGTTTCGAAAAAGTTATATATCTGAAAGGTTTATTACACGGGGAAAATAATGAAAAAATTAGAGATACGTTTTTCATATAATACGTCAATCTTTTCTTCTGTTGCACATCAGCAATATTGCAAATTAGTAAATATTTTATTACGTATGTCTCCAAATACCTTATTTTATATAATTATTTATTTTATAAAACCTAACCTTTAACCCTTTAATTCCCATGATAGAACACGTTCTAGAAATTACGTAGTTCAGAAAATCTGACTTTACACCAGAAAGGTTTCAATGGTTAATTTTTCTTTATTTAAATAGGGAATGTCTGTTATCAATTAAAGGAGAGAGAGCTATTTTAATTTTCTGGTGTGAATTAGGTATATACGAATAAAACTATCTATTAAATTCAAAACACTATTGTTTACATATATGCAAAGCCACTAAAGGGTTGATTAATTTACAAAGCTTTTTCAAATATTTTCTGTACAAAAATAAGTTAAAAACAAGAAATTAAGATAGTTTCTTACAAGTTAAATATTTATAAATCATCCATAATATCGCCTTAAAAATGTAAAAAAACTGGCATAATTCTTTTTTCAGATATCATTCGAAGTGGAACTAGAGACGTAATAAATAAGACTGAATCACTGGCTTCTGAGTCACAGAAAGATTGTTTGTATGAGCTATGTCATGAAGACCCGTCAAAACCCGACTTTGATATAAGGCACAACTGCTTTAATTATTAATTTTCAAGCTATAACAGGCTCTGGTATTTGTAACAAGCGCTCTGAAATATGATCTAGAAGAGCCTGTAATGCACCTGATGCACTAATTTCTGTTACTGCGATGTTTTTAGGATAACATTCTTTTTTTGCCTCTTGCACAATTTTGTAAGCGGGAAATTTTTTCTGGGGACTTCTAATGACATTAAACTGTTCGCGAGATAATTTCGCGTCTGTTAATACAGTCAGAGCATCTTCTCCTGACAAATGCTGTTGTGATTTTACAGATTTTGTATAAGCATTTTGATATTTGATAGCTCGCTTTGGACTTGCAGTTATATATTTTAAAACGTTTGAGGCCTGAATCTGTCCTTCAGATCTTAAACTCATATATGTCGCGTACACTAAAGAAGATGTCGAACTAGAATCGCATAATCATTTTGCTCTTAATCTTTCTGATTGTTCAGAACACATTTCAAACGGAATATGAGGCCGGCCACGTTTGCTTTTCAATGCCGCTTCTGTTTGTTTTTCAAATCGAGGAAATGAAAGCGATTTGTCAAGTCACTCCTTATTAATTCTAAAAATCTTTTCCTTTACCGACTGCATTATCCTTGTCCCGACAGGCTTTTGCCCATTGGAATTTATATTGAAATTTAAAATATTTTAGCTAGGACCATACAATTAAAAAAGGGGCAAAAAGAGCAAAATTTTCCGACATATTTACCATCCTAAAACTCAAACCTAGTAGAAAAAATTATAGTTGACACTTAACCCGCTTTAACTCATAACTAAAACCTTCAATGTTTGTAGACACTGTTAATTTTTTTTAAAAAAATGACTACTATATATTCTAAGTGTCACTTTGTCTATAAAAATCATATATAAAAAAAGTAAAAGTAATTGTATTTTTGTTAGATACCTGAAGTTGAAGGTTTCATAGTCAAAAAATATTATTTTTAAATTATTACAGCGAAATTAAATAACGAATTTGGAACAAAATTATTGATTTTTTTTCTTCATTTATTATCATCGTACGATATGCAGTTTAACTTCTTACTTTAGTGACGACTAAGATAACTTTGCACATTTTTTAATACTAAGCAGATGTTTACTGATATCTGCTCTATTAAATTGACGTATGTCGGAAGTTCAAACTAGAATTTCATTTTTTCGATTTTTTGTCAGATTTGAAGGCTTCTTGCCCCACTGTGCGGCGGTAATCAGAAACTGAATATCCGATTTTTTAAAAAAGCAGCCGCCATATTGTGACAACCTCTTCAGTTACTTCACTCGCAACTGTTAGGCAGTAGTCTGTATGTCTACTCCTCTTTATTCATAACTCCTTTTGAAAAAGACGTCCCCGAAAGTGCTAAGTTTTAAATTTTGTTGGAAAGTGCTGAAAAGGAACATTTGCTGAAAAAAGAAATCTGGCTGTGTACTAATTTAACAACAACAAAAAATTAAATTTTTTGATGTTCATCATTAAATTAAAATAAATTTTTAAGTTAATTATTTTTAAGTAACACAATAAATAATTTGTGTTCAAAAAAAATATTTGTTAATTAATACTATAGGACATAGCAAATTTTGAAAATTTCAAAATTTAAATAGTTATACTAGAAACTGTTTTTGGCGTAAACATACGAGAACATACTAAGAGTGATGACGGACAGCGGACATACTTGTGTCATAGCTGCCAAACTTTACGCTTCCTTCCTACCACTAAAATTTTCTTGTAAATATTGCCTTATTTGATGGTCGAAATCCCACGATTAAACACGACGAAAATCTCTACTAAATTTTAGCGGTAGCAAAAAAGCGTAAAGTTTGGCAGCTATGTTGTGCTATGTTTCAACTGCCATTTATAAGGCAGTTATTACATGACATCATGGAAAAATTTAGATTTATAATATATTCTTCGTCATCTCTTTCATATTATATACATAGAGTAACAAGAACAAATACTGGTATTAATTAATTATTCTAACGCTAATATATTTATTTATACAGGGGTGAAGAGTTGTCGAACAATTCTGCACTGGAACAATAAATTATATCGAAATATATTCATTTTTCGAATACTAATAACATCGTGAAATACCAGCCGTATAATAAATTGTAGATAAAGGACCAAGTGTTTTCTTTTCCTTGGACATAAACTGAACATACAGAAGGCATTGTCTGTCAAAAACTTTTTTTGCCAGCGACTACAAGCAGAGCGGACACTTATTTTTGAACTTATATATGGTTTGTTTGAAAAGTTTTAACTTACCAAGGTACCAAGCGTAATTTTTTTGTGGAATAATTTACGAATTATACAGGTAGATAGTTTTGCCTAATGCATACAAATTTATACCTTCAAACCTGCTAACGTAAACCTTCAAACCTTTCGATATTTTTAAAGATATTTTTTCAAAACAATTTGAATGAGGAAAACTCATGAATTTTAAGTTTCTGTTTTGTATATATTTAATTAACCCTAGATCTACCGGGAATTTTATTCAAGTTTTAATAAAACGTTCTACACCAGAATTTTTATTTAAAACTATTTAACTTATTTATTTACCTTATTTTTGTCTGGTTTATTATATACTTAGTTTATTTTAAAGAAATTTCTGGTTTGAATGAATATTTTGTATGTACCTGTCGGGTCCAATGGACCCGTCTGGTAGACGGAGGGTTAATAATTTATTTTATGAAACAAAATTTCTAGTTTTTTTCTGATCTGTATACAATTTTAAGCATAACTTTAAAACTACTTGGCGGTATAAGCTGAAATTTTGGATTCACACGTTTGAAACTCCCGCACATCTATTTGTGTTTAATTTTTGTAGGTGTCACAATGTATGTTGTTTCCGGATATTAATTTAATAAATTATATATATTACAAAATTTATTTTTTTCGCCAAGTTTAAAAGTATTTTATATAAATTTTCCTTTTTCAGTAATATTCCGTACATTATACCGGCTTATTAAATTAAAACCCTAGTCTATTAATCTCTATAAGATCCTAATATATATAATAATATTTATCCCAAATTACGTAAATTTAAAAATGGCTAAATATTTATATTTCTTTAATAAAATCTTTTATTACTTAAATTCATATTAAAATCCGCTATTAAATCCCAGTATATCATATTCTCCTAAAATCTTGATTTAACTGCTAAAATATTATTATCCCGTATAAAACCTACTTATTTCAATTCATTCTTTTATTTAAAATATGAAGGTGTCAACTAATATTTCAATGTTTTAAAATTTACGCAGAAATAAATTCATTTTTCTTTTTGTTAAAAATCGTCTGGTGAGAGAGAGAATAGCTATTTTTAGCGCAGTCTCGACAACAGAGATTAAAATTTATTTACATCTACGCGTCTGGGGGATAGGCTATGGAATATTCTCGGACAATCCTTGAGAGAGGTAGTATAAATACAATCAGCTAGCCGGATACAGGGGCACTTCAAAATCAACCTACATTGGTCATTGGAAAAGACTCTTCGGAGAGATTTGCTGCATTTTTGTTGAGATGTTGTTGGAGTGTTTAAGAACTATATGAGAGATTTAGTGAGTTCATGAAGGTAATAAGTGTCTGTCGTATGTAGTCTGTAGTAGTATGTAGTCTGTTAGTATATGAAGCGAAAAGGATAGCTTTTAAGCTAATTTTGATGTGAGCGACCTTTGTACTTTTTATCATCGGAGGAGTGGAGCATTTCTCCCCTAAAGTCAAATTCTGATAATGTCAATAAAGTGGATTGCTTTCAATAGACTGCATTTTTATGATCTTCGAGTCTTTTATTCTCAACAACTCTATCGGCCAGAACACCTGCGTTTTATATGACTGGAAACTCCCATAATTTCGACAATGTCTACTGATTGCCGTCAAATCGTCACATATATTTATCCAATTTCAAGACTATGTATGTCATAAACCGGCATGAATGATAGAAAAAAACTTAAACAATACAGGCATTATGTATAGTTATTTCTTTGTCAAATTACATGTCAATTCAACGTCTCCAAGATTTACCAATACTGTTCCAGCCTGGAAAGTTTTACCAAAATTTCGACATCAAAAGCCAAATTCCCATTTAGGAATTAATAATATATGACAAAAACAGTATATGCTTATATTGAGAAGAAACTTGAGAAATAAATCTCGTAACATAAGCTGTAAATATATCTGCAACAAGAACGGAAGCCTCCAGCATAGATTACGAAATACTTTCCTACAATTTCAAAATACTGTAACAAAATTTTACAATTTATGAGGGCAAAAAAAGTCTAATTAACACTAGAACGCCCTGAAATTCTACTCAAGTTTCATAAAAATATATAACACCAGAATTTTTATTTAAAATTATTTGACTGATTTATTTAACGTAAATATGAATTGTTGAAATTTAACTTATTTTATGAAATAATTTATGGTCTCAGACATTTGACTGGTTGACATTTATTCACATGGTCGGAGTCGGATCGACTCCTTCCGGGCGGTCTAGTATTATACAAGCTTCAAATAGGTGAGGAGGTCTACCCAAAGACTAAAGCTCTACTAGCCCCACCCATGTCTAAATAAACAATTTAGAAAATGCATAAGGCTACCCAGCAAACGCGTACATTTCAGCACAAGATCGGATCTCAGCCGTCAGTGCCAGTTAAGTGTCGGCATCTGTGCAGCGGTTTCGGTGAATTGTCGGCAACATGGCAGCAACTGAAACTTAAGAATCTGCTTTTTCTACTGCCGGTTACCGTAATAGGTCCCCTTATGGTTATACGTAGGCAAGCGATTACACCGGTAAGTGAAGCACGACCAATATGTGATTTATGATAGTGGCTTGATTAGATTTGCAAACATCGGTCCGAATTCGGAATTTTTAGTCTTAGCCGACATTTTTTTTCTGTTTTCTTATTTTTGTTTGAGTTTGAGGTTTGATAAGAGATGCATATTTCATGTATTTCATATAAAATTCCAACAGTGATAAACAAAAAAAAAATGTCAAAAATAGCCTATATTTATTTATTTTAAAAAATTGTCATTGAATTCATTTTAAAAAGGACTTACAATTTTTTGAATCATCAAAATAAATTTATTAATCGCTCATTAAAATTGTTATCATTATAAGATTAATCGTAGAAAGAAAAAACAACTTCATAAGTTAATTGAAATTATTTTCTAATTATATATTCATTTTAAAAGCAATAGCTGTTTTATTTACAAATAAAATTATTAAAAAGTGTTTAAAATTCTTTTACAAGCTCTAACAATATAAAAAAAACTACCTATTATTTTGGTATTAAAATTTAAAAGAAAGATTCAGAAATCTCCCACTTCTAAAAAATTATTTACCAAAAAAAAAAAAAAAAAAGACAAGGCAATATTTCTATTTTATTTTAAGATTAAAAAATGTTTATAAGTAAACGAATTAATATTGCTACATAATCATTAAAAATGTATTCTACATTAAATCATCAAATGAGACATCAAATGAATTCTTATTCTAATTAAAAGTGATTAATTAACAACTTTTTCTTAATTAAAATTTGTTTTTCTATATACAAATATATACTTCTTGAATTAACGCATTTAATTTCTTTTTAATTCCTAAAGAGAAAATTGTATAAACAGAAAAACCTCTCTAATATTCAGTTATTTTATTTAATACTTAAGCATTCTTAAATTTATAAGAAAGATACAGAAATATCCCCCATTTAAAAAATTATCTACCAAAAGAAAAAAAAATATGTAAATTAATATTTATATTTTATTTTTTAATTAAAAATATTGATAAGTAACAAATTAATATTGCAACATAATCATTAATAATATGTTCTGCTTTAAATCATCAAACGACATAAATTAAATTCTTATTCTAATTAAAAGTTATTAATTACCAAATTATTATTTATAAAAAATATAAAAGTATATTAAAGACGTGAATTATCACATTGCTAACAAGGCGTAAACCAACTTAGTGAAAAATGTCCAAGCCGGGAATCGAACACGAGCCCTTGGAATAGATCTCCAGTGCTCTACCACTAAGCCAAAAGGACGATGCCCTGCTTGGCACCTCTCACTTATATAAGTCGGTAAGGCTGCAACCGCAGCACCAGATGGAAAAGTCTTCATGAGCACACAATCATGCGGCGTAACATGAGACGCAAATGAACCCAGCATCGGTGAATATACAATTTTAATTAATTTTTCAACAACTTTTCAGCAGTGAAATTACGCTTGAAATTATTGAATATTAAAGACATGAATTATCACATTGCTAACAAGCCGTAAACCAACTAAGTTTGTTTACATAAAATGTAAATTAATATAAAATATGTAATTTAAATATTATTTACGTACGTTATTATTTATATTAAATATTATTATTATTATAAAAATATGTAATTTAAATAACTTAAAATAACAAAATATGTAAATTAATATTTTTATTTTATTTTTTAATTAAAAATATTGATTAGCAATGTGATAATTCACGTCTTTAATATTCAATAATTTCAAGCGTAATTTCACTGCTTAAAAGTAGTTGAAAAATTAATTAAAATTGTATATTCACCGATGCTGGGTTCATTTGCGTCTCATGTTACGCCGCAAGATTGTGCTCATGAAGACTTTTCCATCTGGTGCTGCGGTTGCAGCCTTACCGACTTATATAAGTGAGAGATGCCAAGCTGGGCATTGTTCTTGTGGCTTAATGGTAGAGGACTGAAGATCCATTCCAGGGGCCTCGGTTCGATTCCCGTCTTGGACATTTTTCACTAAGTTGGTTTACGCCTTGTTAGCAATGTGATAATTCACGTCTTCAATAATTTCAAGCGTAATTTCACTGCTGAAAAGTAGTTGAAAAATTAATATAAAACTATTTTGGAAAGTTTTAAAAGACAAAAAAAAAAAAAAACTATAATAGTTAATTTTTATGCTAAAATTTAGTAGTCTTTCCTTCAAAGACATCAGAAGGTTAATGCGGTTCTTTTGTTTTTGAAAGACAAGAACAAAAAAAATTATGTTTCAAACAAGAGTATAAAACATTTTCTAACACATTTTGCAAGCTGTACAAATACTTCATCCTGAAAAACTACCTCTATGTAAACCGTATAGAAATTTAGAAAACCGAGAGCATTTTAACAATATCATAGAAACTCGACAGAGTTTCTCGCCAAGCAAAAGAAACAACAGTGCAATGAAGTGTAAATAAATAAAAAGAATTTCCGCCAAACGATTTTGCAAAATTTTGTTTGGTACTTTGTCTAGTTTATATTTTGGGGACTGACCAAACTGGGATGTTAACACCTCTATATCTCGCTTTCTATTTATGATATAAACAAAATTCTTAAGAAAATCTTGGACTTGCGCAGTCAAAATTTAATAATTAAAAACTCTTATGATACTCATCAGCGTACATATAAATAAAAACTATATTAAAAACACGTTACAAATTAATCCCAACGTTTCATGCTCTTTCTAATGAGCCACCATCAGGGGAGAGAGTTCTTGACCTCCACGAAGCAAAATTCCAAACAGCACAGTCACTTTCAAGACATAAAAACTGAAAACATTTCGGTAACTGAAGATTAAACATCCAAAATCATTACTGCATCGGATATGGCGCCATCTGTTGAAAGGCTAAAATACTATTATCAGAAACTAGGGAAATCCGAAATAAACATTACGAATGTACTTCTTTTAAAATATTCAACCAAGCATTAGAAATCTGAAATGAAATATTGTCATTGCATACTCCATTTTTTCTCAGTCTAATTTCTATGGATTCACGTATAAGGGCTTTAAGTGGGTTGGAATATTTAGAGATCATTTTTACATTGTCAAAGTGAACTGCCTTGACACTGCATTTAAATGCTATTCTAGATAAAGCTGCAGATTGTCTATTGAATTTTAAATATCTTTTATGTTCTTTAATTCTTTCAAACAGACATCGTTTTGTCATTCCAAGATATGAAGTTAATAGACCAGTATTGAGTTGAATCGGGATTTCGTAAACACCAGGACGGAATAAAATTAGGATCATGCTTTCTGGTAATAGCTGTAAACAGATTTTTTGAGGGGGAGGCAACAAGAAGAATTCTGAATCTATTAAAAATCCTCCTTAATCTTTCAAACATTGCTGGAATATAAGAAATTTTTCTATAAATAGAACGAGTTAACTGAGTGCTTTGAGGATAACTATTGAACTTCTCGATTAATTTATGGATAACCTGTGGGTTATATCCATAATCCATTCCAATCTTGACAATATGGTTCAGTTCATCTTCCAAAAATTCATCCGAATTTTTGGATGAAAAAATAAAGATTTTTTAATTAACAAAATTCTCGTTTTTATGGAATGGGGCTTGCCATATGACTAAGAAAACGAAAGTAAAGTGAAATCTGGCGAATAGGTTTTTAGTAAATGCGATTTTAAAAGAGCTGTATTTTGCACTTTTGAAATTTTTTCTCAGACCAAAATCTGTTAACAGGCCTACAGCAATGTGTAGTTATGTGATTTTTATGCGGTTTACGGCATTTGAATTGTTTTTATGTGTAGTTTAAACCCTTGAAAGTTTCTTGTAACAATATTAATTAGTTTTTGGTTTATACCAGTTTAAAATAATATATTCCTATACTTAACATAGCGCAAAAAATAAATAAATTAAAATTAAAATTAAGCAAACAAATAAATAAATAAATAAAATAACCTAACTCTTGTCGAAATGGTCGTACACACGAGATTTTGAAATACGTTACTACAGTCTAGCCAAGACAACTTCACATTGTATAACAGAATTCTGGCATTTACGGATCATTTACAGGGGCACTCAAAAGATCTTTAATAGGGCTAAATAGTTGTGTAATTATCCGATTTTTAATCAATTTGCTGCATTTCAATTGTTTTTATGAGTAGTTCAAATCTTTAAAGTTTCATGTAAAAATATTAATTAGTTTTTGATTTATATGTGATTGAAGTAATTGACTCCTATATTTAACACAGAGCAAAAATATATTAAACTAGCAAAACCCGCGGCGATGCTCGCGTATGAGTTAAAATATGCCAAGTTATATTTGTATGTCTAATTTTTATTAGAAGAAATTACACTTTTATGAATAATTAAAAAATTACTAATTAAGCAACTTTTTGACCAAACTTCATTATTACACTGCATTAGCCGAAATGAGACTTAATAAGAAGAAATAAAAGTATTTCTAAATAAATGATAATTTAGAAAGTATTTTGATTTTTTTTGTGCTAATTTCATACGCTCATTTCAGTATTCATTTGAAGTTATGAATTTTTTAGAAACGGTTCTTTGTACACATTTACATCTTAATATTAACAACCATGTCAAATTCCAAGCTTCTTGTTTAACGGTCTACCACCTCTCTGGTGGTAGCTCTATGGCTTCAACATAAAATGCCCATGTTGAAGCAGAGACTGTCACCATTAATTTTGAAATCGGTTTGGTTTTTCCTAACATTCCACAGGAAACGTAATTTAGAAAGTTTTCAAATACTTCCCGCCTTATTTAACCGCTTGCTTGCTTGATAGGTTTTTAGCTTTTTTTAACATGTTGCTTCCAACGATTAATATTGTGGCACCACATTTTCTGACAAACTTTTTTGCATTAAATAATTGTTGAAATTTTGAATTTAGACAAGGTTAAAGTTTCAGTGCAAAAATAGTGGTGTCTAGTTGCAACAATTAAAACTGGATACCATATCTGACATGGGCATTAGGGTGGAATTAAAAAACGAAGTTTTGAATTTTTTTATTCTAATAGTGATTTTTTGTTTTTCCTTTTTAACTCCATAAAAAGAAAATTTCTTTCTTTTAATTTTAAAATGATATTTTTCGGTTCCTCAAAGCGTCTCATTTTCCCTGAAAGGCGAGTAAAACCCAATAATTCCATTAAAAATATTTTAAGTTTAATATTTTATAAAATTAAAATAATAAACTTTTAAGGTCCTGTAATAAAGAGAATAATTTTTTTTTTAATCTCATGGAAAAGATGGCCCCAATTTATTTAACCTTGGTAGAAGCCAGCGTAGTGGGCTTTGGCTGTCATTGTATCTTTTTTACTTGACTACGAGTTAGTTCGAGTTAGCGAATAGCGGCGTTTGTGTGTTAGCAGTTTCGCCGATTATTTTTTAATAAACAGTTAGTGACAAATATGACAATATCTTCTAAAATTCCTAAAACTGGAAATTTTTTTAAGTGTTTTGTGTCTCGAGAACCAAATTAATTAACATTAGACTATCGTCTTTTGCCAACATATGAAGATGTCATGAAATATTACTTATGGGTTCAATTTAACTTAAAATCTGACATCTGGAATCTGAAACACACTATTTCTGAAATATCTAAGGCTATTGCTAATGCAATTAGAAGTGTATGACTGATAGCTTCAATTACAACGGATTCTGATACACGAATCATAAAAATGGTTAGAGACTATCATGAGAAATGTCAAAATTTGAAGAGAAATATTAATAGTAGAAAGAATAATCCCACATCCAATATAAAATTGCAAAATTTTAGGTAATAGTCCAAAGAAATTTTCTTTGTGTAAATACACTAAATATTGTCTCGAATCAGAACAAGAACGCAAATTTCTCAAAGGTCAAAGAGAGAAAAAGATTATGGCAATGGGATCAATAGATATAAAAACTATATAGAAAAGGATGTACAGTGTAGTAAGACTGTAAAATGAAGCATCAAGGAAAGAAAATGTTATTTGAAAACAAAAAAGTGATGTTTTGATGGGCGACTAGCTGTCTAAAGAAGATAGTTCTGAAGGTAATAGTTAAATCGGTAGTTCTGCGGACCCTGAATTTGGCAATCAACCAGCTGAAAGAACCGGAATATTAGGCAAAACTGCAAGTATATTGCAGATGACACATTAGAAGATGTGAGTATTTCTGATAATAATAAAGAAAAGGTAATTGACAACATTACTTTAAGGAGACAAAGAGAAAAGAAAAGGGAAAATTCAAAATCAGTTAATTTTACAAGATTTGTATTTTGGTAGTAGAGAGGATAACACTATGAGATACACTATGAGGATAACTGAAGCAAAGGGGGGGGGGATGTACCAAAAAATCATTACCGATTACGTGGTCTTAGTTTAAAAACTAGGATTAAAATATATTGGTCATATTTCATTCATATCTTCTTCAGCTATTAATTATTAATATAGCCAATGGAATTTTGGTGTCTTTTCAAAATAATAATATGACATTTCAAGTTTGAAACTTATTGGATGCGACGGAATGGCCAACAGCAAACAAAACGTTGCGTAATTATTTTTGTGTCCTGTAAAACTCCTTCTGAAAAGTAAAGTGTGTCACTGAATATGTTATTAAAATTTATAGTCATATGTGGACTGTAAATGTAAAGTTTGTCACTGAATATGTTATAAAAATTTATAGTCATATGTGGTTCAACATCAAGTTAAAAACTTCTTGGAAGTATGGATTGTTGATTTGTGGGAAATGATTAAATGTCCCAAGTACACCGAAAAACTGTATAAAGACATCATCGATTCATTCACATAAATGTATATTTTGACAATAATGAAAGTATACTTTTGGCAATGTTAACCAATTCCCTTAAACGTATGAGAGACTTTGGATATAGAAGGACAATAACACCTAGTCTCCAGTCTAATGAGTATGTCAGGAGTTTTGAAGTTAACTTTGAGGTCTTAACTTTAATGCTTCCAAACGCTTAATTGGAATCCGTGTAAGCTAACAGAATCTCCTGTCATGTCGGACTTATCAGGTGAAGAACTTAAAAAAATTGTACAAACAGGGGAAACACCTCATTCATAGGTTTTCCCTGTTATACGCAAACATTGGAAAGGTGTGTCAAAATTGTCACGGAAGCTGCGTCAACCGTCTATGGATATGAAGCAAGAGATTGATTTATCTTGGGAAAGTTGAAATCGCTCAATGCAATGCCAAAATTCGCTACAATGAAGGGTTATAAGGCAGAAAGTTGAATAGCTAATAAAAAAAGGGAAGGGAGGAGGGTGGAAGCCGATAAATAGCCACAACTTCGTTGTGACTTCTGTGTAGTATTTGCTTAATATATGCTTATATGAGCTAACAGCTGTGTTGTTCAATTTAAGTTACTTTACACTGAAATTCTAAAACTTTACGGTCCTGGAGGAACCAGAAAACAAATTAATTTTAAAAAGCCTTTTCAGGCGATATTTAAGGCATCCACAAAGGAAAAATGTTTCACTATTACGCATTAAAATATACAAGTTTTTTTTCTTTTTTTTCCTCCTATACTTAAGTTCCACCCTAATGGGCATGTCATGAGAGTGGTCAGAAACATACTATTAGAACTCACGAAGCTTGGTATTCTGAAAATATTTTAACAAAAAATCTGCAGATATTATATATGTTTGTATGTATATATATTACATAATATTTATATTAAATTCATTCTGGTGGGGAAAACAAGCGTCATTTAACGACATTTAAATTTTTAATACAAATATTTACATATAGTATTTTTCTCCTTATTTATGCCAAGAATTCTACAATTAGATGGCAAAAAGTACGAGTAAAATATCGTAATACTAAAAATAATACTAAAATGTTCCCTAAATAAAACTTATGTACAACACCCGTTCTCAAGTGGTTAAATATACAAGACATTCGCATGAAAAAATTTCAAGATACTTGTAACTTACTTGATTGGAAATAATCCGCTTTACTGTTTAATAATCCAATTTTTGAGGAACATTGATATAAAAGAGCTAATTAATATTAGCTTCTTTTAAATTCTGCGCATAATTTGCGATTGAAAATAGAATTGCGTTTTCCATTTTTCGATAAAAGTAAATATTTTCAGTCAATACTACCAAAATTAGCTTTTGGAATTGAATTTCAGTATGCGACAACACTATAATGGTCATTATGAGAAAACAGTCACTTATACCTAAAGATATAATAAACTTTTCAAAAAATTAAAAACACTATTCGATTAGAAATTACTTCAATAGTCATGCCTGTGTGTTTCATTCTTTATCGTTTGAAAATGTGCCCGTAAATGTATCAGAAAATTGAGTTTTTTTAACAAAAACAAGTCGGAAATTGTACGTCAAGCGTCTCAAATGAGGTGCGTTCTTACTATAATTAGTTTTATAAATATTCTGATCTTGGTACAATAGCTGTTACACTATTATACAAAAATGCATCAACACAAAATTACCTAGAATCAAAATTACCTATCCATGATACCTACAAAATTACCTAGAATCAAAATTACCTAGGCTCAAAATTACATATCCATGATACCTACAAAATTATCTGCCTATGATAGGTAACCTAGAATCCTTACCTATCATGGGATATCATTAAATTATTAAGTAGGATATGATTTAATACAATTAAGAAAACTGTTATTAATATATTTTTATGTTTTGATTCGATTTTCCTAAAATTTGGAATGACTCGACAAAATTCTGCAAAGATTATACATATTAAATTTCAAACCATTTGGTTGGTCAGTTTTTGCGCTGTTATATGCGGCCAGACGGACAGTCCAGACTACGATTGTAGGTGCTGCGTATTTATATAATTACGAACGTACATAAAAAGTCCTACATTTCAGAAAAGCCTGAATTTTGTTCCCTTTTTAACCCTTTCCGTCACAGTGTGCCCGGGTCCGGATACCTAATTTTAATTCCAAACTTACAAACTGCACCAAGAAAACTTTAGTAAAATTTTACTTTTTAAATGGGCATTTAAAATAACATGTTTTTAATTTTTAAAAATACGTTTTAAAATTCCGGTGTCAATCATTTATTTAATCATTTTACAATAAAAATTGTCTGTGTCGTATAGAGTTAAACATCTTATATAAATACTGTTTATCATAAAATATATTAATTTAGTTTCTACTTTTGTAGATTCTTTAGCGAAAAACTGCATTTATATCTTTAAAATCTGTTTTATTTTATGATTGTATAAGTACTTTCATAAGAATCAATTTTAAAATAAAAAATAAATATCCAGTTGAAAAGTTTTTAACGATGGCTTAAACGAAAACTTTTTCTGCATAATGTTACTTTACGAAGTTGCAAGAAAAGTGATCAAGGCAAATCTTATCCTATCTTAAAATTCCTGACTTTTATTTCATCTTCCTCATTTTTTTGTGTGTGTGTGTGTGTTTTATTAAAAATGCATTTGCATTATGTTATTTTCCACTTAGCACTGCCAGAAAGAAGAACGTTGTACTTCTTTATGTAAATCCGCTCTTAAGTTGTTTTTTTCTTTTGCTTTATTTTAAGTTAAATTGTACTTTAAAAGGAATGTATTGTTCTCTTTGGTTGAAATGTATGTATTTTCGGAGAATAAAAAACGAGTAAAGTTTCATTATCAATTCTTATATTATATTCATCAAAATTGTTCAATTAGTTTTTCGTATTTTCCCAAAATACAAAATGCAGTTGAAGGAGATCTTTGATATATTTCGAAACATATTTTTCTGAACAAGAAATCATACTGACAAACGTCTACCAGTATTCTACATATTAATCTTTACGTTATTAAAAAATAGAAATTTCGACATAAATATGGTAAATGATAACGTGGAGTCCTGTTGTAACAAACGAAACACTAGAACGCCCGGAATTTTTACTCAAGTTTCATAAAAATATTTGATACCAGAATTTTTAATAAATTATTTGACTGATTTATTCAACGTTAATCTGCGTGGTTTAAATTTAACTTATTTTATGAAATAATTTCTGGTTCCAGTTGACATTTAATCATATGGTCGGAGTCGGATCGACTCCTTCCATTATCGTCTCAATACTCAAGGCCTCCGGACTGATTTTGTGACGTACCAAATGAAGATTAACCCCTGGAAGGGCAAGCAATTGCGTTTGTGTAATGCTTAATTCCCACCGAAAATTTAGAAATATTTTATTTCAAAATAAGGAAAATAAATTTTACGACTTTTCTCCACTAAAGTCAGAAAACTAAAATTTCCTAAAATTTTTCTGGTGCGAATCCTGATTAATATAGGTAGTATATAATATATAGCGCCACCCCTTAACCCCTTGAGGGGCGGTGGGATATATTTTATCCCACCTATTATTAATCAGTATTTGCACCAGAAAAATTTTAGGAAATTTTACTTTTCTGACTTTAGTGGAGAAAAGTCGTAAAATTGCTTTTCCTTAATTGAAATAATTTTTTTCTAAATTTCCGATGGGAATTAAGCATTACACAAACACAATTGCTTGCCCTTCAAGAGGTTAATCTTCATTTGGTACGTCATGAAATCAGTCCGGAGGACTTGAGTATTGAGACGGTAATGCTCCTTCCGGGATTTCTAGTGTTAATGTATAGCAAATCCTGGGTTATATAAAACAAGATAGAATATCCAATTTTGTTTGGTTTCAATGATATTTTTAATGGAAATGACTAGTGACGGGCAGTATGAATGATTTTTCTATTCGAACGAATTATTCGGGAATACGCAGAAGCACAGTTGTCAATCTTTTTTTAAAATTAAATATCTACCAAAAAATGTGTATCGAATTTTTCTTTTTTTTTATTACTTTAATTAGAATTAACTTAAGAAATCCATGAAAATATAAAACCACCTTTCATCTTCAGAATTTCTGAAGATAATTGATTCAAAAAATTACGAAGGTCTAAAACTGTGATTTTGTTCTTTAAAGCTAAATTTCAGGTGGTATTTGATTGAAAATACGTATAACATTTGGAAACTCTTTTTGTGTATGACCGAATGATTTATTACATAGTAAGATCATTCATTCTCTCCATCACTATATATGTGGAACTTCTGTATTACTGATAAACCGATCCCTTGCTTATAGCATGTTCAATCTTTCTTTACTTTTTCAAAGATAACGGATTTTTTAATTTTTCAAATTACAAGAAAAAATCAATCACCATTTTTAAAATGTCCACATTGACAAAATCTGTTTATCCTATCAAGGATCAAACTACAGGTGTGGTCGTACCCATGAGAAAGATGTCACGTGAATGCCGGGAAGCGACCCACTGGGGTTATCAACAAAATAGTGGCTCAGAGCCTAGAAAGGACCCTCTGTCCACTAGGATTTAGCTGGGGCGTGCCAATATTTTCATGAGTCGCCAGAGCCTATATTATGCGCCATATGCTAATTTGGGCCGACCACTCACAGGTTCTATGCAAATTTTGTAACAGAAGTATGGAGAGAGGGGGTGAAAAAGAGCAGAGAAGGATATCGTGTGATTTTCATTCTAGCTGACGTTTCCGAAAAGTTGCGACATAAATGTCCCTTAGAAAAAAAAATGTAAAAAAAGATAATACGAGTATTTTCTCGGTCCTGCTGGACCCTATTATAAATAAATACAAAATATCAATATTGTGTCATCAGATGAACACGTGAGAGCCACCTCTATGCAGTCTCGAAGACCCCTGCATCTCTTTCGGATGTTCCCAGGTACGACTTCTTCAAGTATTATGTGTATTATATATGAATTTATGTTTTGATGTACATAAATAGTCCCACAGGAGAAACTATCTCACCATTTTTTATTTTATGAGTATGTAATGAGTATGTATATCTAACAAATGCTAGGATGAGTTAGATCCATTTTTAGTATTTTTTAAATTGTTTTTTCTTTAAGTTGTTTCTTATATAATGTGTTTTAAATCCTGTAAATAATTTTTTTTAAGTTAAATCTCTCCTTTTTATTATTAGTTTAGCCTGCATTTTTTTCCATGATTTATTTTAGGCATTTTGTTCTTAGAAGAAAGGGTAAACTAGTTATTCAGAAATATCCGGGTTGGCTTGTAGAAACAGGGGTATGCATTTACTATCGTCAAACCAAAGAGGCCATAGGATAGATAAGCGTCTAAAAGTACACAGCGCGACCCATTAGTTTTTTTAAGTGATAGACTTACTTGTAGGCGTAGGTTATCCCTTGTCTATCTAGGCTAACGATCACATAGACTTCTGGATACAGAAGCCGCGGAAAATACCAATCAAAAGTTTTAGGGATGGGGATTACCCAAGTCCTCGTTTAGCCCATGAGTGGTAGTTACTATTTTATGACATAAGTAACCGACTATAGAAGTATATGTCTTAAACTTACCAGCACCTGGGAACCAGCCACTGCCGCTTACACAAAGTGTGAATGCCCGTGTTCAGGTAATTGCACTTTAGGGAATTGTTTTTCACTTGTTAGATTAGAGGTGTCATTCAAATTGCAAGAGTTCCCCCTTATCTTTCCATAGGACGTTCGAATAGGAAAAGGCATAGGTGCCAAGTTGCCACTAATCCTCCGTAATATCTGGTTAATTTAACCCTGGTTTAATACATTTCGTACCGGAATTTTTTTTCAGAGATGAAATTAAATAAGTTCCACATAGAAATCTGGAATTAAATAATTAAAGATTCATCAAATAATTTTTCTGGTTCAAAACTTTGTTAAACTGGGTTAAATTAATCTACGCATTACGGAAGATTAGTGCGAGCTTGGCACCTCTGAAAAGGTCACACAATTTTAACACTTTCATGGCCAAAGCAATTCCATTGTTAAAGTGTTGAAATTATTGATTAACACCGGAATATGAAAACAAATTTATTTTTAAATAAGAAAAAGCTATATTTCACACACATAATAAACCAAAATTTTTTTTACCAAAATTCTGGTGCCACTTGAGAATTAAAATTAAGTGGTTTCATCAGTGGTTTCATTAAGTGGATTCACCGCCCCTCAAGGGGTTAAGGCTGCATTTCGAAAGAAAAAAGTGTTCATCTGATTCTAAAGAAATAAAATATACGTTTTAACAAAAGAATGGAAGATTCAATAGTGGATTCAATAATGAAAAGAAGATAAGAAGACTAGATCGAATTTGTAGTAAACTTCTCTCTCCTGCACGATGCCCAGCAATTTCTTTGTAATGTCATTAAAAAAAAAAAAAAAAAAAAAAAAAAAAAAAAAAACACTGTGTGACCACAAGAATAGACGATGACACTAAAAGTTGTTCAATGATACGTCTATCTGGACCTTAACATCTTCATAAGATAGAGAAACTTCTTACTGGTTGGTTATATGAAGTGAGGTCTTTTAACCGAGAATCGCGGTCTACAATTATTAAAGTCGTGGTAGATTAAAGAAATTCATTCTTCCTGAAAACAAAGCTGAAACGGTGTTCAAAATACAAAAGTTTTAAAAACGTTGTAATATGTCGAGAATATTTGCTTAAAAAATCTAAAGTTGGCACCATATGGAAAGTATAGAAACAACAAAATGTGCATATGAGGAAAACATAATTAAAGTTAAGAAACTAAAGAAAATCAAGTAATGATGAAGCTGATTCTACTTTGTTGAAATGGTTAACACTATAAAAATTCTCTGAAGAGTAAGACAAACAAAAGTGACAGACATATTTCAACATAAAGGCATGGTTTATAATCTATTCTTTCAAATTTATTCTAGCACAATAAGGAAAATTTTTGGATAAAAAGTATGAGGTAACCATTTATGCAAACTTTGGTGTTTAGATTTTAAAATGTCAAAAGAAGTAAAATTATTTTAATAACTTTAAACATCGCTCAATATTTATGAAAACTGTAAAATAATTACATTTTTTTAATTGTTGAAATTGATTAGCTATAAGGCTACTAAATAAAATATGCAATTAGTTGACTCGGCAAAAAAATGTTATAGAACTCGTTCGCCTTTCGAGAAAAGCTACCATGCGGGAATTTTGAGCCTTTATGTCACAAATCACTGCCGGATTCACTAATATTCCGCTTATCAACGGAAATACTTGACTCTACAAAATTCATAATTACATAGGTGCCAACCTCAAACATATCTTCCGTAAAACGTGCGTTAATTTGACCCTGGTTTAATGGAAACAGATTTTTTTTTTAAAGAAATGTTCAGCGCAAAAACATTGGATTTAATAAATAAAAACTCCAGAAATAAATTTTCTGGTTCGATAGTGGTTAACCTGGTTCAAATTAACCCCTTGAGGGGCAAGTAATTTTGATTCTGTAATGTTGAATTCCCTCCAGAATCTTCGAAAAATTTCGCTTCAAAATCAGGAAAAGCAATGTTTTAAGGTTTTTTTTCTCTAAAGTTATATAAGTAAAATTTATTTAAAGAGCCTGGTGGAAATCCCGATTAAATTTAGGTGGTATAAAATATAACTCACCGACAATTAGGTGTTTAATACAAACATTACGAAAGCTTACTGGAAGTTTGGCAGATAAGTAATTACGCAAATATAAATCGATGCTAATGGATATAATAGCACAACAGCCAAAGCGATATAAGTAAGCGTACAATGTCAATACTGGAATCTGGAGTATATTGACACATCTGCGCCATCTAGTGGACGGTGTGAATAATGCAAATACGCGGGTTTTCAGTATGACGTCATATATGACAGAATATCTACTATCTGCGCATCTCTTGCGCATATTTTCTGATTCTTTACTCACTTATGGAAGATGAATCTTGTTTCCCAGTTTTATTGCAAAATATTTTTATTACAGTTTGTTTTGATAAAATTATGCACATTTAAAAAAGAAAATAATCGCAATATCATTTCAATTTCGGGAGAAAAGCACTAATGCTACGAAAGCATTACTGCCTTTAGACCTTAAACTAAAAGGACATTGCGACTTTTTTTAAAGTACACATATTTTTATGAAACAAGCTGTAACAAAAATATTTTGCAATATATCTGGCAAACAAGATTCATCTTCTGGGAGTAAGTAACAATCTGAAATTCGTAATAGAATTTTTAACAGGGATTCTCTGAATGGCTTTGTCTGTTGAAAAAAAAAATCTAATCTGACGATTTTAGGAAAATTTTTGCAGTTATTGTCTGGACTCGCAAAATATTTAAACAAATACTAAATTAACAATACTTGCTCGTTTAATAGTACAACATTTATTGCATGCATTTTAAATTAAAGTGATTCTGAATATAAAATAAAATGAATTTTAAATTAAATAAAAGAACTATTTGTAATTTAAATAACATGGATACAATACGATCAAAAGAATATTGGAATAATTTTTCGATGTATCGTCTGCGCTTGATAAACGATGAAAAGGACTTAAAATTGAATATTTTATTTATTATTAAATTCTATACATATTCTAAACCTTGATAAACATTCTATTTTCATCTGGAATAGAACCGTGTATATCATTTTTTATAACTTTAGCACATCAAGAATTGAGTAAAAAATAAGACTACAAAATCCAATCTTTACACATTAACTACTTACTAATTTTTATGCGTCATTTTTCATTTCATTAAAAGAAAATAATTAAAATCGAGCGTATTTAAATCAACAACATTTCATAATATATATCAAATAATATTTTATTCTTTTTTTTTTAATAAATTAAAGTTAAAATACATAACTAACTTGTTTTGCTCTTTGGAAAAGGACATACGAATTCTATAAGAAAAAGAATTTTCTTACAATTTCGAAAACTAGAGTTATTCGATTGCCAACATTTTGCCATTTTAACAAATAATATTAGTTCTTAAAAAGAACTGTTTTTATTTAAATAATTAACTATAATAAATAAGTCAAAAAACACGAATAAAAATTAATAGAACATTATATTACTGTCAGAATATAAATGCTACAAACAAATGAAAACACGATGTTGGCGCTTGCGCAGTTATTTCATAGATGTGCAATTAATAGATTATCCATAAAGAAGAAAAGAGTTAGGCATCTTTCTGTTGTTCACTCCGTCCTCTACGTGACCCTACACACTATATCTTTGGAAACTGCCCCATAATGAAACATCATTTCCATTTTGACAGAAACAAAACATTGAGAAAAAATTTGAATAACACTCTTTTCAACGCAGGCAACTTCCAGAGACTTCTAGAAAATTACGACATTTTAAACAAACATTTTTCGTTTATTTCTAAGACTATAGCTAAACCTTAATCCTTTTTTTTTTTTTTTACATTCTATTTAACCTGTAAATATATTTCAATATTTATTTATACATATGTGTCCGCACTGCCTTCAATAATAAGGCAGTATTTGTAACATGCTTTTTATGTTGTAATAAATGTGCGCCACCCTGCTTGCGCTGCCTGGCAGCCCCTTTTTCCCCTCGTGGACTTATTGTCCCTATACCTCACGGTAGGCTGTCCACGAGTGGGCGATTTCGGCCCTCTACGTGACTTCTCCCATTTAAGATAAGATGCTTACCTAGCTCTGGCAGTAGTATTTCGCAAAGACTTCATATGGAAATGCCAGGTAAATGTTTCTGGTTAGAAAAGTTTTTTTTTTTCGGTTATGTAACGCTTTTAAATCTTCAGCTCGGAAATATCACGGACATGAGATATAGAGAACAATATACCAATCCGTCATATTGACGGGAGTGATACTTAAGTTATTAAAAATTCACTAATATTATTATGTATAGTAAAAAGTATTTAGAGCATTACATATTATAAAAAGTCGCAAAACGTTTATAACGATGCTCGTACATACTGAAACAGTTTTAGTGGTCTGAGGAGGTTTGTTATAAACGGACTTGACTGTACTATCAAAAATAAGGGAAGAAAATGACCTCTGTGTTATCTCGGCCTTGCATATAAGCAGTCTATATTTTGAAATATTTAGTATTTTTAATTCAGTGTGTCTCCATTCTAGTCAGACATTTACTAACACAACAAAACGTGATGTGGCGCACAAAAATGCACAAGAACTAAAACTTTCTAAATCCCTAAACAAGAGCCTGATTATCTATCTACCTATATATGTATATATTAATTGCAGAAGTTCCGCCATACATAAATCGAAATTATTATTCAGAAGTACTGAAAAAAAATTTACCGCTGAGTTTGAGAACTTGTGTTATAAACATATATGAATACAAAGAAACATTTTAAAATTGATTATGACATAGTTATGTGGTTTAATCCATATAAAAGGTCAGAATCTTGAGTATAAAACTAGCTGGCTTCGCCCGCTAGCGGGCCCCTCCTTTTAACTGAGCCACTCCTTTTTATGAACCTCTAATAATATGAAATCTCGAATTGAACGAACCTCGAAGCGGGTCCCCGTTGCCTACGGCACCGTATAGCAGGCGTGCTGCGCACGCACTGCAAACTCTTTAAAAAAACCCTATCGCGCTCGAAAGAAAGTCGAACAGGGTCTCCGCTGCCTTCGGCAAGGTATAGCAGGCGTGCTGCGCACGCACTGCAAACACTTTTTAAAAAGCCTATCGCGCTGGAGCGAACCTCGAAAACCGGGTCCCTGCTGCCTACGGCACCGTATAGCAGGCGTGCTGCGCACGAACTGCAAAATCTTGTAAAAAGGCAATCTCGCTCGAACAAACCTCGAACCGGGTCCCCGCTGCCTACGGCACCGTATAGCAGGCGTGCTGCGCACGCACTGCAAAGTCTTGTGAAAAAGGCAATCTCGCTCGAAAGAACCTTGAACCGGGTAACCGCTGCCTACGGCAGCGTATAGCAGGAGTGCTGCGCACGCACTGCAAAAGCTTGTAATTCGTCTCTCCCCCGTACCCCCACATGCCTGAAAATTCACGCGCCCCTTTTTTATAAAATTTATCTTATGTGTTATAAAATATCTTAAAGTTTCAAACAGATCGACTTGCTGTATTTCCTAATTATAACAAAATTGCGTTATGTTAGTTCAGCATTCCCCCACCAGGGAGCGCACTCTATTCTTAATAAAAGCGTATCTGAAGGAAACTCCTTCAAGCAACCTTTCTGTAGATACATGATTCGTAATGGTGGCGGTCTTAACCAAGAATTCTGTTAGTTCCGCATTCCACCACCAGGTAGCGCACTATTTTCTTAACAAAATTGTATCAGAACGAAACTGTGTTAAACAACCTATCAGTGGATATGTTATTCGAGTTGGTCGCGCTCTGAAGCTAGAAATTAAGAAATTTGCTGAAATTACTATTCGGAAATAGTGTTAACTAAAATTTTGACTTCTGTATATTTATTATGTAGCATATATCTGAAGTCTCCGACAAAAACGGCATCCGAAAAGCTCAGAAACGCTAATTAAAAAAAAAAAAATCCAGTGCCAGTCCCCCTCCCCTCACAGGAAATTCCACGCACCATTCTTTTATAAGCTTTTTATTATGTGTTATGAACTATTTTAAAGTTTCAAACAGATCACTTTGTTATATTTCCTAAATTTAACAAAATCGCGTTAAGTTAGTTCCGTATTCCACCACCAGGGAGCGCATGTATTCTTAACAAAAACATATCTGAACGAAACGCCTTCACGCACCTTTTTAGTAGATACATGCGTCGGGATGGTGGCGGTCTTAACCAAGAACTCTGTTAGTTCCACATTCAACCACCAGGGAGCGCACTCTAACCATAACAAAACTATTTCGGAAGGAAAGTCCGTTAAACAACTTATCAGTAGATATGTTACTCGAAGTGGTGGCGGTCTTAAGCAAGAATTTAAGATATTTGCACAAATTACTATTCGGAAATAGTGGTAACTTAACTTTTGACATTTTTATATTTAATAAGTAGCATATATCTCAATGTGTTATGAACTATCTTAAAGTCGCAAGCAGATCGCCTTGTTTTATTTCCTAAATTTAGCAAAATCGCGTTATGTTAGTTCCACATTCTACCACCAGGGAGCGCACTCGATTCATAACAAAACTGTATCGGTCCATTAAACAACCTATCAGTAGATATGTTAAACACATCGCCTTGTTAGATTGCCTAATTTTAACAAAATCGCGTTATGTTAGTTCCGTATTCCATCACCAGGGAGAGCACTGTATTCTTAACAAAAACATGTCTGAACGAAATCCCTTCACGCAACCTTTCCGTAGATACATGGGTCGGGAAGGTGGCTGTCTTAACCAAGAATTCTCTTAATTCCATATTCCACCACCAGGGAGCGCACTCTATTCATAACAAAGCTGTGTCGGAAGGAAAGTCCGTTAAACAACCTATCAGTAGATATTTTTAAAATATCGCCTTGTTAGATTGCTTAATTTTAACAAAATCGCGTTATGTTAGTTCCGTATTCCACCACCAGGGAGCGCACTCTATTCTTAATAAAAACATATCTGAACGAAACTCCTTCACGCACCCTTTCCGTAGGTACATGCGTCGGGATTGTGGCGGTGTTAACCAAGAACTCTGTTAGTTCCACATTCCACCACCAGGAAGCGCACTCTATTCATAACAAAACTGCGTCGGAAGAAAAGTCCGTTAAACAACCTATCAGTAGATCTGTTACTCGAGGTGGTGGCGGTCTTAAGCAAGAATTTAAGATATTTTCAGAAATTACTATTCGGAAATGGTGGTAACTAAACTTGTCCCATTTTTATATTTAATAAGTAGCTTATATATCAATGTGTTGTGAACTATCTTAAAGTTTCAAGCAGATCGCCTTGTTATATTTCCTAAATTTAACAAGATCGCGTTATGTTAGTTCCACATTCGACAACCAGGGAGCGCACTGTATTAATAACAGAACTGGAGCGGAAGGAAAGTCTGCTGAAAACCTATCAGTAGATATGTTACTCCAGGTGGTGGCGGTCTTAAGCAAGAATTTAAGATATTTGCACAAATTATTATTCGGAAATAGCGGTAACTAAACTTTTGACATTTTTATATTTAATAGGTAGCATATATCTCAATGTGTTATGAACTATCTTAAAGTTTCAAGCATATAATATGTTACTCGAGTTGGGGGCGGTCTTAAGCAAGAATTCAAGATATTTGCACAAATTACTATTCGGAAATAGTGGTAACTAAACTTTTGACATTTTTATATTTAATAAGTAGCATATATCTCAATGTGTTATGAACTATCCTAAAGTTTCAAGGCAGATCTACTTGTTATTTTTCCTAATTTTAACAAAATTGCGTTACGTTAGTTCCGCATTCCACCGCCAGGGAGAGCACTCTATTCGTACCAAAAGCGAATCTGAAGGAAACTCCTTCACGCAACCTTTCCGTTGATACATGAGTCGTAATGGTGGCGTTATTAACCAAGAATTCTGTTAGTTCCGCATTCCACCACCAGGGAGAACACTCTATTCATAACAAAAGTGTATCTGAACGAAACTGTGTTAAAAAACCTATCAGTGGATATGTTACTGGAGTTGGTGGCGGTCTTAAGATAGAAATTAAGAAACTTGCTAAAATTACTATTCGAAAAGAGTGGTAACTAAAAATTTGACATTGTTATATTTAATAAGTAGCATATATCTGAGGACTCCCTCGAGAAACGGTATCTAAAAAGGTCATAAAAGCTAATTTTTTAAAAAAGAAAACCAGCGCCCTTCCCCGTCTGTCTAAAAAGGATCCAAAACGCACCCCATTGGCCACTACACATACAGATTCATTAAATAATAATTAATATCGCAACTTACAAATAAGCTATCACGCACAGAAATTATCCGATAACGGGCGAAGCACGCAGGTCTTTGTCATAATAATATCTGTAATGCGAACTAACTGTGATATTTAATCAAATGTATTTCCCGCCAAACAGATTAATTAAATAATATTTAATATCTCAGCTTCTAATTAACCAATCTCTTTGAACTGGGTATGTATGAAATCTACGACAGATTTCCCGTCCGGTTGTCAAAAAATTTTATCCAAAAATTTAATATTTTAAAAGTTTAAATTTCGTATTATATTATCCTAGTATCCAAAACCGCAACGCGCCATGATGTCTACAGTTGCTTCTCGGAAAAATGAAATCTCTTTTCATTGTCTTTTCAAATAAAGAAATAAAATTTTTATCGATCGATTTTTAGTGGATTTTTTGCGTTCTATCCAACGCAGAAACATGAAATTTATACCAAATTAAAGTAGATTTTTTTTCGCGTGTTTCTACACCTTTTACGAATTTCTAGGATCATTAGTTCCGGAGATTCGATTGGGATTTCCCTTTATCTCCCAGTAGCTAGCCTCGTAAAATAAAATCAGGGTCCCGGTTTCTTGAATCCTCCAATGATACTACTCCGAAAGCTAGCCTCGGAAGAGGGTCCCATTGTAGTCAGGGAGTTGCTTTTGGATAAAAAAAGATTCATTTTTCCTTCGACAATGAGTCGTTAATTAGCTAATTGCGTCCGTAATTACGGCGGGATTTTCTCGAAACCGCAAAGACCGGGTGTCCGAGAAAACGGCGGTGCGAATCGACATATCATAAGATGCTCTGCGTGGCCCGGGAGCGAAAGAGTTCCGGTCACAAGGGCGAATGTTACACACATACATACAGACAGACGTTTACGGCCATTAATAGTATTGATGTAGCTAATGTTAGATTGAGAAAACCAGTCGTAACAGCAACCATGCTAATATTACAGTTTGTAATCTAATGTTGGAGTAGAAGTACTTTTTTGAAGCAGCGCCTGAGATACGAATTTCAGTTTTAATAGAAAATTAAGCACCAGCCGTACTAAAACTGCCTTGAGGAAAATCTTACTTAGGGTTAGTGTGTTTTTACATCGTATCTAGCGGGATGAGTTTTAAGGGGGTAGGATACATTTAAACTTGCAAAATTATCGAATTGTTTTAAGTACATATTTTGATTCCGTAATCATTTCAGACAATATGCAAAAAACCGCATTAAAAGTACCCATTAGTTTACTAATTATGGCAGTTTTATTAAGACTAAATGGAATAATTAAAATTTGCGTTGCGTTTTTCGAAATGATGAATTTTGTTACTGCGCGCAATGTTACTCAAAAACTATGCATGGCAATTAAAATAAATTTTCAAAACATAGTTATTTCTGTGTTATCTACAACTTAAAACCAGAAAAAGGTAATATTTTATTTTTTCTATTTTTTTATTTTCAAAAATTTTTAATTTTTCAAATTTTTAATTTTTCAAATTTTTAATTTTTCAAATTTTTAATTTTTCTGTTATTTTTTTTTTTTTTAATTTAGTCAATATTTTTTTGAAATATTCTGGTTTTAGTATAAAGGTAACGCTATTATGTATTTATTTTCCTCAAAATTTCCTCTTTATATGCTTATTTTCAGATGTTATCATGTGCGCAAGATTTTTTTTCACTTAATATCATATAATTTTTAATCTTATCATTTCAATATTAATTTATGAATTTACAAGTATATATATATATATATATATATATTTTAATTTAAATTTAAATATGAGCTTTATATTTGAATGAAATTTGAGTTTTATTTTTGATTTATTACACAAGCTTTGAAGATTGGAACATGGTGATATTTTTTACTTTTTCGACGTGTTCAAATGTATTTTACCCCCTTAGAGTCGTATGCAAATTTGGTTGGTACCAATAGATTACTAATAACGTATATAAATTAAAGCTACACTTATTTTTTTAGGATTTCGTCTTCTTACAGAAATAGTGTCAAACTTCAAAAATTTCAAAGTTAACAGCTAATTTTGACATCATATTTACAAATTTTGGCAATTTAGATCTTTGGATATCGAACAGGAAAATCATTCTTCCTAGTAATTTAGGAATAAAGCATGTTTGAAGTTTGGAACTACCAAAGATAAATTAAATTTTAAATATTTCAAATTAGATTACAATGCGAATAGTTTGTTTAACCTTTTTTGGCTCTGTGTTCTTTTAGATGGAACACCCAACTTGAATCCCAAATGCCACAATGCCACAAGAATTCTAGTATAAATATTTTCCGTTTACTATGTATGGAAAAATAGCTTTTCCTTATTTAAAATAAATCTGCATGTAAATCCACGTGTCATTCATTTATTTCAACATTTTCGCAATAGAAGTACTCTGCGCCGGAAAGGGTTAAGCATAACTCCATAACTACAGTGCGTTAAGAAATTATAAGACCACAGTCATTTTGAAAATAGTGAAGTAAATAAAGGTGCTAATTGTAGTTTAAACCCATGAAATATCAAAATGCAAGATATATATTAAAATTAGTTTGCAATAATTTTGAATAATGCAATAAATATGTTAACAAAAATATAAGCAATGATTGAAAAATACACTGTTAATAAATTATAAGACCACTTGTCAAAAAACAAAAATAATATATAAATTAATACGATACAGGTTCTCCATTTTTCCTTATAACCTCAAACACTCTGTTGTTCATAGAAGTGACTAGGTGATTAAGTACAGATTCAGAAATATTGTGGCATTCTTTTAGAAAGGCTACTTCTAGTTCATTGGCAGATAAAAACTGTTTATTATTAGTATAAACTTTGCGACTTAATATGCTAAAGAGATTTTCCATAGGGTTAAAGCCTGAACTTCGACTTGGCCATGAAAAAACAAGATTTTCTTTCATTTTTAAATCACTGTTGGGTGGATTTAGGCACATGGCAAGAAGCATAGTCCTGCTGAAACATCCAATTAGCACCACCTCAAAAAGGTTCAAACGGTATCAAATGATCATATAACATAGCCTGATATTGCGCAAAGTTCATACGTCCCGAAATACGTGTTAAATTGCAACTAATCAATCATCTAAACTACTAATCATCTAAACTTCGTAACTAATCAATCATCAAAAATTTTAATCCCGCCCCCCACCTGAAATTTACGCTATTTTCTCATCCTTTTTTCAAACAGCACAAAAAATATTTTATATGCGTTTTATTTTGGTCCTATGTGTTACTCTATAGTAATAATTAAAAAATATAGATATATACACCCCATCCGCCCCCGAATTAAATGTTTTTTTTTGTTTTGTTGTTGTTGTTGTTGTTGTTGTTGTTTAACAGCAGAAACCAACGAAACCCAGAACATCAACACACCCCTCCCCCAAATAATGAAGTTTATCATTTTACTATTCGGGATGGGATGTGAATATTTACTCGTTAACAATAGAACCGCCAAGGCGGTCACTTTGACCGTTTCGAAACTTTCATTGTGTACCAGTTTACTTCTATTTAGAGTATAACTTTCAGTTTCCTTGACTTTTCCTATAATTCGAAAAGTTATGATATGCCAGTGATAAATTTTCCAGTCAGCCAAAATTTGAGAAGTATTGCAGTAGTATACCTAGAACCGCTGAAGCTGTCAAAATGGCCGCGGTCAATTTTAATGCACATTTTAACTTGTAGATGTCGCAACAGTCCATACTTTATACAACCTCGCTTCAACAAAGGTTGCCACAGATAATTCCTTTACTTCACTGCCCCTCGCAGAAAAGCTGAAGTCACTAAAAACAAACATTGTTGGCACAGTCAATTGCGGACTGAAAAAAAAAAATTCACAGGCCATAAAATCTCAAAAAAGTCTTTATACAGTAGCCAAATTCCTGCTAAAGATGATATTACGTTGAGTTCATCATGGGAAGAAAAATAAATATGTTTTAATTCTAAGTTCCGGACATCCATCAGTTACATTTGAAACTGGTGATAAACACTTATCACAAACTGTAAAGTTCTGCAGTTCTACAAAATTTGGCGTCGACGTGCTCGACCTAATGGCACGGAAGCATTCTACAAAAGCTAGTTCTAGACGATGACCTCTACAAGTGTTTTATAATTTTCACAATTTAGCGGGCATCAATTCTGAAAAACACAGTCGAAAAAGGTGTTAAATACCAGTATTTTGTTAAAGAGAAAACCTCTTTCTTTAGTCCCGTTATATTATTTGTTGCATTTTCTAGAAGAAAATACTGCTAGTATCCTCTTTTATTGACTGTGTTTTTCCCTGACCACTGGCCACCCTGAATATTGTATTGCTCCGGGGATAAATATAAATGTTTGTTTTCACTAAGTTTATTCTTGTTTTTAGAATTTTCGATTTCTCATAAAAAATATTTTTTACTATAAAAATATTCTTAAAATAAAAAAATATAAGTTATATATTTATATTTTAATATAATATAATTATAGCTTAATAAAATATAATAAAAATTATGAAATATATATTATTATATGGATAATGATGTTAATAATAGTAATAAACGATACTAAGTGTAAAAAATGGCAAGTAAACAATATTCAAGCAAGGTAATCCACACCGGTCAAAATGACCGATATGGTGGTTATAGGTATACGTTTTTGCCGGCGGTTCTTGTTAAAAAAGAAACATCGTAAATTTTGTTATAAATTTTTTAGTGTTAAAAGATCAAAATACACAGGTTATTATTTAAAAATGATCGACTGGATAGAAAAAAAATGCAAATAAAAAACTACTTTAATACATTTCTATTAATGTTTATGGGAAAAGCATATAAAGCGCCATCCAAACAATCTCATGGAACTTTTAATTAAATGGTACTGACATATCCTTAAAATAGTGAAGCTTCAACTCTAACCACTTTCGCAGAGGTTGGTTATCGCTGCGTGAAACTTCCATGAGTAAATTCAAATAGAAATTTCCTTCTTATTTAAAGAAAAAAATCCAAACTTCATAATTGCAGAAACAGATATTTATTTTTACTGGTGGAGATTTGTTTTGGCGTTAGTCAGGCTCTGCGTTTCTGCCATATTGTGACAACCTAGACACTCTACTGTCATGTAGTGAAAAATATTCTAATAACTGGGCAAACTGGCACCAGTGAAAATAAATAGAAATTTTTACCATCTTTGCGAGAAATATGTTCATGAATAAAGCGCTTAAAGAAGACGAAATTTTCTATCCAAATTTTGTTGTGGGAAGTTTGCCCCAAATGAAGGTTATGAGAAACTGTTGATCCATTAAAAAAAACCAGCCGCCATCTTGTGACAACCTTCTCAGTTACTTCACTTGCAACTGCTAGGTAGTACTATATATGTCTTCTCCTCTTTTTTCCTAACTCCATTAACAATCTACAATGATGGTTTTCGAGAAACGCTATTTCCGCAAAAGACGGCAACTTTGACGTCAAAAGTTCTGACCAATCTGATTTCGAGATGTCAAAACCTGGTTGGGAAAACCAAAATACGTGTCTGTCTTATTTGCTCGATTACACAGTGATCAACGAGGATCCGAAAAAAATGTTTATTACAAAAGTTACGTATTTTTTTTTTCCGTGGAATCCGAATCTGTAATAAAAAATGGGGGTTATCATTCAAAATTTGAAAGTTTAACCCCCTCTGACCCCGCGGGGAGTCGGTTGCGGGGGTCAAATTTGGTATCACTGAGTAGATCTTTAAAAAATATTTAACACGTATTTTTTTTTTTTTTCAATCTAATATGTATTTCTCGAGTTATTCGACCGTTTCCAAACTTTTCGGACACATCAATATCGTCCTTATTGAAGAAATAAAAAAAGTTTGTTTAATTTTTTAATTTGGTTATTTGTTATGTTTCGAGCACATTTTGGCTCAGTTTTGTTTAAGGTTTGAATGTTATATATTTATTGATATCAGAAAAAATAGTTTTCTTTAAAATGATTGTATTCATGTGTTTGCTATCTAAATATTACAGTCTAAACTTTTTTATAACAAAATTTTAAACATTTATTGATATCTAATTTAGGGAAAAATATAAAAAATATTGAATATATATATATATATATATATATATATATATATATATACATATATATATTATATCTTGAAAAAAATTAAGAAGAAAAAGAAATATCAGCAAATAAAATCCTAAATAAATATAAATATATTTATCTTTTTTACTGACATTTATTTAAAAAAAAATATTTAATGAATTTTCTTTTTATTCTATTTTCTATAAACTGCAATTGCAATAATTATTTTTAAAAGCCTTTACATTACTTAGGGATTAGTTTACTCATTAATTTTGTTGTAATGTCTTACTTCTACTAATCTGTGCACGACAATTAAGAAATTATTAGCAAATTAAATGTAGTGGAGACTGATCACTAATTTTTTAGTCTTGTAACTAACAATGTGTAATTACTTTAAGGTGCTTTAAAATTATATTTTCTTTATTTAATCCTATATTTCATACGAAATTAGAAGTATAAGGACGTAGTAATATAAATTCTTTTAACTGTACTTATTTAATTAAGTTGAATAATTTGTAATGATAACACAGAGAGAAAGATTGCTTTATGGAAAAAAAACCTGATGTTAATCAGATTAAAAATAATATGTATACACTCCTTGGAATTTACAACGAGTTTGACACCACTATTCCTGATTTAAAAAATTCTATTTCATATATAAATTGCCGGCTATGTAAACATGTGGTTATATTACTGACTTTTTTTGGTGATTAAATAAGATTAAATTTTCTATTAAAAATATTTAGCACAACACAGGGTTGCCAATTTGGCCTCCATTTTTATTCCAAAATTCCTATTTCATACCGGAACGAACTAGAGAGGAATTTTTACATTATGTAATCATGAAAAGGGGTGTTATTAAATAAATCTAAAAATACTGCTCATATTTTTTGGTATGAATCCGAAAACTTTAAATAAAAATGGAGGCCAAACTGGCAGCCCTCGCACAACTGTACACATATAATATGTTTCCACTAGCTTTAAGAAGTATCAATGGATTCTCAACCAGTGGGCTACGTTTTTTTAAATGCAGATATTTTGATTGGCACTACTTTTTGAAATAGTAAAATTCAACTTATGTAATGGCATATTAATTATGGAGTAAACATGTGGAATTTTTTCATTTCAGAAAAGATGTGGCAATCAAGAAATCTGAATTTGAAAAAAGTAGCCTACTGGCAATACTGTTCTCAACATAGAAAATTATTTGAATGTAACAGCGAACGACAGTCTTTGCTATAACCATTTGCGGTCAAGTGTCGGCAAATGGCCACCCAAGCTTTCAGCTTTCAAGCCAAGCCAGTGGGCTAATTTTTTAAAATTTAGTTTTCTTGATTCGAAACTCTTTTTTGAAATGGTAGTTCCCTGGTCTTAACTAATGTTTCATTAAATATGGTTAAATAAGGCAAATTTTATTATTTCAAAAAAGTGGTGCAATACAGAAATCGGAATTTTTAAAAGAGTAGCCCACTGACAACATTACAAGCTTTACATTAATTCTATTTTTATATTCTATTTGCATCATTCTATTTTAAAAGTACATTTTTCAGTATATGTCCCTCGCACATGTTGTCAAAGAGCAAGTAAAAATGTTTCTTTAAAAAGTGGTGAAACCGGAACCGTACGTCTGTGAGATGTTTGTGTGTACATATCTGTCCTTAATATTTTCTCTCTCCGACATTCTAAACTTATTTTTATGCTGTTATATTAAAAAATTGGTCCTGTAAATGCATTACTATTAAAGATTAAATGTTTAAGTTCTCTATTTGGTACATTATTAAGTGTTCTGCTTCTGCACGGGATTTTCCCGTTTCCGGTTATAGGTTAAAAGTGAGTTTTGAAACCAAATTCCTCACTTATATTAGGATATTTTCAAAATATATCTACCAGAAAAAAATGTTTTTGTAAATCATGATACGACCGAAAATAAAAATAGTCGTCAATCTTAGCCTGTAATCAAAATGATAATAATTTAAAAAAATCTATCAAATTTCAACCGGTTCTATATTATTTTAAACACATTGCCGGCAGGCAATCTTTATCAAATTTGAATTTTAAAATAGTAGTAGCTCCACCTTGTTCTGAAAATATTTAGTAAATTGGTGTTTTAGATAGTTTTCCCAAGTTTATGCATTGGTAAATATCTATCAATGTGCGAATTTAATATAAAATGTTTTACAATCTAAAAAAAATATAGACAACATGATATAAATGCATTTTCTGTAAGGTAGAAGCCACGCCCTTAGTCAACGATGTTTTTTGAATGAAAACGAGAATTCTCGTTTCCCGTCGTGAATGTACTAAGTAAACGTTAACGGTCGAAGTACTCTTATCAGTCACAGGCGTCTATTACTTGAAATTATCCGGGTGTCACCACTTTTTTTATATGAAACATTTTTACTTGTACTCTGTGAACAGTAAACAGTAGAGTGCTCCAAGGGTTCCCCAGTTGCAACGGAACTCCATACCCTGTATATGAATAATTGTGTAGCACATAGGAATGCTAGTACAACTGCAGCGCAGAATATATCTCTGTAGGAAATTTAATAGAAAAAGTGCTTTTGAAATACAAGGTGTTTTACCCACAACTTTAAAATACAATAACACAAGAATCGTTGCAGATAGCACAGCAATTACTTTTATTGAAAAGAACGCCGAAAAGGTAATTAATGCACAAGGTTTTCAAAGTGAGAACCTACAGAGGCGATGCAGTAGCGCAACCTAGTCACAAAGTTATCATTTACTTGTTCAAGTATTTCTCTTATAACCCCTTGAAGGGCGGTGACAAAGCGATATAAGTAAGCGTCCTATCTTAAATGGGAGAAGTAACCGCAAGATTAAAAGCGAGGTCACATCAATCAAGGTCATGCGCCACGTAGCGGATGGAGTGTGAACTACCTAACTGTTTTCTTACTGACACCACTAAAATTATAAAGTTTTTTTCATTTTGATTAATAACTGAAGTGCTTGTGATAAAGCGAAGAAAACTTCGTGGCGTCAATTGCGTTTGGATACCCCTCTCGCTACGCCATTATTTTGAAATAAATGTGGCCAACAAAATTCATTTCCATGAGCGACTGAAGATTTAGAAAATACGCGCCACACTAAAATCCCGCGTATGTGAATTATCACTCCGTCCACTAGGTGGCGCAACTGTGTTAATTTACGCCTGATTCCAGCATTAAGTTTGTTCGCTTACTTATAACGCTTTGGGCGGTGATGCCGTCACTGCATCACATAATTTTAATCCCAAATTGCCACATTGGCACTGGAATTTTGTGATGAAAATGTTCTCTTTGTTAAGAACGCGAAAATTTAGCTTTACTTGTTTACAAATAAAATCTCTTGTTAATAATACTGGTGTCACTAAATTATTTGAACATTTTACGAATACAAGTACCTTGCCCCTGAAAGTGTTAATGCTTGCAAATGAGCCAGTAATGGATTTCTTGAGGCTATTGAGGTTTGTCGGCTTCTTTTTGTTCGCCAAGTCTTTCATGTGACCCCAAAGATAGAAATCTCACGGATTCATATCCGGTGAAAAAGGTGGTCAATGCAATGCACCAGGATGGGTGTTCGGGTATTGATAAGCAATAACCCGGATTCCAAATACACTGTTAATGGTATTAAACACTCTGACTGTTCTATGCGGAGGGGCACCGTCCTGCATGAACAAATATTCATCGGTGTTCAAACTCAGATTACGAATTTGGAGAAAAACGATTGTCTGAGATTATCCTTAACATTATCAAACCTTTCAAATTTTGTTGTCAGATGTCTTACCATTGCACTAGAAAGGCTTAGGACGGTTTCTGAATGTTGAAGCCCACTTCTGTAGAAATAGTGTTGCATTTTCTCCACATAAATAACAAAATTTAACAATAAAAATACGATCTTCAGTTAAATATGACGCTTTGATAGGCATTTTCAAAATTGCATGGAACTGACACTAAACAAATTCCTTTTAGCCCCTCTCTCACTTCACGCATTTTTGTTGCCATATAGTGAGGCTCTGAGAAGTTATTTCAGATTAGAGTTGTGGGTTAATTAAAAGTCACCCTGTATATTGTTGCCAATAGAATATAAAAATAAAAGTATATATGGCTTGGGCGGCTGTTTTCCTACACTCGACCGCAAACGGCTAAATATGGCACTTAACTTTAATACGATGTTAGCGCCCGAAGTTTTGATTTTTTTATATGTATACTAAAATATGTAAAGAAAAACTTACATTAAAAAAAATAAATTTGTTTGTAAATCACGATTTCCTTTATACAATTCAACCTTTCAGCTCATTAGAAGTACTTTGTCCTTGAAAAGATAAAAGCATTTCTAAACAAAGGGAATTCGAATGATATGATTTATCGGAAATCGATTGCCTTGCATATTTCATGACGATATCTTCCAAAGGAACTTTTTTTAAATTTGAAAACAAAATCAATGACCTAATCACATAAAACAACACTAAGAGGAATTGTTCTATATTGACTTTTAAAACTAGGAACATTTTCTACATTCCTGTGATCTTTCAAAGCATTCATAAAAAATATTTTTCTGTTTTTTTATGTTTTTCACATTTCCATTTAAATTTGATAAAATTATACAACTGAAAAGTACTTGAGTAATGAAAGTGTCTATTCTTCTAGTGTTGTTGTTCTGAGTGTTTATTATTTAGTGTTTCCATTGTGTTTATTTTAAGTGAAACTTTGTCTAAAATATAAGCAGTGTATTTAAAAGTTAATGGTTCATGATTTAAAGAATGAAACAGCTGTTATTATTACGATTATTATCAGATATTTTTCATGAGACATTTTAGTTACCGATTTTCTTAATGTATCAGTTGTGATTATTATGAAATATTTTTCAAACATTTCGATTGAGCTTTACTATTTCTTTTAACACATTAATCGCCGAAACTATAACATACGGATCTTCTTTTTTGCCATGACAAATTTTGAAACATAATCTTTGCTTTACTTAATGATCAGTATTTCTGTTAATAAATAAGGAAAAATTTTGAAATAAAAAATAGTGATATTTTTATAGTTAATTTCACCAGATGCATTTATTTTTGCAGCTGCGTCAATGCTCTTTCGACCCGCACCAGCGGGGTATGGATTAATACAAAGTACAAATAAAGAGGAACTGATTATTTCAAAGGTGTAAAATGCTCTATAATTCACCAATCTTTAAAAAGAAAAACCGTTTCTGATTAGATTTCAAGATATTTTTTATGACAAAAGCTCCCAATCTTCTACAATCCCTGTTTGTATATTGCAGCTTCTAGATGAGTTCCTATGAATTTATTATCTGCGAATGATGTCGCAAAAATCACTGCCAGTGAAAATCACTATAGTTTCATAACCACCAGGTTATTGAAAATAGAACCTTTTTTTATCCTGAGAATCCGAATTCGTACTGAAAATTCTGAACGAAGATTTTTTTTTTAGTAACTACGAAATATCTCAGTAAATAAGGCAAAAGATACTGTTTGGAATTTCTGGTATGATTTTTGAATAAAAGGAGAAGAGTAAATGGCATGCCTTATACAGGATTCGCACGCTATTAAGCCACGCCCCATTTTGTAAGGGCTCTACCACCAGTAATCTTATGAACTATCTTCTGGCTAATGAATCCTGAAGAAAATTATCATTATAATAATACTGGTGGTAGAGTCCTTACAAAATGGGGCGTGGCTTAATAGCGTGCAAATCCTGTTATACGCACTATGATTGACAAAAGTCCTTTTATTGCTCCATTGCTTTACTAGAAAACAAGAATAAATCAGAATTGAATTTCACAAATCTCGTTAATCGCGATTCTGAGCCGTGTATGTGATGAGGTATTTGTGAATAAGTTACACAGCTGCCAAATTGCGCACGAGCATTTTATTAGAGAAAATGTTGTTATCTTAAATCGCAAAAATGTTCCAATTAAATAAAATAACACTTTCTCTTGCATAATACTGGTGTGGAAAAAAGCGGAAATCTCATCCCTGCTTATAATTCTACTTTTACACCAAAGACTTATACATAGAATGTGAAATACATCAAAAGTTATCTAAGTATATCTATACCCTATTAGACTGAACATTAGCAGCAAGTTTGATTTTTTCTGATATTATCTGGCCGTAAGAAATTTGAATTGAGAAATTCGCAGCAAATTTCCCGCAAGGTATATCATCCCCACTTGCATGAGCAGTTTGTTTCGAAACTGATGGCAAGACTGTCCCTTAATTCACGAAAGTGACGAAAGCAAAAAATCCCTCTGTTGAGAGAAATAGACAATCAGCACATATGCAGAAATTGCAGAAATTTTATTTGGTTGGCACCGCTTTTTCTAAACTCTATACTTATCAAATACCAAAAAAAGGCTCGTACTGAAACGTACAAATATCACGTTAACTTGTTTATGGTGATGAAAACGATGCATGCGCCTTCTGACGGTGTGTTCGCACCAATAGATCTGTTCTGGTCTATGGACCTCTCCGAAGGGGTTAAACTAATTGTATAGCAGTTGTAAACAGATAGTGGGGCGTGGAAAGTTTACTACTTTGCAATAAGTTTGCAGTATTTCTGATTACTTGTTTGCCGTTAATTTGCAATAAATTTGATACAGCATGAATTTAACTTGCACGACAAGTTAGCTGCAAGTTCAAAGTGTGGTGAGTTCGGCGTTTGCGTTATCTTGCTACAGTTTTGTTATGTAATTTCAGTCTTGTCATGTTGAGCTTGCTACAACTTTGCAGGTTTTCAAAGCAAGACTGCTGCAAATTTTCTCCAAATTAAAAATGCTATCTGGGCATTAGCTGCAGTGTTTATGGTATGACGATAGTTTAGAGATAAGCAAATAAATATTAGTATAAACACAAAATTAGAAAGTGATAATATGCTAATATTTGTTTCATGTCAGTAGCAATTAAATGCTGTGAATAAGATTAAAGTCATATAGAAATAAAAGATAAATTTATACTCATTGCTCATATTTATAAAATTTAAATTCACTGTAATTACTTTAAAGCTTATAAGCATCACACTACATAGCTGTCAAGGTTTAAGCTTTTTTTGTTAACACTGGTATTTAATAGTAAAATATGTTTATTTAATCGACAAAATCTTCGATTATAATAAAATACAAATTTCAATTTTAATGTAACAAATGAGCATAAAAATTGGCAGTTAAGAAAAACACTTCCTTTTTTTCAGAATTCTTTCCTTAACTAGTTCGGGACCGTCGGCTTTTACGCAAATTTTGTTCGGTTGGCACGAATTTTTTTTAAGTTAACTTTTCTTAAACAAATACGAAAATGCATTAATTAAACAAACTAAATATTGCTTTTCTTTTTTACTGGTGCTTAAAACAAATTCTGTATGCTCTTTTTGAGGGTGCATATATACACCCATGGTCCCGAATGGGTTAACACAAAGGAGACCGCCAATCTTGAATGAAATATGTGTTAGTAAAACAGTAAAAGCTCCGCCATCTTTTGAAAATCATTCCTAAATTGGTTCTTTGATAGTTTGATAGTCTCTCAAGTTTATGCGTCAGTAAATATCTCCCAGTGGACAGATAATCTAGAAAATTACTGACAACACTGATAAAAACGCATTTTCTGTAAGATTAAAGTCACGACTTTATTCAAGGATGTTTGGTTAAATAAACACGATAATTTTCGTTGCCCGTCACCAATTAAGTTATAATTCCTTTCAGTCTCCCACTGTTGCTAGTTCGCTAGATTTTTCAAAACATTCAGATTGCTTGAGTTCTTCCAGGTTGATGGTTGTTGGTTGTTGAGTTAGTAATACTATCCATTATATATTATCAGATTAAATAAAGTAAACATTACTATTTAAAAAAAGGTTGTGTGATTCATGATTTTTTTTCTTTTTTTATGTAGCGGGCTTACAACACCTCCAAAAGAAACAGCAGGGACTATTTTTATGTTCTATTCGGACCACTATTTCTAAAAAAGGAATTTCGTAGGATATTTTTCTTGCACATATTGTCAAAATGTATCTGACAGATTTTTGTTTTAAGAGGGTGGTGCAAGATAGAATTAAAAATTAGTCGCCAGGGATAGCCATGGAACAGTCACTTGATGACAGCATATACAGTGCGTGTAAAAACTTTAAGGACAGCAAAGCTATTGCTAAATTGAAAATGCGACAAGTGAAATGATAATTTAATGTTCATCATAAAGTGGAAATATTAATATAAAAGTCAACAGAATGTATTTGTGTCCTTTTTATTGCGAAAAAATCATAATTATGCAAAAAACTCTATCTTTGACTGTGTAAAAACTTTATGGACACCAGTATTTTTTTTATAGAAATGTTATATAAAACTATTATTAAGGATCAACCGAAACAGGGATTTAATGTCGAATCCCATTTTCGGAGATCTTCCTATTTTCGGCCGAAAACGAAAACGAATATGTCCAAAAACTTTTTTAAAGTAATTAAATTGTATGTATTAAGGAAATTAATGCATACATAAATATATTATTAATTAATTAATTATACGCATTTATAAAATATGCATAATAATTAATTAATTATGCGTATTTATGAAATATACATAATTATTAGTTAATCATACCTGTGGCCCAAATTGTCACACTGTGCCTTAGATCCAAAACTTTTTTTTCATATAAAATAAAACGTAATTAATTCATCAAAGACACATAAAGATTTTCATAAAAAAATAGTTTAGTTTTATATATACACGCCTCGATTTATCTTTTATAATGATTTCTGTAAATGATCATCTTTTATAATAGAACTTTCTCAAAGAGTATTCGAAACTCTTCTGCGGTTTCAAACTGAAAATTTTCTATTACTGTTATGTCTGCAACACGCGAAAAAGTTTAGTTCTATATGCATTGCTTGCTTTACAATTTGCATTCACGTCTTGAGTCAGTCATGATTGATAATTACAAACAACGAAATTCATATCAATAAATAGTATCATTTCAGCCGGCCAATAAAGCTCAAATCGATGAGAAATGTTGAAAATTTCCGAAGGAAAAAACGAGATTTTAGGAATACTGATAGTTTCGGTCCAAAATGAAAGTTTCGCTGAAAACAAATTTTCGGCGAAACTCAGATTTTGGACCTAAACTCAACCGAAACAATCAGTATTCCAAAACTGTCGTTTTATAAATCTCGTTTTAAAAGACAATTTGGGCCACACGTATAATTAATTAATATATATATTTAATAAATACGCATAATTAATTAATTATTATGCATACTTAATAAATACGTATAATTAATCTATACTCCTATTATAAAGAGGAAAAAATTGTTTATTTGTCGGAGATAAGCTCAGGAACTACCGAACCGATTCCAAAAGTAATGGTATCAAAATGATGGTGTTCGCCCAACTTAGAACATAGGCTATATCTTATGTCGGTGCCACTACCCCAAAGGGGGTGCAGGAGCAAAAAACGTTCTAAAAATGCGATTTTGGGGTTACTGAAGGGCCTAGAAATATGAAATTTGGAATATTAGTTACTTATAAGATATAAATGATGTCTAAGAACAGTTCTTAAACAATTCGAAATTTAAAACGGGTGAGAATGCACAAAAAGCGTTCTAAAAAACGTTCTAAAAAACGTTCTAAATGGTAGTTTCTAAATAATATCAGGAAATACCAAACCGATATCAAAAGTAATGGTATCAAAATGATGGTGTTAGTCCAACTTAGAACATAGGCTATATTTTATGTCTGTGCCACTACCCCAAAGGGGGTGCAGGAGCAAAGAACGTTCTAAAAATGCGATTTTTGCGTTACTGAAGGACCTAGAAATATGAAATTTGGAATATTAGTTACTTATAAGATATAAATGGTGTCTAAGAACAGTTCTTAAACAATTCGAAATTTAAAAGGGGTGAAAATGCACAAAAAGCGTTCTAAAAAACGTTCTAAATGGTAGTTTCTAAATAATCTCAGGAAATACCAAACCGATTTAAAAAATATTGGTGTCAAAATGATAGTGACAACGTTTGCTCCAAGATAGGCTATGTTTTATGTCGGTGCCACTACACCAAAGGGGGTGTAGGAGCAAAAAACGTTCTAAAAATGCGATTTATGTGTTACTGAAGGGCCTAGAAATATGAAATTTGAAGTATCAGCTACTTATTAGATATAAAGGATTTCTAAGAACAGTTCTTAAACAATTCGAAATTTAAAAGCGGTGAAAATGCGCGAAAAGCATTCTAAAAAATGTTCTAAATGGTAGTTTCTACACAATCTCGGGAAATACCAAACCGATTTAAAAAATAATGGCGTCAAAATGATGGTGAAAATCCTTGCTCCAACATAGGCTATGTTTTATGTCGGTGCCACTACCCCAAAGGGGGTGCAGGAGAAAAAACGTTCTAAATTGCGGTTTTTGCGTGACGGAAGAGCCTTGAATCGTGAAATTTAGAATGGTAGTTAGTTATAAGATATCAATGATCTCTAAGGACATTTCCTAAGAAAATCGAAATTTAAAAGGGGGGTCAAAATGCGCAAAAAGCGTTGTAAAAACGTTCTAAATTGCAATTTCTATGCAATCTCAGGAAATAATGAACCGATTTCAAATATAATGGTGTTAAAATGATGGTGACAGATCTTGCTCCAAGATAGGATATATTTTATATATGTTTCCACTAACCCAGAGGAGATGCAGGAGCAAAATGAGCGAAAAGCGTTCTAAAAACGTTCTAAATGCCGATTTGTCACCAATATCTCAGGAAGAATCAAACTGATTTCAAAAGTAATGTTAAGAAATTGATGCTGACAGTCTCTGCTCTAACATAGACGCTACTTTAAGTCGGTATCACTATCACCTAGACGCTGCAGGATCAAAAAATCGTTCCAAATTTCGATTTTTGTGATCGGTAGGGGCTAGCAACTTAAAATTAGGCAAGGTACATATGTATTACATATAAATGATCTTTAAGAACAGTTTCCAAAAAAATTGGAAATTTAAAAAAGGGTGAAAATGCGCGAAAAGCGTTCTAAAAACGTTCTAAATTGCGATTTCTACTTAATCTCTGGAAATTCCAAAGCTATTTCAAAAGTAATGGTTGCAAATCAATGGTGACAGTCCCTGCTATAACATAGGTTATATTTTATGTTGCTGTCACTCCCATCTGAGGATTGCAAAAGCAAAACATGTTCTAATTTGCGTTTTTTGCATAACTGAAGGGTCTAACACTTTGAAGTATGGCATGTTATTTACTTACAAGATGCAACTGCTTTCTATGAACTGTCGAAAGAAAATTTCAAATTTAAAAAGATGAAGTGAGCGAAAAGCGTTATAAATTACAATTTTTATGTAATCTTTTCAAATACCAAACCGATTAAAAAAATAATGATATCAAATTGTTGGTGATAGAACCTGCTCAAACATAAGCTATCTTTTATGTCTGTGCCACTACCACCAGAGGGTTGTAGTAGCTAAAAACTTTCTAAATTGCGATTTCTGTGATACCGAAAAGGCTAGAAACTTTAAATATGGCATGGTAGTTACTTATAAAATATAAATGCCCTCGAAGGACTGTCGAAAATAAATTCGAATTAAAAAGGGGTGAAGTGAAGGGGAGGTGCGAAAAGCATTCTAAAAAAGTCCTAAATTAGGATTTCTACGCTATTTCAGGAAATATAAACCAAATATAAAAGTAATAGTTGCGAATCAATGGTAACAGTCTCTGATCCTACACAGGCTATATTTTATGCCGATGATTCTACCATCTGGGATTCAAAGGAACAACAAACGCTATAAAAAAGGCCTTTAAAAGCTTTCTAAATTACGTTTCTGTGGAATATTAAGAAATAACAAACCGATTTCAAAATTAATGTTGGCAAATTAATGGTGACAGTTCATATTTCAACATATCCCTTTATGTTGAGAGAGGTGGTAGGACTTGGAATTTGACATATGGTTAATTTTAAGATGTAAGAAGATGGTTCCTAAAAAATTCAAAACTTCAAATGAATACTAAAATGAGCGTATTAATTGAGCATAAAAGTTTCAAAATATTTTCTAAATTATTATTTATTTAGTTTTATTTCGTTTTATTAATTTAAGTCTCATTTCTGCCTTATGCAGTGTAACAATGATGTTTAATCAAACTGTGTTTTAAATAGTGATTTTTTTAAATTATTCCTAAAAGTAATAAATACCTTTTAATAAAATAAAATATTACCTTTTAATAAAATAAAAATTTAGTTAGTATCTTTTAATAAAAATTAGACATATAAATATCACTTGGCATATTTCAACTATTACGCGAGCAAAGCCGCGGGGTTTGCTAGTTAATAATATATTTATGTATGTATTAATTACTTTAATACATACAATTTAATTACTTTTAAAAAGTTTTTGGACATATTCGTTTTCGTTTTCGACCGAAAATAGGAAGATCTCCGAAATTCGGTTTCGACATTGAAAACCTGTTTCAGTCGATCCATAATAACAGTTATATATAACATTTCTATAAAAAAAAATACTGGTGTCCTTAAAGTTTTTACACAGTCAAAAATAGCGTTTTTTGCATAATTATGATTTTTTCGCAATAATAAGGACACAAATACATTCTGTTGACTTTTATATTAGTATTTCTACTTTATGATCAACATTAAATTACCATTTCACCTGTCGCATTTTCAATTTATCAAAATCTTTGCAATTTTTTGCTGTCCTTAAAGTTTTTATACGCACTGTACGTGCTCCAACTTTCGCAGAGAAAAGTAAATGTTTACTGTTCCTACTATTGTTTCAAAACATTTATCTTTATAATATATTTCTATTGCATTTGATAAAGAAATTTACCCCGAATATTATTGACTACAATTTTTTTTCACTTCGATTCCTTGTTTAGCATTATTAATAAACTCCCTTACCTTCACGGCGTAGCCCGGTCTCCTGATAAAAACCTTAAATATACCTAAAAACAGTGTTGACTAATTTAATAGATGTAAACGACAATCTTCCGAAACGATCCTAACGTTGAAGCCCTAATGCCTTCGGCAACATACAGTCTCGAATTTTTGTGATTGTATATTTTTAATTGAAATTTATCCAAACGAACCTAGAGTTTGGGAACTCTCTCTTCAGAACACAGTGCACAAACACACACAAACATACAGACAAACATCTGTCCTTATTCTTATAGATAAAATAACTCTTAAATTTCATATTTTATATGAAATTTATATTTCCACATTCTAAATTTCATCCATACGATGTTTAAATCAATAAATCTTCAAAACTTTCTTACAGAGTACATATTTAATGTTGGTATCTTATGTATATTTTTTAAATGTACACTTTAATTTGTATGTGACAAAAAAGGTGGATATTTTTTCATTAGAGGAAGGGACAGTAAAAATGAAAACAAAAAGTTAAAATTGAAAATCACGAGAAAATACAGGCAATAAAGGAAACAACAAGGAATTGAATCGCCTGATTAGTTGCCTGTAAAAAACGTTTGGGCTCGTTGCTGGTAATTTCTGTCAGTTATTCTCTTTTAAACTGTCGCCTTTACAAATTATTCGGAAACATCTAGCTATCGCAGGTTGTCTTATATGATGTATGGATGGTAAATTATTTAGTGTTATAAAAGAAATAAAAATGAAAGGTTTGTTTTTAATATAAAGGATTTAAAAACTTAAAGTACATTTCAAAATAAATCAGTATGTCCTCTGTCATAGAGATAGATTTCATCACAAATTTATAAAATTTAAATTATCTGTACGAATTTCTAGTTCTATAAAATAAATCTAAAACAATAATAGAAAAATATTTTATGCAACATTATTATTGTTTTAGAAGAAATTTATAGTATTAGAAAAAAGAGACAATTCATTTTTTAAATTCTTTCAAATTACATATCAAAACAAATTAATGCTATATCTTCTATTACTATAGTACGATTACCAAAAAAATAACATATTTAATATGAAGTTATTTCAAAACTGTTTTCAAATATTTCTTTTCTAAATTCAAATACCTTTTGAAAAATTACATAATATGACATAAATTGCTTTCTTAATAAAATTTGTAGTAATAACTTTCATTCCCTCTATAATTTCATTCTAAATAAATCAGGAAACATCATTGAAGTAAATCACTTTAATTGCAATTTTTAACGAAAATTGCATAATTACATAAGTGAGATTCAAAAATCATTTTTGGTCATGTGTGCAATAATGAATATTTTTATTTAACCAATTAACGCTCAGTGGCATATAATGAGTGGCAGTTAATATTACCTTATTTAAACTTCGAAATCAGCGATTTAAAAAAAGCAATAATTTATTTTAATTAGTAGGGAAAAATCGTTTAAGTTGACAGCTATGGGTTAACATAAAAAATTAGTTGATCAGACATTAATAGCGGCTTACATTCTGTTGTAAAAATATGCATATGTGGAGTAATTAGAATTGGTCGTGACGCAAAGTTAAGAAATAATTAATCTGCAGTCATTATTTATATATAATGGATTTTTTTATTCTATCTCAAATTCTGCGATAAGTCATGATCACATAAAATTCTTAAAAGCCTTTTTATGATGACTTACATTACATAAATTTAATTTTAATAGAAATTTACATTCACTAAAACTCACATTCTTTACAGAAAAAAATATTATAAAGATGGTAATATAAAGTGTGTAATCCTTTTATGGTCAAATTCTAAATTATGCAATAATATTTATAGGAAATGATTATCCATGCCACAATTAAAAAGTGTCGGAATTGGGAAACTGAAGGAAATTTTATTTCATGTATTTCAATATAAAAAGAACATTTAATTTTCAATAAGGTGGGTGATAAATTTAATAACTATTGCTTAAATTACATTCTTCATTAATTAAAAGTGCAATACCGGAATCTTTAAATAAATGCGTTAAATGGAATATTTGAAGTGGCGTTTTGAAAGCATTAAACCCTTTATTCTATTAATGTGGAAATAAAGAAATAAAAAAGATACTCTGTGTAATACATAATTTGAGCCTAATAGAACTGAGATTCTAAATAATAGCCCAAGAATAATAAAAAAAAATGCAATTTAACAAATTACAACGACCATCTGGAAAATGATTTTTTCGAAGACTAAAATTTAAGACATAAAAAATCGCACGGAGTTGATCATACATTACGTACGCCATGGATTACATTTTTCGATACTGTAAATTTTTAAACTTTTACGGAGCTGGTCGTACATTACTTACGCCATGGATTAAACATTAATATTCCTGGACCCATTTTAAATGAAATTTCATTCTTAAACTTCTAAACATCCCACAATATTACTTTTTACAACGTCGTATAGAGAAAAAAATGTGCTTTTAAATGCAATTTGTTTGAAAGCTGTATCGCAATTTGTTTCTGAGTTATTATTTTTTTTTGTAGTTTTTATTACTTTTTTGTCATAGTGGCAACAGAAGTATACATCTCTGTTGAAAGTAAAGGGAAAATACAGATTACTGTATAGACCAATCAGAAAACGAATAAAATGCGGATTCAACTAATAAAAAGCTTCAGATATATTTTTGATTTCCTAACTTGACCGAGGACAATAATCATTTTACAGATGTTTAATAAAATTTCTTAATACTTATAAAGACACCGGAGTGTTATTTTTTTTACGCACATTTATCAAAAACAATAACTGTTCCATGAAATAAACATTTATTATAAGTAAACCAATATCTTCCAGTAGAGTTTAAAGAAGTAATTTTCTCATAAAATTGAATTAATCACCGAAACACATATTTAATGAAGAAAAGAAAACCAGATTTTTTTTTTCTGAGAATTTAACGTTTTTTGGTTTACTAAGATATTGTCAAATGTTCATTGTTATATTTCAATTCAACCAAATACATGATAACAAAGTCCCTATACATTTAAAGCTTATATTTCAAATGCAAAAGAAGAGATGTATAAAAATTACTACAATTTTAGGAATAAATATAGATTTTTTAAGGATTAACGAATAAACCTCTGTATGGGCACCAATAGGTGGCACAAAGTACGTCAGTGCGATAGTTGACGACATTTTTCCTTGATACTCTTCCCCCCCCCCCCGTCCTTTCTTTATAAAATACTGAGCTGGCATGAGCTTTTTGTGAACATGTCCAACAATTCGTGGAGTTAACCCGTTATCTAATGACGGTACTTATAAGTACCACTCACTTTAAACTTTTATACCATGGTGAATATTACTAATATTATAATGGTACTTTGCAAAAAATGCTCTTTTAACTCCACTTTATCTGAATACATGTCAGCAATAGTTCTAGGTTTGTTATTTTAGAGAGGAATGAGGCTATCTTTGAAGCAATCGATGTGTTTTCTGCCGAAATTTTGCACAGTTTGCCACGCTCGCCTTTTCATAGCTGCAAACACAGTAAAGGATATAAGATAAGTGTTGTATTTTTTATGTGTTCATTATGATCTTAGAATACAATATGACTAGCTATTTTAAGTGAACGGTGTATGTATTTGATTTAACTGTTGAATTACACGGTGGTACTTAGAAGTATCGTCAGTACACTGGGTGTTGGAAAAAACTTCTTCTTTACTTTTCGTCTGTGTAGTTATCCATCGTTTTTATCTGATTTAAAATGTAATTACTAAAATGTAGTCTAGTAATGATTTCCCTGGTATTTCTTTTCTGTTCCATTGTTATTTTTTATAGGAAATCGAAAAAGTTGTGGCACCGGCTCGTTTTTGCTATGCTAGGAATGGCATATGTAATTTCATATATTGCATATGTGGATATGCGAAATAACACGTTGTCCCTGGAATATTCATGTCGCATAACTAAAGGACTGCTAACAAGATCGAAACCTAAAAAAAAAAAATAGTTTTTTTAACCATTTCAAAAGCAAAGCATTTTCAATTTTTAAGTGTTGAAATAAATGATTGCCACCAGAATTTGCCGAACGATTTTTTTTGTAAGTAAGAAAAAGGGGCCTATATTTCACATACTCATTAAATCTAAAAGATTTTCTGGTGCCAGTTGAAATGGCTTGTGGATTTTCTGTTACAATATTTTAGTCATAGTGTACTGACGGTACTTTAAAGTACCACTGTAATTAATTACCGCTAAATAATTAAATTTCTCACGGGTGAATGTTTTTTTAATGTTTATCCTTTAATTTTCATTGTAGTAACTGGAAAAAAATATTACATGAAAAAAATTGCAGTAGATCATAATGCCGTAGCTAAAGGGTTAATGTAATTACCTTGGAATAATAAATGGATAAAGAGAAAAAGGTATAAGCTCAAAATGGTTCAAGCTGTAACCTCTTCCGCAGGATCAGATTACTTCCGGGCCAAACTTCCACCAGCAAAATATGAATACAAATCCCCTTCTTTTTTAAACGCATTTTCATGCAAATTTTCTGAAATAATTTGGCCAAAATCTTTTATCTATTTTTACTAGTGAAAGTTTGCTTCGACGATAGTTAGGGCACCATCCCCTGATAACTCGGCCGTAGCCCTGACAGAAAAATTGCGGATGTCTTAGGCGTATATTTTCAGCGTTTATACAGTCCCTTGAATTTGATGACAATATTTTTTTTTCACATTTGTTTCCGCTTTATTATTTATTTATAGATTAAAAAATCAAAAGGCAAATTTTAGAAAATACAGGTGTCTAAATTCTGGGGACATTACAAGCTCTTTAAAAAATCTCTCTCGGACATTTTTGTGTCAGGGCTAAGGCCTAGTCTTCAGGGGAGCAATGTGGTCCCACCATATTCTGACAATATACACAACTCTCCTGTTAGTATAATTAAATTTGATTATTTCTCGGGAAAAGACTCATCAGGATAATTGAATATATTTTTTTTTTCTTTTATTAAACGCCTTATTCATGCAGACTTTCTGCTGTAAATTACCATAGCTACGAACATCTTACGCTTTTTATTACCACAAAAACTTTATGGTAAAGTGTTCAGTACTGACAGTGGGCTACCTTTTTAAATTCAGATTTATTGATTGTCACCACTTTTTTTCAAATGGTGGGATTCCCCTTGTTTTCGCCTAAATTTATGTGTCATTAAATAAGGCGAATTATCCCATATCAAATAAGTGGTACCAATCTTATGCGATAATTCTATTCTGTAATATTTCATGGTAATTGCCGAAACGTCAGTGAAGGCTTACTGTGGAGACCCGAAATTTTTTGGTTTCCATCTGTTTGTTTGTTTGTTAGTTAGTTAGTTAGTCTGTCTGTCCAGCGATAACTGCCGTAAAAAGCATCCGATTAGCTTGAAATTAAGGATGTATATTGGTGAGCTCCCCGGATTTAGCTGTATAGTTTTGGGTTAAATTTGGTTCATTCCTTCGGAAATTCGTTCGGAATATATAGAACATTTTATTTTGTGACATAATGCTTTTCTATGGGAAGTCAGATTTTCAAATTTTCATTTGTTGAAAGAAATCGCTCATATGAATAATAGATTTAAATGGTAAATTTTGGATGCTGAAATTTTTAAATAAGAGTATTAAGTTATTCCTTTTAGTTTTCAATTTTGTCAAAACATTTGTCAGAGCTTTTAAATTAGGTGTATAACTTATGATGGAATTTTATACATGAGTTCGAATAATATAAAACATTTTATTTTATGAATTTACTTATATTTCATTTTATTTTCTTTTAACCGTTGTGTAGCAACGCAACTATATCTCATCTAAAAATATCATAAATGTGAGAGTATGTATGGTTTTTTAAGTCAAATCAAAGTTAAAAGGAAGGAATTAATGAAAGCCTTTGTATAGATATTTGCATATAGATTGATTTAAATGCAGAAATGAAAATAGTATTTATATACTATATAGAATAATATTTTTATTTATGTATTCAACTATTTTGATTATAAATGAAAAAGTTCGTTATTTTCATACAGAATAAATATTATTCTATTAAACTTTATAAACTTCATTGTCGCAAAAAAAAAAGAAAAAAAAAAAAAAAAAAAAAAAAAAAAAAACAATTTTTTCCCAAAGAGTTAATTTTAATTTGTAAGATTTTCACGTGCAAAAGGAAAATGGAATAAGCAAATTACAAATAATAAAAAAGATAAATAGGACAGGAATGGATACATATAAACATTTCACACCAAATACCACCTAAAATAATTTTTGTAGTGGTATTTTCCCAACACTACGAAGAAAGATTCCTTGATTTACACGATTTTACTTGGCCTTCCTTTTCTCATTGGTTGCGATTTCATTTTCGCAATTGTGTATATCAATTGGCACACAATTTTATATTTTTATGACTGAGGTATATGTAAGGGCATACAAATAAGAAATTCCGTATTGTCTCCTATAAAATGTGATAAAGTGTTGGTTAACTATATATGTTTCTATTAAGAGGAGCAGAGCTGCCAAGGCTCCGGCGTTCTGGATACCAGTATTTTAATACAAAAAATGTTACTTTATTTAATTGAAACATTTGCGCGATATAAAAGAACAACATTTTCTGTAAGATAATAGTGTTGTGCAAAAAGTCTGAGACTTGCCATGTCTGGTGGGGAGTGAAATGTTTTATTTAATGCATTTATCTCCATTTTAATGCTACGTGAACACCGTCCCGTGTAACAGCTCGTAGAGCGTAATATAAATTAAATTATTAAAATAATCTCTATTACGAAAAATGAAACAAAATGCCCTGCTAATGGAAATAAAAGGTTAGTTAACCTTTCGTAATTTGACCTGAACGCAGGTGTGCGTCAAATTTCAACGGTGTTTGTAACATCACGATTTTAAATTAAATGCGGATACTATTAAAAGGCTATCACAAAATATACTTAACGGCGCCAAATCACGTTTATCTATTTAGTCAATTGGAAGTGGACACGATGATGAATTATTAACCGTTAGGTTTAGAAGTCCCCTTACTTCAGGGTGATTTTAGTAAGTTAATGCTATCGAGTACATTTTTAGATATTTGGATTAGATTTTAGATATAAATATTGCAGAATGGTAATCAAAATTATTTTTTGGAAACAAAAATTATAAAGGTATTAGATTTCTAAATTAGATGTCTCAGTTTACATTTCCAAAAGTTCTTTATCCATTAGGTACAGGTGTTTGTGGTTAGCAGGCAAGTAAATACTGCTGTATGGATATTAGGATAACGTAAAATGCTTGACCAAATTCTTGCTTATCCTTATAAATCGCAGTGTAAAAAGGAATCTATGATATAGGATAATCATTAGCTCAATCAATAGAAAATTACAAATGCAAAATAAATTACGCAACGGGGGGTTCAGGGGCGCTCCCCCCTGAAGAAATTTGCTTTATTATATAAAAATTACTAGAATAAGTAGCTCGTGAGAATTTCAGAATATCATTACATAACAACGTGTTTAATTTAACGCTTCTAATGTCTGAAACCATCGAAATATTTTTTTTTCTTTTATAAATGCTTGTGTAATTTAAAAAGTTTAAATTTTGTTTTTGTAGAAAGATTAATATTACGCAAAGTTTGCTAAAAACAATAAGTTGCAGAGATGACGTTGAGGCTCTTGATCTGCAGATTTACTAGTTTAATTTAATCTCCTAGGCAGTGTTGCCAGTGGGCAACTTTTTTTTAAAATTGAGATTTCTTGATTGGCACCACTTTCTTGAAATAGTAAAATTCGCCTTATTTAATGACATAGTAATTAACGCGAAGACAAGGGGAATTTTAGCATTTCAGAAATTTCGTGCCAATCAAGAAATATGAATTTTAAAAAAGTAGCCCACTGGCAACACTACTCCCAGGAGGTATTTTTTTTTTTACACAATAAACTAAAAATAGGGACAATACACTACTTTTACCGTACTAAATTTAAAAAATATATATTTCTTGTTAAGCCTATTTAAATTTTGAAGCGTATTAACCCCTTCATGGGCGATGGTTCATTTTTGGACCACCTAATTCTAATTCCTAAATGCCATTTTCGCACCAGAATGTTGGAACGAGGAATTTCCTTTTATTAAGTACGTGAACAAAACCTTTTGCTTATTTTGAAACAAATTTGTTTGTTAAAATCTGGCGTAATTTACTCATTTCAGCATTTGAAGAATAGAAGTACCTTGCCCCTGAAAGGGTTAAACATTCATCAACTATTATACGATTATAAGTCTTTATGCATAATTTAATTTAATAATAAAAATAATTCTTAAAGGGCTCTTTATGAAAAAAAATATGTTATCGGTAAACAAAGCTTACGAGTTTCTAAAAATGGAAGTGTATATTAAACTGGAGTCGCAAATCTTTAAATGGAGTCATAAGTCGGTTTCTTAAAGGAAAGAAAATACCATATATATTTTTCAAATGCGATGATTTTTCGACCACTTGTTTTTTATAGGATTATCTAAGCATTTTCCCAGCATTTTTTCCCTTTACACTTTACCATTTTACAACATAAGAGGTGTTACACCTATTCCTTGCTTTATATTTACCGTTTTAGCTTTTGCGCTTATTTTAAGATAAAATATAGCCAAAAAATAAAAAGAAAACATTGTTCATTGAACTTAAAAGCTTGATAAGTATCAGATACTGAGAATGTAGGTGTTATATTTATAGATCTTGTTAGATACTCCTCAAGTAGTTTGATCATCGATTTTTTCATTTTTTATTATTTATTTCACAAATATAATAGCTGTCAATTTATTTGTCCTGTCAATAAATCATTTTACTTTAAACATTAACTTTCTGTATTTTTAATTACATTTTTTTTCAATATTTCAATTGCATAATTTAACGATACTGCTTTTAATCGTAGAGCAGATTTGCCAGTAGCAGATTTGCCAGTTTAGAGTTTTTCCAAAAATTACGTAGTTACACAAGAAAATTCCGATAATATTTTTGCATTTTTAAATTATAGAAATTTCTTGATTACATTAACCCTTAATTGCATGAATTCATCTTTTAGAATTGTGTTTTTTATTTTTATATTAAGGATAGACATCAGAAATCTTAAGATAGATTTTTAACTTTATTCAGTAGCATATTTTTTTTAATGTTTAAAGTATTAATCTACCCTATATATATAAAATCCTAATGAAACGAATTTATGAAACCGATTCTTTGAATCGACTGATTAAACAACTCATTATGTTTTAAGGTGATTTTTCCTTAAGAAAGGAATACTTTGCGATGAAATTAACACCAACAATCAATATTGATCCGCAGATTTCAAAACTGGTATTAGAATTTTTAAATTCGAATTAGTTTTCGAAATATTTTTTTTTTCTAATTTTATATACATTTTTCTAATGATGGCAACTCAAATTTTAATCAAACAGATATTTTTTTTTCAGATTTTAGAAAAGGTTACTATTTTAAACTAATTTGGCTAGAAGTTTGGCCTCCCTTAAATGTATACTAAGAAATGTATCATGTTACTTTTATTCATAATTCAATTTGTATTTCATTATCATTTTATTTAATACAAACAGAAATATATAAAATAAATGGCTTTCACTTCTTATTTTTTTTTAAACGAAATGAAAAGAAAAATATTAGGCACAGATGTCATATACGCGACGTAGTACTTAATTGGCGCCAAAATGGCATTATTTTGGTTGACATGGTAACCCGGCTATTGTTGTTTATTTAATAATATGTGTTTATTTACTTTATTTTCTTTTTTTTAACTACATAAATTGTTTTGTTCTATAGTTAATTATTTTTTTGTTTATTTTCCTTTAAAAATAAAAAATAATAGAAAATAATTAAAAAATACGGTACTACTTAGTTATTCCATCGACCCATTTCGCCAAATTATATAAATCGCCAAACCACTCGCCAAATTATACAAATTGACATAATTTTTATTTTAAATAACGAAAGAACAAAGAAAATAGTATAACATTAATAAATATACAAATAAAACGTCGAAATAAAAATCCCTTGATGACGTAAAGACGTGTAACTTGCTTAAAGGCAAGTGAATATGACATTTATCAACAATTATTGGCATTTAATCTTATAGTTTGGTGATAGATTTTTGTTCGACGGGATAACTAAGTAGTACCAAAAATACATATGTAACTGGTATTCGAAAACGAGGATTTCGCAGTGGCGCAGCCAGGGTGGGGGTTTTCAGACACTGGATACCACTTTTTCCTTAAAGTTTTGTTTCGTATAATTAAAGCTAAAATATTGTACAAGTAAATTTTACAAAGTTACCTGTATAAAATAGTGGTATATTGAGCTTGAAAACCCCCACACTGGCTGCGCCACTAGGATTTCGCCAAATTTTTGTTAAAATAATCACGCCAAACCGGGTGCGTATATGGCATCTGGCCAAATATTAAATGATGTAACAAACGATGACATTTAATTTCAACTTTAAAGCAATGTTTTAATTTACCACTCGAAAAAAAAAAAAAAAAAAAAAAAAAAAACTAACTAGATGAAAAATAGTTATTGGCGAGATTTGCACCCGGCTAGCGTAACAGTACCATGAATTATTTGCGGCAATGCTTTTATGTAGTATTATTCGAAAAAAAATGATTTTTTTAAAAATCGAAATGGAAAACTTTCGGCACAGATGCCACACACGGTCCCATATTGGCGCTATTTGTTTTCTGACGCCAATGTCATATATGCAACGGGTACTTAACTGGCGCCATAGTATCGTTATTTTGCTTGGTTTGATAAGCCGGATGTTGTTATTTATGCTGTTGATCTTTTCCCCAAATTAGCGTCGGAAAACAATCGCACCAATATGGGCCGTATAAGATATTTGGGCCAAACTTCCATATAAAAAGCGAAGGGATCAGAGCGTATTTATTTATGGCAGTTACAGGACTTGGACTATTATAATATAGATGATATGATGGCGATAGAATACTATTTGGCGACTTATCACCTGTACCTGGCTAATATTAAAGTACCAAAATGGCACCAAGAATATAAAAAGTGAAGTGGTTCGCCCGGAACTCTTGATGATAGTCACAGAACTTAGGCTATTGTTATAGAAATTGTTTTAAAATACCGGGAGACAAAGTCCCTGTACACTTAATTCCTTTTATTTTTAGGTTCTTTTCAAACGTTTAACTGGTCCTCTTTAATCAAACACGGAAACAACCGTTGGATGTCTTAACAGCAACTGATTCGGCCTTAAATTTTTGAAATCAAAGGAAATTGAATAGAAACCCGTTTACAGGGAGATCTGCACACCTTTTTTCAGTATAATTCAATTCTCTATAATATTTTTTAAACCGATCAGATTAAGCGTGTTTTTAGATTATGTGGTGTCTGAACGGGGGTTGGCGAGCGTAGCTTGCAGGGGACAGAGCCCCCTAGTATTTCTATATAAATATAGTGGTTGTAAGAACTTAATTTATGTATTAAAAGTTAAATAAAAATGTGATGGAAATTTACATCACTATGCAATTAAGGTTTAAGCAACCGTATTTTTTTCGTAATTTCAGGTGTCAAATCACAATTTCTGAATAACGCACGAGACCCAATTCGCAACCCTGTCGTAAAATGTTTGTTATTTTGCAGCGGTAAAACTGCAGGGATAATTTTGTTACAAAGTTATGGCAGAATTGTATGCCAGGGTTCAAATAGATCCTGGAATTTCCACACCAGGAAATTCTTTGGTACCAGTATTTTCCTAAAGATAATCTTTCCTTAACCCTCTAATGCCCATGAAGACATTTATGCTACCATCAGTTCTTCCGATTTAGTCATATATTTACACTGGTGTCCCGCTAATCCGAGTACTGTTATTCAGAGCTCCGCTTAATCCGAGGTAGCTAGAAAAAGTAGCACTTCCTGTCGCTGGAAGAAGAATTAACATTTTTTTCCCTCTCGAATGTGCTTAAAATTTTGCTACTGCCTGTTGAACTGGCGGTTAGTTTTTCTTGGAATTTTTGCTTTTCTTCTGCACTTGCCATTCTCGTTCCGGGTAGTCCATTTCGCTTCTGAGGGGTGTCACACTGCTGACAACTGCTGACGGCGATGACCATCTCGGGAACTCAGCTTTCTCTTTAGAGTATTAGTGCAATCCCGAGGAGTAGTCAACTGTTGACAAGTGAAGACCTCACAGGCAATAATAATAAAAAAAAAGTAGAAAATCAAGAACATTTTGAAATTAGAAATGCGGTTCTGAAACTACCCGGCTGTGAAGAGGTGACAGATAATTGTGTCGAAGAATTCCTTTAAGGTGATGAGGAAGAGGAAATTATCGACGATGCAATCATTTGCATGGTTACCGAAGAAGAAGAAATTGATGAAACTGAAAATTTAAACGATGAAACGGAGAAGATCATTTCACACACAGAAGGCACGGCAGCGTTAGATGTTGCTCTTCATTATATTGAGCAGCAACCAGTTGCTTTACCACAGGGGTGTAAAAATCTAAGCGTCAGCGGCCAGTCCCTCACCACTAAAGTTTATTCGTTATTTTTCGTCTAATATTTCGTCAATTTTTTTGTAAGAATGCTAATAAACTTTAAATGAAGAAAACTAATAAAATTTAGTGGTGAGAGACTGCCCATTGATTTTTACACCCTTGCTTTACCACATGGCATTGTATTTTTGAAAAGCTTGCGAGACAACGCAGTAAGAAGGAGAAATCCTTCTCAAAAACTAGCAACTTTAGATTCATTTTTTAAACATTAAATCAAGTAACTTTGGTGACATTTTTACATTTACAAATCTGTGTGCTCGTTTTTTTACGCTATTTTATCTCTCTATTTTTTATTGATATGTATATCAAAAAAAGGTATATATTATATAAAACTGAATTTTTCGATTTTATTATGTAGTTTGCATTATCCTAGCTTTCGGTAATCCGAGTTCGGGTCTGGCCCGATGAACTCGGATTAGCGGATTCGACTATACAGTAAAACCTCCCTAAAGCGACCACGTTCCGTTCCAATAAAAAATGGTCGCTCTGAGAGGTGGTCTCTTAATGGAGGTCATTTTTAAATCTAGATTTTAATTGTTGAAAAAAGAAAACAATTAACGTTACTAAAATTTATTTTAAACATTAGGAAAAAATATAAAATTTAAGTATCAAGTTAATTACATTAGTTAAATACTGCAGACTTTCAAAAATGAATACATTGCGTTTGCTTTGATTATACGTATCTTTTTATAACTTTATATCTTTTATAACTTTTATTCCATAACATTTAAAAATTCAGTAAATAAAAGCATTTTTTTTTTTTTTTTTTTTTTTTTTTTTTTTTTTTTTTTTTTATGGAAACAAATAGTGACGATTCCATTAATTTATTTCTTCGAGAGTTTCCTGACAGAATAGGTCAGGGGAGTTAATTGACTGTCATTCTTAATTTGTCATCAGAGTTTAATTCATTGCATGAAAAGGCACAAAGTGGTTTAAACACTTGAAAATTACCGGAATTAAAAAAATTTCTAAACTTAGTTTAAAAGTTTGATGAATAATGCACTCTCCTGAAATATTTTTCTAATAAAACATTCTTCAAGCGACCAGGAAAAACGGAATTTGTTTCATTTTCTTCAAAGTAATGGGTCGCTCATGGAGGGAATTCAACTGGTGCGGTCTCTGAATGGAGGTAAAATTAGTATTGAGCCTATGAGTATAAATTTCGTTCCATAAAAAATGGTCGTTCAGGGAGGTGGTTGCTTAATGGAGGCGGTCGCACAAAGAGTTTTCACTGTATTTACATAATTTGTATTTACACCCGAAATTTAAAATTTCTTTGCTTTTTATAATAACAGACATTTCGTTATTTTAATGAAAAAAAAAAGAAAAAACGAAATTTAGTATTTAGTTTTTCTAGTGCGAATTCTGATTCTCTGACTTACTCATTTTCTTGAAAACGTTCTACCATGGGCATTAGAAGATTAAATAATTATAAATTTCGCACTTTTGAACTACATTTATTTTTTCATAAAAAGATACTGATATTTTACCTTCAAAATAATAGTAGCAGTACGAACACTGTATGCACTCTGGATAATATCCCGTGATTTTAGTTTCTTTGACTATAAATCAACGAAATGTAAATTTACCAGTATTTTAAAATCATACAAGAAAATAGTAATAAAACTATCAAAAGAATGACATAAGATATTACTGCAAAACACTATAAATATGAATATTTTTTAGTTGTAATAAATGTTATTATGAGTGTTAATAAAAATGTAAAATATAAGAACTACCTTTTAGGTGGTATCCTTAAATATTTCAACATATAAATGTATAAACTATAAATATGAATACTTTTTAGTTGTAATAAATGTTATTATGAGTGTTAATAAAAATGTAAAATATAAAAACTACCTTTTAGGTGGTATTCTTAAAAATTTCAACATGTGTCTACATTTATTCATAAATTTAAGTGGCATTGTTATATCACGTCATAAAATGAAAATTTCAACATTTTCAAATATCACTTAATACATGTTATTTTTTTTATAATCTTTACATTAATCGATAAAAAATCGATATTGAAAGAATCACTATAGATTTTGCATTTTAAACACGTATTTACATAACAATAAAAACTTAATTCTTTGCGGCTTGGTGACTCTTACACAAATTTTATTCGTTCGGCACAATTTTTTTTTAAAGAAGTTAACTTCAATTACACACTTTCGAAAATGCTCTAATAAAATAAGACAAATTTTGCTTTCCCTTATTACTGCTCAAGGAAATTTGGCAAAAAAAAAAAAAAAAAAAAAAAAAAAAAAAAAAAAAAAAAAAAAATTATCCCGAGTCCGACTCGGGTTTGAACCTCAAATTGTTAGACCCGTCATGGATATATAACCTTAGTAGACAATATCGCCATTAACGCGGCAAGGGGCTATAGTAAATCTAAAGAGACAATTGATTAAGGTAAGAGGTATAGAGTTAATTGTCAGATCGGTCCATTAAAAAGGCAAAAAGTTTTTTTAATTTTAAACGAAGTGCTGGACGGGGTAAAATATTACTTAGCCAATTTATAGGGATTGATAAGAGGCGTCGAATATGCCAGCGTGAGGTAAGTGGGCAAGAGTAGTAGTAATTAGATGTACTTACTAAATCGTCACATTCACAAGCAGAGGACCTTGATCAATGAAATTCATGGAGGTACTCCCTAAATGGGGCATGCCCTGTAAGGAATGCGGTAACGGCAAGAGAAAGGGGAGGAAGCTTTCAGATGACCTTTGGAACCAGAACATGTGTTTATCTTCCTTTTTCCGAATAGTCCCAGTGATCCTGCCACTGCTCCAACAGTTTTGAGTGCAAAATTCTCTTAACATATGAGTGCGGAGCTGGCAGACAGTAGTCTACTACCGGAAAGTTGATTGTGTTTTAAGCAAATGTATCTGCATATTCATTACCAAAATTCCCTTGTGTTCTGAGACATGACCAAGTGAGGATTTATGTAAAAAATTTTTTAGCTGGATTTTAATTTCCAAAATTTGTGGGTTTGTTGATTTAGACGCACTAACAGCCAGTAAACTGGAAAGAGTATCACTATAAATTTTAATCCATTTTTTGGAAGAAACATCAGCAGAATACAATTACATGAAATAAAAGCAAGTTCTGTGATTGAATTGTTAAATAGAGTGATTCTTATCTGTTATAGCAGTGCTAGATATGTTGGAAATGCCAAGGAGTGTATGCGCTTTGTAATGTGAAAAGTAGTAGACCGGAAATCGGCTTCGCAAACCTCAAGTTGACGGCTGAAATTCCAGTATTAATTAAAACTCGATGCGCATATTAACAATTTATGTGCTGAATTATGAATTCATGAAAATTTTATCTTCTAAATCATTTTTCGCGAATTGCTTAAAATACATTAGAAGATGTACATAATCATTTAATAAATTTTAGAAGGGTTTTAGAAGGATTGAAGGATTTAGAAGGATTAATTAAATTTGAATTTATAGGGATTTTGTACAATATTTATAACCCCACTCAAATCTTTTGTTTTAAATATTTTTCTTAGTATTTTGTAGAATTAGGAAATGTACAAATATAGGGGAGACTAGGGAGGGTTGACCCACTTTTTACAAAATGATTTTTAATTTTTTTAAATATTGAACGTAGAATAAATTTTTATAAATCATTTTATTCGTTATACAATCAGTTATCACAATAAAATTGCTATATAAGTTTAATATATAAGAAATTTGAAAAATGATCGATTTTAACCATGAGAAAATAATGGGTCAAGGCTCCCCATACGTGGAGGGTTGACCCACTATATGGGAGGCTTGACCCACTTTGTTTTATATTGAAACATTTGTGAAGAGAGATAAAATCTGTTTAAAAAAGGCATTATAACTTTATGCCACATACTTTCATTATTATAAAAAAAAACATTTTTTAAAATATGATGCTAAAACAAACCTGCTTAAACGCAGTCGCAAGTCAGAGGAGAAATATTTTCTTTTAAACAGACTTTCGTCTGAGCAGGTATAATTATACAGCAGGGAAAATGAAATTTTAACACTAGAACCGCCGGCTATTTTACTCAATTTTTATAAAAAAGAGTTTCACACCACACATTTTATTTAAAACTATTTAACTTCCTTAATTAGCCAATTTTTGCGGTTCATAGGTATAACATATCTTATAAAAATTTTTCTCGTTCGAATCGACTATTGTCAATTTTAGCAGGGGTCAAAATGACCCCTAACGGCGGTTTTAGTGTTAACATTTAAGCATAGCTGCCAACATCTTACGCTTTTTCAGACCATAAAAATTTTATGGAAAATTTTACCTTTTTAAATCGCCGTAATCTGCCGATTAAATAAGGCAAAAATTTCTATTAAACTTTTGTGGTCTGAAAAAGCGGAAGAGTTGGCATCTATGTTTAAGGCAGTATTCTGTTACAGACAGGTTCCGTTTTTATAGGGTTTCATATGCCCGGAATTTATAGCCACTGTCCCGCTTTTTTTTTGCCGCCTTTTCCTACTTTTCGTGACACTCGACCTGACAACTCTAATTGTTACATAGTTTGGCTTCATCTCGCTGTATTCATGCTGGGGAAATTTGTCTACATACCTTCCAAAAGTTTTTAGATCAGTGCTATATTCTTTGGAGCCGCATGTGCACTTAACTGATCATTATCTTCTTTATCCCTTTCGGTACCAAAGTGCTTTCATTACTAAAATGTTGAAATAAATGACTGGCACCGGAATTTACGAACAAATTTATTTGGCAATAAAAAAAGGTTATATTTCACATACTTATTAAATGGAAAAGATTTTAGCAAAATGCTGGTGTCATTGTGGCATTTGGGAATTAAAATTAAATGGTTTCATAAGCATACCGCTGTCACTGACACTGTTAAGACTACTACTTTCATACTTTCTAGTCATTTCTAGTCTTTTACACTATTTCTATTTACTTATTGTAGTAATATTTAAATGGAAAAAGTCCCTATCAACTTTCCCATTTATGTTTCATAAAAAATTTTTCTTGCTATATACTATAGCAATTTTTAACATCTTTCTTTATCAATCTAAACATTTTTTCCATCGCCCTATTTTACCTTGGCTTCACAGAATAAATTTATATTCTTTTTTATATATAACCATTACCTTCCATTATGCATAGCTTATAATAAAAAGATTTCATCTGGTCAACCCTCCATCACATTGACTGGGTCAACCCTCCCCACATAGCCCTTTCCTAAAGAATAGCACATTGTTATGTTAAGCCTAACTTACTGTAGAACCTTTATGCCTGGAATGAAAGCTAGATATTTCTGCATTACCTACTTACTTAAATTTCTATGATATATTTTATCTGAAAAAGCTTACAAAATATTTCTAAAAAACACAACTTTTAGGTTGAAAATGCTTCACAATTGATTTTTTCCACACCTATTTCGATTTTATGTATGAAACAAAGACTGTTGTTTGAGCATTCCAGTAACTTTGGTTGACACCTAATGATAAATCTCTGAAATTCTTTTAAATATGAAAACTGTTGGGTGGGTCAAGCCTCCCGTATGGTCAACCCTCCCTAGTCTCTTCTATTGCAATAGATATATAGAAATATTTCCGGATTAAAAAATACCCCCCACCCACACACACACAAAGCCAAGAAAGCTGAAAAGATGTAAAGGCAAAAAGAAAAAAAAATCACCCTTTTAAAAATATTTTTGTTTGTGTAACCCATAATGCTTTTGGAACAAGATAAAGTAATGTATCTATAAATCATTCTAAACCGTATTACAACTAATCGATGTATTAAATTAATTTGGTTATTTCAAGTTATTTTAATGTTACTTATAAGTACCGTCAGTAGATAAGGGGTTAATACCCGACCTGTCTACCCAGTCAAATCTTGGTGGTCAACACCTGCAAACTCGATTTTAGTGGTTGACTGATAGTTTCCCATTATGTTTTCCTGTTCCCAGTCCTCCGTGTTTTCGTAGCTTTGGAGGTAGAAAAACTCAATGATAAACCTAGTGATTAACCACTAAAATCGGGTTTGCAGGTGGTTACTACCAAGACCAGTTGTATTTAATATGCTATCTCAGTTCTGTCTAATTCTGGAATTTTAGCTGTGAACCCAATGAAGTGATGGTCTGTGCAGTTGTTTCCCGGGGTATAACAATAAATTAACGTTTAATCTCTTGAGGGGCAGTGGAATCTACTTCTATAAAATCAAAGTCTCTGTGTGTCCTCTACAATTCCGGTTGGACCACCTCATTAATAGCAACCATGTTAGGCTTCCTATGGTGAAATTGGTATTAGCTTCAACAATGAGAAACTGTTGAAAAGTACAAATTAATAAACTTTAAAATATACTTATAACTACTTAAAAGTTTTGCACATTTGATTATACCCCACAGCTTTATGAGAGATTAAGATAAGCATTACTAAAATATAATATTAATTTAATAGCTAAACATCCAACAAAACTGAAAGAATTGATTCACCGTAAAATTGATCATATTCCCGATTATGAAAAAGCAGGAGTTTACATCATCCCATTCAACACAGAACAGCATAAGAGTTTTTTTTTTTTTTTTTTTTTTTTTATGGGTTGACCTCTCGAAAATTTAAGGAAAGATTAAAAGAGCACATTTCTGATATCAAGTTCAACAAACCAAATACAGCTTTATCCAGATTGCATCAAAAAGAAAATATTAAGATAAATTTCGAAAAAGCTAAAATTATTATTTCAACGTCTAAGCATTACTCGTCAGTAATCCGTGAATCCATTGAAATTTTACTTAGAAGTGATAATGTTTGTGACGATGTCCTTTCCCGCAAGTCTTTCCCGCAATTGTCCTTTCCCGATATTCCCGCAATTTGGTACAATATCCTAAATATTTCAAGACCTCCTGATAATATGAATTGATCTTTTCACCCCTCCGCAGAGAAATGGACCGAACTCTGCTTGCGCATGCGCACTATTTTTGTTTTTGTTTTTAAAATGTATTTCTATTCAGTCAATCACCTTTTTCCCTTTGAAAATGAACGCATGTGTGTTCGGGAGATCTCAGGTTTGCATTAAATAATATTTTTATATGTTTGTGTCACCTTTTAAGTAGTTATAAGTATATTTTAAAGTTTATTAATAACAAGGTGAAAATTTCCTTCACGACACTAATGTATAAAGCAGTGTTTTGACTCTATTAAGTACAAATTAAATAGTAATTGTAGGGTTACTACAAGAGCGCGAAATTTTGGCTAACTTGGCAAAATATCGCCAAATTTGTCAAAATACTGACAAATTTGGCGACAAAAGTTAGTTGCCACATATGAAGCCAACTTGGCGATAGCTGGGTAATTTAGAGAAATTCCCATTGAAACCCATTAATCTTTATAATCAAGCTCGAATTAAATTTAAACTCAGCGCATATAAGGTTTCTTTCAAAATCTGTGGGCCAGAATTTAGAGTAATACAGGAAAATGTAATTCTTTACATCTTCGTTCGGATGCTACTAATAAAATAAGGGCAACTAGACGGTGCTGTACTACCTGAGCTCCTAACTATACGATTGTAATGTTGTATATATCTTTATATCTCATTTTCCGTCATTTTTTGGCGGGCTATCTTTCTAGTATATTTTATCCCTCCTAATTTTAATTAAGATGTGAACCGGAAACTTTTAATGACATTTTATTTGTATAACTTTGGTAGAGAAAGGTTGTAAAATTGCAATTATTTATTTTTAAATGAAATTTTTCGAAGCTTCCGTAAATATTGATCATTACAGGAACACAATCACTTGCCCCTCAAAGGGTTAAGGACCCCATTATCTCTTTAAGAACAGGAATGAAATTAATTTTTTTTTAATTAAATTTATTTTGTATTATGTTTTAATCTTTTTTACTCGTACGCTACAATAAGTCCATTTTTTAAGACACTATACATTTTACAATTATTTGTTTACACATTTTTTCTCTGCCTGTATAGATTAAAAATCATTATATGTAATATTAAATTCACTACCGATTTAATAGTTTTTTTTTTTTGTCTTGTAATGTATTACAATGTAAACATTTTAAGAGGATTTAGTTTCTTTTTTCTTTAATCAGACATTCCCTGGAAAATTAGATTTAATTGCATAATAATACAAAAAATCACAGAAATATTTTTTAATTATAATTATTTAATTAAGCTGAATACATTGCAGAGATTTAGAAATGCTTACTGTAAAGAAATGCGATAAAATGTTTAATAAGATTGTTTAATAAAAGAAATGCTAATTACATGACGTAAATATCCTCGAGAAATAATGCTGGAAAATATCTTCTTCTTTGTCTGGCATTATAAACGCAAATGTTTGTAGACTATAAATAGTTCAAATTTTGTTTTTATTATTTTGTGAAAATTAATGCGATGTGTTTTATAACTAGAATACGCGTATGAAGGAAACCAAATACCATTGAACTTTTATGCCCTAAACATTGCAGTTTTATTTTCCACTTTATACAATGAGATGTCTGGTAATCCCCCCCCCCCCCCGGCTTCATTGAAAAGACAAAATCTATTTAGTTTAAACAAACGTTTTCATCTATTTAAACTGGTTTACTTAATTACACAATTTCCAACTTTTATGCTTTTTAAAATTGACCTGCTTAACCGTAGATTTTTCGATTTAATAATGCAATTCTTACAATTAAAAAAAAAAAAACCGCTAACAAAAGCTGTAAAAACACACTAATTTTCTTTGTTTTAAAAATATTACAGACGATTGAATTATAATTAAACGACCGGTGGCTATCTTCTACAGTCAGAAAAAACATTTTTTTTTTTTTTTTTTTTTTTTTTTTTTACTGGAGAATTTAACGGCTAAATTAACCGCTATCGCGACAGCTACTGCTGTTTTCTTGATTGATTAAAAAACATTATTTAACCCCTTCGGGACGGGGGCCTTTTACGAAATTTTTAATCTTTTGTCACCATTTTTTAAAAACAGGAATTTGTGTCTTCTTGAATCGAGAAAATGCGCTGATTCAATAAGGCAAATTTTACAGTAAAATTTTACTGGTGAGGCAAAACAAGGATTCTGTGCGCTTCACGCGGCACGTATACGTGTCGCTCGTCCCCAAGGGGTTAAACATTTAAAATTCAGCTTGTGGCTAAATAAACAATACGCTGAATTCCAGAATTTTATAATGGCGCTATATGAAAATTATTTTAAATAATATGTTTTAAATCAATCGTTTTCAATATCACGTAACGTCCCTGAATGTTTAATATACAGTAGTACCCCGACTTGTGGCCCCTGGACTTACGTCACTCCGCATCGTCTGGCCTGGGAATTTTTTCCCCTTGTTTCAGACGCACTTACAATTTTTTTGAAGATTTTTGAGAAAAAAATTAACATTTCCGATACAGTCACAGTCATAGGGGATTCATGGGTTGAAGTTCAGCAAGAAAAAAAATGACAGATGCTTGGAACAGACTGAGACTTTTTTCTTTCACAGATACTAAGAAAACATCTGAAAACTATGATTCTGTATCTGTGTTAATCGATGAAATCGTCGAAAATGGAAGAGAACTCAACTTAGATTTGGATGCTGAAGATATTGTTGAACTGACAAATTACCCTGATCCATCGATGACTTATACAATTAACCCCTTAATTCTCGAATTAAATTACGATCGAATAATTCAAATTGCTTATTGGCACCACTTTTATGAAAAAGAAATATTCACCTTATTTAATGACAGTAAAAAGGATACTAAAATATAGCCAAAATCACTATTTTATAAAACTGGTGGGAATCAAACAATTTGAGTAAAAGACACAGCCCGAGAATATGACGGGAGCGAGAATTAATGGGTTAAAGAAACAAAGTATTGGCGAAGAAATCGATGAGGATTTTGAACCGACGGGAACGATTCCAAAATTAGCCGAATGACAAAACCTTATAGAAGCTGGGATGACGGTTCTTGAAAATATTGATTCTGATGAGCAAAGGGTGGCAAAGACTACAAAATCTTTGAAAACTCACTCTGCTGTTACAAGAAACTTTTAAGAGAAAAAAATAGAAACATAGGTGCCAACCTCAATCTAATCTTCCGTAATACGTGCGTTAAGTTGACTCTGGTTTAGTACGTTTCGAACCAGAATTTTTTTTAGGAAATGAAATTAAATACGTTCTACGTAGAAACATTTAATCAAGTAACTATAGCTTCATGAAATAAATTTTCTGGTTCGAAAGTGGTTAACCTGGTTTACATTAATCCAGATATTACGGAAGATTAGTTGAAGGTTGGCAGCTATGTAGAAAAAAATGTCGGTTCAAATTTCATTGCAAGAATTTTCCCCATACTCTAAGACTCGAACGGGGAAACTGGAAGAACTATAAATTGTAAGTTATCAATTTTTGATTTATTCCAAATTCTTGTATTGCAAACGCATTTTTTTGCTAATGTTAAATGCATGTAACATAATCCTAAAATGCAATAAAATATGTTTATTATATTTTGGTGAATTTTTGTTTTTCACCTTTTTTGCTCATCTGAATGTACCTCTACTTACGTCGCTAGTCTTGGAACGAATTGCTATCGTAAGTCAAGGTATTACTGTTTAATAACACAAAAATCACAGAGAGCCTTTTTAATCATACAGTATAACTTCAAAAATCCGGTATCATCGGGATCTAGGTTATACCGGATTTTTCAAGGAATATCAAAAGAGTAACTAGGAATATCAAAAGTAGTACTATATTCTTAATGGTGCCTTTATCCATAATTTAATTCATTATTAAGGGACAATTACGAAAGAAACCCAGAACATTAAATATAAAAAAAAAAAAACCTTAATTGATATTTTCTATGTTACAGAAAAAAAAATCTAATAAAGACTGAAATTATTTCTTTTATTTAATTTCGGAAATACTGATTTCAACTTTGTTTGCTTCAATTTTTTTGGCCGTTCTTTAACAAGTTTTTTTTTTGTATTTTATACTAATGAAGAATGTCTATTTCGGAAATATACTCTTGTTCCTCACAGCAGATATTAAATCTCCAGCCAAATTTAAGCATTTTTCTAGTGTCACCTTTTCATCTGCCGGTTGTTCATCCTTGTTTTCTGAGCTGTTACTCGCATTACTGGCGGTTCTATTTAGCACAGTATGAGCGATCTCGCTGTCGGCTAAATGGTTCGTTATTGTTGCATTTTCGTCAATGCCTAGCCAATCATCTACATCTCCTTTCTTCGACACTTAATGCCTTTTCAGATTTTGTGCGTTCAATGAGCTCATAAATTGCGGTCTTTTGACGGAAAATGTGAAAACCTGGAAATTCTTCTTCGTCATTGATGTCGTCGTTGCCGAAAATTGGTTCCGGCCGTATGTTGTGCCATGAATTCACCAAAGTTGTCCCCAAAGTTTTCCCCTTGCTAAGCAACTGTGCAGCTCTCAGAAAATTTGTTCAGAAAATAATCGCCTATAACAAATTAAGAAAAAAAGTCAATTCTTCTTTTTTTTTTCATTTTTACTTTCAATCTTTAAGTTTTCAATTCATGAAGAATTGCTATTTTTCTTCTCTCATAACTTGAAAATGTAAAAGAAAAAGGAAGAGAAAAGATGGTTTTGATGCCGGATTTTTGAAGTTGCCGGATTTCTGAATGGCGGAATTTTGAACTCACACTGTAATTATTTAATTAAGCTGAATAGATTGCAGCGATTTAGAAGTGATTATTGTAAATAAATAAGATAAAACGTTTAATAAGATTGTTTAAAAAAAATGTTAATTATATGAAGTAAATGATCTCGAGAAATAATGCTGGACATTTTCTTTTTCTTTCATTGACATCGTTATTAACCCAAACGTTTGTAGACTGTAAATAGCTCAATTTTTGTTTTTATTATTTTGCGAAAATTAATGCCGTGTATTTTAAATCTTTAATGTGGATATGAAGGAAACCAAATGTCTTTGAAAATTTATATAAAAAACATTACATTTCATTTTTCATTATATACAAGGACAATAATTAATTTAATCCTCTACCTGCGTTGAAAATACAAAAACTACGAGTATTTAGTTTTAAAAAATGTTTTTTTTTTTATCAATTTAAAACTTATCCGCTTAATTCCACAGCTACAAACGTTTATGTTTTTTTTTTTTTTTTTTTTTTTTTTTTTTCATTTTCTACTAGCCTATTTAATCGTAGATTTTTTCAATTTAATATAGCAATTCTTATACTTAAAATATATTGGTAACAAAATGCTCTAAAACCAGTCTAATTTGCTCTGTTTTAAAAAAGTTATAGAAGATTGGATTATAGTTTAATTACTGTTGGCGATATTTTGTAATCGGATATACATTCCACATTTAATGCTTTTAACTGGTGATTATTTTAATTATTATTTTAAATTTTCTTTGAGATTATAATAATCTTTTTGACTGGAGCATTTTAATGTCAAATTAACTGCTGTTGCGACATATTATGGCTATTTTTGTGATTGATAAAATTAATTAAATATTTGAAAATCAGAGCTTGTATAAAATGGCTAACTAAATAATGTCACTACCTTCCGGAATTTACACACAGTGCTATATGAAGTTTATTTGAAATAAGACTTTTTAAATTAACAGGGTTCGTACGTCTAAGGCAAAATTTAAGGCAAACGTAAGACAAACGTAATTTTCAAGGCAAAATATCGGCATATTTTTTTTTTATAGAAAAAAAAAATCTAGTTAAAACGCGCGAAATTTCGCCTTATTTAAGGAGAAAATTTTCTATAAGAAAATACTGGTACCGAAGAATTTCTTGGTCTGAAAATTCAAGGACCCATACGAACCCTGATATGGTGTAATTTTCAACAATTTTTTCTTTGTCCTTTTATTATTCAAGTGAAAATACTATTTTTGTTATTTAGAAATATTATTTACGTTGTTTTAAAATCCGCAAAAAATAGGCAAACAGACATTTTCAAAATAAAGAAATTTCGCACTTAAATGCTGAAAAGATATTTCCGCCGTATTTAATACTTTTAATCTGCGATTAAACGCATCTATGATCTCTCTACAGAATTACAGCAACAGATTACGGCTGTTTTTGTGATTGATTAAATAAGATTAATTAAATATATGAAAATCAGAGCTTGTATAAAATGGCTAAGTAAATAATGTCACTGCCTTCCAGAATTTCATAGCAACGGTATATGAAAATTATTTAAAATAAGACATTTTTAATTAATCGTTTTCAATATGGTGTAATTTTCAACAAATTTTTCTTTGTCTTTTTATTATTCACATGAAAATACATTTTTTGTTATTAAGAAATATATTTGCGTTGTTTTAAAGTACGCAAAAATAGGCAAACAGAATTTTTCAAAATAAAGAAATCTCGCATTTAACCCCTTCAGGGGCGGTCATTCATTTTTAACCACCTAATTTTAATTCCTAAATGGGACATTCACACCAGAAATTTGGTTTGAAAATTTTCGTTTTATTAAGTGCGTGAAGAAAATATTTTACTCATTTCAAACAAATTTGCTTGTAAATTTCGGTGTCACTCATTCATTTCAGTATTTTACTAATGGAAGTGCCTTCCCCTGAAAGGTTTAAATGCTGAAAAGATATTTCCGCCGGATGTAGTACTTGTAATCTGCGATTAAATACATCATCCCTACGAAATTACAACTGACATAAATCCATACCTGTAGGCAGCTATCGTTGTCTCAAATATAGGTAGAGATAAAATGCGGCTTTAAAGTATTTTCTAAGACACGGCACAAACGGAATTCTCAATAAATTTTTTAAAAATGCAAGTTTTTACACTAGAAAATTATGTACCTATTTTGAATTGGTTTTATCCTAATTGTAATAATAACAAAAGGCAAAAAAGAATAAATATGACAAACACTTTCAAAGGAAAATAAGTCTTTCTTTGATATCCCTTATTTATATTTAAAATAATTAATACAAACATAAAATTTCAGTTTAACTCATGTTTTAATTCAGTTAACTGTATTAAGGAATTTTTTTTATTTAAACCGTACTTTAAAGTAACATGAAAATAACTTGTTATAAAATTCATTTAATACATCGTTTATTAGTAATGCAGTTTAGAATGAGGTATAAATAATTTATTTTATCTTGTTCCAAAAGCATTATTGGTTGCACAAAACAAAAATATTTTTAAAAAGATGGTTTCTTTTTCATTTGCATCCTTTCAGCTCTCTTGACGTTGAAAGATTGAGGAGGGGGGAGGGGGTGAACATTCAGCTCGGAAATATTTCTATATTTATATTGTAAGGACATTATATTTGTACATTTCCTTATTCTACAAAGTACTAAACAAATATTTTAAATAAAAGATTTGGGTGGAGTTATAAATATTGCACAAAATCACTATTAATTCAAATTTAATTAATTAATTTTAATTTGCAAAATCCTTCTAATGTTTTTAAACGATTCTACAAATTTTCTAACATAGTATCAAGAATTCCCCAAAAATGCTTTAGAAAAACATGAATGCATGGTTCACAGTTTTATTACTAAAATAAGTGTAAAAACATTTAAAAGGCTTTAAGACATTAAAACCAATTTACAGACGTTAAATATAAAAGAATTCACCAGAGTCCCGAGCGCATTCGACCAATATCTGGTCATCATCAATGGATGAAGTCAGAAGAAGTCAGCAAACCTCCAGTATGCACACCCTTTTAAATATTTTAGGGCGAAACCAAAATTGAAAAACGGCGGAGGGGAACGGGCGAATGTATGAATCCATGGAGCGACGTAGATCATTTAAACCAAATACGCCATTAACATCAAGCAGACTAAGCCAAATGTGTGCAATATGGCATGATAATGGTTTCGCCCTGAGATATTTAAAACAGAGTGCATTCTTGAGGTTTCCTGATTTCTTCTCACATTCACCCCTTGATGATGGCCAGGCTTTGGTCGAAAACGCTCGAGACTCCTGCGAATTTGTTTATATTTAACATCTGTAAATTTGTTTTAATGTCGTAAAGCCTTTTAATAGTTTTTACACCTATTTTAGTCATAAAACTATGAATAACTTTATGTATTTATGTTTTTAATTAATATTTTAAAGTGAATTTGACGTTCGTTTACATATGGATTTTCTATATATTTTATGCGTTAGAAGATGAAATTTTTATGAATTCATAATTGGGGTCATAAAGGGCTAATTTAATTTTATGTCTAATCCATATTTTTACTATCTCCAGATATGTAACAAAGTATTTTACATTTTGTTGCTAATAATTAAAAAATGATTGTCACAGTAAAATGCTTCAGATATGAACAAAGGAAGTCTCAAAAGATTTAAAAATCAGAAACAAGAAAAATCTTTCAAAATGCTTATAGTTCATAAGAGCATTTTTGACAAAACGAAAGATAAAAGCAGCTTCTGTGTTTTATCTTTTGTTCTCTATTTCACAAGAATGAAGTCATGAAATTTTCAAGCTCAATGTAACATGTTCAAGACAAATGCAGGACTCGAGTACAAAAAGAAATGCATACATTTAAAAAATATTCTTTACTTGAAAAATACTCATAAATTGCTAAATATTGAAGTAGGTTTTAGTGGCATCGCACCATTGTTTTCTATCGGAAGAATGGAAAAGTGGCAAATATATTTTTAACAATAGAAGAGAGAACCAGAAAGACTGATAAATGCTGCTAGTTTTTAAACCTGTAATGTCTTTTCTCGTATGTATACAAGAAATTCCGAATAATAACTTTAGCTTTATTCAATTAACATATAATAAAATATCATTAAAACATTACATAAAGCAAAAAATACAACACTATGCATTTTCAACATTTGGCATGAATTCAAAATATCTTAACCCCTTGTGGGGCAAACAAAAATTTCTCTAAATATTGAATTCTCACCGGAATAATCGAAAAAAATTATTGTTAAATAAGGAAAAGCAATTTTTCAACAATTTCCTCCAAAGTTAAAAATATAAAATTTAGTTAAAATATACTGGTAAGAATCCTGTTTAAATTAGGTGGGATATATTTTATCTCACCGCCCCTCAAGGGGTTAATAAAATAATCGACTAAATTAAAAAACCTTTATGATAGCATATATGGTACTATAGCAATTAGAGGGTTAAATATATATCGTGTTCGTAAAAAAAATGTCCATGTTATAAATTTTACTATTATCAACTGTAAGCGTTGTAGAGTATTGATTCATGGTCACACATAAACAGTCAATCAAACAGTATAGATCTGTTTCAATTGACGTCACACCCTAGCAACAAGCTTAGCAACCATTTGAATGTTTTTTGTTTGCCTTCCAAATTTCCCAGGTTTCTCCACTTTCATTGGTTGTTGGCTAAAAGATCGGTGATTTTGATTGGTTGGTAAAAACTTGGGGGGCATGTGGTCACGTGGTTGAAACTCATCTATCAGATAAGCGCATACACGAGTACGTCTTTGTTGTTTACTCGCTTGCAATGCAACACAAGCAAAGCGGCGAATCCTGACCAATAAAGCGTTATTGCTGAACTGAAGATTTAAAAGCCGTTAGAACCATACAATCTTTTCCTTTCGGGCTTTATAAAATATCGTCCCTACTTTCCGAAGCTGCCTAATGATCTGAGACAATAATAACTATAATAACTATATATACAAATAACTATTTAAACTTTCTGCTGAAAATTCGGAATCCCTAAATTAAAATTCGGCCAGATGCGGTATGACACAGTGTTGTCGCATCTGGCTGCTTTTTTATTGGGGGATTCCAAATTCTCACCATTAAGTGTAAACGGTCATTATTATTTCATAAGATGAGAAATATTCCACAAATAAAATAAAATAAAATTGCTATTCAAAAAATTTCCAGTGTGAATTCCAATACTAGTGAGAAGTCGGTCGATTAGTGATGACGTCACATTCGTGTCCTTTGGCCTTGGGTATTTCGATGGTAGCGGATGACTTCGGCTCTTCATGCGGAGATCCGACTCGCCCGAGTCCGACGATTTTAATTCTGAGCCTGTCTGAACCTAAAAATTAGTGTGTCATCGAACTCGAACCCCAGTACGAAAATATGCAATAGCAAAAATGAAAAATATTTAAAAAAAGTAGTATCTCATTTTCGAATAACTGTTTACATAGAAACAACTGTTAAATAGAAATTTACATTTAATCTTATGAAAAGAAAAGTTTAGTATAAAAAAATATATAATTTATGGCTCAGTGCATTAAGTTTGCAGAAAAAAAGGTTTCAATATCCTATGAAAAGTGCACCTCTTTAATTATACTCTATTATTTTTCGGGATTTTCATGTCCCTGAAAATCAGCTTCAATTAAAATTTTAAGTACGTTATCTTAAAGATTCGACGTTTTCATCAATAGGGGTAATGCTGTCGATTGCGTTCTATCGGATTAAAAATACATGGCAATTATATCTACTTACGAATGAACGTGATTTCACAACTGTTTAGAGTAAACCCTCATGAAGGGCAGATTTCATGAAGAAAACTTTCTATAAGAATCACTAACATTATTTTCATATGAAAAGCGATATGAATAGAACACAATATAAGAAAAATTCAAAAAACTCAAGCAAATATTGGGTGACAAAAACAGCAGAAAACATTCTTTTCGCGTTAGATTTCCAAATAAAATAAATAAAATAAACGATCCAGTTAAAAAATATCCTCTGTCCCAAATAGAAATCGAATTAACCGATTAACGGTCGCATTAAATTACGGTTTAAAAAATGAAATGGTTCATTAGCATCACTTTTTTTGAAAAAGAAATATTCATCTTATTTAAAGACAATTAAAATGTTACCATAATAAAGCAAATTAGACTATTTTATAAAACTGGTGGGAATCAAACAATCTGAATAAAACACACAGCCCGTGAAAATCACGGTGTCCTGAATTAAGGTGTTAAAAGCTAATTCAATGTTTGCGCCTATTTCGATTGGCACCATATCAACAAGTCGTCACCTCCGTGCCAGACATAAATCTGCAGGTATCACAAAATTTATATTAAAACACCATTTTAATACTAGAATAGAAAATCATGAATTCTGTTTCTCTTCACTCTGATAAAAATTACATTAAAATTACTTGAAATGGAATTAGTAATATTTATACATAATTTTTAATTTATACATAATTTTAATTTATGCATAATAACATACATATATTTAAAAAAACATATTTTTTTACTTTATTCTATAAATGAATTAAAGAAAAATCCAGTTTAAAAAACAATGATCCCGACACCGCCGTCTGATAAAAATTCCAGACTGAACTCGTGGCGGAATGGGGCTCTAAAGCCTAGGCCGATATGGGAATATAAATATGAAGGAAGAATTGACTATTAAATGGATACTTAAAACATAATCCATGTTTGCAAAGACAATTTAAAATATTAATTGTATTGAGAATCCATTTTAATAAAAACACCTTGCGTACATATATACCTCTTTTATAAAAAAGAATATTTTTTAGTTAATCTCGAAAAAAAAATATTACAAATTCTGAGATTAAACAACATACAATAGTGGTGGTAGACACTTTGGAAATTCTAAGTAAAGTATGCACCTTTTAAAGATAATGTTATAATGCAAGGTGTGTATGAACTTTACTTATTAAACAGATATATTTTAGGATTGTATCTTTATTTAGTTGTATCACAACACGGTGACCGTACTCTCTGGTCACCATCTTACTTCACACAATCTTTTTTCTTTACTCAGTTCACTTCACATTTCAATCAAGGGAAATTCGCGACGCCCTCTTACGGGACTTAAAAATTTTCAATTTCTAACAATAAACATTCTCTGCCCTCCAGATTGAAATGTACAAATTTCAATATCTCAGAATTTTTACAATCAAATAAATTTAAGTAGTACAATTACAGAAAAATTTACACAGCAAACAGATATACACAACATAATAGTAAAATGTAAAGTTTTCAATAAGTTAATAACTATTTTGTTTTAATTATCAATAATAAGAAAAGCTATTTTTGTAACTGAACGCTTTAATTTGCCTGATTTAGTGCGAACATTTACTACCCTGTCCTTGTCCTTGCCATCCGATCCTGCATTAATTTCACTAATGCGGCCTAACGCCCATTTACATGCAGGCAAAATATCTTTTTTTTTTTTTACTAATACCATTAATCCTACTGTTAACCCTTTCTGGCACAGTGTGCTCGGGTCGGGATACCTAATTTTAATTCCAAACTTACGAACGGCACTAAGAATATTTTAGTAAAATTTTGCTTTTACAATGAATAGTTAAAGTAGCATGTTTTGAATTTCTAAAAAAGTCGTTTTAAAATTCCGGTGTCAGTCAATCATTTCATCATTTTTCAACAAAAATTGCCCGTCCCGGAAAGGGATAAATTATCTTTTCCACTGCCCATTTTGATCTCTACTGTAACATATTTAAATAATCTAACCTCCATATTGTCCAAATTAGCTGAATGACCCTCGTAGTCTTCTGCCAACAGTTTAATCGATTGGTATTAGTATCAATTAACATTGGCTCAGGTATAGCATTGATTGATCTCCCGATCAAAAACTTACCTGGAGTCAAGACCTTAAAACTATCAAAATCGTTAGATAAAGGAGTAAGAGGTCGAGAAATCAAAATACACTCTATCTGAATAACGATAGTTTCAATATACTCTTCATAATTAAACCGTAAATCGCCTATCGCTCATTTAACCCTTAAATGCGTGATATTTTATTTTATTTCGAAAAAATTATATATGATACTCTGAAAGGTTTATAACAGGAAAATAATGAAAAAAAATCAGAGATATATTTTTCATATAATACGTCAATACTTTCTTATGTTGCACATCTGCAATACAAGTAAAAACTACTGTCGTGCGGCTGTTGTACTCTAAAATATTGCAAATTAGTAAATATTTTAATAAGTTTCTCTCCAAATACCTTATTTTATATAATTACTTATTTTATAAAACTTAACCTTTAACTCTTTAACACGAGAACCACCGGAAATTTTGCTCAAGTGTTATAAAAATATTTCACACCAGAATTTTTATTAAAAACTATCTAACTCATTTATTTAACTTATTTTTTCGTGGTACATATTTAAAATCTTTTAGAAAGAAATTTCTGGTTCCATTCGAGGTATTTTTATTCGTTACGGCTCAAAATGGCGGTTCTAGTGTTAATTCCCATGATTGAATACGTTCTAGAAATTACGTAGATCAGAGAATCTGACTTTATACCAGAAAGTTTCAATGGTTAATTTCGCAATTTTCAAAAACGGAATGTCTGTTATTAATTAAAGCAAATATTACTATTTTAATTTTCTGGTGTGAATTATGTATATACGAATAAAAAAATCTATTAAATTCAAAACATTGTTGTTTGCATATATGCAAAGCTGCACTGCGCACTAATGGGTTAAGATGATATTTACCGTAATTTCCCGCGTATACGCCGCAACTTAGTTAAGACTTTTTCAAACCGGAAATTTTTTTGAATAAAAGAAGTCAAAAAAGTGCCAAGCAGAAGTAAGTCACATTCTATATAAAATAAACTCTGGTAGAAAATAAAGCAATAAATAGATCAGAACTTACCTCTTTCATCGTATTCACGGGCGATATTAACAGCACTTAGTTCTTTTTCAATAATGTTCACAATAATAAATACAAATATTAGAAGCTAAAATTTTATCATTCAATATATTGAAAAAATAAACTTGTAACTCTTAATTGCATAGCGATGTAAATTTCCATCACCTTTTTATTTAATTTTTAATACATAAATTAATTTATTGCAACCACTATATGTATATAGAAATATTAATCCTCTACATAAATTAATTCATTGCAACCACTATATGTATATAGAAATATTAATCCTCTAAAAATTACAAAAAAATATGCTACTAAATAAAGTTAAAAATCTGTCTTAAGATTTCTGGTGTCTAATCCTTAATATAAAAATAAAAAACACAATTCTAAAAGAATAATTCATGCAATTAAGGGTTAATTCACTTGTCCATAGGTCAAGCTTTGCGCTCGTACGACCGCAAAAAATGTATGAACTTTACCCATTAAACACAAATATTTTAGGACTCTATCTTTATTTATTTACATCACAACACGGTGAGCGAACTCTCTGGTCGCCATCTTACTTTGCACAAACTTTTATTTCCCTACTCAGTTCTCTTCACATTTCAATCGAGGGCAATTCGCGACGCCGTCACAAGGGACTTACATAGCTGCCAACTTGTACGGATTTTTCCTACCACTAAAATTTTATAGAAATCTTTGACTTATTTAAACGTTAAAATTGCTTGAATTTCAGGGATTCAATTAGCTAAAATTTTCTGTAAAATTTTAGTGGTATGAAAAATCCGTACAAGTTGGCAGCTATGGACTTACATTTTCTCAATTTTCAACAATAAACAAGGTGTTTACACTCCTTATAAGTTCCAAAGATAGTGATACACTATTTTAGATAAAAATCTTAGACTAATATTTTCATTAGATTAGAAATATTTCTTCCATAGTTGAAGAGTTTATAATAAATCTCTTCGATTAAATAAGGCGAAATATTTTATTAGGAAACCTTTGTAAAAATGTTCATACCCTGATGATATAATCTAAAATTAAATAAATATTATAAAACTTCTATTAAAAACTACCACCACAATTTTTCTAAACTATTTCTAAAATATAATAATTGAAATATTGTTTCGAATACGGTCTGTTAGATCAACATCGCATCATGTCACGAAATAGCTGCCCTTCCTGGCAGTTAAAACGTCAGTAAAATCCATTGAAAAAAACCTTAACGGGTTAAATCAGAGGTTCCCAACGTTGGGCGTGCGCAACACAGGGGGGCAATTTCAGATTTCTTATTAACAAATTTTCTGTCATTTTTTCTGTTGAAAGTAGTCTTAAAATAGAAATAATACACAAAAAAAATTAAAAATAACTGAATTAAAAATTAATTTTCGAAACGGTCCCATTTAAAATTCAAAAATACACTGACACAGGAATTATTATGTGAATTTTTTTATGCATAATTTGACACCTTTTATATATTAAAAAAATCATTTTTATTTTTCTGGTCTTAATATTATTTTAGTAAATTACATCTATTTTTTTTTTTTATTTACTTAAAAAAAAAAAAAAAAAAAAAAAAAAAAAAAAAAAAAAAAAAAAACTTGTATGAGAGAAATTTTACATATGAAATTTGTAGGGTATATCTAATATTGATTATTTAGACATGTTTAATCTAAAAAAATATTTTGAATGATCTAAATGAAGTGCTGCATTTATGAAATTATTAAAACCCCACGGAACATCACACGAATGCATGCACATCACGGAAGGAAAGGGATGAAAGTAAACTTCTCATGACTCTTCTGCAGACAACATACAGAATATGTCATTCATGACATATGCATTTTAAAATTTAAAATGGGAGAAAACATGGTGGCTAAATAATAATAATGGGGGGGGGGAAAAGCCCACTATCAAAGAATAATGTTATAAGAGGGAAGAAAAATAGTAACTTAAAATGGATAAAAGCGCGAATCCGGAAATTTTTCTTGTGAATTATGTTATCCATACAGTCTTGGCTATTCTTAATGAAGTACTAAAATCCATATAAAATGGATCAATTCCATCAGATGTAATACAAAATATGAGAGAGATTTCAAGACATTTTACGAAAATAAAAATATAGACTATTTATAACTTTTAAATTTGAGGTAAGTTGCCAAAAAAAAAAATAAAACTTTAGTAGATGTAAATGAAAACATCCATGGCATCACTGCATTCATGGAATTAGGTTAAACGCATACTTGTAATTAAAAAAAAAATTGATTTTGATAAATTAAAGAATGTGAAATCACTTATCAGAGTTAATGCTATTTTCGGATCCAACTGGGAGTTTATTTTTTATGTGACAATATTTATATGATATAGAAGAGTGTGTTGGGAGGGGACATCATGATTTTATAGGTGCTTAGGAGGGGCACGGCCAAAAAAAGTTTGGGAACCACTGTGTTAAAAGTTTGTGACGCAGCACTTTATCTTATTGCTATAAGAATTTTAAATATGGAACATAAAAATACTGATATCCCTGCGTAAATACTGAGTGACGCTATATTAATTATTTCATGTTTTTATTTTTGTTTTGTTTATAATTGCATGTGTAAGAATTATGCTAAATTTAAAAGGATGTATGAAAATTTATTCCTTGATGCTTTATCCTTCACATCTTTCATAAATTAAAAATTTGAGTTTTACAAGATATGATGTCAATATTTAAGTGGCGCCTTGATGTAGCTTTAAACAACTTGTTTTAACCCCTTAACCTACGATTTACTTTTAACAGCTCCACGGTTTGGCAAATCCATAGCTACCACTAAAAGTTAATAGAGATTTTCGCCTTGTTTAATCATGGAATTTCCACGATTAAATAATATATTATTGATCTACTCTATCTGATATCTTCTCTATCTGATCGACTATAACATTGATCTTGCTCTTTCCAAAAATCTTCCCTACCTTATCTACTCTACAGTTATTAACGATCTCTCTTCTGATCACCTACCTGTTTGCTTTACAATTGATATAATTAATCCTCTTTCTCCCCCCCTTCCGTGGCTATAGATTGGAATAAATTCACTAATTATCTTAATTCTCAGGACATCACCTTTCCAGAAATTAATAATACCGATGACATTGATGCGGCTGTTGAACATCTCAACTCTCACATCACTAATGCTCAAAATTTTTCAATATTTAATACTTTCAAAAATAATTTTGCCTTCGTCCCACCCCGCTATATTTACAATCTTATCAAACAGCGTAACCGGCTCCGGCAAAAATTTCAAAATTCAAGAGACCCCTCCATTAAACCCCTTCTCAATAGGTTAAACAATAAAATTAAGAACAGTCTCTACAAAGAAAAACAGAAAAATTGGAGTAATTTTATCAAAACATTATCTTCTGAAGACAACTCTCTTTGGATACTTAAACGCAAATTGAATAAACATTACACTCCCATACCCCCTCTCACAACCAACAATATTACTGCTTACACTGACAAAGAAAACGCTAACATGCTTGCTAATTCTTATGCCACCCAATTTTCTCCTAATCCTACCCTTGCAAACCAAGCTCACCTTGATCAGGTTAACGAAACAGTTCGAAACTTTTTGGCTACCCCCCCCCCTCAAGATCCCACCACCTAAAATTCAATCTATTGTTATCCACAATATTATCAAAAAACTCAAAAAGAGTAAAACCCCAGGATACGATAAAATTACTAACTCTGCTCTTAGAAACCTTCCTCCTAATTGCATAATCTATATTACTGACCTCACTAACGCTATCTTAAAATATAACTACTTCCCTAAACCTTGGAAACTTTCTATAATCTCTCCTATTCTAAAACCTGGAGCTAACCTTTCAGACCCCAATATTACAGACCTATCTCCTTGCTACCTTCAATCAGTAAAGTAGTGGAACGTGTCATTCGTACCCAGTTGCAGGATTTCATTCAACAACACAACATTCGCATGCCCGAGCAGTTCGGCTTTCGCCCAAAACACCCAACACAACACCAGCTTCTTAGAGTTGTTGAGTTTCTCAGCGAGAAACTCAATGCAAAAATTCCCGCAGCTGCCAACTTTCTTGATGTCGCAAAGGCATTTGACAAGGTCTGGCTTCCCATCATAACCTATGCCAGTCCGGTCTGGGTCTTCACTTGTAAGACCACTATGGACAGCCTTAGTCGATTGCACAATTCCAACCTGCGTACTGTCCGTAACGCATCTGGTTATCTCCGCAACTCTACGGTTCGAAGAGACCTAAAAACTACTACCTTGCGTAAGCGCATAAACGAATTAGCCAAAAAATTTTATAAAAAAGTTTTTGACCTCCTTAATGAAATCGTAGCGGAGCTACCGGATTACGACGCATTTGAACCCCACCACCGGAAAGAAACGGCCCCGGTTTTCCATAATTATGGACACTCAGTAACATCTGAGTGCACCACGCTATTTTTTGCCTCTTATATAATTTTCTCTTATAACTTTATTTAAAAAAAAAAAAAAAAAAAAAAAAAAAAAAAAAAAAAAAAACTCTATATATACTATAAAGACCATAAAAATTGTAAAACTTATAAAAATAAAATGTATGGTCCTGATTAGTCCCTTTTTTTGAAGGATAATGTGGTCTTTGCCACCCTAGCTTTTCTTGCCCATGCTTGGTGAGAGTTTCTCTGAACAGTACTAACTTTAACTTTCTAATTTCCTTATAGTAGTTCTACAACTACAGTTTGACTTTACATATTTTAAGATTCTTGCTTTTTATTAAGAGTTTTACTTTATTTACTTTACAGTTTAACTTTATCCCAATGGCTCATTAAAACATAAGACATTTCAATTTCCTAGTCTGGGTGTTAAGCTGTTATCAGCTAGGAAACACCTCAATGCTTATTACCTGTTCAGTACCTGTTCAGACGATTAAATTAACCCGGGAGAATTCGCTGCATGAGATTTTCTCTCACAGTCGTACTTGTTTAAGACTCTTATTTAAATCCTTTTTCATTTTAATTAAAATTTCAAAATGTTTTTCAATTATTTTACCTATTTTGTGAATAAAAGTACTAAGCCAACCAAAAAAAGTTGATATTATATGAATGTAAAGTAAAAGAAAAGCAATTGGGCATTCTCACTAGCGAGTTCTCCCGGGTTAAACTATATTTACTGTGAAATTTTAGTGGTAAGAAGAATTAACATTTAGCTCAATCAACGTACGCGGGCTATGCCCGTCATTGTAGGTTAAGGGGTTAAAATTCAATTTTAATTGTTTTTGGTTTGGCTAAATATATTTACACATCTAACCAAAACTTTTAATTTTCCAATACACAGTTAAAAATCTCGTTTTCACTGAACCTATACAATGCACTGTAATGTATTTATATGAATAAACTGATTTATCTTTTGTGCCACGCTACCCAAAATAACAAGTAAAATTTATGTAAACGATTTCTCTTCGTCATGTTATCCGTTTGCATACATTTCGCTTAGTTTGGATACAATGACGCAAAGAAATCATTTACATAAATTTTACTTTTGATTTTGGATAGCGTGGCACAAAAGATAAATCAATTTATTCATATAAATACATTACAGTGCATTGTATAGGTTCAGTGAAAGTGATATTTTTAACTGTGTATTGGGAAATTAAAAGCTTTCGTTACATGTGCAAATATATTTAGACAAACCGAAAACAATTAAAATTGAATTTAAAAAAAAAATGTTTAAATCTGCATCAAGGCGTCATGTAAATTTTGATATCATATCTTTTAAAACTCATATTTTGAATTTATGAAAGATGTGAATGATAAAGCATCAAGGAATAAATTTTTATACATCCTTTTAAATTTAACATAATTCTTACACATGCAATTATAAATAAAACAAAAATAAAAAGACGAAATAAATAATATACCGTCACTTAAAATTTGATTTCATTATTTTTAAGTTCCATATTTAAAATTCTTATAGCAATAAGATAAAGTGCTGCGCCACAAACTTTTAACCCGTTAAGGATTTTTTGAATTGATATCATTACTTTTTTTTAGGTTAATAACAAAAAGATAAAAATAAATAAAATAAATACCAACATTAAGAACTCATAATCGTGATATCAATTCACCTTTAATCCCCCCCCCCCCCACGCTCAAAAAAGCATACCTCATACTTCAATTGTAAAGGGTGCTGTACTATTTAATTTTTTAAGAACTTTTTAGTAACATATGGAAGTATTATATACAAAATGGGGTTTTTTATGGCTCGTTTCACAGATATAGAAAGCTTTGTTAAATTTTGCTATGTAAAAAGTTTACTTTCTTAAGAAAAATATCAAGAAATATTACTCTTTAAACCTTTTTATCTAAAATACAATAACATTGTAAGCACAGGAGAGCAACGAAGATAGGTCTTTCATCACAGAATTTGACCTCGAAAGTAATACTCGTTTTGTGGCGCTAGTACTCTAGTGTATCCCGCCTGCCGATCACGTGATCGATTGGATGCAGTTTCGATTTTCGATTATAGATGGCACCATCAACTGCCATTGAGCATTTTATTATTTTCTTTTTGAGTCTCAAAAAAGTGTACCATAATTACAATAAATATGAATGAAAAAAAAAAAAACAGCTGGTTGATAAAGATATAGGTTTTGTTTTTTATTTTTTAATTTAAGTTCATATCGACAAACATAAATTTCTATCAAAATAGCCACATTTTGAGTAAGATTTAATCATAATATTTGTACATAAAAAAAAAAGGTTTTTCTCACTAAAAGTAAAAAAAATATATATATAATGCACCATTTTATGATTTTTTAATTTTGTTAATTAAAATAGGCATTATCATTTGATTTTTTATGGCTACAACAAAGAGATTATATAAACTAGAATTTAAAATAATATATAAAATACAAAAATTTGAACTGAAAAATGCCTTTTTGAAAAATAATGCATCCCAAATTTTAAATATTTCAGCATGGAGCGGGAAAAGATTAAAGTTGCATTGCAATTGTAACAATAAATATATATATTATAGGTTAATTCTATAAAAATGTTAAAAATTATTTTTACATACTCATATTACTGAATAGAAGACAATTTGACAAGAAGACTTTCAAATTATTTTGCTAGTAAGAAAATAATTTTGAATTATTATGCAACACATTAAACCCCTTAATCGTCGCGCCTGATAAATGCCGAATACTTTTTAAAAATTCAGATTGTTTCATTGCCACCACTTGTTTCAAGTTGAAATATTTTCTTCATTTAATGGCAGATAAAATGTCGAGAGAATAAAGCCAATTACATTATTTAAAAAAACTGGTGGGAATAAAACATTCTGAATAAAGGAAAACAAGCTTACACTGCCCGTGACAGTCACGGGCGCAACGATTAAGGGGTTAAACAGCAAATTTTTAATTTTAAATTTTAATTTAATTTAAAATTTTTAAATTTTAATTTGCATCATTTCGCAAAACGAAAAAGAAGTACCTAGTCTAAGATATGATATTTTCAATATAGATAAACAATAAATATGACTGTTAGTTAATAACCTTAATAAATAATTGGAACAATTTCAAAAGATTCTTATTTTAAATTACATTATTTTTTTTTTTTACTCCTTAATATAGGAAAAGTAATTTCTTCAGCTTTTTTAACACACACACAAACACACCTTCCCGGAGAAAAATGTCTGAATTTAATATTATTTGCAGAATTTTTTTTAGCAAATATAAAAAAGATACATCAGATAAGAAAAGACTGTATTTATTTATAGATACATAATTAAATGTGGAAATACTTTCTGAAACAGTTAATCTAAAATTTTCAATTTTTATGTGGAGATAAGATTCATAGTTACAAAATATTTGAAATGCACAGAACAAAATTCATTACTTAAATTTAGATAAAGATTTCTAACTCAATTACATTTACGAGTTAATAAAGTCAATGCACTAGATATATTTGCTGCGTGATAGTAACACTCTCAAAATATCTAAAGGATTATGAAATAATATTGAAAAACATTTTCCACTTATCGTTATTTAAAAAAATGTTAAATGTATATGTTTGCATTCTATATGAAATGTTAGAGTTTAGGTTCCTATCAAATATATAGATGGCTCCTCATTTACCAGCTGCAGGAAATGGCACATTTTGTTAGAAATTTAATTAAAACGAAGTTTTATTTTACTTAGCTTAGTTATAATTGCAATTTAATTTTGTTTAAATGATAACAATTAAAATAGTCTTAAATTTTATTTAAGATCTAATTGGCAATAAAAAATTGCAAATGAACTCATAAAAAAAATCAAAAGGCAGCACTGCGGATTGAACCCGAGATATTGCGTCTATGAGAGCAGCACTCTTAACGCTCAGCTAGAGTTTCGACAGCTAGCTCTTCCCAAAATTGAATAAAAAGAAATTATGCGCAGGAATTCATTAGTAACTTCTTGCGCATTTGCGGTAAATTCTCATAGAATGGTGAAAAAATATAGTCTCATTTTTCATACCGATTATATAACAAAAAACAGTTTTTCTGCAAATAAGTGTTATGTTATTCGCTTTATCTCAAACAGATTTATATTATATATTAATTAATTTTAATAAAATCGAGTATGTCATTTTTGAGAAAACAAATTGCGAATTAGAAAAAAAAAGAGTTTTCCCGGACACAAGTATTATCTCATTCCCTTCATCTAAAACAAATTCATATTATATACCAATTTAACCCCTTAACGCTCGAATTAAATTACGGTTTAAAAATTCAAATTGCTTATTGGCACCACTTTTATGAAAAAGAAATATCCACCTTATTTAATGACAGGTAAAACGATACTAAAATATAGCCAATTTCACTATTTTATAAAACTGGTGGGAATCAAACAATCTGAGCAAAAGACACAGCCCGAGAATATGGCAGGAGCGAGAATTAAGGGGTTAAAGAAAATCGCCCGGGACAATATCCAGAAATGGAAATTACGAACTTTATCCAATCGCATGTACTTTAAAAATGGGTTTCGAGATCTCAAAATATACTGCATGTAGAAATATAAAAACTTCTGAATAGGATAAGACTGCAGATATAAGACTGTTTTTTTTTAAAAAATCAGAAGAATATGCACTATGTTTGCTGAGTTATGAAGTGGCGGTTTTTCGCGTTTCCTTTGATCTCGAGTTAGGTGTATATATGAGTTCCGCCATTCTTACGATTTTAGGCTTAAGGCTGCCTCACTGGAATACTACCTTCTTCCATGATATCATGTCATTCAAAATCTCTTCCAGGCAGGAAATATCACAAAAAACTGTATATTTCGTCATGGGTTTAAACATCTCGCTGCGGAACCCGAGATTTCATCGGGGAAGCAGTTTCCCGTCTAATTAACCCTCCTTGATTATTTTCACCAGTTATTTTTTCTTGTAAATTTTGCTTTATTAAAGCGGAGCATTTTCCCGATAAATTAGAAAATTTTTGTTTTGAAAAACCGATGACAAAAGAATAAAAATTCTTAAATACACAATTTTTGAATCTATTTTGATAAAACAATTACGCAGCAAGAGGGTAAACCAGTGTTCGAATTTAGCGTACCAAAAGTAGCGGAACTACAGTAGTTACTATTACTAGTTACAGTAGTTTGCAGCGTAGCGCGCTACATTTTTTATATACATAGTGTAGAGAGTACATGCTCTACAAAAATCGAGTAGTTTGTAGCGATAAACAACTCTACTTCAAAAAATGAAAATGTGGTATTTTATAAATCACGTAGCTGTAACTTGCTTCTTTTGTGAAAAATTTGTTCTGCTCATCAATTTGCTAATCTCAGTTGCAGTATATAACTTTGCATGAAGTCATAGATTTTTCCCATTGATATTTGCTGCAGAAATCTAGTTTTAACACGCCAAAGTAATTAATTTTCTTGCTTTCAGCACTTGTCCTTTAACTCGTTATTTGTCCTTCATGTTTTAATGACGATTTCTTATTATTTAGAATCGCTTTATATACAGATTTCTATATTCTTTGGATTTAGAGCTGATTTTCTGTAATTTTCTAGATCAGGGTTGACAGTTTGGCCTGCAATTTTAATCCGATATTTCAAATTCATACCGGAAAATTTGAAGGAAGAATTTATACTTCATGTAATCGCTAAATGTCTCTTAATAAATAAAGCATAAAATACTATTCTATATCTTTGGGATGAACTTTTATTTTCTAAATAAAAATGGAGGCCAAACTGGCAACTCTGTTCTAGATTATAAAATTAGGCAAGCCAATATTATTAACTCTCAACAGATTAACATATTAAAAGTTTATTGGTGAGTTACATAAACAAATCTATTGGTAAATACATATCAACAGTAATTTTATATCAGAATGCAATAATTACTGTGAGGATAATAAATGAATTTTATGCAATCGTAAGATTGAGCATAAATATGTTATATACAATCGTTTTTCAATATTGATTCTTTTAACCGTTGAACTTAATTTCTTTAAAGTGTCTCAGGTCTCTTAAAATTGGAAAAAATAAAATAAAACGACCATTTTCAACATTTAATATCTTAAAATGTATATGATTTTTAAACACAATTTTTATTGGGATGCAAGATATAAGTATGTTCTTTCACTTAATGTATTTTAAAATTTACAAGATGCAGAATTAGCATTTATAGGGGCTCCAAAGTGTCAGGAATTTGACGAGCAGAAAATTGGTGTAACAGTTTACTCGCAGGATTACAAAATAAATTTTGCCACTAGAATGAAAATTTTGGTGCCTACGTATACTTTAGATTATAATACCTTTAAATAAGATAAATGTGCATTTAAAGCATTTTTATATTTTTAATACAAAGTTGTATTTAGCTAATGCAAAATTTTGAAATTTTCAACAGTATAATCACCTAAAAAAGTATTTTTTTGAACAATAAAAAGGAAATTTTACGTTTCGTTTATACAGACTAAGGTTAAACATACGTTTTGAAAATTTCATGAAAATGATATTCAGAAATTTTTGAGAAATCGTGCGCCTTATGCCCAAAAACGTTATTTGAAGAAAATGAATTTAACCCCTTGAGCGGCGGTGGGATATATTTTATCCCACCTACGATTAATGAAGTTTTGCACCAGAAAAAAATTATGAAATTTTACTTTTCCAACTTTAGGGGGGGGGGGGTGTAGAAAAATTGTTTTCCTTGTTTAGAAATAAATTTTTTTCTAAATTTCCGGTGGGAATTCGCAACTGCTTGCCCCTGAAGGGGTTAAATTTTCGGAAACATCACTTTAGCTATTGAACGGGTATAATTCTAAACGTATTAACTCCTGTTCTTATAGGAATTTCAAGGAAACAATTACAGCAAAAGGTAGGAGCTTACCATCTAAAAAAAAATAAAATTTCTAAATTTTTTAAGGTTTAAGAGTTTTGATACCCACTTAAGAAATTACGAATACGTGTATAAACTAAGATTTTGTAGACAAAAATAAAACATTTTCTTGTATATTATCTCTTTTAATTCACCGCCCCCTGAATACTAGGCTTTAGCGCTGACACAAAAATGGCGGTATGCGGATTTTTATCAGCGTGTGTGCTGTCCCTTAAATATCCGTACCAATATTTTTTTTTAATTTTTTTCCACTTTATTTTCCTTAGGTTAAACAAGTCAGAGAAATCTTTTATAAAATACTATTATCAACATTCATGGGACCGTACCAACGTTTAAAAAAATTCGTCTTCGGCAGCCGCCATTTTTGTGTCAGCTCTCAGGCTTTTTGCAGGGGGCTGTGTTTAATTTTTTAATGACGTCGGATATATCGCACTTATTTAATTATACACTGAAAGACACGATAATGGAGTTATTAATAAAGAGGAGGAGACATATAGTGTATTGTCTACCAGTTGCGAGTGAAGTAACTGAGGAGGTTGTCACAAGATGGCGGGTTAATTTTTTGCATCGGATAAAAAGTTTCTGATAACCGACGAAGCCACCAGAAAATTTTGAATAGAAAATTCGGCATTATTTTAGCGGGCTTTCCATGAAAAATTTCTCTCACAAATATGATTAAAATGTCTATTTATTTTTTCTTCTGTCAATTTGGCCATGTATTATAATAATTTTCATTGACACCTACAGGAAGTTGTCTAAGTTGTCACAATACTGTGAAAAAGTAGGGTATGACAACCGCCGAAGTAAACTTCCACCAGTAAAAATGAATAACTGTTTTTGCCATTATTATTGACCGAAATTTTGCGTTAAAAAGGCCTTAAATAAGGAGAAAATTTCTACTTAAATTTACTGGTGGAAGTTTGACTGGGCGATAATCAACCCCTGCCAAAGCGGTTGAAGATTCACTATTTTAAGGATATGAAAGTTCTTCTTTATTTATAGTTTCATGGACACGATATAATAAGTGGTCACTGTATTATTTTATCTGTGTCTTCAGTTTCGAGTGTAAATGTAATCCTTTGAAAAATCTGAAAGTAGCGAAGTAGTGACTACTCTTGAAAAGTAGTTTGTAGTCGCTGTTTTTAAAACAAGCAGTTGTAATTGTAGTTAACTACATTTTTGATAAAGTAGTTGTAGTTGAAATTCGCTACAATAAAAAAGTAGTTTTTCTGACCCTTGGTTTTAACTTACTTGTTGATTGGAATTTGACTTTAGAAGAATGTTTATAAGATGAGTGGGTTATATACATCGCTGCCAACTTTTACGAATTTTCAGCACAGCTTCATTCTAAAATAAAATTTACTCATTTAATCGAAAAAAATAAGTATGAGTAAGGGAACTTTCATTGTTTAACGCTAGAAGGCCCGGAAGGAGTCGATTCAACTCCAACCATATGATTAAATGTCAATTGGAACCAGAAATTCTTTCACAAAATAAGTTAAATTAAGTTAAATAATACTATAAAAAGTGATAAAAATATCTTTATTAAGACTTGCGATCGTTTCATTGCAGAATCGGCGACATTTTCAAAATCAATCATAATAGAAAATATTTTCACATAACTTAAAAACAATAATATAGTAAACAAGTTCAGTTCAGATCAGTAAATGTAATCCTTTGAAAAATCTGAAAGTAGTGAGGAAGTGTCTACTCTCGAAAAGCAGTTTGCAGTCGCTGTTTTTAAAACAAGCAGTTGTAGTTGTAGTTACCCATATTTTTGATAAAGTAGTTGTAGTTGAAGTTCGCTACAATAAAAAATAATAATATAAAATTGTTTACTATATTATTGTTTTTAAGTTATGTGAAAATATTTTCTATTATGATTGATTTTGAAAATGTCGCCGATTGTGCGATGAAACGATCGTAAGTCTTAATAAAGATATTTCTATCACTTTTTATAGCATTATTTAACTTAATTTGTTTATAAGTGATTATTATACATGTTTTTATAAAATAAATTAAATTAAAAAAAAAACAGATTAACGTGAAATAAATCAGTCAAATAATTTTAAATAACAATTCTATATAGTAAGTATGCATATAGTAAGAGCCCGTAATAGCTGACCGAAATGTATATATAGGAATTTTATGTACACATCCAAGAAGAAAAATTCACTTTATTTTTTTTATGAATTCTTTTAAAAGAAATTTAGTTTTCAATTTTAAAAAGTTTAGTTTTCATTCTTTTGACGTATTAACACATAAATTGATACATAAGCACCATATTTTATATTTTATTGTTGTTAAATGAGTGGCCAAAAATTCGTCAGACGGAATTTTTTTTTTCCCTTGTAACTAAAGATTTATAACATAAAAAGCGAGTGAAAATACCTTACAGTCTTCTAAAAATTTCATATTTCGTGCGATTATTTCTGACGAAAGATAAAAGCAGTTATCGGCTTTTGTTTTCTATGAGTATCGCACAAGAATCAAATCATAAAAACATCAAACTCAAGAATCATGGGGACCTCAAGTACAAAGTATTAAAATATATGTATAACATTTTTTACTGCAAAGCGATATATAAAAACTGACATATTGAATTAGCTTTTAAAGGCATAGCATGATTGTCTTCGAATGGAACAATGGAAATATATTTTAAATGAAAGAAGTTCGATGGTATAAATGTTGTGAAATTTTAATGCTTATATCTTATGTTTTGCTTGAAATATCGTTTATGTCTTTTAAAAAAGTATGCTTTAGAGTTTTTTTTTTTTTTTTTTTTTCAATGAAGGAAATATATTCGTTTCGATTTGTTAATACTTACATTTTTTCAACAGCATATCCTTAAAATCTGAAAAATAATTAAACTGGTTAAAGTTTCTTGAAACAATGAAAACTACATTTATTTTATTTTATTTCAGAAGTTTTATTGTTTGATTTATTTTTTAAAGTGTGCATAGCGTTATTATTAAGATCCAGTAAGCATCTGCAATGATTTTGCACTGCAGTCTAATATTTTTAGCAATATCCAATATTTCTATGTGCAGGTTTTAACTTCTAATGAAAAATTAAAGCCGAAAGTATCTGCAAACAACATTATTCAAGTCAGAATACCATCTTATTGATTCCATCAACGTTACCATTCGTCGAAGAAAAACATTAACAACCGTATTTTAACTGCATTAGAGAATGAACCCGGCCGCTTAGGGAAAACATAGAGCGAAGAAAAATAAATTTAATGCATATAAAATACAATTTAATCTATTAGGTCGTTCGGAAAGTCGTTTCTGTTTGGGAAAATCAATTTCGTACCGGAAATTTTTGCCCCTTAATTATTATACATTAGATATCGGAATTAATTCTAATAATTAAATGATAGAATTTTCCGGTAAGAATTATTTTTCTGAAACTGAAGCGACTTTCCGAACGACCCAATTGTATAACAAATCATATCTTATGCTAAATGTTAAATACTACTGTTTCGATTTATCAATGAACTTTTTCATATAAGTCTTTTTCTTCTAAACATTTAAATTACAATTATGTTTTTTAATCATAAATATAAAATAAACCTGCGCGTTGATAGCCCTATTCTCTCTTTTTTTCGTACTAGTTACTTCTGATAATCATTGCGGAGCATTATATAATGCAGTATTTTATTTTTCTCGCAACAATTATTTGACAAAAACGTTTTATTTCATTTATGAAAACAATGACAATTTAATTTGAAATTAATTAAATTTTTTAATCAAAAAGCATGTTTTAACAAATTACATTTGTCTAACAACATATTCTTAAAATTTGAAAAATGGTAAATTGGATAACGTTTCTCGGAAAATCAAAATATACTTTTCTTTTACTTGCATTCAGAAGCTTTTATTCTTTGCTTTCTTTTTTAAAGTATGCATAGCGTTATTATTAAGAATTTTAAACGTTCCCCGGTGTAATATTTAGCATAAAGACGAAGCAGTTTCTTTATAACTAGTAATTTACATTACTATCGTTATTACATTACTATATACAGGTTGATTAAAAAAAGATGGGAAAATTTTTAAGAGGTGATAGTACTCACCCAAACAAGCATTTTGTATCCAAGAATGCATGGTCGAAAACTAAAGGTAAAAAAGTTAGAGGACGCCAAAAGTTATGTTCTTATACGAGGCAAAAACACACAATGAACGATTAAGTTAAGTTACGAAAACAAATTTAATGGCATTTGATTACAATAAGTGCTCAAAACACTGACCAGCAGTTGTTATGCACGCAGTACAACGGCGAAGAACAGATTGGCGAATTTTCTGAAACACACCAGGCACCACCACGCTCACCAGATCTTTCATTTCTCGATTTTTTTTTTTTTTTTTTTTTTTGGGAACAGCTAAAGGCTCTTGTGTATGAGGCTCCCATTGAATCCGCAGAAGAACTTGTCGCCAAGCTTTCGACTGCTGTAGGGGAAGTTTGCGATATGCCTGGTGTGTTTCAGAAAATTCGACAATCTCTTCTTGGCCATTGTACTGCGTGCATAACAGCTGCCGGTCAATGTTTAAAGCACTTATTGTAATCAAATGCCATTAAATTTATTTTCGTAACTTAACTTAATCGTTTATTGTGTGTTTTTGCCTCGTGTAAGAACATAACTTTTGGCGCCCTGTAACTTTTTTACGTTTAGTTTTCAACCATGCATTCTTTGATACAAAATGTTTGTTTGGGTGTGTACTATCACTTCTTAAAAATTTTCCCATCTTTTTTGAATCACCCTGTATATGCATATTGTTTGGCAATTTTTAAAACTTTTATTAATCCGTTTGTGACGAGTGTACATTATTGATTTTTTTTAATCTTTTACTACTAATATTTCCAAATGGAAAACTTTGCCTAATTTAACTAATTTTAAATGAATTTCTTCAAAATTCAGAAATTTATCATTGGCACCAATATTTTGTAAAGAAAAGATTCGACTTACAATATACACGAAAAAAAAAAAAAAATGCTCCAAGTTGGAAGGGAATTCACGAAAAGAAATTTCTGGATTTTTTTTTTTTTTTTTTTTTTTTTTTTTTTTTTTTTTTTTTTTTGTGAATCGTAAGTGCCGTATGCAACACAGCAATGAATTAGCCGGTTTTTTTCTAAAATAAAATCAAAAATCGAAATTTCAGTTAAGTTATACCTAAGAAAACACAAGCGTTCAAGGTAAATTCTTCATTAGACACGGTAGATAAAAGCGCCCCCAACAATTCACAGTAGAGAAACTCCGATTTCCCGAAAACAAAGGGATTTCGACTTTTTGTTAGGGCGTATAAGGGGAATCGAGTCGGCCGTGGATAAAGATCTCACAATGACCTCATAGGTGAATTTGTAGAGTTCGAACCATTCTGACGATTTGAATATCAGATTTTTCTTAAAGCCATAGCTGCCAACCTTTACGCTTTTTGCCTACCACTAAAATTTAGTAGAGGTTTTTGTCTTGATTAATCATTTGATTTCGCAGATTAAATAAGGCAATACTCACTATAAAATTTTAGTGGTAGGAAAAAAGCGTAAAAGTTGGCAGCTATGTAAAGCAATGCTGTCCTATATTTAAACACATAGTTGTTTCATTAAAAAGGGCAAATTTTATAAAAAGCCTGTTATTAAACGCTACACAAATCTTTATTAAAATCCATAACGAATCCAAATTAATATTCTTTTAGTAAACTAAATCTTATCCCCTTATAAGAAAACATTTAAGAATAAATAGATGTTGACGTTTTGAGTAAACTGAAATCTTTATTTATACATTTATTCATTGATTGCTTTTGAAAAATATTCTATAAAAACATATATTTATTGTTAAATGAATAAAGACAACTAAAATGTGTATACTTTTTGGAAATTCCAAGGAGTGCAGGGTTCGTACGGGTTCTGGAATTTCCAGACCAGAAAATAAAAATTTTGCTTAAATAAGGCGAAATTTCGCGCCTTTGAACTAAATTTATTTTTTAGAGGTGTAAGGACTCTTAAAGCTCCATAAATTTCGAAATTTTAATTTTTTTAGAAGTTAAATTCCTACCTGTTCTGAATATTTTGATACAACAATTTCATTGAAATTTACATTAGAACAGAAGTTATGGTTTTTAGAATTGTACTCGCTTGATAGCTGGAGCGGCGTTTCAGAAACTTTGAAGTCATTTTATTAAAAACTAGATAGTGCCCGTCAAGATTTGACGGTAAGTAACTTGAATGTCCAATTACAAAAATTCTTGAATTTTTAATTAGTTGCTTTTCTATTAATTATTGAATGATGAATTACGTGACGAATTTCTATATTGCATAACAGATTCCTATTTTTTAAGGCGATAGATGGTTCTGACAGTCTAACCTGTTCAATAAAGTGAAAGAATTTTAAGTTTATAATTTACAACCAATTACGCTTGTTTTTTATCAGAAATTTACCTAAAATACTGAGTAGAGATTTTTTTTTTACTTACTACGGCCTCATTTTTTTTTTTTTTGAAAAAACAACAATATACTATATATCCATTTATTTATTTATTTATTTAAACTACACGATCATTAAAATCTGCATGAATTTTATTTATATCTGTCTCATTCTTTAAAAACCTAAATTTGAAACCTGTTGTTGATAACGATTTATAATACATATTTTTTATTACTTGAATTTTATTTTGCATGTTTATACATTTTTTTTTTAAATATTAAACCTGGATATCAAGGTAATTTCTTTTATATCTTTTATAGGAATAGTTTTCTTTCTTTCCGTTTAATTTTTAACGTAAATTAATAACAAATTTTTCTTTCTTACACACACACATATATATATTCTTGATGGTCAGAAAATATGACGAAAATTCTAGATCAGCTCAATTTATTTAATTGGTAATTACATGCAAAATATTTTAGCTTAAATATTTTAAATATAAAATCATTATTTTTTTCAAAATATTATTGAGTGTTAAACTTTATTTAATTATAAAGCATTCAAATAATAATAATAATAATAAAATGAAAATCCTATAACTTATCTTCCTAACAAAATATGTCCTTATTGAAATGAATTATCGACAAAAATGTACCACATTTTGACAGGCTTGGGATCGAACCTGTGTCCTCTACAAAACTTCAGAGCTTTAAACTGCTGATTTAACTCTCTAAGCTAGCAGGAATTAATTTTTCCTTCTTTCTGAATTGCAGGGGTTCAAAAACAGTTGAAGAATACGCAATTGTCTCGAATTGGATTTCTGATCATTCAGAAATAGTTTTACGTTTTAATATTTATGATACCTTATTTTTTCAAAAGGAAAAAAAAATGAGCTACAACTTAACAGGCTAGTTTCTAATCTTCGTGTTTAACTATTGGCAAATCATAAGACGGATCACCAGCCATAATTTTAGCCTCAAATCACTGTGTTTATCTTCTGTGTATAATATGACCTAAACAATATGACACCCCCGAAATAAACCGCATCTAGCTCTCAATATTTATCGACACAATAAATTTTTGAATTGTTTATAATCCTGAAAGAGCCAATTGATATTAACTTTGTGAAAGAAAGAAAAACTTGTTTACAGTACGATAGAATAGCATACGAACTTAAAACAACTGCTACCTGTGATGTGATAGTTGAACTGTGCGAGTTTCTTTGCGCATGTGCAGCGCGTCACTAAAAAGGCAGACTTGTACTTGTATACTACGCATGCGCAACTGTAGAATTTTAATTTAAAATAACGGGTAATATATAACATATTTGAACAAACGAATGTACAATAACAAATCTGTGGCCAAATATCTTTCATTTGAAAAAAAGTTTGTGTAATTTAATGCAGTAGTTTCTTCTCACGGAATATCGAAAGAAAACGCAAGCGTTTTAAATATATAGATGATGTTTTTGGATATATCGCACAGGATATCTCAAAAACTTCTCAATATTCTTTCATGAAATTTTCAAAATAGATGTTTCATATTAGTCGGCATAAACTGAACCTAAAATGTCCTTTTGAGGTTGAAAACAATATTTTATTAATGTGCTTTTGTTGTTGAAATTTTAAACTTTTTGCATTAGCTAAATTCAACTTTGTATTAAAAATATAAAAATCTTTAAATACAATTTTTTTTAGGTTCAGGTTAGTTATTACAATCTTAGTTATAATTAGGCGCCAAAATTTTCATTCCAGCTGCAAAATGTATTTTGTAATCTGCGCGTAAACGGTCATACATATTTTATACTCTAGAAATCTCTTACACCTTACAGATTGAAACCCTCTATAATTATTCATTCTGCATTTTTTATTTTTTTAAATATGTGAAAAAAAGCTCACACTTACTTATATTTTTCATCATCTCTAAAAATTGTGTTTTAAATTCATATATTTTTTTTAGATATTAAATGTTGAAAATGGTCTGATTTGTTTTTCTCCAATTTTAAGAGTCCTGAGACCCCTTAAAAAGTACTGATATTTTACCTGGAAAATTCGATGAAACGTTTGAACCCTGTATATACATATCAACAACCGGTCATTTGACCGATACCAAATCAATATATGTCTATTCGAGACAGAAATTGCTTTATAAAATAGCTAAAACAAAATTAAGTCTGATTATAAAGTTAAATAGTTTAAAATAAAAATTCTGGAGGGAAATATTTTTATAAAACTCGATTAATATACCCAGTATGTTTGTATGTTTAGTATTAACGAATATGGGTACTTACTGAAATGTTGGGAATACAGTTATTTTGAGCATTATTCGTATGACAATAGGTTAAGGATTTTTTTAATGCGCTTGAAAAATGTCAAATTACAATAGGTTTAACTAACTATAACAACAATTTGGTGTGAAGCAATTTTATAACAAATTGTTTGTTCGGAAAAGAAGCGTTTAATTAAAATTTAAACATTTACTTTCCTCTTTAACCTTGTGAAACATTGGTGTTTAAAATAAAACAATCCCAATGGTATAAAGAGGATTAAGCAAAATTTTATTATTATTATTACTAAATTCTGAAATCATAATAATAAGTGCATAGATAAATACTAACATTACTAAATGCATATAATAAAATAAATAAAACATTATGTCAATAAAATACTTAACAAAAAACATATTATGTTCATAGGATGTCAGACCCGATTGGTGTAATATTCGCAACCGTTTATTAAGAAACTATTATCCTGTCAAAATTTTTCCCATAATACTGAATTGAAAAAAAAGTAGTTTTAGCTATCAAGGCATCTGAAAGACGTTGTTTTCAATTATTATAATGAACTTCATCGATGCTCGAAAAAATAATTAAATATAAGAGGAAAAGGTGGATAGGAAAGTTAAATACGCTGCTCAAAACAATTAGGGGAGCATATGGTTTTAACGAAATTACGCAAATATTTACACCGATAAGTAACGCAAAATAAAACATCCATAATTTAAAGTGCTGTAGAAAACAGATAAAGAAAACTCCACATGTAAATTAAAGTTTATGACGTCAAAAACTAGAAAAAGAAGATAAATGCAAAAATCGGGATTTTGCAGAAACATCTGTTTTATGATTCAACAACATGATTTGCCGCAATCCATGGTTTGGCGTGCTATCGGGACAGTTGAATTTGGGGAAAGTGTAGTAAACGCTGTTGGAGTCGCAAGAAGTGCCCATGAAAGGCTGTGGAATCGATTCCAAGACACATGGAATGGTAGTCATTGACAAGTGCAAAGCCGAATATGTGCTAACACAGGAACTACTGATGACCGATATATCCTGTTAACAGCTCTTCGAGACGGATCGGGCAATGCTACTCAGCTACAAACACAGTTGTTCTTGGCCACAGGACGAAGGGTGTCCAGACAAACAGTCCGAAATAGGCTTCATCAGGGTGGTCTCTATGCACCTAAGCCAATCGTCTGTATTACGTTGACCTCAAGCCACTGTGCGGCCTAACGAAGGTGGGGAACTGAACATCGAGTTTGGAGGCAACGTTGTTAGAGTCAAATTCTGTTTGCAAACGAGTCCCGATTTAGTCTGGATGTGACATCTGATGTGTTTTGACATGGAGAGAGAGAGGCACTCAAAATAATCCCACATTCGTTCGTGAAAGATCACTTACAGACGAGATGGATTGAAGCGATTGGCTGGAATCAGCATAGGTGGATGTGCGGGCCTGCATATAATTCGGAATGGCACTTTGACGGTCCGAAGTAATACAGACGTGATACTGAGACCTCATGTCGTATTTTATGTTGCAGTAATAAGTGATTTTTTTATTTTCAATGCATGATAATGCCAGACTTTATACAGTTCGTCTTGTGGAAAACTTGCTTGAAGCTAAAACAATACAGTGTATGGAATGATCAGCATAGTCTCCTGACCTAAATCCGATCCAGCATGTTTGGGACATACTCAGACGACGCATTGCTGCGAGACCGATGCCTCCTTTTACTGTCCGGGCCTTGGAGATTGCAATTCTTGAGCAGTGGAACAGTATTCCCGAAAGTCTTATCCATAACCTCATCGTATCCATGGAAAACAGGTGTGCAGCAGTCTTAGCAGTTCGAGGATACCACACGCCATATTAAAAATCATGCATCATTTCTAAACAATACTTTTTTTTATCATTTACACGAAACCAATTTGTTGACCTAAACCATCTTTTTATGTTCTTTTCATCTTTTCAAAGGATAAAAGCTCCCTTACAAATTTTTTGCGTCTTTTTTTCTGTATTGCGCATCGATACATGTGTACTATCCATTTTATGCCCATACATGGCTGTCTTGCACTGTTCTCTCCACTGTTTTGCTTGCACCCCTAATTTGTTTTAGCAGTGTAGTTTAAAATAAAAATTCTGGCAGGAAATATTTTTATAAAACTAGATTAGTATACCCTGTATTTTTAGGTCTAACGAATATGGGTAAATAACTGAAATCCTTCGAATATAGATATTTTTGCGCATTATTCGTATGATAATAGGTTAAGAATTTTTTTTTTATAATCTTGAAAAGTGCTAAATTACAATAGGTTTAACTAACAATAACAACATTTTGGTGTGATTCAATTTTATAACAATCTTCCTTCGGAAAAGAAGAATTGAATTCAAGCATTTTCGTTTCACCACAGCTTCGTGAAACATTTGTCTATTAAAATGATTAAATTAAAAGATCAAAATTTAATTAAATCATTAAATAAAAACAATCAAAACGGTATAAAGAGAATTAGGCAAACTTTTATTATTACTAAATACTGAAATCATAATGATAAATGTATAGACAAATATTATCATTACTACATGTAGATAATAAAAAATAAATAAATCATTATGGCAATAAATTACTTAACTAAAAACATATTATGTTAATAACATGTCATACCCGATTGGCTTAATATTCGCAAATATGTTTTAAGAATCTATTATTCTGCCAAAATGTTTCTCATAATACTCAATCTATTTAAAAACGAAAAAAAGTAATTTTAGCTATTACGGTATCTAAAAGACGTTGTTTTCAATTATTATAATGAACTTCATCAATGTTAAAAAAATAACTAAATCTAAGTGGAAAAGATGGATAGAAAATGGAAATTCTTAAGATTTTTTTTGCTAGGGAAAGATTAATTAAGAAAATTATATAATTTGGTTTAAAGAGCATTCGGAGATGTCTTTATATTAGGTGTGTCAGATTCAATGAATAAATCGCGTGTTTGCAGTAATACATTTACTCATGATAAAGGTCTCACAATGAATATCATAGTCGAATTAGCAGGGTTCTAACTAAGGATCCGTCGAAACAGGTTTTTAAGTCCGAAACCGAAACCGAATTTAAGTGATCATACGTATAATACGTACGTATTATACGTACCTACGTATTATACGTACCTATTTTCGGCTGAAAACGAAAATGAAAATTTCCATTACTTTTTAAAGTAATTAAATTGTATGTATTAAACTAATTAATACATACATAAATATACATAATTATTAATTTCTTATACGTATTTATTAAATATGCGTAATTATTAATTAGCTATGCGTATTATGCTATTTTTTAAATCTATATAATTATTAGTATTACGTGTGGCCCAAATTGGCTCTATGTGCATTAGTCCGTAAACTTTTTATTTTGATATAAACTAAAACGTAATTAATTCATCAACCACACAGAAAGTTTTTCTAATTATACAAATTTCATTTTATTAAAAATATTTTAGTTTTATGTAAACACACCTCGATTTATCTTTTATAATGATTTCTGTAAATGATCATTTGTTATACTAGAACTTTAGAGTATTCGAAACACTTCTGAGGTTTCAAACCGAATTTTTTTTCTTTTACTGTTATGTCTTTAGCTTTTAGTGAGCAAGCAGTTTAGTTATATATAAATCGCTTGCTTTATAATTTGCATTCACGTCTGGAGTCAAGTCATGACTGCTAATAAACAATGAAGTTCGTAGCAATAAATAGTCTCATTAGAGTCGATAAAGCTCAAATCGATAAATAATGTTGAAAATTTACGAAGGAAGTAACGAGATTTTTGCAATGCTGATAGTTTCGGTCGAGTTTCGATCCGCCCAAATTTTCAGCCGCAGTTTCGCCGAAAACGAATTTGCGGCGAAACTGGTATTTTGGGCCGAAAACGAAAACGAAAACGAATTTTCGGTCGATCTCTAGTTCTAACGCTTCAGGCGATTTAAATATCAGATATTTCGAAAAGCAACAATCTCCTTATTTAAACACATAGTTGTTTCATTAAATAAAGCAAATTTTATACCTACACGAAACTTAATTAAAATCCTTAACGGATCCTAATTGATTTTCTTTTAGTAAACTAAATTTTAACCCTTTATAACAAGGCACTAAAGAATAAATGGATTCTGACGTTTTGAGCACAGAAGCCCTTATTTATTTATGTATTTTAAAAAATTACTTATAAAAATATCTATTTATAGTTAGATGACTATAGCCTATTAAAATGTGCACATCTTTTGAAAATTCTGAGGAGTGTGGCATTATTATTTAGGAATAGAAAATGTCTCTGCATAAGTTAAAACACAGAACTTGCAACCATAACATTTGACCGTTGAATTGATATTAATATTCTTCGACTAAATAAAGCATTTTTTATTGTGGTAATTTAGTACTCTCTGTGATATATGTCGATTATATATTTCAGTACTCTCAAAAAAGAATCCCATGAAGAAATGAAGAGTGTTTTTCAAGTAATTTATTATCGCTCAAAAAGGTATATCAGATAATAGTACTGATGTAAAGATTTACAAATTAATACTTTATTATTGATATTTTATTTCTCACTAGTAGTCTCATTATAATAGCAATAATTCAAAAGAATTACAGTTTGGTTATACTTCAAATCAAAACATATGTAATATCGTTTATTAATTTTGGTATTCTCACTCTCATATACAGGGTGTCCGGTCTCAACGGTGTCCAGTGGCTAATTCCTAAACCGTTAGTCATAGGTATATAGTTTCAATTACAAAAATGTTTAAAATCAGGTAAAGAAATATTTTAAAAAGTAATTTGGGTCAATAAAAACATTTCTGAAAAAATTACGAAATTTAAATTTTTACACGGTCCCGCGGTCCTATAAATTATATTTAGTAAAATTTTCCTTTTACACTGACAAGTAATACACAAAAAGTCCCATTATTCGACGATTAAAATTGACCGAGTAATAACTGTTTAAAGTTGGAGCATATTTTTTGCTGCAAATTGGGGGTCATTCACAAATTTAGTTGATATATAATTTCGTCAGATATTAAAAAATGGTTGAGAGTAAAATTAGCATTTCAATATAAATTTGAAATCTTTAATCATTCTGACATATTAATGCAAAATATACAATTTGTAATAAACATTTAATAAGAAAGAAAAAACTGAATTTTTGTTAAATAAAATGATGCTAAGTTAACAGCCTCAATTCTTTACAAAATGATAAGTATTTTAAAATATTATTAGATTACACTAGCCTGCAAAAGTTGGGTTATGTCATGTTTTTTAGCTTTTGATAATTGAATCTTATGTATTCTGTACCGCTGAATCTGAAATTGACCTTCATTTTTAACCATCACATCAGGATTTTTCGAAAATTTCAAAGTTAAAAAGTTAAAAGTTAAATTTGAATCTCCTCCCTCATCTGATCGGACTACTCACCTATTTAGCTGTAAGAATCCCAGGATAAGAAAAAATATCGAATAAATTATTGAATAAAATAAAACAATTGAATAATAAAACAAAAAAGTTTTACATATGTTTTATAGTATGAGATTTTCGCTATATTTTAACTTACACATTTACATTTCGCAAAAATAGTCTAACGTGATGGTTAAAATTGAAGGTCATTTTCAGATTCAGTGCTAAAAAGTACATAAAAATAAATTATCAAAAGTTAAAAAACTCAACCATCTCCTCTACTTTAAAGTATCCGATTTTTGTTATTCTTTAAATTTAACAATTTATGATTTGCAAAATATCCTGACATGATGGTTAAAAATTAATGTAATTTTCGGATTCAGTGCTAAAAAATACATAAAAGTTAAAAAACCAAACAATCGCAGTCTTGTATTATCTAATTTAAAACTTTTTCTTAAACTTCTTGGCGGTAATCTACCCGGAATTTTTTGTTATCCTGTAAAATAAGTATAAATGGCAACTTCCGAAAATTATAATAATATTAGATTGTTATTGGATTTGCACCAGTATGTAAAATGTAATCTCGATCGGATATGTAAAAGTGGGTTAGGGTTCGAATACAAATTTTGAACTGGAAAATCATACATACGATCGTTGAAGTAACATACAAACTTATAAAAATAACATAAATTTTGTTAAAAGAAATCATAAAAGAAACAGCCTCAAGTCCTGACAAATTAAAACCTATGTTATTTTAGCCAATGTGAAACTTAATAAATGTTAACTTAATCGTAATACTTGTACGATTTTTTTCAAAGCGCATATACACATGAAATAAGATCTTCGAATACTTTAAGCACTTGGTATGTGACCCCTAAATCGAAGTAGAACACATTTGTTTTCAGAGCAGAAAAGTGGCATAAGTCATACATTTTTAAAATTTCATAACTCGCCCAATTTTAGTGTTACATGAATGGGACTTTATTTGTCTTACTTGCCAGTGTAATAAGAAAATTTTACTAAATATAACTTATAGGAGCGGGGGACCGTATAAAAATTCAAATTTCGTAATTTTTTAAGAAATGTTTTTATTGACCCAAATCGCTTTTAAGATATTTCTTTACCTGATTTAAAACGTTTTTGCAATTGGAACTATATGTCTATGACTAACGGTTTAGGAATTAGCCATTGGACACCGTTGAGACCGGACACCCTGTATATTGTTTTTGTTACATATAAGTATGTACAAATTAGAGATAATAGAGATAGATCTTAGAGATAATTTATAAAGCGTTAAAAAATTATCTCTAAGTCAATAGCAAATATCAAATGTATTTTTTAGATCCTAGGTATACAAATAAATTTTGAATGGTATTTTATTAATTTGTGAATACATTGTATTTATTAACCCCTTAACCTACGATTTAACCTACGGTTTGGCAAATCCATATCTACCACTAAAATTTAATAGAGATTTTCTCCTTGTTTAATCAGGGAATTTCGACGATTAAATTAAACTATATTTACTGTAAAATTTTAGTGGTAAGAAGAATTTACATTTGGCTCGATCATCGTACGCGGGTTATGAGCGTCATTGTAGGTTAAGGGGTTAATCACAGTGATTATATAGCTTAAAAAAAAATTAGAAGTATGCCCTATTGGCTATTTTGGCCCTCAAGAATGGTCGCCTATGTGTTCAAAAACCAAGTGGAAATTCTTTAAAATTTAAATTAGAAAAAAAATCAAATTTGAAAATACATTGTCGAGGAGTAATTGAGTAAACCTTGCCCTTTCTGCATGCCCAACACCATATGTCAAACATTATCCCTCACAACCTGAAACTCAACACAAGCAGACAAACAGACTCGCAAAGTCTCTGTTTTATGAGAATAGATTTGGAACAAGTAATAATGTGATAAAAAATAATATTTTTATAATAATAATTTTTAAAGGAACAAATTTGATTAATACAATTGATTTAAATTGGTTGATACAATTTTTATAATGTAGTAGACTCTTAGTACTCTGATAATACTCTTTTATCCAAAACTCTGGAATAAATGAAATCCATTTTTAAAGATTTTTTCTTTTTTTTAGTACCACATTCCTTGTGTGCAAAATACATTTTGAAAGCGCCTTTTTTTTTAAAACTATCATATTCCTTGTGTGCAAGCGGTCCTTTCCGAACTTCGAGTACATATAAATACTTTTGATCCCTTTTCTTAGCGTTTTATTTGAATTTAACTTGAGCTCCTGTAAGCTACTGAGTGGAACGAAGAACCCGAACATATTAGCACTTCTGAAGCTTTTGAATATGTTGCAAAATGTTTGGAACGGCTGAAGCTGCAGAAAGACTGTGATACTGGTCAGCTAATAAATTAAAAAAACTCATCGATAAAGCTTCAAAGTACAGACAATCGAAACTACGACATACAAAATATTTTTTCAAACCCTTATGATATATGTAAAAGTTACTTAATTTCAAAATTAAAATTCAGGTAATTTATTCTTCTTTCTATTTTGCTATTACTTTATTTTTATTAAGAACTTGTTACCATAATCAGAAATATTGCGTGTCTTTCTCCTTAATCTTAAAATTGAAGCATTCTCGATTCTCCGTAAATTTCGATTTTTCGAAAGATGGTCGGTCCCAATTACTTCGGATAATCGAGGTTGTACTGTACTAAGTACATAACATAAAATTCGAATAACTTGAACATAATATAGTCTTTTATAGATTAAGGTAAATTTCGTTACTTTATAATTTAATTAAAATTGTATCGTTGGGAATTTCAAGATTTCCTCGAATAATCAGTATAGTGCATTGCCTCTTTTTTTACCTTTTTTAATTTGTTAAGTGCACTTTAATGGATTTACTTTGAGTATTTTATTTCATGAAAACCACATCTAAATTACCTGGAAATGCTAGCTTAATTAAGATAATTACACGTTAAATGTATTTTAAAATAATTTAAGTTTCAACTAAAACATTCTATTAAAAAAACTTAAATGGTATCTTTTTAAAATCTGATGTGATAATGATGGTTCCAAGTCCGATTTAGGTAATTTTAAAAAAGTTTATAAATTTATGCTGCTGATTTTTTTTTAAATCATATTATAAATCAATTACGGTAATGGCAAGAGTTGCAAAAATTTTCTGTAACATTTGCGTATCAGATTATGTATTAATTATATTGTCACAATTTTTCATTTTGAACGCATAATTTATTTGTTAATATTTGATTGATAGTAATGTTTTACAACATGTTTCGTTGTTACGCTGCATACTTATACAATTGAATGGGCAAAGTTACATGGCATAACTCTAAAGTGAAATTTTCAGGAGAAATCTGCCTCAGACATGTTATATCTATATTGTAAAGCAAAATCTATGAATAAAAATGAATGGCCATAGCTTCAAAATGTTTAAGTTTCAACAGTTATATAAACTTCTACAAGAAAATTTTAATAGAAATGTTCTCCTTATTTAAATGCCTTTAAAAAATCAATAGATAAAAATCGATAAAATATATAAGAAGCTATTTTAGTGAAAATTTTCCCGTGAACTCGTGGAATAATCATTCAGTGTCTTCCATGCGTTCGTGTTAAGTTATATCCGTTAACAGCGTGAAGAGCAGTGCGATAATTTGTATCCCATTTTAATTAAGGTTCATACCAGCATTTTTTTTAACGAAATTTTACAATTTGGTAAAAAAAAGTACAAATAAAAAACGCCGGAATTTCTTATGTGAACTTAATATTACAGAAACATAATTATTTGCCTTTGAAATGGTTAACATAAGTTAGTTCCCTTTACCACTCGGTCAGGTCTACCCCTCGGTCCGTTTTTTGAGCACCACTCTATTTCAAAGAACAATCTTCTTTATATATTTTTTTAGAATCATACCTCGTAAAACGTCTTATTTGCAATTGTTGCAAAACATACCACGAACTTTTTTTTTTTTTAAATATAGTGGTTTTCAAAACCAGACCAATGGAACCCCTGCATTATATCTCGCGTAATGTTATTATGCATTTATTTATAAGTATTTATACATTATTATATGCATTTTATGATTTACTCAATTTCCTAGGATGTTTGAATAATATGTAAAACACATTAATTTTAAAGGCAATTACTCCCACAAAAATATGTTAAACGGTACGATAATACTATTGCCATTAATTCATTCAGAGACATGAAACCTATAAGAATCAACTATTTTTGTTCAGGAAGGCAGCTAGTGCTATTGTATATAATACAACGCGTCTCTCTGTATTAATTTTCAGAGCGGAATTTTGTGCCAACAAGTTTTAGTCTATGTATATTGCAAGACGTCTCACTCCATTATTATGTGCGCTCGTAATTATAAAAACACGTAGCATCTATAGTCATCATCTCGTCCGTCCGTCTGTCTGTCCTACTGTCAGATATAACAGCGCCAATCCCATCCGAATGGTTTTGTATTTATTACATATAATCGTTGCAAAATTTTGTAGAGTCATTTCAAATTTTATAAAAATTGAATCAAAACTTTAAAAAAATATTAATAAAAGCTTTCTTATTCTGTTAAATCCCATAATATGTAATTAATTAAATGATATCCCACGATAGCTAATTCGAGCGTTGACATGGACAAGGGAGTAAGTCACTGTGCCAGTGGGCTACTTTTTTAAAATTCAGATTTCTTGATTGACACAACTTTTCTGAAATGGAAAAATTCCCTTTTTTATCCCTTTTTATCGTCCTGAATTAAGGCGAATTTTACTATTTTAAAAAAGTGGTGCCAATCTAGAAATCTGAATATAAAACAATTGGGTAAGTGTGATCATAGATCGCACAGAGGGTTTCGTTTAATATTCTTTCACTTTCTTTCAAAACGTCCAGTACATTTATCGCCATGGAATACCTTCTAAATTTTGGCAAACCCATCCTAAACTGTCTTAAAGTTTCAAACATATTCGCCTTGTTATATTTCCTAATTTTGTTCGTGACCCCCTTCCCCCCGAAAGGCTGCAATATATCACATGACGGGTATCTGCCAAATTTAGAAAAGTGCACCCCCTTAGGGGGAGGAAATGAGCAGATGGTCAACATGATTTTTGACGCGACCTGATTTTTAAAATTTATGTTATGTTTTATAAGCTATATTAAAGTTTCAAACAGATCGTCCAGTTATATTTCCTAATTTTGTTAGCGCACCTCTCTCAACCTCGCCCCCTTCTCGAAATTCGACGGGCCATTCTTCTTTATAATTTTTTATCATAAGATATAAAGTAGCTTAAAGTTTAAAACAGATCACATTGTTAGATTTCCTACCTTAAATGAAATCGCGGTCTGTTAGTTCCAGATTCCATTATCAGACAGCTCACTCTATTCTTAACAAAAGCGTATGTGAACGAAACTCCTTTACACGACCTAACAGTAGATATGTTACACGATGGGTGGCGGTCTTCAGCTATAATTTAAGGTATTTGTTGAAAGTACTATTCGGAAATAGTGGTAACTTAACTTTTGACATATTTATACTTAATAATTAGCATGTATCTGAGGACTCCGTCAAAAAACCACACCTAAAACGGTATGAAACGCAAAGGTAAAAAAAATAAATATTTCGCCCCTCTTCTTCCCCCACCAGCCAGAAGTTTCACGCGCCATTTTTTATAAACTTTTTCTTATGCATTATAAACTATCTTAAAGTTTCAAACATATCGCCTTGTTATATTCCCTACTTTAAATGAAACCGCGGTCTTTTAGTTTCACATTCCACCACGAGGGAGCGCACTCTATTCTTAACAAAACTGTATCTGAACGTAACTCCGTTAAACAACCTATCATGAGATATGCTAGTTGAGGGGGGGGGGGGGGGGGTCTTAACCAAGAATTTCAGATATTTGCTTAAATTACTATTCGAAAATAGTGATATGAACACTTATAAAATTTTTGATATTGAATTAGTAATGATTATCTCATCACGCAATCAAAAATTCGCATGAAAAACGGTACAAAAGCCCTGTTATACTACCTAATTTTGTTCGCGCCCCAACCGGAATGTGACGCGCCATTCTTTTTTATAATCTTTTAGTATTTGTTATAAATTATCTTAAAGTTTCAAACAGATCACTTTGTTGGATTTCCTACTTAAAATGAAATCGCGGTCTGTTAGTTCCACATTCCACGACCAGGGAGCGCACTCTTTTCTTAACAAAAGTGTATCTGAACGAAACTTCTTTACGCAACCTATCGATAGATACATGGGTCGGGGGGGGGGGGGGATCTTAACCAAGAAATTATTATTTTTGCTCAAAATACTATTCGAAAACAGTGGTATCAATACTCCTGAAATTTTTATGTTTCTAAATTTAAATGTTACTTAGTAACATTCATTTTGCAACATTCATTGCTGCATTTTTTTAAAATCGTACACCGTTCAGAAGAATACTGCAATGAAACATCACGTGACTGCTTTTAAAATAAGTACATAATAGAAATAAACCAGTTAGTGGAATTAGCTCCAATCCCCCCCCCCCCCCTCTTTAACAGAAATTTCACCGCCAATCTTTATTCAAATTTTTCGTATGTGTTATGAACTATCTTCAAGTTTCAAACAGATTGCCTTGTTAGATTTCCTAATTTAAATGAAATCGCGGTTCTTGAAATCACGTGTCTTCATTACGGTTTTCTTTTAATACAATACGCATTTGGTAGAAATAAAACCAATTACTAATTATATAATAATTAATATCTCAGCTTGTAATTAAGATAGGAGTTAGAAATGGGCATCAATGAAATCAGCAAAGACTTTCACGCCGGGATTTCTGAAAATTTAATCTAAAAATTTAATATTTAAGAAGTTTAAATTTCGTATTAAAATATTCTACTACGGAAAACCACAAGCTCCATCATGTCTGACATCTGCTTCCCGCGAAAATGAAATCTGCTTTCCCTGTCTTTGCAATTAAAGAAATTAAATTTTTATCGATCGATTTTTAGTGGATTTTTCGTGTTATACACAACGCAGAGAAATGATCTGTATACCGAATGAAAGTAGATTGTTTTCTGCGTATGTCTGTGTAAGTTAAAAATGTCTCGTCCAAAAACTTTCTGAGACACAAGTCGATTTAAAAATGTCCAGTTTTTTTTTTTTTTTTTTTTTTTTTTTTTGCTTAAAATGCCCTCTGACAAACCTGCAATTTAGAAGCGCATATGTGTGTGGCAACTCGGAGGAAAAATGAAAATATTTCAAGTGTCCGTTCGTACCTGCATTCATTTTGTACCGTTTCTTCGTTAATGGGACGTGAAATTGGGAGTTTTTAATTAATAACGTCCGTTAATTACGACTTTTTCAAAGTTTTATGATTTGTCGTTTGATCTCAGGTATCCAGCTATATGCAAAATTTCAAGTCTCCAACATATATAGTTTCTGAGAACGGGCTCTGTGACGGACAGACAGAGGAGTGAGACGAATAGGGTTTCGTCAGATGAACGAAACCCTAAAAAGTAGCCTACTGGCAACATTGACTTACTCCTTTTTCCATGTCAACGCCTCAATTATTCTAGGTTACTATCGCATTTATTATATTAAATCATATCGTACGTAATAAATTCAATGATATCCCATGATAGGTAATGATTCCTGGTTGCAATGGTGATTATGTCCTATTTAAGACGGAGTCATATTATTTCTATATTACTGAATTTAATATATATAACCGTAATAAATTTTGTATTCATGCATATTTGCATAAGGGTGGAGCAGCTATTCCACCAAGATCTGAATATTTATGAATCTAGTTATAGTAAGAACGCACCTCATTTGTCACGTTTGAAATACAATTTCCCACTTGTTTTTATCGTCTGGTTTTTCGTTGCGAGCAGTATTATTTTATTAAAACTGCAAGCCGTTTCACTCCATTGTTGTTACAAACAGTATTTCTATGCCCTACACGAGTTATTCTATATATATTGAAAGCAAACATCTATTTTTTATGTCAAATTTACGTTAATTTTCTATAAAGTATTTTTATGTCTACAAGTACTACTCTATGTATTGCAAGGAGACTCAGACTTTGAGAATCTGGATTCGTTTTCATTAACCTAAACATTGTGTGAAATATTTTGAGAAAAATCTCAACAAAATTGTCTTTATTTGTGAGAAATGCCAAGCCATTCCGAAAAGAGCTGAAGTGCACAGTAATAACGCCAGTGACACACTATGCATTGCGTATTGCATAGTTTGCAGTGACACTGATGTCCATTCCGAAATATGGAACATCTAGTTCAGCGTCGTTTAGTTGCGGTAATTGAAGAAAGAACAGAAGGATATGTCTAGATGTTCTCCGAGAGAAAAGTGCAAATAGAAGAAGCTCTCCTTTTTTTATTCTATGGCCCCACCAGTAGCCGAGTGGTTCTGCTCTCAACGCTGATAGACGGGGGGGGGGGGGGTTCAAATTCGATCCTAATCGCGCCTGTCAGCCTAAGGCTAATGTCAGACGAACGTCTGTTTGCACGCTTTTTGTTTCAACACGAAAAAGAAACACCTGTTAGCTAAGGCGTTTCTTTTTCCTTTTGAAACAAAAAGAGTGCAAATAGACGTTCGTTCGTCTGATGTTAGCCTAATAGTTTGGATTTATCGGTGGTTTTCATCGAACCTTGCGTAATTACGGGTTAGAATTCCTTAGAAAGATTTCATGGAGGGTAGTTTCATCCTTTGGCTTATATCCCAAACCCGTATTACATGTGTTAAGTTCCCCTAAAAAGAAATCCCACCACCCGGGCCCTATATCCCATGTGTATATAATCGGCCGTCGTTAAAAATACCAATACCTTATTCTATGATGGTGGTGACCATTTGTACTATTTCACACGATACGTTGCATTTCACGTAGAAGATTGTAGGTTTTTATTTGTGAATGTTATTTTTCATTCTGATATTTTTCCTCCATTGCGGTGATTGAGAAAAAGAACAGAGATGGTAGCGATGTCCACCCCAGGATCTCTTCTTTCGCTTTAGAATGTTAATGCAATCCCGAGAGGTAGATTGAAAAAAAGAACAGATGTCTAGATGTTCTCCGGGAGAAAAATATATGCAGAAGAAGCTCTCTTTCTTTTTATTGTATTGCCCCAAGAGTGTCCGAGAGGTTCTGCTCTCAAAACTGGTAAACGGGAGGTGCTTGATTAAATCTTAATCACGCCTGTTGGTCTAATAGTTAGGAGTTTTCCGTGAACCAATAACTTATTCTGTGATTGTGGTGCTGACCATTTGTACCATTTCTCACGATAATGTTGCATTTCACGTAAAAGATTGCAGGTTTTTATTTGTGAATTTTATCTGTCAATCTGACACTTTTCCTTTGTCTTACATTGTAATACTGCATCTTTCCGCAAACTACATTTTTTTAAAAATATGATTTGCTATGCTGCATGTTATTTTTTTTTTCAAGAATCTTCAAAATAAATCATATAAATTTTATGCTTTAAAACATGTTTAATCTGTGTCAAGTTAAACCACATTCCACATATGAGTAGTTGGAAATTGGTAATTATGTCAATGATATCTTAAATAAAGTTTAATAAATTTGATTATTTTACGAAGTATCAGATTTCATAAATTAATTGACTTAGTGAACTACTAAATGAATAAATAAAGATAATATTATTGAAATTTTAATATTGAAATTCCACTTTGAATATATTACATTTAACTTAAAAACATATGAAAATAACCCATTTTAATATGAAATAACGATCTATAATTTATATCCTTTCAGTAGATGGTGACAGAAAACGAAATGACGTAAATTCTAAAGAAAAGCTTTCAGTCTTTTCAAGAGTGATTCTGATTACAACTAATGGATTCCACTTTCTATTTTTAAATAAAAGAAATTCATCCATTTCCATTCTTCGACATTTTTAATTTTGAATCTTGTTTTCAACTAAGTATTTTATGAAAAAAATATTTAAATGTTAATGACCAATAGTTAGTTTCAAATAATAAAATTAACTTTAATTCATTAAATGTAAAATGAACGAATATATTTATTTTCATTTCATAAAAGAAAAATCATATGATAACAAATTATTACAAACTATTTCTTTATTAGATATTATACCCAGATATTTTCTTATAATTGTTTTTTTTGTAATGTTTTGTAGGGAAGATTATTTTGGTTCTATTGGAAGCTACTTTTATAGATTGTGTTTCTTCAAATCGTTTTAATGCAGTAGAAGGTCTAATTTAATTTAAGATCTGCCTCATGCTCTTTTATTCCGTCTCCAAATTTTTTTCATTTTCAAACCTATGTAAAGAAAATCTTTATTATGTATCTTGAAAGGTATCATGTATACCCCAGATCTATTGAAACCGTGGATTGGGTCAATTTGCGTATTTAACAAACATTTTAACGTTGGGTGAGGGATTTCGATTAATTTAACCCATTTTTGCCTGGCGTCCTAATTTTGGGATGCTTTCTTAAAAAAAAATCCCATTACAAATTGAATTATGATATCCTTTCAAAACTTAGTAAAATATATCCTTAGTATTTGTTTTCAATATTTATCTATAAATGACAGTGCATTTTTAAGAATAAAAAGGTGAAATAAATGTTTGTTGTAGCGCAAAGTTGGATTTTCTTGAAATAAAATGGCGCGTAAGAAAAGGTAAGATATTTCTTTTATTTTTTTATCAATCATTTTATAAATGGTATTATTTATAAGATGAAACATTATTTTAGAATACGTATTTTTGCATTTTTTCAGATTTCTATTTTTTTGCTCGAATTTGAACCTTTATATATCGTCCCAATTTTGGGACGCTAGGCACGAATGGGTAGGGGTTTTCTCCGTTACTGTCTGTGCATTAAATGCATGTTTTAGGCCATTTATTTTGTTACAAGATGGTTACATACCCCTCGGATTATTATTTGGTTATAAAATTATTATTTGTTTATAAAATTATTATTCGGATTATTATTTGGCTATTCTTTGTTATTACTACAGGGGGAACAGGGGCTGGACTCTGTTCAAGAACAAGACACCCACCCCTTCCTACCTTTAGCTATTGGCTTACTAAACATTTATTTCAAACCGTTATGTTTTCTACTTAGTTTAGTATTTGACATCCTGAGGTTACTAAAATATATACAACAGAACCTCGATTATCCGACGTAATTGGGTCCGAACCGACAGCGGATAATCAAATTTCCAGATAATCGAGAATTTATCAATAATCACCTAGTTTAATATGCAACATCGTCATCGAACTGCTATTAGGACTATTTAAACTGCTGAATAAACATCTAAATTTAAATTATACATGAAAATAATTTTATTTGTTTAGAACAGGGACGTGTACACGGGGGGGGGGGGTATAATCTTTAGGGGATCGGATCTTGCGGGAGCTCAAGCTAATTTCAATGGAATTCGAAGAAAGGGGAACCAGAATGCTTATCTCTACTCGTACCCAAAATTATAAGTCATTCCGCCAAACCATTTTGGAGTAATACTTAAAAAACTACCCTCATTGCATTTTTTGGGACTATCAAAGGGAATTTAGAATTTTAGGAGTTGAAAATTGTACACCTGCATAAGTCCTGAAATATTTAGATGAATGATTTTCATTTGTTATCCGAAAATAAAATTTTCCAAAAAATCAAGTTATTGAGTAAAAATTATGTGTTCGTATTGAAAATATTCATGTTTGGTACAATTTTTATATGTAGACGACCCCTAAGCAAAACATAAGTATAGCAATAATAAGTGCATGCTCTTACTAGTCGATTGGTAACATATGTTGGTATGTGGCAGTGTTGGGATGGGATGTACAGCAACTCAGACTTTTACTTCAAGGAACAAATGACACGATTTATTATACGATTGTTTGTACTGCGTCAAAATGCTGAAAACAATTGAATTTAAAGTGAACTTATCCATTAACTTTTGCCAAAAGTCCTTCTATTACGTCAAACTACTGTAACTAAAATACGCTGAATAACGTGCAATAAGTAAATAAAGCAGTAGGGTAAGAAATAATACATTGAATTACTTTTTATAATTTTTTTAAGTACTTGTTTTTAAATTTATTAATGCAACCACCAGTATTGCCACATCTAGCTGGGTTTTTTATTTTCAAATTTAGAATTCCACCAGGAAGTTTTAATTGTTATTTTTATAAGACCATAGATATTCCGTAAACAATGTAAAATCACTATTCAAAAATTCTAAGTAGGAAACTGACAGGTACGGGAACACTACCAACAAATTTTACATTTCAAAGAATCAGAAACATTAAAACTGAAGCATAGCTTAAACCGCATTTTGTAACATTCTAACCATAAAGAAAGACAGTTTCTAAAACAGAGAAAAATTTTAAAAACAAAAGAAAGGCTTTCTAAAAAATCATGTCTTTCTCGAGTATTTTCAAGCGAAGAAAAGATAAAAAACATTTCCTATACGTTTTATCTCACAAGTATCATAAAAGTATCAAATTCAATGTAACATGTTCAAGAATCATGCCAGCTCATATACAAAGAGTAATGCATGTGTCTTAAAATCAGTTTACTTCGAGTATCATTGTTTTCAAGCGAGTTTCGTAAGAAGTGGAACTGTGACTTCAAATCTCGTACCTTTTACTTTCATTCAAAATATATTTCATGTCTTTCCATAACGTACTTTTGAGATTCAAGATAACTATTAAAGGGAAAAGCTAAAATAGTTATGAGATATATTAGTAATTCCCTTAACATCTGTTTATATTTAATAATTTAAATAAAGTTTTAGAATGTGACTTTAACCCCTTAATGCTCGAATTAAATTACAGTTTAAAAATTCAAATTGCCTATTGGCACCAGTTTTATGAAAAAGAAATATTCACTTTATTTAATGACAGGAAAAACGTTAGTTAAAATATAGCCAATTTCACTGTTTTATAAAACTGGTGGGAATCAAACAATTTGAGTAAAAGACGCAGCCCGTGAATATGACGGGAGCGAGAATTAAGGGGTTAATTAAGACCAAATCTCTTCTTAACACTAGAATGTCCAAGCTAGTGTCAATTCGACACCGATCAAATGATAAAATGTCGATTCGAACCAGAATTTTTTTCGTAATATCAGTTAAATTTTAAATAGAGGAAATTCAGTTAAATAAATAAGTGAAATAATTTAAAATAAAAATTCTGGTGTTAAAATGCTTTTATTATGGTTGCGAAAGTTTCCGGACGTTCTAGTGCTAAAACATCACAAAAATACTAAAAAAACAAAGCATTTTAAGTGATAAATCTAGTTACGTGAGTTTGTAATTATATAAATCAGTGCTCGAACAATCACATGCATGACATCAGTGTTGCTACATGTTTTAAAAAATTTGATTGGCACCACTTTTTTGGAATGGTAAAATTCGCTTTATTTAATGGCAGTTTAATTAAGGCGAATTTTACCATTTTATAAAAGTGGTGCCAATCAAATTATAAAAATGTGCAACATTGATGTCGGCCATGTGATTTTTCGAACTCCGATATAAATACTTCCTCTGGTCCGCCCGTCTGTCCGTATATAACAGCGCAAAAACTACCCAAACGAATGGTTTGAAATTTAATGTACGTAATAGTTGTAAAATTTTGACGAATCATTTCAAATTTTATGAAAATCAAATCAAAACTTAAAAGGATGTAAAAAAAGATTTTTTCATTCTATTAAATCATATGATACGTAATTGATTCAGTGATATCCCATGATATGTAATGATTATAGGTTGCCATGGTGATGACGCTTCATTTAAGATGGAGCCATTTTACTTCCGTATTACATAATTTTATATATAGAATTGTAATAAATTTTGTATTAGTGCATTTTTGCATAAGAGTGCAACATCTATTGCACCAAGACCAGAATATTTATAAAATTAGTTAAAGTAGAAACGCACCTCATCTGCAAATTTAACGCGCAATTTCACACTTGTCATTTTCTGAAAGAGTTGCGAATTACAAATATACTGTTTGCCATTAACCCTTAACCTATGATTTACTTTTAACAGCTCCACGGTTTGGCAAATCCACAGCTACCACTAAAATTTAATAGAGATTTTCCCCTTGTTCAATCATGGAATTTCGACGATTATATTAAACTATATTTACTGTGAAATTTTAGTGCTAAGAAAAATTTACATTTGGCTCGATCATCGTACGCAGCTTGCCCGTCATTGTAGGTTAACACCTTCGGGACGGGAGCCTTTTACGAAATTTTTAATCTTTTGTCACCGTTTTAAAAACAGAAATTTGTATCTTTTTGAACCGATAAAATGCGCTGATTAAATAAGGCAAATTTTACAGTAAAATTTTACTGGTGAGGAAAAACAAGGATTCTGAGCACTTCATGCGGCACGTATACGTGTCGCTCGTCCCCAAGGGGTTAATCCCTTCGCGACGGGAGCCTTTTACGAAATTTTTAATCTTTTGTCACCGTTTTTTAAAAACAAATTTGTGTCTTCTTGAATCGAGAAAATGCGCTGATTAAATAAGGCAAATTTTACAGTAAAATTTTACTGGTGAGGAAAAACAAGGATTCTGAGCACTTCATGCGGCACGTATACGTGTCGCTCGTCCCCAAGGGGTTAAGGGGTTAAAAAAGTATTATTTTCATCATGTAGAGAAGTAATCACATGCGCAATAACAGCCTGTATTCTTCCATAAATTCAGTGTTCACGGTTCACTGTTTTTAAAAAATTCCAATTGCTGGACTGGTATCAAATTTTTAAAATGACGTATTTATTTAATCTGTCATTGAATACGGTGAATTTTACTATTTCAAAAAACAGGAGGTATTCATGAAATCTGAATAAAATATAAGTAACGAGCTCATAACACTGACAAAATGTGTATCAAATTTAATATAACATGTTCAAGCATCATACCAGCTCATATACAAAGAGTAACGCATGTTCCTAAAAAACATATAACTTCGAATCGACACAAAGATAGAAATTTAAATACTGAAGGAGATTTCCCTGACAGAGCATCACTGTTTTCAAATTTCCAAGAGAGTTTCACAAGAACTGAAACTGTGACTTTAAGTATTGAACCTTTTATTTTCATTCAAAATATCTTTCATGTTTTTCTATGAAATGCTTTTTGAAATTCAAGATAAGTTTTAAAGGTATACGATAAAATATGTTTGATGTTTGATTTATCGTAAATCCGTTAAGATTTATTAATCATTAATATTTTAAAGAAAGTTTTAAAAAGAAATTTGAACATTTTCTTGTGCTTTAGTTTATAATAGTAGAGCTCCTACGATGAATTGCGAAAAAAGCAGATACATCATTTATTACAAAACGGACGGTAAATTTATTTTCATTTTATCATTTTTTGATGATAATCTCGACAAAAAATAAATTATAATATAAGTTACTTTGCTTTATAAATACCTACTGATTTGCGTTTTATAGCAGGAATAGCAGGACTGCCTAGGCGACTATTTTTATATTGTGCTCGCACCAGTATTTTTCTAATATAAATTTCTAATTATATTTCTCTTACAAATGTTGTTTACATGTGTCTTAAGGATTACTGTTTTCAAAAAAGGGTGACAGTGAAAATTAAAAAATAGCCGCATGAGGTAGATCTAGAATAGTGAATCCTCGTGCTAGTATGCCAATTGCCAATTTTTTTTCTGAAAAATACTCTTTGAGGTATTAAATGAAATAAAGTTTAATGTTAAATAAGGTGGAGAAATCTATTCAGTGAAAATGTGGAAATTGGATTTCTTTTAGATGGTTCGCCGTCATTGCTATACAGAGTGTCCTTAAACTCATGGTACATACGCTAGGGGGTAATAGAACACATCAAGACGAGTAATAGTAAATAGGAAACCAAGGGTCCCAAACGTATTCCGAAGGAGATAGGCGCCTTTAAAGTTTAGGGTCCAAAATTTCAAATGATTATAAAAAACGGAAAAATTGGTCGATTCTTTTGCGGTTTTCACTAAAACTATTCTTTATGTCAGTATTTTCTTGAAAATAAATTTTAAAGATACAGTTCAAAAATGCCGATAGAGTGCGCTTTAGACTTTGGAGTAACCAACAACTATTTTTTACCGTTATTTTTTTTATCTCATTACATGCTTTCAAAAGTTTAGACTTAAACTTAAATTTTGAGCTCAAAATCTGAATCGTTGGGAGTGGTTAAGTAGCACAAACTGAACTGTGTTCAGGAGTTAAAATTTCAAATGATTATAAAAAACGGAAAATTTGGTCGATTCGTTTGCGGTTTTCACAAAAACTATTCTTTATGTCAGTATTGTCTTCAAAATAAATTTTAAAGATAAAGTTTAAAAAGGCCGATAGAGGGCGCTTTAGACTTTGGAGTAACCAACAACTATTTTTTACCGTTATTTTTTGTATCTGATTACATGCTTTCAAATGTTTAAACTTAAACTTAAATTTTGAGCTCAAAATCTGAATCGTTGGGAGTGGTTCAGTAGCACAAACTGAACTGTGTTCAGAAGTTAAAATTTCAAATGATTATAAAAATGGAAAAATTGGTCGATTCGTTTGCGGTTTTCACTAAAACTATTCTTTATGTCAGTATTGTCTTCAAAATAAATTTTAAAGATAAAGTTAAAAAAATACCAATAGAGGTCGCTTTAGACTTTGGAGTAACGAACAACTATTTTTTACTGTTATTTTTTGTATCTCATTACATGCTTCAAAAGTTTAGACTTAAATTTTGAGTTGAAAATCTGAATCGTTGTGAGTGGTTAAATAGCGCAAACAGAATTGTGCCCATTTGTTGAAATTTGAACTCCCCTCCTGAACACAGTTCAGTATACGCTACTTAACCACTCCCAATGATACAGATTTTGAGCTCAAAATTTAAGTTTAAGTCTAAACTTTTGAAAGCATGCAATGAGATACAAAAAATAAGGGTAAAAAAGAGTTGTTCATTACTCCAAAGTCTAAAGCGCCCTCTATCGGTATTTTTTAAACTTTATCTTTAAAATTTATTTTCAAGACAATGCTGATATAAATAATAGTTTTAGCGAAAACCGCAAACGAATCTACCAGTTTTTCCGTTTTTTATAAACATTTGAAATTTTAACTCCTGAACACAGTTCAGTTTGCGTACTTAACCACTCCCAACGATTCCAGTAGTGGAAAATTGGCGCAGAGGTGGAGCCTATTGACACCACTAAATTATAGTAGACTTTTGCCTTTTATCTAATGATCAAATTTCTGAGTTTTTACTAAACTGAATAATACCATAAAAATTTAGTGGTGTCAATAGGCTCCACCTCTGCGCCAATTTTTCACCAGTGCGATTCAGATTTTGAGCTCAAAATTTAAGTCTAAGCTTTTGAAAGCATGTAATGAGATACAAAAAATAACGGGAAAAATAGTTGTTGGTTACTCCAAAGTCTAAAGCGCCCTCTATTGGCATTTTTGAACTGTATCTTTAAAATTTATTTTCAAGAAAATACTGACATAAAGAATAGTTTTAGTGAAAACCGCAAAAGAATCGACCAATTCTTCCGTTTTTTATAATCATTTGAAATTTTGGACCACAAACTTTAAAGGCGCTTATCTCTTTCGGAATACGTTTGGAACCCTTGGTTTCCTATTTACTATTACTCGTCTTGATGTGTTCTATCACCTCCTAGCGTATGTACCATGAGTTTAGGGACACCCTGTATAGTATCAAATATATATTTTTACTATTTTAACACTATTAAGAAGGTTTTTTCGTATACCTAGAAAGACGAAAAGTGGTCATTTTGACCACATTTTTAAATGACACAAAACCATTTTTTTTTTAAACAAGTTTTTTTAACTATATTTATTAATTCAATAATATAGTATCATATTATTTGTTTACCATTTCATATACAATATAAATTTTAGTTAAAGAGAATGCAATATATGTAATCATCTGATAACAAAAATTACAAATCTAAAAAAATAAAATGCACAATCCAAAGGAAATTTTTTGGATTTGCTCAAAGTAACTTAAAGTTATATAACTACCTTTTAACCCCCTGAGGAGCAAGCAAAAATGATTCTAAATATTGAATTCTCACCGCAATAATCGAAAAGTTTTATTTTTAAATAAGGAAGAGCAACTTTTCATCGATTTTCGTCCAAAGTTAAAAATATAAAGTTTAGTAAATATTTTCTGGTGATAATCTTGTTTAAATTAGGTGGGATTAATTTTATCTCACCGCCTCTCACGGGGTTAAAATGGATATATTTAAAAAATATATAAATACAGTGATGGAACGGTGTAGTAGCAGAGAATCATTTGACACCGCAAAATTTTATCAGTATTTTTCATCCAGCTGCAGAACAGAATTTTTAAGATTTTCGAAGGCGAGGAATACTATAAAAATTGAGTGGTGACAATCGCTCAACTGCTGCACCACCGTTCCATCACTGTAAATTAGGGTGGTGCGAAAAAAGTCAAGTTGATATTTCCGAGTCGCTATAGTGCGGAAAAGTTGCGATTGGTAAATACAAGAAAGACAAAAAAAAAATTCTTCAAATCGGACTTTATCTTCCGTTCCCGCAAACCGCCTAAAAATTCCAAAAAATTGAAAATTTCCGATTTTTTCAAAATTTTTCTTTTTTTTTACGTTTATATATTTTTTATCGCTATAGGAAAAAATATTTGCAGTTTGTACTGTTTAATAATAATAATAATAATAATTGTGTTTAGAAAATATCTTCCGATCGCGCAAGCTCAATAAAAATCGGCAAAAATTCAATTTTGAGTGATTTTCATGCATTAAGAATATTATCAACTGAGGTCAGTTTGCAGTCTCAGGTTAAGATTTAAATGTTAATTGATACTATTGAGCATATTAAGTTATTTTTAAACAACCTAGAACTTACCACGAAGAGTTCGTTTCAGGTCTGAAAAGTTTAGTAGTGCACCCAACTGCCGTTAGCCACGTTGGAAAACAGCGCTGAAGTCGGCGTACGCGCTCCCACCTAGTCTCACCTAACTCCATAAAATTTACAGAAAAGTCAACTGGATTCAGATGAACTACATGGCATATACTATTTTGACGGAAGAAAGGACGATACCCCAGTTAAAGAAAGTATTGCATATAAACAGGTTCGTCGAACTATTAAAGAGGAACACTTTCCTGTCATAAAAGAACGTGACTCAGTTTATTTAGGCCATGTGCCTCCAAACTCCGGGCCTGCTAAGGACATTGTAGCGTTCATAGTATCATGTCTTACTGAACAAGGTGTTTCACTAGAATACTTAGATTTGGTAGGCTGTGATGGTACAAATACCAATACTGGATAGAAAGGTGGTGCTATCAGAAAGTTTGAAGTTTATCTCTGACGACCACTGCAGTGGGTTGTTTGTATATTCCATTTTGTTGAATTACCTTCCCGCCATCTTTTTCAAAATTTGAATGTTGAAACTACTGGCCCAAGATCATTTAATACACCATTTGGACACAATATCATTGTTGTGTAAAGCTATCGGCGATAAATTTTCAATTGACTGATTGTGAAATTCCAGAAGTGGACAGGCAACTGTTGAGCAAGGACCAAAGATATCTTCTTGGCGTAAGTCAAGCAATTAACAGTTACAACTTTCCAAATGACTTATTAAAGTGTGACTCCGGTCCAATTTCACATGCCAGATTGCTCACTTGTGCAAATAGAGCCCTTCGACTTTACGCGAGCGTGGAAAACCCATCGGATGCCGTAAAGCCATATTGACATTTATTTTAAAATCTTACTTGCCAGTTTGTTTTGAAATAAAATGCTGTAAGTACATTATAGACGGGCCTATTCACCTGTACAGAGCAATTGAAACATATCGAAACTTTCGTGACAACCTGAAGAAAGTGTAGTCTTTGAAACTGAATGAAACTCGTTCTTTGCTCACCCGGAAAACCTACTGATGGCAATGGTCTTTTATAAAAGGAGGCACATAAGAGAGCTAGGGCTGTTAAAAGCCAGGCAGAATGTTTCAAAGTGTAAAGGCATCTGAATCTTTATCACTCCTACAATCCAAAATTAATTGATTGTAATGTAGCAAAATTAACATTTCCACCGCTTTTTCGAAGATTAACCCATGAAGAAATACATTTCTTCGTTCAATCAGGTCATATCTCAGTCTAGGATGATAAAAAGTTTTTCAACCACACGTAAGATGTCCAGCGGTGCATTAAATCGGTAACGGAAGCATCATTTAAGGTATGTGGGCCCCAATCAAGAGAGCATCAGGGCCACACTGAAATCAATGTCCATAATACCAGACATTACCACCAAATCGCAGTACAAAGTTGCGTCTAAAAGTCAGACTTAAACAGATGACATAACAAATTGTATATCTTATACTGTCACGACACTAGTTTTTTAATACAGTGTTTTGATTCTATTATAACAAATTATGTATTTAAGTAATGTAAATAGCAAACACCCTCATTGGTTAGATGGAGGATAGGGTGTGGTTTGAACTCGAAGTTCAGCTACCTTCCCGTGGTGAGTTCTGGTTTGTTTAAACATTATCAAATATCTAAACAAGCAAAGAGTTGTACATCGTACAATTTATATGCAAATGTTAATATTGGAACGCAAACTGATCTCAGGTGATTATTTTCTTTATTCATCAAAATCACTGAAAATTGAATTTTTGCTGATTTTTATTGAGCTTGCGTGATCGGAAGCTATTCTTTAAACGCAACTGTTTATTTTTATTATTATTAAACATTACAATCTGCAAATATTTTTCACTATAGCGATAAAATATATATATACGTAGAAAAAGAAAACAATTCTGTAAAAATCGGAAATTTTCAATTTTTTTTAAATTTTTAGGCGGTTTGCGGGATCGGAAGATAAAGTCCGATTTAAATAATTTTTTTTCGTTTTTCTTGTATTTACCAATCGCAACTTTTCCGCACTATAGCAACTCGGAAATATCAACTTGACTTTTTTCGCACCACCCTACTGTAAATGTTACACAATGACTTACTTTATTCCTTTTTATATCCTCGATAAACATTCAGCTTTATAAATTTGTTAGTGCAGGAGCCAAAAACGGACTTTTTGCAATCAATACAAATGTTCATAGTTTTATTTCGCAACGATTAATTTGGCATTGTTTGCGTTTCCTTCCCGAGATAGTGGGTTTGCCTGTATTTAGAATTAAATTTGACAGCGGAGATATGTTAGAGGCGACATATTTTTTGCGTAGTTTATTGCTAAATTCAAAATAAAATCACGTATGCTTTATATTTAACAATTTCCGACGCAGTGTACCCGGGTCGCGATGCCTAATTTTAATTCCAAACTTACGAACGGCACCAAGAATATTTTAGTAAAATTTTGCTTTTAGAATGAACAATTAAAGTAACAGGTTTTTAATTTGTAAAAAAGTCGTTTTTAAATTCCGGTGTCAGTCAACCATTTCATCATTTTACAACACAAGTTGTCTGTGCCAGAAAGGGTTAAACCGGTAGCTTCTTTATAAATCACACAAGAATTTATAGCAGCTAAGTCCAGAATATTAACAGAAATTGCAGAGGCCATCGTTGAGAAGCGGTTTTTGTGGAATATTTTTTTTTTTGCTATTTGGCCAAGTACATCCACACCGTATTTCATTGAGTTGTAAAAATGAACAACCTCAGGCGTTATTTTATCATTGCATTGTCTTCGAGTGTAGGATGTAAAGTTCTTAAAAAAATATTTTGGTTTTTCTTTCCTTGAATTAGGTCAGAGATATATTATCGTGCTTTAGCATTTTGCTAGAATATGGTTCTAATTTTGTGAACTTGAAGGTTTCGGGTATTTCTTTCTTTCCACGTTTCACAGTTCCAAAGATGCTAAATCTTTTATTTCTTAGAGTTTTGGCTAATTTCAACGTTGTATTTTTTTTAATTGTTAAGTTCCTTCCTGAATTATGAAATGGTTCTGCCAAGCGACAAACAGCGTGTTCTCTAAGAGTTTTCTGTATGGGTCTATCTTCATTTTTAACTAAATATGGAAAGACATTTAAGAAATAATTTCATCGAACATCAGCTGCTAGCCAAAATTTAATCCCGAATTTATCCGTTTTTTGTGGCATATACTACGTAAATGGGAAACGCCTCTTACTTGGGAAGAATTGTTTGTCTACCGTTATATTTTAACCTGGTTTATAACAATGTAAACAATTTCCAATTAACGTGTTCATGATCTCTGACGCTAGTGCAAATTGATCAGTACGAAGTGTTTCAGTCCTTTTTGATTTCAGATCAAACCGCAAATATCTCATTATTTCTTTAAACCTGTCACGTGGCATCGTTTACTGGAAAACTTTATTCCCCCAGTTATGGACCATAAATTGTTTATTGAATTTCCTTTAGAAATAAAAGCTCCACGCCCATACAGTAGGGAAATAAAAGCATCTATTTAGTCTAAAGATATATTTTAATATGGATCTTGCAAACGTCGATGAGCTTCCGCTTCTGTGGACATTTTCATGAAAAGAAGAATCATTTCGTTTATGAAGAGTCTCCATGCATTGGTGAAATTCCCTACTATTACATTTCTAATGGCAAATGAGCTTAGTCCAGGAACTTCTCTCAACACATTGTGCTGCTGTCGTTTTCCTGAAGAAAGATTACCAGGTGGAACTGTCCATATTTGTTCCATCTTTTGCTCCTTCTGAAATTTGCTCATTTTCTTCATTTTGGGAGCCCCTTTGTTCTCCACTTTTACCAAATAGTTTACTTTTCTTTTGACATATTCTGTTTTGTTTTCGATTTCTTCAAGTTGAGGTACCCGCATCATTGAAACGAAGTTTATCAAAAAAATTCCCTTCATTTTCAGATTCAGAGGAAAAATCTTCTATGCAGTTTTATACAAAAAAAAAAAAAACATTCGTCTACAGAAGAGGATTCACTTACATTGTCAGGGTTCATCTTGAGATAAACCTGAATTTTCACCTGAACCAGAATGAGTTTAGAGAATACAGCCAGGAATATTAAAAAAAAAAAAAAAAAAAAAAAAAAAAAAAAAAAAAAAAAAAAAAAAAAACTCTTCTTCCGACAGATTTCTTTTTCCAACAACTTTTTGCGGCATCAAGATAAAATATGTACATACAATCAGGTCAAAAAATTCGAACGAAATGAATATCTGTTTCTCAAAAAAAGCAGAGAACATAAAAGGAATTTCACGTGACCTGTAGGTGATTTTCAATCCCCCTCATACTTCAAATGACATCAGTCTATTGAAATCCCGGCGAAAAGAATCACATGACAAGCAGAGGTTTTTAACCTTGCTCCCCCTTTTCACTTATGCTTCTTTCTATGAAATGCTATTCATATTTTCTCGAAATTTAAGAATAATAGTTCGTAGACAAAAAGAAAAAAAAATTGAAAAGTAAATGTACTGTTATATTTCATTTGTTCAGCGGTCAAAATGACCGCAATCAGTCTTTCTAGGTATACATATTTATAGCGCTGATAATACTGTGTAAATAATTATAATTTTTGTGCTACATAATCCTTATGGATAATTAGGAAAATTCAATAGACAATGTAGAAATCCAAGAATAGTTAAGAGAAATACAAGCTGTCAAAATGACCGCTCCCGTCTTTCAAGTGTTCAGTTATTCTTTAAAGATACAATACATTGCAGCTATTCATATGCAGGTGCTTGCCAACTTCTACGCTTTTTTGAAGTCAAATAAGCCTATTTCAATCACAAATTGTATTTTATATATAAAATAAAGCAAGCGCTACAATTTATGAAATAAACACGGCGCACATTTTATGAATTATTGTAATTCTTGTTGTTGTTCAAGTTACGTTTGTATGATCTAACTCCTTGGGAATGAGGGGCCGGTATACTTGTTACTTAAGGTGCTCAGAATCCATAATTATTCCAACCAGTAACTTTTATTGTAAAGTTTTTCTTATTTAATCAGAACATTTTCGTGATTCAATTGCAGGAAATTTTCTGATTTGAAAAACCGGCGGTAAAATATTAAAAATTAAGCAAAGGCCTCTCGTCACGAAGTGGTTAAAAAAGCGTAAAAGTTGGCTCTTAAATTTTGGCGTAATAAAATTTTTTCGAAAAAATTTCAAAATTTCAAAATTTTTCAATTTTTTTCTTTATTTTTTGTAAATTTCATCTTAAATATTATTCAAAGGTACATTATATGCATTATGGCATGCATTTATCATATTTTTATTTATTTATTTATTTATTTTTGAGAAAGAAATGGAATTTTACGCATCGTCTTAGAAATCTTCGAAAATGCCCCCTGCGCGTCCCATATCAATGAAAATCCCCAATATTTTTTATAAAAGTTTGATTTATATATAAAAATAAAATAGAGCGTCGAATTTTATATATTTGAACTTAAAGGTAAAAAGAAAAAAAATTGAATTTTTTTCGAAAAAATATCAAATATTTTCATTTTTCCTTATTTTTTGTAAATTTTATCTTAAATATTATTCAGGGGTACATTATATGCATTATGGCATGCATTTAGCGCAAAAAAAATTATTTTTGAGAAAAAATGGAATTTTACGCGTCGTCTTAGAAATCTTCGAAATGCCCCCTGCGCATCCCATATCAATGAAAATCCCCAAGATTTCTTATAAAAGTTTGTTTTATATATATAAATATTATAGAGCATCAAATTTTATATATTTGAATTTAAAAGTTAAAAAATTGAAAAATTTTCGAAAAAATTTCAAAGGTTTTATTTTTTTTTTACCTTTAAATTCAAATGTTTAAAATTCAATGCTCTATTTTATTTATATATATATAAAACAAACTTTTATATAAAAAAAAAAAAAATTGGGGATTTTCATTGATATGGAAGACGCAGGGGCCATTTAGAAGATTTCGAAGATAATTCCATTTTTTCTGAAAAATAATTTTTTTTAATTATTTTCTTTTGTGATAAATGCATGCCATAATGCATATAATGTACCCTTGAATAATATTTAGATGAAATTTACAAAAAATAAAAAAAAAATTATTTTTAAGGATTTTAAGGTCCCTTTTCGCCTTAAATTTACTCTAAAAATTTTTATATGTGACAGCTTAATAATGTACTACTATTTAAAAGAAATATTCTGCGTTTTATCTTATTGCAAAATTTTCAGCGATTATACAAGCAGGGCTGCTACTGGTGAATATTTTTGTATTCTGTTTGCACCACTATCATTAAGAAATATATTTTGTAATATATTTATCTTGTAAATATTGTCAAAGTGTATGTAAAATGATTCCGTCTTAAAAAAGTGGTACGAAATAGAATTAAAATATAGTCGCCTCTGGCAGCCCTGTACCAGGCGAAAATAACTTTAAGAAACTGAAATAACCAGTCTATACCACTTTTCATGTTTCATTAAATATTTATAGTTTCACGTTTCTGTATTTTCTAATTTAATTATTATTACTCTGCATCTTTTTTTAGACTTCTTTTAATTTATTCAGTGCACTTAAATGAATTAAACTTAGATATTTTTACTTTCTAAATTTATGCCAAAAATTGATAAAAATTGTGGCTTAATTATGTCAATAACGCGATAAATGTTTAAAAAATAAGTGAGACTTGCATAAAAATGCCCGATTTAAGAAAAACTTAATGGTATCTGTTTTAAGTCTGATCACATTATAATGATCTTAAATTGTTTTAAACAAGTTTGTGAAAGTTGGGTAAATTAATGCTGATGAACTAGTTTTTTATTATTATAAATCAATTATGATAATGGAAACTTCTAGAAAAGTTCTTTAAAGTTAAGTGTGGGTCATCTATTATTTTTATTATCAATATTCTAAATTTTAAGTGCTTAGTTTAACTGTTAATTTTGAAATAAAAAAGGGTTCGTCAGTGTAATTCAAAGTTCCAAATTTTCAAATTGAAATGTTTAAAATAATGCTACGTTATTCCAATAATTAATCTATACTCATTTTATAAAGAGGTAAAAATTGTTTATTTGTAGGAGGTAAGCTCTGGAACTACCGAACCGATTCCAAAAGTAATTGTATCAAAATGATGGTGTTAATCCAACTTAGAACATAGCCTATACATAGCTGCCAAATTGTACGGATTTTTCCTACCACTAAAATTTAACAGAAATTTCTGCTTTATTTAATCAGCAACATTTACTGCAATCCGTCGATTGAATTACGTAAAATTTTCTTTTTAATTTTAGTGGTAGCAGAAATCCGTACAAGTTGGCAGCTATGCCTATATCTTATGTCCGTGCTACTGGCCAAAAAGGGGTGCGAGAGCAAAAAACGTTCTAAAAAATACGATTTTTGTGTTACTGAAGGGCCTAGAAATATGAAATTTGGAATAGTAGTTACGTATAGGATACTAATGATCTCTAAGGATATTTCTCAGAAAAAATCGAAATTAAAAAGGGGTGAAAATGCGCGAAAAGCGTTCTAAAAAACGTCCTAAATGGCGATTTTTACGCAATCTCAAGAAGTACCAAACCGATTTAAAAAATAATGGTGCCAAAATGATGGTGTCAACCCTTGCTCTAACATAGGCTACATTTTATGTCGATGCCACTAACTCTAAAGTGGGTGCAGGAGAAGAAAAACATTCGAAATTGTGATTTTTGGTATTACTGAAGGGCCCAGATACCTGGAATTTGGCATGGTAATTACTTATTAGACATAAATAATCTCTAAGAACATTTCTTAAATAATTCAAAATTTAAGAGGGGTGAAAATGCGCAAAAAGCGTTCCAAAAAACGTTCTAAATGGCGATTTTTACAAAATCTCAAGAAGTACCAAATCTATTTAAAAAAATGGTGTCAAAATGATGGTGACAACTCTTGCTCCAATATAGGCTACATTTTATGTCGGTGCTACTACCCCTAAAGGTGGTGCAGAAGCAAAGAAACGTTCGAAATTGCGATTTTTGTGTTAGTGAAGAGCCCAGATCCATGGAATTTGAAATGGTAGTTACTTATAATACATACATGATCTCTAAGAACATTTCTTGAAAAATTCGAAATTTAAAAGGGGTGAAAATGCGCGAAAAGAGTTATAAAAAACGTTCTAAATGGCAATTTCTACGCAATCTCAGAAAATACCCAAACTATTTCAAAAATAATGGTTAGAAATTGGTGATGACAGCCCTTGCTCCAGCATAGGTTCTATTTCATGTCGGTGTCACTACCCAAAGGGGTTGCAGAAGCAAAAAACGTGCTAAATTGCGATTTTTGTGTTAATGAAGGGCCTAGAATCCTGAAATTAGGCAGGACGGTTATTTATAAGATACAAGTAATTTCTAAGAACATTTCCTAAAAAATCGAAATTTAAAAGGAGTGAAAATGAACGAAAAGCGTTCTAAAAAAAATTTCTAAATTGCTATTTCTACACAATTTCAGGAAGTACCGAACCAATAATTAAAAAATAATGGTGTGAAAATGATGGTGACAGTCCTCGCTCCAATATCGTTGTATTTCAAGTAGGTGCCGCTACCCCAAAGAGAGTGAAGGAGCAAAAACGATCCAAATTGCGTTTTTTGTAATACTGCAGGGGCTAGCAACTTGAAACTAGGCATGGTAGTTACTTATAAGTTATAAATGATCTCTAAGAACATTTCCTAAATAATTCGAAATTTAAAAAGCGTGAAAATGGACGAAAAACATTTGAATTTGACATGATGGTTAATTTTAAGATGTAAATGTGTTAAGATGGTTTCTAAAAAATTCAAAATTTCAAATGAATACTGAAATGATCGTATGAAATAAGCATAAAAGTCTCAAAATACTTTCTAAATTATCATTTAATTGAAATTAGTTTTAGTTCTTCTTATAAATTAAAATCTCATTTCTGTCTATTGCACTTTTATAATGAAGTTTCGTCAAACTCTGGCTTAATTTGTAATTTTTGAAAAATTTCAAAAAGTGATCTTCTACTAAAAAATATTCATGCAAATATCACTTGGCATATTTCAACTATTACGCGAGCAAAGCCGTGAGGTTTTCTAGTGCTTTATAAATACACAAGGTGTTCATAATTTTTTTTTTACAGAAAATATTTATGAGAAATAAAAGTACAAATAATTTTAAAAACACTGTTTTTTAAGTATTCAATGTTTTTTTTAAACTTCCAGCATAATTTCATGACTTCAATTTCCGTGGTTCCTAAAGATTGCGTCACAACGCGTTCAAAATTCACCGCTTTCCTATACGCTGGACAAAATCGGGTACTAAATGGAAATAGCTTACAAAGACAAATGTTTCAGTGAGTCTATGATTTTTAGACAGCATGGTGATTTCAAAAAAGGAGGTTTGTCTGCGGAACTGGCAGTGTTGTGAATGATAGAAATGTGAACACTGTGTGGGCTATCTTGCAAGAAAACCGACGAATGCTGTCGTCAGTACCATGTCTAATTATCCAATGTGAAAACAGTGGGCTATTTTTTTTTAATTCGGATTTCTTGATTGGCACCACTTTTCTGAATTGGTAAAACTCCCCTTGTTTTCGCACTTATTAATATGTCATTAATTAAGGTTAAATAAGGCGAGTTGTACAATTTCAAAAAAGTGGTGCAAATCAAGAAATCCGAATTTAAGAAATGTAACCCACTGCTTTTACATTGGATAGTTTGACATGGTACCGACGATATGTTAGGGGATAGCGTATCAACATTTCTAAAACGTCGATATTTCGGATTCTACGCAACTTTTTTCAGCGTCGCCATGTTTGTTCCAGATGGGTCCTTCATCACCTTACTAAAGAACAAATGCAAATAAGAATTCACCAATGTTGTGAGTGGAAACTGATGCTTCAAAATGATCCGAATTTCCTAAAGATTGTAATAATAGGCGATGAAGCTTGGGTGCATCATTTTGATCCTCTTACCAAGTCCGCAACAAATATATGGAAACACACTGATTCTCCGCTTCCGAAAAAAATCCGACAAAGCTTATCAGCTGGGAAGGTCATGACCATAATTTTCATTGATCATAAAAGTATAATCTAACAGCATGCAATGTCTCCAAAAACTACTGTGAATGGTGAATATTATGCTTCAGTTTTGAAAACTTTACGACAACACATATTGAGAAAGCGTCATGGAATGGTATCGAATTGAACATCACATCTCAATAATTCTCACACTCATGTTCAGCAATATCTTAGTAAATGCAATAATAAAACCATGTCACGTCCCCCCTATAGCCCAGATCTCGCCCCTTGCGAATTCGGGATTTTTCCGACGTTGAAAGAGAAGCTCCATGTCAGAAAATTTAATACAGATTCTGAAGTTTTTTTTAGCATTCCAGGGTTTTTTAATGCAGCTTTCATAAAAAGGCTTCTCTATTTGTTTTGTAAAGTGGGTTGAACGATGCGAACGTTACATATCATCTGAGGGAATGTATTGTGAAAAAGAATGATGTATTTTTTCCGTGTCAGAAAATTTAATACAGATTCTGAAGTTTCTTTAGAAGTCCAGGATTTTTAATGCAGCTTCCATAAAAGGGCTTCTGCATTTGCTTTGAGAAGTGGTTTGAACGATGTGAACGTTGCATATCATCTGAAGGAATATATTGTGAAAAATAAGGATGTATTTTGTGCTGGAAATAATTTTTTTTTATTTTTCTAATAATACTCTCTGTTTTAATGCAACGTCCTTTGTATTTTACATCTAATTTTAAGGCAGATAAAATTTCACCGAAAGTTTTATTCTTTTAGTTCGTAAATGATTTGCGTAGTACTTTTATAGATTCTTTTGTAAATAGTGAATAGATGTATTGGTTCCTTTTTTACATCATACATTGTATAAAAAAATAGGTTTTATCCTGCTACGGCTCACAATTTTATTCACAAACTGTAATCCTATTATTTTTTACTGTTCAATAACGTGTTAGTAACTTTTATAATTGGAAACATGTTGATGTATAGTTTTTCGAAGCCCTCATTAACGCAGTGGTAAACATTCACCAGTATTATAATGCAATTTTTCTCCTTGTTTGAAATAAAAATTTGCTGTTAAATAAATCTTTTCTATACTAAAATACTGGTGCTAGCTTTCCCTCAGCAGTAATATAGCAACTTTTTCTATACTAAAATATTGCTGGTAGCTTTCCCCTACAGTAATCAGGCCATTGAGTAATCCCTAAACATGTAAACACCTTTTGTTAAATTATTTGTTTCGTATTTTTAAATAATGGGTATCTGATACACCAGAGTTGCCAAGTCTCCGTCTTTTTGCGCACCACTATTATCTTACAGAAAATGGGTATTCTTTTAAATCGCCTAAATGTTCCAATTAGATAAAAGAACATTTTATGTATTAAAATGCTGGTATCCAAAAAGCCGGACACTTGGCAGTCTGTCATACACAAAAAACATCTGTTAGATGATATTTGTTGTATTTTCGTATGTAAAGCAGCATAAATTGATATTTTACACAGGAAGGGCATACATAGTTGCATCAATGAAAAATGTATTTTAATGATTATATTGAAATTTCGAAATTCAAATAAAAATAAACTCAAGTACAGCCAATATACGCAAAACTGCAATGTAATTTTTTAAAAATATACATAGAAAATAATTAGAACGTAACTTGTGTATATACGATTTTATTCTTTGACTCTTTAAAACTGGAATTATCACTTGCGTAAAAAAATGTCGATGTAAAAAAAAAAAAAAAAAAAAAAAAAAAAAAAAAACTTTAAATTTCTACCGGAATGCTTTTTAAAAAATATTTTCCAGTAATTTCAGTAATGGTGATTGTTATCCTTCACATCAGAATCGTTTTTGCTGATCACTCAAGAGTGAGGGTGTCAAGTTGACGTACGTTTTAACCCGGGAGAAAGCGAGCATACACAGGGTATGAATGGTTTTTACTTTGGGAGCAATAAAAACGAATAATAATCGTCAGTTTTTTTAACCCTTTCCGGCACAGTGAGCCCGGGTCGGGATACCTAATTTTAATTACAAACTTACGAACGGCACCAAGAATATTTTAGTAAAATTTTGCTTTTACAATGAATAGTTAAAGTAACATGTTTTTAATTTCTTAAAAAGTCGTTTTAAAATTCCGGTATCAGTCAATTATTTCATCATTTTACAACAAAAATTGTCCGGGCCGGAAAGTTTTAAATAGAGCTAATTTTGCGATAAAAGAAGTTGAAAATTACTTTTTAAAAGACAGTGGTGACAATTGTAAAAACCGTACGCATTCCGAGCCTATCACGCCGGGCGCGCATCCTCCCGGGTTAATAGGAAGTCCCGAAAGAAGATTTTACTTCTTTTGGAACTATAAAGCGTATGTCTATTATTAGAGAAAGATTAGAATTTAGAATCTCTAAATGCAAAAAAGAAGCCAACCTGGCATCCCTGGCCCAGTTATCTCGGGCGGAGAATATTTTTATGTGGGGTCTTAAACGTAATGAACCTTTTCTTTTGTCATGTCACGGTTTGTAATTTGGCGTTTACTTTTTAGACAAATAATTTGAGGTCGAGTGTCTGCAAATATCTTTCCAAACTTTATATACATTATTCTAATTTTATATTCTTTTCGCACCACTACGTTTTAAAAGTACGTGTTTTAGAATTTTTCTCTTGCAGAATGTTTCCAATTACAAGTAAAAATGCTTCTTATAAAGAAAGTTATACCAATCGAATAAATTTGTTTAACAGGCACCTGTCAGATTTGCCAGTCTGGCCTCTATTTTCATTCACAAAATCGGAACTCGCGTCAGAAATTAAAAATAGTTTTTCTTGCTTTATTTAGTGCCCGAAATTTTGTGATAACATATAGTAAAAATTCTTCCCTTAAGGGGGTCCGGGACACATTTTCAAATTTTTTTTTATTTATTGGGTTAAAATTTTGAATTTTTTTGTGATGGTTAACCATATTTTGCAAACAAAATCAAATGATAAAACTTCTCATAGCTTTTTTAAAAAAATTTTAAATTTACAATTTATGAAAAAAGTGGTATAACTTAAAATAGTTATATCTCGAAATATTATTTGTAGAATTTAAATTGTTTTCATTTAAATAAACAGAAATATATATTTTGTAATTTAGCGCCAGCATTTTAAAAAATATTAATTTTTTAAAAAATTAAAAATATTTAACGAAAAAATTACAAAAAAAGTGGTGCAACTTTTTTTTTTTATAAAAATCATATTTTCAAAAGTAAATATTTTTTTCAAATATGTTGGCTCAAAAGTAAAGTAAAATAAATGAAAAAGATATATTCCGAGTTTCAACCCTGTATCTTTAACGGTTCTCGAGTTATAAGAATTTAAATATGAGAAATGGTGAAAAAACCTATCATGAAGAAAAACGCAATTTCACAAGAACTCGTTTCCTTGACAACCATAGCTTGAAAGGCTGATTTTGAAAACAAACCAAAACGAAAAAATTAATATTTCATGTTCTAATTAAGATAGAAACATGATTTAAACATAATTTTATGCAGAACACGGCAGAGAATTTTTTAATCCAATAATAATAATAATAAAAAAATTGAAAATTTTTAGATTTTGTGTCTCGCACCCTCTTAAAATTTTCGGTGTGAATTTGGAATATCGATATAAAAATGGTGGCCAAAGTGGCATCCCTGATATCTGTCCGTGGGAGGAGTACTTCGACTTTAAGGGTTAACGGCCTTTCATAATTTGGTGACAACATTTGTTTCAGAAACTTGTTACCAGTGAAAACGATCACACCATTCGGAATTCAAGGCGCATATCTGCAGACATTCTTCGTCGCTCGAGACATTTTATTATTATTATTTTCTTTAGCACACAAAAATTTAGACATAAAAGTGAAATAAATGTCAATAAATATGATATAAAAATCTTAAGGAAATCCGTTTCACTTGCAAGTGGTATTTCTATAATTTTGAATTGACACCAGAATTGTTGAAAAATTTAATTTTTAAATGAGGAAATGCAATTTTGCAATTTTCTGTCACATAATTTATAAAAGTAAAATTTATTTAAACGCTTCCGGTGCAAATATCCATTACGATTAAGTGAGATATGATATATTTCACCGTTGCTCAAAGGTGTGAGTTAATCTCTTTTCCTTGCAAACAAACTAAAAAATTAACAATAAAAATTAATTTTTAAAACATAGAACTCAGAATGAGTTCAGAGTGACAAGTTCACCTTGCGTTAAAATAACTAAAATTAAAAACTGTTTACTAAAAAGGTGCACAAAAATTTATTAAAATATTCCGTTACATAATGAACTGGTCTTTTAAAACTTAAAAACCATTGATGTTAAAAAATCATATGATAACGGAAAAGATGTTTCCTGAGATCTTTTGATCGCAAACGCGATCATTTTCAAAGGATATTTTCGCTGGAATGTCGCATTCACTGAGCTATTTATACACCAGTATGGGAAAATTCAAAGGATATTTTCGCTGGAATGTCGCATTCACTGAGCTATTTATACACCAGTATGGGAAAATTTTTCCCATACTGGTGTATAAATAGCTCATTGAATGCGACATTCCAGCGAAAATATCCTTTGAAAATGATCGCGTTTGCGATCGAAAGATCTCAGCAAACATCTTTTCTGTTATCATATGATTTTTAACATCAATGGTTTTTAAGTTTTTAAAGACTAGTTCATTATGTAACGGAATATTTTAATAAATTTTTGTACACCTTTTTAGTAAACAGTTTTTAATTTTAGTTATAATAAAAATTAAAACCACTAGAGTTTTAGTCCAAAGATGTATACTCTCCCCTTTTCTTAAGAGGAAAACTGAGCACGAATGCATTTGAAAACAACCACAGGTATATCAGTATAGAAAACTTTGTTTTTATAAACGTCGAATTTATTTTAAATAAGATAAATTCTTATAAAACACTAGTGGGAGATTGCCCCTGCGTAAGGCTGCCACTGGCAACCATTTTATATTTCATCTCATCATTATTTTTTTTTAAATACAGTTTCTTTGTATATTTCTCTTGAACATGTTAACAAAGTGTATGTGAAAGATTTTTGTTTTGAAAAAGCAACGAGCAGTGGTCAAAGTAAAATATAGCCGCCATTAACAACTCTGCTTGCATTAATAGATCTCTGTGAAATTTTCTATCCAAGAATAAATGTGGAAGTTTGCTGCGGCGGTAATTGGACACCTGAATTGAGTGTATTGGTGTAGTTTCCCAATGCTCTACAGCTAATATCACTAACTAGTAACACGGTATCTTACGGACAGAACTAAGAAAAAGTTTTTCCATCCAATTAGCCGTCCCCTTAATCTAAATAACTTTAACAGGGTTTCTACGCCTCATGGGAAAAGAATATCAGATTTTTCTGAAAATAATTTTTTTGCAGTAATTAATGAAGAAATTCAGTGTTTAACATTTGAGGTGCAAACAATTGTGTTTCTGTAATGTTGAATTCGTACCTTAATTTAAAAAAAAAATTATTGTAAAATAAAGAAAAGCAATTTTACAACCTTTTTGTTTCCACCAAAGTAGAAAAGTAAAACTTAATAAATTTTTCCTTGTGCAAATCCTCATTATTTGTACGTGGTATAAAATATATCCCACCGACCCTCAAGGGGTTAATGGTGACCTTTATTTTATGAAAAATCTATTATTCAAATTCTCCGAATACTAGAGAAGTATGAATCCTGCTTAAGTTTCTAGAAGTAACAAAAAAAAAAAAAAAAAAAAAAAAAAAAAAAAAAAAACAGAACTATGTCTGCAATTTAAGCTTTTTAATACAGAATGAAAAAAACATTTTTAATTTATATACCGTTATTTAAATTTGTATGCCTGCTCAATTAACGCAGGAAAAATCTTCAACTAGTTTTTCTGAATAAACATTTTAAATTTATTTCTAATAAAACTATTATTAAACATATAAAAAAAACATTTTTATAAAAGGGTTTAAACAAATCAAAGGTAACTTTTCAAAGAAACTACCGTAAGTTTGCCATTTCCGATATTCGGGTCCTGATTGTGTGTGATTTATTTTGTCACGAGCTGCTGTCTACATATTAAACATTGTACAATTCTAACTTTTCAAACGATAAGGCTCACATGTGACAATTTGTTTGAGTTGCTAGAATCAACTAGTTGTATTAGTAGTGTAGAAATATTTGTTGTATGGTCATGTCATTGACCCGATTACCACAGGAGAATATCTTCAGATATCTTGTTTTACTAAAAACACAAATGAAATGATAGCGAACCAATGTTAATGTTTTCCTTAACCCTTTGCGCCCCACCAGTGGCTGAGAGGTTCTGCTCTCGAAGCTGGTAGACGGGAGGTGCTGGGTTCGAACCCAATCGCACCCGTCGGCCTAATCGTTCGGAGTTTTCGTGGTTTTCTTCGAGCCGTGGATTTCCATGCGTTAATACGGATTAGGTTCCCTTAGAAAGACCTCCACGGAAGGCACACTCCCTAGGGCCTATATCCCTCGTGTAGCTAATTGGCCGTCAAGAATCAACCCAACCCAACCTTAACTCTTTGAGGAGCAAGTAACTGCGTTACTGTAATGCCGAATTCCCACCGGAATCTTTCAAAAATTTTATTGGGAAATAAGGAAAAGCAATTGTAAGTCTTTTTTCACCAAAGTTAGAAAAGTAAAATTTAATAAATGTTTTTCTGGTATAAATCTTCATTAATCGTAGGTGGGATATAATACATTCCACCACCCGTCAAAAGGTTAAGTATGTATACTGCTGTTATTAATTGTTATAACTTATTTTCTTTATATAATGGTATTTTAATTAACGAATTGTTTTATAAATCTTAACAAATATATTAATTAATTTTGTCTATATTTTACATCTAATTTAAAGATCAATGAAATTTCATTGAGAATTTCACTATTTTAATTGGTATATTATTTAATAGGTAATTTTATCAAATATTTTGAAAGTATTGAATTGGTGTACTTCTTTTCCTTTTAATACAATATTTTATTAAAATATACTTACAAATGTTTTAAAACGCGTCAATGTGCTAATTTCTGTTTACTGCTATTTTGGAGTATTTTCGTTTGTTTTCTGTGTATCGTAGTTTTTTAACATATTATTTTAAATCTTATTATGTAGGGAAATTAATGTCTCAAGGTATACCGCATCTAATTTTAAGGTCAATAAAGTTCATTGAAAGTTTAACTCTTTTAATTCGTGAACGATTTGCGTAGTAATTTTTTCTATTCTTTTAAAAACGGTCTCATTTGTAACGCATTCGAGACCATCGGTGCATACATTGTTGCCAGTGGGCTACTTTTTAAAAATTCAGAATTCTTGATTGGCACCACTTTTTTAAAATTGTAAAATTCGTGTTGTTTAGTTACGCATTAATTAAGGTGAAAACAAGGGTATTTTACCATTTCAAAAAAGGTGTGTCAATCACGAAATCTGAATTTAAAAAAATGGCCCACTGGATAACACTGGGTGCACATATACATCTTTACAACGATCATTCAAAATTTGTTTTTACTCCAGCAATAAAGAAACGAAACGTTTTACTTAATTAATCAGGTCATTTTTTTAAAATTAGGTAACTGAAGGTGACATTTAAAAAAAAATGTTTTTCCATCAGAATAAAACTTTTGTAAGAGGTGCCGGCCCCGAAGTGGTTAAATAACATTCTGCATAAAATGTCCTTAGGAATTGTTTACAGAAAACTTGATGTTTATTTTTTTTTACGATGTTACGATATTTTTTTTATGATGTTTATTTTTTTTACCGCTACTTCGAAATACTTGCAATTTGTACGAATCTATGCAATCTATTTTGTACTAAGTTTTAGCACGCTAAGACTCAAAGTTTTATTCACAAACTGTAATCCTGCTTTTTCTTATTGTTTATTAGCGGATTAGTCTATACTCCTATTATAAAGAGGACAAAATTGTTTATTTGTCGGAGATAAGCTCTGGAACTACCGAACTGATTCCAAAAGTAATGGTATCAAAAGGATGGTGTTAGTCCAACTTAGAACATAGGCTATATCTTATGTCGGTGCCACTACACCAAAGGGGGTGTAGGAGCAAAAAACGTTCTAAAAATGCGATTTTAGCGTTACTGAAGTGCCTAGAAATATGAAATTTTGAATATTAGTTACTTATAAGATATAAATGATGTCTAAGAACAGTTCTTAAATAATTCGAAATTTAAAAGGGGTGAAAATGCACAAAAAGTGTTCTAAAAAACGTTCTAAATGGTGGTTTCTACACAATCTCAGGAAATACAGAACCTATTTAAAAAATAATGGCGTCAAAATGATGGTGACAACCCTTGCTCCAACATAGGCTATGTTTTATGTCGGTGACACTACCCCAAAGGGGGTGCAGGGGAAAAACGTTCTAAATTGCGGTTTTTGCGTTACGGAAGAGTCTAGAATCGTGAAATTTGGGATGGTAGTTAGTTATAAGATATAAAGTATTTCTAAGAACAGTTCTTAAACAATTCGAAATTTAAAAGGGGTGAAAATGCACAAAAAGCGTTCTAAAAAACGTTCTAAATGGTAGTTTCTACACAATCTCAGGAAATACCAAACCGATTTAAAAAATATTGGTGTCAAAATGATGGTGACAACGCTTGCTCCAAGATAGGCTATGTTTTATGTCGGTGTCACTACCCCAAAGGGGTGCAGGAGCAAAAAACGTTCTAAAAATGCGATTTATGTGTTACTGAAGGGCCTAGAAATATGAAATTTTGAATATTAGTTACTTGTAAGATATAAATGATATCTAAGAACAGTTCTTAAACAATTCGAAATTTAAAAGGGGTGAAAATGCACAAAAAGCGTTCTAAAAAACGTTCTAAATGGTAGTTTCTACACAATCTCAGGAAATACCAAACCGATTTAAAAAATATTGGTGTCAAAATGATGGTGACAACGCTTGCTCCAAGATAGGCTATGTTTTATGTCGGTGTCACTACCCCAAAGGGGGTGCAGGAGCAAAAAACGTTCTAAAAATGCCATTTATGTGTTACTGAAGGGCCTAGAAATATGAAATTTTGAATATTAGTTACTTATAAGATATAAATGATATCTAAGAACAGTTCTTAAATAATTCGAAATTTAAAAGGGGTGAAAATGCACAAAAAGCGTTCTAAAAACGTTCTAAATGGTAGTTTCTACACAATCTCAGGAAATACGAAACCGATTTTAAAAATATTGGTGTCAAAATGATGGTGACAACGCTTGCTCCAAGATAGGCTATGTTTTATGTCGGTGTCACTACCCCAAAGGGGGTGCAGGAGCAAAAAACGTTCTAAAAATGCGATTTATGTGTTACCGAAGGGCCTAGAAATATGAAATTGAAATATTAGCTACTTATTAGATATAAAGGATTTCTAAGAACAGTTCTTAAACAATTCGAAATTTAAAAGGGGTGAAAATGCGCGAAAAGCGTTCTAAAAATGTTCTAATGGTGGTTTCTACACAATCTCAGGAAATACCAAATCGATCTAAAAAATAATGGCGTCAAAATGATGGTGACAACCCTTGCTCCAACATAGGCGATGTTTTATGTCGGTGCCACTACCCCAAAGGGGGTGCAGGAGAAAAACGTTCTAAATTGCGGCTTTTGCATTACGGAAGGGCCTAGAATCGTGAAATTAAAAGGGGGTCAAAATGCGCAAAAAGCGTTGCAAAAAACTTTCTAAATTGCGATTTCTATGCAATCTCAGGAAGTACTGAACCGATTTCAAATATAATGGTGTAAATATGATGGTGACAGATCTTGCTCCAAGATAGGCTATATTTTATATCTGTTTCCACTACCCCAGAGGAGATGCAGGAGCAAAATGCGCGAAAAGCGTTCTAAAAACTTTCTAAATGCCGATTTATCGGCAATATCTCAGGAAGAATGAATCTGATTTCAAATGTAATGGTAGGAAATTGATGCTGACAGCCTTTGCTCTAGCATAGGCGCTATTTTATGTCGGTATCACTATCACCAAAACGTTGCAGGAGCATAAAAGCGTTCTAAATTTCGATTTTTTGATCGGTAGGGGCTAGCAACTTAAAATTAGGCAAGGTACATATTTAATAGACATAAATGATCTTTAAGAACAGTTTCGAAAAAATTGGAAATTTAAAAAGGGGTGAAAATGCGCGAAAAGCGTCCTAAAAACGTTCTAAATTGCGATTTCTACTCAATCTAAGGAAATACCAAAGTTATTTCAAAAGTAATGGTTGCAAATCAATGGTGACAGTCCCTGCTATAACATAGGTTATATTTTATGTTGCTGTCACTACCATCTGAGGGTTGCAAAAGCAAAACATGTTCTAATTTGCGTTTTCTGCAAAACTGAGGGGTCTAACACTTTGAAGTATGGCATGGTATTTACTTACAAGATGCAACTGCTTTCTAAGAACAGTCGAAAGAAAATTCCAAATTTAAAAAAATGAAGTGAGTGAAAAGCTTTATAAATTACAATTTTTAAGCAAACTTGAAAAATACTAAACCGATTAAAAAAATAATGATGACAAATTTTGGTGATAGAACCTGCTCAAACATAAGCTATATTTTATGTCTGTTCCACTATCACCAGAGGGTTGCAGGAGCTAAAAACTTTCTAAATTGCGATTTCTGTGATACTGAAAAGGCTAGAAAATTTAAATATGACATGGTAGTTACTTATAAAATATAAATGCCCTCGAAGGAAAGTCGAAAATAAATTCGAATTAAAAAGGGGTGAAGCGAAGGGGAGGTGCGAAAAGCATTCTAAAAAAGTTCTAAATTACGACTCTATGCAATTTCAGGGAATATAAACCGATTATAAAAGTAATAGTTGCGAATCAATGGTAACAGTCTCTGATCCTACACAGGCTATATTTTATGGCGGTGATTCTACCACCCGGGGTTCACAGGAACAACAAACGTTCTAATAAAGTGCTTTAAAAGCTTTTTAAATTACGTTTCTGTGGAATATTAGGAAATAACAAACCGATTTCAAAATTAATGTTGGCAAATTAATGGTGACAGTTCCTGTTTCAACATAGCCCTTTATGTTGAGAGAAGTGGTAGGACTTGGAATTTGACATGATGGTTAATTTTAAGATGTAAGAAGATGGTTTCTAAAAAATTCAAAACTTCAAATGAATACTGAAATGAGCGTATTAATTGAGCATAAAAGTTTCAAAATATTTTCTAAATTATCATTTATTTAGTTTTATTTCATTTTATTAAATTAAGTCTCATTTCTGCCTAATGCAGTGTAATAATGATGTTTAATCAAACTGTGTTTTAAATAGTAATTTTTGAATTATTCCTAAAAGTAATAAGTACCTTTTAATAATAATAAAAAAAAAAACAAAAAAAAAACAAAACAAAAAAACCTTTTAATAAAATAAAATATTACCTTTTAATAAAATAAAAATTTAGTTAGTACGTTTTAATAAAAATTAGACATATAAATATCACTTGGCACATTTCAAATATTACGCGAGCAAAGCCGCGGGGTTTGCTAGTAACTATTATATTTGAAAACAAATTGATGTGTAGTTCTTCCCACGGCCTCATTAACGCAGTGGTAAACAACCATCAGTATTATAATAGAAATTTTTGCATTATTTGAAACGAAATTTTCCTTTTAACCCTTTAGCGGGCGGTGTCCACAAAAAAAAGGTCCCCTAATTTTAATTCCAAAACTGACAAACGGCACCAACAAAATTTAATTAAAAATTAATTTTTATAAATTAGGGAAAATAAGCAATTTTTTATTTTCTAATAAATTCGTTTGTAAACTCTGGTGTCAGTCAATCATTTTACTAACAGAATTACTCCTCGCCTCAAGGGTTAAATAAAGCAACTTTTTCTAATCTAAAATACTAGTGGAAGCTTTTTCCTGCTGTAATTCGAACATGCCTTTTCCCTAAACACATTTTGTTAAATTATTTGTTTCATATTTTTACATAACGGGTATCACAAAAATCACAAAATATTTGTTAGACAATATTTGTTTGAAATTGAAGCGGTGATTCTACCACCCGGGGTTCACAGGAACAACAAACGTTCTAATAAAGTGCTTTAAAAGCTTTTTAAATTACGTTTCTGTGGAATATTAGGAAATAACAAACCGATTTCAAAATTAATGTTGGCAAATTAATGGTGACAGTTCCTGTTTCAACATAGCCCTTTATGTTGAGAGAAGTGGTAGGACTTGGAATTTGACATGATGGTTAATTTTAAGATGTAAGAAGATGGTTTCTAAAAAATTCAAAACTTCAAATGAATACTGAAATGAGCGTATTAATTGAGCATAAAAGTTTCAAAATATTTTCTAAATTATCATTTATTTAGTTTTATTTCATTTTATTAAATTAAGTCTCATTTCTGCCTAATGCAGTGTAATAATGATGTTTAATCAAACTGTGTTTTAAATAGTAATTTTTGAATTATTCCTAAAAGTAATAAGTACCTTTTAATAATAATAAAAAAAAACAAAAAAAAAACAAAAAAAAAACCTTTTAATAAAATAAAATATTACCTTTTAATAAAATAAAAATTTAGTTAGTACGTTTTAATAAAAATTAGACATATAAATATCACTTGGCACATTTCAAATATTACGCGAGCAAAGCCGCGGGGTTTGCTAGTAACTATTATATTTGAAAACAAATTGATGTGTAGTTCTTCCCACGGCCTCATTAACGCAGTGGTAAACAACCATCAGTATTATAATAGAAATTTTTGCATTATTTGAAACGAAATTTTCCTTTTAACCCTTTAGCGGGCGGTGTCCACAAAAAAAAGGTCCCCTAATTTTAATTCCAAAACTGACAAACGGCACCAACAAAATTTAATTAAAAATTAATTTTTATAAATTAGGGAAAATAAGCAATTTTTTATTTTCTAATAAATTCGTTTGTAAACTCTGGTGTCAGTCAATCATTTTACTAACAGAATTACTCCTCGCCTCAAGGGTTAAATAAAGCAACTTTTTCTAATCTAAAATACTAGTGGAAGCTTTTTCCTGCTGTAATTCGAACATGCCTTTTCCCTAAACACATTTTGTTAAATTATTTGTTTCATATTTTTACATAACGGGTATCACAAAAATCACAAAATATTTGTTAGACAATATTTGTTTGAAATTTCGAAATTCACATAAAAATAAACGCAATTACAGCGCATATACGCAATAAAAAATCAATGTGATTGTTTTAACATATACATAAAAAATCATTTGAACGTAACTTGTGTATAAACAGTTTTATTCTGTGATTATTTAAATTGGAGTTATCGCATGCCTATAACGAAGGTCAATTTCAGAAAAAAAACAAAAAACAAAAAAACCTTTAAATGTGCACCGGAATACGTACTTAAAAATATTTTTAAGTAAATTCAATAATGGGGAATACCTCTGCAAATGCCGAAGGATTGCTAGTAAAGCTATCAAGTACGAGGTTGTCAGGTTGACATCCTTAATAATCAGAAATGCCGAAGAAAGAATTTACGCTTTTTGTAATCACGAATTGTCTGCATATAAATAGAAGAAAATTTGGAATCCCTAAATCAAAAAAAGAGGCTAATCTAGCAACCCTGGTCCGGTTATCTTAAACGGAGTACAATTTTATGTGGGGTCTTGCACTTACAGGTAAGGAACTGTTTCTTTTGTCAAGTCATGTTTTCCAATTTGGCGTTCACATTTTTAGACAGATAATTTAATGTCCTCCCACAATTTGGTGATCCAATCAGTGTTGCCACTGAGCTACTTTTTTTTTTAATTCAGATTTCTTGATTGGCACCACTTTTTTGAAATGGAGAAATTCCCCCTGTTTTCGCCTTAATTAACATGTTATTAAATAAGGCGAATTTTACTATTTCAAAAAAGTGGTGGCAATCAAGAAATCTGAATTTAAAAAAAGTAGCCCACTGGCAACACTGGATCGAATTTGTTTCAGACGCTTGTTACTAGAGAAAACCTTCACACTATTCGAAGTTCTGAGTGGACACTTTCAGAAACTCTTCGTCGCTCGAGGTATATTAATCGCTTTTTAGCCCCCGATATGCTATTTCTTTCGGGTAGCAATTTAAGTATCGTTCCTAACAAATAACATTCCGGTACGTAAACCAGCTGTAAAACGAAGCAGCTGTATCATTGTACGATTAAATACTGATAATATCTCTACTGCATTTTTTAAAATTTCTAAATATTGCATATTTTTAATTTTTACACCTTCGTATAGAGAAAAAATCACTTTTAACTACAATTTGCTTGAAAACTGCAACTCAGATTATTTTTGAGATATTAATATTTTTGCAGTTTCTAATATGATTTCATAAAATCTGATTTCCGACGTAATTGGACTATTGTATACTGTAATGAGTTTATTGGTATAATTTACCAATAGCTCTAACTAGTAACACAGTGCACTTAGGACTGAATTTTTAAAAATCGAACCAAGTAGCCCTTCCCTTGTTCCGAATAAATTTAACAGTATTTCTACGCCTCATAAGTAAAATTACTATAATCTGTGGCGTCGAATTTCAATTTTTTTCAGCTTATTCGATTCGTCTTATCGAGCTTAGTGATTTTATATCCCGTGAATCGGCTATTGAGTTTTAATAATGACAGGGGGGCGGTTAAAAGTTCAAAATTTCGTTCATTGAAAAACAGTTGCCTTCAAAGAAATAAGAGCGATTTAAGTTTACTAATTGTTTTTACATTGCCATACATTACCAATAACTACTGGCTATTTCCATGAGTACTTGTAGTGTAAGTCACGAGCTACGATTTTTGTCTTTCAGTATTTTAGAACGGAAAAGTGTGACTTATATTGTCGGGGATATCTCATTAATTGAATAAGGCCAAGCAAACTTTCCGAAAATAACGGCGGCAAACAAGCATAGCAATTATCAGCTATGTGACTTATACTACAAAAACTCATGGAATTAGCCTACTATAAGGTTATATTGTTGCTGTTATTATAAGAATTTGTAAATGCAGATAAAATATTCGTATGCTATTTAACACCTTGAAGGGCGGTGATGCCATCACGGCACCATATAATTTTAATCCCAAACTGCCACATTGACACCGGAATTGCATGATGAAAATGTCATATTTATTAAGTACACGAAAATTTGCTTTTACCTTTTTCACAAATGAAATCTCTTGTTAATACTGGTGCCATTAATTTATTTGAACATTTTACAAATACAAGTACCTTGCCCCTGAAAGGCTTAACAGGCAGGTTTTCGCAAGTTATGATGTCCTCGTCTGATTCAGTGCTGCCAGCGGGCTATTTTTTTAGTTTAGATTTTGTGATTGGAATCATTTTTCTTAAATGGTAAAATGCCCCTCGTTTTCTTCTTAATTCATGTATCATTAAACAAGGCGAATTTTACTATTTCAAATAATGGTGCTGGAAGTGGTGGGGAAATCTGAATTTTAAAAAAAGTAGCCCACTGGCAACACTGGTCTAGTTTTATTCATCCTGTCAATGGAGTTAGGAATATAGAGGAAGAGACATATAGTGTATTGTCTACGAGTTCCGAGTGAAGTAACTGAGGAGGTTGTCACAAGATGGCAACTGCTTTTTTTTTAAATCGGGTCTACAGTTTCTGAATACAGCCGAGGCAAACTTCACACCAGTGAAATTGGATAGAAAATTTTGTCTTCTTGAAGCGTCTTATTCATGGAAATATTTTCTCACAAATATGATAAAAACTTATTTGTTTTTACTGATGCCAGTTTGCCTTTTAAAACGGTCAGTTTGTTTCACCGGTTGTCACAATATGGCAGAAGCGCAGGGCCTGACTACTGCAAAAGTATAGTTCTACCAGTAAAAATGAAAATGTTTTCTCCATTATTTATGTCTGAAATTTTTCATTATTAAGGACAATAAATACGGAGAAAATTTCTATATAAATTGACTGGTCGAAGTTTCGACCATAGGTAGTACGCCCTTACAAAAGCGGTTACAATTGAAGCTTCACTATTTTTAGGATATGTCAGTTCCTTTTCATTAACCCTTTTCACTGGGCTCCGCTGCGCAGACATAATATTTCTTTGTAAAAATTTGTTTTTGGCACCAGTAATAAAGGAAAATAAAATGTACCTTATTTAATCAGAGCTTTTTTGAAATTGTGTACTTGAACGAAACTTCTTTTAAAAAAGTGGTGCCGATCGAATAAAATTTGTGTAACAGACACCGAGCGCATAGGGTTAATAGTTCCATAATCCTTTCAATACTTTTTCACAAATTACGAGCGAAATTCTGTGTAACTACACATTGTCGGTTCTTTGTCAGTTTTTCAGTCACTTCGTAACTTACGGAACATCTGTGTACGGTTGCAAGCGAAGGTATTTCCTGCTGCTGTTTTATTTTGGGTAACTCGCATTATCCGTATTTTTTTAATTTGACCCGGCCCCCTGTCATTATTAAAACTCAACAGCCGATATGCGACGTGGCAAATTACTTAGCTTGATGAGACGAATTGAATGAGCTATAAAAATCGAAATTTGCCACCACAAACTATAGCACATTTACTTCTCAGAGGAATAAAATATCAGATTTTTCCTAAAATAAATTTGCATTAATTTTTTCATAAGTTTTTTAATTAATGATGAAATTCTGTGTTTAATGGCAACGAGTATTTTATACGAGCCGTTAATTCCCAAATTGGCTCAGCCAAACCCAACAATCTGATTGGCTAAAACTGATATTTATATAGTAGATAATTATATTTATTTTCTGATGAAGTAGTGTAATGTAAAATAGAATGCAATTATAATGACTTAAATTGATTTATTTTGTTAAATTTGATCAAAATCACAGTAAAGTAATCCAAAATATTAATATTAACAAAGGATCAGATTGCTGAGATCCGATGAGCCAATTTGGGAATTAACGGTTCGTCATTTTATCTGAAGTTGAACGTCATAGCACTACACCATAAAGTTCCTTAAGTAATTTTGCTTAGATTATTATTTTACACAAACATCGGTACGTTATGCGCGGGACGATATGCGTGGAGCACGCTGATCTCGCAGGATCACAGGATCAAAATGAAAAAGTGTGATCGCTAGACGCTAATTCATAAAATACACGAGCCTTTATGAAGGAACTTTATGGTGTAGTGCTATGACGTTCAACTTCAGATAAAATGGCATGGGTTCGATTCCTTACGGAGCTGAATGAAAATGAATGTCAAGATTGCTTTAAAAAACTAAATTTTTTTGAAGATAAAAATTGAAAATTTATATTTTTCAATATTTGTACCACTATTAACAATTTTTTTTAATTGTGAATTTTCCAAATATTTGATATGGTGATCGTAGTTTTAACAGATTTAATGCCTTTAGTATTGCCATCTAGTGGTGTAAAGATAAGATAATCATAAAGAATGTTTTAAATTTAATAATAATTAAATATTTTTCATAATTTTAAATTTAATAATTTTAATTTTTATCATCATTTTAAAAGAACTTTTAATTTTGAATAAATAATAATTGTTAATATTTTTTTCATAATTTGAAATTTTATAATGATTTTGTAATTTATTTATTTTTTAATCATTTAAAGGCACTTTAAATTCTGAATATAATAAATTTTTATATGTTTCTAGTAATTTTATGTTACATCTAAACATCTATGTAACATCTAAATATAAACAAATATATGTCATGCGCGGACGGTATGGGTATGACGCAAAATACGTCATGCGCCGAACTATATGCGCGGAGCGCGCTGATCCCGCAGGATCACACGATCAAAATGAAAAAGTATGATCGCTAGACGCTTGTATTTTATGAGAAGTCTGGTATTCAAATTCCCCGGATACTAGAGGCGTATGAACACTGCTTAAGTTTCTGTAGGTAAAATAATAGAACTATATGGCTATAATATAAGCGTTAATTAATACAGAATTTAAAAAAAATACTGTTTTAATTTAAAACTAAGTTGAAAGTTATTTTAAAATTTTTCTCAAATGTGATTTTTTTTTTTTTTTTTTTTTTTTTTTTGTAAAACTTTGTTGGAAAAAATGTCATTACTAAATGAGCAATCGATCAAATACGACAACTTTTTAACATATATTCAAAAGGGCTAGATTATTCTTATGCCGATTTATCGAAAAGTTTTTAAGTTACACAACTTTAATTTATAAATCATTAATTTTTCTTCGTCTTTTAACTCTTAAAACAGTCATGTTATTGTCATAAGAATAGTGCAGTTCCATAAGAATAGTCCCATTATTATATTTATTATAGAATTCATAAAATATAGAATTTTAAAATAAAATAGTTTTAAGAAAATAGAAACTTTTCGGTTATTTTTATTCATTAATTTAAATAAAAAAAAAATAAATAAATACTTTTTTTTTTTGTTTATGTCACACCTTTAATTATAATTAGATATTATCAGATATTTAAATGCGCAAAAAAGTTTTAAAAAACTTTCTAAATTGCGATTTCTACTCATTCTCAGGAAGTAACGAACCAATTTAAAAAATAATGGTGACAGCCCTTTCTCCAACATAGGCTATATTTTTTGTCGGTGCCATTACCCCAAATGCGGTGCAGGAGCAAAAAACGTCCTAAATATGCGATTTTTGTGATACTGAAGATCCTAGACACATAAAATTTTAAATGGTAGTTATAAGACACAAATAATCTTTAACCCCTTGGGACGAGCGGCACGTATACGTGCCGCATGAAGCGCTCAGAATCCTTGTTTTTCCTCACCAGTAAAATTTTACTGTAAAATTTGCCATATTTAATCAGCGCATTTTCTCGATTCAAGAAGACACAAATTTCTGTTTTTAAAAAACGGTGACAAAATATTAAAAATTTCGTAAAATGCTCCCGTCCCGAAGGGGTTAAGAACATTTCTTTAAAAAATCGAAATTTTCGAAGGGTGATGATAATGCGCAAAAATCGTGCTAATAAACGTGTTAAATGGCGATTTATACTCATTCACAGGAAGTAACAAACCGATTTAAAAAAGAATGGTGTCAAAATGAATGTGACAGCCCTTGCTCCAATATAGGCTATATTTTATGTCGGCGCCATTATCCCAAATGCGGTACAGGAGCAAAAAACGTCCTAAATATGCGATATATGTGCTACTGAAGGGCCTAGACACATAAAATTTGGAATGGTAGTTATAAGACAGAAATAAACTTTAAGAACATTTCTTTAAAAAATCGAAATTTACGAAGGGTGATAATGCGCGAAAAGCGTTCTAAAAACGTTCTAAATGGCGATTTCTATGCAAACTCAGAAAGTAGCAAACACATTTCAAAAGTAGTGGTTGGAAATTGACCATGATAGCTTTTGATTCAACATAGGCTCCCTTGCATGTTGGTGTCACTACTACCTCGAATTTGCAGGAGCAAAAAGCGTTCTAAATTGAGATTTATGTGATACCGAAGAGGCTAGAAACTTTAAATATGACATGGTTGTTACTTATAACATATACATGTCCTCTAAGAACTTTCGAAAAAAATTCGAAATTTAAAAGAGGTGAAGCAAAGGGAAGGTGCGAAAAGCATACTAAAAAAAGTCCTAAATTACGATTTCTATGCAGTCTTAGGAAATAGTAAACCGATTACAAAAGTAATGGTTGCGAATAAATGTGACAGTCTCTGATTCCACAGAGGTTATATTTCATGCCAGGGCCACTACCTCATCGGGTTGGCAGGAGGAACAACGAATGTTCTAAAAAAAGCCTTTAAAAACTTTCTGAAATACCATTTCTATGGGATATTAGGAAATACCACACCGATTTCCAAATTAATGTTGCCAAATTAAAGGTGACAGTTTGTGTTTCAACATAGGCATTTTATGTTAGTGCCACAGCACCAGAGAGGTGGTAGACCGATAGACAAGAAGCTTGGAATTTGAGATAGGGGTTCGTACGGGTCCTTGAATTTCCAGACTAAGGAACTCTTCGGTACCAGTATTTTCTTATGGAAAATCTCTCCTTAACCCCTTGAGGGACAATCAAAAATGTCTCTAAATATTGAATTCTCACCGGAATAATCGAAAAATTTTATTTTTAAATAAGGACAAGCAATTTTTCGTCGAATTTCCTCCAAAATTAAGAATATAAAATTTAGTTAAATTTTTCTGGTGAAAATCTTGTTTAAATTATGTGGGATACATTTTATCCCACCGCCCTTCAAGGGGTTATATAAGGCGAAATTTTGTCCTTTTAAACTATATACCGTAATTCCCGGTGTATAGCCCGCGGATCAAACAATCGTGTTTCGACCCAGAAATTTTTAAAAATAAAATGTAACATTTTAGATCACGGCAAATATTGGTCTTCATATACTGAATAAAGTTTCTGTGTCCAAACTGAATTGCTTGATCTGCGGGGTATACACTCGAAATTACGGTAGATTTTTCTATAAAAAAAATACTGATATTTGGCCTTGAAAATAACAGTACCCGTACGAACCTTGGAGATGATGGTTATTTTTTTAGATGTAAATGCGTACTAAGAACGGTTTATTGAAAATTTCAAATTAATACTGAAATGAGCGTATGAAATGAGCATAAAAGCTTCAAAATATTTTCTTTATTTAGTTTAGTTCTTTTTATTAATTTAAATATAATTTCTCCCTAATTCAGTTTAATAATGAGGTTTAGTTAAACTGTGTCTTAAATAGTAATTTTTTAATTATTCCTAAAAGTATAATTTTTTAAATAAAAGTTAGACATATGAATATCGCTTGACATATTTCCACTGTTAGCGAGCAGAGCCGCGGGGTTTGCTAGTTAGTTATAATTTCTATGAGTAATAAAAATAATCTTTGTTTAATCTGCCTTTTCCATTGGTAACAATGACAAACCTTTCTTTTATATCGTCAATTTTAACCCTCCGTCTACCAGACGGGTCCATTGGACCCGACAGGTACATACAAAATATTCATTCAAACCAGAAATTTCTTTAAAATAAACTAAGTATATAAACCAGACAAAAATAAGGTAAATAAATAAGTTAAATAGTTTTAAATAAAAATTCTGGTGTAGAACGTTTTATTAAAACTTGAATAAAATTCCCGGTAGATCTAGGGTTAAATATGTAATTAAACCGTAATATTAATTGAAAGAAAGTAAACATTTGTATCCATGTAAGTTTTAATGTCGAGATTTGTTTTCTGACGTCAGATTTAGGTGTTATCGTCGAGAATTTTAAAGCTCTGTCATATTTCAATGTAAAAATGACATGCCTAAATTTCATTTGGCTTAGATGCTTTACATTCCCTCAGCTGTTGTTTTGATTTGTTTGGCGATTTTTTGTTGGCGTGTTGACGGTGTTTATGGATATGGCAACCTCGATATGTTGAATCCCTTGTGACGTGTCGTTCTGGCAACCCCTGAGAAGCTCATTTTAGCTTGGAATATTGTGAATGTATTTTGATATCGTGTTGTATAGTTCTGCCTTTTTATTTTTATGTGAAATTTATTGAATGTATTTGATTGACTATGATTTCTGTAGTCCGTTTAAACGCTGTTGCTGAAGTAATTAGGAAATATGGGGAAATTTTGACAAGAAAAGAAAGTTTGTTTATAGTGTGTGAATACGTATTCATAAGCCTATTTTGGAAAATGTCGGTGATTATATTTCGAGCTCTACCTTTCAAGAAAATAGATGTCTGTTGAGGTATGTTGATAATTTTATGTATATTTTACTGCTTTAACAGTTTTTTTTTACATTTTGAGATTGCTAGAAAGCGAGAACTGCTGAATTTTGAGAATGCTACACCTCGAGAAGTGCTGAATGCAGTGATGTTGTTTTTCGGTTAATGTGCGCTAAGCGTACATACAACGATTACTGATTGCCATTTTAGCGAATTTTATTTATTATTTACATTTTATTTTCCTTAAGCCAAACATGCATATAAACAGGTGCTTGGCGACATGTACTTCTTGGTGGAAAAGGTGTTTTTACACGAAAAAAAATTCCAAGATGGCGACCGGGGGATCTTATGACATGTGTTACTTTCATTTTTTAATTATGTATTTTTAGAAAACATGACACCCAATCGGATTCTTAGTCTTTTTCGAAGTTACTTGGATAATAGAGAATACTAAATACACAAAAATATTAAATAATACTGCATGTACGATTTTTTGTATCGAAATCTCGCGTTATATAAGTAATATGAAATTATTCCATGGAATTATCTGCAGTAGCGCCCTCTGATTTCGAGATTTTGAGCTTTTTTTTGCTGCTGTCATACAAAATTCTGTACCACGCTGAATATTGATCTGCACACCGCATGCCTCTCCGACCCACATGTCTTTTTTATCGCGTGTTAATTTCGCATCGAACTTTTTAAACACTCGGTAAATATATGTATAATTATGTTATATCTGTATTATATAAATATATTTATGAATAAATATATTTATCTATGGCCGTATAAATATATGTATATGTATAAAAATTCAAAAATTTTGTGCGTAAGCTTTAACTTTAGTTATTATGAGAATGATATAGAAAAAAAAATTGTGCTGTCATCAGCTTACTATTTTATTTATTTATTTATATATTTGACCGATGCGCAATATGAGACAATACTGATTTTATATCCATACCCTTTCAAAAACAGTTTTATGAATATTTTATTCTGTCAAAGCCCTACCAATATATTTTAAACAAAAAGACTAATTTTAGCTGCCACAGCGTCTAAAAAACGTTGCTTTCAATTATTTATAATGGGATTCATTGAAGCCGAAGAAAAAAAGTAAATGGTAAAAAAGAGAAGATTGATAAGATATGGAACTTCTTATGAATTTTTTTTTTTTTATTGCGAGAAAGATTAATTAGAGAAAATATAGGAGATGACTTTAAAAGTGTTCTCAGCTATCAAAACAATCTTGGGTGTGTCGCATGCAATGAATAAAATACGTGTATGCAGTATATCATTTAAGATACGATAAAGATTTCAAAATGAATATAATAAGAATATTAATATTCTCCTAGTAATCGCACCCTTGATCATAAGAAGAAATTTAAGAACAAATAAATCTTGACGTTTTGAGCGCAATTTTTTATTTTTGTTGTTGTTTTAAAAATGCTATATGTAAAAATTCATGTACTTATTTAACCCCTTAACGGTCGCATTAAATTACGGTTTAAAAATTCAAATTGCTTATTAGAACCACTTTTATGAAAAAGAAATATTCACATTATTTGATGACAGGTAAAATCATACCAAAATAAAGCCAATAACACTATTTTATAAAACTGGTGGGAATCAAAAAATCTCAATAAAAGATACAGCCCGTGAATATGGCGGGAGCGAGAATTAAGGGGTTAAATAAATGCCTTTCCTTGTACTAGTATAATTTTATTATATATATTGATAAACTTTTCAAACATTAAACAGGGAATAATTTTTTATAAGCGCACTGTTGCAGGGCCTGATTACCAATGGGGCACACTTACACAAATAAGTTTTAAAAGAAATGCTCGCCTTATCTATACGCCGTATTCATGTAAAATTAAATTTATGCCATGAATGAGGCAAATTTTTCTGTTTCTTTATACTCGTGGGAATGTGTCCCGTTGGTAATAGTGTACTGCACTGTAGTACTTGTTATAATATTGCTCAATATATATACATTACAAGAAAAGCATACTTGACAACTTTCAATTGATATTCCGTAAAATGTGGTTCAAATTGAACTAGGATAAACGCCAAAAATTTTCGTTCATTACATTTTGGTGAATTTCTGTTTATTTTTAATAACCAATTTAAAAACTTAACTTTTGCATAGAAAAAACATTTTTCCCCTTCTTCTGCTGTATAACTTTCAATATACAGTTTCTTCATATTATTCAACTTTGTTTCTATTTTTAATAGTAGTGTATATAACATATAAAAACAAACATTAAAAGAAAAGCATTTTGAAGAAATAATTTAAAAATTTTAGACTAGTTAACCTTTAACCCTTTGCGCTCGTATGTCTAGCCTAACTAGACATCATATTTCTTTGCAATTTTTTTTTTTTTTTTTTTTTTTTTTTTTTTTTTACAGCAACAGTAATAAAGGTAAATAACATTTTCCTTATTTAATTAGAGCATTTTTGGAATTGAGTACCTGAAGGAAACTTCTTTTAAATAAGTGGTGTGTCAACCGAATAAAATTTGTGTAACAGACGCCCCAGTCGAAAGGGTTAAAATGGTTTCTACATAATCCTTGTTATTAAATAAGGAATTACTTTCCTCAGATGTAGATTTTATTTTATTATTTGTGCATTATTCTATATGTGCTTCTAATTGTCGATCTAATTGTTCATTTATTTTGTCTTGTCAATATTTAAAAGTTCTAATATTGAGAACTTTGGTGGATCATTTTTCTAAATTATTTGAAAACTGATTTGAATAACTATTCTATTAGCCAATTACTTGATAGCAGTTGTATTAACCGTAAATCTTTCAAAAAATATCTACAATCTCCAAGGTGCGTATACACCTTGGAATTTCCATGAAATCAAGCATACTTTTCCCTGTTAAGAATATGTTTATTTAATATATAAATCTCAGTATACGCAATCGCCTTATTTTATCCCTGAAACATTATTTTTGACAGTAATCATCATTTCTGATAAGTAAAGTACATAAGGTGAAAATATTCCTTAAACATTGCCAGCATCCAGAAATGAGACACACAAATTGCTTCACACTTTGAGTACGATCTGGGACAGAAAGGATCCGAGCGCATGGCGTAGTGGTGTTGGGGTAGAGTGGAGCCACTTTGTGTAATAGGCAAAAAAAAATATTAATGAAATAAATATTTGCCTTCATTAATTAATTGCTAATTATGCGTAAAAATGAATTGATGCATGTTGACCCAGAATTCATCGTACAAGCAACGTCAAACTAGTAACGCCTGAAAGAAATTACAAATAACAAGTTGGAGCTAAAGTTTAATTTCAAATACAGTTCTAATACACAAAATTTCTGGTTCACATTAACGCTGAAAAGTTCTGGTTCAAATAATATCCGGAAAAGTTCATGTCACAGATTGCTGCACTTGCTGCACTTATCGAGTACAGGACTTAACTCAACAATAGGCTGGACTTCACGATCTTTTTCTCATGTGTGGAATGAGAATCACTACATAAAAATGTTGGTTAGGGCTCCCAAAAGCTTTCCGTTCCAAAAATGATTCTAGCTAAATTTTTCCTTCCGAGATCAATTCAGAAACCTCGCTTATCTGTTACTTCCCCGTTCGTACTACGATACGGAGGGCGTGGGGAATGTAAGCGTGCTTTTCCTCGGTTTCTCGTTTTTGTTAGGAGAAAGAGTGTTGCCACCGAATTTCTGGTCATTATACCTGTCGCTGCTGATGGCTGTTCCAGCGGCCTCTCTTCAGTGATCAATTAAGTTATACCTTAACTTAATGCTGCACAACCTTTTTTGCCAGAAAATTGTTTGCCACCACAAAAAATTTCAAGGTAACATTTTAATTATATAATAGCAAATTTTCTGTCAATTAATTAGGAAATTTTTTCTGCATAATAATAGTGGTATTTTTGGTGGCCCGCGGGCCACAGATTGTGCACCCCTACCTTAACTAATTCCTAATGTCAAATCTTTTTCCAAAACAGTCTAAAGGTTAATTGATAATGTTCCTTCGGAATTGTCGGAACACCACGGTAGGTTCCTACCGTGGGAATCTTTCTCCCCGTTTCCTTGCATTGAAAATGAATAAAAAGTGAAATTCTCACAGAACATAATCGTCTTAGTCACTTATTGGAAATTAATCTCTTCCATACATCTATACTAGGATATTATCAAGCGATATCTACCACAGAGGAAAATGTTTGTAAATTGTGCTAGGATTGGTTATAAAAATGTTCTCTCCTCCGCAGTGTTCCTGATTCTGGAAAAATGGAGTATCGATAAAGATCAACATCGATTAATCAGCATCGATAACAGTAAGAATCGATTCCTAAATTCTAGTATCTATGTTCTAGAACCGATATTCATTCAGATTAAGCTTAAAAATAGTAATTTTAATACTTAGCAATCCATTGGCAGGGAATTTTATCGTGAATCGCGTAAATGGGGATAGATCTATACTTCGGGCGCTAATTTCATGCCAATATATTATTTTATTCTTTTAATTTTACCATTTCAGCAGCAAAGATGTGGAAAAATTTGTATACAAAGCTATTTCGTTCCAGTTTAGATTGTTATATTTTTAGTTTTAGATGCCTAGTTTTTTAGGTAGCAGTAGTACATCGACTTACGTCACCCCGCATTTATGTAAAGAAAACCACCGGGAAGAAAATTTCCTTAATGAAGATGAGCTTTGTAATTCTTGGAAGACTTTTGTCCTATGAAGGGAAACTTTACCGCCACAGTCACATGATAGTAACAAAGAAATAAGTAAGGTCGTTAAGAAAAGCTTTGAAACGTTACATTGCTGTTACAAAAAACGTCAACAGAAAAAAAAATAGAAAATTTTATAGGTTAGTTTTAGTAAAGAGATTTGCCAATTTACAGCAAGTTATGTTTTATTTCATTTCTTACTGATAGCCAAATTATAATATCAAGAATAAAAAATTATTTTCGCGTATACTTGACCTTGAAATTATCAGGACAGAACGGATTTAATACTAGTATTTAATAATAGTAATCTTCAAGAATTCTTCGATTAAATAAGATGAAAAAATCCATTAGCAAGTAATGGAAATCCAGTTTTTTTTATACACTAATATATACAAGTACGGTACAGTTGCAATATACACTGGTGGGCAAAAGGACGAGTGGGTTTTTCAAATGTAACGTCGTTCAGAAGTTTTCCACTTCGAACGAAATCATACAATAATATCTCCAAGATTTGAAAATATGGGACAAGTGATAAAAACCATTTAACACTTTGAGGGGCACCGGTATGTCTTATATACCACCTACGATTAATGAAGTTTTACACCAGAAAAAATTTATTAAATTTTACTTTTCTAACTTTGGTGGAAAAGAGGCCGTAATATTGCTTTTACTTATTTTGAAATAGAATTTTTCAAAGATTCCGGTGAGAATTCAGCATTTCCCAAACGTAATTGCTTGCCCCTCAAGGGATTAAATAAGGGATCAAAAAGATACAAAAGTACTTTATTGAAAAAGTCACTTGGAACACAAATGCAGAGAACACAGAAACGCCCATCTTACAGGCACCTGGCAGAACAAATTCAGTCTCTAATAGGGGATATGGTTACCCCTGACTGCGATGCAGGGTTTACAATGTCTGCCCAACCGGAGGAGAAGCTTGTCAAGGAGCTGTTGAGGCATCGATTCCCATTCTTCTTGTAAATCGAATTGCAGCTGCGGAATCGATGCTGGCGCCTGGTCACATACAGCCAAGCGTCTCCCGAGAAACTCACACACGTGTTCTATGAGATTTAGGTCTGGGGAATTTGCAAGTCAATCCATGCGTTGAATATCTTCAATCCACAATAGCTCTTTGACAGTCGATGTACGATGAGGGCGAGCGTTCTCGTCCATCAAGTGGAAGTCCGGACCCACAGCACCTCTAAACAGACGCACATGGGGCAAGAGAATCGCGGTGCAATAGCGGGCACCAGAGATTGAACCTCCTTGGAAAACGTGGAGGTTCGTACGGCTACCAAGCATGATGCAGCCCCAAACAAGAACTCCGGCACCTCTAAAACGGCCCCTTTTGATGATGTTAAAGGGGTGATTTACGTGTTCCTTGCTCTCTCCAGATGTGTATGCATCCAGAATAGCTCGTCAGACTAAATTGGCTCTCATCCATAAAGAGTACAAGACCCCACTCCGGTTGTGTCCACTTCTTTTGTTCCTGGCACCACAAAATCAGGGGTCTTCGATGAGCAGGAGTTAATGGTACACACCGCACTGGTCGCCGTGCTTATAGACCACCTTTGCAGCTTCCTAGCCACGGTAAAACTTCATATCCTTCGTCCAGTAGTCTGCTCCATGTGCCTAGCGATTTCTCCAGCTGTCTGCCGTCTTTTCGCGTGTAAGACAATATAATAGTCTGCCGCTGTTGTTGTTGCTCGTTGGCGACCACTGCTGAGTACTCGGAGGGCTGTTCCCATCGTTTGAAATGCACTCCAGGCTCGTGAAACGATGCTTTGAGCTATCCCGTACCCTTCTGCCACACTTGTCGCACTTCGGCCTTCTGTCAACCACTGAATGATACGACCTTGTATAATATCAACCAGATGACATCTCTGGATTGCCTCTTCGACATATCGCACAATAGTATTAAAAAACATCGTTGAAATCACTGTACACCCTGCAATAAATTTCAGCGATTTGATGAACGTCCACCACCTCTGTGCTTTAACACATTAGGACCTCTTTCTTTTCCGCCATATGCCATATATACGCATGTCCTACAGCATTTTTTGAGGTCTATCTCCTGATTGGTCATTCATTTCGTTCTGATGCCTTTTTCGGATTTTATGCTAATTTATATGCTCCGTCCTTAATTTTTGCACACCAGTGTACTTTGGTTAAAAATGTACTTTTATATATTATTATATATGGCATTCTTGCTCTCAATTATGTTATAATTTTATAGAAATTTGAGTCAATTATAACCTAATATAAACGTTATTTAAATGATCTCGCAGATAATAGCATATTTTAAAAGACCCACGATTAACTTTCCAAGTTATATAAATGTTTTTTCAAATATTAATTTTACTTGTAAATTAATTTTGGAAAAATGCAACAATAGCGAATATCTGTCTCAAGAGAAGAAACATTTTTCATTCAATTATTTAAAATATAGTACAAATTAGAGTCTATTTCTGCAAAGGATTTATTTTCTCTTTCGATATAATAATAATGTGACAACATTATAAAAATATAAAAGTATAAAAATAACGAATTCCATAATTAATATTTCACAGGGATAAGTGCCGTTTTCATTATAAATAGTGGAAAATATAACCACTTAAATAAGAAGTATGTTTTCTGGAGTTATTTTATTTTCGCTACCTTCTAATTTAACTAAAATTGTGTCGTTTGACATTTCCGTTTTTGCTTGAATACTTAGTATAACTCAACATAACTTTATGACTTCTTTTAATTTGCTAAGTTCACTTTAATGGATTAGGTTAATTTTTTTAATTATTGCAAAATTACATACGCAACTATTGAAAATGCCAGCTTAATTATGCAAATTATACTGAAAAAACATCTTAAAATAATTAATATTTGAACTAAGATATGCTTTGCAAAACTTTATGGTATCTTCTTTAACCCTCCGTCTACCAGACGGGTCCATTGGACCCGACAGGTACATACAAAATATTCATTCAAACCAGAAATTTCTTTAAAATAAACTAAGTATATAAACCAGACAAAAATAAGGTAAATAAATAAGTTAAATAGTTTTAAATAAAAATTCTGGTGTAGAACGTTTTATTAAAACTTGAATAAAATTCCCGGTAGATCTAGGGTTAAAGCATGATGTAATAATGGTGATTTTAAATCATTTCATGTAAATTTTAGAAAATTTGGTAATGAAGTAAATGCTGCGAGATCCTAGTGTATTTTTCTTTCTTTATTTAGAACAATTACGATAATAATTATACTTGATCAAAAGTGATTTAAATTTATGCATGAGGTCATGTAATAATTATACATTAATGTTTATTTTTTATTTTTTGTACTTTATCCTTTGCTTAAAAGCCTTATTAGCCTTAATAGGCATACTTCATATTCAATCGTAACGCAAGGTCTCTTAACAAAGTATAAAAGGGCTGTGCATATACTAGGTTATCACTTTAGGGGGACGGTTCTCTGGCACAATATTGTAAGGGTGGATTTCTCGTTTGATATCGTTATCATTTCTGAGCCGACATAAATTTTCTTCTTGTATTTGTAACTTGTTCTTTACATCAAAATAGTCTGTTATTTTTATTTACTTTGTTATCTGTTTTTATGAAAATACAAAGTTATTATTAAAATCATTAAATGTTTATCCAGTTTTTACTTTTGAACGTTTAATTTAATGTTATTTTAATCCTTTGAGGGGCAAGCAATTGCGTTTGTGTAATGCTGAATTCTCACCAGTAATTTATATATTTTTTTTATTTCAAAATAAGGCAAAGTAATTTTTCAACTCTTTCCCCCAAAAGTTGTAAAATTAAATTAAATAAAATTTTCTGGTGCAAAGTTTAATTAAACTTAGGTGGGATATAATAGATCCCACCACCCCTCAAGGGGTTAAAATAAAAATAATGCTTTATTCAATGTTTGATTATCGCGCTGCAAAAGCGAAATTTGAATGGATAAAAAAATAATGAGGCGTAAAATCTAAATTGTAATTAAAGAAAAATAAGCCAAAGACTTTAACCCCTTGAATGTTTTTGAGAATACTGCTCGCACAAAAATATTTCGCTTACGTCGTTATTAAAAGCACTTAAACACCACTAATTTTTCACTATAGCTTTTGCTTTATTAATTGGAAGATATATTTTCGATTATACATGGCAGATATTTTAGTATTGAAAAGCAGCCCTCCTTATTTTCAGTTTATTGCATATAAAAACATGTTTTTTATAAATTTAGTTAAAAGTTCGTAATAATGTTTATGTTACTGGCTCATACATCTGATTGGATTGTGTACATGGTGTTCTAAAAAATTATGAAGCAATTTTGATAATTTGATAAAGATAATATTTGTATAATAAGTAAACAATGTCAGTTTCAAAAGGGTTCAAATTAACACGTTCACGCCGGCGCGGTGGGTCACACTCGACTGTCTCAGATCTGCAAAGTCTCTGGCTTTTTGGATACTAGTATTTTAATACAGAAAATGTTGTTTTATCTAATTAGAACAATTGCGCGATTTAAAGGAAAAAAAAATTATCTAAAATAATAGTGGTGTGAAAAAAAGCCGGAGACTTGACAACTCTGAATCAGTCGAGTGTGACCCACCGGGCCGGCGTGAACGTGTTAAAGTGCACGCCGATCAGCAGATTTATTTTATGAAAATACTGTTATTCCACACCAAACTCAATCTTTTTTTCTTCTCGTGGACCACAAACGTATGTATCTTACGTTATTACATCACTACGTATCAAGATACTGTTAAAAGGGTGTATTAAGAGAAAATACAGAAAGATAGAGATTAAGAGATAACAAAAGTAACATAACAATGCAATATAACAAAATTAACAAAATTAGTATTGCTTACGTAATAAATTCAAAATTTAATGATATCATAATGCAGAATTCTCAAGTTCAAGAGATTAAACACCAGATAATTTTATTTTTTTTAAATCAAGTTTTAGCTCAGTGCAAACATTTTATCGTTTTTTAAAATATAGAAATACTTAGAGCAAGATTACTTAATAAAAAAAAAAGAATTAGTATTCTAGATTTCATTATATACCCTCTTTAATGCAAATTTGACTACATGTAAAAATAACTTAAGACAAATCAAATGACAATTAGTAAATTTAAAATTAATATTTAATAATAAAACAGATTTCATATTTTCACAGAAATGTAGTGCATAGTAAATATCTTAAGCAGCGGTGTCCAGAATTGCCAGATTTGGCCTTTTTTTTATCTGGCTTAATTTTTATTTTGTGATTCCGAATTCTCACCAGTAAATTAAAATAGTTAGTATTCTTTCATATGATGATAGATATTCCACAAATGAAATAAAAGAAAATTTGCTTGTCAAAGTTTTCCGGTGTGAATTCCAACACTAGTGGTAAGTCGGTCGATTAGTGATGACGTCACAACTCATGTCCTCTGGCCTTGAGTATTTCGATGGCAACGGTCAAGTCCAAACTGGAAACCTAGGCGATGTCAAGCGGTGGACCGCCAGATACCAGTGGAGTTTTATACTAACCATTGCCTAATATAATCACCGAATCTCTGCTATTTGTGACGCTGACTATTTCTTTAAACAAATAGTGGTATCCAGCATCTCACATTTTGACACGCCTGGTCTTAAGTAACTTTTAGAGCCTCTGAATTTTTTATAATTATGGAATTATGAGTACGTGCCTTGCACATAGTGTTGCCAGGTATCCCACGTAAATCGGAGTTCCAAATGTTCGGGACACAAATTGTTAAGGTGCCTCAGGACTCTTAAAGCTTCAAAATTTGTCAAAAATTTAATTTCCCCCTTATCTATCGGACCATTTTGATATAATTGTTTTCTTGAAATTCCCTTTAGAATATAAATTATGGCTTTTAGAATTATAACTGCTCAATAGCTGAAGCGGTGCTTCCGAAACTTTGTAGTTATTTTTCTAAAAATGACGTTTTTGGGCATAACACGCAGGGTATCTCAAAATTTTCTGAATATTTTTTCATGGAATTTTCAAAACATATGTTTCATGTTAGTCTGTATACACTGAACCAAAAATTTCCTTTTTATTGTCCAAACAAATATTTTTTAGGTGGTTATACTGTTGCAATTTTCAAAAATTTTCATAAGCTAAATACTTCTTTGTATTATAAATATAAAAAAATGCTTTAAATAATTACTACAATCTGAAGTATAAGTAGGCATCAAAATGAACATTCTAGTTGCAATATTTATTTTGTAATCGTGAGCATAAGATGTTATTGCTCGTCAACTATTTGAGAGTGTGGATTCCCCTATAAATGCTAATTCTGCATCATGCAATTTTTAATACATAAAATGAAAAAAAAAACATATTTATATATTTTATCTCAGTAAAAATATTGTGTTTTAAAATCGTATACATTTTAAGACATTAAATGTTAAAAATGGTATTGTTTTTTTTTTTTTTTTTTTATTTCATTTTCTTTTTCAATTTAAGAGTCCTAAGACCACTTAAAGTAATTTTCTTCGTCTTATGTTATGCACAATTATCTGCGATTCATGATGGCGAAATAAAGTATAAGACATTAGTGGTGTCCCCGGTATTTGGAGTCCTAATTTACGCAGGATGTATGACAGCACTAATTACACAACAAGGAAACTGTCGATGGGCAATATCTGGCATGCGTTTTAAAAATTAAGTATAGCTATCCAACTTTCACCCGCCGAATACAAGTATTTTTTTTACTGATATCTTTGGCCTGCTTAATCGCAGATACTCAGTGAATAAATAAGGAGATGATTTCTGCAAGAAATTACTGGTACTCCGCGTGTACTCGTTTGGACAGTCCAGGTATAAAGGGAAGATATTATGAGACATCTGAATAACACTTTTGAAAAATCGAAAAAAGTATCCAAGAAATTTACGTGAATCTTTTTTAATGAAACTTGAAGTCAAAGAATTATTTTAGTTTTTTTATGCACTGGTGTATTTAATGATTTTTGATTTACTAGTGTATATATGGAATTTTTGCTTAGGAGATCTTACTTCTCTAAATTTGTGGATATACGCTAATATATTTTCGTGTATAACCTTATGGAAATTTAATAAAACGTAAATAAGATATACATCAATAACTCGATACAATTAACTCAAATATGTTTTTAAATTGTGTGTTGACGTTTAAAAAACAAAGGTGTTGCAATTTTTAATATGTAGCCCAGAGGTGGACAACTGTGGCACGCTGGATACCATTAATATTTTTAAAAAATAGCCGTCTTCTTGAATCACAGAGATTCCATGGTTAGAAAAGGCAATGATTACTATAAAATTTTAGTGGTGTTGAGCGTTCCACAGTTAGCCACAGCTGATGTAGACGAACGCTATTTCAAAACATTTATTTATATTCTGAAACAAGACAATATTCTGAGTTCAATGACTCCTTTAGTATTAATTAATATTAAACGGTCAGCGAATAAAATCTGCCATATCTATTTTATTTATACAGACATTTGTAATTTCCCTCTTTCAGATATAGGATCAGTAAGTTTTTGCCCTCACATAGAAATAATTGAGTGAAATCTATGAAATTGCTACATTGTATAAGCCCTTTTCCGTATAAAAAACATGCAGAGTAATACATTTGTGCAACCGGTATTTCAAAGAGAGGGGAGGGGTGTATTCCAGAAGGCCCGATAGCAGACACATAGGGGTTATTTTTATACCTTTTGCCGGCCCCCACATGTGACATATTGTTGGAAAGGCCTCTAACCACTTGTTCATGCTATGCACCTTCTGAGCTCCTTCCTCCCAAATTTGGCCCCCGGGTGCATAAAAGAAGCCTTCAAAATTCAGAATAGTGCCCCCAGGATGCCAAATTTGGGGGGAGGTTCTCGGGCATTTCATAGTATGAATAAGAGGTCGCCTTTCAACAATATGTCACATGTGGATGTCGGAAAAAGTTAGAAAAATGTTCCCCTTTGGATCTACAATCGCGTCTGTTGGAATAGATCCTCCCACCTCTCTTTGAAATACCGGTTGCACAAATGCGTTACTGTGCACAGTGACTATATAGAAAAGGCCTAAAACAATGTAGCAATTTCATAAATTTCATTCAATTATTTTTATGTGAGGGCAAAAACTTATTGATACAACCTCTATTCTAGAGTATCCCGAAACATTAATTAAGCTGATTTTAAGCAAAATTTTTATGTTACGTATATATACTAAATATTGATTGTATTACGTATAATAATATATCTTACTTTCGTCAAGAAAATTATAATATGAGTAAAACTTAATATTTGTACTCATAATATAATTTTCGCAATATAAGTTATAATGTATTAAAATCTCATAATATGATAAAACGCAAAGTATTTTTTTTTTTCTTATAGTTTCAAATTGATCCTGTTCTCTGTTATATCACACGTGTATGATGGTATTTCTGCAATAGTAGAGAGACGTTGTTTTATATTATTTATGTTTTCAATTTCCAGTGTAGATTGAAACCTTTGACAAAATTTGAAAATAACGAAATTATGAGTATTTTTGAAAAATAATTTGTATTCTCTACTTTTAAAACAAGTAGTTACAGTTGCACTTTACTACGTTTTGAATGAAATAGTTGTAGTTGTATTTTGCTAGAAAACAAAATTAGTTTTTCCAGCACTATATATAAATAAACCAAAAATCTAATTCACGTATATAAAAGTCTACAAATTTATCATCAAATGGTAGAAAACTTTTTTTCTCTATCTATTCTTCTTCTAAGTTGAATTAGTTGATTTTTTAATTAATTTGTTTTTCTTATGCAATCATAGAAATATTAATTTTTGATTTTCTACAATGAAAGAAATAACATTAATTCTAATCTTCTAAATAAAGCAAAGATAATTAATCTTAAATACTGATACTCAATATGTATTTTCCCTACAATTTATGGGCGGTTTATTCTCAAGTATATACGGTAAGTCATATATACATAATTATACTTGCTAACAAAACAAACCATTACAACTAATTTGTCAATAGAATAACTCAAAACTTTAATCTTTATTCAAATTAGATTTTGCATTTATTAAATTCTTTTCAGAAGTACATGAAAATAAATTATTGGAAATGGAGGTCCATTATTTATATCCATTTAGAGGATAATAGAAAATTAAATGAGAGAAATTCAAAAGACAAATTCTGAATCTTTTTCAGGATTGATTCCAAATATTACTAATGGGTCCCGCCTTCTATTTTTAACCGAAAGACATTTTTTCAATTTCATTCTTTGATGTGTTTAATTTAGAAACCCGTTTTGGACTAAGGATTGTATCAAAAACTAATTTAAATGTGAGATATTCGATAGTGAGTCTCAAAGAATAATAAACTGCAAGTCTTTATCCGTGAAATGCAGGAATCTTTTTTTTTGTCATTCAGTAAAGGGAAATAGTAAAGTATTTAATAAGAACTGCTGTTTAATCAGATAGCTTTTCTGAGATGGATGCAAACTGAATGTCTAAATTAAGATATTTATTTTCGCCTTTTTTCCAGAGTAATATAAAAAATTTGAAATAAATCAAATGAATGTAAAATGTGTCAGTAAATATGGTGAATCTAAGTGTTTATTTCTTTTGACAGATCATAGATTATTTACAGTTTATATTAGTGAAGGAATTTGGATTTAATGTCAAAATAGTTTTGTTCTAACGATGATCTTTCATTATTATGCAGTAAATTTCATTTTTAAATAATGCGAAAAATGTCGTTTGCAAAATATCTTACAAAATAAAATCAAATTTCGTAATTTATCGAAACAATCATGTTTTACTTTATTTAGGGACTATGCATATATAACGTTATCATTTTAGGGGTGAGGGGGATCTGGCACATGATATCGCAAGATATCTCTACGGGGAAGGGGAGTTTGTCTTTTCATATCATTATCATTTTTGATCCAGCCAGAAAAATTCTTTTTATTTATAACCTTGGTCTTTACATCAAAAGAGTGCTATCTTTGTACAATATGTTATCTATTTTTATGAAAATGCAAAGTTATTATTAAAATCATTAAATAATTATAAAATTATTTAATTCCAAAATATAAAATAGCCAAAATTAGGCATTCCTATTCTTCTGTCATACATGTATGCATCGATAATCCGCTGTTCTAGAAACCAAATGCAAAGTATGTTTGAAATGATACTATTATTTCTATATACTGTATTTACTAGTAAATAAAAGAGAAAGAATGTTGTCCACCTGTTTTGTTGATAAGAAGTTCTGTCTGCCCAAACCCGTGCGGGCACAAGTGCAAGAAGACATTATGTTGACTGCATTATGTAACAAAAAGCTTTATTAAATACTTTTAAATAGTAAGTATTTCTTTTAAGTGTTATTTTATATATAAAGTTATTTTATATATAAACTGATATTTTATTGACTTATCTTTATTTGAATCAGTAAAGTATGCGAAAAATAAATGTAACCATATTTGTATATCACTCCAAACAAAATAAAAAAATCCAAAAATCTAAAGAATTTCTAAACATTGATAACGGTATCATTATGGGGAGGGGGTTCAAGAGAGGATAACGTATGATATCGTAAGGGGGGGGGGATTCAAAATTGCCAAAATGTTGATAACGTTTTATATGCAAAGCCCCTACCCCTTGAGGGGCAAACAATTGTGTTTCTGTAATGTCGAATTCACACCGAAATCTTCAAAAAGATTTATTGCAAAATAAGGAAAAGCTATTTTATCACTTTTTTCCACCAAAGTTAGAAAAGTTAAATTTAATAAAATTTTTCTGATGGAAATCTTCATTAATTGTAGGTGGGATAAAATATATCCCAACGCCCCTCAAGGGGTTAAGCTCATCAGCGAGTTCAATTAACATATAATATTTTTAAACGTTTAATTGCATTATTTTTTTATTTTTTACATACTGAGAATTTTTACTGGGTGTAGAGTTTAAAATCCCCCTCCTAGCTTTAATTCACCGCAACTTCCCAATGTTGAAATCTGTTGCGGATTGTGTACTTGTCCGTTGGCATACTTTCGAGTTTTTTTCAGCATTACTTAGTTCAACGTTGACAGAAATGCTGCTAGATTTTCTGAATAAATCTGGACTCCAAAGTATCTGAACATCAATATTTTAAAGTAATTTTCTTCGACTTATCTAATGGTGGAATTATCTGCGATTAACGATTGCGAAATAAACTGTAAGAAATTACTGGTTTCCAAAGCAATTGGGGCCCTGATTTACGCGGGACTCCAGGCAAAGTTAGTTAACCCCTTCGGGACGAGCGTCTTTTACAGGATTTTTAATCTTTAACACCGTTTTTTTAAAACAGAAATTTTTGCCTAATTGAATCGGGAAAATGCTCGGATTAAATGGGGGCGAAATTTACAATAAAAATTTACTGGTGAGAATAATACCCGATTCTGAGCCCCTTATACGTGACACGAATAAGGGTCGCTCGTCCCCAAGGGGTTAACAGCGAGACGATAAGAAATCCTTCTCGTCTAACATGCAGAATTTTTCAATGCTAGTTCTATGAAAAAGCGATTATGGTTTTTACCCAATTTCAACTGATAACTGAAAGTAAGATGTTTGGCAAAGTTTTATCACCACCACTAAACTATACCACGTCTATGGCGTAGCTATGGTTTGAGATCCAAAGCTCGTGTTACCACTATTTTAATTAGATATTTTTAGTCTTAACTAGTCAGAGAATTTCTTCGGTAGAAGAAGACAAAAAATATATTTACCGAGTTGTAAGAGACTATTTGAACCACCACACTGGCTACACCTATGATTAGAGCATTATATCATAATTAAAATCTCTATGACCTGTGCTATTCATCATTCACAAAGAGGAATCAACCGTGCTTTTAAATTTTTTTTATTGTGAATTAATCAGTACCTATTAAAGACATTATTCTAAGCATCCAAGAAACTGCTACTTCTACTTTCGACTCTAACAATTATTAGTTCTCTAATTTTCAAAACGAAGTGACGTATTTGTATAAATAAACAACAATTAGTTATTATGATATTCTCTGATGAAGGATTTGGCAACCCCCGAAAGTACTAAGAAGTTTAAAATAAAATGTATATTTTAAATTTGTATCATGTCTTTTATTAATTTATTCGCTTTTTAAGTAAAGCAGTCAGTTATTTAAAGTTCATATTGTATATTTTTTGTTTGAATGAAGGTGAAATATTCCATTAAGTCTTATGATTTTATTAATAAATAAGATATTATTAAGAGATAGGGAACAGTGAATATGCTTGAAATTTAGAATAATTTAGTATCGGAGTATCGGAAATTAAAAAAAAATGCATAATATTAATATATATATATATATATATATATATGGGGGGTATTAAATTTATCCTGATTGTTGGTAGTTAATAATTAATTTTGATCAATTCAGTGTCAGATAATCAGTATCTATTGGTACGCATAATGAACAATACACTCTATAAAATTTACAACACTCTAAAATTCCCCAGATACAGTTTATGATGTAAACAGGCTTAACAATTACTAAAAATTATGCGACAAAATGTTATTTTTTATAAATTGAAAACATAACTTTAATATAATAATTATTATTATTTTAAATTAGCAAAATATAATTTTAATGTACTTTTTAAACTATCAAAGGTGGTAGGATGTTATATATCCTACTTCATTTTACCCCCCCCTCCCCCAACGCCATAACAGCACTAGAATTTTGGAATAAAATTAGCAATATATGAACTTTGCACCTGAAAGGGGTAACTTGAGTTATCTGTATGCAAATTGAAGCACATGGAAGTAGAAGATGTTTCAATGACTGTCAGTATTTGAATAAAAGTATTATCTCTGGCATACCTTATTTTTAAAATAATATTTTATCCCTTTATAAAATGAGATGCATTCATATTTTATCAAAATCCTTTTTTGTAAAATTAACTTATTAGGCTAGTGACATGAGTACTTGCAGTGTGATTCACATGCTATGATTTTTGGTTACCAACATTATAGAACGGAAAAATGTGACTTATTTTATCGGAGATATCTCATTAATTGAGTAAAGCGAATCAAACTTTTCGAAAATAACGGTGCCCAACAAGTATAGGAGTTATCAGCTATGTGACTTACACTACACAAACCCATGGAATTAGCCCTTATTATTTTTTATGTGACATAATAACTGCAAAACCACTAGATTCAAGATGTAAAATCTGAAGTAGTGCACAAACCGCAAAATCTTGCAATTGTAACATTCATGCTCGAAACTTGTAAAAAAATATCCTTTCAATGATGCTACATAATACACTTTTTATCAATTTCACTGTATGATATAAAATACTATTTATAAATTCTGGTACACAGTTTGAATAATAATACATGCTAAACTTTTAGCACTGAATTACAATACAAAATGAGACGTAGAAATTCCTATGTGAGTAATCAATATTAAAAGGCAAAATTTGTGTAGTTCAATCCCGTAATTCTCGTTCAAAGGCAGTGTAGGCTACTATTTTTGTTCATACTGTTTGATTGTCACCAGTATTTTAAAATAGTATAATTGAGATTTAGTCTCGCATCATATTAATTGCTATTAAATAAAGGGAATATTTCTACTTCAAAAATGTGGTGGCAATCAAACAATACGATTTTTTTAAAAGGGTAGCTGTACATAAAGTTGTAATTTTTTTGCCCCATCCCCTCCATACGATATCATACCTTATAATCGCACGAACCCCTTCGCCCCTCCTTAATGATATCGTTATTAATGAAAAAACTATTTTAATTTTTGCAATTTGTTTCCTTTCGTTTGTAGTTATATACAGATATGGTTATACATTTATTTTTCGCATACTTTATTGATTCAAATGAACAGGAGTTAATAAAATATCACTATTATATAGGGAATAACTTTATATCCAATGGCATTTAAAAGAATTAGCTACTATCAAAAAGTATTTAATAATATATTTTCGCTACATAATGCATTTAACAATAATATGATTCCTTGCACTTACCCCCACGTGGGGGGGAATCAGAACTTTTTATCATCAAAACAGTTGGACAGCAACTTTTCACTTTTAGTTACTAGTAAACACATGTCATTTCGATATTTTACGATATTATGCTTCCCCTCTTTCTCTCCCCCTAAAGTGAGAGCGTTATATAGGCATAGCCCCAAAAGTAGCCTACATTTAACTGGCGCGTCACTTAAGGGGTTAATCCAAAGCGATATAAGTAAGCCTACAATGTCAATACTAGAATCTGGAGTATATGACACAGCTGCGGCACCTGGTGGACGGGGTGAATAATGTAAATACGCCGGTTTTGAGTATGACGTCATATATGACAGAATATCTACTATCTGCGCATCTCTTGCGCATATTTTCTGAATCTTTACTCACTTGTGGAAGATGAATCTTGTTTACGAGATTTATTTCAAAATCCAGCTTGTTTTGATAAAGTTATGTACATAAAAAAGAATAGTCGCAATATCATTTTAATTTCGGGTGAAAAGCACTAATTCTACGGAAGCATTGCTGACGTTTGCCCTTAAACTAAAATGACATTGCGACTTTTTTTTTTTTTAATACACATATTTTTTATCAAAACAAGCTGTAACAAAAATATTTTGCACTAAATCTGGCAAACAAGATTCATCTTCTATGAGTAAGTAACAATCTGTAATTCGTAATTGTATTTTTAACAGGGATTCTCTAAATAGCTTTGCATTTAAAAAAATGAAAAAATGTAATCTGGCGATTTTAGAAAAATCGTTGATGTAATATTTAAATAAATAAATGAACAACACTTGCTCGTTTAATAGTAGAACATTTAATGCAAGTATTTTAAATTAAAGTGATTCGGAATATAAAATGAAATGACTTTTAAATTAAATGAATGAAATATTTGTTAGTTAAATAAGAATATTGCAATGCGATTAAGAGAATATTGGAAATTTATCGTTTGCGCATGATAAACAAATGGACTTAAAATTGAATATTTTATTCATAATTAAATTTTATACATATTCTAAACATTCATATACGTTGTATTCTCATCGGGAATACAATCGTGTATATCATCTTTTATAACTTTAGCACATCAAGAATTGAGTAAAAAAATAAGACTAAAAAATTCACTCTTTACACTTTAACTACTTACTAATTTTTATGAGTCATTTTTCATTTCATTAAAAGGAAATAATTAAAATCGAACGTATTTAAATCAACAACATGTGATAATATATATTAAATAATATTTTATCTTTTTTAATAAATTAAAGTTAAAATACGTAACTAACTTGTTTTACTCTTTGGAAAAGGACACATATGAATCCTATAAGTAAAATAATTTTCTTACAATTTCGAAAACTACAGTTATTTGATGGCCAACATTTTGCCCTTTTAACAAATAACATTAGTTCTAAAAAGGATTGTTTTTATTTAAATAATTAACTAGAATAAATAAGTCAAAAAACACGAATAAAAGTTAATAGAATATTCTATTACTGTCAGAATACAAATGCTACAAACAAATGAAAACACAACGTTTGCGCTTGCGCAGTTATTTCATAGATGTGCAATTAATAGATTATCCATAAAGAAGAATATAGTTAGGCATCTTTCTGTAGTTCATCCTTTCCGCTACGTGCCGTGCAACCTTGAATGATGTGACCTCGCCTTTAATCTAGCGGTTACCTCTCCCATTTAAGATAGGACGCTTACTTATATCGCTTTGGGTTAATCGCTTAATTCTCGTTCCCTTGATAATCACGGGATGTGTATTTTATTCAGATTGTTTGATTCCCACCAGTTTTATCAAATAGTGTAATTGAAGGTATTATTGTATCTTACTTTCGTCAAAAAAATTATATTATGAGTACAAATTAACATTTATACCCATAATATAATTTTCGCAGTATAATTTATAACGTAATAAAATCTCATAATATAATAGACTGCAAAATGATTTCTTCTTTGTTACATTTTCCCATTTTTCATGCCGTCTCTTATATCACACTTGTATGATGGTATTTATGCAATAATTGGGAGCCTTAGTTTTATATTATCCATATTCTCAATTTCTCGTGTAGATTGAAACCTTTGACAAAATCTCATGGCTGCCAACTTTTACGCTTTTTCCTTACCACTAAAATTGCATAGTATATATTGTCTTACTTGATCATCAAAATCTCACGATTAAACATGACGAAAATCTCTATAAAATTTTAGTGGTAGCAAAAAAGCGTATAAGTTGGCAGCTATGAAATCTGTAAATAGCTAAGTTGTGACTATTTTTGAAAAATAATTTGTATTCGATACTTTTTAAAACAAGAAGTTGTAGTTGTATTTAACTACATTTTGAATGAAATACTTGAGTTGTATTTAACTGCATTTTGTATAAAATAGTTGTAGTTTTATTTCGATACAAAAAAAATTAGTTTTTCCAAAACTAAACCAAAAATGTAATGCTATCATCCAAAAATGTAACTAAATCAAAAATGTAATACATAAAAGTGTACAAATTAATTTCTAAATTAGAAAGAAAAAAAAAAGAGTTGAATTAGTTGATTTTTTAATTAATTTGTTTTCTTATGCAATAATAGAAATATTAATAATATTTTTTTCGTTTTCTACATTCAAAGAATTAGCATTAAGTTTAATCTTTAAAATAAAGCAAAGATAATTAATATCAAATACCGATAATCAATCTGTATTATCACTAAAATTTGTGGGCGGTTTATTCTGAAGTAATACGGTATATTACAAATACATAATTATACTTGCTTACAAAACAAAACATTACAATTAATTTGTCAATAAAATAACCCTAAACTTTAATCTCTATTGAAATTAGATTTTGCATTTATTGCATTCGTTTCAGACGTACATGAAAATAAATTATCGGAAATGGAGATTCATTATTTATATCCATTTAGAAGATAATAGAAAATTAAATGGGAGAAACTAAAAAGACAAGCTCTGAATCTTTTTCAGAATTGATTCCAAATATTACTAATGGGTTCCGCCTTCTATTTTTAACTGAAAGACATTTTTTTCAATTTCATTCTTTGATGTGTTTAATTTAGAAATTCGTTTTCGACTAAGCATTGTATCAAAAAACAAATTTAACTGTGAGATATTCGATAGGGAGTATCAAAGAATAAAATAAACTGCAAATCTTTATCCATGAAATGCAGGAATCTTTCTTTTTCATTCCAGAAAGGGTAAAAGTAAAGTATTTAATAAGAAATCAAACTGCTGTGTAATCGGATAGCTTGTTTGAGTTGGATGCAAACAGATTGTCTAAATTAACCCATTAGTGCGCAGCTTTGCATATATGCAAACAACAGTGTTTTGAATTTAATAGATTTTTTTATCGGTATATACCTAATTTACACAATAAAATTAAAACAGCAATATTTGCTTTTAATTTATAACATACACATTCTGTATTTAACACTAGAACGGCGGGAAATTTTACTCCAGTTTTATAAAAATATTTCACATCAGAATTTTTGCTTAAAACTATTTAACTTATTCATTTAAGTTATTTTTGTGCAGCCTATATTAATCTTAAATTATAAAAAGTTTTCTGGTTCGAATCGTCATGTATTCGTTTGGCAGGGGTCAAAATGACCCCTCGCCGCCGTTCTAGTGTTAACCCCTTGAGGGGCGGTGGGATAAAATGTATCCCACCTAATTTAAACAAGATTATCACCAGAAAATTTTAACTAAATTTTATATTTTTAACTTCGGAGGAAAATCTTTGAAAATTTGATTTTCCATGTTTAAAAATAAAATATTTCGATTACTCCGGTGAGAATTCAATATCTAGAGACATCTTGCTTGCCCTTCAAAGGGTTAAATAAAGCGAAAATAACCACTGAAACTTTCTCGTGTAAAGTAAGATTCTGCAAACTACGTAATTTCTAGAAGGTATTCTATCATGAGAAATAAAGGGTTAAAAGTTAAGTTTTATAAAATAAATAATTATATAAAATAAGATATTTGGAGAGATACTTATTAAATTATTTACTAATTTGCATTATTTTAGCGTAAAACAGCCACACGACAGCGGTTTTTGCTTGTATTGCAGATATGCGACACAAGAAAAGATTGGCGTATTATATGAATTTTTTTTTCCTGCAATTGTAAAACTCATGCTCGAAACTTGTAAAAAAAATACCCTTTTACTGATGCTACATAATACACTTTTTAACAATTTCAGTGTATGATATAAAATACTATTTGTAAATTCTGGTACACAGTTTGAATAAAAATACACGCTAAACTTTTAGTACTGAATGATAGATTAATGTAAAATGAGACATAGAAATTACTATGTGCGTAATAATTATATTTTAAATAAATAAAATTAAATGGCAAAATTAATGTGTGTAGTTTAATCCCTTAATTATCGCACACGGGACTTTCAAGGACTGGGTAGACTACTTTTTTTTAATTCAGATTGTTTGAATCCCACCACTCGTTTTAAATACTGAAATTGGCTTTATTCTCGCATCATATTATCTGCCATTAAAAAAGGAAAAGTGGTAGCAATCAAACGATATTATTTTTTAAAAAAGGGCTGTAGATATATAACGTTATCAACTTTTTGACCCCTCCCCCTCCTTACGATATCATAAGTTTAGATCCTACGAACCCCCCCCCCCCCCTCCCCCTCGTCCTTAATGATATAGTCTGAAATATAAAATGATATAGTCTATAATGATATATCTGAAAACTATTTTGATTTTTGTAATTTGTTTTCTTTTGTTTGCACTTATGTACAAATATGGTTATACGTTTATAATTCGTATGCTTTATTGATTCAAATGAAGATAAGATAATAAAATATCACTATAATATATTAAATAACTTTATATCCAGTGACACTTAAAAGAAATAGCTACTATTTAAAAGGAATTAATTATAGATTTCTCTTACATAATGCATTCCACGATAATATGTCTTCGTGCACTTACTCCGGCGTGGGGGGGTTGGAGCAGAACTACTTATATATAAAACAAAATACGCTACTAAATAAATTTAAAAATCTATCTTAAAATTTCTGATGTCTAAGCTTTAATATAAGAATAAAAAAGTTTTTTCTAAAAGAACAATTCGTGCATTTCATGGTAAAATAAAAAATTATATAAAATAAGGTATTTAGATTCATACTTATTAAAATATTTACTAATTTGCAATATTTTATTACTTGTATGGGACATGTGCAACATAATAAAAGCTTGACGTATTATATACATCTCTGTTTTTTTTCATTATTTTTAATGTGTATTAAACCTTTCTGAGAATCATATATAATTTTTCCAAGCAAAATAAAAAATAATGCATTTAAGGGTTAATTAAAAGTATTATCTCTCGGTATACCTAGTTTTTTAAATAATACTTTATTCTTTTATAAAATAAGATTCATTTATATTTAATCAAAATTATTTTTTGTAAAACTAACTTTATTATTTTGTTTGTGTTATATTAACTGCAAAACCACTAGATTCAAGATGTGAGACCTGAAGTAGTGCACAAAATCTTAAAATCATGCGATTGTAAAACTCATGCTCGAAACTTGTAAAAAATACCCTTTTAATGATGCTAGATAATACACTTTTTAACAATTTCAGTGTATGATATGAAATACTATTTGTAAATTCTGGTACACAATTTGAATAAAAATACATGCTAAACTTTTTGCACTGAATGATAGAGTAATACAAAATGAGACATAGAAATTCCTATGTGCGTAATAATTATATTTTAAATAAATAAAATTAAATGGGAAAATTAATGTGACTACACACATTAATTTTCCCATTTAATTAATCCCTTAATTATCACACACGGGACTTTCAAGAACAGGTTAGGCTACTTTATTTTTAAATTCAGATTGTTTGATTCCCACCATTTTTTTAAAAATGCTGAAATTGGCTTTATTCTCGCAATAAAGCCAAACAAAAATAAAAATGAACAGATTCTTCAAGAAGAAGGAATTTCATATAAAGCAGAAGAATTTTAGGTGTGTAAATGTGTTAGTTCTTCATTTTTTTTTATAATTTCAACTTTAATTTTCGTTTTCTCAAAACTTGATTTTTGACGACTATCCATAAGATAAAAAAAAAAACTATTTGATCGAATGGCTTAAAATTTCTTTTTGCATGCATATAACATCATTATCTATAGAATGAATGAATATATTTTAGATAGCTTAATATTTTGTGTATTTTTAATGAAAAGGGATTTTTATTTTTTAAGGTTTTTTAAATTTTCAATCTTGAGAGTTTTTGATAAGGTTTCCTTTGAGAGATAGTTATATCCTTAATTAATTCTATAGAGTAAAGTTTCCTAATCATTTTAAAGCAAAATTTAGGTTCTTATGTCAATTCAACGTGGAGATATCTTACGGATGGAGATATGACACCTAATATTTTTTTTCGAAAATTGTGTTCCACAAATTTTGCTATATTTTTTATTTTATTACAATGAAGTCCTTCCTTTTTTAATTTTATAAGACTACAAACATACCTTAAACATATCAGAAAGTTTAAATTACTTATATTGAATACTTCTGTTGTTATATGGACTCGACTCGAGAGCTCTGTTTGCGTGTTTTTCGTTGTCAATCAAGCCCTGAGCCCCCTAAAGGGGTTAAAAAGAAAATTTGGTACTTTTCGGTTAGCCGGGCGCCAGTGTTATATATACATTCATATATACATATATATGCACATATGTGTACATTTATATGTGTACACAAACATACATAAATATATACATACATATGCATATATATATGTACATATACGTGCATATATATATGTACATATATGTGCATATATATATGTATGTATATGTGTATGTAAATATAACACTGACGCCGGGCTAATCAAAAAGTACCGAAAATTTTCTTTAACGATTTATACTGAATAATAATCAAAACGATAATTACCTTATTCACTTTATTATCCAAACATCTTCTCAAATATTTATGTTTTCATTACTTCAGAAAAAAACGTTATGCTCATATTTCATTAAATATTTATCGTTCCACGTTTCCGTCTTTTCTTGAAAAATCATTATTACACCGCATTTTTTGTGACTTCTTTTAATTCGTTGAGTGCAATTCAAGGGATTAAAATTGAATGTTTTTAATGCTTACATTACATTTAAAAATACTGGAAATGTCAGCTTAATTACGTGAATTATAAACTAAAAGCATTTTAAAATAATTGAGGTTTGTATTAAAGTACCCGAAAAAAAGAAAACTCTTAATGGTATCTGTTTTATGTCTGATCAGATTATGATGATTTAAAATTGTTTTAAATAAGTTTGTGAAAATTGGGTAAACATATCTTACGTAAGTGTATTTTTATTATTATTAAAAATCAATTATGGTAATGGAGACTTCCAGAACGTACTTAAAACTTAAGTATGGATCCTGTATCAATTTTATTATCATGATTTTACATTTTGAGCGCTTAATTTAATTGCTAATTGTAAAATGAAAAGGATGTTGTATTGAATATTTATTTGAACGCTGCAAATTGATGAATTTTAATGGGAAAAAATGTTACGGAAACTTAGGAAATAATTAACCCTTAGTTCGTCTAGTTTTATAATAATTTTTTGCACCCATAGGCGTAACCAGGGGGGGTGCCCTGGGTGCCCGGGCACCCCCCTCCCTCCCCCCGCTTGCGCAGACTCGAGCACAATTATAAAAAAAAAATCGAAATCTACAAACGAAAAAACAAGAAGAGAAAGCAGAATTCAATTAGTTTAGCAAATTTGTTTAGTTCAGAAAACTAACAGCCTAGTTTTGAAATGTCATAAAAAAAGAAACCCACGTTCTTTTTTTTCCCTTTCTTTTTTTCTTTATTGTAAGAAAATTGGGTTGTTTAGCTTTTTTAAAACTAGAATATTTACAAGAATCTGTATCATTCATACTAAGTCAAAATTGTGGCTTTATAATCCCACTTTGACATCTTTTGTTTGTGGGAGATTTTTTTTTTTTAATGCCGTTCTTTCTATTGCATGCTTGATGCTTCTGCAATTTCATGAGAAGTTAACGCAAGTTCTTGACCAGGATAGAAACTATTCATTTCTTTGCTTTCGTAGTTTAAAGTCTAGAAATAATAATTAAAAAAAAAATTGTAAGGGAATGCAGATGTGAAACGATAATTCCAAAATGAGTTTAGCCGGGGGAAAGGGCGGAGGGGTACGCCTCCTTTGACAATTAAAAATAATAGCACAGAAAATTCAAATTAATCTGGTGGTTGGTTGGTTGGTTGGTTGAATTTTGTGTTTCGCGGCCATTTTTTGACATTCGTAAAAAGAATATGGTTGTAGTCTTTGAAGTCAATATAGTAATTTTTTTCCTCTGAAAATTTTTATACGATTTTTAGAGTTTCTTCTCGTTTTGCGGCGTTCTTTTGAAAGTAAGAAAAGGAACCCAGTTTCAACCTTTTAGCCCAGTGCAGTTCATTTTGATCAAATTCGCGATTTTATTCTGCGATCATTTCATGATATTTACAATTTTCCCCAAAATCGTTGAACGAAATTCGCGTCTTTCTACGCGATTTTTTGTCGAAATCCGCACTTTCACCAGTAACCTTTGACGAAATTCGTGTTTTTTACCGCGATCTTTTGACGAAATTTGCATTTTTAAACGCGATATTTTGACGAAATTGGCATTTCTTTAGCACAACCTTTCGATGAAATTCGCGTTTTCTTTCCACGAGCTTTTGATGAAATTCGCTTTTTCTTTCCGAAATCTTTTGACGAAATTCGTGCTTTCTTTCTCCGATCCTTTGATGAAATTCTCGTTTTTACCGCGATCCTCTGACGAAATTTATTTTCTGTTGCGACCGATTGGCGAAACTGATTTTTTTACAGGGAGATCATTTGTCGAAATTCAGGAGAGTTTTGCGCGAACGATCGGGAAAATTCTCGATGTCTCTCCGTTCCAATTAACAAAATTCTCTACTCTTTTCCGAGACATTTTGACGAATTTGCAAAATTTTTTCGTCAATCGTTTATCGAAATTTGTAATATTTTTGCGCAATCTTTTGACGAAATTGGCGATTACTTTCTGCACTGTTTTATCGAAATTCCCGATATTTTTCCGCGATCGTTCGAAGAAATTCTCAAATTTTTCCGGGACCGATGAGGAATTCCATAAAAGAAATAAAAATCGGGCACTTCAAAAACATTTTTAAATACTCACTGAAGAATCACAGGTCTCTGCAAAAATTTGGAGGAGGGAAATACTGCACAGAATTTTTTATTATGCGGGACTTTCCTTTTCTGTGCAAAAATCGCGCAATCCCGCACGTTATTTCAAACACTGTCCCTCAAAAAAAAAAAATTCATTACTAGAGAGTTTCGTTGGTTGTTTTTTTTAAACAAATATAGAATTAAACAAATCAAGGACTGGTGGTGGGGGGGGGGGACTACCTTCGGCAATGTACTCCCGAGCAAGTTAAGATCTCTTCTGTCTCGAAACAAGGGAATCTTGAATTATTGCGTTTTTTATTTCGAGCCAAATTACATTTTCAGCTTTCTTATAAGAACTGATTTGACATTATTTCAATTTGAATTTAATCACGGCAGTTGCAAAAATTACCGGAGAGTTTTTTCTGTTTAAAAAAAGCTCAAAAAATCGCCTCAAAGCACGGAAACCCCCACAAAAAATCGCATTAAAAATTCGGAAAATATTAAAAAAACACAGGGAACGATAATAACTAATCGGGTAAAAGATTTAAACCGGATCACTTTTAGGAATGTCGAAAGAAAAATCACCGCGGAATGCGAAAAATACCCTCTAAAAATAACATTAAAAAATTGTTAAAAACTGAAAAATCGTTGTAGGAATCTCGAAAACCACTTTATTGAAAAGAAGACAAAGTTTACTGGATAAAATATTGAATTCGGATTATCTTTTACTAATTTGAAAAACTGCCGCAAAATGCGAAAAACTTCGCATAAAAAATTAATTGAAAAATTCCAGAAATTTTCTTCGATAGGCATGAGTTCAGACATACAGGTCCTGTCAAATCTTACGGCTGTGCGCTGCATTGTTTTTTCAGAGTTCAGCGCGCGTGCCTACACACGCACAGAGACAGATAAGCACTTTATTATTACAGTTGCATCATGATAGTATAATTTTTATCATCTTGATAAAATTCAGTATATATTATCATGACCTGCTTCATCATTCGATACATTCTGTGGTAAAAACATGAATTACCGTATTTCTGGCCTATAATCCGCGGATCAAACAATTATGTTCGGATCCAGAAATCGTGTTTCATAAAACGTAACTTGTTAAATCGCGAAAACTTCAATAATGAAATAAAATTTCTGGGTCGAAACACAATTGTTTGATTATAGGCCGGAAATTACGATATTAATGAATATTATAATTATTTATAATATTGTAATAATTATTTATATAGACTTTCCTCTAAAATGCCTTGGGTCCCTCCGGTGATCCCTAAGAAGTAATCGTACATTCTGAAAAACTTTCGTGCGTATGTACTGGTGTACTGCATGTATTATCTCAGATTTATTATCCGGCAAAATTTCATCTACTTAGACTTTGAGATAATTTTAGATCTCATGCAGTGTTCCCCCGTGCCTATAGAAGTTCCCAGCATGATTAAAGGCCTTTTTAAATCTTTATAAGAAGTTAGGGTGCCAAAAGGTTTTACACTTGTGACCACACTTAATCACTGACTTATGTCACTGCTGCAAAGACATTTACATATTTTTTTTTTTTTTTTTTTTTTTTTTTTTTTTTTTTTTACCATTAGATTTAGTTTTAATGTTTTGAAACCCTTCTCACGCAAACAAAAATCGCATTTGACCCCTTTTTAAAAGAAATACCACACAGTTATACCTTCTAAGATGAAAACCTGTCTAAAACGGAAATTCAACCGGTTTTGTGGGGTTTTAGCAGGCTTTACTATATAAGATATTGTTTGTATCCAACATGTTCAGGTTAAAAAGTCTGGGCACCCCCCCCCCCGTTCAAATGGCTGGTTACGCCTATGTGCACCGCATATTGTACTGAATGTATATTTTAGTGCACTTCATAAGTGCATATCAATTTCATGCTGTTCAAAGGGCTGTAACATCATTAAAATGCACTTGAAATAATTTTTTCCTATTGGCCGTAATGTAACAGAAAAATTTTGACTGTCCCTGTAATTAAACTATACATCCGATTTTTATAAAATTGGAAATGAGTCGACAAAATGTTGCAACAATTATATATGTAAAATTTCATATCATTCGGAAGGCTGTAACATCATTAAAATGCAATTGCAATAATTTTTCCCCTTGGCTGTAATGTAACGGAAAACTTTTGACTGTCCCTGTAATTAAACTATACATCCGATTTTCATAAAATTTAAAATGGTTCGAAAAAAGTTTGCAACAGTTATATATTTAAAATTTTCAGGTTGGGTAGTTTTTGCTCTGTTATATGCGGACTGACTGACGGACGGATGGACGGACAGGCAGACTGAATGACGACTATAGGTGCTTCGTAGTTATATAATTACGAACGCACCTCAAAACGCCTATAAAAACATAAAAACCTTAAGGATGAAGAATTAGGATGAGGTTTGGAGAGTTGTGAAATTTTACATCCCCACGCAATCGACCCCTCTTCTGTGGTCAGAAATGGAAATATAACGTAATAAAGTTATTTTCGGTAAAACTACACTTATGAAACTTTTTGTGTTATAAGACACGAAGTCTAACATTATGCAGGCGCTCAGCAGTTTTTATGCAAGCGAAACAAACATACTATCACTAGAGGTTCGATTACGTCTGACTAAGCAGAACTTGATTACACAAACACTCGAAACATGCACAATTTACAACTCTCAAATGCGAGATCTATTTTCAGTCGCAGCAGGACTCATCCACTGCCCTCCCTCCCTTTATCATGATGACGTTATGAGCTAATCTGATATGCATCGTTTTGATCGGACAGGACGCGTGATCAGCAGGCAGAAAAATTGGACGTATGACGTAACAGTGACGTCATATTCTGGACGTTTTAAAGATCACTTGGGCGTTGGACGTCTTCCATCTAATGGTGTTATTACACGAGGGGTCAAAGACGCTTCAGATTCCGGACGTCTCCATGTATTCCTATGGCTCCAGGGGAATCGCTTGGAGCACGAGCGTCTTTTTTCTGTGGGAGCATCTTTGACGCCCGAAACGAGGCGAGTCGCCAGTAACAGCCAATCAAATGCTTGGAAATCTGATAACAGAAAAGCCCTTTCCGGAACAGCCAATGAAATGCTTGGAAAAGACGGGCCGTGAGGCGTCTGTTGTCGCTAGACGCCTGGGATTCCAAGTGTCTTTGAGTCCTCGTCTAATAACACCATAAGGTAAAGCTATGCCTTGTTGGAACAGGATCCGGTCCAAGATCGCTAATCTGATTCTCAAGACGTCCAAGATGGCGGCCATAGAACATAGCGGAAGTCCAGGGATTTTTAAAATCCAACATAGCGGCTGTGCAAAATGGCACCCAACTAGTTATTTAAATATATTTAACATGTCAAAACTCAATTAAAATATGAAAATTAAAAATTTCTTAATAAATAAACTAACAAATTTTAAGTTTTCAAAGTGCTATTGCCCATATTTATTTTAAAATAAAGTTCACAGAGATATGTATAAATAAACATAGAAATGAAATAGAATAAAGATAAGAAAAAAATAATTATTAACAAAATATAGTGGTGGATAACATTTTTTTTTCCCTAGAAAAAAATCAGACTGCAAATAACTGGTATATATTTACGTGCAGGCACGGGCGCATCACAAACTCCAAGCTCATTTTGGATGCTTTGAGATAGGCTGGAAATCGTCCTCGCTATCCACATCGAGGAGCGAACTTGGAACCTCCTAATCCTTCCAATGTGAAACGCCAGGCTTAGGAGATGCAGGACTGACCCAAGACTCTGATTGTTTGTCCGCTTGTTACTCAAAAAGAGTTTACTACAGACTTATTAGTGGAATAAAATGCAAAAAAGAATTTTTGCGAGGTGTGATAATTTTCTTACTGGTGAGGGATATTATGCTCTAATTATATATGTAAAATACCTCTTTATTAACCCTTTCAAGGGCAAAGCATTTCTGCTGCTAAACGTTAAAATACTTGAATTACACCGAAAGATATGAACAAATTTATATGAAAGTAAGAAAAAGCTTTTCTGTGCTTACAGTATAAAATACAAAACTTAATTCCAAAATTCTGGTGCCAGTGTGGCATTTGGGAGTTAAAATTAAGTGGTATATACAGGGTGGTTATTAATTAGCGTGAGGTGTTCAGAGCCATCTAGCGAGTAAAGTATTGGACGAAACATAACCAAATTTCATGAGCATGCATAGTAGCCCATGGGATTTCGAATTCTAAAAAACAAAAAAAGTTCAAAAATTCGCCACTAGGCGCAATTTTGGCGCTGAAAAAGTGTATTAGTGTAACTATTAAATGATTAAATGTCAAACAATACAGTACACATCAATTTTATTAACAACAAATGTCTTTTACTTGCAAATTAGTTTCAATATGAGTACCATTGGTATATTCCAAGAACTGCATACGATGCACGACGTTTTCTACTACCGCTCGCAGCATATCAGAGCTTTTTTGCCTTACTTGTATCGTTATTCAATCTTTCAACGTTGCAATATCGGAGACATGTTCCTGATAAACAACACCTTTAAGAAATTCCCCACAACCAAAAATCACAAGGATTGAGATCGGGCGACCATGGTGGCCATTCCGTAGGAAATGCACGACTAATGATTCTGCTGTCAGAAAAATGTTGCCGCAACACACGCTGTACCCTAAATCCAATGAGGGGTGGTGCACCATCCTGCATGAATATGGTTGAATCAAGACATCCTCGCTGCTGTAGTTATGGAATCGTGAAGTTCTGTAGCATATCTGCATACCCGGCAGCAGTAACGGTACAGGTCTCTGGTCCACTTGTTCCAATTTCTTCGTAAAAGTAAGGACCGATGATAAAGGATGCTGTAAAGTTACACCACACTGTGACTTTTGGCGAATGGAAAGGCTTTTGCACATAAGCGTGCAGATTATTCGCAGCCCAAATGCGGCAGTTGCGGGTGTTAATGCCACCGTTCCAATGAAAGCGCGCTTCATCACTCCATAAAATCTGCTACGGCCATGTAGCATCAACTTGCATGCGTGCTAAAAATATCAATGAAAAATCCAATCGGGTGACCGCATCGCCTGGGAGCAATTCTTGAACAGAAGTGATTTTGCACGGAAAAAACTGTAACATCTGATGCAGGATCTTCCTCACCGTTGAGCATGTGATCTGCGTGTGCCGAGATACTGCCCGAGCGCTGTTGGTACCCTGCACATTTTCCATCTCCTGTTCGACAATAGCAGTTGCAACTTCGTCAACTTGTTGCTGACTAGTCACTCTGCGTTCTTGGCCTGGTTGCCGTGCTAGATTCCCAGTAGTTTCAAATCGTTGAATCATTTTTCGTAAATTTGTTCTGTCCATCGGCCCTTTTCGTAACTTCTTTAATCGGCGAAATTCACGAAGAGCAGTATTGCAATTCTCGTTCCGTTGATAATACAGCTTGACTAGCAAAGCACGGTCCCGTTAAGGTAAGAGCCATCGCAAAGCAGTTGGTCTCAGAATGATGAGAAATCCCCCAACCTTTCCTTTTATACTCATGATCGCAACACAAAACGGGTTTTATGCAAATTAATGCATTTTAGTCGGTAAACAGCGCCGAAATTGCCCCTGGTGGCGATTTTTTTTTAGATTTAAAAATCCCATGCTCTACTATGCATGCTCATGAAATTTGGTTATGTTTCGTCCAATACTTTACTCGCTAGAGGGCTCTGAACACCTCACGCTAATTAATAACCACCCTGTATAATATACCTGCGCCCTTCAAGGGATTAACTCTATACAGGTTGCAAACAGAGTTCTTGCGGTTATTTATTCAGAAATTTCGAATTCATCAGTAGAAAATGTTTAATATTAATTTTCTTCTTCTTTTTTTTTTTTAATTCACGAAATATCCATTTTTATAGCAACCAAAAATAATTATTCCATCTTTCTGGGTAGTATTTAGAATTTCTTAACGATAGTTATATACAGTGTTGCCAGATTGGGAACTTTTTATCCCCCGGAGATTGTTGACTGCCACCACTTTTTTAACCTTCCGTCTACCAGGCGGGTCCATTGGACCCGACATGTACATTCAAAATATTTATTCAAACCAGAAATTTCTTCTAAACAAACTAAATGTATAAATCAGACAATAATAAGTTAAATAAACAAATTAAATAGTTTTAAGTAAAAATTCTGGTGTAGAATGTTTTTATAAAACTTGAGTAAAATTTCCGGTAGTTCTAGGGTTAAAATAGTATAATTCAGCTTATTTTTCAGAATTTTGAATCTATATTTAAATAGACCAAATATCTCTATTTCATAAAAGTGGTGACAATCAAATAATAAGAATTAAAAAAGTTTCCAATCTGGCAACACTGGTTTAATAAACGACGAATAGATGAGTGGGTGCGGCCTGTATAGTTGTAACATGGTTACGAACTTTTACGTTTTTATCCTATGACTATATAGGAAAAGAAAGATTTGTCTTATTTAATCACCGAAATTTTTGGATTAGATAAAAAATTTTCTGTTCAAAAATAGTAGTAGGAAAAGAGCGTTAAAGTTGGAAGCTATATTATTATAGTAATTCTTTAAACCGTACGCACACGTGCCAATTTTTGTATAATTAGCATACGCATCGGATAAATCTAACCTAATTTTGTCGCCCGTTATATTTTGGCTGTAGTAATTTAAAAACAAATCCACTGCTGTATAATATAAAATGCATCCGTTCTACTTGTTCTTTTGTGTGGTTTTTAGGGGGGGGGGGGAGATCATGCTTCTTATATTTATTTACGGAATTTGCAGCAGTTTCTGTAAGAAACCATAATTTTTTAAGGAAATTACGTTATATAAATGCAAACGATTTATTTTGAACTTCAACCCTTAAAAACGCGATTATTTATTTTGTTTCGAAACAATTATATATGATCTCTGAAAAGTTTATTACACAGGAAAAATAATGAAAAAAAAAACCAAAGCTACATATTTCATATAATGCGTCAATGTTTTCTTCTGTTGCACATCTGCAATACAAGTAAAAACTATTGCCAGGTGGCTCTTTTACGCTAAAATATTGCAAATTTGTAAATATTTTAATATGTATGTTTTCAAATACCTTATTTTACACAATTATTTATTTTATAAAACTTAACATTTATCCCTTTAATTACCATGATAGAGTACGTCTAGAAATTACGTAGTTCAGATAATCTGACTTTACACCAGAAACTTTCTATGGTTAATTTCGCTTCATTAAAATACGGAATGTCTGTTATTAATTAAGCCAAATATTGTTATTTTAATTTTCTGGTGTGTATTATGTATATACGAATTAAAATAAATCTATTAACCTCTTGGGGACGAGCGACACGTATACGTGCCGCATGCAGCGCTCAGAATTCTTGTTTTTCCTCACCAGTAAAATTTTACTGTAAAATTTGCCTTATTTAATCAGCGCATTTTCTCGATTCAAGAGGACACAAATTTCTGTTTAAAAAAAACGGTGACAAAAGATTAAAAATATCGTAAAAAGCTCTCGTCCCGAAGGGGTTAAATACAAAACACTGTTGTTTGCATACAGTGCTCAGCAAAAGTTTAGACAATGACCGATTATGCTTCTGTGCTGATAAGTATGTAACGAATTGTATAAAGTACGTGAACAAAAGCTTTCGCTTATTTGAGATAAATTTGTTTGTAAATTCTGCTGTCATTCACTCATTTCACTTTTTCCGTATAGAAGTACCTTGCCTTTGAAAGGGTTAAAGGATTCGCCAAGAAGATTAAGTATACTTTTACAGTCGTAGGGCATCTGTATCTTGATAAAAACAAAGATTTTGGAAGGGTCTAAGAAACAGCAAATTTTTATTCATAAAATACTACAATCCATTTTTATTTTAGAAAAACATTTATAAAATTAATGTCGTATTTATTCAAAAATTGTATTTTAGGTAGAAGCATGCCATACGTGACTATTTTTCTATTCTATTCGAAACACTATTTAACCCTCTGTCTACCAGAAGGGTCCAATGGACCCGACATGTACATTCAAAATATTTATTCAAACCAGAAATTTCTTCAAAACAAACTAAATGTATAAATCAGACAATAATAAGTTAAATAAACAAATTAAATAGTTTTAAGTAAAAATTCTGGTGTAGAATGTTTTTATAAAACTTGAGTAAAATTTCCGGTAGTTCTAGGGTTAAAAAAAAAAACAGGTTTTGTGGTATGCTTCTATTTCAAATGTTTACGAACAGTATATCAGTAATTTCTGTTTTCAGATGGTGGTGAGAGGTAGAATTAAAAAATAGTCGCCTGTGGCAGCCCTGCATACACAGGATGGCATAAAACAACCAAATCCCAGCTCCTAATATTTTAGAAGTTCATTCAAAGTAATACTAATAAGAAGAGTCCAGCCATAATTTTTTTTAAGAATTTTTCGTCTTGTGTGATCGTTTTTTTTTTTTTTTTTTTTTTTTTTTTTTTTTTTTTTTTATGAAATCTGTGCTTAAATACGATGAGATTGAAAATCTCAAAGGAGTGTTTTATAAAATACCGGTGTCTAAATTTATGGACCATACATACATTTAAAAATATCCACTTACGATAACCGCCATTTTTGTGTGAGTTCCCAGGCCTTGTATCCAGAGGGCGGTGGTTAATATATTTATTACAGTTTTTTTTTTTTTTAATTTTAAAATATATTATCATAGCTGGCGACCATCTAGCCTTTGGTATCTTTGGTTACCACTAAATATTTGATAGAATTTGTTTTTGTAATTCAAATGTTTATTTCGGAGATTAAAAGAGGCAAAGTTTACTGTTTTATTGGTAAAAAAAGCGTAAAATTCTGAGCTATGTATTTCTTTTATCGAATGATTGAATCTTGCATATGTCAGGTTCAATTACACTATGTGACACATTTTCAAAAAAGTTCTGTACCTGGTTTGACAGTATTGGTTTCTGTTTATTTGAGCAGCAAGTATGTCGAAAAAAATAGTTATAACCCTGAAACCTTGTATTTGTGACTGTCCAGTGGTCATAGCTGGGACATAGCTGTCAACCTTTATTTATTTTTATTTTTTAGTACACCTTTTTTTAAGGGGTCTCCGGACTCTTAAAGCATTAAAATTTTCGAAATTTTAATTTTTTTAGATATTAAACTACTATCTTTTCTCAACATTTTGGTATAAATGTTACCTTGAAATTCCTATTGGAACAGAAGTTATGGGTTTTAGAATTATACACGCTCAATAGCCGAAGCGGCGTTTCATAAACTTTGGAGTCAATTTTCTCCAAATAACATTTTTGGGCATAACGAGCACGATATCTCAAAAACTTCTAAATTTTTTTTTCATGAAATTTTCAAAACATATGTTTCATGTTAGTCCGTATAAATTGAACCTAAAATTTCCTTCTTATAGTTCTGAAATATATTCTTTCTAGGTGATTATACTGTTGAAAATTTCTAAATTTTGGCATTAACTAAATACGACTTTGTATTAAAAATAGAAAAATGCTTTAAATACAAATTTATTTAGGTTCAGAATAATTATTATAATGTGAAGCATAAGTAGGACACTAAATTTTCCTTCAACTTGCAAAATTTATTTTGTAATCGTGCGCTTAATCTGTTATGCCGATTTTCCACTCGACAAATGTCTGACATTTTGGAGCCCACTCTAAATTCTAATTCTACATCTTTTAATTTATCAAATACATGAAATGAAAGACCATACTTATATCTTTCATACCAATATAAAATTTTGTCTTAAAATCAATGACATTTTAAGATATTATATGTTGAAAATGGTCTTTGTTTTTCGATTTTTCCAATTTTAAGAGTCCTGAGACCCCTTAATAGATTTTTTTTTTAATATAATATAATCATAGAAAACACCTAACTGAATATTGATTACTGTCTGTTTCTTAAGTCTGGTACTAATAAAGATTTCGCTTGAATTTTCAAGGCACCAATAGTCAGTAAGGTTTATTCCTTACGTTTCCTTAACCCCTTAATTCTCGCTTCCGTGATTCCCGTGATATTCACGGGCAGTGTCTTTTTTTTTAGTCAGATTGTTTGATTCCTACCGGTTTTATAGAATAGTATAATTGGCTGTTTTATGGTATCATTTTACCCGTCAATAAATAAGGGGAATATTCCTTTTTCAAAGAAATGTTGCCAGTAGGCAACTTGAATTTTCAAACCGTAGTTTACTGAACCGTTAAGGGGTTAATGGCAGTACGCAAATTTCATTTCAACTTTCTTGGTCTTGACCACAATAGCAAAGTTTTTGCAGGAGAGTAAAGTTTTTTTTTTTTTTTTTTTTTTTTTTTTTTTTTTTTTTTTTTTTTTTTTTATATGACAGAACCAATTAGAAAATTATACTGATTAACTAGAAACAAAATATGAGTTACATGGTGTTATTTGTTTGATTTTGTTTTGTTTGCTTGTCCGTTTGTATGAACTATTAATTATTTCACAGAACAACAATTTTAATCAGTTAACATGTGTATTTATTAGATGAGGAATATAATAAGTATTGCATACGGTTTGAGTTTCGAATTTATTGCTTTCACATCAGAAGTAGTAGATAAACAGTTATCTTAAATAGTTACTACTTTCTTCTTACACATTTCGATCATAATGAAAAACAAACGACTTAAAAAGACAAAAGACAAATTCATACTCTAACCAAAATTGATTCTAAGTATCACTAATGGATTCAGTTTCTATTTCCAAGTAAAAGAATTTCCGCTTGCTTATGCATAAATTGAAACTCCACTTTCAGTTAAATATTTAATTTATAAAATTGTTTTGAAATTTGAATGTTTGAATAGTGGGTATCAAAAAACATTAAACAATAAGTAAATCTCCATTCGTAAAATGGAGCAATCTAATTTGATTTTATAAAAATAGTTACTTTTTCTGAAATCAATTACACTGAAATCAGATAGTGCGTTTTATTTCAGTAACTGGAATGTAACAAGATATTTACTTTCTTGTTTTCTTATGTATTACTTATTTTATTCTTCCATTTATTAGTTAAATATTTTATACTTCTATTTATGGAATTTTTAACTATCTTGTTTTACTAAAAACAAAAATAGAAATAAAAGCGATATTTTGTTAAAGCTTTTCTTTAGTGTGTAGACTTTTATTGTTTGTTACAATATGTTTTTTTAATTTATGTGTCTTTCCATTTAATATTTTCTTAATCATGCTAATTTTGATTAATATTTGGATATGTTGCAGATGTTGTATTAAGCTCAAAGAAACTTCATTGAACGTTTTAACGTTTTATTTTCATACGTGCCAACTTCCGACTAACTTCCTTAAAATGTGAGTTATTTTAAACTATGTTAAACAGATATCTAACCGGAAAATATTTTAGATATATCATTCCCTATTTAATTTCCTATTTTTACGTGTAATTTGTTTGAAATCATTTCTTTACAAAATTCTGGTTCAAAATATGTTTAACCTGCTTTAAATTAACTCACTTTTTATGGATGTTATGTCGGAAGTTGGCAAGTATGTAGTTTGTAAAAGATTTAACTTAGTTAAGCTTAATTTTGCAACAAATTGCTTAACCCCTTAATTCTCGCTCCAGTGAACTATCACGGGGTATTTATGCTGCTTTTTTCTATTCGGATTGTTTGATTCCCACCAGTTTTCCAAAATACTGTAATTGGCTTTATTTTTGCATCATTTTATCTGATATTAAATAAGTCGAGTATTTCTACATAAAAAATATAACGTATTTATGTTGCAACACATTGGAAATTACCTTTGTTAGACATGGAGGGGGCGTTTCATAAATTATAATTTTCATTTTGACGCTGAGACATTAAAAAATTTAAATATAAACGTAAATTATTTGCAAAGTTACATGACTGACGCTTATAGATTTGATATCTTTTAACTGACTATAAACGATTTCTTTTTAGAATCTTAACCCTTTCAAGGGCACTGATATGCTTATGAAACGACTTAATTTTAATTCCCAAACGTCACAATGGCAACAGAATATTTGTATTATATTTGTATTATATTTGTATATTAGTATGTTTGTATATACAGAATACAGAATTTGTACAGTGTTTTATTCTGTATGTGAAATATAGCTTTTTTCTTATTTCCAAACTAAATTTTACGTAAATTCCTGTTTCAATCATTCATTTCAACATTTTAGCAATGGAACTGCTGTTCCCCTGAAAGGGTTAAAAATAATTGCGCATCAATGCGCTTTTGGTGATATAGACTCGAAAAGATCGCGCTTGTATGCTTCAATATTGCAAGTAGGTTGAATGTTCTACTTATTAAATTTTAATTATACGGGGTATTAATTATAAATTATTTTTTAAGCGAAAAAAACATACATCCTCAATGATGATTTATTAGATCTACCGGAAAATTCTGTCCGATAATGTTATTTCACGCCTACTTTGTAAAAATTCAGATTTCATCATTGCCACCACTTTTTTGAAATGGTAAAATTCCCATTGTTTTCACACTTCACATAAGTGTGGAAAAAAATTAAAATATTACCATTTCAAAGAAGTTTTGCCAATAAAGAAATCTAAATCTTAAAAAAGTGGGCATGAAATAACGTAATAGGGCAGAACTTTCCAATAGATCAAATACTTCTTTTGTACAATGGAGTTATAAATAAAGAGCAGGAGACCTATAGTGTACTGCCTACCTGTTGCGATTGAAGTAACTGAGGAGATTGTCACAAGATGACGACTGCTTTGTTTAAATCGGATCTCCAGTTTTTGATTCCCACCAAGCCAAACTTCCCACCAGTAAAATTGAATAGAAAATTTCGTCTTAATTAGGCGTCTTATTCCTGGAATTTTTTCTCAAAAATTTCTATTTGTATTTACTGGTGTCAGTACGCTTTGTAAAACTGTCAGTTTGTTTCCCTGGTTGTCACAATATGGCGGAAACGCAGGGCCTAACTACTGCCAAAGTAACCTCCTACCAGTAAAAATTAAAATATGTTTCTATCATTAATTATGACTGAAATTTTGAAATAATAAGGCGTTTAAATAAGTCGAAAATTTCTATATAAATATACTGGTGGCAGTTTCCACCGGCGGTTAACAATTCTTGCGATAGCGGTAACAGTTGAAGCTTCACTATTTTAAGGATATGTCAGTTACTCTTTATTAATAGCTCCATGTTTTGTACTCACTTAGAGTATAATGGGAAAAGACAATGGACACACTCCAAATCTTTAAGAAATCGATTTAAACAAACAAATAGAGACCGTTTCTATTTTTCAAATAAATGAAACCAGTTGTATGTACTTAATCTGAAACCACATTTTCTTTCGGTTAATATTTCATCCAAGAAAACAGATTTTCTAAACTGGATTTTTCAATAATGGATTTCAAAAAAGTTGAACAAACTGCAAATATTTATTCATATAACGCAGCAATGTATTTTCATTTTAGAAACATTAAAAGTAAATTAATGCAATAATTTTTACTACGTCATGAATAAAGAAAATAATTTTGTTCGGTTTTTCGCATAACTTCTTTCATAGCTGGCTAATTCCATGGGTTTTGTTAGTGTAAGTCACATATCTGCTAATTGTTACGCTTGTTGGCCACCGTTGTTTTCGAAAACTTTGCTTCGCCTTATTCAATTAATGAGATATCTCACATTTATGTCACATTTATGTCACATTTTTCTGTTCTAAAATACTGGTTGCCAAAAATCGTAGCATGTGACTTACTCTACAAACATTCATAGAACTAGCCACAGAGCAATAATTTTAATCAGTTAACATGAGTATTTACCAGATGAGAAATATAGTAAATATTGCAATATTATATGACTTGAGTTTTTCATTTACTACTTTCACATCAGAGGCAAACGATAAACACTCATGTTTAATAATTATTACTTTCTTTTTACCCATTCCGAGCACAATGAAAAATAAAACGACTTAAAACGACCAAACACAAGTTCATAATCTGTTGAAAATTGATTCTAAATATTACTAATGGATTCAGATTCCTATTTCCAAGTAAAAGAAATTCCCTTGTATGTTCTTATATAGAAACTTCATTTCCAGTTAAATATTTAATTTAAAAAATATTTTTTTTGAAATTTTAATGTTTCTATAGTGGGTATCAAAAAACGTTAAACAATCAGCAAATCTTCATTCGTAAAATGGAGCAATCTAATTTCATTTTATAAAAATGGTTGCTATTTCAGAAATCAATTACAGTGAAATCAGATAGTGTGTTTCATTTAAATGAATAGAATGTAACAAGATATTTACTTTCATGTTTTCTTATGTATTTTTTATTTTATTCTTCAATCTATTAAGTATTTTATACTTTCATCTATTATATTTTTTACTATCTTCTCTTATTGAAACAAAAGATACATAAATAAATAAATAAAAGCGGGATGGTTCTAAAGTTTTCCTTAAGTATGTAGACAATTATAATTTGTTATAGTTATTTTATCTATTTATGTTTCTTTCCGTTTAATATTTTGTTAATTTTGATTAATGTTTGGATATTTTGCGCATGTCATATTAAGTTCAATGAAATTTTGTTTCGTAAAAAAAAACCTTTTAACATTTTAGTTTGTATAGCATTTAACTTAGTTAAAATTAAGTTTGTAATAAATTGCATATAAAATTCAGAAAAATTTTAACACTAGAAAAACGGGAAATTTTATAAAATTATTTTATACCAGAATTCTTATTTAAAACTGTTTAACTAATTTTCTTTGTGTGCATCCTTTAAATTTATTTTTCAATGAAATGTCTGATTCGAATCGATCTACATTCATTTAGAACAGGTCAAATCTTAACCTCATCGTACTTCTATTGTCGAGTCATTCTCCGAAAAGTTGAAATTTTATGTCCCAGGGGTCTTGAAGACGTATTTTTAAAATTGCAAAAAGTTAAAGTGATTTAAACTATCAATATTAATCAGTTATACATATAAACTGTAATTATTTGCTTATTGAAACTGAAATATGATAAATTAAATGTATTTTTTAATGCAAATATCATTCCTTCACTATGTCCCCAGTCACACATGTAGGAAAGAAAATGCTTGCTCTGCCATTGCAGCACGTATGTTTATAATTATTTTTTTCTCAATCCATTAAACATACTTCAATATATATTTAACATTTTATATAATAAAAGAATCAGGGCACTTTTTAGTCATGTCCCTAGTATTTGTCTTCATGCTCTCACATAACTATAAATTTACCCCTATTTACTTAGTAGAAAGCAGCACGTGCATTATACAGGACTAGGACAGTTTGTACATGAGTAAAGTGAATCAGCGAACTTGTTTGCTCAAAAACATTCCTGAATAGCTAGCACATGGCTTTCAAGTACAAGATCAAACCAAGTGTTTTTATTACCCATCATTCCCTTATCTATTATAAATTTAATTAAAACTATTGAAATGTCTTTTTTATGTTGTTATATTATTAGAAATGTGTTTCAAAAGATATTTAGTAACTGAAAATATACATTATACTAATCATATTTGTATAAAATGGTTTTCAAAAGAATTTCATCATTCCCTCGCTATCATGCCTTCACAATTTTAATATAAGACGGAATGATCTAAATCCATTTATATATGTACTAAACAGTAAAATAAGAAAATCTAATTCAATAAAATACACAAATAATAAAAAATATATATTATTTATAACAGTATGATTTCTAGTTATAATTTCTTTTCTTTTTTAATACTTTCAAGTGTGGAGGCATGTTTATGAAACCATTTACTTTTAATTCCCAAGCGCCACAATGGCGTCAGATTTTTTGAAACTTTTTTCTATTTACAAGTATGTGAAATACAGCATTTTTCATATTTATAAATAAATCTGCTCTTAAATTCCGGTGCCAATCATTTAATTGAACATTTTAGCAATGGAAATGCTTTGAAATTAAAATCTCAGAAGATGTATCAGGTACAGTTTTGTTCATATTATTTTTTGATAAATATAGCAATAAGGTACTTGTAGGCAAAAATTTTGAGATTTTTGAGGCAATTTTATTTGACCGCATTAAAAAAATATATGTCAAAAAACAGCCATATCTCAGAGAATAACCCTGTTACATAGCTGACAACACTTACAGTTTTCTGTTCAACAACAACAAAAAAAAAATGTAAATTTTATCATTTGTAATCGCCATTGTCTGCCGATTAAATAAGACAAAAATTTCTATTAAATTTTTCTGGTACAAAAAAAAAAGCGAAATAGTTGGCAGGTATGTTGCTAACATGATTTAGCTATTTAAAGTAATTCAATATAGAAAACAAGTAATATAAAAAATTTGTTTTTAAAGTCAATTCCTACTTAGGTCATCGAAGAAAAATTTAATATAATCCCTTAAGCTAATATTAGTTTTTGTTGCATTAAAATATCTCAATTTGTTGATTTTCTATAAGCAAGTAGGTTTACAATGGAAGTCTATGGGAATTTGGCGAAATATTAGAGATATCGCCAAGTTGGCGTCACTTTTGTCGACTCATTATGGCAGCTAAATTTGGCGATATATCGCCCTGTTGGAGACAAACTTGGCGGTATTTGTCGACAGAACAGGGTCCCCCCTATGGTAACCCCTTATTGAAAATACTTTCATTGATCTTCAATAACCAGTGGCCGCCATTTTGTTTCCCATGCAAAACTAAAATTAATTAATTAAAATTTAATTAATTAATTAATATTTGAAAAAACTGTATTAACATCAATTGTCATCCAGTACAAGTTTTAAAAAAATTATTTCAATTTGATAGGATGAACAATGAGCATTTTATTAACGATTGAAAATTTGAACAAGATATATAAATATATAAATAAATATAGGGAGAGTGTGAACTAATAGTAGGAATTGAAAAATAAATAAATAATACATCGAAGTATAAAATAAATAACGGGAGTAAAAAAAAATAAGAATTTCTTAGGAATACGGGAATGCACGTATCGTGTTTCGTTGCACGTATTGAAGTTCAGGAAACTGTTTGATTTTAGTGTAAATTGATTTCTTAACTCTTTCCGGCTCAAAGTACTTATGTTGCTAAAATGTTGAAATAATTGAATTACACCAGGACTTGCGTTCAAATTTATTTTAAAACCAGTAAAACCTTTTCTTCATGTACAATCTAAATGTCGAAAATTCATTTCAAAATACTGGTGCCGATGTGGCATTTAGAGATTAAAATTACGTGGCACAGAATTTAACACACAATGCCGGAAAGGGTTAATCCCTTGGGGACGAGCGACCGGTATACGTGTCGCGTAAGTTGCTTGGAATCCGTGATTATTCACACTAGTAAACTTTTATTGTAATTTTTCCTTATCCAAGCATTTCCCCAATTCAATTAGGCAAAAATTTCTGTTTTGAAAAACCGGTGATAAAAAATTAAATATTCTGTAAAAGTCGCTCGTCCCGAAGGGGTTAAATAACATTTTTTTTTTTTTTTTTTTTTTTTTTTTGTAAAATGGAAATGTGTTGCTGTATTTACAATTACAAAAAAAAAAATGTTAATTGTTTATTTGATTCTTTTATACCAACTACTGAAACGACCAATTTAAAAAAAAAAAAAAAAAAAATTCGATTTATTACTTTCTTCTATCTTTACAAGAAGAAAGTATTGGATTCATGAAAATTTTCGACTTTCGGTTTTCGACGGATTTACACGTTTTAGGGGTCAGAGATTCCAAAAAACATGTTTTTACAAAATGTCTGTCTGTGACTCTGTGAGTCTGTCTGTCTGTCTGTCTGTCTGTCTGTCTGTCTGTGTGTATGTGACACAAATTTTGTGGGCGCTCTATCTCAAGAACTAATGCACGGAATTTAATAAAAATTTATATTAAGTTAGTCCCTAATACAAATTGATGCTGATTAGTTTTTGGTGTAAATCGCTCAAAAGGTGGCGCTGCTATGCTGCATTTCCCGCGATTTCTGCACTAGCTCTATCTCAAGAACTAATGTACGGATTTTCATCAAACTTCAGATTTAGTTAATCCTTGATATGAATTGGTGCTGGTAACGTTTTGGTGCAAATCGCCCAACAGATGGCGCTGCTATGCTGCATTTTGCAGCATTTACACGATTTTCGTAATAGCTCTATCTCAAGAAATAATGCACGGATTTTCATCAAACTTCAGATTCTGTTAGTGCTTGACATGAGTTGACGTTTTGCACCTTGTGGTGTAAATCGCTCAACAGGTGGCGCTGCTATGCTGCCTTTTTTGTGATTTCCGCGATAGCTCTATCTCAAGAACTTATGCTCGGGTTTTCAACAAACTTCAGATTCAGGTATACCTGGATATGAATTAGTGCTGTTTATGTTTTGCTGTAAATCGCTCAACAGGTGGCGCTGCTATGCAGCGTTTTTCTCAACTTCCACAATAGCTCAATGTCCAGAACTAATGCACGGATTTTCATCAAATTTCAGATTCAGTTAGTTCTTGACATGAATTGATGTTTTGTACCTTTTGGTGTAAATCGCTCAATAGGTGGCGCTTCTGTGCTGCATTTTTTGTGATTTCCACAGTAGCTTTAGCTCCAGAACTAATACACGGATTTTCATCCGACTTCAGATTCCGGTATACGATTTAGTACTGTTTGTGTTTTGGCGATTCCGGTTTACGATTCCGGTATATGAATTAGTACTGTTTGTGTTTTGGTGCAAATCGCTCAACAGGTGGCACTGCTATGCTACATTTTTCAAAATTTCTCCTACCGCTCTATTTCAATAACTAATGCACGAATTTTCATCAAATTTCAAATTCAGGTATACTTTTATATGAATAATTTGATGTAATTTATTTTACTATTTAAATGATTTAATTGACGTGATTTATATAGAAGAAAGTTTTGTGATGGCCACAACATACTAGTTTTTATTTAAACTTAGTACCTTTAAATATTTTTCGAAAATTTCAATAGTGTGTTTAACAAAAATAAAACAATCATCAAATATCTTATGTTGAAATGGAGCAATCTATTTTCATTTTAGAAACAAGTTTTATTATATATATAAAGAATCGATTACAGTGAAATTAAATATTGCGTTTTATTTAGTGCATCCGATTTTACAAGACTTCGTCTTTCTAGTTTTAATATAATGCGATAGAAAAAAGTAAAATATCTGAAATCAAATTCATTTAAATGTTTTCCGGTACTGCGGGACATTTTAGTGTTAAAATATTTGGTGCAAAACTTTCTACATAATTTTTTTTTCAAATTTTGTTATTATATTATGCATAGCTGCCAAACTTTAGTAATATTTATAAAGAGCATACGAATAAAGAGTGGACCACATATATTGTAGAATCTACCAGTTGCGAGTGAAGTAACTGAAGAGGTTGTCTCATGATGGCGGGTAATTTTTTACATCGTTTCAAAACTATCTGGTTACCGCCGAAGCAAATTTCCGGCAATAAATTTTGAATAGAACATTATTTTACGTTAGGACGTTGAATTTTACGTTATTTTAGCGGCTCATTCACGCAATTTTTCTCTCACAAATGCATTGCTGTCAACGTTCATGCTTTTCTGTATCACAAAAATTTTATAGCAAATTTTACCTTCTTAAAGCGTCGTAATATGCCGATGATTAAATAAGGGAAACTTTTATCTTAAAATTTTCTAACTCCTCTTAAGTACAAAGATAATTTATGTGTAAAATCGCATGACCCACCACCATGTATTTGCCATTTAGTAATATCTCATAATTGCCTACTTCCGACTTAACTTCTGTAAAATACTAGTTAATTTAAACCACATTAACCTCTTGAGACCCAAGCTCGCATTTTTCGTGCAAATTTTACCATTTTTAGGATTAAGGCTCTTTATGGGACTAGAAAACTTTATATGTATTCATTTATTTTTAAAACTAAAAAATATATAGATTTTTGGCGTGTCCAATATAAAGGACATTGGGTCTTAGTCCTATAAAAACCATATTATTGAATTACATGATCCTGAATGAAAAAAATCTTAATTGCAAAATTTTCTTTCATTATAAATGTGTTTTTATCGTTCATACATCACCTTTAAATATTGCATAGTTATAGTTTTTTCATTATTAAAGAGAAAAAAGTACTTTTTGATGAAATTTATTTGAAAAGCATAAACCAATTAAGTGATTTTTAAATAGTGCTTTTAAAAGGAACAAAAAAAAATTATCACATTAATAAAAGTTTTTTCTTCTAAATAAAATTATAAATAGTTAGTGGCACGGCACGGTTATCACAGTTAACATTTGAATGCCAAAAAGAAATTAAAAAGAAATAAAACGCAATTTATTTATAATCTTAAATTATTATCTTCAGTTATATTTTCTTTCATTATAAATGTGCTTTTATCGTTCATATATCACCTCTAAATATTGCACAACTTTCATTTTTTTTTCATTATCAAAGAGAAAAAGTATTTTTGGATGAAATTTATTTGAAAAGTATAAATCAATTTAGTGACTTTTTAAATAGTTTTTTAAAAAGGAATAATAAAAAAAAATATCACATCAATAACAATTTTTTCTAAAAAAAAAAAATGTACAGTTAGTGGCACGGTTATCACAATTAACATTTGGATGCCAAAGGGAATTAAAAAGAAATAAAATGCAGTTTACATATACTCTTAAATTATTATCTTCAGTTATATTTTCTTGAAAGTTTTATTTCTGTTTAAATTCGATTACATTAACTAAGTTAATTATAAACGACTTACAAACAGTAAAATAATATAAAAAGCTTGCATTTATTTTTTTGTAGTTAAACGAATATACAAATACAAGTTGCATTTCACGCTTACTTATTTTACATGTTTACTTATTTTATTTTCATCTTATCAAGTAAGATGAGATCGCTACATAGGCTTCAAAAAACAGATTTTTAGCGTCAAGTTCCTATTTCTTTCACTACAAACTTTGCTGACATCAGAAGTGTGTTTTTATCGTTTATACGTCACTTCCAAATATCACATAAATTCAATTTTTGCATCATCAAATAGAAAAAGTGTATTTTAACTAAGAAACGTGTTGATCAATTTAGTAATAATAATATAAAGTTTGTTTGTTTTTAACTCTCCTGAACACCAGTAAATTTGTTTTGTAGAATAATGATAATAAATAGTGGCACAGCTACCACAACTGACAAGTAAATGCCAAGAAGAAATTTAAAAGAAATCAAAATGAGTTAATTTAGAATCTTAGAACGTTATCTTTAATTTTATTTTCTTAAAGTTTTATGCTAATTAAATATTTTTAAATTATAAATAGTATACTAACAGATAAATAATACCAAAAATAGTTAAGATTAAGAATAAAACATAATAAAAGCTTAATTATCTGTATTTACCAAATGCTGCACAAAAAAAAAAAAAAAAAAAAAAAAATCATTGAAATCCAAAATTTAACAATGTACTGATACAAAACAAGCATTTTATCAGTAAAGTTATACATTTTTACGATAATATTTTAATATTTTTTTTTTATTTATTTAAAAATAGATATTATCTACTTCTGTATCTATTATTTGTTTCAATACTGTGTTGATTTTTAAGTAAAAACTAATGTCTCTCTTCAGTATACGAAAAGAGTCTAATATGAATAAAAACAACTGATAAAGACCCAGCGTCCAATAGAATGGACATTTAAAAAAAAAGTTGTTTATTCTCTAAAATATACATTAGATTACTTTAACTGCAATGTCATTTCATTCTTACAACACTTAACATTAGATGTATGTAGCATTAATATCAAAATACTTTCTTAAAATATTAAAAAATAGCGTTAAAACTGTCTGCTTACCTTCAACTGTATTTCTCTTGTTGCCTGCCACTTTCAAATGATTAAAATACATATTTAGTTGCAATTTTTTTATTATTTCGGCGTACAGATAGCAGCATCAGACTATCTAGTATAACGGACAGCAAGTATTTACAAGTTCCAACTGAAATTAAGTATTTTAAATAAAAAATAAAAATGCGGGATCTCAGGAGGTTATACATGATTCGTACCAGAATTTTTTTGAAGGAAATATATTAAACAAGTTTTATGTAGGAACAGAATATGATACATCTAAAATATTTTCCGGCTAAAAACCTGTTTAACCGGGTTTAAATTAACTTGCATTTTACGGACGTGAAGTCTGAAGTTGCAAAGTATCATTTCCTGCACATGGTTTCTTTTTCGAATCTTAAAAAAAATTCCGCAAAAAATATGCTTTTCGTTATATAGACGTGAAATGTTCGTGCATATATGCGCTAATATTGCAAGTGGGTTAAATGTTCTAACTTATTAAATTTTAATTATATATTTTTCTTCCGAAGCGAAAAAAACATACATCCTCAACTGTGATTTATTTATTTTATAATCACATAGAATATAATGAAAAAGACAAAGAGCACATTTCAAATCTTTCCGAAATTGATTTAAACAGTACAAATGGATTCTGTTTATATTTTGCAAATAAATGAAACTAGTTCCATGTACTTAATCTGAAACCACATTTTCTTTCAGTTAAATATTTCATCCAAGAAAACAGATTTTTTAAATTGGATATTTCAATAATGGATTTGAAAAAAGTTGAACAAACTGCAAATCTTTATTCGTATAAAGCAGCAATGTATTTTCGTTTTAGAAAAATGTTTACGACTTAAGAAATCGATTATAGTTAAATCAAATTGTGTGTTTTATTTGGATGTATGTGGTTTTGCATGATAAAAATTTTCTACTTTAAATGTTTATTTTTGCATTGGGAATGTGTAGGTTAAATGTTGTTACTTACTGAATTTGTGTTATATGCTTTTTTAAAAGAAAAAAAAAACATTCTCATGGTGATTTGTTTCCTTTATAATCACTTTAAACATAATATAAAAACACAAAGTACAAGTTTGAAACTTTCGAAAATTTATTTAAGAGGGAATACTCGTGCATAGGTGCCAAGTTGCCACTAATCCTCCGTAATAGGTGAGTTAATTTAACCCTGGTTTAAAACATTTCGTACCGGAATTTTTTTTCAGAGATGAAATTAAATAAATTCAACGTAGAAAACTGGAATTAAATAAATAAAGATTCACCAAATAATTTTTTCTGGTTCGAAACTTTGTTAAACTGGGTTAAATTAATCATCGCATTACGGAAGATTAGTGCGAACTTGGCACCTCTGCTCGTGTAAAACGCTCTTTTTCAAAATTTTTAAAAATGAAAACTAGAACATTATTCAATCACAGTGAAGTATGAAATTATATTGACGTTTATATACACCAGAAAAAAAGTAGCGGAGTTGTAGTTGCTCAAACTTGGATCCTACGATTCTCGCAGGAGAACTGCCAGGTCCTTGCAGTTGAGTAAAATCAATTAACCAAAATCGTTTGGTTAACCCCTTGAAGGGCGGCAATGCCGTCACGACATCACATAATTTTAATCCCACATTGGCACCGGAATTTTATGATGAAAATGTCATCTTTATTAAGTACGCGAAAATTTACTTTTTCATCTTTACAAATAAAGTCTCTTGTTAATACTGGAGTCACTGAATTATTTGAACATTTTACGAAAACAAGTACCTTGCCCCTGAAAGGGTTAAAGTAAGTCCTTACGCTCAACATGAATCTAAATATATCAAAAAAAAAAAAAAATGAAAAACGGAGGACGTTTTGAAAAGGAAATCACTTTTCATACATAAACAAATTGTAGAATCATATATTAAATTGTTATTTTAATAAATTTTTAGGTTTGTGTTAAGCGTAAGGACTTACTTTAATAAAACAGTTTTGGTTTATTGATTTCAGAAACTACAAGGACCAGGGCGTTCCCCGGCGCAAATCGTAGGATCCATATTTGAGCAGCTACAACACCGCCATTTTTTTTCAACCAATTTGCTTTTTGTAGATTTAAACGTTAATATTATTATGTAGTTTACTGTGATTGAATAATGTTCTCGTTTTCATTTAAAAAAAATTGAAAATAAAACAGCGTTTTACACGAATCTACCCTCCTTAAGCATTTACATATGGAATTCGCTTCTATTTTTCAAATAAATTAAACCACATGCATGTACTTAATTTGAAACCACATTTTCTTTCAGTTAAACATTTCACACAAGTAAACATGGTTTATTAACAATTGGATATATCAATAACGGATTTCAAAAAAGTAAAACAGCAAATCTCCATTCGTAAAACGGAGTAATGTATTTTCCCTTTAAAAAAGTATTTACCATTTAAGAAATTGATTATGGTTAAATGAAATTGTGTATTTTATTTCGATGTACGTAATTTTACAGGATATTTACTTTCAACTTTCGGAAAGAAATTGTGCATGTTTCTTCGTGCATTCGAAAGAAGTAGCTTAAATGTTGTAACTTATTGAATTTGTATTTTTTTTCAATCGAAAAAAATACATCCTCACGATGATTTTCTCCCTTTATTATCACATTGAGAACAATGAATTTTTTTTTAAATTGGTTTAACCCTTAACAGTGTGGCCCGAACTGGATTCGGGCATAAACACTTTGCTTGCTTCGTTTTTAACCCCTTAATTCTCGCTCCCGTCATATTCTCGGGCTGTGACTTTTACTCAAATAATTTGATTCCCACCAGTTTTATTAGATAGTGAAATCGGCTATATTTTAGTGTCGTTTTTCCTGCCATTAAATAAGGTGAATATTTCTTTTTCGAAAATGTGGTGCCAATAAGAAATTTGAATTTTTCAACCGTAATTTAATTAGAGCGTTAAGGGGTTAAAAGCATTTTGATACCACTAATTTGTAACTGTAAATTTACCTTTATTGATTGTCAGATATTTTTCGATTAAGTAAGGTAAATATTTTAGTATGGAAAAAGTGGTGTCTGGCACCATTTTTAATTTTTTTGTAAGAAAACAAATGTCACTGTTAAGGGTTTAAAAATTACAAATGGAATCCGCTTACTATACCAATGGAATGAATTTAATTTGAAATGACCTTTTTTTTTTCAGTTAAATATTTCATCCAAGAAAACATGTTTTAACAATATGGTATTTCAATAATGGGATTCAAAAACCTTAGACAGCAAAATTTCATTCGTAAAATGGAGTTAACCTATTTTCATTTTACAAAACTCTTTACTATTTAGAAATCGATTGTAAAACATAATATTTAAATGAAATATTTACTTTTATTTCGGTGTATGTAATTTTACAAGATATTTACTTTCAACTTTCGAAATAAAATGTTGTATGTTGATACGTGCATTGAAGATGAGTAGCTAAAATGTTGTAACTTATTCCATTTGAATTATCATAGCTGCCAAGTCTTTCGCTTTTTTGTACCTCAGAAATTTAAGACAAAAGTTTGCCGTATTTAATCGACATATTACCGCGATTTAAAAAGGTAAAGATTACTATACAATTTTTGTGGTGCAAATAAGCGTAAGAATTGTCAGCTATGACATTATATAATTTTTTTCGAGAGGAAAAAAATATCCTTATAATGATTCAATAACATTGAGAATAATGTAAAAGGACACGCTGCAAAATTGATTTAAGCATTTACACAGGATTCGTGCGCTTCAAGTTCCGGCTAACAGAATTAGTAATAAAGTATTAGTAAAGAATTAGTATTAAAGTAATATTTGCCTCATTTAATGGCAAAAATTCTATTTTTAGTTATAGTTATTATTACTTTACGAAATGTCTGATATTAAAACACCTAAAATCCCCTGAATCCCCTGATGCGTACGAACCCTGCTAGAAATAGATTCCGCTTCTATTTTTCAAATAAATGAAACCAGTTGCATGTACGAGTACTTAATTTAAAACCGCATTTTTTCAGTTAAATATTTCAAACAAGAAAACATGTTTTAACAATTGGATATTTCAATAATGCGTTTCAAAAAAGTTAAACAAACATGGAAGCCTCATTTGTGAAACAGAGTAATATATTTTCATTTTAGAAAAGTTTTTAATATTAACGAAATGGAATACAGTTTAATCAAATAGTATGTTTTATTAGGATGTATGTAATTTTACAAGATATTTACTTTCAACTTTCGTGAAAAAATTTCGTATTTTTATACGTGTATTAATGGTGTGTAGCTTAAATCATGTAACTTATAGAATTTGTATTATATATATATTTCCAAGCAAAAAATGTACATCTTCATGGAAATATTTTCATTTATAATCATTCTGAGCACAATGGAAAAACACATAAGGACAAGGTTCAAAATTTGAAATTGATTTAAGCATTACAAATGAATTCCGCTTCTATTTTTCAAACAAATAAAACCATTTGCATGTACTTAATTTGAAATCACGGTTTCTTTCAGTTAAATACTTCAGCTAAGAAAACTTGTTTTAACAATTGGATATTTCAATAATGTGCTTCAAAAAGTTAAACAAACCAAATGGAAAGCTTCATTCGCAAAAGGAGTAATATATTTTTATTTGAGAAAGATATTTACATTTAAAAAATTGATTACAGTTAAATACAACTGTGTGTTTTATTTTTATGCATGTAATTTTAGAAGATATATATATTATATTATTTTGCTGTGGTGTGTACGAAAAAAGTAAAAATAAATGAAAGCGAATTGTCACCAGTTTTTCTTAAGTATATAGATACTTTTGTGCCAGAGTATTTTTTAATATTTTTTCAGTACAAAAAAATGTTGTTTTGTAATTATTTTTAATGAATACCTGAGACTTAACAGCATGTAATTTTAGATTCACGGGATGTGTTCACTTTTAACACCGTCTTTATTTAATCACAGATAAATATTCTAAAGTCTACGCGTCGATGCAGCGATTACAACTTCTGTGTTTAAATATTAAACAGAATTATAAAATGAAATATTAGAGCTGACAACCTTTGCGATTTTATTGGTACCACTGTAATACGGCAAACAGAATAATGCAAACACAGTTTTCCTTTATTAAATATATATTTGTTATTTAACAAGATAATTTTTCTATTCAAAATTAGTAATAAGAGATGGCGTAGAGATTGGTAGCTGTGCATTAGTGGTGCCGCACCGCTAGGAAATTCTAAGGAGTGTAATTTCTTTCAGGCAACAATTACAAAGAAAATCTGTAATTTCATTTTTAACCCTACACCGTACGAGTTTTTCTTTTTGAAGTATTTTTAATATTCATATTTAGATTTTGATACCATAAATTTTAATAATTCTTGGTCTTAATAAATAGCAAACTTGTATTTTTACATACGGCGAAAATTTTTATTTTAATATATTGGTAGCACGGAACTCAATTTATTTGTAGAAAGTAATATTTTACTTGATTCCTATATCCAAGACTGTGCAAATTAGATGGTCGTGGCTTGTTGTGTTAAAACCATACTGGTAGTATACCATACCTCATACCCCGCCTAGCCTGAATTTGTGCAGTGTAGGTAATATGAGCAACTATCTGTATATAAACCACAAAATATCTTTAGTTAGTTGGTGTATTAACACTAGGAAGCCCGCGACCAAATTAATATATCTCGGTTTGAACCAGAATTTTTTTTTTTTTTTAATAAAAATAATTTAAAAGATACAAAGAAAAAAAACTAGTTAAATGGATAAGTTAATAATTTAAAATTCTGGTGTGAAATATTTTTCTAAAATTTGAGTAAAATTCTCGGTCTTTCAAGTGTTAATTAATGTACAATTTTCTTAAACGTTTTAGTTTTATTGAAGTTTATTGTTACTAAATTTAGTTTAAACCTTTCTGGGGCAAAACAGTTTCAATGCTAAAGTCATGAAATGAATGAATGACACCAGTCTTTATCAACAAATTTATTTTGCAATAAGAAAGGGTCCATATTTCACATACATATTAAAAGGAAAATATTTCACGAAAATTCTGGTTTCGTCGTGGCATTTGGGACTGAAAACTACGTGGTTACATAAACAGGCCTACACACCTGAAAGGTTAAAAGTACAAAAAATTATATATTTGTCCTAAATAATGACTACTTAATTTATAATCACTTAGAGGAAATTTGAAAAAAAAAACAATAAAACAAGACGCATAGACTAAGTAAAATTATCATATAGACTGTCACCGATATTAAAGATAAGAAATTTTATATTTTAGTTTTAAAATGCTGAGTTTTTGCTCACCTTGTTTAGTTACAGATAGTGTTGACTGTTGCCAAGTTTTTCGCGTAAATTGGAGCTTCAAATTCTCTGCACACCAGCATTTAATAGTAATTCTCTTTACCATATCTAATGGCAAAATTATCTGCATTTAAAAATGGCGAAATAAAACTGTAAGCAATTAGTGTTATCCAGAGCATTTGGTGCCCTGATTTACGCATGGAACTATTAATACATCCCTTAGCAAAAGTTTAGACACCGGTACTATTTAACCTTTAAATAAACAAGTAATATAATTTTTTTTTAAGTCAATTCCTACTTAGGTCATCAAAGAAAAAAATAATATAATCCCTTAAGCTAATATTAGTTTTTGTTGCATTAAAATATCTCACTTTGTTGATTTTCTATAAGCAAGTAGGTTTACAATGGAACTCTATGGGAATTTGGCGAAATATTAGAAATATCGCCAAGTTGGCGTCACTTTTGGCGACTTATTTTGGTCGCCAAGTTGGCGACAAACTTCGCGGTATTTGGCGACAAAACAGGGTCCCCTATGGTAACCCCTTATTGAAAATACTTTCATTGACCTTCAATAACCAATGGCCGCCATTTTGTTTCCCATGCAAAACTAAAATTAATTAATTAAAATTTAATTAATTAATTAATATTTGAAAAAAACTGTATTAACATCAATTGTCATCCAGTACAAGTTTAAAAAAATTTATTTCAGCTTGATAGGATGAATAATGAGTATTTTATTAACGATTGAAAATTTGAACAAGATAAATATATAAATATATAAATATATAAATAAATATAGGGAGAGTGTGAGCTAATAGTAGGAATTGAAAAATAAGAACACTTGGTCTATTCAAATGGCTGTATTTATTTTTAAATATATTTTAAATGTTTTAGGACAGAATGTAACGGTTTTAATGTGCAATATTATTTAATTTAACTGAAAAAAGTGAAATTTGTATATTGCAAAAGTTTAGACACTTTCGTGATTATTGGCAACGGTTCACGGAAAAACACAAAATTCAAACTTATGAAGTAACATGCATAAAGTATTTAACACGTTCACGCAGGCGCGGTTGGTCACACTCGACTGTCTCGAAGCTGCCAAGTCTCCGGCATATAGGATACCAGTATTTTAATACAGAAAATGTGGGTTTAGTTAATTAGAACAATTGGGCGATTTAAAAGAAAAACATTTTCTCTAAAATAACACTGGTGTGCAAACAGCCGGAGACTTGACAACTCTGTGACCGTCGAGTGTGACCCAACGCGCCGGCGTGAACGTGTTAAGTGCACCTCGCGATAGTATCGGTTAGTGAACATGCCGCGAGCTAGAAATGTTCAGTCAGATGAAGCAATTAATGCATGGAAGCTGAAATAGAAATGGAAGAGTGTTGGAGAAATTTCAGCTACTTTGAATCGTCAAAAGAAATCTGTCTATCAAGTATTGTCTAAGGATGACTCTTTCAAAGCAAAACATAGATCTGGAAGGCCTCGTATGGCCAGAAAACGAGATATAGAAGGATCCATAAACTGGCATCAAAACAAATGATGATTGCTGATCGCATTAAAAGTGAGTCGGAGCTTTCAGTGTCAATGGATACTTTTGTTGATGAATTAAAGAAAGATGTAAATTAGTTTACATGAAAATGATAAAACAACCAGACACCAGAATTTATAAACGAATTTCATAGAAAATACGAACTTCCTTATTTTCACGTACATTATAAAAGGACATTTTTAAATACATCTTCTTTGTGCCGTCTGTCAGTTTTGGAATTAAAATTATGTGTCTTTTTTAAGGACACCTTTTAAAGGACACCGCCTTCGAAAGAGTTAATGATTTGGGGCTCAATTTCTTTTAATTCTCAAATATCTCTGGAGTTTCTCAATGGTCGCCATGCAGCGGAAGACTACGTACATACATTGGAAAACAATATACAGCCATTTGGAGAACTTTTAGCTCTTCTAAAGTATGTATTTCAGTAACAAAATGCGTTTATTCATGTTCAAATAAAAAAATTGGTTTAACTATCAAAACATTACTGTTCTCGACTGACCAGCGTGTAGCTCTGATATGGACCAATCGAAAACATTTCTGGCATCATATCTCATACGGTTTATGCAATTTTTTGACAATACTCCTCTGTCAATGAACTTCGATCTGCTGTAACGTATTTGGTACGAAATATACCCCTCCCCCCCCCCAAGTGATGGGGAATTTAGTTTCTTCGACGGAAAGTCACATTTTTGCATTAATAGCAAACAATGTAGGTGAAGTTCGATTTTAATTTACGGATATTTTACTGTTAATTGACAGATTGTCTATACTTTTGCGACAATGTTAAATATGTTTTGTTTTTTTGTCATTATATATTATGTAAAGTGTATAAATTAAAATTTATTGTTTGTGAATGAAGGATAAGCCCCCAGTAATATATGACAGTTGAGTTACAACAATTCGCTAGATACTTCTCTGTACAGAAGCATAATCGATCATTGTATAAACTTTTGCTGCGCACTGTATAAAATAACTGACGTATCTTTAAAATAGTGAAGCTTCAACTGTAACCGTTTTTGCAGAGGTTGATTAAAGCCGGAAGAAACTTTCAAAAGAAAATTTAAATAGAAGTTTTATCTTTATTTAAACTGCTTATTCATACAAAATTTAAGTCATAAATAATAGTAGAAACAGCTATTCATTTTTACTGGTGGAAGTTTATTTTGGCGTCAGGACCTGCATTTCCGCCATACTGTGACAACCTAGACAACTTCCTGTCAGTGTCAATGAAAACTATTATAATACTTGGATAAATTGACACCAGTTAAAACAAATAACTTTTACCAGAATTGTAAGAAAAAAAAATCTATAAATATCGCTCTTAAATAAGACAAAATATTCTATTCAAATTTACTGGTGGGAAGTTTACCCCGGCAAATCAGAAACTGATGAACAGATTTTTAAAAAACTAGCCGCCATCTTATGACAACCTCCTCAGTTACTTTACTCGCTACTGATAGACAGTACACTATATGTCTTCACCTTTTTATTCATAACTCCATTGATTTACGCGGGGTACTTGCAACACTAGTCGTAGAGTAAGTAACATATTTCTGCGCTTAACCCCTTGAGGGGCGGTGGGCTGAAATATATCTACCTAATTTAATCAAGATTCTCACCAGAAATTTGTAACTAAATTTTATATATTTAACTTTGGAGGAAAACAGTTGCTGAACAGTGCTGAACAGTGAAGCATCGGTTAAGGGGTTGCCTAGTTGAAGTCAACTTTACACCCAGTCTGATTAATTGTGATGTCTTGCATAAGATAGAGCCATAAAAATTACCTTTCCTTATTTAAAAATAAAATTTGTCGATTATTCCGGTGAGAATTCAATATTTAGAGACATTTTTGCATGCCCCTCAAGGGGTTATATAAGGCGAAAATTATATTAAAAAAATGCGGTAAATTTGTACACAGCCTGTAAAAAGTACATCATTTTTTTTGTACAAATGAAATTGTTGGTTAGATTGTAATTGGATTTCTTTATTTTCTTAAATTGACTCGAATAAAACTCCCAGAAATTTCTACTTTTAGATTCAATTTTCAAAACATTTTTTTTTAGTCTATGTTATTTGTATCATTTAGATAAATCAGACATTTGGTTATTTTTGGAAATCACTTTCAAAGAAATTTCACGTTTAAGAATTATTATAACGTATTAGAAATTTGGTCATTCTATGCCCTTTATTTTGATTGTCGGAAAATTTTGCAGCATGGATACATTACTCGCTTTACTGAAACTAAAAGGATGGAACTATACTTAAAAAATAATTGCCATATCATCAAAATGGTAAAGTTTTAACCCTAACCGATATCGCACGGCTTGATTACCCTGGAGATAAAGTTCCACCAGTAAATTTGAATAGAAATGTTCTTCCTATTTAAAAGCTTTATTCATGCCGATTTTGTCGTAGTTAAGATAAAAATGTCTCCTCGTTTTTACCAGTTGAAGTTTGTCCTGTGTCTAAGTCAGTCCCTGAGTGTCGCTCTATTATGACTACATAAACCATGGGGGGGGGGGGGCTACTGTAGAAGGCCGGATACCACTAATTCTTTAGAGAAGAATCCAGCATTTTGAATCGCAGAGATTCGATTATTAGATAACTCACTGATTACTATAAAATTTTAGCGGTGTGCAGCGTGCCCAAGTTGGTCACCCCTGACATAAACAATCATCCTGTCTTTGAAAGAATTTAATTTCCAGCTCGGTTGAGCTTCCAGCAGTAAAAGAGAATAAAAAATTATGCATAATTTCTGACAGACACTTTGCATCAATTAGGTAAACATTTATATTCAGATTTACTGTAGGAAGTTTGCCCATGCAGAATTCATACCCTGTTGATCCCATGAAAACAAACAACAGCATATATATTGTGAGAACATTCTCAAGTACTTCGCTCGAAACTGGTAGGCACTACCCTATATATCTCCTCCTGTTTATCAATAGCTCCATCACTGAAAGTATATCACATTAGAGAAAATCAGTTGTACAAATAATCTGTATTATCTCATTAACGCCTGTTGACAGGTGTTACGGCTTGCCTGGACACTGTTTTGGACGCACCACCTTGCGCGTTCTACCAGACTTTTGTGTTTACCGTTTGGCAACAGAAGTTTCTATCGTTTGTTGTTGTTCTTCGCACGTCGAATGACCTTATGGAATAAAACCTCATTTAGTGAGCTATTTCGTTAGCTAAAAGGCCATGGCGTCATTATTGTTAGTAATAACGACTATTGTAGTAGTGATGTAGCATAATTATACAGATTATGTCTTTAATTCGAGTGGTATTGTTCACGAAAACAACATCACAGTATGTTTCGTAACTGACATGGTGTCTGTCCTGATACAAGTTCCTGTATATATGTATATAAAAATAACTGTTTGTTATTAGACTCTCTTCGTATTAATTGACTATCTTCGCATTTATATTTGAACTAGTTACAGTCCATAATCAATTTACATACACGCACAGCAGGAAAACTTACCATTTAAGCAGTACAAAAACTTTAAATCCTAAAACCAGTATTTTAGTAAGGAAATTTCCATATTATCTATACTTTAACTTTGAGAGATTAAATGAAAGTCGCTTTCATTCTTGGTCCACACAACTTCGAAGAATGTTCCTTTATTTTTGGTATGCTTCCACCACCGATATAATTATGTGATATCGGGCTCTTCGTGAGAAGCTTGTCGAACAGAATACTAACTCATTCAATTAAATTTAACTAACAATTTATTTACACATTATATATGTTACCGGCCAAACCCGATTTTACGGCAAACTAGATTGGCCTAGGCCAAACTAGTTTATCCTAACGCGCATAGGATAAACTATTTTTTTCCTAGGCCAAACTAGTTTATCCTAACGCCCATAGGATAAACTAGTTTGGCCTAACGCTAACAGGATAAAGTAGTTTAGCTTGCTATTCATTGGTCTGAACTAGTTTATCCTAGGCCTATCTAGTTTGTCCTAGGGCAATTCAATTTGGCGTACTTTTATTGACCCAAAGACCGCTTCGTCGCCAACCTTCTAGTTTATCCTAAGCCAATTCAATTTGATGGGCTTTAATTGATGCCAACCAGTGCTCAAAAAACGCTAAAAAAATTAACTCAAATTTAATTTCTCAAAAATGACTTCAAGGTGTTCATTTTCCCGTCAAATGAATAGCATTTGGTTGTTACCACCAGTTATTTTTTAGCGAAAACTTTGTCTGATTTAATCAGGACATTTTCCCCGATTACGATAGTCAAAAATGTCTGCTTTAAAGAACCGGTGATAAACGATTAAAAATTCTGTAAAAGACGCTTATGGCGAAGAATTGCTTACGCAGCGAGAGGGTTAATAGAAGTGTAAATAATAGTCTTCGTTAATGGGTTAAAACAAATCAACTTCTACATCAATTATAGAAGTGGTTCTTATAGTTTCAAATCAATTGTTAATTATACCAAATTTTAATATTTATTGGAAACTTTTTGGGAGAAAAAAAAAGTTTTAAACACCAAATAAATAAACCATGCATGTGCGTGCATTGAGGTATTTTATTGAGAACCAGATCTGCACAAATCTCTTTCATATTTTGCATGCCAGCGCCATCTATCAGTAACTTTTTGAATCAATAATTATGGTTATTAAATAACTGGTTACAGCAAAGGTCATTTTTTTTTAATCATTTGTGCCATTTTAATGATTTTTTAAAGTTGTAACGAATTTATGGCTGTCCCGGCATAAACTACATATACTTTCCACCACGTTTACCTTTCTTTATCTATTTTTCACTTGTAAAGTTGTAGAATTTCTTTTTTCGAGACTTTTATTTCTAGAAAAAATCGAGAATTTGACAAAATTATATTCTATACTCATAAATTCTAGCTGAAAGTATATTCTATGCATTTTATATTTATTCTTTCGAACAAAGGACAAAACTTTATTTGAAACGAAATCAAGTCTTTTCACAAGAATTTGAAAATCTTACAATAATTCCTGAATTTAAAAAATGCGATATGATAATTCATTTTTAATCGATTATTTATTTAAGAATATTTGAATATTACCAAGTAGTACTAGTTTTTGAGTTCTAACTTATAAAATCCACCTTCACTTCAATTTGCGTTGTAATGCTTAAAACTCTAATTAACATGAGGAGTTTCAAATTTTTCACGTGCAAAACTTCTAAACGACCGACAGTAAAAGTTGCCGAAGAATATAAGTTTGAAGTCAAAATTAAATGTTACCGTTACACATTTTAATGTTTGTTTCAATGTCAATATATGAGAGGGTATCGTAAAGTTTCAATTACAAATGCAGTGTTGCCAGATAGTCAAAAGTTAATTTCCCCAAAATTTCTGAAATTTTCCCCAAATCAGTGTTTTTTTTCGCAAAAGTCCCCAACTCAGTTTTTACTCAAAAAGGAAATTTTTAATTTTTCAATTTACAACTATAAAAAATATTTAAGTAATTTCAGCTCAAACATTTTCCCCAAATCAAGTCTTTTTTTTTGAAAAAATTCCCCACTTACTAAAAACAAACTTTTAAATTGGGCTGAACGCATATTCTGTAGTTACATTAAGAGAACGAGAGGTATATTTTGCAGTGACAAGTTATTTTACGTTTGTTTTTAAAAGTATAGCCTAAAAATGTTGGACTATTGTTACATTAGCTCCATAGATTTAGACAATCTCTTATCAGTTGGGATTTGAATGAATCCGAGATGGTACGCCGTTTTAATTTTTTTGTCATCCCTATACTGAAGTACATAATCATAATACAACGTATTTTCGCTGTATCAATCGATGTGATTTTGTATATCATAAGAGAAAAATATCTGCTTTCCACATATTTAAATTAATTTTTTTTTCAAGTATGGCGAAAGAATTTTTCCTAAAGTCCTGCAGATTTAAGCTGCTTAAGACTTTAGAGTCTGTGTATCTGTAATACGTGTAAACTGTAACGTAGTGAATAACGAACACGACCACACCCATCAAAGAGAATAATGATGGATTTTTTCGATTTCTGGATTGTATTTTCGTTTTTCAAATCAAAATTGAGTTCGAGACAGATCCAGTTTCTCTACAGGACTAAAAGAAATCTTTACGGAAAATAGTAAAAAAAAAAAAAAAATCCCCAGGTTTTTCCCCAAAATTTTTGTAGTCCCCAAAAAATTCCCCTAGATGTTCAAAATTCCCCAAAATGGGGACAAAATCCCCAATCTGGCAACACTGTTTAATGCTACCTCGTACCACTTTTTCAAAACAAAAATATTTTTCATTCACTTTGAAAACATTTGCACGAGAAATATACTAAGAAATGTATTTCTAAAAAATAGTGGTGCGAATAGAATATAAAAATAGTCGCCTGTAATTGAAACTTTACGATACCCCCTAGTATAGACGACTCTCGAAGCGTCTACATATTTTAAGTATGGCAATAATTAAAAGATATTATAACTGATCCGTTTTGGAACTGTCACATTTTCATATAATTTTTACAGTAGCAGGCCTCCCAGATGGTCCGCCAAGTCAAATACCAATATTATTTTAGAAAAATTTTCTTTTTAGATTTTTCTAACCAGCCGCCCCGGAACCACCTTTGAATGTTAAATCTAGCGCAAAACTACCATAAAATTTTCTGTTAAAATTTATTGGTATACAGTTGGCGGACCATTTGGGAGCCCTGCAGTAGGGGTAATAAAGGTATCCTTTATTTTTCAACTATTCTGTAAGAATTAGAGATGACAAATACAGCTAAGGAGATCAACAAAATGCGTCTTTGATTGCCATGTCTGTGTCTTGATATTTAGTTCAATTTTAAATTAAGACAAAATTAATTCATAACAAAGCTTGTAACATCTTAAAGACATAGAGTAGTATATTGGAGTAGTTCATTAATAATCATTATACTATGATGTAAATATTTCAATTTTGTATTGAGATAAATATTGTCATAACATAATTTTCGATGAAAAGTTCGAGCACGTGTTATTTCGGTATAGACATCAGCTTTTTTTTCTTTCTTTCGAGACGATTTTTTTTTTTTTTTTTTTTTTTTTTTTAATAATATGTACCCATTTTGTCTCATTGCGATAGTTACAAATGCATTAAAAAGCATGTCTGAAAATAAAACTGAGATGTGTGTATATGAAAAATTAGAGATATCTTGGTGAAAAAAAAATTTATGTCCTTTTCCCAATATTTTTTTTCTTTTTCTGTAAGTATGCATTTTTCACCAAATATATTTTTTTCTGTGTTCGCATACATACAACCTATATAAAATCAGTTCAGAAAAATTCATAGTTAGGATAAAGAAAAATACAGTCACCTGAAAATGTCTTAAACGTTAATATTGTAACCTCTGTTACTGGACAACTTCCACTCAATTTACAACATTTATATTCTTATCAAAATATTATTTCTAGTGTATTATATCATCATTAGTGTACCAGACTTCAATATGTAATTTTATATTAAAAAGAAAATAATAATAGGATATGATGCCGCTAGAAGCGCCATCTATATTTTAAAAAACGAGTGAGTTTGGTTCCAGACGCCGATCCGAGTACATGTAAACCTGGGCTCTCTTTCTTTTATTTGTTATTAGTGAAATTAAATTAGTGATACAGTCCATGAGTTCTTTATTGTGAGTTGGGTGCAGTTATTATTTGAGAAAAATGTTGTCGGGACTAATAGGGATTAATTTATATAACTATATGTAACCTCTGTTATTTGTTTTCAACATTACAGCGAAAAAGTGCAGTGCCCTGTACTAAATATATTTTTAAATGGTCAAATAGTTTTAGTATATTGAAAGAAAATATACCTTTGGATGTTTTGAGAACATTTATTAAGAGCTACTCATACACAACAAGAAAACTAGAGAAAAAAAGTGCGAAATTATTTATAGTAACAGAGGTTAAATTTTTTGTAACAGAAGTTACATTGGGCAACGAAAATTAAACAGTAGCAGTGTATTTACATTAATCTAAAAACAATGACACCACAGAAGCACTTTGATGGATTTTTACTATGCACATGAATTTTAAACTAAATGTTTGTTAATTTGTCCACATCTGTTTCAAATATGTAGTAACAGAAGTTACAGGTGACAAATGTTACATTTACCAAAGAATTTTTTTTTCTATAGTTGTATAAAAAAAAATAAATAAATATAGCATTTATTTAAATTAAATTAAGTTAATTTCATTTAATAGAAATAAAACTTTAATTAATATGACAATATTTAAATAAAAAATTTATCAACAGAGGTTACAAAGAGAAAACACATTAATATAGAATTCAGATGTTTCAGCTTACTGATCACTTGTGCGCGCAACGAATTCAAAATGATTGTAGCATATTATTTTATAATACTTTTATTTTCAAGTAAACGCAGTAGTATCCTGTGTTGAGGACAATGGAAGTCATTCCTTTGGTAAGAAAAGTTACAGTAACAGAGGTTACAATTTCAGTGTACAAAACCTAATCTTTAAATATAAGAATTAAAAAGTAGTATTTTAGTGTTTTGGGACTAACTAGTTAAAGTACTAGGTTTTATAATTACTGTAATTTCCGGCGTATAATCCGCGGATCAAACAATTTTGTTTGAACCCAGAATTTTTATTTAGTAATTGGCCACAAATAATAACGGCGATCTGACAAGTTACATTTTACGTTAAAATATTTCTCGGTCGAAAAATGATTGCTTGATTCGCGGATTATGCGCCGGAAATTACCGTACATAAAAGCAGTTAAAAATAAGATTTTAAATGTTATTAGTTAAAACTTTTATTTGAAAACTACGCCTACAGTTATCGGAACATACTGTTCTGTTAGTCAAGATGAATATAAATGGATAATTAAAAAAATATATAACTTTTTAAAGATATATTTCCCTAATGAAGTCCTTACTGATTATTTTAATGGAAACAAATAACTAAACGAGTTCTTTCCCATTTTGCGCAGAAAAAAAATCTAATTGTGGTCTTGAATAGGACATAATAATTTTGTTTCACCCATCTCAACTTTCCTTACAATAAGTGTAAACTAAATATACATATATGCGGAATGCCTTCTGGCAGCTATTAGCTAACTGGGAGGGAGGGGAGGGTTACGTGAATATATATTTAGGAAATTGAGATATTTTAAGTTACCTTGGAAGATAACGTTTTTCAAGAATTAGCATAAATTTGATAAAGACTACAATAAAGGGGAGGGAGGTTAAATAATTATTTATAATCCTATATAAATAATCCGGTGTCAAAATGTTTATTTTCGTTTCCAGAATTTAATGACAAAACATATAAATTAATAAATCTTGATAAATTAATTTAGACTAGAAATAAAACTCAAATTCCAGTTATGTGGCCTTTTCGCAGTGTTATCATCTCGATACTTTATAAAAATTGAAATTACTTGATTGATAACACTTGTTTTGAATTATTAGTGTTCGCGTTATTTAATGACAGACATGGCTTGCTTACCAACGGGCAAATTCATACCAATAAATCTAAATAAATATCTTCGTTTTATTTAAACGCCGTTTTAATGCAAAGTTATTATAATGAATAAAACAAAATTGTCTATCACTTTTTACTGGTGGAAATGTGCCCTTTAGGTATTCAGGCCCTGATGACAGATTAAATAAAAACAATTGAATCTATTTCAAAAAATATTTACGCCCCACCAGTGGCTGAGAGGTTCTGCTCTCGAAGCTGGTAGACGGGAGGTGCTGGGTTCGAACCCAATCGCGCCCGTCGGCCTAATCGTTCGGAGTTTTCGTGGTTTTCTTCAAACCTTGGATTTCCAAGCGTTAATACGGGTTAGGTTCCCTTAGAAAGACCCCCACGAAGGGCACTCCCCCTGGGCCTATATCCTTCGTGCAGATAATTGCCCGTCATAAATACAACCAACCAAAAAATATTTACAATAAAACAATCTGGATCAAAGTGTGTGTGTATGCGTTTACGAGAAAATATATGCGTAAATACAGGGTAGTCATAAAAAAATTCCACCGATATATGAACCCCTAGCGCCCTAACCGCTGAAACAATCGAAAAAAAATTAGATATATCTATTTGAATGTATGCGCTCAAGATCGTGATGATTTAAAACAATGGTGTTCTCACGGTTACGGTTACAGTGAAAAAATTTCAAATGGCAACACCCATTTTTTTCATGCGCAAATTCACCAGCGCATTGAAAAAATATATATGACATTGGAATAATACACGTACGATAAAAATTTCCGGCGTAAAACACTTGCAAAAAAGACTATTGTGAGGAACGAAAAAGTGGTTACAAGATATTTTTTCAGTAGCATATATTTTTTTCACTTGTGAACTGAGTAATGTTGTGAGATTTGTTTTAAATGTCTTTTTGATTTGTGTTTGTGTACACATAGTGAAAATAAAAATGTAATGATTTGTTTTAGAGTGCTGAATAGTACGTTACATAGGAACTGATTAGGATTGTGTGTCGCGATATTACACCGGCAATTTTAGTCATACGTGTATCGTTCCAACGCCATTTATGGTTTTTCAATGCGCTGATGAATTTGAACAGGGGAAAAAAAAGGTGTTGCCATTCGAATTTTACGAAATTTTTTCACTGCAATCGTAACTGTAAGAGATCTATCGTTTTATATCATCACGATGTCGAGCGCATATCTTCAAATAAATAAATCTGAAATTTCCTTTCGATTGGTTGAGCGGTTAGGTCACTAGAGTGACATATATCGGGGAAGTTTTTTTTTTAATGAGCACCCTGTATTTTTCTTACACGACAATAGAGTTAACGCAGAGCTCCCACAAGTCCACATTTAATAAGCATAATGTATTTTTGAAGAATAATAATTTCGTGCTAGGATTTCACAATTTTTGCAGCTGAAATTACACTACAGGTAGAAATCTACAAAATCTGTAAAAAAGATCCAAAAAGGGGATTTTCCTTAGGAAAAGATGCATTCAAAAACGGATTTTGAACCTGTGTCTTTGAACTGTTTTTGACCAGCTTTTGAACCATTCAAAAACTGAACAGAGTGGGAGGCCTGTTAACACTTTAAATGCGGAAACTACAACATAGGGATCTTCAACTTTTTGCAGAAAAACGTTTACCACCACAAAGTTTGAAAGATAATCGTCCCATTATTTAATTATCAAAATTTCTGTTATTAAAAAGGACACATTATTTAATTTAAAAAATTAGTGCTAGCTTGATAGTTAACCCTTTGCCCCAGAGAGGTGACTTTCACTCACCGCTAGGGTCCGTGTAAATAGAGGATCCAAATGCTCTGGACACCAGTTTTTTAACATAGAACGCCGGAAGGAGTCTATTCGACGCTGACCAAACGGTTAAATGTCCATTGGAGTCCAATTTCCATTGGAATTTTTTAATAAAATAAGTTAAATAAAAGTCGCAACGAAATGCGTTAAATAAATCAGTTAAATGATTTTAAATAAAAATTCTGGTTTGAAATATTTTTATGAACCTTAAGCAACATTTCCGGGCGTTTTATTGTTAAAGTGATTTTTTTTCGCCTTGCCTAATGGCAGAATTATTGGCGATTTAACCCCTTCACGGTCGCTTAATATTTGAAAAAAACATCAAAAGTGTACCTATTTTTTTGTTACAGAAATTGAATAATTATAAGGTTTCTAACTAAAATATGCAATTAGTTTATTTTTAAGCCGAAAAAACAATATTTTATAGCCATATTCATATTTGTATAAAAGCCATCATGCGAGAATTATGTGTCTTAACCTCTTAAGCTCCGCCTCTGATAAATGTAGGCTACTTTTTTTTTATTATTCAGATTGTTTGATTCCCACCACCGTAGTTTACGGCAGATAAAATGATGCGAAAATAAAGCCATTTACACTATTAAAAAAAAAAACTGGTGGGAGTCAAACAATCTGAATTAAAAGATAGTAGCCTACATTTATCGGGGACGGAGCTTAAGAGGTTAAGACACATAATTCTCGCATGATGGCTTTTATACAAATATGAATATGGCTATAAAATATTGTTTTTTCGCCTTAAAAATAAACTAATTGCATATCTATATATATAAAAGAAAGTCTGGATTTTGTATTAATCAACGCGCAGCCCAAACTACTGAACCTAAAAGTTTGAAAATCGGGGTAAAAATACTTCTTATGCTATTGAGTGCCGCTAAGAAAGGATTTTCCAAAATTCCACCCCTAAGGGGGGTAAAAAAGAGAACGAACTTAAAAAAAATTCTTTAAAAATCTGATTTTAAAGTTATTTTTCAACTGATAACATATTTTGGTGTATTTTTGTATGCTGAATCGAATGGTACTAACCAAATTCTTTTAAGCCCAATAGTTCGAGAGATATTTCATATTTTTCTAATTTGGCACTATCTTTGGCGCCAAATCCTCAAATTTTGAAGTGATAATTTCTAAAAACTCATTCTCTTCATTCTGTTACTATAGCAAGGGAAGAAATTCAAATTGAATAATTTTTTAATCAATTCTTTTGCTTAAATATTTAAAACAACTATGTCAGTTAGGAAAAAAATTATAAACGCCTCAAAAACTAAAACTAAATAATAATAATAAAAACTATAGTACTTTTTCGTTCTATCAACACTATGCCAAAATGTTTGGTATCGCGCCTTTTATTTCTACCCTTAGCGTGCAAACGATTTTTATTGCAAACCGTGCCAAACATTAACATTTGCTATTTATTGAACGTGAATATTTTTTATGAGTATTATTCCATTGTAATCTCGTAAAACTTTTTAATTTATTATTATTTGAATAGAAAATATTTAGTTTTAAATTATAAATTACATTTATTACTGACACTGACATGGATTTTACGATTTGGCAGTTACTTGGTGACGGGGAAGGTGTAATAAAATTATTTCAGAACTTAGGAATTATACCTATAAAAATGTTTTGTTAAAAAACGTTGAACGTCTTCATTCAGAAAATAAAATGTTGACTGCAATGACAGATATGCTTATTACGTACGCCACGCTACAATGATAACCTGAAAGACATTTACAATTCGAGACCTGCAGATTAAATTGACTTTATTTTATTATTTTATTGTAAAATATTTATTTTTTCTTTTACTTTAAGTATTGATTTGTATTGACTTAAAAAAAATAGTTGGTGAAAGTCTGTAATTTTCAAATGTTATATATTTTAAATGCTCATTTTTGTATCAACAAAATTATTTTTTTTTCAAATGTTTCATTTCATTTTGTTCAAATGTTCATTCAAATGTTTCATTTCATTCTAATTATTATGCTTGGCGACAACGGTGCTGGTATAACGGAAAAATATCAAAATAGTTACTGATTTTATTTAAAATACAAAGAAAAAGAGTTTAATAAGAAATAAATGTTATAAAACGGAAATATTTAGTTTAAGTATGAACGCAATGTTTGTACTGTTTAAAAATGTGTTCATATTCAAAGGTTTAAATAGAAAAATATTTTTCAATTTGTCATTTGCTCCTATGGATAAAAAGAAAAAATGGATACTTTTATGTTAGCCGTTCATAAATCTCGCCAATTGCATTTTTTAAATCGCAAATACCAATACTTACAATTTTACTCATCATCATCTGCTATATTTACAAAACGCAAATTCTTATTTCATTCTTATTGACTATAACTCAGGTTCTACTGAACATAATTTTTTAGAACGTACGCTGTTAGTTAGGTAATTTGTTTTAGAAGTGTTTTAATGTAAAAAAATAGTTCTACTTTAAATTAGTGATAAGTACGGGACTTTTAAAATTAGGTGAACCCGATTATGAAAGATTACCTTTAATGTAAAGTTCTACTAAATGGATTTTGATGCTATGATGGAAAGTTCTCTGTGGTGTAGTAAATTACTATAAAAGGATGTAAGCTATATGCAATGTGTATATACTAGAGAACATATATTCTATAAAGGTGTGCAGGGTTTCTTAAAAAATCCAGTGGGTATATAAAGTAGACCTACCCTACATCCCTGAAAATTCTATAATCTGGTTAACGCGATTATGGAAGATATATTTAAATTTAACTATCTATAATATGTATGAAATGCAAAGAGAAATTTCGTTTGGGCCGCTTACAACCTGAGTTCTGCTGAATAGATTTTTTATGGGACTTACATTGTTAGATAATTTTTCAGAAAAAAAAATTAGTACATCATATTGTTCTACGTTGGTTAGTTAAATAATTATGGGGGGGGGGGAATTCAAAATCAGAAGAACACAATTATGAAAGAATGATCAAATTCACAGATGTATTTCGTTTGACTCATGGTTTGTTTAGAAAAACAGACCAGCGAAGCGGGCAAAGGCTGCTAGTTTTATTTATAAACCTTATAATTATTCAATTTCTGTAATAAAAAAAAAATAGGTACACTTTTGATGTTTTTTTCAAATATTAAGCGACCGTGAAGGCGCTAATATTCCAGTTATCATCAGAAAGACTTGATTCATCAGAATCCATATCAAAATGACAAAAATATTACAAATCTATGACAAATCTATGGCAAATTATAGATCGTACAAATCTAACCAGAGTGCTAGTATTCAAAGACTTCAAATGGAAATTCCAGTTCAATTTTTCTGGTTTCAGAAGTTTTTTCCAGCAATTAAATCTCCAGCCCGAGAATATGACGGGCACGAGAAATAACGAACGACACCTCAACCCGAGATATTGACGGGAGCGAGAATTAAGGGGTTAAGATAGCTAAACAAACAGTAAGAATTTATGTATTATTCTAATAAGCATCACTGACGATGTACGGTAATTAGTTTTCAGTACTGCTTTTTCAGAAACGAATTCTTTGACTTAAAAATTCTACAATTTAATAAGGTAAAATTCCGCTTGCTGTTTTTTAAAAAAAGCTGTACACAAAAATAATTACCGTACATCTACTTATAGGTGAGAAATGGCTGTATTTCTTTAAGCTCTTAACAGTTTTTGACGAGCACCGCTTTCGGAAGAATAGTTTGCTTACGTCGATACCATAAAAGCTTTTGAACACTCCTAATTTTTAACTATACCTTTTTCTTTATTAATTGGTAGATATTTTTCGATTATACAAGACAGATATTTTAGTATCGAAAAAGTGGTATTCTCCCTATTTTTAGTGTTTTGTGTAAAAAAATAAAATAAAATAAAATAAACTGCTAAAGGGTTAACACTGAACGTCGACTTACTTAATCACATGTTTCACTCATTCAGTTAGGGAAATATTACTACTAAAAAATAGTGGTATTCAATGTTTGTATATCATTAAACCTTTGGTCGTGTTTAATTAGAATTAAATGCATATAGGGTGTCCAAAATGCTTTCAAATGCGTATTAATGTTTACCGTGTTGGAGGTAAGTAGACAAAGTAAATTGCAAATTTGTTCAAACTGCGAATGGGAATAACATAGCTGCTAACATTCCACTAACCTTCCGGAATATCTGGATTAATTTAAACAAGGTTAACTATTTTCGAATTAGAAAATTTATGTCACGAATCTTTATTTATGTAATTCAATGTTTCTATTTACTGTTTCTACGGGAAACGTATTTAATCTCATTTCTGAAAAACAGTTTCTGATTCGAAATGTTTTAAACCAGAGTCAAATTAACGCACGTATTATGTCAGATTAGTTTGTTGTTACTACCTATGGAATAATAGATCTGCCATGGATTTTTATAATGTTACACCATTTTAATTTTATGCAAATCCTCTGAACACATTTGTTTAATAAGATTTTTTTTTGTTTTGCTACAGCAGGGGTGGCCAACTGTGGCACGCCGGATACCACTACTTGTTTTGTAACCCCTTAACGGTCGCATTAAATTACGGTTTAAAAATTCAAATTGCACATTGGCACCACTTTTTTGAAAAAGAAATATTAACCTTATGTAATGACAGGTAAAATGATATCATAATAAAGCCAATTGCTCAGTCTTTTTGCTCAGCCTTGCTTTTTCTAGCACGCTGTTCCCCTTTCCCTATCTTGCACTGAAGGAGAATCTCGCTAGTAGATTCGAAACAACTGTTTGCTTCTTTTCACGCATTATTTGTGCATTTTAAACGTTTGTTTAATGCTTTTTAATATTCCTGCACAAAGGCTTTAATTACTATTTTAAAGTATCTTTATTATTAATTTCTACCTAAATTCTAATAAAAATTTAGCATATGAATGATTTTCTTATCTCTCTTATGAAAATCTTATCCCTCTACTCAAAGTGATAAAATCTCACGCAATATGCACTTCACAATTCGTTAGTTGTAAGCAACAAATTAACCAGACTATAATTCTAGAGCAAAGAAAATTTCACTAATAAATTATTTAATCAAGCCATATTATAATTATTCATTGACCATGAGAAAACCATAACAATAAATTAGCCTTACTTAAAATTTTCAGAAATTATAGCAGCACCGATTAAATCACAATCTACCTTATAAATTCATAAATACGCAGCAGAATTCATTAAATCAATCTAAAAGCAAATCAATACATGTCCCCAATACCCAGGTTGGGAGAGCAACGGTCTCTCACGCTAAAGGCCGCGGGTTCGAATTACCCCGAGGAAAACGAGAAGAGAATTTTTCCTTCCTGCTGTCAATAAATACAGGAGCTTCCAAACTGTTCGATGATGGCACCAATGAAATTTATATCGCCAAGCAAGTGAAGAAAGTAATTTCATCAATTTGACGAAATATTCGATCGGAGCATTTCCCAGGAAACTGTTGTCAAAAACAAAGAAAATTTCGTGAAATCTGAGAATTCATTTCTGAGTGTGTGGGGACCTATGAACCTGGCTTCCGCAAAAGAATCGGAACAAGTAGAAGAAAAGCTTAAAGGATCGTGGATGGAAAGAAGGGATAAATGACGGATAAATGGATAAATCCTGTTTTCTAGGAGTACAGAAATTATTTGTTAAAAAATGAGGAATAATTTAGTTTATATTGACGAGTTTTTCTGACAATGTAAATAACGCTGCAATCAAATGCTGAAAAAAAAAACATAAAAACTAAAGCAGTTACATACCATTCATTCTGTATTATCTACTATTCTATTTTAAAGTTTGCACCTTTTCACTTCGAACCACATTAGTTTCATTGCACGAAGTAAAATGTCGTAGTTAGATTGTACAAAATAAATGACCTACGACTGCTTTTCTTGAGTTGGATGTATAATAAAGTATCAGGAAACATTTTTTTCTTTGTATATTTTATCAATCTGTTTTTAATATAGTTATATAGAAATTAAAGAATATTTTCGTATAAAATAAAATTAATGTTTTATTTTTCTTAGTATGTAAGGGAAACAAACTGTTTTATTCGTAATAGTACTAGTCATCATGTAAAATTGAAAGAAAATACAGCATTTCTCAGCTGAATAAGCTACGAATATTTAACCCCCTAATTCCCATGGTTGAATACGTTCTAGAAAATTCTTAGTTCAGAGAGTCTGAATTCACACTGGAAAATTTCAATAATAAATTTCGCTTTATACGGAATGTCTATTATTAAACAAATCAAATATTGCTATTTTAAGTTTTTGGTATGAATTTGAAATATCCGAATTAAAAAAAAAACCATTAAGCGCAAAACACTGTTGGTAGCATTTATGGTAACATGGGTATTAGAGGGTTAAACAGTGGCGTATGGCCAAAATTATTGATTTTTTACAGAAACCCGAAAGTTAACATTTATGCTAACTTTCGTCTTGAACTTAATCTGCCATGAAAGTAACTACGTGTATAGAGACTTATTAGTTAAATTTATATTAATTATTCTTAAATAAGTTTCCGGTGTCTAATTTTTAAAAATATCAGCTGCTATTTAAGACTTTCGAATCCCTTTAGGCTATTTTCATGCGAGCTCGTCATGTCTATCACACAACTGAAAACCGCTATGCTTGTTGGCCACCGTTATTTTCGAAAGGTTTGCTTCTTCTTATTCAATAGATAAGATATATGTGATAAAATAGGTTACATTTTTCGGTTCTAAGAAACTGGTTAACAAAAATCGTAGTATGTGACAGACATGACATGTTCCCATGGAAATAACCTTTATACAGTCCTCAGCAAAAGTTTAGACACTGGTAATATTTAACCTTAAAAAAAAAAAAAAAAAAAAAAAAAAAATACGAACACTTGAGTTATACAAATGTCTATACTTATTTTTAAATATAGATTAAACGTTTTAAGACAGAAATAACGGCTTTAAAGTCGGATATTATTTAATTTAACCCTTTCCGGAATAGTGTGTCCGAGTCGGGATTCCTAATTTTAATTCCAAACTTGCGAACGGAACCAAGAATATTTTAGTAAAATTTTGCTTTTACAATGAACTTTTAAAATAACATGTTTTTAATTTCTAAAAAACTCGTTTTAAAATTCCGGTGTCAGTCAATCATTTCATCATTTTATAAGAAAAATTGCGCGTGGCGGAAAGTGTTAACTGAAATATGTGAAATTTGCATATTGCAACATTTTAGACACTTTTGTGATTTTTGGCAACTATTCTCGGAAAAACGCAAATTTCAAACTTATGACGTTACATGCATGAAGTATTTAAGTGAAACTCGCGATAGCATCAGTTCGTGAAGATGCCGCGAGCTAGAAATTTTCCGTCAGATGAAGCAATTAAAGCATGGAAGCTGAAATTGAAAGGGAAGACTGTTGCGAAAATTCCAGCTGCTTTGAATCGTCCAAAGAAGTCTGACTATCAAGTACTGCCTAAGGGCGATAGTCCAGGCAAATGGGGGATTTTACATGGTAAATTAATGGAAGTTCTGGAAATAGGCTTACTTTCTGTTTTTGGGTCGCTGAATCAAATTTGTAACTTCCCACCAAAATTTCCCCCGGCAAACCCCCCCAAATTTTGGTAAAATGACCCCCCAAAAAAGGTTTTTATTAAAAAGGTTATTAAAAGGTTTTTATTTATTTTTTTATTATTGTTTTAGGGAAAAAGTATCTAGAAATTCAGAAAGTAGACAAAATTTGCAACAAATTAGATATATGACATTTTGCTTAGGATGAATGGGAAGGGGGAATCTGCCTCGGGACTTGCGCCGCGGTGCTGCGTGGACTAAGTTGCACAATTCCACTTAACGACTCACGCGTTTACATTCGCCCTCCCATCTCCCCTCCAAACTTTCTCTATAAGGTTTACTTTAAGTTTTTTGGGTCGCTGAATCCGAATTTTTAACTTACCCCCAAAATTTAGCCCCCGAAACCCGCCCCCCCCCCAAAAAAATAGTTGTTTTTAACTTAAATTTCTTATTGATTTAGGGGAAAAGCAATACGAATTTCAGAAACTAGACAAAATTTGCTAGACAAATAGGATATATGACATTATGACGTAGGATGAACCGGGAAGGAGAGGGTTGCCTCTGAACGAACACTGCGGCGCTACGTGCACTAACTAAGTTATGAAGTGCAGGCAATAGGAGATTTTACCTGGCAAATTTAATACTAGTTCTGGATTTCGACTCACTTTATGTTTTTTGGGTCGCTGAATCCGAATTTGTAACTTCCCACCAAAATTTCACCCGTCAACCCTCCCAAAAAATTGATTTTTTGAAAAAAAAATTATTTTTTGAGAAAAGCGCGCTGGGAATGTTCCGAGGCAGCCCCCTCTCTCCCCGTTTATCCTACATCATAATAACTTACATCCTATTTGTTGCAAATTTTGTCTAGTTTCTGAATTTCGTAATGCTTTTCCCCTAAAACAATAAGAATTTTAAGTTAAAAACAACTATTTTGGGGTAGTTTCGGGGGGGGGGGGATTTTGGGTGTAAGTTAAAATTCGGATTCAGAGACCCAAAAAACTTAAAGTAAACCTTATAGAGAAAGTTCGGAGGTGAGATGGGAGGGTGAATGTAAACTTGTAAGTGGTTAAATGGAATTGCGCAACTTAGTCCACGCAGAAACGCGGCGTATGTCCCGAGGCAGATTCCCCCCTTCCCCTTCATCCTAAGTCATAATGTCATGTATCTAATTTATTGCAAATTTTGTCTACTTTCTGAATTTCTAGATACTTTGTCCCTAAAACAATAAAAAATTTGATTTTTTTAATAAAAACCTTTTTTGGGGGGCATTTTACCAAAATTTCGCTATTGTCTGGACTACGACTCTTTCAAATCAAAACATAGATTTGAAAGGCCTCGTGTGGCCAGAAAACGAGATTATAGAATTATCTATAAACTGGTATCTAGGCAAATAATGATTTCTAATCGCATTAAAAGTGAGTGAGAGCTTTCTGTGTCAACGAATACTTTCGTAGATGAATTACAGAAAGATGTACATTAGTTTACATGAAAATGATAAAACAACCAGTCTTGAAATCTCACAACAAATTGACCCTTTTCCGCTGCGGAGTAATTCTGTTTATACTCTAATGAAATAATGGATTGACACCAGAATTTATAAACGAATTTATTAGAAAATGCGAAATTGCTTATTTTCACGTACATTATAAATCGAAATTTTAATTAAATATTCTTGGTGCCGCTCGTCACTTTTGGAATTAAAATTAGGTGTCCTTTGCTCTCGAAAGGTTTAATGATTTACGCCTCAATTTGTTTTAATTCTCAAGTATCTGTGGAGTTTCTCAATGGTCGCCAAGCAGCCGAAGACTACATACATACATTGGAAAACAATTTACAGCCATTTGGTGAACTTTTAGCTCTTCCAAAGTATGTATTGGAGCAAAGTAATGCGTCTATTCATGTTGAATACAAATAAAAAAAATTGGTTTAAGTATCAAAATATTACTGTTCTTGACTGGCCCGCGTATAGACCTGATCTGAAATCAATCGAAAACATTTGTGGCATCATATCTCACATGGTTTATGCAATTGTTTGACAATAGTCCTCTATAAATGAACTTCGATCTGCTGTTGAACGTGTTTGGTACGAAATAGACCCCCAAGTGATGTGAGATTTAGTTTTTCGATGGAAAGTCACACATTTGCATTACACTGCTCAGCAAAAGTTTAGACACTGGTGATTTTTAACCTTTAAATAAAAAGTACGAACACTTGGGTTATACAAATTGCTGTATTTATTTTTTAATATATTTCAAATGTTTTAGGACAAAAATAACGGTTTTAATGCAGGATATTATTTAATTTAACGGAAAAAGGTGAAATTTGCATATTGCAAAAGTTTAGACACTTTTGTGATTTTTGGCAACTGTTGACGGAAAAACTCAAATTTCAAATTTATGACGTCACATACATGAAGTATTTAAGTGCACCTCGCGATAATATCGGTTAGTGAAGATGCCGCAGCTAGAAATTTTCAGTCAGATTAAGTAATTAAAGCATGGAAGCTGAAATCGAAAGGGAAGGCTTTTTCAGAAATTTCAGCCACTTTGAATCGTCCAAAAAAGTCTATCTATTAAGTACTGTCTAAGGGTGACTCTTTCAAAGCAAAACATAAATCTGGAAGGCCTCGTGTGGCCAGAAAACGAGATTATAGAAGAAACCATAAACTGGTATCTAGACAAATGATGACTGCTAATCGCATTAAAAGTGAGTCAGAGCTTTCTGTGTCAACGGTTACTTCGTAGATGAATTATAGAAAGATGTACATTAGTTTACATGAAAATGATAAAACAACAAGCCTTGAAATCTCACAACAAATTGACCCCTTTCCGTCGCGGAGTAATTCTGTTTATAAAACTAATGAAATAATGGACTGAAATCAGAATTTATATACGAATTTATTAGAAAGTACGAACTTGCTTATTTTCACGTATATTATAAAAGGAAAATTTTAATTATTTCTTCTTGGTGCCGTCTGTCAGTTTTGGAATTAAAATTAAGTGTGCTTTTTAAGGACACCGCCCGCGAAAGAGTTAATGATTTGGGCCTCACTTTGTTTTAATTCTCAAGTATCTCTTGAGTTTCTCAATGGTCGCCAAGCAGCGTAAGACTACATACATACATTGGAAAGCCATTTGGTGAACTTTTAGCTCTTCCAAAGTATACATTTGAGCAAGATAATGCGTCTATTCATGCTCCATACAAATAAAAAAAGTAATTTAACTCTCAAAATATTACTGTTCTCGACTGTCCCGCGTGTAGCCCTGATCTAAACCAATCGAAAACTTTTGTGGCATCATATCTCATACGGTTTATGCATTTTTTTGACAATACTCCTCAATAATGACAATACTCCAACTCCTTCGATCTGCTGTTGAACCTGTTTGATACGAAATGGACTACCAGTGATGCAGGATTTAGTTTTTTCGATGGGAACTCACATTGTTGCATTAATAGCAGACAATGTAGGTGCAGTTTGAATTTAATTTATGCATACTTTTCTGTTAACTGACAAATTGTCTATACTTTTGCAACAATGTTAAATTTGTTTTCTTGTCATTATATATTATGTAATATGTATAAATTAAAATTTATTGTTTGTGTATGAAAGATAAGTCCCCACTAATATATGACAGTTGGGTTTCAACATTTCGTTACATACTTCTTACTACAGAAGCATAAATGATCATTGTCTAAACTTTTGCTGAACACTGTAATAGCAGACAATGTAAGTGAAGTTTGATTTTAATTTATGGATATTTTTCTGTTAACAGAAAGATTGTCTATACTTTTGCCACAATATTAAATTTGTTTTTTTTTTCTCATCATATATAACGTAATGCGTATAAATTAAAATTGATTGTTTGTGAATGAAGGATCAGCCCCCAGTAATATATGACAGTTGAGTTACAACAATTCGTTCAATACTTTTCAGTACAGAAGCATAATCGATCATTGTCTAAACATTTGCTGCGTACTGTAGACTTATTAACAGACTACACTTAACTTGTAGACTACACTTAACGCCTAATTATCATTCCCGTGGAATTCACGGGCTGTGTTTTTTATTCAACTTGTTTGATTCCCACCAGTTTTATGAAATAGTGTAATTGGCTTTATTATGGTATCATTTTACCTGTCATTAAATAAGGTTGATATTTCTTTTTCAAAAAATTGGTGACAATAAGCAATATGAATTTTTAAACCGTAATATAATGCGACCGTTTAGGGGTTAAAAGTTTTAAAAAATCGATTTTTCGAGGAACATGTAGGGTAGGGGAGTACACAGTGAATGGAGGTGTACTTTCGGCACTACAGTTACTCGTCCGACAAAATAGTAAATAATTCTTTATTTTATAGTTGTTAAAGTTACATAAACGTCTATTTTAGAGTTTCTTTCCTTCAATATGACATATATTTACTTAACCAAACCTAGCTATATCTAATAATAGAATATTTCGCGAAAACAACATAAACTTTTTAAAGCTATGAAATTGATGCAACAGATGTGGCATCCATTTTGTTACAACGTAACGAAAGTACTCAGTGAGACACACAGTTGCTGTACACAGTGAGACGTATCGTATTGTGTACCTACTATGTGGTTCTGATGTTAAAAATATTATTTATTAATAAAAAAAGGTTTTCCCTCTAGCTCTCTTTATCTGTGTGTGTGTGGGTGTGCGATGGCTAGGGAAATGTACTAAACGTAAGAGGCTGAAAATTTGCATGAAGGTAGCCCGAGGTTTGCCATTGTCCACCCGATGCTCATTTTTAATATTTTTGAAAATCTAGAAATATTAATTAGAAATCATAAACTACAGAAAATTCATGATAGAGTGTAAAAATGTATGATTTATGAAAATATATACATTGTCTCACTGTGTACTACTTGTGGTACAAAGTGAGACAATTTTCGATACTCCGTTACGCTGCTTCTGTGCTTTTAAAAATAACTTTTTTTAAACCATTTATACATTAACATGTAGCGCATTCATGTAGCTTTAAGATGTAGCAAAGAAATTTTCAAAAGAATAAAAATCTTCGCCATTTGTTAAGTAATAATAATTTTCGTCTCGCTGTGGACTACCCTCCCCTATATGGACAGGCAACATTTTCTACACATTGTAAAGCAAAACGCATTACAATCTTTTTGTAATTACGCTAATGATGTCTAGAAACATAATAGGTAATCCTTTTTTTAAGCAATTCCTATACGATACTTTAAAGTCGTTTATTTCAAAATGTTGAAAATGTATTTTTTAACACTTTCCAACAAAGTTTAAAAGTGTTCATAAATTTCGGTTTGTCTGTCCGTCTGTCCGCACTCTAGCCCTCGTATATATGCACGGATAGCCCTGCAATTTTTTGATGGTATTAACGTTTAACATAGCATGTTCCCTATTTCAAAAGAAATTAGTAGCATGTTTAGTTCATTTGCTGGGAGAGTCAGAAGTATTCCATTGCATTACGGCCAAAGGGAAAAATCATTTCAAATGATTTTTAATGATGTTATCCGCTTTCAAACAAAATAAAACTGATATGCATTTATTAAGTGCACTAAAATATGCATTTTGTAGAATATGCAGTGCAAAGAATAGTTATTATTCATTTACTGGGCCACACAAAAGAGTTCCGTTACATAATGATATAGGGGTGGAGGGAATTGGTTGCGGCGTGTTTTAAATATATTAAACTATTTCATATATAATGAAATTGATATACGTTGGTGAGGTCTATTATAAATTATTTCATATATAATACGAAGTGCATAACATTTACAGGGACACACAAAAGATTCCAGGTACTATATTGTATCCGAAGTACTGTACAATAGCGATCATTGCTGGAAATGCATTAGGATATGCGCTTTTATGTTTAACTATATTTATGAATACTGTATGGTGTGTATAAATGTTATAATTCATATACAGGACTACACAAAAGAATTCCCAAGGGTTACTGAATATGAGCGCAAATTGCTTAAAGGTGGTTTTTAAATTAATTATGCATTTTTACGCTGAACTGAATTTAGTTTACTTAGAAGGGTCTGTAGAATATAGATAAAATGATATACAGGGTCACGCAATGAATTGGATACATGGCCGTCTATAAATGATAATTTCGCGAAATGGGATTTCAGTAGTTTTAAGAGTGGTATAGTTTGAATTTAATTTTAGCTAAATAGTGGTGTAATAAAGGTTCTGCGTAAACTACAGGATTGTACAAAAGTATTCACGTATGTTTCCTTCTATTAATATAAATTGATAAAAGCGAAAATTCAACCTGTTATGCGTTTTCTTCCTAAACTAAATTTTCCCGTTATTTACTATATAGATGACCATACAGATCAAATACAGGGCTGTTCAAAAGAATTGGAATACGTATTTGGCTATGGACGGTAACTGCTGAAATCTGCTTTTAAGGTGTTTTATGAGTTTTCATAAATGTTTACATAGTTATCTTATTTGCCTTATTTCCCTAAATAGCGAAATTTTGTTAAAGCATTCAGGAAGTTTTGGAAAGTGTTTCGTAATCTATGCTAAACGCATGATTTTTTTTTCTTGTTTTAAATTATGGCCGAGATTGCTCTTGAATCATTCAATATTTTTAATGGAAACTTGAAGGATTTTAACCCCTTAATTCTCGCTCCCGAGATATTCTCGGGCTGTGTCTTTTACTCAAATTGTTTGATTCCCACCAGTTTTATAAAATAGTGAAATTGGCTATTTTAGTATCGTTTTTACTGTCATTAAATAAGGTGAATCTTTCTTTTTCATAAAAGTGGTACCAATAAGCAATTTGAATTATTCAACCGTAATTTAATTCGAGCGTGAAGGTGTTAAGTGTATACCTATATTTAAAACTGAACATAAATTGTATATATATTAGCAAAATTTATCTTATAAAATGCTGAAAATATTATTTATCGTTTGTTCTGAGTTTATAAGTTTTTTGTCAGGATTTTATCGGAGATCATTGTTTTTATGCAATATAAAACAGTTGTTTTTTCCATTAAAAAAAATTGAGCTTCCAGAACTGGCTTTTCTGTGGCTACCTGTAGTTTTTAACTAGCGATTCATAGAAATGCGGGTTATCAAACCTCAAAGATTCTCAGAGTTTATTCAGAAATAAAAAATAGCCATTCTAAAACTATATCTTTTTTACTACTTTAATTACTTCTTTGAAGCATTTTTGAGCTAATATTTGTTCAAGATCTTCTCAGAAGTTAGAAAACGAAAACAAATGTTCCTCTATTGCTTTTGGAATTTCGTTTTTCAAGAAACATTTTCAGAGTTGTTTTGCAATAATAGCCGATTTCCTTCACAAATTGACTGTATTGTCGCCTGCTGAAAAACATATGCATAATAATATGCTGTAACATATGCTGTTGCCTGCAGTGATGCTAATAGCACCACCAAATGTTTATTATCTCTAATTATTGCGGATGATCCAAATACGCTCTACGGCATATTATTTGAGTCAAATACATTACTGCTCGTTTATGCTACGATTGTAGGAATGTTTTACAACGTATTTTTCTTTAAACAATGTTCTTGTTTTCCTACTGCATCGATATACTAGGTAAGCTTGACGTATTTTTGTATTTAAAAAATTGGAATTGACGCCGGAAATTCCGAATGCACAGATAAAATGAATATATATCTTATTGCCTTAATTATGACGGAATTTCTGCATGAATAAAGCATTTAAGAAGTGAGGAATGATACAAATTCATTTGTTGATGCTTTCCCTTGAGGTAATCTGCCCCTATTGAACAGGTTATATCACTGGTGAACAAATTTGAACTTTTGCCCTGTCCTAAAATAGAAATTAGTTGTTTTTTATGCGGTTTCTTTGTGATGATTCCAAATCTAATTTTAGATTTACTCCAGCACGTCAAGTTTGAGAGATATTTGCATATTTCAATTTATGCAAATTTAGTAAATTTTATACAATTATTTGAAAATTTAAGGTATAAAGCAATATAAAACAGGGTTTTTTGTTTTATGTTATGATTACTACCTAACTTACTTCACAAAAACGTTGTTTCTGAGATTATACTGTCATGTGACTGTGAAATATTGTACCTAATTTGCATATTTTTCATGTTTTTCTAATAATGTTTCCTGACGTTCAAATATTTCTGCCGCACGAGTACGCTAATATGTTTCTAAACCAGTTTTTTGAGATGATTTCAAATCTTGTATCTGTTTTCTTCTATCACGTCTAGTTTTTGAAAAAAGTGAAAATTTTAGTTTTTGGTCAAAAAAGCCAGAAATAGCCTTTTATGATACTTTGTATGATAAACTGCAACTAGTTATGATAGATTCTACTACTTATTCTTTTTTCGATTATATAAATTTTTGTTTATGTCTCTGATATGAATCTGACCCTGTTCACCTTCTTGTCAATGAATTACACACCCCTAAAATGCATCTTAAATCAAACCTATGTTAATGCCGTGCAAAAGTAGAAATTCATCTTACTCAAAAACTAGACATGACATAAGAAAACAGACTGCAGATTTGAAATCAGCATAAAAATCTAGTCTAGAAAAACATTACGTCAATTCTATGGCAACTATTTTAAAGTTGATAGTGATGTAAACATTACACCGTTTAAAAATATGTAAATTGGGCTTAATAACTGATAAATAAATGTTAAGAATATGCAAATCGTGACATTTATCTGAAGCAAATAGTCAAGTAGTCATTATCTAGAAAACGTAATTAGATGTGACATATATTGTATCTAAATTTTGCATAAAATAGCACAAAAGAGCTTAAATTTGTATAAATTTAAATAGGCAAATTTCGCAAAACCTGGTCCACCTAGATATAAACGGAAAGCATATTCGGAATGAGCGCAAGAAACTGATCTAGAATCAACGAATTTTAGTTCTAGGATGAAACCACTGTTGTACAGTGTATTTGGAGCTTCATTATTTTGTGGTTATGACACCTTTATTCTATTCGTAATTTCATATTTCTATGGGGTACGTGTCGACACAAATATAGAAAGAGTCTAGGTTTAGATTATGATTTTTGATATTTACAACAATGACTAAGGCAATTTACTCAAGAATTTTATAACAAAAATTCAATAATTGCGAAATAATAAACAAATACACCGGTGACAGACTGCTTACAATAAAGCTTATATTAAGCGTAAAGTAAAAGTTTTGTTTAGGCTAATGTCAGACGAACGTCTTTCTGCACGCTTTTCAACTCATTATGATCAGAAACACTATGCTATATCATAGCTTTCTACTTATCTTCCGTAAAATGTCAGTTACCGTAATTTCCGGTGTATAGCCCGCAGATCAAACTTTTCAGTTTGGACCTAGAAATTTTATTCAGTATTTCAAGACCAATATTTACCGCGATCTAAAAAGTTACATTTTATTTTTAAAATTTTCTGGGTCGAAACACGATTGTTTGATCCGCGGGCTATACACCGGAAATTACGGTAATTTGATCCAGGTTAAAGACGTTTCTAAACAGAAAATTTATTGGATGAACACCTATGTATTTAATTTCATGTTTCCATGGGGAATCTATAAAGAGCGCATGAAAAATACTTTGCCATCCGACATTGAAACTTTTGCAAAACCTATGTTTACTCTCTCTATTTTTCCTGCATTTTGCACTTTTATTTTTCCTCTTAACACTAGAAAAACGGGGAATTTTACTCAAATTTTATAAAAAATATTTCTCCCCAGAATTTTTATTTTAAATTATTAAGTTATTTATTTAACTAGTTTTTTTTTCTTTGTATCTTTTAAACTAGTTTTATAAATAAATTTCTGGTTCGAACCGAAATATAATAATTTGGTAGCGATCAAAATGACCGCTGGCCTTCTTTCTCGTGTTAACCCCTTGGGGACGAGCGACACGTATACGTGCCGCTTGAAGCGCTCAGAATTCTTGTTTTTCCTCACCAGTAAAATTTTACTGTAAAATTTGCCTTATTAAATCAGCGCATTTTCTCGATTCAAGAAGACACAAATTTCTGTTTTTAAAAAACGGTGACAAAAGATTAAAAATTTCGCAAAAGGCTCCCGTCCCGAAGGGGTTAAGCGCAGCTATTTCTCTGCAGTTAGTCTATTTCTTTCGTACGTACTCAAGCATCTTATACACTCACTTACTCGACTGGGTATAAAGTATTTGACTACTAGGGGACCCCTAAAATACTGTTGAACTGTTTCACCAAAGGGAAATGTATGTCATTTCTGAAAAAGTGCTAACTTTAAACTTTTTTACATTTTATTTTCTATGTATAATAGTTTTATAACTACAGCTATACTTTAACTTCAGGGTTTCAGGACACTTAAAGTTTCAAAATTTTGGTAATTTTATTTTTTTTAGATGTTAAACATCCATTTTTTTTAACATTTTAATATAATTGCTTTCTTGAAATTATCATTAGAACAGGAGTTAAGGCTTTTAGAATTATAGGCTCAATAGCTAAAGCGGAGTTTCCGAAACTTTGAAGTCATTTTTCTACAAATGACGTTTTTGGGCATAACGCGCACGATATCTCAAAAACTTATGAATATTTTTTCATAAAATTTCCGAAACGTACGTTTCATGTTAATCTGTATAAACTGAACCTAAAGTTTCCTTTTTATTGTTCAAAAAATATATTTTTAGGTCATTATGTTGTTGAAATTTTCAAAATTTTGTTTTAGCTAAATACAACTTTGTATTAAAAACACAAAAAGGCTTTAAATACACATTTGTTTAGATTCATGGTAATTAGTACAATCCGAAATATAAGTAGACACCAAAATTGTCATTCTAGTTGCAATATTTATTTTATAATCGTGTGCGTAAGCTGTTATACCAATTTTCTGCTAGTTAAATATCTGACATTTTGGAGCCTTCTGTAAGTGCCAATTAAGCATCTTGCATTTTTTTACAGACATAAAATGAAAGAACGTACTTATATCTTTAATCTCAATTAAAATTAAGTTTTAAAATCTTAAAATTGTGTTTTAAGATATTAAATGTTGAAAATGGTCTGGGTTTTTTTAAGAGTCCTGAGACCCCTTAATTTTTCAATTTTTCATTTTCTATCCTACATACTAATTTCTTTGATTTAAGTTTAAAGACTTAATATTTAGTTCTTAATTTTTGTATATTTTATAAATCATTTCAATTACTTCTTAACACTTACCGGCGCGGAGTAATTCTGTTTATGAAATGGTGAATAATGAACTGACACCGCAATTTATAAACGAATTTATCAGAAAATAAGAACTTTCTTATTTCCCATGTACATTATAATAGGAAAATTTTAGTTAAATATTCTTGGTGCCGTTTGCCAGTTTTGAAATTAAAATTAGGTGTCCTTTTTTAAGGGCTCGCGCCGGTAAGGGTTAAGTAGTTTTAAAACTATACTTTTCTTTTCCCAATGACTCACATTTATACAAGACAATCAAATTATATTCTGGGTGTTAAGCTGATCACATCTAGTTAACCCACAATGCTGTTGTTACTCTACAGCACGGGAAATATATTTGAAATCAGTTAACAAAAACGATTCTCTTTCGAAGCGTCTGTATCAAATTAACTGACATTTTATTTAAGTTGGAATTTTGTAAATATGTATCTGCATCTGTTTCCTGTTTTTTTATTCATAATTCTTGCAAGTTAAAATTTGGGAATGCGCCAGTTAAATGCTGTCGCCCTAGACACATCTGAAAGAGATATTTGAGACAGGAAATTTTCAGAATCACCGCTTTATAGCAATATGTTACAAAATTATGCTATTTTTCAACGGAAATGCAACGAATTTAGATTTGCATCTTTTATTTTATAATACAATAAGAATAGTTTCAGTTGTTGGTAACAAACACATAGTAAGGATATTTTTACATTTATAAATGGGATTTACAATTTGTTTCAAGTTAAAAGAATGATACATGCATCTCTTTTGCATTATGTACAAACCAGTAGATTTCATTCTTTGATTTTCGCATTCTAGTACGTTCTCTTGCCATTTTGCCATCATCTTCTGCTAGACATTCTTTCATTGTTGTGCTTTGCCATGTATATTACAGTTAAAAGTAACATTACTAAAATAAGTCTGGAGGATGCCGTCTGTTTAATGCCTGAAATTAAAAAAAAATAATACCATCGTTAGTTTTTAGTCATAATTTAATGAGACAAATGTCAAATGAACTGAATTATTTTGTGTGTGGTTCACATTTGCCTCTTTCTTATGTTGAAATTTATCAGAAATGTTCATGTTCAAAATGGTAAAAATGGTGAATATTGAAGCAACAGTGAAATGAAAAAAAAAATGAATATTTATTCTACATTACATTAAAACAAGATGAACTTAAAATCAGAGCCCGTCTAAACACGTTAGTCAGCATACTCAGAAATTGACAGCTATCTCCGAATAGTATTTTATCTTATTACAGGCATATTGCCTTACATTAAACGAGTGTTACTAGTCGAATATATTGGTACTCTTGGCAGGGACATGTGGCTGATGTGCCCGTGAATTAATCTTTCACTGCCAATAATGTTTTTAAAAGTAAGAAACACTATAGAGTATTTTTTTATGACTACACGGTGATCACAAAAAAAAAAAAAAAAAAAAAAAAAAAAAAAAAAAAAAAAACTTCGCCGGTAAATGAACCACTAGAGACAGTACGGAATGCTATTTGGGATCAGTATTGTATGGTATTGGTATGATATAACGATATGAATATGAAAAAAAAATTCTAATAAGTATTAGGAATTTTATTTTTAATGTTAATTTTAAATTGTATATTGAAAAATAGTATTACTTTGTAAGTAATCACAGAGATTTTTTCCCTTGGCCATACATTTTAAATAAAGTGTTTTATTTTACTCTATAATTAAGATTGAATTGGCCTTGAGTATATTGTAATTAAAAATGGATTCTCTAGAAAATACCTAGTAAATTGAAAAGCATATATTTATGTTCTACCGGTTTAATCCTATCGCTATATTGTAAAAACACTGTGAAAATTAAATCCGGAACCCTAAAATTCAGAAACGCCTAAAATTCGCACATCATCGCAATGAATTTTCCAGTTCAGATGTAGAGGAAAAAAAATAATTGTTATATCATTCCGCATGTATTTAAAAATGTAGGTTATGTTAATATGACTGAACTCGTGCTCTTTCATGAAAGAAGTATAAATTTACTTCTGAGAACAATTTGTATATTGCTAAAATCACTGGTGATCACAATCTTTTTACTGAGTGTATTTAGATATTATTCAAGCTTTTTTTGGTTATTAAGTTACGCTGACACAAAAATGACCGGCGGATTTTTTATTATATGTGCGTTTCTTTAAATTTAGACACCATTATTTTATAAAAGTTTTCTTTGGCTTCTTTAATCTCGGGAAAATATAATCTAAAACTTCTAAAAAATATTGGTGCAACAGTTCAAGTGACCGTACGTACACTGAAAATATTCGCCTTCGATTGCCGCCAGTTTTGCGTTCGCCATCAGAACTAGTATTCAGGGGGCTGTGCAAAATATACTAGAAATGTCGAATAACGTTTTAAGTAGGAAATTTGGAAAATTGATGTTTCCGTTTTTTCCGCAAAATGAAAGGTCGAAAAACACCAGCCCTAACCTAATTCAGTCCAGTTTACTGTCAATAATTAAATCATGTCGTAGTCTATATCCTTACCTGCAGCTTTAATTTCTTTGATGGAGACAGCTTGAATGTGGTTAACAGTGGCAACGCATTTCAAGGTTACTTTGCCGTTGTGCAGCACATCGGGTTTTAACCTAAACCGTAGGAATGTCGAATAACGTTTTAAGCAGGAAATTTGGAAAATTGATGTTTCCGTTTTTTCCGCAAAATGAAAGGTCGAAAAACACCAGCCCTAACCTAATTCAGTCCAGTTTACTGTCAATAATTATATCATGTCGTAGTCTATATCCTTACCTGCAGCTTTAATTTCTTTGATGGAGACAGCTTGAATGTGGTTAACAGTGGCAACGCATTTCAAGGTTACTTTGCCGTTGTGCAGCACATCGGGTTTTAACCTAAACCGTAGGAATGTCGAATAACGTTTTAAGCAGGAAATTTGGAAAATTGATGTTTCCGTTTTTTCAGCAAAATGAAAGGTCGAAAAACACCAGCCCCAACCTAATTCAGTCCAGTTTACTGTTAATAATTAAATCATGTCGTACTCTATATCTTTACCTGTAGCTTTAATTTCTTTGATGGTGACAGCTTGAATGTGGTTAACTGTGGCAACACATTTCAAGGTTACTTTACCATTGTGCAGCACATCGGGTTTTAACCTAAACCGTAGAGCTAAACTTGAGCTTTCCATCTGATCAGGATAAACTACAGTTTCTTGGTCTGATAACTCTGACTGTGCCTGCAAAGAAATCGATAAGCAAATTATGAAAAGTCTGTCATTTTTTATGTTTTAAAACGATGTTTATGGGGCAGTGTTGCCAGATGGGCTACATTTTTTAAATTCAGATTCTTGATTGGCACCACTTTTTTGAACTGGTAAAATTCGCCTTACTTAATGGCATATTTCTTAAGGCGAAAACAAAGGTTACCGTTTTAAAAAAGTGGTTGCAGTCAAGAAATCGGAATTTTAAAAAAAAGTAGCCCACTGAACACTGTTATGGGGAACGGGAAAGCAAAAATTAACTTAAAAATCGATTTTTACTTTTTTATATCGTTAAATAGTTTAAAATTTTATCTTTCCAACGATGTGTCACACACACACACACACACACACACACACACACATATATATATATATATACGTGTTAAAATTAATCATTCTTTCTAAGAGTACTTCACAGCTTAATGGCCATTTAAATGTTTAATTGACTTTTTCTGAATTCTTGTATTTTTCATGTTTATGTTCCTTTTTTTCAATATCTATTAAACTTAAGAACTCAGATTTGTATTTTATACTTATATAATGATATATTGTATACTTTAACACAGGGATTTAATGATGTGTTGAGAATTATTTATTTTAGGCAGTGAAATCTTACCATAAATGATAATTTAAAAATAACTTTCAATAATTAATTAATAATTAATTTTGAGTTTCACTTAGACAGAAAATGGTCTGTTAAAATACGTAAATCATGTTATTTTAACTATTCTAAAATATCTAGACTTCTTTCTTTTACCATTTCTGAGAAAAAAGGTACATAAAGTTAATTTAATTAAATTGTTAAAAGTGAATTTAACATGACGGAGATAGGGCTTTCTCGGTCCCCTTATATATATAAAATGCACATAAGTATTTTTCATAAACACGTCTAATAGCCTTATATTTGTTTTATCATACCATAAGTACATTGAATTCCCGTTAGTTCGGATTTCCGAAGGAGGGCATATTTTGTACGAAGTCCGTATTAATGTAAATATTTCAGAGATGTAACGTATTCCCTTTCGTTGAATAAATTAAATTCGATTTTTGACATAGTTTAAATGTACCAAAAGCACTTATTGGTCAAATCAATAAGTAAAAATGGCGATATGGAAAAACCCAATCCTCTTTTTTTAAACCATACACTCAATATTCAGACAAATCATATTTTGCAAGACTATTTAGTTGTATGCTTAATTGTGTTAATTTATTAATTTTAGTTGCATGTATAATTTCTATTCACGTGTAAAATCACGTGCAATTCTATGCACTCACAAATTTCTATTCACGTGTAAAAAGAATTTGTAAAAGGAAAAAATTAAAAATTCTTCGTAAATTTTTTTCAGTCATCAGAACTTTTTCAGCACACTATTTCTTATCCAAACTAATAAACCGTAATTACATCGACATATTCAAAAAAACTTTTTTCTTCAAAGAAAATTTATTGTATCCTAAAAATATTAGATCTACCGGAAAGTTCTGTCAGGTAATGTTGCATCATACCTATTTTTTAAAAAACAGATTTCTTCTTTGGCACCACATTTTTGAAATTTAAATCAGATTGTTTTCACCTTAATGTTAATGGAACAAACAAAGTGAATTCTACCATTTCAACCATATCAATGAAGAAATCTGAATTTAAAAAAAAAAAAAGTAGGCGGGAAGTAAAATTATCGGACAGAACATCTCGGTATACCTAATACTAAGTTATTAAAGAATTGTGTTAGAACAAGTTGATTATGAATTACAAATTGTCATTTCACGAAGTATTCTTCTTCACTTCATGTTCATCCATATTTAGATTCCGGTACAGTTTAATGAAAAAAAATTGCTAATAATTTTCTCCTGAGTAAAAGAAAGGTAGAAATGTGTTTTAGTACGAAAATAAAATCGTATTGAAAAATGGATTTCTGTCATTCTTAGTACTTTTCATATAGTTAATATTTAAAGAAATCAAGTTAAGCGTCTATTCATATATGTTTAATTACGCATAAATTTCCTTTTACTTGAATGAACAAGTTGTAAAAGTAGGAATTGAAAATTTCTTGGGAAGGTATTTTTTTATTATCTATAAGAACGAAGCAAAATGATTATTTTTTTGTAAATGTCATTTTAAACGTAATTGCATCCTACATAATTTCTTTGACGAATTTTTTTTTTCATCTTTTTTGCAAGCAAAAAATTACGATTATTTTAGAATAGCGAAGGATCAAGTTGATTATAAATACCAAATATTTCTTTTATTAGTTAAATTTTTTCACTTTCATTTCATGCGTTTTGAGATTTCCATAAAATTTCTTTAAAATATTTTTATAAATAACTTTTCTAATAAAAATAATAATTAGGATTAATAACAACTTGCAAGATAAATCAGAAGGAAATATTTGGACGATTTTGATTGTAAGGAAAAGTTAGCGCCTGATAACCGAAAACGAAAACATTCAGAAGTAAATTTCAAAAGAATTTTTCGCTTTATTTATCACATAAATTATAAATTTAAATAAGGTGACGATTACTCAAAAATTACTGGAGGCAGTTTGCCTTTGCGATAATCTGACCTTTAATTATGCATTTTTTTTTAGTTAAGTTCGTAATTATACAAATACGTAGCACCTATGGTCGTCAGCTCGTCCGCCAGTCTGTCTATCTGCCCTTCTGTCCGTATGTAACAGTGCAAAAATTTCCCAACCTAATGGTTTGAAATTTAACATATATAATCGTTGCAGAATTTTGTCGAGTCATTTAAAAATTTATGAAAATCTAATCAAAACTTTAAAAAATATCAATGAAAGTTTTCTTCGTTCTATTAAATCCTATCTTACGTTTTTAATTCAATGATACCCGATGATAAGCAATGATTCTAGGTTGCCATGATGATTACGTCTTATTTAAAATTGAGTCCTACTATTTCGGTATTACTGAATTTGATATATACAATCGTAATACATTTTGAATTCCTGCATTTTTGCACAAAAGTGCAACAGCTATTGCACCAAGATCTGAATATTTATAAAACTAGCTAGTGTACGAACGCGCAACTTTTGCCACGCTTGACGTCCAGTACCGATTTTTTTATTTTTTATCATACACTCAATATTCAAACAAATCCTACTTTACAAATCTATTTTGTTGTATGCTTAATTATGTTAATTTATAATTTTAGCAGTATGTTTAATTGTGCAAAAATTTCTTTTCACGTATAAAAATAGTTTCAAAAAGAAGAAAATTAAAAAACCTCCGAAACCTTTTTCAGCCATCAGAATGAAGCACACTATTTCTTTTCAATCCTTTCTGACTTATTAGTAAACCGTAATTACATCGACATAAATTTTGCAAAAAACGTTTTTTCTTCAAAGAAAGTTTATTTTATCCCAAAAAACTAAGTTATTAAAGTATTGTGTTAGAACAAGTTGATTATGAATGACAAATTTTCATTTCATAAGGCATTCTTCTACCCTTCATATTCATCCATTTTTGGGATCCTGTACATTTTAATGAAAAAAAATACTAATAATTTTCTCCTGACATTTAAATATTAAAAAAGATAGAAATTTCTTTTAAGAAATAAAGCCTCATTGGAAAAATGAATTTCTGCCTTTCTTAGTACTTTTCATATATTTAATATCTAAACAAATCACGTTCGAATCTATTTAGATGTGTTTAATTACGCATAAATTTCCTTTTACATGAATGAACAGCTTGTAAAAGTCAGAAAATTAAAATGTATCGGGAAGATTTTTTTTTTAACTATAAGAATGGAGTACAATAATCCTTTTTCTGGAACTGTCTTAATAAATGTAATTACATCCGACATAATTAATTTGAAGAACTTTTTTTTTCATCTTTTTCGCTAGTAAAAAATTACTATATTTTTAGAATAGCGATGGATCAAGTTGGTTATGAATACCAAATTTTCCTTACCTGATTAATATTTTTAACTTTCTTTTCAACCGTTTTGAAATTTTCATAAAATTTCTGAAAAATAATTTTTGTTAATAACGTTTCTAATAATAATACAAGATAAATAAGAATGGATTATTTAGACTATATTTATTGCAAGGAAAAGGAAAAGACAGATTATCGAAGTCGAAAACTTGCACCAGTAACTTTTAAAAGAAATTTTCGCCTTATTTAATACAGAAATTCTAAGTTTAAACAAGGTGACGATTACTTGAAAATTTCGTGAATTTTGCTCCTGGAATAATCTGACCTTCCGTAGATACATTGTTTTTTTAGGTGCGTGCGAAATCTATACTCCTATTATAAAGAGGAAAAAATGTTTATTTGTAGGAGGTAAGCTCAGGAACTACCGAACCGATTCCAAAAGTAATGGTACCAAAATGATGATGTTAGTCCAACTTAGAACATAGGCTATATCTTATGTCGGTGCCACTACCCCAAAGGGGGTGCAGGAGAAAAAACGTTCCAAAAATGCGATTTTTGCGTTACTGAAGGGCCTAGAAATATGAAATTTGGAATATTAGTTACTTATAAGATATAAATGATGCATAAGAACAGTTCTTAAACGATTCGAAATTTCAAAGGGGTGAAAATGCACAAAAAGCGTTATAAAAAACGTTCTAAATGGTAGTTTCTACATAATCTGAGGAAATACCAAACCGATTTCAAAAGTAATGGTATCAAAATTATGGTGTTAGTCCAACTTAGAACATAGGCTATATTTTATGTCGGTGTCACTATCCCAAAGGGGGTGCAGGAGCAAAAAACGTTCTAAAAATGCGATTTTTGCGTTACTGAAGGGCTTATAAATATGAAATTTGGAATATTAGTTACTTATTAGATATAAAGGATTTCTAAGAACAGTTCTTAAACAATTCGAAATTTAAAAGGGGTGAAGATGCGCGAAAAGCGTTCTAAAAAACGTTCTAAATGGTGATTTCTACACAATCTCAGGGAATACCAAACCGATTAAAAAAAGCGTCAAAATGATGGTGAAAACCCTTGCTCCAACATAGGCTATGTTTTATGTCGGTGCCACTACCCCAAAGGGGGTGCAGGAGAAAAATGTTCTAAATTGTGGTTTTTGCGTGACGGAAGGGCCTTGAATCGTGAAATTTAGAATGGTAGTTAGTTATAAGATATCAATTATCTCTAAGGACATTTCCTAAAAAAGTCGAAATTTAAAAGGGGGGTCAAAATGCGCAAAAAGCGTTGTAAAAAATGTTCTAAATTGCGATTTCTAGCAATCTCAGGAAATACTGAACCGATTTCAAATATAATGGTGTAAAAATGATGGAGACAGATCTTGCTCTAAGATATGCTATATTTTATATCTCTTTCCACTACCCCAGAGGAGATGCAGGAGCAAAATGAGCGAAAAGCGTTCTAAAAACGTTGTAAATGCCGATTTATCACCAATATCTCAGGAAGGATCAAACTGATTTCAAAAGTAATGGTAAGAAATTGATGCTGATAGCCTCTGCTCTAACATAGACGCTATTTTAAGTTGGTATCACTATCACTTAGACGTTGCAGGAGCAAAAAAGCGTTCCAAATTTCGATTTTTGTGATCGGTAGAGGCTAGCAACTTAAAATTAGGCAAGGTACATATTTATTACATATCTTTATTACATATATTTATTTATTACATGTTTTTAAGAACAGTTTCGAAAAAATTGGAAATTTAAAAAGGGGTGAAAATGCGCGAAAAGCGTTCTAAAAACGTTCTAATTTGCGATTTCTACTCAATCTCAGGAAGTTCAAAAGCTATTTCAAAAGTAATGGTTGCAAATCAATGGTGACAGTCCCTGCTATAACATAGGATATACTTTATGTTTCTGTCACTACCATCTGAGGGTTGCAAAAGCAAAACATGTTCTAATTTGCGTTTTTTGCATAACTGAAGGGTCTACCACTTTGAAGTATGGCATGGTATTTACTTACAAGATGCAACTGCTTTCTAAGAACTGTCGAAAGAAAATTTCAAATTTAAAAAGATGAAGTGAGCGAAAAGCGTTATAAATTACAATTTTTATGTAATCTTATCAAATACCAAACCGATTAAAAAAATAATGATGACAAATTGTTGGTGATAGAAACTGCTCAAACATAAGCTATATTTTACATCTGTGCCACTACCAGCAGAGGGTGGCAGTAGCTAAAAACTTTCTAAATTGCGATTTCTGTGATACTGAAAAGGCTAGAAACTTTAAATATGGCATGGTAGTTACTTATAAAATATAAATACCCTCGAAGGACTGTCGAAAATAAATACGAATTAAAAAGGGGTGAAGTGAACGGGAGGTGCGAAAAGCATTCTAAAAAAGTCCTAAATTACGATTTCTACGCTATTTCAGGAAATATAAACCAAATATAAAAGTAATAGTTGCGAATCAATGGTAACAGTCTCTGATCCTACACAGGCTATATTTTATGCCGATGATTCTACCACCTGGGGTTCACAGGAACAACAAACGCTCTAAAAAAGGCCTTTAAAAGCTTTCTAAATTACGTTTCTGTGGAATATTAGGAAATAACAAACCAATTTCAAAATTAATGTTGGGAAATTAATGGTGACAGTTGCTATTTCAACATAGCCCTTTATGTTGAGAGAGGTGGTAGGACTTGGAATTTGACATGATGGTGAATTTTAAGATGTAAGAAGATGGTTTCTAAAAAATTCAAAACTTCAAATGAATACTGAAATGAGCGTTTTAATTGAGCATAAAAGTTTCAAAATATTTTCTAAATTATTATTTATTTAGTTTTATTTCGTTTTATGAATTTAAATCTCATTTCTGCCTTATGCAGTGTAACGATGATGTTTAATCAAACTGTGTTTTAAATAGTAATTTTTTTAATTATTCCTAAAAGTAATAAGTACCTTTTAATAAAATAAAATATTACCTTTTAATAAAATAAAAAATTAGTTAGTGCCTTTTAATGAAAATTAGACATATAAATATCACTTGGCATATTTCAAATATTACGCGAGCAAAGCCGCGGGGTTTGCTACTTATATAAATACGTAGCAACGATAATCATCGCCTGATCTGTCCATCTGTCTATCTGTCAATCATTCCGCACATAAAAGTGCAAAAACTACCCAACAGAATTGTTTGAAATTTAATATACATAATCGTTGCAGAATTTATTATGTCATTTCAAATTTTATGAAAATCGAATAAAAACTTAATTAGGTATTAATAAAAGTTTTCTTCATTCTTTTAAATCCTATCATAGGTATTAATTTCAATGATATCCCATGATATGTAACGATCCCAGCTCGCCATGGTAATTACGAACTACACGGGTTTCCAAAAATTAAGGAAAAACTACAAAAGCAGCGATTACTCAAAATGTTACAAGTAGATTTTAATAAAACTGAGACGCAATTTACAAAACATTCTAATGTATAAAATAACAGTAAAAGAAATTACCAGACGATTGTGGTGTTTCAGAAATTAATACAATTATAAAATAAACAAAATAAATGTCTCAGTTTGGTATTGGAAAAGTACATTTACTATGGAGTATGATAACCCCTAGAAGCATTGCAGCACATACAGTGAATTGTGACACTGTCAATTATGCGATCGATAAGTCCGCAGGGAAGTGCGAGCCATTGCTCTTGTAAAGCAGTTATAAGCGTGGCAAGGGTCTAAGGAGGGGGGATTGAGTGCAGAGGCAAATCTTCCTAAAGCAACCCAAAGATGCTCGATGATACTCAAGTCCAGTGATAGCGTTGGCCATTCCATGCGCTGAATTGTTTGGTGCTGAAGATAATCTTCTACGATGTGAACCCTGTGCGGTCTCGCGTTATCGTCCTGTAACAAGAAATCATTACCTATTGCACCGGCATAAGAGTGCACATAAGCATCAAGAATGTCATCTCTATAGACGGGTGTATTCACAGTTCCACGTGGAAAGACAAGGAGGATCTGTACGTCCGTTCCAAGAGATACCATCCCAAACACAGACACTGCCTCCTCCATGCGAATCTATTTTATGAATATTTGATGGATGATAGCGTGTTCACTGTTCTCTCCAAATCAAACAATGCCTACTATCGCTTTGGAGGCTAAACTGGAACTCATTTGTGACGAAAACACGCCTCCATTGCTCAGCCGTCCAGTGGACATGTTGACGTGCGCACCTTAAGCGTTCCCTCCGGAGACATGATGTGAGCGGCACACAAATATCTGGTCGCACCGCGTACAGACCATCTTCATGAAGCTTTCTACGCAGAGTAGCCGTTGATACCAACCTTCCAGTGGCTGCAGAAAGGACGGATTTAAGATGAGAGAGTTTGCTGTTCTATTCCTTCGTACACATAACCGTAAATATCGGTCATCGGTGCTAGTCGTAGCTCTTTCTCGTCCTTCGCTGAATCTTCTGGAGCCCGAACCAGTGGTTTGAAATTATCACCAAAGCCTATGAGCAGCAGAAGGACTCACATTTCGCCATCTGGCCACCCCTGTCTGAATTTGGCCTACATCCAATCTTCCAATTACTCTATATCGCAGTCATGCGGGCAAATGATACATCGAGGTCATACTAATGAATTGGCTACCTCACATTTCTTATCTCATAATCACAGCGACACCAGCAGCCGTACTCTCTAACATGCATTTTTATGCTCCGCACAGATGGCGCAATCCGATTGCAGCGCCACAAATTTGCATTTTGTAATTTTAATCAGCATCTTTTTGTTAACAGCATATCCAAATTTGATACGGATAGGATAATTTTTGAAAGAGTTTTCGCTCTTTTTGTGATTTTCCTTAATTTTTGGAAACCAGTTTATTTAAGATGGAGTCCTATTATTTCCGTATTAGTGAAATATATATAATCGTAATAAATTTTCTATTAATGCATTTATACATAAGAGTGCAACAGCTAATGCATTTAGATCAGAATATACATAAAACTAGTTATAGTTCGAATGCACATCATTTGCCACGTTTGACGTCCAATCGCGGACTTTTTTTTTTTATCATACACTCCATATTCAAATAAATCATATTTTGCAAGTCTATTTAGTTAAATGTGTAATTGTGTTAATTTATTAATTTTAGTTTTATGTTTAATTATGCACAAATTTCTTTTCCCGTATTAAAAAAAGTCTGTAAAAGTAGAAAATAAAAAATTCTCGAAACTGTTTTCAGCCATCAGAATAAAGCACACACTTTCTTTTTTAAACCTTCCTGACTTATTAGTAAACCATAATTACACCGACATTTTTTTTCTCCAAAAAACTTATTTTCTTCAAAGAAAGTTTATTTTTTCTCAAATAACTAAATTATTAAAGAACTGTGTTAGAACAAGTTGATAATGAATGACAAATTTTCATTTCATGGGGCATTTTTCTTCACTTCATGTTCATCCGTTTTTGGGACACGGTAAAGATTAATGAAAAAAATTGCTAATAATTTTCTCCTGGCATTTAAATATAAAAACATTAGACATTTGTTTTAGAAAGAAAATAATATCCCATTGGAAAACGGATTTCGGCCCTGCCATATAAATACTCAAGGCCAGAGGACACGAGTTGTGACGTCATCACTATAATCGACCGGCTTCTCACTAGTGTTGGAATTCAAACCGGAAATTTTTGAAGAGCAATTTTCTTTTAATTTATTTTTGTAATATCCATCATCTCATAAAACAATAATAACTATTTAAACTTACTGGTGACAATTTGGAATCCCCCAATAAAAAATAAGCCAGATGCGGCAAAACTGTGGCTTTCCGCATCTGGCTGAATATTTGTTTAGGGATTCAGAATTCTCACTAGTAAATTTAAATGTCATATTACATTTTATAAGATGATATATATTCCACAAATAAAATAACACAAAACTGCTATTCAAAATTTTCTGGTATGAATTCCAACATTAGTGAGAAGTCGGGCGATTAGTGATGAAGTCAAAATTTGTGTCCTCTGGCCTTGAGCATTTGGATGGCAGCGATTTCGGTCTGTCTTAGTATTTTACACATTTAAACAAATCACTTTTTAATATTTAAACAAATCAACTTATGCAAGTCTATTTCGATATATTTAATTACGCATAAATTTCCTTATACATGAATGAAGAACTTGTAAAAGTATAAAATTAAAATTTCTCGGGAAGTCTTTCTCAGTTATAAAAATGAAATACAATAACTTTTTCCTGGAAATGTCATAGTAAATGTAATTATATCCGACATAAATTCTTTGACGAATTTCTTTTTTTTTCTAGCAATTTTTTTGCTCACAAAAATTTATGATTAATTTAGAATAGCGATAGATCAATTTGATTGTGAATACCAAATTTTTGTTTCATGGGTTAACATTTTTCACTTTTTTTCATCCGTTTTAATGATTCCATAAAATTTCTTTAAAAAAAATTGTTAATAAATTTAATAATAATTATAATAATTGTGTGTAATAACAACTCGCAAGATAAATAATAAGGAATTATTAGGAAGATTTTAAATACCAGGAAAAGGTAGAGCCTGATTATCGAAGAGGAAAACTTGCACCAGTAACTTTTATTGGAAACTTTCGCCTAATTTATGCTAGAAATTCTTAGTTTAAATAAGGCGACGACTACATAACACCTTGATAGGCACCGGTATATAATATACTATACCCCTTAATTTTAATCTCAAAATGCCACAGTAAGACCATAAATTGTGAATAAATATTTTGAATTTATAATGCACATGTTTTTAGTTATTTTCAAATGAATTTGTTCGTAAATCGTGTGTCAGTCAATCATTTAAATATTTTGGCAATAGAAGTACTTAGCCCCTGAAAGAGTAAAAAATTACTGGACAAAATCCGCCATTGATATAATCGGACCTTTTGAAGAATGGAGATATGAATAAAGAGGCGGGCACATGTAGTGTATTGTCTACTATTTGCGAGTGAAGTAATTGAGGCGGCCGTCACAAGATAACGGCTGTTTTTTTTTTTTTTTTTTACAAGAAATCAACCGTTTTCTGATTACCGCCAAAGAAAACTTCCACTAGAAATTTTGAATAGAAAATTTTGTCTTATTTCTGCGGCTTCTGAATAAAAAAATTTTCTTACAAATATGCTTAAAATTTTTATTTGTTTTTTCTGGTAGCAGTTTATTCAGATATTACATTATTTTTTCCACTGACACTGACAGAAAGTTATCTCGGAAACGCAGTGCCTGGCTACTGCTGAAATAAATTTACAACAGTAAAAATGAACATATGTTTTTGCAATTATTTATTACTGAAATTTTTCATTAATAAGGAGTTAAAATAAGGAGAAAATTTCTATTTAAATTTACTGGTGTAAGTTTGCAACCGTCAGTAATCAACGCCTGCTAAAGCAGTTACAGTTGAAACTTCACTATTTTAACCCTTTCAAGGGTGGTGGCTAGACGGTCTAGCCAGCTAATTTTAATTCCAATACTGACAAATGGCAACAAGAATATTTTAATAAAATTTTGCTTTTGTAATGAAAGTGCATATTAGCGGGGCTTTATTTTCTAAGAAATTATTTTGAATATTTGAATATTCTGGTGTCAGTCAATTATTCCATAATTTTCGAACAGAATTCTTTTGCCTTTTATCGTCGATGCTCCAATAAGTGCGTTATCCCTTGGTGTTATATGCTACATTTTATCATTTGTGTAATTTTCGTTACCATAAAATGTATTTCGATTTTACGATTTCGAAACAAATTTCAAGAAAATAACTATAAATTTTACTCAAACAGTTTGTTAAATATTCATATTGTTCTGAACCTTTTCCCCCACTTCATGAACTGACCTACTAGAACAAATTTAAGTGTAATGCCAAATTACCTTTTAGAAAATTTACCATATAAAATAAAATGTATATTCAAAGTACGAAACAAAGAATTTTTATACCAAAGTAAATTTATATTTATTCTGGTTAGAGAATTGTTGTCCGTTAGTTTTTATATCACTGCTGTCCCCTTATGTAAAACTGCTCATGTCACCAGAAAGAGGTCAGATAAAATTTGGACGACAGTTAGTAGAAGCAGCAATCTTGGTTGCTGAGAATGTTCAGTGGTTTATCTATCTGGCCTTGAAAAGCAGTTACAAGCTGCAACATATATAGAAAGATAAGAATATGCGTCAGTACTGTCCCTTGCCTAAATTGTCCTTGTTATTATTTTCATTTATTTATAACATTGCCATGATGTAACATACTTTTGTTTAGTTTAAAATATTATATTATAGTATTACTTTGGTTAACTTACTATGAGTACAGATGTAATTTTCTTAATTATGTCACTACTGCCCCTATCACTTAAGTCACCTTTCAATGGAATTGCATCAGTCACTGCCCTGTTTAAATTTTGCTCAATTTTGATTAAAAACAATAATACTCGAATTCTTATTTAACATGTTCACGCCGACGCGGTGGGTCACACTCGACTGTCTCAGATCTGCCGAATCTCCGACTTTTTGGATACCAGTATTTTAATACAGAAAATGTTGTTTTATTTAATTGTAACAATTGGGCGATTTAAAGGAACAGCATTTTCTATAAAATAACAGTGGTGTGCAAAAAGTCGGAGACTTGACAATTCTGAGACAGTCAAGTGTGACCCACCGCGCCGGCGTGAACGTGTTAAAACTATTGAACGTATTTATTGATATATAAAGAAACTCGTGGTTTGAATCGAGTACAATATATTATAAAAATTGGTCGATTAGAGGTAGTTAGGTTAAAGAAAAATACTGTTTAACCCTTTAGCGGGCGGTGTCCACAAAACAGGACACCTAATGTTACGAGTACTTGCACCAATAATATTTAAATAAAATTTTCCTTTTATAAAGTACGGGAAAATTAGCAACTTTTTATTTTCTAATAAATTCGTTTGTAAATTCTGATGTCAGTCCATCATTTCACAAACAGAATTACTCCGCGCGGGAAAGGGTTAAAGTTTATTCCGAAGTATTGTACGTTATTCATTGCCATATGTCTTATCAATTTCAAAAATAAATGTTAAAAATTTTATTTTTATTTTTCACTAAATCGCAGTTTGAGATTACACACATATTGGTGAATCGCCCATATATTTTTTTTCAGATATCAAAATTCTCTGTAGTTAATCAAAGAGTAATAATATTTTTCTGAGATTAAGTATGTCGAAAAATGCTAAATGAAATACCTGACAGAACTTATGTACTCTGATTATGACAAAAAAATAATATAGTATAACCTCTGAAAACGGACGCGTCGCCAAAGTGTCTCCGCCCTTTTGATGTGCTCACTATTCGGAGGTAGAAATGTATAAAACTACCGGTGTATTGGACCGAAAACGCAACCGTTACATAGAGATGTCCGGTATTCGGGATTATCCTTTTTGTTGGTTTTACTGCACACTTAAGTTACCGTAATTTCGGGGGGGGGGGGGGGGTATAGCCCGCAGATCAAACAATTCAGTTTGGACCCAGAAACTTTATTCAGTATTTGAAGACCAATATTTACCGTGATCTAAAAAGTTACCTTTTATTTTTACAAATTCCTGGGTCGAAACACAATTGTTTGATCCGCGGGCTATACACCGGAAATTACGGTACATTTTTTTTTCAATGTGAATGTTTTAGATTTAAACTTCCATGACAAATCTTCATGTATAATTAATTCACCAACAATAATTATACGCTGTGACAACCAAGCCATGACTGGGGTAAGTCCTACATTTTTTTTGTTGTTTAAATCTTAATAAGTAAATTTCTTTCGAAATCTCTAGCAAGGTACAAAGTTATTGGGTCGATCGGAAAGTCGTGTCGTGTTGAGAAAATCAATTCGTACCGGAAAATTCATCATTTAATTATTAGACATCGATTCCGATATCTAATGTCCAATAATTACCGCGCATAATTTGCCAGTACGAATGGATTTTCCCAACACGACACGACATTCCGATCGACCCAATAAAAATATTACTAAATACGGGACTCCAATCGGACACCAGCTTTTTTAAAATAATAGTATTATATTTATATTATTATTGCAAATTTTCAGAAACTTAGCGGAAAGTTATATCTTTTGTAGTTGTTGTAAAAACAAAATTTCTCTGAAATTTCTGGCATTAAAAAAGAGATAAGAGGGAGCCCTGTAAACGTATTGTAGTTTAAACTAGATTAATGCATTTTTAATAAGGCAGTAACTAAATATTTTATTATTAAATAAAAAAGAAAAGTGCCCAGCTAAACTGATGGCATTGAGCTCACAGGCTATTCACACTAATTGTATATTATACACTTATTTTAAAGAATAATGCCCCTCAAAAAACTAAGTGAAGGGGAATTAGCCCCCGTTTCCCCCTTTATACTTAACCAGTGAACCTCCAAATCTAATCAGGGAAGCCCCTTATCATAATAAACCGGTATACCAAATTTGGAGCAAATCGAATAATCCTGCAAAAAGAACATTTATCTAAATTAAGGGGGTGCACTAGCCCCCCTTTATCTTTAACCAATGAATCGCCAAAACGAATCAGGGAAGCTCCTTAACATAATAAACCGGTATACCAAATTTGGAGCAAAGCGAATAATTCTGCATGAAAAACCCGTTTATATAAATTAAGGGGGGTGGCCTAGCCCCCCTTCCCCTTTATCTTTAACCAATAAACCCCCAAAACTAATCAAGGAAGTTCCTTAACATAATAAAGCGGTATACCAACTTCGGAGCAAATCGAATCATTCTGCATGAAAAACCCAATTATCTGAATTAAGGAGGTGGACTAGCCCCCCTTTTCCCCCTTTATTCTTAACCAATGAACCCCCAAAATTAATCAGGGAAGTTCCTTAACATAATAAACCGGTATACCAAATTCGGAGCAATTCGAATCATTCTGCATGAAATACCCATTTATCTGGATTAAAAGGGGTGCACTAGCCCCCTTTCCCCCCTTTATTCTTAACTAATGAACCTCCAAAACTAATCAGGGATGTTCCTTAACATAATAAACCGGTAAACCAAATTCGGAGCAAATCGAATGATTCTGCATGAAAAACCCATTTTTCTGAATTAAGGGGGGGTGGACTAACCCCGTTTTCCCCCCTTTATCCTTAACCAATGAACTCCCAAAACTAATCAGGGATGTTCCTTAACATAATAAACCGGTATACCAAATTCGGAGCAAATTAAATGATTCTGCATGAAAAACCGATTTTTCTGAATTAAGGGGGGGGACTAACCCCGTTTTCCCCCTTTATCCTTAAAAAATGAACCCCCAAAACTAATCAGGGATGTTCCTTAACATAATAAACCTGTATACCAAATTCGGAGCAAATCGAATGATTCTGCATGAAAAACCCATTTTTCTGAATTAAGGGGGGTTGGACTAACCCCGTTTTCCCCCCTTTATCCTTAACCAATGAACCCCCAAAACTAATCAGGGATGTTCCTTAACATAATAAACCGGTATACCTAATGCGGAGCAAATCGAATGATTCTGCAAGAAAAACCCATTTTTCTGAATTAAGGGGGGGGGACTAACCCCCCTTTTCCCCCCCTTTATCCTTCACCAATGAACCCCCAAAACTAATCAGGGATGTTCCTTAACATAATAAACAGGTATACCAAATTCGGAGCAAATCGAATGATTCTGCATGAAAAACCCATTTTTCTGAATTAAGGGGGGTGGACTAACCCCGTTTTTCCCCCTTTATCCTTAACCAATGAACCCCCAAAACAAATCAGGGATGTTCCTTAACATAATAAACCGGTATACCAAATTCGGAGCAAATCGAATGATTCTGCATGAAAAACCCATTTTTCTGAATTAAGGGGGGGGTGGGGGTGGACTAACCCCGTTTTCCCCACCTTTATCCTTAACCAATGAACCCCCAAAACTAATCAGGGATGTTCCTTAACATAATAAACCGGTATACCTAATTCGGAGCAAATCGAATGATTTTGCATGAAAAACCCATTTTTCTGAATTAAGGGGGTGGGGGGGTGGACTAACCCCGTTTTTCCCCCTTTATCCTTAACCAATGAACTCCCAAAACTAATCAGGGAAGCGCCTTATCACAATGAACCTAGGAAAAAATTTTGAAGCAAATCGGATGTTTCTATCAAGAGTTATCGCGTTACGTACATACGTACGTACGTACATACATACATACATACATACATACATACATACATACATACAGAACGGGCGGGCACATTAGCTCTCAGGCTTTGATAGCCTGTGAGCTAAAAACTATACTTTTGTGATAATCAACTGCTGTCGGTGTCAGACATTTAAAATTTTATTTTATAAACTGTAAATTATTTTTTTTATATATTTTCTCGTCCACATTTCAAATATTTAATTTACATTTTTACAAATTAAATAAAAATAAAAGATACCTGTTTAGTAAAAAAAAAAAAAAAAAAAAAAAAAAAAAAAAGGTGTTATTCCAGCTTTAAAAAATGATTTCTATTTAAATATGCATGAAACTACTTCTGAAAACACGTCGAGTAATTTGATGCTTTTTCTGTTTTTAGAGTCTTAGAAATTATTCCTCGATTGAAGAATTTCACTCTTTTCCTTGCATTGAAATTTTTCCATTTTAAAACGAGTGTGTGAGAAATTTAATTAAAAGAACTTCGGTTATTTAATTAATTTCAAAGCATAGTTATATTTGTGTCTCTCGTCTATACAGTGTAATTTTTCTTACAGAAATTAGTTTCTTTGCACTCTTAGAATATAAAAGAACAAATTACATTTGTTCTGTTTAACTTGAGGTATTTTACGTGGAAATGTGCCTTTTAGAAGGCCTAGAAATGTGTGTGTTTAGCATTTATTTTTAAAGGTATAGAGAGCTGCCAAGTCTCCGGCTTTTTGGATACCAGTATTTTAATACAGAAAATGTTGTTTTATTTAATTAGAACACTTGGGCGATTTAGAGGAACCACATTTTCTCTAAAATAACAGTGGTGTGCAAAAAGCCGGAGATTTGACAACTCTGGGTATAGGAATGGATATCTTAGCTCCGGGCTTTTTGCATGTTATTTATTATCATTTGAAGAACATTTCAATTTTTTTAAACCATTATCTACTGACGGTGCTTATAAGTACCATTAAAATTACTTGTTATTTGATTCATTTAGTACATAGATCAATAGTAATACAGTTTAGAATAAGTTATAGATGCATTACTTTATCTTGTTCCAAAAGCATTATCGGTTACACAAAACAAAAATATTTTTTAAAGGATTATTTCTTTTGCCTTTGTATCTTTTCACGTTTCTTGGCGTTTTTTTTTGGGGGGGGGGGGGGGGGATTTTCAATTTGAAAATATTTCTATATTTCTATTGCAAGAACATTATATTTTTACATTTCCTAATTCTGAAAAATACTGAGAAAAATATTTAAAATAAAAGATTTGATTGGGGTTAAAAATATTGCACAGAATTCCTATACAGCGTTTGTACGCTTCAAAGACTTTCAAGTACCTTTTACCAGATTTTTTGTAAAGTAATATTTACCTTATTTAGTGAAAAAAAATCCTATCTTCAGATATAGCGATCAATAACACAGGCCTGCGAAATTGAAGTTTTTGAAAAATACAAGAGAAGTTTTCGCTAATTTTTATGTTATTTGGTGGGCTGATTTCGAAAATGACCTCCATTTTCCCCCATCACATCAGAATTTTTTGTAACATCGATATCGATATTTTTCTAAAGTGGAAAGGACAATTTTGGACAATTTTGCATGTACTATCTGGCAACAGTGATTTTATCCATGTAAATCTATGTAAAAAAAATCGGTTCTCGCTGAGGGAAATTCATTTTTCAGTAATCGATTATTTTGTTATAGGTTTAAACGGTTTTAAACAACTGGGTCTGTCGGAATGTTCTATCGTGTTGGGAAAAACAATTCGTATCGGAAAATTCTATCATTTAATTATTAGACTTGGATTTCGATAGCTAATGTCTTATAATTATCTGGCAGAATTTACCGGTATGAATTGATTTTTCCAACACGACAAACTTTCCAATCGACCCAATATTTTTCAAGAAAATGTGACGTGATAGAATTTTTTCATTATTTGTTTTTTAATTAGCACAAATAAATGCATAAAGTTCAGCCATCAGTACCCTTGTATTTTTTTCATCGCAGGCCTGTGTAATTTACCATATTTCTGGTACTAAAATACCTAAAATCCCCCGAATCCCTTGATGCGTACGAATCCTGATATAAATTCAAATATAAATAATCCTCCTAAATCCATCAATCCTTCTAAAATTTATTAAGTGATTATGTAAATCTTCTCATGTAGCTTCAAAAATTCACGAAAAATAATTTAGAAGATAAAAATTTCATGAATTCAATATTCAGTACATAAAGGGTTAATTCAAATTGATTATGTGGATCGTGATATGTGATGAATATCCTAGCGTTTGCGCTGTGCACTTCAAATCAGGTGGGAACCGATAGATCGCCAGGTTCGTTTGCAATCAATTCTCGTATAGGATTGTGAAAGTAGATAATATTGTAAGGCGCTTCAAGCACTTTGAGATTAAAAACTTAAAAATCAACGAAGTGGCAGACACTTGAAAAAAAAGTATATTCTTGACAACCTTTATCGCAATTTGGCGTGCTTCTAATTTTTTTTTTTTTTTTTTTTTTTTTTTTTTTTTTTTTTTTATAAAAATTGTGAAAGTGGTTCAAGCTCTAATAAATTATATTACATTTAATTTAGAAAAAATAGCATGATCGGTTTAATAGGTTTGAGTTCTAACTCGCCCATTTTGGAAAAAGCATTTTGCGTAAAATGTGTTTATATTGATCCAAAACAGTTTATGCGTGTGGGCACTTTGCCCTAAAGCACTAAATAACTGCGAAATTACTACGAACTCGGGGAAATCAATTTACAAGTATATTCTACATACTATAGGAGTAGAAAATTAAAAAAAAAATCAATTTCTTTCAAACGAAAAAAGCAATCCACCCTCCTTCGCCAAAAAAAAATGGTTCTACTTTCTAAAATGGTTGAAAACAAGGATTTTCTGGTCTCGTTTAAACGATTTATTATAGATTACGACATCTTCGTTTGATAACTATAAGCAGAGCTGCCAAGTCTCCGGCTTTTTGGATACCAGTATTTTAATACAGAAAATGTTGTTTTATTTAATTAGAACACTTGGGCGATTTAAAGGAACAACATTTTCTCTAAAATAACAGTGGTGTGCAAAAAGCCGGAGATTTGACAACTCTGCTATAAGCAAATTTCATGGAACTAACACTTATACGGATATTCCTATGTATAAATTCAAATACACTAGGTTTCATACGAATACCTAGTAATTTTGTGATATACTGGTAAAAATTCATAAATAAGTATCAGAAAATTATATTATTGAAACAAATACAGCAATTTTACATAATACATAGTTGTAAAAGGAATATCAAACTTTAAATTCATTGAAAATATGAATTATCTTTAAAAAATGGTGTTGCAAAATGATATGAACATTGATCGAAATCATCACTAAACGAGCATGGAAAATGTACAAGAATATTGGATGCCACTCCGAGAAGACGAAACCGAAATATATGCAAATTAGTTCAGGATATTAAGATACTTCGCAGACTAGGAAATTTCCAAATCAAATCGCAAAGTTAGTTCTAGAAGTATGAGTCGCAAAAGCGCTTGAAGTGGTTTTGAGAAAGGGGAAATTGTGGCTTTTAAGGATCAAAGCCAGTGTTATCGCAAAAAAGTCGAAAAGATCTCCAAGTGCAATATTAAATTTTCTTCTATTAAAAGATGATTATGGAGCAAAGAAGTCCCGGGACGTCTGCCAAAGCTGTCCAAAAAAGAAAGACAGCCATTATGATAAAAATGAGCAATGAGAAAACAATTTGAGGCGTACTTTCATGACATCCACTGATAACAGTGTTAAAAAGTACCTTCTTCAGAGTAGTCACATTTCTAAGATGATGAGGTACAAGAAAAGAAGGCCCCAAACACGTTTGACTAAGATGCATCGCAGAATTGCCTGTATTGGGCAAAATATCCCATGCCCTGGACGTTAGAATATGAAGGAGTAATGTGTTCCTATGAAAGAAAATTCAATTTGGGTTGTCCGGACTGTTTTTCTTATTATTGGCACAATCTGCGCAAGAAACCAGAAACGTTTTCAAAACGGCAGCGGGATGGAAGTTCACTGATGTTTTGGGCTGCGTTTGGACTTCATGGTAAGTTGATTCACCAAGATCTACTTGAAGAAATCTTGCTGCCATTTGCTGAGGAAATTGTCGAACCTTTCTGGTTGTTCCAACAAGTCAATGCGTCTATCCACACGGCAGACAACACTTGGGAAGGTTGTACATGTAATTCCATGGCCATCTGTTTCTCCTGATTTAAATCCAATGGGAAATGTATGGAGCCTACTGGTTAGATCGGTTTACGCAAATGAAAAACAATATGCCATAATTTCAGAATTAAAAGCCGCTATCATCGTCCACTGGAATGAAATCAATCAAAATATATTAAAAAGCTCGGTCCACTGCATGTCTGAGCGCGTTTTTACATTAATTAAAAGATCTGGTTTGGGAACAAACAAAATAAATAAACAAAGGAAAGAAGGATTAATTAAATAAGTTAAACAATTCTAAATAAATTTTCTGGTAATAAATTATTTTTATAAAACTTGAGTAAAAATAACCGTCTTTCTAGCGTTAAGCGGCACGTATACCGGTCTCTCGTCCCCCAGGGCTTAATGTATTGCACAATTGTTGAAATCAGTTTAGTAATGTAACTTTCCTTTAGTTTATTATAAATAAACTATCTGTGGAACAAGTATTTCTTATGGTCAAACACTTGTAATTTTTTCAATAAATTTCAAAATGTGCAGAACTTACTAGCTGGTCGTTAATGTACCATTTAAGCTCCGGCGCTGGTTTGGACTTCCCCGAATTGCATAATATTGAAACATTATCACCTAGTTCATAGTCTGATTTTTCTTCCATGAGAACGGGTCCATCTGATGGTGGAACTAAAATAAGAAACGTTAACTTTTATTAATGAGTTAGAAAACACACAAATGAAACATATAATAAACACAAATTTAGTTTATTTTATATTAGACTATATGGCCCGTGTAAATACTAGCTTGAAATAAAAACTTCTTCTGCAAAATATGTCGTAATATAATAATTACTGCTATGATCAATTTTTGCTATGTACAGAACGGACGCAATTATTCAAAAGTAAATTAACTTATTTAATACGTATGGGTTAATCTTTCACCTGCTGTATCTGTGGTTTTTCTATTGCATCAAATACTGCCACTTTTCCAGTCGAGAAGTTTTCCAGATGGAAAAATTTATGATAAATTATACTTTTTAACCCTCTCACTGACAAACCTGTGTTAATCCGTTCACTTAGTTCCAGGTTTAATGGCAATATCAGCAATATTTAAAATAATATAATTCTGTTGATTTAATGGATTTCCATACATTGAACAATGATCAACACTCTCAAGGATTACATTCATATTTTAAATTAAGTTTTTTTTTATATGATGTTGAAATAATCATATTTTTTTAGCATTTAAAACAAAATACAGAGAAAAGAACATTACAATTTTGCTCTTTTGCAAGACTGTCAGAGGGAATAAAATGGTCTAATCTAAATAAAGCATTTTTGTGATTTGGCTCTTGAAGAAAAGTGAAAAATTTACTACTTTTCTTCTGAATCATGATTTGTTTCAAGTCATATACTTTTTTTTATTTTGTTTTGATTAGTTCGCTAATTTCTATGATTTAGTAAATTTCGTATTAAATTATTTCGTCTTGAAAACATTGTATGATTTATTTACTAATTAATTTCATTATGTTAAAATAGGGGTGGCCAACTATGGCACGCTAGTCACCACTAAAATTGTATAGTAATCATTGCCTTATCTAATCATAGAATCTCTGCGATTCAAGAAGTCGGAAAAAAAAGTGGTATCAGGCGTGCCACAGTTGACCACCCCTAGGTAAAAATAATAAAAGTGAAATAATATAGATCACGATTCCTGTTACAAAGGTTGTGAGAATATATACCACGACGGATACTGCGTCAAAACGTGGTATTTAAATAACGAACCTGTCCTGACTAAATCCACGTTCATTTGAAACGGCAATTGCATTAGTGTATGAAAAAACTTATATCTGCTTACAGAAGAGTGCAAGAAACCAATGTTTTTACAATATCGATGCATCTGCCATTGATTGATAACATTATTATTACAGATTTTTTAAATCGCACTTTGTGTACATACACTGAGTAGTTTGTTACGATATCGTTTTCTTTTGTTATTTTTGAAAATCAGGTTTGCAAATAAATGCAAAAGAATAACAAAATATGCTTCCGAGCTGCTTGGATACCAGGAACTCAAATAAAATGTCATTTTTGTTTAACCATTTGAAAAAAATAATAGAAGACAGTTTAATTATGTAGACGATTCATTGGATTTAAACAAACTACATACGATCATGAAGAAATTTATACAAATTAAAAACAGTATTTTTATTCTTTCAATAATTATGACTGAATTTGTATGTTCCTAAATCGAAGAGAGCGTTTCTGACATTTTTACATATAAATTAGTTTTGTACCGCAAGAGTGTATGGCCTAAATGTTTATATTACATATTTTTATGTTTATCTACATCTATCCTAATATAGTACTATCGATTTTCTTAAACACCAGTTTCCAATAAAATGTCAACATTTTTTAACCATTTGCAAAAATTAATAGAGGACATTTTAATTATGTAGACGACTCTTTGGATTCAAATAAACTACATACAATTATGAAGAACTTTATACAAATAAAACAGTATTTTTATTCTTGCAATAATTATGACTGAATTTGTATGTTCCCAAATCTATGAGGGGGTTTCTGACATTTTAACATATAAATTAGTTTAGTAGCGAAAGGGTATATGGCCTAAAATTTTATATTACATATTTTTATGTTTACCTATAATTTATCTATCGTAATATAGTACTATCGATTTTATTAAACACTAGCTGAATTTTCGTGCAGATTTTTTTTTTTGTATGAAATTTATTATTTAGAAAATCCATATGATAGATAAATGTTGGGTAACTACGAGGGCAATACAGAAAGTAAATTTCCCACTGCCCGTAAAAAGAAAAAAACATAATTACCCGGAAACATTTATTGCAAAAAATACAGCAATGTTTTATCTACTTCTCAATATAAGAACCACCGGAATCGTAACACTTCACAAAACGTGGGACAAAGTTTTGTTGCCCAATTCTTAGAAGTCTTTCTCTATTCTCTCATTTTTTCAATTTATTCCCTAGACATCGTTCCTGCCTAAGCATTTGGCACCGGTAAACATCCACTTTCAGTAAAAATCTTATGTTTTTTCATTATTTTCTAGATTTTTCAGCTTCCTTCTGTCACTTTCTGGCCAAGGAATTTATTTCGTTGCTCTCCTGCAACCCCCATTGGCTGTAAAAGTAGCAAGTCAAATCCGATAGTCATTTTTCCCGTTATAGTTCTCCGAGATATCCAGTTCCACTGGCATCTCAATCCTTTCTATTTCCTCGATTTTTTCCGGCAGTTTTATTCGTTGCGTTCTGCGTCCTCATTGACTACTAAAGTTAGCCGTCAAATCATTGCCGGCTTTTGCTCAAAATTTGTTATTTTAACAGTAAACCTCTATTTTTGTTGTTTTTCTTAATTATATTTTACTTTTTTTCAAAATTATTATTCATTTACTTAATTTATATATAAAGAAATATATGGTTCAGGGCCTTTTCCTCCTTTCTCACTTACTCTAGCTTGCTTTTTTATCATCCCAATGCGCAGGAATTTGTAAGAAATTCCACATATTTCTTAACATCTATGCATAATGACCATCCGATTGATCGTTGTCTATTGAAGGTAAACTAGAGCAACGCGACTCTAGTAGGCACTTCAACAAATACTGCATTGGCCCATTGGTCCAGAAGTCTGTCGCATGGGAATGGAGCCAGCTTGTCATAGTTGTCAACCGACGTCTCTTCGCCCATAACGATCCTTTTGAGGTACTCGCTGCACTCATAGTAGTATCGCTGCAGAAAAGTGCATAAAATAACCACGAAACACCTGTTGTTCCGGAAATTGTGCGCCAGGTGGTTGCCAGAGAACCTTAAACCAGAATACGAAACCAAACGCATCAGAGCAGCATTGGCATTTCTTCAGCGGTACCACGATGAGGTCAACGTTTATCTCAACAGGATCATTACAGATGATGAGACGTGGGTTGATAACTGTGACAAGCTGGCTCTATACCCAGACGGCAGACTTCTATGACACTAGACTACATAAAGTTATACCAAGCTATGGCATGTGCTATGATTCATGTGGTTCTTATGTTGAGAAGTAGCAGAAAAATTGCTGTATCTTTTGCAATAAGTCTTTCCAGGTAATTAGGTTTTGTTTAATTTTACTGGGCGTGGGAATCTTACTCTCTGGATGACCCTCATATAAAAATATAAATTTAGAAGTTTAGGCTTTAAATGCACAATACATGTAGAGGTATTTAACTCCCACAACCATACCCATGAATTCGTCTAACTATAGTTCGATTTTTTTTATGTGCTTTATAACTGAAAGAGTATAAACGAGGGAATTATGGAATCCAAACTTACGTCCAATTACGTCTAAGGATTTTGTTAGTTGAAATAAATAAACAGTTATTGCGAAATCTTAGCATATACTTACCAACTACTTCTAATGGCTTTGTTGTTTGGACACATCTGAAAAAAGGTTTATCTGTAGATACTTGACAAGTGTAATTACCGTAACTTTCGGAACTTAGATTCCTTAAAAATACTGTGCTTTTGTCTGAGCGTGACATCTAAAAAAAAAAAACATGTAAAAACATAAGATATTTCTAATTTAAGTATTGCTGAAATAGATTTTTACATGAACAAATTCAATTCCATCATATGGAAAATATCGATAAACATTCAGACAGTCAAAATATTCATACATGAAAACAGTGTTGTGGAAATAAATTGTTATGTTTAAAAAGAAATAATTATTCGAACAACTAGGCGATAAATTTTTAAAATGACATTTGAACGTCGCAGGCTACAGATCGAAGAAATATAGGTTATATTGTTTCCCAAATATTGCGCCACCGTTGTATTAATCGGAATTCGGAATACTTTTCATGAAAAACAAATATTTGTTATATACTGGGTTTCGAATGGAAATATTTACAAAAAAATAACGTTATTACAGTAACATAGATTTTATATTGGAAATATTAACAATAAAATTAAGAAATATTCTTCGCTATTATTGGATAAGATAGAGCCAAAATACGCCATTATTTTCCAACATGGAGTACACACAAACAATATTTCTCCAATATTATTTTGCAATCAGAGATAATTTCGGAGATATTATGAAATTATGCATTTTTTACCGTCAACTTCAAAACTGATATAGTTCTTTATTCAGAAATTCCGAATTCACAGAAGTTTTTATACAATTTTTTCTTTAATTTATTCAGGAAATACCTATAAACATAATAACCAACAATAACTATTCAAACTTTATAGCAGGATTTAGAATTTCTTAAGAGCCTACACTAGTGGAGAAACGCGAACGCTAATGTTAATCCTATGAGGGCGCTATTTTCAAATATCTCACCTCGATTTTAATATTTTTGAATGATTTCTGTTTACATAGGATAGCTTAGGACGATCTACAACAGCGCTAACTTTTATTTTTTCGATTTGTGTTTAAGATTTCTTCTTATTACTTCCACTTTCAGAACCGGTTTTGAGATTGAAACTATCTTAGTATTAAAAAAAACTGTATCCAAAATTGAAAAAGTAGAAACTAGTCGGTTGTATATCGTCTTCAGCTATCCTATGCAAAAGAATTATTTAAAAATATTGAAATGCAAGCAAGTTAATTTAAAATAACTTTCCCATAGACTTACCATTACCGCTTTCGTCTCCTCCCGTGACTAGTGTGGACTCATAATGAAAGTTTTATAAATGACTCATAAATGAGTCAAGTCCTCATAAAAGATTATAGTGTTAAAATTTTAGACTAGTCACGCGAAGAAACTCGCGGATTGCTCGCTTGTATTTTTAATTATTTGTTTATTTTTTTGTATGTGATACCTGAGGTCCCTAGTTTATATTGTGCGTTTGTACTTTTTTGATTTTGGTTACAGTTTTTTTATTAGATGATAGTTTCTCAGTTGAAACGTGTTTAGGCTTAACATTAGAGATCTAGTTTCGTCGCGGGACTAATGTACGCTCTTATATCTGATCTTAACCCCTTGAGGGGCAAACAAAAATGCCTCTAAATATTGAATTCTCACCGGAATAATCAAAAACTTTCATTTTTAAATAAGGAAAAGCAATGTTATATCGATTATTCCCCAAAGTTAATAATATAAAATTTAGTTAACATTTTCTGGTGAGAATCTTGTTTAAATTAGGTGCTCAAGGGGTTTTAAGAGGTCACACTAGTCACGCTGAAAAACTCGAAAGCTAAAGCTAAGTTCTAATAAACGAATTATATACGAATCTAATAATCTAGGAACGTTATTTCCAAATATCTCGTTTTGATTTTAATATTTTGAATGACTTTTCTTTTTGCATTGGATAGCTGGGGGCGATCTACAACCAAGCTAGTTTTTACTTTTTCGATTTTGGTTATAGATTTTTTATATTAGGATAGTTTCAATTTGAGATCCGGCTCCGAAATTAGAAATAATTTTAAAACAAATCCCAAACCAAAAGCGAAAAAGTAAAAACTAGCCCGGTTGTAGATCGTCCTCAGCTATGCTATGCAAAAAAAAAATAAAATAAAATAAAATCAGAGCGGCATATTTGAAAAAAAAAAACCCGCCATACACCTAAAATTATCGTTTTCGTTTCTTCCCGTGAATGGAGTTGGCTCTTATCTATGTCTATGGCACGTCTTTCAGGTTTTCTCCAAACCAGTATTTTCTGATAGAAAATATTCTTTTTTTTTAATTAACAGAATACTCCGCTCAAATAATATAACTTTTTCCGTTTTAAAATACTAGTACCCGAAAAGCCGGAGACTACGCAGCTCTGACGTAACTAATCTATGTGATTAGGGTCGTCAAATTGACTCCATGTGACTTTGTGTGATTGTACACTAGAGCAGCTGTTTTATAAGTTTTCTGATAATCAGAAGCGTACAACTACATAATGTAAACCTGGTTGATGAAATACTTGCAAAATTTCAGTCCTAAGTAATTGCAAAAACAGATATTAATTTTTACTGGCGGAAGTTTACTTAGGCGATAGTCAGGCCCTGCGTTTTCGCTATATTGTAGCAACCCAGACATCCTCCTGTCAGTGTCAATGAAAAAGATTATAATGCCTGGACAAACTGCAACCAGTAAAAACAAATAGAAATTTTTACCATCTTTGGGAGAGAAATTCCCCATGAATAAGGCGTTTAAATAAGAGGAAATTTTTATTAAAATTTACTGGTGGAAGTTTTCCCTGGCGGTAGTTAGAAACCAAAGCGATATAAGTAAGCGTCCTATCTTAAATGGGAGAAATAACCGCAAGATTAAAAGCGAGGTCTCATCAAGCAAGGTCATGCGCCACGTAGCGGACGGAGTGTGAACTACAGGTAGATACCTAACTGTTTTCTTACTGTCACCACTAAAATTGTAAAGTTTATTTCACCTTGATTAATAAGTGTAGTGCCTTTGATAAGGCCAAGAAAACTTCGCGATGTCACGTGCATCTGAATGCCCCTCTCGCTACGCCATTATTTTGCGATAAATGTGGCAAACAAAATTCATTTCCATGAGTGACTAAAGATTTAGAAAATACGCGCCACACTAAAAGCCCGCGTATGTGAATTATCACTCCGTCCACAAGGTGGCGCAACTGTGTTAATTTACGCCCGACTCCAGCCTTAAGTTTGTTCGCTTACTTATAACGCTATGGTTAGAAATTGTTGATCCGATTTAAAACAAACAGCCGCCATCTTGCGACAACCTGTTTAGTTACTTCACTCGCAACTGGTAGACAATAAACTGCCCTCCTCTTTATTAATAATTCCATTCGCTAACTTCTCTGAAGCCTTAACTAAATGTTTTAATAAAATAATACTTTTGTTACATTCCAGTACATTAGATCTCCTAAATGAATACATCTAATATTGCAATTGTATCTTTACAAAGTAGTACAAAGTTTGTACAAAGTTCTGTACAGGTATTTTTTTTTTTTTGTTGTTGTTGTTATGATGACTCGTTTAATTTTATGAAAAAATTACAAAAATATGTTTTAAATAAAAACTTAAAAATATACACATATGCACATATAAATAAATTAAATAATGTGCAAATGTGAATTTATTTATAGAAAAAGGTGAAAATGTCACAAATTTTCCTTTCATGTATTATTTTTCAAAAGTAAATTTTTATTCTGTATATGTATGCGAGCAGTGAAAATTGAAATGGAATCTTTGTACTGTCAGTGGCTAACGAACGATATACCTGATTTTATTCGCACATCGTACTGAATTTGAAAAAGAAATCGAGAAATCAGGATCTTATAATGAAAATATTACTGAATGGAAATATATAATTTCCAAATTTATAAATGATAACACCGTTACTCCTGAAACTAAACAAGATGCTTCAGACATTGAAAGTGATAGTAGTAGCAACAATAGTTCTCTACTTAAAAGTCAGAAAATTCTGAATAAAAATTTGGTAAAACTTTCAAAACTTAATATATCTAAATATTATGGTGATTCGTGTTTATGGCTTGAATTTTGGAGTCAATTTTCGAATACGATTGATAATAATGAACATTTAACTCCGATTGATAAATTTTTCTACTTAAAGTCACTTTTGGGTGGAAGTGTTGCAAATACTATAGCAGGCTTATCGCTGACTAAGGAAAATTATGCTCATGCTATAGAATTATTGAAAAATTGTTTTGGTCGTAAAGGTTTTGGTGATAAATAGTCACATGGCTAAACTACTAAATTTGAAACCTGTACGAAATTCTAGTAACATTAAAGCTCTTAGAGATTTATATGATGAATGTGAATTGTAAATATACGTTTTTAAAGGAAGTGCTTTAATTTAAGATCTAGTGTGTGAATTTATTAGAGTTGTTGTTACTGTGCCTTTCTTCGAATTTATAAGAGAAACCTTTCGAATTTGATTTATATAAAAGCTTCGAATTTTCGACTCAAAAGAATATTATTATGTTAGGTCCGAACCTGAAATCTAAACGACGCGTAGTATCAACAGTGGACAGTAGAGGGTTAATAAAGGCACTAATAAAGAGAAGGAGCTATATAGTGTACTTTGTAATTGTTTCAAGTGAAGTAACTGAGAAAGTATTCACAATGTGGTAGCTGTTGTTTGTTTACATCGGATTAACTCCTAAGAAACTTCGGGACAATTTTCTACTAGAAAAAAAGTATAGGTATTTTTGTATTATTTATGACAGAAATTCAAGTCAGATCATGGTTCTAGCAATAAAGAGGAACTGACATATTCTTAAAATAGTGATGCTGCAACTGTAACCGCTTTCGGAAGGACTGATTACCTCAGGTGAAAACTTCCACCAGTAAATTTATATAGAAATTTTCTCAGTAGTTAAAGGCCTTATTAATACAAAATTTCAGTCATAAATAATGAAAAAAACAAATTTTCAATTTTACTGGTGTAACTTTACTTTTGCGGTATACAGACTGTTCGTTTCCTTCATACTGAGACAACCGGTGAAACAAACTTACTGTTTTACCAGTCAAGGTGACACCTGTAAAATCAAATAGAAGTGTTTACCATATTTGGGAGAAAATATTTCCATTAATAAGATGCTTAAATAAGGCAAACCTTTCTATTCAATTTTACTGGTAGAAATTTTGCGCCGGCGGTATTCAGAAACTGTAGATTCGATTTAGAAAAAAGCAGCCGCCACCTTGGGGCAACCTCCTCAGTTACTTCACTCGCAACTGGTAGACATTACACTATATGTATCCTTCCGTTTATTCATATCTCCATTAGTCAGATAGATCAATTCAACTTTATTCATTGTTCTATGATTTTTTAGATTTATTTTTTTTCTTCGGAAGTCCCAAGTGTCATTTTAGTGTATTTATATATTTTTGTCGAACACAGTGCACAATCGCTATAAAAAAAAAAAAAAAAAAAAAAAAAAAAAAAAAAAAAAAAAAAAACACCTTTCTATCTATTTAATTGTGAAATAATAAAAAAATTACTATTGCATTGGGATTATGTCTTCTGGAACACTAGAACTAAAAATAACTATGCTTTTGGCCGTTATCAAGTGAAAATGTATTTAAATTCGAACAAGAAATTTTATTATAAATTACAAATAAAATTTAAATTACACAAAAACAAGGAAAATATTAAAGTAAAATTGCTGTAAATAAAAGTCCTGGTTTGAAATATATCTTTTATATAAAACTTGAGTAAAATTCCATGTTTGTGTAGGTTTAAAAATAAGGTTAGAGAGTTTCTCTTCATAATGAAAATGTAAAAACTTTATAAATTTCAATACGAAGATAAAAAATTGACACCTGTATTCTTTGTTCAATTTTTTTTTCAAAATCTACCAAACGCGAAGTTCCTCTATGAAGTGTAGATTAGAATTATGCAGATGAAGAGAAGCTTCGTCACTTTTGACATAAAAATAGTATGTTATGTCAGATCATTAAATGTACATATTGATAATTAGGTTTGGACATAATATAATTAACCTCTTGAGAAACGGTGGGATATATTATATCCCCAGGGTTCGCACCGTTCCTAAAATTTTCTGTCTTTACTACCACTATTTTAATAGTTAGACTTTAATTACTTTAAGACTCATGTAAATTTTCTTAAGATTTATTGTTAACTTACTTTCTTCTTAAGTTTTTACTTAAATTTATTTTTATTCCTTTTTTCCTTAATTTTCTTTTTTTTTCTCTTGTAAACTTCTATATTCTTATAGTAGCATTGCTACAGTTTAACTTTATCCCAATGGCTCATTAAAACATAAGACATTCTAATTTCCTAGTCTGGGTGTTAAGCTGATAACAGCTAGGAAACCACTCAATGCTGATTACCTGTTCAGTACCTGTTCAGTACCGTATTAATGTAGGGTAGTGTAGTGTAGTGTAATTGCTTTACCGTATTAGTGGAAGGGTTAATGGAATTGAAGTATGTTGGTACATAGAAAATACAAAAATAACCGTTGCTAACTGTTGCCCGTAAATAAAATCTGCAAAGGAGGTAGTTTTTTTTTATTTTATTTTATTTCTTAGATAATGTTACATCGCTTAACCCTTTGAGCTCTGATGTGTGAATTTTCACCACTTAATTTTAATCTCCAAATGACATATTGGCACCGGAATATTTATACAAATTTATTTGAAAATACATAAATGCATTTTTCGTGTATATTATAAGACGAATCATTTGTTTACAAAAAACTGGTGCCAATGTGACATTTGGGCATTTTGTAGAAATTAATCCCCATACCTCAAAGGGTTAAATACAGTAAAACCCCGGTTATCTGAAAAGCATGGGACCAAAGCAGTGTTGCCAGATGGGCTACTTTTTTTAATTCAGATTCTTGATTTGCACCACAATTCTGAAATTGTAAAATGCGCCTTATTTAATGACATAATAATTAAGACGCAAACAAAGGGAATTTCGCCATTTCAAGTAAGTGGTGGCAATCAAGAAATCTGAATTTTAAAAAAGGAACACACTGGACTAAAGCATTTTCGGTTAACCAGGTTCCATAGGTAATTTCGGATAACCGGAGTTTCATAGGAATTTTCGAATAACCGGGGTTTCATAGGAATTTTCGGATAACCGGTGTTTCATAGGAATTTTAGGATAACCGGAGTTTCATAGGAATTTTCGATTAGCCGGCTTATGGTGAAAACTTGTTTGATGAAAAGCTGTGATCGATATGTTGAAGTACAAGAAGATGCAACAGCATCAGATGTGTTGTTACTTAACACGTTCACGCCGGCGCGGTGGGTCACACTCGACTGTCTCACAGCTGTCAAGTCTCCGACTGTTTGGATACCAGTATTTTAATACAGAAAATGTCGTTTTATTTAATTAGAACAATTGGGCGATTTAAAGAAACAACATTTTCTCTAAAATATTAGTGGTGTAACAGCCGGAGACTTGCTATCTTTGAGACAGTCGAGTGTGACCCACCGCGCCGGCGTGAACGTGCTAAAAGGTGGCGTGATTAAGCAGGATTGAAACAATGCAAAGTTGAAAAACAAAAGAAAATCACAACATATTTTGTACAAAAAAAAAGTGTCGTAAGTGTCTGTCTAATAAAGTGGCCGAAATTACGCAATGGTCAAAATAATTAAGTTGACTCTGTTTATATTTTTCATAAAGAACATGCTTTTTTAACACTATTTCTACCAGTGTCCAATAACACCTTTCAAAGTTTTGATTTTAACTTATTTGTCTTTTAATTTTTAAAGATAATAAGCATTAAAACAACTCTTCAATGTATTAAAAATGATTCGGAATTGTTTTGATCTAAGACTTACAAATAAAATAGTAGTCATAAATCAAAATATGTTACAAGGTGTCATTTGACGGTAAAACAAGTGTTGACAATAAATTTTTTCACTTTTAAAAAGGACTTTGAGAAATTTTTAGGTCTTTCGGTTAAGCCGATTTTCGGATAACCGGGGTTCTACTGTAGTAAAATGTTTCGTACATTTTGTTATAAAACCGCTCTAACAGCTTTTACTCAAACCGTTTCGATTCTTTTAAACTATAGGCGTAGAGAAATAATTTTTACAATTTTGTATGTACTGACAAAAATATAGATATTAAATTTAGTTTTCAATTTCACAAAAAACTTTATGCTTACTTGCAATACATATATGTCACATTTGTACTTCTTAGTATTAATATTGATTAATTTTCATCCATGAAAGACTTTTGTATCGGAATAAAAAGAATTTAATTCCCAAGTTCGCTGACATTCAATTTTCTAGTATCATTAAACAACTTTCAAAATAAATTTTAGAGTTTTCATAAGCCTTTCTTTAGGTATTTTAAAGGTTACTTTTTATTATTAATGTATTTTTTAGAAAAGAAAATGCATTCCATTAGCTATTATTCGTTGTATTTTCATAAATCTTTCGATGGAGTGAAAGCGTTTGAAAGTTTTTGAAAAATGACCATGGGTAATGGTCATAAATATCCTTTCCATTATTCTATTAATTTCCTCGCATACCCATTCAGTGTAACTTGGCCAAAGTTTAGTAGATAATAACGTGTTATAAAATATTTTTTAGATTTTAAAAGATTTTCTTTTTTCTTAATATGAAATAAGTATTTCATATTGAAACCATTTATTATGACCAATTCTTTTTAATACTGTTCTTTTTAATAATGAAAGTTTTCTTTAATGCACCTTTAACCATTAATATTAAATTTAATTATATATACAGTTGTATGCATTTTGTTATTTCTCAGGATTTTGAAACATGTTTCTTTAAAATTATATAAATATAAGTAATACCAGTATTTTAAAACTAAAATATACTTATTGAATTTTTAATTCCTTAAACTTTTATGCAATGTGCTTTTAAGGAGTGAAACCAACAGAGTGAAATGCGTCCAAGCCTGGATATGAACCTGGACCATAGCCATTGGGCGCCACGCTCTACCAACTAAGCTACCGGGACGCTATCCATCCAGATATTTTTATGGTGATCCATTGTTGCCTTCAACTTAACTTCTTGATGATGAGTAACTGTTTAACACATCTTACAGGAGCCGTAAGCAAGATGCCTAGCCATAGTACTACAAAAAAAAAAAAAAAAAAAAAAAAAAAAAAAAAAAAAACTTAAAAGGATAAAGATTAAAAAAGAAAATGTCTTTAACCGACAGAGATAAAAGACGAAACTATAAAGAGTGTAGAGAAAGTCTATAAATTCTGGAATTAACCAAGAAGAACATAAAGTATAAGTAAGTTAGGAAATAACTAAAAATTAACGTAAAGTGATAAAGTCTATCTTACAATATTTCGACCAGTCTGAACACTTATTACACACGACCATATATTTTTTCATCACAAAATTGTTATTACTAACAAGTACTCTCTGTATATCCTCCCTCAATTTGAACACTTTCTTATTCTGAAAATTTCAACAATGGTTTTTTTGTTTCTGATTTCAAGTTAAAAATCTTAAAACTTTCCTCTTTGTGAATTCCGTAGGTTTCATCATTCCCTTTGCGGTCGAATGTCGGCAAATAGCCGTTCAAACTTGACATAGTATATGGTTCTATTTTTATATTCTGTTCGCATTACTATATTTTAAAAGTACATTTTGTTGTCAAAGTACAAATAAAAATGACGTACGTTTTCCCTTAAATGCCTGAGCTCTCAAAAATAATTTTGAAAATGTTTTTCGGCTCTCATTTTTTTAAATAAATCATGGGAAAAATACTTACAAAAATCCTATTTTGTTTTAAGTATGGTTTACGGCTAAAAAACAGATTGTTACTAATCGGCAATAATGGTATTTAATTTAAAAAATAAATTTCTTTGATAAAATTCTATAATATTAAACACACAAAAAAATTAAGAACTATGTTAGGAAATAAATTTTATTTACTCACTGCAGAACAAAATAGGGTATTTTGCAAGCTTTAAAACAAAACAAAAAGAACATTTAGCAACAATTGAAAAAATAAATCTATCTTTATTCATAAACAGCACAAGTATTGCCATCTACATGAAAATTGATTAAATAACATTTTCAGAATGTATTTCATTTGCAATATTAGACATTATATCTTCAGTATCATTCTAATAGTATTTTAGAAGCCTAAATTGGACATGTTGCCTAAAGGCAACACCCGGCATTTGAGGGTTAAATCTTTCCTCTTTTTGAATTCTGTAGGCTTCATCATCTTAATCCTTTGCTGTCAAGTGTCGGGAAACAGCCGTCCAAACTTTGCATAATACATATTTCTATTAGGTAGATTTCGTATGAAATACCACCTATTGGCGTCGTTCCTATGTTGGAATTTCTGAAAAATGTTTGCAAATCTACACCGATCATGACCCCTAGAGCCCAAAACCACCCTCAGTAAAAAACTTTATATCTATCTATCTATATATATATATATATATATATATATATATATATATATATATATATATATATATATATGTATCTATCTATATATATCACTTTCTTCTGGACACGATAACTTCCACAATTCTGCACCAATCTCTTCCAAACTGATACATAAAATCAATGGGGCATAAAATCTCGGTCAAGTTCGTTAATGGGCAAAATTGGGATCCCCAAGTGGGATAAAGTTAAAAATGGGCTCAAGGGGCGCAAAAATAGGGTTTTTGGGAGAAACAAATTCATAACTTCGTCAATTCTCAAGATATCAAATCCAATTAATTTTATCATGAATCTCCTTAACATTATCTACAAATTTTATATTCACAAGTTTTTGATAGGACAAATTCGTACCGCAAGGAAAAAAAACGAAAACAAAAAAGGGGGATTGAAGAAGAAAAATTTTCATAACTCCGTCAATTCACAAGATATAAAATCCCCATGAATTTATCATATATCTTCTTAATATTGTCTACAACATCTATACAGACAAGTTTTGGTTAGGACCAATTCTTACAGTAAAAACAAATTAAGAATACATAGCGGTGGAAGAAAAAATTCATCTTAGTAAGGGTGTATTCAAATCCAAATTGCTTATTTCCTGACTCATTTTACAATTCATTTTTCTTTCAAAGGCTTCCAATTGGTACCTTTTCTTACTTAGAAACTATATAATATACCGTAATGTTCACTTTTTTGATAAAGGCAGAATATATTTTAAAACATGCTGTCAAAGTGGGCCTTTTGAACCGAATTTCCCGAAGCGGATTGTGTTGGAAAAATCATCGTATTAAGGGAGTATTCAAATCCAAACTGCTTATTTTCTGACTCATTTTTAAATTCATTTTTGCTCTCAAACGCATCCAATTGGCATATTCGCTTATTCAGAAACTATATAATGTACCGTAATGATCGATTGTTTGACAGAGGAAGAATATATTTCAAAAAATTATGTCAAAGTGGACATTTTGAACGGAATTTCCCGAAGCGATTGTGTTAGAAACGAAAATATTGTCTTACTGAGAAAATAATTGTTTACATATCAAGTTTTAAGTAATTGAACGAAAATTAAAAACACAGGTCGCTTATAAATCTCTTCAAAAATCACGTCAACAAGTTTCATGTTTTTCCTATTAAAAATGAATCTGGAGTTATGCCAGAAAATTTCGAGTTGTTAAGCATGGCCAAGTATCTTTTTGAATACCGCCCTAACATGATTCTGATAAAACCAGTCATGATATAAAAAATGAAATAAAGACTCGTCAAAAGCGGCCAGATAAAATTGTTAAAGTGGGTTTATCTTTAATCATGATTTGGTTTTTGTTTGTGAAATTAGTATACTTAACTTCGAAATCTACCTCCGCCTGTAGGCCGGGCCGACAGGGATTTTTTTGTATTCTATTCGCATCATTATATTTTAAATGTACACTTTCTTGTACATGTTGTCGAAGTATAAATAAAATGTTTCTTCAAAAAAAAAAAAAAGGTGGTGCCAACCAAATAAATTCTTGTAAGAGATGCCTGTGCCTGGAGGGGGTACTACGATTGTTAAGGGTTAAATAAAAAACGGAAATTGAATAATTCCAGTTATACTGCTTAGGGAAAACGGTCCGTTGGCTGGTTGAGAAAACGCAGCAATTGTTAACGTCTGCTTAATGTGTCTAAATTTTGAGACGAAGTTTTTTTAAACAAAAATATAAAAAGACGCCTTTTTAAAATAAATGATTCTGACTAAACATTTCTAATATCGCAACTATGTTTCATTATACTTTCACTTTCGACATTTATGGTGAAATTATTCCATATATTTCTCCTTCCAATTTATTAATCATATTTTCAGTGTGCCTAAACCTTTGTGATACACTGTATATTTTTAAATCTTTTTTCAAAACATTTTCTAAACCCTATTCTCCTGTTATAATATGAACCATATTTTAACATTAATTTTTTACTTCATTTTGTTTTCATTGTTTCTGAAGTAATAAAAAATTTATTGAACAGTAAGTCGTTTGATACAAAATAAATTTTCTCATAAAGTACTTCTAAAACCTATTACTAGAGCATCGACGTCGGTATTTTAAATTTATAAGAAAAGCGAAATTATTTTTGATATATTGCATATAGTTCAATGAAATTATAGATATAAAATTTATTTTTCGTCATTTTTGGCATTTGCTTATCTCAGCTATTTGTAGATTACATTTGGGTAATTCTACGAGCATTTGTCGTGTAAGTCACAGACTATGCGTGTTGGCCACCGTTATTTTATAAAAGTTTGCTTCGCCTTTTTAATTAATGAGATATTTCCTATAAAATAAGTCACATTTTTCAGTTCTAAAATACTGGTAGTCAAAATCCTAGTATGTGACTTACACGACAAGTGCTCGTGGAAATGCCCATTTACATGTTTTCCAAATATTACGATTTTTTTGTGTCAAATAAATATATACGAACTGAGAAATTTTAAATCATAAATAACATAACATATAAATGATATTCAATTAAGTCATAGTTACAAACCTCCCGAAGTTTTTTAATACCAATACTTTATGGAGAAATACTTGCTTTATAAAATCGCACAATTTCTGCAGTTAAATAAAGCGAAAATTTTTGTAAGTATTTACTGGTATTAAAAAAATCGAGGTCGAGAGTTGGCAGATATGCCCCTTAATTCTCATGCCCATGCCTTTCACAGGCAGTGTAGACTACCAAGGTTCGCACACTCCTTGGAATTTCCAAGGACTGTGGCACCACTATTAATGATAAGAAAATTTACATTTAATTTTTAAACCAAATAATTCGCAACCACCGCCTTCATTTACAGATTTTGCAATAATTTTTTGCAGTGAAATACTTTGAAAATACTGTTAAAATTTAGTGGTAAAACTGTGCGAACCCTGGACCACCTTTTTTTAAAATTCAGATTGTATGATTCCGACAACGTAAAGTAGCCTAAACTTAAAATTATGTTAAGAAGTTTGCAACCAGTATTATTTTGAAGAAACTATAGTATATAAAAAATTGAATCGGTTGATAGTTACATTTTTTGTACCGGTAACAGGATACTCAAGAAATAATTGTCGTTACTGACAGTTGTATTGGAATAACAAAGCGTTATAAATAAGCGAACAAACTTAATGCTGGAATCAGGCGTAAATTAACACAGTTGCGCCACCTTGTGGACGGAGTGATAATTCACATACGCGGGCTTTTAGTGTAGCGCGTACTTTCTAAATCTTCAGTCAACATGGAAATGAATTTTGTTTGCCACATTTATTGCAAAATAATGGCGAAGCGAGAGTGGCATCCAGACGCACTTCACACCACGAAGTTTTCTTAGCCTTATCAGAAAAACTTCAGTTATTAATCAAGCTGAAAAAAACTTAATAATTTTAGTGGTGTCAGTAAGAAAACAGTTAGGTATCTACCTGTAGTTCACAGTCCACCCGCTACGTGACGCATGACCTTGATTGATGTGACCTCGATTTTAATCTTGCGGTTACTTCCCCCATTTAAGATAGGGCGCTTACTTATATCGCTTTGTTGGAATAATGCCAAATGCTTTATCTTTGATCAAAGTTAGTACGGATCCTCTTATTTTACAGGTCAAACATAAATGTATTTTTTTTTTTTTTTTTTTTTTTTTTTTATAAAGAAACAAATCTATTTCAAACGCTCAAAATTTCGTCTTATTTAAGGAGAGATATTCTATAAGAAAATACTTGTACCGAAGAATTACCCGGTCTGGAAACGAAGCCTGTCATCACTTTAATTCTCGCGCCCGTGACAGTCACGGGCAGCGTAGGCTATTTTTTTATTAAGATTCTTGGATTCCTACTAGTCTTTTTTTATAGTGTAATTGGGTTTATTCTTGGATCATTTTATCTGCCATTACATAAGATGAATATTTCTATTTCAAAAGACTGGTGGCAATCAAACAATCCGAATTTTTTTTTTTTTTTTTTTTTTTTTTTAAATAGCCCACACTTATCGGGCGCGACAGTTAAGGGGTAAAATAAACACAGCTCACATTGTATATATTTTATGCAAATTAATTTTACTTAAGCTTTGCACCAGAAATTTTTAACAACATATTTTTAATACATTCGGTGAAAATAAAAGGCTGTAACTTAACATCTTCCTTTTTTTTTTTTTTTTTTTTTTTTTCGAAAAATTCCGTGTGAGTTGAATATTTTGTAAACACAAATACGCCGAGACATAAAAACAGTGGCTACAAGTAGTGATGGACTGAATGTATGATTTTAATATCGAATGAATCATTCGGGCATACGCAAAAACATAATTTTCAACCTTTGCATATATTTTTAATCAATTACCACTAGAAATTTAGCAAAAAAAAAATCATAGTTGAGAAATTTTTCAATTTTTTTAATGAATATCTTCAGAAATGTTGAAGAGAAAATGCATTTTTAGGTGGGTTCGTAACTAGTATATAAATACATAGCACCCATAGTCGTCATCTGGTTCGTCCGTCTGTCCGCATATAACTGCGCAAAACTACCCAACGGAATGATTTGAAATAATCGTTGCAGAACTCTGTCGTGTCAATTCAAATATTATAAAAATCGAATCAAGATCTAAAAAGTTATTATTTTTTCTTCATTATATTAAATCGGTTCATACGTAATTAATTCAAGGTTATGTCATGATAGGTAAAGAACCCATGTTGTCAGAATGATTACGTTCTATATATAAGATGGGGTGTTATTATTTCCATATTACTGAATTAAAAATATGTAATCGAAATAAATATTGTATTCATGCATTCTTGCTTAAGAGTGCAACACTATTTCGCTAAAATCTGAATATTTATAAAACTGGTTATAGTACAAACGCACACCTTTTGCCACGTTTGACGTACATTTTCCGTCTTATTATATTTTTATGGGTTTCTTAAATTAATTCTAATAAACCCATTACCCGCTGGTGTTGCGTTGACGCAACGGTGAAAATAAATGTGCATATGTAAATTATTTACAAACAGATCATTATTTTTTAATTAAAAAATTAGCCTTAACCCCTTGAAGGGCAAGCAAAAATGTCTCTAAATATTGAATTCTCACCGGAATAATTGAAGAATTTTATTTTAAAATAAGGAAAAGCAACTTATTAGCGATTTTCCTTCAAAGTTAAAAATATAAAATTTAGTTAAAATTTTCTGGTGAAAATCTTGTTTAAATTAGGTGGGATATATTTTATCCCACCGCCCCTCAAGGGGCTAATTAAAGACACAAAATTTTAAGATCAAATAAAGTGAAAATTATCTTTCAGAATTTGTGGTGGCAAATGAAGTTAAAAGACACCTTTGTATGAAGGACGCCCTATCATTGGGTTATGAGGTGCCATAATATCGCTTTTATTTTTTAACCTCTAGCTAGTAGTCCGGGATAAGGCAGCACAGACTATCACCTCATCGAGTTCACGGCTGAAATTCCAGAATTAATTAAAACTCGATTCTCATATTAAAATGCAATCCAAGTCATTTCTTGGTGGAAAATAACTGAAAACCCGATTTTAGCGCTTGACTCGTAGGTTTACCATTGTGTTTTCCTGCACGCAAAGGTATGAAAACATGCAGGACTGGTTACAGAAAAACACAATAGTAAACCTACGAATCAACCTCTAAAATCAGGTTTTCAACCAAGATATGAATGGTTACAGGAAGACATAATGGTAAACCTACGAATCAACCTCTAAAATCAGGTTTTCAGTTGTTTTCAACCAAGATATGACTTGGCAGACGATTGCATTATACTATGCGAATCGATTTTTAACTAATTCTGGAATTTCAGCCGTGAACTCGATGAGGTGATTGTCTGTGCTGCCGGCTCCCGGTCATAGTTAAAAGGCACCTTTTGTCATGGGGTGCCATCAAATCGCTTTTCCTCTTACTTTTTTAACGTCTAGCTAGTGGACCGGGAGGTCTATTTTAAAAGTACATTTTTTGTACATGTTGTAAAAGTATAAACAAAAATGTTTCTTAAAAAAAAAAAAAAAAAAAAAAAAAAAAAAAAAACAATTTATCAAATTACAACGACCATTTGGAAAACGATTTTTTTAAGACAAAATTTAAGACATAAAAAATCGCACGGAGTTGATCATACATTACGTACGCCATGAATTAAACATTAATAGTGTTATTGCACGTAAAAATTGCAAGCCGAAAATATCCCCTGAGACCCGTCAGATTTCATGAAACTTAAGTATTGTCCACATGAAACTTACGTAAATATCCAAGCATTTTATTGGCTGTTCGGGAAAAGGCTTTTTCATCGTCAGATTTCCAAGAAATCTGACGGTCCATTTTAAATTAAATTTCATTCTTAAACTTCTAAACATCCGACAATATTACTTTTTACACCGTCGGATAGAGAAAAAAATGTACTTTTAAATGCAATTTGTTTGAAAGCTGTATCTCAATTTGTTTCTGAGTTATTAATTTTTTTTTGGTAGTTTTTATTACTTTTTTGTCATAGTGGCAACAGAAAGTATCCATCGTTGTTGAAATTAAAGGGAAATACAGATTACTGTATAGACCAATCAGAAAACGAATAAATTGCGGATTAAACCAATGAAAACTTTCAGATATGCTTTTGATTTCACATCCTGACGAGAACAATAACAATTTTTATAAATGGTTAAAAAAAAAAAAAAACTTAATAAATTTGTCTAACAGATGCCTGTCCCTGGTGTGAGTACTTCGACTTTTAAGGGTTAAAGGGACCGTCTGTGTTGCAAAATTGGGGACTTTTTTGACCCCAGATTGTTGATTGTCGCCGTTTTTTTTTTTTTTTTTAAATACAAATATTCGGCCTATTTAGAAATAAATTAAAAATTCTGAAAAATAAAGCGAATTATACTATTTTTTAAAAGTGGTGACAGTCAAATAATCTGAATTAAGAAAGCCCCCAGTCTGAAACACTGGGGACCGTCGACCTTTATTTGAGCAATAATCGAAAATTAATTTTGTGCGTAGTGTTATTCTCCAGTTTATTCTGAGTCATTTGCGGCAAACTACATGCGGACGCGATTATTTTTTGCAAAGTCACAAGCGAATGAATTTCGAAACCTACACCAATCGAACACAAACATATTTCCGGCCGTTTAATATACTTGAAATCGATTTTTCTCAAACTTATTTTTCAACGTTTTTAGATTTTTAAAATGCTCCATGCGTCTTAAAACTTTCAGGGGCAGAGGAATTCTGCTCATAAAATGATGAAATAATTGACTGACACCAGAATATTCAAAAGAATTTCTTAGTAAAAAATAAAACGCTATTGTGCACTTTAATTACAAAAGCAACGTTTTATTAAAATATTCTTGGTGCCAGTAGTCAGATTTGGAATTAAAATTAGGTGGCTAGACCCTCTAGCCACCGCCCTTGAAAGGGTTAATTGTTGAACAAAATTTATGAAATTGATAAAGAAGAATCCTGATATTGCTTACAGAGAAACTGTGTATGCATTTAAAAATTCGACTTCATTAAGATAATTAAATTTGATTTTTAACTTATTAAAATGAGAAATTTTGATGAAAATCGATATCGAATTCAGAAAAAAATGTCTAAAAATTTATTTATTCAAGCGATTAAAAAATCGATACACAGATTTGTTTGAAATAGTGTTTTATGTGATTAAAATGCAAGATCGACGAAATATCGCAAAAATTAAGAAGCACGGAGCATTTTAAAAATCGTAAAATTTATATTTTTAAAAAATCTTAAATTTATAATAATATTTAAGTTGATTTCTTTTAAGTTGTTCTATATATGTATGGTCAAGTGTATATTTCCACAAAAGTTGATGTATCTATGATGAAAAAAAAATAATAATGTCCACCATCCTCTTAAATGAACAACGGAAATGGAATATTTCCAGTTATACTGCTTGGGGAAAACGGTTCGTTGGCGGGTTGAGAAAGCCCAGAAATTGTTAACGCTTGCATGTGTTAAATTTTGAGACAGAGTTTTTTAAAACAAAAATATAAAAAGACGCATTCATTTTTTAAATTAAAAATGCTGAGTTAACCCCTTGAGGCGGTTAACAATTTTGAGGGGGTCAAAACAATTGCGTTTGTGTAATGCTGAATTCCCAGCCGAAATTTAGAAAAAAGTTTATTGCAAAGTAAGGAAAAGCAATTTTACGACTTTTTTCCACCAAAGTTAGAAAAGTAAAATTTCATAATTGTTTTCTGGTGCAAATCTTCATTAATAGTCGGTGGGATAAAATATATCCCACCGGCCTTCAAATGGTTAAAAAATCTAATATCGCAACTAAGTTTCATTACACTTTCATTTTCGGAAAAATATTGATAAGATTATTCCATGTATTCCCCCTTCCAATTTATTAATCATATTTTACTGTGTTCCTAAACGTTTGAGATACTCTGTATATTTTTAAAACGTTTTTCAGCACATTTTCTAAACCCCCATTCTCTTGTTATAAATATGAAGCATGTTTTAATATTAATTTTTTGCTTCATTTTATTTTCATTGTTTCTGAAGTAATAAAAAATTTATTGAACAATAAGTTGTTTCAAACAAAATATATTTCTTCATAAAGAACTTCTAAAAGCTATTACTAGAGCATCGGCGTTAGTATTTTAAAGTTATAAGAAAAGCAGAATTATGTTTGATATATTGCATATATTTCATGAAAATATAGATATTAAATTTATTTTTCGTTCCTATAGGGACATTTTGCTTATCTCAGTTATTTATAGATTACATTTAGATGTCTGACAACTACTACGCTTTTTTAAAGTGAAATAAATATATGTGAACAAGAAATTTTAAATCATAAATAATATAAAATATAAATAACATTACATTAAATCATAGCCAACCTCCCTGATTTTTTATCACCAATATTTTTAAGGAGAAATACTTGTTTATAAAGTCGCACGATTTCTCCACTTAAATAGACCGAACATTTTCGTAAGAAGTTACTGGTATTAACCCCTTAACGCTCGAATTAAATTACGGTTGAAAAATTCAAATTGCTTATTTTCAACACTTTTATGAAAAAGAAATATTCACCTTATTTAATGGCAGGAAAAATGACACTAAAATATAGCCAATTTCACTATTTTATAAAACTGGTGGGAATCAAACAATTTGAGTAAAAGACACAGACCGAGAATATGACGGGAGCGAGAATTAAGGGGTTAAAAAATCGTTAGGTTAGCAACTATGCATTATGTTATTTATTTTTACCATTTTAGTTAAAATAATGATAATTATTTTACTATAAACATAACTTCTTTAAATGCACAAAACATTTATTTAGAAATCACATCACAACAACTACGAATACACATATCCAAACCATAATCACAACATAAAACTCCTCGTCGAACATCTCACGTTTTTCATCTGAATAAAAATTAAATTAAATACATGGAGTAAAGAAAAAATGTCTATTGTCCAAGAGTTGATCTTCTGAAAAAAATAATTTAAATATTGTCATGCGACTTTACTTACTAATCCCTCCTTTCGCATGTCAATAATCCTCAGTAATTCCTAGACTTGTAATATGTTTTTTCATGACATCATAACTCAAACTCTTAGTCATTATATCTGCTTCCAGTTCAGACGAGTTTACATAGTTTGTTTCAATTTCTCCTTTCGCTCTTTCATCTTTTACAAAATGATATTTTCTACCTATATGTTTGTTGCGATTATTCACTCTTGGGTTTTTAATCCAATCAATTACAGATTTACTGTCAGTACTGATTTTTATTGGACGCTTCAACATTTCTTCTTGGTTTAACTATTCTAAAAGACCCATTAACCACTTTCCTTCACAAACTGCATCACATAAACTTAAATGTTCAGATTCCATTGTAGAAAGCGCAACCAGTTTCCGTTTATTAATTTTCCGTTCAATTAGTGATTCTCCTATCTTTACGATATAGCCACCAAATGATTTTGAATCCTGTGTAGTACACCAGCTAGCATCAGAACAAAAAGTAATAATTGGCCCTTTTTATTTTTAATTCGAAGTTTGTAGTTTTTAGTGCCTTGAATGTACCGCAAAACTCTCTTCACTGCCTGTAAATGAATTTCTCTAGGATCTTTTGCATATTGAGACAAATTACTTAAAGTGAAAGCTAAATCTGGCCTTGTTCCTCTTACTAGATATCCTATACTTCCAAGCATTTCTAGATATAATGTTTCATCAATTTTATTTTCACTTTCATATTCATCTAATTTTATTCCAGAAACACCAGGGGTTTTCACACTTTTACAATTTTCCATATCAAATCTTTCTAAGATCTTTTTTGCATACTTAGCTTGCCCTAGCAAAAATTCTCCATTATTTTCTTCAATATCAATACCAAGGAATTTAATGTTTTTCTTCAGCTCTTTAATTTTTGCTTCTTTATTCAATTTTTGTATCAATTTATTTATTAATTCTTCAGATTCACTAACGATTATTCCATCATCGACATATATTCCAACTGCATTAAATTTATTATCATTTATTATTAAAAAACACACATGGATCTGCTTTGCATGGCTGTAACCCAATTTTATCAAATATATTAACTAATTTTTCGTACCAGCATCTTCCTGCTTCTGGCAACCCATATAAATTTCCTGTTACCAATAATATTTTCCCTCCTTCAATTTGTAGACCTTCAGGCGGATTCATATAAACAGCAGTTTCTATATCTGCATTCAGATATACTGTTTCTACGTCGAAAAATCTAGTTTTGTAGCATTTAATTGCTGAGACTGCCAAAAAGGTTCTAAATGATTCAGTTTTCATTACAGGACTATACGATTCTTGATAATTTGTTCCAAATTTAAGTCTTGATCCGTCGGCTACTAATTTTGCTTTATATTTTACATCTTCGGCGTTTTCTTTTAAAGTAAAAATCCATTTGCTTCTCACTGCCTTCACATCTTTTGGTTTGTCAACGATTTTTCACGTTTTGTGTTCTTCTAATGAGTGTAATTACTTTTTGATTGCTTCTATCCATTTGTCTTTATCTTTAGAATTTAATACATCTTTGTAATTCTTTGGAACTTCCTCGTGCACTAGATTTGCTAAATACTTTGGATTCGGTTTCCTAATTCGTGATGATCTTCTAGGTTCTTCAAACAGCTTATTCTTATTAGTTTCTTTTTCTTTCTGTTCCTCATTTTCATTAATTATATGATTTACTTCATATTCTTCTGTCACAGAATCATTCAAATCATTTGACAACGCAATTGTTTCCATTTTCTGATTTAATACTTCTTCATTTTCATTGGAATTATTCTTTTCTTGTTCATCTATTACATTCTTATTACTTTTAATGTTGATACTTTTAATGTTGATGTATTCAAAATCATCGGTAATTTCTTCCTTGTTAGCTATATCTTCATATCCCATTTTTTCTTATATAAATACTACAACTCTGCTTTCACGTATTCTCTTTTCCTTTAAATCGTACAATCTGTATGTTCGCCGATCTCTTGAATATGCGATAAACACTGCTGGTTTTGCTCTTACATCAAATTTCTTTTTATTGATATCATTGTTGCGATAAAGAGCTTTACATCCAAATATTGCCATAAGCTTTACTGTTGGTTTATTAATTGACCATAATTCTAATGGCGTTTTCTTTCTCGTGGCCGTTGGAGTAACATTATGTATATAAGCAGCTGTTGGTACTGCTTCGGCCCAAAAGGATAAAGGTAGATTTGCTTCTATCAGTAATGTTCTTGCAGTATTAATAACAATCCAATTAGCTCTTTCTGCAATCCCCTTACTTTGTGTACTATGAATTGTGGTTCTTTCATTCTTTATACCCTTCCTTTTATAATAATTCACGAGCTCTTCGTTTGTAAATTCACCACCGTTATCTGATTTAACCGCTTTTACTTTCTTGCCGGTTTCATTTTCTCGTCTCTCTATTATATTTATAATTCTTTCTTTTGCTTCATCTTTACTTCTTAAAAAATCTACAAAATATCTTCTACTATATACATTTATTATCTTTAGCATGTATTTACTCCTTCCCAATCAGTGTACTTTAATTGGTCCACATAAATCAACATGTAATATTTCTAAAATGCTCGTTGTTCCTTCTATCACATGATTAAATGGTGTTCTTGTTAATTTCCCCTGAATACATATTTCACATTTTGTTTCTTCACCTTTCATCTTTTCTAATCCCCTTACAAGATTTTCTATCGACATTCTTTGTAAGTATACATAATTTATATGTCCAAGTCTTCTATTCCATAATTCTTTCTTTGATTCATTTGTTCTTAACCCATTAACGCTCGAATTAAATTACGGTTGAATAATTCAAATTGCTTATTGGCACCACTTTTATGAAAAAGAAATATTCACCTTATTTAATGACAGTAAAAACGATGCTAAAATATAGCCAATTTCACTATTTTATAAAACTGGTGGGAATCAAACAATTTGAGTAAAAGACACAACCCGAGAATATCTCGGGAGCGAGAATTAAGGGGTTAAACAAGATTCGTTTCTAACTCCATCTGTTTCTTGTACAGCTAAGTTTATTTTAAATGTATTATCTTCAAATGTTCCTTTAGCTATTAATTCGCCTGTATTCTTTTCATAAATGGCTGCTCCTTCATTATCAAATATCACATATTTTCCTTTTCTGACTAAACTTGAAACTGACATTAAATTTTATCTTAAATTAGGTACACAAAGAACCTCTGTAAGTTTTATGTTTGTTTCGCCAAATTTCTGATCGTAAGCCGTAACATGAACATTTCCACGATATTTCGCTTGTATTGATCGTTCGCTGTCAGCAGTTGCAATTTCTATATCTTCAGGTTTTCTTTCTACAACAATATCTTCTTTATGCGTCATATGCGAAGTACAAACTGAATCTAACATCCAGGTTATTTCCCTATTATTTTCGGATTCTTTAATCTCATTTCTGTTGAATTCGTTTGACTGCAATGCATGTTCATTTGTAAAACATGTATATTCTTTTGCTTTCTTGTTTGAAACATTATTATTCTTATTATAATTCCTATTATTGCGTGAGTATTCTCTTACATCCTGAACTTTATTACTATAGCATTTTTTTAAATTTTTCTTAGTTGAATATTCTCTATTGTTTCGCAAGTGTGTCATTTTCGAGTTACTATAACAATTCCGCGCTATGTGATTTGGCTTTCTGCAAGTAAAACATAAAACCTTTTTCTTTTCATTAGCCCTAAATGCTTTAGACTCGTTTTCGCAAAATCTATCATATTTTCCTTCATATCTCAACAAAGTTTATCGCATTACTTCATAAGTTATATTTGGGTATGATGATATTGCAGTTGTTACTTCGCTATATTTCTTTGGAAGCCTCTATAATAAATCCTATTAATTCGCATTCATCAATTTCTGTACCCAGTTCTAATATTTCATTAGCTATCCCTTGAGCTCTTATCAAATATTCTTCAATCGTTTCTCTCTAGTTTTTCTCTATTCTCGCAAGATTAATTTTTAATTGAATTCTTCTCTGATTTTCAATTCCCGCATAACGCTTTTTCAGTAATTGCCATAAATCCTTAGCTTTTTTAATCCCTCTAACAGCCATCATTTGTTCTGCTGACAACGTTAATATAATTATACCGTAAACTTCATCATTCTTTTCTAACCACGTTTTATGCGCTTTTAAACTATCGGGATCACCTTCATTTTTTACCTGTTCATCATTTTCGATAAAATCAAATAAATGTTTCGATTTAATTAAAGCTTCAACTCGCATACTCCATAATGTATAGTTTTTACTTGTTAACGGTTCTATTCTAGGAATTCCAAACATATTGGATTCACACATAGTTAAAAATTTTTATCTTCCAAACAATTTTTAAATGCATATAAATTTCTTAACTCTTAAAATTTCCCTGTTGGCGGTTAGTCCAATGGAACAAATTCTTATCTTGCATTAGGCCTATTTTCGATACAATTCGTATGTATTTATTCTTCTTATTTGTGCAATCAACATAGAAAATTCGCCTTTTAAAACCACTGCGCCGCTGCCAAGTTGTTATTTATTTTTAACATTTTAGTTAAAATAATGATAATTTAATTATTTTACTATAAACATAACTTCTTAAAATACACAAAACATTTATTTAGACAATCACATCACAACAACTCGGATACACATATCCAAACCATAATCACAAGATAAAACTCCTCGTCGAACATCTCACGTTTTTCATCTGAATAAAAATTAAATTAAATACATGGAGTAAAGAAAAAATGTCTATTGTCCAAGAGTTGATCTTCTGAAAAAAATAATTTAAATATTGTCATGCGAATTTACTTACACATTAACCCTCTCGCTGCGTAATAATCTATCAAAATAGCTTCAAAAATTGCGTATGTAACCCCTTCGCGACCATCGTCTTTAAAGAATTTTTCCTCTCATCGGTATTTCAAAACAAAAATTTTTGTCTAATTTAATCGAGAAAATGCTCCGATTAAATAAGGCAAAATTTACAATAAAAAATTACTGGTGGGAATAATCAAGGAGTGTTAATTAGACGGAAAACTGCGTCCCCGAGGAAATCTCGGGTTGTGCAGCGAGAGGGTTAACCCCTTAACCCTTTAGTGCGCAGTTTGCATTTATGCAAAGAACAGCGTTTTGAATTTAGTAGATTTTTTTTAATTCGTATATACCTAATTCACACCAAAAAGTTAAAATAGCAATAGTTGCTTTAATTAATAACAAACATTCTATGTGTAATTAGATCGAAATTAACCATTTAAACTTTCTGGTGTAAAGTCAGATTCTCTGAACTGCGTAATATTTAAAACGTATTCTATCATGGGAAATAAAGTGTTAAAAGTTAAGTTTTATAAAGTAAATAATTAAATAAAATAAGGTAGTTGTAGACATACATATTAAAATATCTACTAATTTGGAATATTTTAGCGTGAAACAGCCACACGACAGTATATTTTACTTGTATTGCAGATGTGCAACAGAAGAAAAGATTGACGTATTATATGAAAAATATATCTCTGATTTTTTTAATTATTTTTACTGTGTAATAAACTTTCAAAGAATATATATAATAGTTATATATAATTATTTCGAAACAAAATAAAAAATCGCGCATTTAAGGGTTAATTCTGGGGCCCGTGCCTTTCACAGGTAGTGTAGGCAGCCTTTTTTTTTTTTACTCAGACTGTTTGATTCCCACGACATTCTTAACTCATTACCCGCTAGTGCTGCGCTCACGCAAGGGTAAAAATAAATGCACATATTTAAATTATTTTCATACCCACCACTATTTTTCCATAAAAAAATTGACCTTACTTAATGACACGAAGTTTTAAGATCAAACAAAGCAAAAATTATCTTCAGAATTTGTGGCGGCAAACGACGTTCAGCTAAACTGTTAAAAATCTCAACTTTTAGTTCTTGCGGCTAATTGGTTAACTAACATAGCCTAACCATAAAATTTTGTTAAAAAGTTTGCAACCAGTATTACTTTAAAGAAACTATATTATATACAAAATTGAATCTCTTGTAAATTGCTTCCATAGCAGGGAAAGTTCCTACTCAAGAAATAATTGTCGTTACTGACAGTTGAATTAGAGTGACGCCAAACTTTTCGTCTGTAATCAGTGTTCGTACGGGTCCCGTTACTTTCCAGGTCAAATATCAGTTCTTTTATTTTTTTTATATAAAAAAAATAAATCTAGTTCAAACGCGCAAAATTTCGCTTTATTTAACCCCTTGAGGGGCAGTGGGATAAAATATATTTCACCTAATTTAAACAAGATTCTCACCAGGACATTTTAACTAAATTTTATATTTTTAACTTTGGAGGAAAACCATAAAAATATTCTGCTCTTCCTTGTTTAGAGATAAATTTTTTCGATTATTCCGGTGATAATTCAATATTTAAAGGCATTTTTGCTTGCCCCTCAAGGGGTTAAGGAGAGATGTTCTATAAGGAATTACTTGTACCGAAGAATTTCCTTTTCTGGAAATTCCAGGACACCTACGGACCCTGTTAACCCTTTCAGGGTCAGTTTTATGCTTATGAAACCACTTAATTTTAATTCCCTAATGCTACAATGGTACCAGAATTGTGGTAAAATACTTTCGATTTAATAACTATGTGAAATGTAGCATTTTTCTTATTTACAAATACATTTTTTGGCAAATTCCGGTGCCAAAAAATTATTTCAACACTTTAGCATTGGAAATGCTTTGCCCTTGAAAGAGTTGATCCTTTAATTCTCGTGACCGTGAGTTTCACGGCAGTGTAGACTACTGTTTTTTTTTTTTTTTTTTTAATTATTATTAAGATTCTTTAATTCCCACTAGTTTTTTTAACGTAGCGTAATTGTCATTATTCTTTGATCATTTGATCATTTTATCTATCATTACATAAGAGGAATATTTCTATTTCAAAAAATTGGTAGCAATCAAACAATCCGAATTTTAAAAAAAGTAGCCCACACTTATCGAGCGCAACGCTTAAGGGGTTAAATAGACACAGCTCAATTTATATATACAGGGTGTTCCGTTAAAGGGGTCCAATATTAATAGGGGTAATAGAGGAGATCACATGGAGCATAAATCAGTATATAAAGCCTGGTCGGATCTCAATAGTTTTCAAGTTACAGCAAATAGAATGAAAATTCGGAAAATTGTAAAAGAACCCTCATTGCTAAACTATCGATAATGCTACATAAAAACGAAGCACATATTTAGAAAGAGCAGAAAAAAACCTACAAAATGACATCAATTGTATTAAAATAGCAAAATATTTATTGACGAGTTACAAGCCCTGAAACAGTGAAAAAAGTACGAAATCCAATATACATCAAAATAGTTAATCGTTAATTCCAAAAAGACAACTCTAGCGACAACAAGGAAAATGTAGTAAAATTTGGTCCATTCCGAAAACTTTCGAAAAAGCTTACAATGAACCATATCGGTTTAATTGTGTGAGAGAAATTAATCAGTTTCTTAGTTACAACTCCGCTTTCTTTGACACTAGCAAAGGTTAAACTCCGCCCATCACGATTGGAAACACCGCCTTTTTAATTACTCTCAACTATACATTTTCGATCATGCTTCTTCTGAGATGCAACATTTTTAATTATTCAAGAGTTGAATGAACCAAAATAACTTTACAATAATAGTCTACATTTTAAAGTGCACTTTTATTGATATAAAGTTAAATTCTTTAAAATTAAACTGGTGGTGAAAATTCGGAAATAATTAAAAATATTGCGATTTGTAACTATGCAAGAAGTTTCAGTACATGTTTTACATGGACAATTATTGTATGTATATGTGCATCATAATTTATGATAGGAAATAATAATAACAAATAGCATAATAATTTTATTAATTATAAATTTAAAAAAGACACTAAATTTTAAATTAATTCATACAAACTTTGTAATTTACAATTTGAGTACACCACAGTCTGTGACTGACAAAATACTGTGCCAAAAAGTGTTGAAAATAAAAGAAAAATGACAAATAAAGAATTACATTCCACGTACTTTATGACATATGTGAAGCAGAGTCTTCTGGCCTGCGCTGCACAGTTCAATGTCGGAAGGCAGACGAACGGACTTTATTATGATAGGTGTTCGAAGTTGCGCCCATTAACAGAATCGCACAGCCGACAGCGACGTCGTAAAGATTGGCGAACACGCCGAAAAATTCCGACGGAGTTGGGAATGTCTCCTGCAGCGACAACGATTCGCGCTAGTAAATCCTCCGGTGTATCCACAGGCGTTTCATACACCAGCGATTTAAGGTGTCCCCAAACAAAAAAGTCTAACGGATTGAGGTCTGGAGAGCGTGCAGGCGAAGCAACAGGTCCACTGCGTCCAATCCATTTCCCAGGATATGTTGAATTGAGGTGATTGCGAACACCTATGAAAAAATGTGCCGGTGCGCCATCGTGCATAAACCACATATTGTGGCGCAATGTTGCTGGCACATTTTGCAGTAACTGCGGTAAGATATCCCGTAGGAAAAACAAGTACGTACTGCCATTGAGTACATCTGGGAGTAAATATGGTCCTATGAGATAATCGCCGAGGACACCTGCCCATATGTTCACACTGAACTTTTGTTGTGCGTTCGACGGGAAAACAGTGTGCGGATTTGTATATGACCATGTGTGCATATTGTGCGTGTTTACCACGCCCTCTCGTAAATGTTGCTTCATCAGTAAATAAAATATTTTCCAGAAATTGTGGATTATTTTCTGTTACATTAAGCAACCAGCGTACGAATTCTGTCCGCTGAGCACAATCTGTTACTGATAACAGTTGTACCCGCTGCACATGAAAGGGGTGCATGTTTTCTGCACGCAAAACACGCCACACACTTTGGTGAGAAACACCGACTTCAGACGCAGCAGCTCGTGTACTCGTGGAGGAGTTATCTTTAAAAATATTCAGTACTTCTTCTTCCATTGCAGGTGTTCGTACATGTCGAGGTTTCCCTGCATCAATGTATGCTTGCAATGTATGCTTGCTGTATTAAACGATCCAGTCTCCCGTAATCGTCTATCGATTTTTATGAAGAGTTTCGAACTTGGGCAACGTCTCCTTGGAAATTGCTCACGGTACATGCGCTGTGCTAGACATGCATTTCCATGAGCTTGCCCGTACATCAGATGCATGTCCGCATATTCTTCGTTAGAGTATTCCGGCATAATTATTATACATCAACTTACTACAATCCCACTTACAACAGCCTCCCTTTAACATAACGCCCACTGATGACTGCTGTTTTATTACACTTTTCTCCCTATACACATAGAAAATTTGCATAAAAAGTACTTCTTCATCATCCTGAAAGTTCATGGAGGAAACGCAGCAGTCACGGAGTTTGCTTTAAGACAAGGCGAGAGCTGCACAATATGTCATTCACTTGACCAGACTGAATAATGAAAGGGTATTGATAGAGGTTGATCAGAAATGTATAATTGAAAGATATTAAAACGGGGTGTTTACAATCGTCATGGGCGGAGTTTCGCCCTTTCCGAGCGTGCAACAGTACAGAGTTGTAACTAGGGAACTGCTTGATTTCTCCCATACAATTAAACTGATATGGTTTATTGTCAGCTTCTTCGAAAGCTTTCGGAATGGACCAAATTTTATAACATTTTCCTTGATGTAGGTAGAGTTGCATTTTTGGAATTAACGATTAAATATTTTCTAAATATTTGATTTTGTATTTTTTCACTGTTTCAGAGCTTGTAACTCGCCATTAATTCTCAATATTCTAAAACAACTTATGTCATTTCGTAGGATTTTTTCTGCTCTTTCTAAATATGTGCTTCGTTTTTATGTAGCATTATCGATAGTTTAGCAATGAGGGTTTTTTTACAAATTTCCGATTTTTCATTCTATTTGCTGTAACTTGAAAATTATTGAGATCCGGCCAGGCATTATACACTGATTTATGCTCCGTGTGATCTCCTCTATTACCCCTATTAATATTGGACCCCTTTAACGGAACACCCTGTATATATATTTGTAATATTAAAATAAATTTCGCTCTTTTGCCCTTGCTAATTTATTCCAAAATCTTATAACATCTATCTTTTTTACCTGTCTTTTAACAATATCTTAAATATCTTGTATGCTTTCATCCTAGGCCTTCAATTTTGTGCATTCTTTTATTTCTTATTCTAAAAATCAATCTTTTAATAACTATACTCCGTATAAAACCCCATTGAATTACTTTATTCTTTCATATTTTGAGGCATGAAATTATTTTCTTTTCTCGGGAAAGTTTATTAAATACCATTTTATTTTAAATTATTTGATTTCCTATGAGTCTTTGCAATACCTTTGCCACCCTAACTTATTTTCTCTTTTTAAACTTACGCTGCTAGGTAAAGAATCCGGAGTCCAAGTCATGATACCCCGCCCCCATCCCGGAGTTTAATCCAATTGCTTGCTCGGCTTTTTTTTTCCTTCTGCCCTCCCTCTCTTTCGGGGTTGGTTCATTGTCGTGTAGCCGTATGCGTAAATTCTCATATTTATATGGTTACATTCGCTTGGAGAGTAGATTTTGTACGATTTTGTGTTGCTTAAGCCTTTATCTACGGCTTTATAATCTACTGTAATGTTTTTTCAGGTAATTTCTTTTTTTCAGATACTACAATGAAAATTATAGGATAAACATAAAAAAAATACTCACCCGTGAGCAATTTAATTATTTAGAGGTAATTAATTAAAGTTGTACTTTAAAGTACCGCCAGTACACTATGAGTAAAATATCGTAACAGTAAATCCACAAGGTATATCAAATGGCAACAGAAAACATTTTCGATTTTGTAAGCATGTAAAATATAGGCTTTCTTCTTATTTACAAATAAATCGATTTGCAAATTCCGGTACCATTCCTGTATTTCATCATATTAGAATTGAAAGTGCTTTGTTTCTAAAAGGGTTAAAAAAATCTAATATTTTTTTTTTTTTTTAAAGGTTTTGATTTTGTTAGCAGTTCTTCAGTTATGCGACGTCAATATTCCAGGGACAACATATTTTCTCGCATCTCCACATATGCTATATCCCCTTCGCGACGGGAGCCTTTTACGAAATGTTTATTACTTTGCTACCGGTTTAAAAAAACAGAAGTTCGTGCCTACTTAAATCGGGAAAATGCTCGGATGCTCGGATTAAATAAGGCAAATTTTACAGTAAAATTTTAATGGTGAGGATAAACGAGGATCCTTAGGCCTATTTCCGGCACGAATACGTGTCGCTCGTCCCCAAGGGGATATATGAATTTAATTATGCCATTTCTAGCATAGCAAAAACGAGTCGGTACCAAAACTTTTTCGATTTCCTATAAAAAATAACAATGAAAGAGAGAAGAAATACCAGGGAAATCATTACTGCACTACATTTTAGTAATTACATTTCAAAGCAGATGAAAACGATTGATAACGACACAGACGAAAAGTAAACAAGAAGTTTTCTCCAACACCCAGTGTACTGACGACACTTATAAGTACCACAGAATAATTAAGTTAAATGAAATACATACACCGTTCACCTAAAATAGCTAGTCATATTGTATTCTAAGATCATAATGAACACATAAAAAATCCAATACTTATCTTATATCTTTTACTGTGTTTGCAGCAATGAAAAGACGAGCGTGGCAATCTGTAGAAAATATCGCCACAAAACACATCGACTGCTTCAAAGATAGCCTCATTACTCTCTAAAATAACAAACCTAGAACTACTGCGGCCTTGTATTCGGATAAAGTGCAGTTAAAAGAACGCTTTTTGCAAAGTACCATTAGAATATTAGTAATATTCACTATGGTATAAAAGTTTAAATTGAGTGGTACTTATAAGTATCGTCAGTAGATCAACGGTTACAAAAACCCACGTCACTTGGAGAGTGATTTTTCATTTAGTCGTAATGTCTCTTCTGATCATTTTTAACATCCTGAAACTATGGGACCATACTCGAGATTGAGTAACTGCTATATTAGTGGAGAAATTTACCTGTTACCAATAAATTATGTGATTTGATATCACGCTTCTTTCGTTACTTGTGTAAAACTCCTAAGATTTCATCACATCCTTAGCGATTATCATGACGGAACAACTGCCCTTTAACCCCTTCGCGACGGGAGCCTTTTGCGAAATGTTTATTACTTTGCTACCGGTTTTAAAAAACAGAAGTTTGTGCCTATTCAAATCGGGAAAATGCGCGGATTAAATAAGGCAAATTTTACAGTAAAATTTTACTGGTGAGGATAAACGAGGATCCTTAGGCCTATTTCCGGCACGTATACGTGTCGCTCGTCCCCAAGGGGTTAATTAGTGTGGTTGGTGAGATATACGAGTGTTTTTTTTTTTTCAACTGGTTATTTTCGGCATGCAATAATCTCCAGTTGTAGAATGCCATAATTAGTCTACAGCACAATGCTACGGCTAGCACGACCTGCATAGAGTTAATGCAATATATATATATATATATATATATATATATATTAATTTTCATGCCGCTTAATTTTACTTAAACTTTGCGCCAGAATTTTTGAACAACATTTTTTTTAATAAATTCTGCGAAAATAAAAGCAGTAAATTAACATTTCCTTTTTTGTAAAAATCGACGTGAGTTGAATATTTTGTAAACACAAATACTCCGAGACATTATAAAATAAAAAGAGATGTTAAAAGTAGTGATGGTTTCAAAGAATGATTTTACTACCGAATGCATTATTCGGGCATACGCAAAAACATAGTTTCCAACCTTTGCATATATTTTTAATCAGATACCACCAGAAAATTAGAAAAAAAGTCATAATTGACTACTTTTGTATTTTTTTTAATCATTATTTTCAGATATGTTGCAGAGAAAATGACTTTCTAGGTGGGTTCGTAATTATATAATCACGTAGCGCCCAAAGCGATATAAGTAAGCGTCCTATCTTAAATGGGAGAGTTAACAGCAAGATTAAAGTCGAGGTCACATAAATCAAGTTCGCACGCCACGTAGCGGACGGGGTTAAAATACAGGAAGATGCGTAACTGTTTTCTTACTACACACCACTAAAATTATATTATTTTTCACCTTAATTAATAGCTGAAATGTCTTCGACAAGGCGAAGAAAACTTTGTGGTGCCAAGTGCATCTGGACGACCCTCTCACTAAGCCGTTATTTAGCAATAAATGTGGTAAACAAAATTCAGTTCTATGAGCTACTAAAGATTTAGAAAATATGCGCTGATTATAGATATCCTGTCATATATGTCGTCACACTAAAAATCCGCGTCTGTGGATTATCAGCCCGTCAACAAGATGGCGCAACTGTGCTAATTTACGCCCGATTCCAGTTATTAAGTTTGTACGCTTACTTATATCGCTTTGCGTAGCACCGCTGCCATCGAAATACTCAAAGCCTGAGGACACAAGTTCTGTCGTCATCACTAATCGACCGACTTCTCACTAGTGTTGGAATTCACACCGGGAAATTTTGAATAGCAATTTCCTTTTATTTTATTAGTGGAATATCTATCATCTTATAAAACAATAGTAACTATTTAAGCTTACTGGTGAGAATCTAGAATCCCCTAATAAAAAATCAGCAAGATGCGGCAACGCCGTGGAATTCCGCATCTGGCTGAATTTTTATTTAGGGTTTCCGAATTCTCACCAGTAGATTTTAGTAGCTGCTATTGTTTTATAAGATGATAGATATTCCACTAATAAAATAAAAGGGAATTGCTATTCAAAATTTCCTGTTAGGAATTCCAACACTAGTGATAAGTCGGTCGATTAGGGATGACGTCACAACTTGTGTCCTCAGGCCTTGAGTATTTCGATGGCAACGGTAGCACCCATAGTCGTCGTCTGGTCCGCCCGTCTGTCTATCAGCAGATAGCAGCTGAAAACTACGCAACGAAATGGTTTGAAATTTAATGTATATAATCGTTGCAAAATTTTGTCGAGTCAATTCAAATATTATGAAAATCGAATCAAAATCTAAAAAGACATTAATAAAAGTTTTCACTACATTAAATGTGATCGTACGTAAATAATTCAAGGTTATCCCATTATAGGTAATGTTTCCATGTCGCCAAGGTTCATTTTTCCATAACAGTACAACATTTATTTCCCTAAGATCTGAATTTTTATAAAACTAGTTATAGTAAAAATTCCAGGCATGTGATTTCCGCGTTTTTGCACACCAGTATATTCTTAGAGAAAATGATATTTCATTTAATCGAAACGTTTTTGCGATTTAAGAGAACATTTTCTCTAAGAATATACTGGTGTGTAAAAACGCGGAAATCACATGCCTGAATTCGCCGGATTTGACACTTTCGACGTACAATTTCCGTCTTGTTATATTTTTATGGGTTTTTAAAATTAATTCTATTTAAAATAAGAAAACTTTTTTTAAAGCTATGCTTTTGCGCATGCCCGTATAATTCATTCGTGTATAGTTAAATCAACCATTATGCCCATCAGTTAAAAGACGCCTGTGTATCAAAGACCCTATGCTGGGGTCAGGCGCTGCCATCGAAATACTCAAGGTTAGAGGACTCGAGTGTGACGTCATCACTAATACAACGACTTCTCACAAGAGTTGGAATTCACAGCGGAAATTTTTGAATAGCAATTTTCTCTTATTTTATTTGTGGACTTCCTCTAATTTAATACAACAACAATAACTATTTAAACATATTGGTGAGAATTCGGAATCCCTAAATAAAACTTCAGCCAGATGCGGAATGCCAAATTGTTGCCGCATGTGGGTGATTTTTTTTTTTTTTTTTTTTTGTGGGGGGGGGTGTTCCAAATTCTCACCAGTAATATTAAATAATTATTATTGTTTTATAAAATGATAAGTATTCCTCAAATAAAATAAAATTGCTATTCAAAATTTTCCGGTGTGAATTCTAACACCAGTCTGTCGATTAGCGATGACGCCACACTCGTGTCCTCAGGCCTTGAGTATTTCGATGGCAGTGGGTGAGGAGGTGCCATCATATAGATTTTCCTCTTATTTTTTAAACACTCGCTAGAGAATGCTGCAATATTCGCGACAGCCAATTTATAATGCAAAAATGCACTGTTCCCAATCAATATTTTGTGTACTAAATTTTTTGCATTCATTATTTAATGCGGTAATTTTGAGATCAGATAAGTCTAAATTTTCTGTTAAAAATTACTGGTGCATAAGAAGTGTAATTGACCCTCATCATAAAATTGTGGTGAACCCGAAGCGGTGCTTTCGTTCGTTAATCATTTCCGGCGCGGTGTACTTAAAAAAGGACACCTAATTTTAATTCGAAAATTGACAAACGGCACCAGGAATATTAATTACATAAAATTTATTATTATTATTATTTAACATAAAATTTATTACCTAAAATAATGTACATGGTGTAATGAAAGTTCATATTTTCTAATAAATTCGTTTATAAATTGCGGTGTCAGTCCATTATTTCATCAGTTTTTAAACAGAATTACTCCGCGCCGGTAAGAGTTAAGGCTAAACTACTATTTTTACCGAATAGATAAGACGAAGCTTTTTAGAAAATACACATTATTTTTTTCTACTGAAAAGCTATTCAATTTTTATTTTTTTGTGGCATGATGTCACACCCTGGCCGCAGTTAAGGCTATGAGAATTTTGAACTGAGAATTTAGAATTCATTATGCATTTTTCTGATGCATAGCTCATGTCAGTTTTGTTCTCAACTTTATTTGTGATTATATGAAATATTACATATCCAGGGAATGAAACTCTTAAAAAATTTTTAAAAAGGAAAATTTTACTTTTAAAAGTATTATTTAAGAAGTCTGAAATGAGACTTTCCTTTACTTCTTTTTCCTCGACATCCTTTCCTTTAACTGCCCTAGATAATAGTTTATAAGCCGATACCAAAATTCGAGAGAAAAAAAGGAGTGAATACCAGCATTTCCTAATGTCTTTCTTCGTCGTATTAAATAGAAGATTTCGCAATAAATTTATTCCATTAAAAACAGTGAAGTTTGTTAAATGATGTTATTCAATCTGTTTTTCCTCTTTAATTTGGTGGTCGACCTATACTTGAGTATATTTATATATGGTAATTTTAGCCAAAATACACATGACAAGAGTTATTGCTGAAAAATCTTAAAACAGAAAATTTTATTTTTAAAGATTCTGTTCAAGATTAGATTTAGTTAAAGATTCTGATTAGATTACATTAGATAAGATTCAGATTCAGTTTAAGATTACATTAGATTAAGATTCAGTTTAAGATTACATTAGATTAGGATTAACCCCTTAATCGTCGTGCCCGAGACATTCACGGGCAAACCTTTATGAACAAATTTCGTCGCGCCGTGACACTCACGTGCTGGACGTCTCATGACTTTATATAATTTTTTCTGGTATCTACTTTGCATTTTTCTTTTCCGAAAATATTTTTAAGCCTTAAATACGTGATTCTATTTTTGCATTCTGTTCGCACCACTATATTTTTAAATATAGTTTTGAATAGATTGCTCCTCTTGTCGGAAATCAAGTACAATTGTTCTTTAAACAAATCGTGGTGCGGAGGAAATAAATTGTCTTATGCCGATATTGCAGCATCGGTCTGTTAAGGAAGTCTTAAATGCTTAGCCCTTTAGTGCGCAGCTTTGCATATATGCAAAGAATAGTGTTTTGAATTTAATAATTTTTTTATTATTCGTATATACCTAGCTGACACCAGAAATTAAAATAGCAATATTTGATTTAAATAATAACAGACTTTCCGTATTTAAACAAAGTTAAATTAACCATTGAAATCTTCTGGTGTAATGCCAGATTCTCTGGACTACGTAATTTCAAGAACGTATTCTATCATGAGAATTAAAGGGCTAAAGTTTAAGCTTTATAAAATAAATAATTATATAAAAGAAGGTATTTGGAGACATACTTATTAAAATATTTACTAATTTTAATATTTTAGCGTAAAATAGCCACACGACAGTAGTTTTTACTTCTATTGCAGATGTGCAATGGAATAAAAGATTGCCGTGTTATATGAAAAATGTATCTCTGATTTTTTTCATTATTGTTCCTGTGTAATAAACCTTTCAGAGAATCGTATATATTTTTTTCGAAACAAAATAAAAAATCGTGCATTTAAGGGTTAAAAGATGGGAAACACTGAAATGAGAAGTTTGTTTTTAAGATCGTGATGTTTAATTTAAGGAATTGTACGAGTTGAAACAAATGTTTTACTTGTTTCAAATCTGAATTCATCTGGGTTACCGTTTTATAAATTTCTATGTTGTGTAGCTCAAGTGAAGACAAAAATTTTAGTGTTCAGATATCTGGAAAGAAATCGGAAGATCCCATTTTTTCTGATGTTTTTGACTCCGAAAAATCGGAAACTGAAGATAGTGATGATGGCCCAATATTACGCGCCTCCATGCTTGAAAGTCAAATCGGAGCCTAAGATAAACGTTTCGTTTGAAGCTATATCGCGTATTCTGCAGTACTATAAACATTTTATAAATGATGAATTGGCGGATAATATTGTAATCAAAACTAATCGCTACGGTGAGAAATGGAGAAATGTTGTTTGAGAAAAAAGAGAGAGAGGCAGATTGGAATGACAAGCTATTTATTAAAATCTAATGCTGTTGTTTTTTGCTCTTACTACTGTTGAAATAATTGTTTTAAAAAAATAGTAAAAGTTAAAGTTAAAGAAAATGTATTTTGGACAATACTTTATTTGTTAAAACCCCATTTTTTTCGCGATATTATGACGTACAATTTTTTACAGCGAATAATAAAAAAAAAAAAAAATACATTTTTGGAATAATGAAGCTCACAATCCTCAAAATCCACCTAATCAAAAACTGTACAAAACTTCGACTGTTTGTGCGCATCTGAATGAATTGTATAGAAAAATAATTATCAAAATCAAGTCGTTTATGTGAACACCATTTTCTGGGTATTATGACCCCTAGGGACAAAACATTACACAGAATGAAAAATTTGTTCTTCCCATGAGAATAAATATGGAAACAAAATTATAAAATAAACCAAATACGAATGAAAGACTGTAATGTCGGACAATGTCATGTTTCAAAATTTTCCTTACATTGAAAATTTACTAAATTTTGAAAAATATATTGAATGGCGATTTTCAAATTAAATTCGAATGAAATTATCGTCCTTGTAGTAATATAAAAAATTATTTCATTTATATATGTCTTTACCTTTCCTTAAAATGAAACCACAGTTTGCAGCATTGCATCGAAGCTTCTCTGTACGTCATATGTGCACAATACAATCAAATAAAAGATAAATAAAATTATAAGTTTTAAAAATTTTATCCCTTCTAAACACTTTTAGGAACAAAGACCCTCCATTGCTTAAATATCGAAATAAAGGATTGACACAGGAATTTATGTACAGATTTATTTCGATATAAGAAAGAGCCAAATTTCGCAAATTTACTAAAGAAAAATTTTTGTATTAAATTTCTGGGATTATTGGACTTTTGGGTATTAAAATAAAGGGCTTTCATACGCTTCAAACCAACCTTAAAAGGGTATATTAAGAAAATACCCTTTTTCTTGTACTAATGAACTCAGAATTTTATGAATAATAAAATCGGACAATAAAAAAAATCGACGATTTTTTTAAGGGATTTTCCCCAAATTACGCGACGATTAAGGGGTTAATATTCAACCCCTGGATGGACGGCTCGATATCACCTAATTTAAACAAGATTTGAACTAGAAACTTTTAACTAAGTTTTATATTTTTAGCTATGAGGGGGGGGGGTAGATGTTGTAAAATGGCTTTTCCTCATTTAAAAGTAAAATTATCCCGGTGAGAATTCAATATTACAGAGACATTATTGCCTGCCCCTCACTGGGTTAATATTTAGTATTAAGATTAAATTATCTTATTATTAAGGTTAAATTAGATTACATTAAGATTAAGTTTAAGTTTCAGATGAGATTTACATGAGATTACTACATTTTCAAATATCTTATAATGAGAACATTTTGAAATATTTCAAAAGAAGTTTAAACGTACTCTGCACACCATATCCCGCCACCGCAGTGGGTAGTTAACTACATAACTGTATTGCCCGAACTGAGTTCGGGCAAGAAAATTTAGTTTGCTTGGTTACTAAAAGCTTTTCGATACCACCAATTTTTACCTGTAATCTACGGTTCATTAATTGGCAGACTTTTTTCGATCATTTAAGGCAAATATTTTAATACGTAAAAAGTGGTGTTTGGTTCCTGTTTTTAGTTTATGGTTTCAAAAAAATGAAACCGTTAAGGGGTTAACCAACTGCATTCTAGAGGTGACTCTTACTCATCGTTATTGCTGCCAGGTGTCCCCCGTAAATTAAGGCCCAAAATACTCTGGAAATCACTAATTTCTTACAATTTCTCCATTTTTAATTGCAGATAATTCTGCAATTATATAAGGCGAAGAATGTTACTGTAAAATACTGATGCTCAGTGCATTTGGAGGTCCGATTTATGCAGGACAGCAAACATCACTAGTGGTGAGCAAGAGTCACTTCTGGAGTGCGAAGGGTTAAAAGTAAAAAGTACGTTGGTTTGATTGTATATAATTTTCGGCGAAAAGTATATTCAGTAAAAATACACTTTACCAAAAAAAAAAAAATAAGTAAGTAAATAAATAAAAGTAAATGGGTATTTCAATGAAAATTGAGATCAATTTTAAATTAGATATAACCCATCGAGGGGCTGTGGGATAAATTGTATCCCACCTAATTTAACCCTAGAACTACCGGAAATTTTACTCAAGTTTTATAAAAACATTCTACACCAGAATTTTTACTTAAAACTATTTAATTTGTTTATTTAACTTATTATTGTCTGATTTATACATTTAGTTTGTTTTAAAGAAATTTCTGGTTTGAATAAATATTTTGAATGTACATGTCGGGTCCAATGGACCCGTCTGGTAGACGGAAGGTTAAACAAGATCCTCACCAGAAAATTTTAACTAAATTTTATATTTTAAACTTTGGAGGAAGATCTTTGAAAAATTGCTTTTCCTTATTTAAACCCTTGGGGACGAGCGACACGTATACGTGCCGGAAATAGGCCTAAGGATCCTCGTTTATCCTCACCAGTAAAATTTTACTGTAAAATTTGCCTTACTTAATCCGAGCATTTCCCCGATTTGAATAGGCACAAGCTTCTGTTTTTTTAAAACCGGTAGCAAAGTAATAAACATTTCGTAAAAGGCTCCCGTCGCGAAGGGGTTAAAAGTAAAATTTTTCGATTATTCCGAGGAGAATTCAATATATAGAGACATTTTTGCTTGCCCCTCAAAGGGTTTAACGCAAAATAAACTATATTTATATAAAATATACAGGGTGGTCATAAAAAAACTTTGCCGATATATGGAACTCTAGTGGCCGTTCCGTTCAACCGATCGAGATGATATTTCAGATATAGTTATTCAGAGGTATGAGCTCGGGTTTCTGTGAACGGCAACAAATTAGCGCTCACGGTTACGGTTATAGGTACAGAAACTCGAAATTTTCGAATGGCTACCTACGGCCATTTTTTTTCATCGCAAAATACTCAGCGCATGCGAAAACCCTAAATAGCACTGGAACGGTACGTGTATTGCAATAAACAGACGCGTTATGCACGCACAAAAAACAGTTCAGCAAACGGCCAAAAACAACACGATCGGTGCGCACGGAGGAAATTTGCATATGACAGAGGCAAGACAACAATCATAGAATGCAGTTCGACATATAATCAGCGTAGAAAACGGATTCTTGCCTCTGTCATATGCAAATTTCCTCCGTGAGCCCCGATCGTGCTGTTTTTGGCCGTTCGCTAAGCTGTTTTTTGTGCGTGCATAACGCTTCCGTTTATAGCGATAAACGTACCGTTCAAGAGCTATTTAGGGTTTTCGAACACGCTGAGCATTTTGCGATGAAAAAAAATGGGTATTGCCATTCGAAAATTTTGAGTATCTGTACCTATAACCGTAACCGTGAGCGCCAATTTGTTGCCGTTCACAGAATCCCGAGCTCATACCTCTAAATAACTATATCTGAAATCTCATCTCGATCGGTTTAACGGAACGGCCGCTAGAGTTCCATATATCGGCAAAGTTTTTTTTTTTATGACCACCCTGTATATGTTATAAATATTCTCTGTCAAATATCTAAAACTTTTTTGTTGTTGTTGTGAATGCAAACGATAACAAGGACTATCTTTTTTCTACGATATGTGCTTTCGTCTTAAACATTAATTTTTATCTTGAGCCTATTTTTCATTGTTTCTGAAGTAATGAAGAATTTATTGAACAGTAAGTTGTTTCATACGAAATATATTTTCTCAGAAATAATGTTTAAAAGCTATTACTTAAGTATCGCTGCTCATATTTTGAAGTTATAGGAAAAGGGAAATTACCTTTGATATAATGTATCTAGTTCCACGAAAAATTAGATATTAAATTTATTTTTCATCGTTATAGATACATATTTCTTATGTGAATCATTCCGATATTACTATATATTTCATAACATTATTATGGATTCTTTATTTCTTTTTTACAAAAGATGTCTATAAAAATTAATCTCTGAGTTTGTTGATTTAATTTTCAAATAATGCTTAAAGTTATTCCAAATTTAATGCAAGATTTTTCAAAAGAATTTAGAAAAGTTGTTAAGATATTATTTTCTTTATTAATGTGTTTTTGGTTCGTAGTTTATATATTTTATTAGATATTATTTCAGAATTCTACAAATACTTTAAATGAGTGAAGATTCACAGCATTCTGCTAAAAATAATAACATAATGCAGTGTGCAACTCAGGGCCTGATTACCAAGGGGGCACATCCCCACCAGTAAAAAGAAACAGAAAATTTTGCCTCATTCAAGGCAGAAATTTTGCATGCATACCGCGTTTAGATCTGACGAACATTTCTTTAAAAATTTATTGGTGTAAGTGTGTCCCGTTGGTAATCAGGCCCTGGTGCAACTGACAACTGTTTCTATATTTTATTCACACCACTATTTTTAAAATACATTTTGTACTATATTTCTCTTGATTATGTCAATCGATATTTAAAAAAAAAATGTTTTTATATGTAGGGAGCCAATTCAAATGCAGGGCAGCTGCGATTCATTCGAATGTTAAAATCATTCATTTTGCTTATGACTATCCTGTATACCATCGTGTAAAATGTAGCATCTATGCAATTTGTGAAACAATATATTATTCCATACCATACATATTTTATCAGAAAGCATTGCTACACTCTATTTCTCAAATAATGTCTTTATTTTTATGTTTTTGTTGAAAAAAATAACTTTATATTTAATCCTATGTATAGATTAATAAATGTGTAGGTATTAAATGCATTTTTCTGATTCACAGAAATTTTTCTTTAGTACAATCTATTTGGGGGTCCCATACTTTACAAAAATAATATTAAATCTGCCAAGTATAAAAAGAACTATTTATTATGAATAGAAATATATTTAATTCCGAAATTTGCTGACTTTCAGTTTTCTAACATCATTAAACGATTTTTAAAACAAGTTTTAGACCTTTCTTTTGCTTTCTTTCAGAACTCTAAAACGGATTTCTTTTATTATTAACTTTCGTTAACTTTCTTTCATGGAATAGAACATCCATTCTATTAGCCATTATTTTGTGTCTTCATAAATCTTTCTTTAGGGAGAAAACGATGAACCTTTCTAAAAAATGATCGCATGAAATGATCATAAATCTTTCAAGTTTTACTCGATTAATTTTCTTGAACTTTCTTACATTGTAAATCGTGTAAAATGTAGTTGATATTAAAGTACTCTATAGCAGTGGTTCCCAAATTTGGGTGTTGATTTTATAGGGAGCAATTTTCCAAATTTTTTACTCAGTCCAAACTTAACTAAAAAACTAAGTTTACTTAATCCAAATTTTTTACTCAGTCATTCACTATCAGTTTCTTTTGTCTTTTTTTAACCTCTTAACGGTCGCATTAAATTACGGTTTAAAAATTCAAATTGCTTATTGGTACCACTTTTTTGAAAATGAAACATTCACCTTATTTAATGACAGGTAAAATGAAACCATAATAAAGCCAATTACACTATTTTATAAAACTGGTGGGAATCAAACAAAAATGAATAAAATATATAAAAGACAAAAGCCCGTAAATATCACGGCAGGGAGAATTAAAGGGTTAAAGGAATGTTGTAAACTGAAAATAAATTAAATACGAGCATAATTTAAAAAATCAGTTTTTCTACTGAACCCTTAAATGCATAGTGATGCATATTTGCATCACTTTTTATTTAACTTTTAATAAATTAATTAAGCTCTTAGCAATCAGTATATTTATATAGAAATATTAATCCTGTAAGAATTACAAAAAATATGCTACTAAATAAAGCTAAAAATCTGTCTTAAAATGCCTGTTGTCCAATTCTTATAATAAGAATTTAAAAAAAAAATCTAAAAGAATAATTTATGCATTTAAGAGGTAATTTAAAAATGATTTCAATCAAAAATTAAAAAAGTTAAAATAGGATTACCATCAGAATAATTATACGAGTGATTAATTAAGATATATTGATATATTTTCCTATCATAAAATTTTTTTATAAATTGTCTGGTTGCTATTGTATTTATAATTCTTACATTCTCGTACCATGTACTTTATTCTCTTAACATTTTAGATGGTTTATCGAAGGAGATTTCTACTTCTATTCTCTCTGCTATATGTCACACAAATACGTTTCACGTTTAACTATTAAAAGTAAAATTCGACATTACAGTAACGCAATTACTTGCCTCTGAAAGTGTTAAAAGAATTATATATATATATATATATATATATATACTTGTGAATAGAAATAAATTTCTAAATTTGCAGATTTTCAGTTTTCTAATATCTTCCAAAGAATATTTAAAGTTAGAGAGCTTTCATTCGCTTTCATTCCAAAGTCTAAAATGCATTTAATTTATTATTAACGTATCGTTGGTTCCTTACGCGGATAATCTTTTTACCACCAGCCTTTATGATTTAATTTGTGAGAAAGAAGGAACATATATATTTATTGACAGGAACGTATATTCCTTTTTACAGGTGCAAGTTTAGTTCTGCGGTAGTCAGGGCCTGCGTTTCCGCCATATTATGACAACCTAGACAACCTCTTGTCAGTGTCAATGAAAAATATTATGATTCCCGGGTAAGTTTTCGCCAGTAAAAACGAATATAATTTTTTACCATATTTATTAATGAAATTTCCATAAATAAGCAGCTAAAATAAAGTGAAATGTTCTGTTTAAAATTTACAGGTAGAATATTGCTTCGGCGGTAATTAGAAACTGTTGATCCAAAGCAAAAAATATAAAAAAATAAATAAATCTCTTGACAGCCACTTATATTATTTCACTTGCAATTGGTAGACTCTACACTACATATCTCTTCCATTTTATCCATAACTACATTCAATGGACCGTTAACCCCTTCGGGACGGGAGCCTTTTACGAAATTTTTAATCTTTTGTCACCGTTTTTTAAAAACAGAAATTTGTGTCTTCTTGAATCGAGAATTAAAATGATTAAATAAGGCAAATTTTACTGTAAAATTTTACTGGTGAGGAAAACCAAGCATTCTGAGCGCTTCATGCGGCACGTATACGTGTCGCTCGTCCCCAAGGGGTTAAAGGTTAATAGGACTCCTACTTAATCCGTGTTTTTAACACAACTTTTTTCAAATAAAAATCTTGCCTTTAGAGCTTTCGTACAAATTTCGCAGACACCTTACCGGATGGTAACATGTGTGACAGATGCTGTAAAAGCCTAGCTCGAAAATTTTTCTATGGAAATATTGGTATTCAAAAGACTGTGTTAGAACTTGATTAATTAACATATTCGTGATGACTGACGACAACTTGCATCTTAAGGGTTATGTTGGGTTGATTTTTGACGGCCAATGGGACACTGGGCCGATGGTTTCTACTCCAGGGATATATGCCCAAGAGGGAGTGCCCTCCTTGGGGGATCTTTCTAAGGGAACCTAACCCGTATTTACGCATGGAAAATCCAAGGTTTCCAAGAAAACCACGAAAACTCCGAAACGGTTAGGCCAACGGGCACGATTGGGTTCGAACCAAGCACCTCCCGTCTACCAGTTTCGAGAGCAGAACCTCACAGCCACTGGTGGGGCTGCATCTTAAAGATATGTGTATGTACACATCGGTACATGGGCGGTACTTTTTCGTTTTACATGTTACAACATTATTTCTCAAAATTGCACTTAACATTAAAAATTCGAACAGGTGTCAATTAAACCCGAACAATGGTCTAATTGCCGATTCGAACTAGAAATTTCTTCATAAAATAAGTTAAATATTAATTACACGGAAATAAATTAACCCTGAAGAGCAAGTAATTCAGTTTCGGTAATGTTGAATTCACACCGGAATCTGCAAAGAATTTATTGCAAAATAATGAAAAGCAAGGCCTTTACTCCACCAAAGTTAGAAAAGTAAAATTTAATATTTTGTTTCGGGTGCAAATCTCCGTTAATTTCCGTCCAGTATTTATGAAGTTAGTGTGCTACGTATTCAAATATTTCCATTAGAAACAGTACCATTCTTATATGCATTCATTTTTAATAAAAACACAAGTACAGACATTTTGTTTGTTAGAAAATGCATAGTGCAAAAGTAACGCCCAGTGGCGGAGCCATGTTTTAAAAAGACGAAAACTGGCCGCTTTAAATGCGTAAATGGGAGATAAAAACTTTTAAAGTTTCTGATATTTTCTAATTTGCGATATTTCAAATTGTGCCGCATTTTTTACATGTTTTCAATATCTATAAAGTCTTTTTTCAGTATTGTTCTCACACATTTTGTTTTTAAATAGAGGGTAGGTTTTGTTATTTTGATGGTTTAAAAAAATAGATAATCTTTTAATTGCGTCAAACAAAAATTAGCATTATCATCAGTCATTAATTATTCAGTAACAGCATCTTTAAAACAATGACAGATATATTTTTCTGTTAATACGATCAAAGTTACTTTATTGTAAACACACCTGTAAGGATTTTAATATTCTACTACTCTAAGAAGTGATTCAAAATGAAGAACATGATTTTTTTCTCTAATTTTAAGACAGGATTTGCTTACAGCATTCAATCACAGAAACTAACCGTGCAATTTATCATAAAACTACCGCACAAGATGCATATAGTTTTAACACAGACGTTTTATAGAATTTATGCATATTTTATATTATAATATTTATTAATATTATTTAAAAAACAGGGTTTGTACGGTTCCGGGAATTTCCAGACCAGGAAATTTTGGGTACCAGCATTTTCTTATGGATAATATATCCTTAAATAATGCGAAATTTCGAGCGTTCGAACTAGATTTCTTAAAACAAAAGTCTGATACAATTACCTGGAAAATAACAGAACCCGTACGAACACTGGAAAACGTATGAATTATATATAGCGTAGACAATTTATTCTAAAATCTGGGCGTTATTGTTATAGTAACATTTTTTTTTATTTAATTTTTAATTTTTTACTTTATTTTATTTATTTTTTATTTATTTATTTTTTTTTTTTTTTATGAACTACATGTCCGAAATCGAACAACTGGAATACTTCTAAAACAGAACCTCTTTATGACATAAACATGCCTAAAATGAAGTTTTATCAGCATATAATAATAAATACAAATAAGGGATCATCCATATATGATGTCACACATTCAATATTTTTTACCCCCTTCCCCCCCTTTGTCACAAAGTGTCACACTTCACCATACCCCCTACCCCCCTCTTGTCACATGTCACGCTATATTACATAAACATATTTGCAGTTCAAAAACAAAGCATTATGTTATAGAACATATTTCAAATTTTAGTTTGAAACTTTTAACTGTGTTTTAATGACATTTTTGAGCATAATAATAAAAATGATTCATGTACTTATTTTGTATGAAATAAGATTAAGATTTACAACAAAGAACATAATTAATATACAATAGTAATAAAATATTAATAAAAAAGAACAATTAAAAACAGTAGTATTTTGGAATTGGAAATGGAATTTAATATACTTGGCTTTAAATGTTATCTTTACTGTATGAACACAAATTACTTTAATTTCAAAATAACTTTAAAATTTCATCTGCGGATTTTTAATGCTTTTATTTTAATCAAAATGTGTGATGTCACACTTCTTCTTACCCCCTTCCCCCCCCCCCCCCCCCCCGCCAAGCGTGACATCATTTGTGGATGACCCCTAAATGAAAATAACACTAATTGACTCTGACTTCTTTATCACTAAAAATTTAATTTATTATTCAACAGAAAAAGATAGTTTCGTATTTTATTATGTAAAAAAAAATTATCTAGAGAGTGTCAGTTAATTGTAATTTTAATAAGTGTAAAATTTTAGAAAGTTTTTGCAAAAAAAATTAGAAATTTTTTTTATTAACAGAAATGGATGAGAAATTTCTTAAAGTATTAAATATAATTTAAAAATATAGATAACTTAATTTTTAAAGAGCTTTGGTAGAAATATATCAGCAAATTATAAACTGCTAAACTGATGACATTTATGATTAATGATATTAAACAGTATTTTTATAGATTCATAATTATTCTCTTAGAATATTTAAAAAATAAATATAAATTCACCACCTAGTTCATTAAAAATGATATATGGAAATATCACATTATGTTTTTGAAACATCCATTACAAATTATCTAAAGAAAGCTCTAGAGGCTAGATATATATATATTATTCTTTATCCTATCCTAATATCAACTGTGCTTTACATAAATAACATTATGCGAAGGTTCGTAGAAATTAACAGCATAATGGAAAAAAAAATTATGAATACACTGCTTGATTATTTATGATTATTTATGATTATGATTATTTATGATGAATACACTGCTTGAAATGATGGATCATTTAATACGATTCAATAAGAGAATATTATTGAATTACGTAATAATAAGTAATAAAATATATAATACATTTTCAAACAAAAAACAAACAAATAAAAAATAATTTCATTTAAACCTTAAATGCGCCATTTTTTTCGAAAATGTATATATATGATTCTCTAAAAGGTGTATTGCACAGGAAAAATAATAAAAAAAATCAGAGATACATTTTTCATTTAATACGTCGATCTTTTCTTCTGTTGCACATCTGCAATACACGTAAAAACTACTGCCGTGTGGCTGTTTTACGCTAAAATAGTGCAAATTAGTAAATATTTTAATAAGTATGTCTCCAAATACATATTTTATATGATTACTTATTTTATAAAACTTAATCTTTAACCCTTTAATTCCCATAATAGAATATGTTCTAGAAGTTACGTAGTTCAGAGAATCTGACTTTACACTAGTAAGTTTCAATGGTTAATTTTCCTTTATTTAATAAATGAATGTGGAACAATGGAACAATGTGAGCAGCTGAATGGATTGCCTAGTTGCGTTGCAACTTTACATCCAGTGGATAGGTGATTGTGTTGCAAGGGCATTAGGGAGCCTTAAAAAAAATAATGTTTAGACGTGGCTGGTAGCCGCAAAATTAAATTTACTTTTAAGAAAAAGAAAAGACTAACAAAAAAAGACAGCTAAATAATGAATTAAAGCAAATATTGCTATTTTAATTTTCTGGTGTGAGTTCGGTATATATGAATAAAAAAAATATATTAAATTCAAAACACTGTTGCTTGATTTTATGCAAAGCTACGCATTAAAGGGTTAATAATTTAAAATAAAATGTCATAAAATACGAAAAATTTATTTTAAAAAATATGCTTAAAGCTATTTAAAAATCATAATTTAAGAATTACTTATTAAGAAATTGTTCTTTAAAAAATATTGTTTGTAGGGGAAACAATATTCAATAATAATGCAATGAAATTTAAATGCAATGTACCAAAGCTGAAATATCAAAAAATTGTACCTATAACAATGAAAAAATAAACTTAATATCTGTATTTTCGTGAAACTATATGCAATATATCAGAAAATAATTTCGCTTTTCTGATAACTTTAAGATATCGATGCCGATGCTCTAGTAATAGCTTTCAGAAACTCTAGAAAATATATTTTGTATGAAACAGCTTATTGGTCAATACATTTTTTATTACTTCGGAATCAATGAATAAAAAGCAGAAGTAAGAAATCAATGTGAAAATATCATTAACATTGCAAGAAGAATAGGTTTAGTAAAATGAGCCGATAAAGATTTTTAAAATATATATTGCATTTCTCTGTCTCGTATAAACGATATAAATAACTAAGAATATTTAGGATGACAATTGTTTTATTTCAACAGACAGTTTATTTAACCCATTAACCGCCGACGTTGCATTCACGCAACAGTCAAAATAATTGCTCATGCTATGAATTAATTACATTGGCACCACTATTTTAGAATTTTAAAAAAAAATGTCTTATTTATTGGCAGGAATTTTGCTATTTTAGTAAAGCGAAAATTACCTTACTGAATTTGTGGTAGGAAACTACTTTCAACAAGAAATTTGAAAATTTCTATCGTAAAGTTTTGGCGGTTAATGGGTTAACTAAAAATTAATTCATAGTAATTGAAGTTTAATAAACCTTTAACCCCTTAATTATCGCTCACGTCAATATCACGGGCTGAGGTGTCGTTCGTTATTTCTCGTGCCCGGCATATTTCCGGGCTGTAGATTTATTGGTGGAAAAATCTTCTTAAACCAGAAAAATTTAACTTGCACTCCGGTGTGAAGTCTTTGAATATTAGCGTCTGGGTTTGGTTTTTGGCACTGATTGTGATGTTGGACTTTGTATGAATGTTTCGAAGTATGCCACACTAAAAAAATTATTAATAATCAAAATTTAATGTATATTATATTATTTCAAATATTATTTTTTAAAAATTTGCTTCATAATGATAAATAAAGATCTAAGATGTGAAAAATAAAGGCCTTATCCGCATTAATTTGTATGGTATAAAACAAACATTAAAACACAGAATTCTCGCATGATGACTTTTCCACAAATATGAATTTGTTCTATAAAATTCGCCTAGTTTATTCGCCTTAAAAAAAATCTAATTGCATATTTTATATAGAAATCTCACAATTTTTCAATTTCTGTAATAAAAAAATAGGTACTTTTTTATGGTTTTTCCAAATATTAAGCGATTGTTAACGGGTTAAAAATGATAAGGAATGGACACACCTTGCATTAACCTAGAAATATATCACAAAAGGTTATTAGTATGTAACAATTTAGATATTTAATTAAGTTAGATTATGCAAAGCTTCCACTCGTCTGTTTTTTGAATACCAGTATTTCCGAAGTAAAATTTACGTTGTAGGTTTCTGCAACATCCTCAATAGACGCAAAATCTTGAATATGATTTTACAAAATTTGCAAGAGATATCTAAAAGGAAGATTAACATTTAAAAATGTGGTATTCAGAAAACGGACCGCTTGAAAGCTCTGAATAATATTTTATTGTCTCATAAACACAAAAGATGTCTTTTGTTGTAATAGATACATTTTATTTATGTCAGCTATTCGGATATTGCATTTATGTTTAAAAACTTTATAGAATTTTCAAAATATGTTAATGATTAAAGATTTAAACATTTTACAAAATATTTTAATGAAAAAAATTATTCCTGAAATCATTGAACTTCATTTTTTAAAAATACCAAGTATTTCTTTAAATAACTATTAAAATTTTAATAAACTTTTCTTCAAATTAATGAAGGGGACAGATTTCTTCGGTTATGATTTTGAATGATAGTTATTAGTTAATTATTAGACATTAATGACTATCAGTTAATTCTTTAAATACGGCAACACTTAACAAATGTTGTATTTCACTAGTAAAAGAAAACGGTGACAATCAAATAAAATGTATGTAAGGTATTTTTTAAAAATGAGGTTCGATGATTTCAGGAATAATTTTTTTTCATTAATATATTTTGTAAAATGTTTAAATCTTTAATCATTAAAATATTTTGAAAATTTTATAAAGTCTTGAAACATAAATGCAATGTCCGAATATCTGGCATAAACGAAATGTATCTATTACAACAAAAGACAGTTTTTGTGTTTATGAGACAATAAAATATTTTTGAGAGCTTTCAAGCGTTCCGTTTGTTGAATACCACATTTTTTAAATGTTAATCTTCCTTTTAGATATCGCTTGCAAATTTTGTAAAATCATATTCAAGATTTTGCGTCTTTTGCGGATGTTGCAGAAACCTACAACGTAAACTTTACTTCGGCAATAATAGCATTAAAAAAACAGACGAGTGGGAGCTTTGTATAATCTAACTTGATTAAATATCTAAATTTTTACATACTAATAACCTTTTGTGACATATTTCTAGGTTAGTGCAAGGTGTATACATTCCTTATCATTTTTAATGGCACCATTATTTTAGATTAGAACATTTTTATTTAATTTTTAAATCACAAGTTTCATAATCAATTTATATAATTGCAGATTTTGTAGTTACTTTTGGGGATTAAACAAAGCGTTAAAATTATATTAACAGTCCTGATAAAGATCTACACACCGTTTTGATGGTATTATGGTTAGTAATGTTTGTATTCCATTAAATAAATAAAATCCTTCGACATTCGATTAAAAGAAAACTTAAACACCATGAAATTCAAGAAAGCAAATATGAAATCGAAATTATTTTATACAGGGTGTTCAAAAAACATAATATCTTAATAAAACTAATTGCCGATATATGGATCTCTTGCGACCGCTGTTCGTTCAACCAATCGAGGTGAGATTTCAGTTATACAGTGCGCAGCAAAAGTTTAGACAATGATCGATTATGCTTCTGTGTTGTTAAGTACGTAACGAATTGTTGTAACTCGACTGTCATATATTACTGGGTACTTATCTTACATATACAAACAATAAATTTTAATTTATGCACTTTACATAATATATAATGAAAAAAAAATTAACATTGTGGCAAAAGTATATACAACTCGTCTGTTAACAGAAAAATATCCATAAATTAAAATCGAACTGCACCTACATTGTCTGCTATTAATGCAAAAATGTGAGTTTCCATCGAAGAAACTAAATCCTGCATCACTTGGGAGTCTATTTCTTACGAAACACGTTCAACAGCAGCTCGAAGTTCATTAACAGAGGAGTATAGTCAGAAAATTGCGTAAACCTTATGAGATATGATGCCCCAAAAGTTTTCGATTGGGTTCGGATTAAAGCTATACGCGAACCAGTCGAGAACAGTAATATTTTGAGAGTTAAACCAATTTTTTTATTTGTATGCAACATGAATAGACGCATTATCTTGCTCAAATAATACTTTGGATCAGCTAAAAGTTCACCAAATGGTAGAAAATTCATTTCCTATGTATGCATGTAGTCTTACGCTGCTTGGCAACCATTGAGGAACTCCGGAGATACTTGAGCATTAAAAGAAAGTGAGGCCCAAAGTGATTAAAGAGTCACCTCCTTGTTCTCGACTAAAGAAAGTCCGAGGCTCTTTACGCAAGTCGTGCCAATAGTATTCACACATATCTGGGTCATCCAAATTCCTATTTTCTTTCGACACTAAATATCACAGTACACCACTTGGGTCCATGTCACATTTATTTCCGAGCTCACTGCATTCTCGCCAATTTGTTGCAAGATTTCGAGGCTAGTTGTTTTATCATTTTCATGTAAACTAATTTACATCTTTCTTTAATTCATGTACGAATCATATCCGTTGACGCATAAAGCTCTGACTCAGTTTTAATGCAATTTGAAATCATTATTCGTCTAGATTCCAGTTTATGGATCCTTCTACCATCTCGTTTTCTGGCCACACGAGGCCTTCCAGATCTATGTTTCGCTTTGAAAGAGTCACCCTTAGACAATACTTGATAGACAGACATCTTTGGACGATTCAAAGTAGCTGAAATTTCTGCATCAGTCTTCCCTTTGATTTCAGCTTCCATCCCACATAGCATTTTTAGATTGCAGAAAATTTGCGACAGTCTTGCTTTGAAAACCTGCAAAGTTGCAGTAAGCTCAGTATGACATGACTGAAAGTTCATAACAAGACTGTAGCAAGATAACGCAAACGCCAAAGTCACCACACTATAAACTTGCAGCTAACTTGTCGTGGAAGTTAAATTCATGCTGTATCAAATTTATTGCAAATTAACTGCAAACAAGTAATCAAAAATGCTGCAAAGTAGTAATCTTTTCATGCCACGCTATAAGTTTAACCCCTTTGAAGGGACCCATAGACCTGATCATGCCTATTGATGCGAACGCACCGTCAGAAGATGAATGCATCGTTTTTATCACCATAAACAAGTTAACCCCTTGAAGGGCGGTGATGCCGTCACGGCAACACATAATTTTAATGCCAAATTGCCACATCGGCACCGGAATTTTATGATGAAAATGTCTTCTTTATTAAGTACGCAAAAACTTTCATTTACTTCTTTACAACCAAAATCACTTGATTGGTGTCATTATATATTTGACCCTTTTACGAATACAAGAACCTTGCACCTGAAAGGGTTAAGGTTATATTTGTAGCTTTCAATCCGAAATTTTTTTTGGTATTTGATAAGTATAGCGTTTAGAAAAAGCGGTGCCTACCGAATAGAATTTCTGCAATTTCTGCGTATATGCTGAATGTCTATTCTCTCAACAGAGGAATTTTTTGCTTTCGTCACTTTCGTGAATAAGAGACAATCTTACCATCAGTTTCACAACAAACTACTCATGCAAGTGGTTGATGGTATACATTGCGGGAGATCTGCTGTGAATTTCTCAATTTAAATTTGTCACGGCCAGATAATATCAGAAAAAATCAAACTTGCTGCTAATGCCCATGCTATGTGGGATGCTTCAATTACTTCACCTGACTGAAAATTTCTAGCTCTCGGAATCTTCACTAACCGATGCTATCGTGAGGTGCATTTAAATACTTCATGCATGTGACGTCAGAAGTTTGAAATTTGCTTTTTTCCGTGAACTGTTGCCAAAAATCAAGAAAGTGTCTAAACTTTTGCAATAAGCAAATTTAACTGTTTTCAGTTAAATTAAATAATATCCTACATTAAGACTATTATTTCCGTCCTAAAATGTTTAAAATATATTTAAAAATAAGTTCAGCCGTTTGTATAAACCGAGTTTTCGTATTTTGTATTTAAAGATTAAATATCATGAGTGTCTAAACTTTTGCTGAGGACTGTATATTAGGGGTACCTGAAAATTCAGTCGCACAATTTCTTTCACGCCTACTTTTTCTAAATTCAGATATTTTCATTGGCACCACTTATTTGAAATGATAAAATTGCAATTGTTTTCAGCTTAATGTGAAAACTATGGGAATTTTACCAATTCAAAAAAGTGGTGCTAATGAAGAAATCAGACTTTTAAAAAAAGTAGCCGTGAAAGAACGTTATTCGACAGAAATTCCCGGTACCCATAATATATCAATATAGTTATTAAGAAGCATGAACTCGGGATTCTGTGAACCGCAACAAAGTGGCGCTCATGGTAACGGTTATAGGTACAGGAACTCGGAGTTTTCAAAGAGCAACGCCCATTTTTTCCAGTTGTTGGTGCATAACGCGCCCATTTTTGTGATACATATACCGTTACAACGCTTTTTGGGGTTTTCGCTTTCTCTGAGGAGTTTGATAAGGGAAAAAATTATCATTTCTATTCGTAAATTCCGAGTTTCTGTATTTATATCCGTAACCGTCAGCGCCACTTCGTTGCGTTGACAGAATCTCGAGCTCATACCTCTATCTAATATCTCATCTCGATCGGTTGAACGACCGGCCGCTAGGGATCCATATATCGTCAAAGTTTTCTTTATTACCACCATGATATTTGAATTCTTTTTTGTAAGCAAATTACGATGGAAAGACTTAAAAGAATAAGCAATACAGAAAACTAAAATTTTAAAAAGTTAAAAATAAGAAACTACCAAACTAATTGTACTTATGATTAATATTTTTGAACAGAGCATCTGTAGATTCATAACTATTCGTTCAAAATAACTTTAAAAATAAAGATATAATTAACAGGATTAAATTTCAGTAGGAATGTTTCATTTTAATTTTCTGACATTCATTAACTCTAGAACGCCCGAAATTTTTACTCATATTTCGTAAAATTATTTGACACCAGAATTGTTTTAAGTCATTTAACTGATTTATTTAACGTAAATTTGCGCGGTTTAACCTATTTTATGAAAGAATTTCTGGTTCCTGCCGACATTTAATCATATGGTCGGAGTCAAATAGACTCCTTCCGGGCATTCTAGTGTAAGACCTCTAGTGGCGAGAAAAACATTTATCTTATGTTTCATTGTATCCTAATATCTACAGAACTTTACATGACTAATATTTTATGTTGTGATTTTCTTACGTTAGGGCCGTACAACATGGTCCAGCGGAATATCAGAAAATTCTTACAGAAATTTTAGCTTTATTTGATCTCCGAACATCTAATAAGACAACATCTTCTATTAGCTAAATCTGTTATTGTCGATAGTATTGCTCCAAGCTGGACAGCCCTCCTTTACGCGAGTGCTATCATATCCAGTGCCTCGCTTATCATATTCTAAGTGATTTTTGAGTATGATAATATGTTGTTACACTGATCAGATTAGCAATTAATAAATTAAAGCTCTATTTCCATAGATTCCATAGATTATTATTATTTAGAATAGCTTTGAAAAATAGAATTGTTGCCAGCTGCAACAATATTATAGCACTGGTACTTCTGAATAGAAAACTTCGTCTTCTTTAATTTTGTGAATAAATAAGGCGAAGATATCTGTTTGCAAAGAGACGTATTCTAACATAGTGGCAGTTGGATATTGTGAAAACGATATCCACTTGGCGCATTAAAAAGGAAACATGGTATTGTTTAAGATTATTCTTCAAACATTTATTATAAATAACCAAAAAGAAAATCGTGAATGAGATGAGAAAACACTTTTTTACCGTTCATAATATCCTAATATGTACAGGCATTACGTGAACTATGTAACAGTTCTTGCAAATTAACTGCATAAAAAAAAAGAATTTCCTGAATACACTATATAATACAGAGGTAACTGTTATCCACTTGTCTCATTAACACTAAAACTATCGCGAGGGGTCGAATAACGCTTTTTTTTGGAATTTCTTATTCTAAAACATTACGAGATGTCTTTATATTTCACGAATTTTATTAAAATATATGATCATACTATTTCTTAAAATGCCTCATCTCCGAACTACCTATTTAGCCAAAGAAATTAAGAATTATTAATTAATTATTTATTAAAGAAAAATTAGGCTTAACTGCCGAAAGGGGTTATTTGATCCCTGAATAAATTTATGTTAAATCATAAAAGTATAAATGTTTCATTTTTTAAGAACATTAGTAAATTGCGTATTTTCGCTATTATATCATTTATTCTTTTGTATTACATCATATCTGTTAATGTGTGATGGTATAGTTAGAAATTGACTTTATTCCGAGTGAGGTTCTTGTTTCAACATTTCAGGTTATACAGAGAACGAAATAATTTTAAAACTATGCGGTTAGCATAAATAAATTTGCACAATATTTGTTTATTAAATTTTCGAATTTCTTGAAATAATTAATTTTTTTCTTATTTTTTTAGCGTAATTATATATATATATATACTTTAAAAAGGAAAAATAGGAGTGTTTCAGTCTATTTTTCAATCATTTATTATAAATTACCAAAACGAAAATCGTGAATGAGATGAGAAAAACTCTTTCTTATCGTTCATAATATCCTAATATCTACTGGGCATTACGTAATCTATGCAACATTCCGTGTAAATTAACTGTATAAATAAAAATAATTTCATGAATACACTATATACAGTGACCACTGACGATTATTATTTTTTTAATTCTTCCACCAGTTTTTAAAAGCAGAAATGTTTTACATGATGAATGACAACAAGTGCAACAGAAATGTAGTATAATATGTACTTTTTCAAAATAATGGTGCGAATAAAATATAAAATAAATCCGCTAGTTGCTGCCCATATTATGTGATTATTTTTAGTAGAATGCTACAATAAATCTCCACTAATTTAAAAGATTCGTACAATTCTGAAAAATAACTAATAAAATAAGTATATTACAAACAAATGACACATTAATACGGAAAATTATTCGAATTTATTTTGAAAACCCTTTATATTAATTTTGGAGTGATGTTAAGTGTTATTTGAAAATTAAATCAGCGAACTCAGATATTAATCTTTGTAGATATCTTTTATAAATGAAAGTAATAATCCATAATGTTATGAAATATAAATATAATATTCGAATAGTTCAGACAAGAAATATGCATCTATAACTATGAAAAATAAAATTTAATATCTACATTTTCGTAGAACTATAGGCAATATATCAAAGATGATTTCACTTTTCCTATAACTTTAAAAGATCAGCAGCACTGCTTCAGTAATAGCTTTTAAAAATTATTTATGAGAAAATATATTTTGTATGAAACAAGTTACTGCTCAATAAATTTTTTATTACTTCAGAAACAATGAAAAATAAGCTGATGCTAAAAATTAATGTTGAAGATGGCAACACATGTTTTAGAAAAAGATAGTCTTTGTTACCGTTTGCTTCCACAGCAAAGATAGTTTTAGATATTTATCTGAGAATATTTATAACTTATTTTTTTTTATATCAATTTCGTTTATTTTGCGTTTAAATCTAAATTAAAATTGATTTCAATTTTCATTAAAATACCCTGTTACTTTTCTTTTGTAAATCTTTATTCATTGAATATGTTTTTCGACTAAAATTATATAACTTTAACCCAACGAACTTTTTATTTTTAACCCTTCGCACTCAGAGGTGACTCGAGCTCACCATTAGTGTTGTCACAGGGTTCCTACGCATCAGTGGAATTTGGAGATTTTAGGTGTTTTAGCACCATACATTTTTTTAAATACTGGTCACTATATCTACAGATACAATTTCTTTGTCATTAAATAAGGCAAATATTACTCAACGAAAATTCTGGTAAAAGGTCATTGAAGCGTACGAACCCTGTGCCAGGTATCCCTCGTTATTTGGTGTTCTAAATTCTCTGCACACCAGTATTTTAACCCCTTGAGAGGCAAGCAGAAATGTCTTTAAATATTGAATTATCATCGGAATAATCAAAAAATTTTATTTTTAAATAAGGAAAAACAATTTTTCAACATTTCTTTCTCTAAAATTAAAAATATGAAGTTTAGTTAAAATTTCCTGGTGACAATCTTGTTTAAATTAGGTGGGATATATTTTATCCCACCGCCTCTCAAGGGGTTGAAGAATTTTTTTGTCTTATCTATTGGCATTGTGATTGAACATGCAGAAACACACTGTAAGATATTAATGGTCTTCAGAGAATTTGGAATCCTATTTAGGCGGAACACCTGGTAAGATTGGTGGTGGGTGAAATTCACCTCTCGAATGCAAACGGTTAACAGCCTACTGGGTTGGTAGGGGGACTATCGATATTAATCCTATTGAAAATCACTGGTTTAACCCCTTGAGGGGCAAGCAAAAATGGGTCTAAGTATTGAATTCTCACCGGGATAAGCGAAAAATTTTATTTTTAAATAAGGAAAAGCGATTTTTCAACGATTTTCCTCCAAAGTTAAAAATATAAAATTTAGTTAAAATTTTCTGGTGAAAATTTTGTTTAAATTAGGTGGGATATATTTTATCCCACCGCCCCTCAAGGGGTTAAAGGGCTGTTTTTTTTTTTATTAAAGCATCCACAGAAAAGACAATCTTAAAGAGCAAACGAAACATTTTGTGAATCGTTATTTCTTATAAATTAAGTGTATTTTTTTGCTGGAAGTATCGTAACAACACAACTAAAAAATTCTATCAAAAAGCTTACTTCGAAGATGGTTGAATTCGAGTTCCCTGCAGCGAACGCCATACATACCAGTTGTTTAAAACCATTTTACACTCTGATGGGTGCATTTCTTCCCACTTAATTTTAATGTCCAACTGTCACGTTGGCACCGGATTATTCAACCTAATTTATTTGAACTAGATTAATTAATTCTTTCATGTACATTATAAGCTGAATCCGTTGTTTACAAAATACTGGTGCCAATGTGACATTTTGGTCATTTTGAGGAAATACACCCCCAAAGGGTTTAATGGACACAGGGGTTCGTACGGGTCAGTAATTTTTTCAGGTGAAATATCAGTATTTTTTAATAGAAAACTAAATCTAATTTACATGCGTGAAATTTTTCTACATTTAAGAAGTGATTTTCTAAAAGAAAATACAGATAACCCCTTGAGGGGCACCGATATATATTATTACCACCTACGATTAATGAAGTTTTACACCAGAACAATTTTATTACATTTTATTTTTCTAACTTTGGTGGGAAAAAGCCGTAAAATTGCTTTTACTTATTTTAAAACAGAATTTTCCAAAGATTCCGGTGGGAATTCAGCATTTCACAAACGTAATTGCTTGACCCTCAAGGGGTTAACGAAGAATTTCTTGCTCTGGAAGTTCCAGGACACGTACGATCCCTGGAATAGAGGTATTTACAAGGTTAGCATTAACTCTGTTGCTGTGTTCATTTCGGATTTGCTGAGCTACCAAGTGCTGCCAGTATTTTAATATAGAAAATGTTTTTTTTTCTGTAATTGAAAAAATTGGGCGGCAAAAGGACAATATTTTATGTAAAATAGTAGTTGTGTGGAAAAGGTCGGAAACTTGTCAACTCTGAATCTGGCTTTTGGGTAGAAATGGATCAGAACAAAGCAGAAGGGTTCATCTTGCTGGTATGAAATTAGCGTGGCAAGACAGTGGGGAGGGGGGGGGTAGGCCAGTTGAGCACAGCTCACGGCCTGCGGGCAATAGAGAAAAGTGTTGGGTGTCCTACGCGGATTTTTAACAGCGTTTCTGAAGTCTCTTGAATTTGAATATCAATAATTGCAAAAAGATTTATCCCCATTACTTAAACAAAAAACTTTCAAAAACTACTGATGGCTAGACTCAGGGAACCGTACTAACCCTAAAATATCACCGCCAATAAGATCCTCTATTTTTGTGTCACTACATAGGCCTAGTATTCAGAGGAAGGTGCATAGTTAAGTAAGGCTGATATTTTATTCAGTAATTAGGAGATATGGTCACCAGACATTTGGAATAATTACATAATTCATAATAATTTTGTCCTTAATGATATTTATTCAGCGAATAAGATAAATAAATTTTTTTTATTAAAATTTCTGGTATGAATTCGGAATTTCTAAATATAAATACCTCCAGATTCGGTAATAATGGTTAGGCATCCAGAAACAGGGCTGCCAGTTTGACTTCTTTTATTTAATCAGAAATTCCGAAAGAAATTTTTTTTACCTTATGTAATCGCGAAATGTATGTTATTTAATAAAGTAGAAAATACTATTCGGAATTTATGTAATGAATTCAGAACTTCTGAAAAAAAAAGTCTAAAATATCAATCCTATCCAGTAAGTGCACATTCAATTCCATTGGGTCGTTCGGAAAGTCGTGTCCGTTTGGGAAAATCAATTCGTACCTGAAAATTCTATCATTTAATCATTAGATATTGATTCCGATATCTAATGTTTAATAATTAACGGATATAATTTAATGGTATGCGGTTTTTTGAAAGGTGTTCAGAATTAATTGAATAATCAAAATAGATAATTAAAAAAATCGATTCTTTAAGCCCTGAGCCCCTTAACTCCTTCGGGACGGGAGCCTTTTATGAAGTTTTTAATCTTTTGTCACCGTTTTTAAAAAACAGAAATTTGTGTCTTATTCAATCGAGAAAATGCGCTGATTAAATAAGGCAAATTTTGCAGTAAAATTTTACTGGTGAAGAAAAACAAGGATTCTCGGCGCTTATTGCGGCACGTATACGTGTCGCTCGTCCCCAAGGGGTTAATATTTCATTATTTTAACACTTTTGAATAAACATACTCTTTTAGATTTAGAGTCGAATCAATTTCGCATATTATGTCAGATACATGTGTTTAAGTCAGGGGTCGTACTTTCTTTCTTCGATACCACTTTTTTTTTATATATATATAGCATAAGGCGATATTTTTCACGTTTAACATAGATTTATTTTTCTTTAAACAAATACTGGTAATTTTCCTGAAATTTTTCATGTAGAGTACGACACCTGGTCTAAGTTCAAGATATATACCGTATATACTCGCGTATAAGTCGACCCCAAAATTCGTGAACAAAAATATATTGCATACCAGTTTTTTCTTGTAGCCGTCTTCAGCTTATTTAATATCAGCAAATTCTGCGTTTAGATAAGGCGAATATAACATAAACAACAACAAAAAAAAAAAACTGGTATTCAGTCTGTTATTCCTCCCGAATTTGGGGTCGACTTATATGCGAGTATATACGTTAACTGTTTTCCGAATTTTATTCTAAAGAACAAAATTAGCTTGTGGTCTCAAACTTTACTTCAGCACAGTATATACGTCATATATTCGTCACATATAACTACAACTGGGCCATATGCATTTGTTAAGAAATGTTATATACATCATGTATTATTATACTGTCATATATGCTTTATAATTTGGCGGTAAATCGTTGTCGCTTGGTGATTCATCCTTTTAACTGCCTTATTTAATAAAACAATTTGTAATATTTTTAAATGGTTGATCGGTTTTTCTCTTATTTCTTTTAGATAATTATTGAATATTTGTATTTTTTAATGCTCATTGGGAAGTGATAATAGCAATAAAATTTTAATACGAGGTTTTTAAATTATTGAAAAAAATAACGATTTTGGTAACATATCTGAAAATCCCATGAAAAGCTCATAGAAAATTGATTGAAAAGATTTTATTAAAGAATCATCAACAATATCACCAACAATATCACCAATAATATCACCAACTTAAGAAAAAATGCAGAGTGTATCATAAAATTTCAGTATTAATTTTAAATTTTCAGTCTAATATAATAAAAACAATCAATATGTAAAAGTTAAATAAAAGATAAAAGTAAGACGAAAGGTTAAAAGTTTAACCCTTTGTTGCATATTCTAAAACTGGCAAATCCCTAATGTTAAATTTAGTATTTTCCTACTAAAAGGATCATGCTGAATGAGAAAAAAATTATTTTATGTATAACATTTTTTTTTATTATTTGAGTTACAGCATGTCCACTATAGTGGACACCATGAACACAGAGTTGAAATGTAGTGCTGTTAGGAATATAAGATGTATGATAGTTTTCTTCTAGAATGTTATCATATTTTAAAAATAATTGTCGTTAAAATTGAGAAAACATTCACTGATGGTGAAATTTGTAAAATCAGTAAAGGTAAATTTTACATTTTACACATGAGTATGTTGACTTCCTTTTACATAGTTACACCTTGCATCGCTGAGCACTTTGGGATAATTGAGGGGAAAGTGTCATAAACCTTGTCATATCTGGTGTGCTTGTGTACAGAATTTACTCTTACTGGCAATTGTCTTAGTTGTTTGTCTTCCTGCACATCACATTTTTCAGAGTTTTGAATCAAATGCGGTTCACCAGATTGTTGCTTCACTGACTGAATGAGTCCACTTGCTAGAGCCAGATTAAATTTTCCAAATTGTATGTCGCGATTTGGAAACAAACTTCTGTATATAACGCAATTTCTTTAATTCAAATAAGTTTTCATTTAAAATTTTTAAAAACATTTTAAAAAATGTTCCATATATATTAATTTTAAAATTGTTTATTGTTATTTTGTTGTTTTTCAATATTGCCATACTGATCTATTTCAAACAGAACACATATGCGATTTTTAAAACTAATAAATTACATAAATATATGAAGTAAGGTAATTATAACTTTTAAAAATGTGAAAGAGATGAAAATTTATATAAAATATGCCTGCATAATATTAAAATCACATAAACACGTCAAAATTATATTTTAAAATTTTCACTGTTCACACTCATGACGTCCACTTCAGTTGACAGAGTAAAATGTCATAATGTTGATGCTGTGCATGGCGTCCACTATAGTGGACATTATGTAAAACCCTCCATAAAATAAACAAAAAAGTATTTTTGTACTTGATTTTCAATTGTCGATTAGGCCAAGACATCTAAAAGCAATAATTAATGAACAAAGCATCATTTAAATAATATTATTATAGGTTTAGAAATATTTTAGTTCATGTTGAAGAACTTACAGGCATTCTGATAGTACATCCATATTAATTCTATCTCACGAAGGGATTTAACAGTCTTGTTTCGCCATCTCGATTTTTTCCCTGCAAGCATGAATGTCAAAAAGTAGCATAAGCTTTAAATAGGAACTGTGAATGAAATAGATTGGATAAGAAAAAATTGGCAATTTTGTCCACTGTATTGGGCAGTATGCAACAAAGGGTTAAACACTGAAACTATCACTATCGATATATATCCATTAGATTATAAATTAGGTATAACATTACACTATTATAATTTTAAGAAAATTTGTTATGAAATTACATAGCACTTCTTAATTGCACCTCAATATGTAAATACTATAACATAGTTGTTAACTTCTACACTTTTTTGTTACCAATCACATTCATTAGCCTTTTGATCGTGGATTTCGACGATTAAATAAGCAGACCTACCAGTCGTGCGTTCGTTGAATACCGCTTTTTTCTAAATAAAATTTTGTTTTTAGACTTTCCTTACACATTTTGCAACATTTACACATTATCTACCCGAAACGCAATTTTTATTGCAGGTGTTATAAAGCGCCCGGGAAAAAAAAATCTGCACAAACATTGATAATCAAAAATCGGAGCAGTCAGAGATGAATGCGTCACCCAGAATACGTCAAAAATTACCATTAAATTTTAGTGATAATAATACCGTAAAGATGATTGTTAAGCTACAAATATTATTCTTGTTCGAGGAAAATAAGTATTATGCAATAACAGCGTTATTTGGCTTAAAATCAGAAAAATAATTTCAAAATAATATCAGAAATCTTCGTATTACCGAATTCGATTAGTTGTTATACAGTTTAGAATGAATTATATATACATTAGGTGTCTTGTTCCAAAAGCATTATTGATTACATAAAACAAAAATATTTAAAAAAAATGATTTCTTTTGCCTTTGCATCTTTTTAGCTTTCTTGACGTTGGGGAAAGGAGAGGGGATTTTTCAATTAGGAAATATTTCTATTGTAAGAACATTATATTTGTACATTTTCTAATTTTACAAAATACTAAGAAAAATATTTAAAATAAAAGAGTTGAGTGGGATTATAAATATTGCACAAAATCCTTATAAATTCAAATTTAATTCATCCTTCTAAATCAGTGGTTCCCAACCTTCTATTGGCCACGCCTCACCAAAGCATCCGTAAAGTCACTATGTCCCCCTACCCTAATATGTAAATTATGTCTCATTTTTTAAGAATGAACTCTATTCACACGGTGGAAGTGTAATAGAGCCTTAATAAAATCTATTCATTTCATATTTTTTAACTTATCAAAGAGGTGAATCTTCTACCACAAATGTGTTTTTAACATAATTTTACAAATGCAATGATGTTATACATCTTTGTTTACATTCCAAAACGAGTTATGTTGTACTTTTCCAATTTAACTGAATGTTAAAGAAAAGTGTTATACGGTCTGCACTTTTATCTTCCCAAGTAACTTAAATAAACACGTACATTTAACGTTAAAAATGATAAATTCATACATTTTATAATGCATTCTTGTAGCTTATTAAGAGTTGGTGGAGATGCTTTGGACACTGACTTTTCTTTATATGGATAACACAATACACAAGAAGTATTTTAATATTCGCATCTTTATGAAATTAAGTAGCCATTATTTCGCATATCACATTACCTCTGTTTTCCCAATATCGATAATTGTATTAGCGAATAGAAGTAGAAAACTCATTTAATAAATAATGGAAAGCGTTACGAAAAAATTTTAATTTCACCACCAGAAAAATTATAGTGAGTTCTATAGTGAGTTTAATATTGTAGTTCTATAGTAAGTTTAATATTAGAAATGATATCAAAATATTTTCAAAAATTATTCATATAATTATTCTGGTGTTAAATCTATTTTAAAATTTCGATACAGATCATTTTGAAAATTCAATAAAAAACTGATTTATTAAATTTTGCTTGTATTCCATTTATTTTTAGTCTACAACACTACTTATCCCAAAGAAGACAAAAGAAACTTATAGTGAATGAGTAAATAAGAAATTTGGAATTGTCCCCCATAGAAGGTCAAATTGCACCCCGGTGAGGCGTACGCCCCACGTTGGGAACCACAGTTCTAAATCCTTCTAAAATTTATTAAATGATTATGTAAATCTTCTAATGTAGTTTAGACAATTCACGAAAAATGCTTTAGAAGATAAATTATTCAGGAATTCGTAATTCAGTACATCAGGGGTGTCAAACTGTGGCCCGCCGGATACCACTAAAATTTTATAGTTATCTTAGTCTTATCTAATCGTCGAATTTCAACGATTCAACTTGTCGACAATTTCTTTAAAATTTTAGTGGTAGCCAGCGGGCCACATTTTGACACCCCTGCAGTACATAAAGGGTTGCCGAATCTTGCTTATTTTTTATTTGGTCTTTCTGAGTTCTCACCAGCAAATTTTAATAGTTATTTTTGCTTTGTATAATGATAGTTATACCATAAATGAATAAAAGAAAATTCCTTTTCTAAATTTTCTTTGGTGAATCCAATATTTTTAAATAAAAAATCCGCCAGATATACGGCGACACCGATATTCCAAGGTTAGTATAAATGTAAAAAAATTACATTTGTAAAAGTGGCTAAAACCATCATAAATTTATCTAAAATTAAAATTAAAAAAAACATTATAAGAAGAAATTTGATGCATAAAAAAATGAGGCAATACTTTTTTTAGAAACAAAAATATATAATAAATTGTTGTCGAGTGTCTGAAAATAGCCGCCTGAGCTTTATACAAACGCTGCTGTTTTTATATTCCTTTTTCACCACTATATTTTAAAAGTATTTTTTAAAAATAATTCTCATGTTTATTATAAATTAAACCCTTGAGAGGCGGTGACGATTAATGAAGATTTGCAGAAGAAAAAAATATTAAATTTTACTTTTCTAACTTTGGTGGAAAAAAAGGTCGTAAAATTGCTTTTCCTTATTTTGCAATAAATCTTTTTGCAGATTCCGTTGGGAATTCAAACTTGCTGGAACTGAATTATTTGCCCCTCAAGGGGTTAAAAGAAACGTGGTGCAAAGCGAATAATTTCGTGTAACAGATGCTTCTCACAGTAGGAGTACTTCGACCGCAAATGGTGAAAACCCTAACACTTAAATGCACGATTTTTAATTTAATTTTTTTCGAAAAAGATATATAAGATTCTCTGAAAGGTTTATTATACAGGAAAAATAATGAAAAAAAAATTACAGATACATTTTTCATATAATACGCCAATAATTTCTTATGTTGCACATCTGCAATACAAGTAAAAACTACTGTCGTGTGGCTGTTTTACGGTAAAATATTCCAAATTAGTAAATATTTGAATAATTATGCCTCCAAATACCTTATTTTATATAATTATTCATTTTATAAAACTAAACCCTTTCAGATATAAGGTATTTCTATTCGTAAAAGGCTGAAATGAATGAACAACACCATGAACAACACCAACAATTTACAAACAAATTTATTTCAAAATAAGCAAAAGTACTACGTACTTAATAAAAATAATTTTTTCATTACAATATTCTGGTGCCCATGTGGCATTTAGGAATCATAATTAAGTGGTACAAAAATGAACTGCTGTCCTCGAATGGGTTGAACTTTAACCCTTTAATTCCAATGATAGAATACGTCCTAGAAATTGCGTAGTTCAGAGAATCTGTCTTTATACCAGGAAGTTTCAATGGTATAATTTCGCTTTATTTAAATACGGAATATAAGTTATTAATTAAAGCAGATATTGCTATTTTAATTTCCTAATGTGAATTAGGTGTATATGAAAAAAAAAATCAATTAAATTTAAAACAGTGTTGTTTGCAAAAATGCAAAGCTGTGCACTAAAGGGTTAAAATTTATTTCCAAAATTTACAAAACTTATACGCTGCAAAGTTTTATTTAAATATCAGAAAATAATAAAAGGTCGAACAATGTCATTTATGATTAATGATTCAAAACTGCATTTCTAAAATTTCAAATTTATTCTCTCCGAATGCCATGAAAAATAAATACACATTCACCTGATTCATTAAAAATGATAAACGAGAATTTTTTTCTTATATTTGTCAATTAACAAAGAGAAAAACTCTAGCAGAGAGTCTTTTTTTTTTTTTTTTTTTTTTAATCTTAACATTTATACTATCCTAATATCAGCTGAACTTTAAGGAATCTGCGATGAATGAAAATTCTTTGAAATAATAAATAATGGATATAATAATAAAGGACTTTACGTTGAAATATCTAATACAAAACAAATAGGTGTTGCTAACCATAACCAACGTACTATATATTCACAAATTAAAAGATGTAAAATAAACATATGAATAAAGTAAATCTGTACGTTTCGGTTTAATATTTAAAACCTTCATCAGGAGTAAAATTTTCTAAAATATAAATCTTCAAGATCTAATTCAAATTGGTAAACAGCCCTTCCTTCTTCGTTATTTACTTTGGATAACAGATGGCGCCACTGAGCTGTTTTTTGGTCTAGAAACAGTTTCCGTTGAACTGTTTACCAACTTGAAGTAGATTTTGAAGATGCAGCATATAAAGTGTTTTTGTCGATTTATATTTTAGAAAATTTTACTCCTAATGAAGGTTTTAAAAATTAAACCGAAACGTAGAGATTTATTTTATTCTTTTATTTTACATCTTTTTAAATTTAAATACATTGTACGTTGGATAGCAACACCTATTTGTTTTGTAACGGAGATAAATTATGTAAACACGCCATATGATTATCTTTAACAAAATTTCGGATGTTTGCTCTTGTTTTAAAAAAATTCTTATATTGCAGATTAATAATTATTAATATATTTTTATTTCACACAAAAATACATTAACCCATTTGTATCATTAGGGCATACATCCATGCATTTTGATAATCTCTCTTTTAATCAGAAATTGCGAACCAAACCCAAAATTACGAAAGAAGAATTTTTATTTTCTGGAATCATGAAACGTTTCTCATTAAATAAAGAAAAAATACTTCTCAGAATTTCTGCTGTGAATTCGGAATATTAACAAAAAGAGAAATAACTCTCATGCACGGATGGAACAACGAATAAAGAAGTACTGACATATCCTCAAAATGGTGAAGCTTCAACAGTACCCGGTTTCAAAGTGGATCATGACTGCCGGTGAAAACTTTAACTAGTAAATTTGGCACAAGTTTTTCAGCTAATTTAAACGCCTTATTAATGCAGAATTCAAGTCATAGTTATGGTCTAAATCAGATATCCATTTTGTACTGGTGGAAGTTTACTACAGCGGTAGTCAATCCCTGCTTTTCCGTCATATTGTGACAACTTAATAACCTCTAGTTACTGTCAGTGAAAGGGATTATAATGCTCGGGTTAACTTTCACTAATAAAAACGAATAGCAAAATTTTATCATACTTGTGCGAGAAATTTTGTATGAATATTCCGCTAAAATAAGGCAAAATTTTCGATTAAAAATTTAATGGTGGAAGTTTGCTCCCCTGGTAATCAGAAACTATCGATCTGATGCAAAAAATCAGCCTCCATCTTGTGATAACCTCTTCAGTTACTTCAGTCGAAACTGGTAGACTCTACACTATATGTCTCTACCTCTTTATTCACAACTCCATTGAATGTATATGCTAAGATGGAAAGTGGGTTAACCCCTTTAGGGGCGGTGGGATATATTGTATCTCACCTAAGTTTAATTAAGATTTGCACCAGAAAATTTTTGTTAAGTTTTACTTTTATAATTTTGTGGGAAATGAGTTAAAAAATTGTTTTTTTCTTATTTTTAAATAAAAATTTCCTAAATTACCGGTAAAAATTCAGCATCTCACAAACGCAGTTGTTTGCCCCTCAAAGGGTTAATAAAGAAAAAAATATATAGAATTTAACCCGTTCAGGACCGGCATCTTTTACACGAATTTATTTGTTTTGCATCACTATTCATAGCTGCCAACCTTGCACTAATCTTCCGTAATGTCTGGATTAATTTGACCCAGGTTAACCACATTTCGAACCAGAAAATTTGTTTCATGAATGCTTATTTATCTAATCCCAGGTTTCTACGCGGAACATATCCCATTTCATTTCTTAAAAAAAATCTGGTCCGAACTGTATTAAACCAGGGTCAAATTAACGCACGTATTACGGAAGATTAGCCAGAGGTTAGCACCTATGGCTTTTTGTTAATTATTTGACTTAACTTTATAAATCACGAAAATGTAGTAATTAATAAAAATCAATTTTACATTTCTTTTTCACTGGTATTAAACTCAAGCGTTTTAAGCACTTTTTGTGGGTGCATTTATGCACCTATGGTCCCGAACGGGTTAAAGAAAACAACAAAGTCATAGATGACAACTTTTACGCTTTTTTCTTACCGCTAAAATTTAATAGTAAAATTTAATTTTCTAAATCGCAAAAATCTTCGACTGAATAATGCAAACAATTCTATTAAAATTTAGTAGTAATAACCCCTTGAGGGGCACCGGTATATATTATATACCATCTACGATTAATGAAATTTTACACCAGAAAAATTTTATTAAATTTTACTTTTCTAACTTTGGTGGAAAAAAGCCGTAAAATTGCTGTTACTTATTTTGAAATAGAATTTTTCAAAGATTTCGGTGGGAATTCAGCATTTCATGAACGTAATTTCTTGCCCCTCAAGGGGCTAAAAAAACGCAAAAGTTGGCAGCTATGCACAGGAATTTCAGCCTTTTTTCTGAAAATTGCTTGATATTATTTAAACTCTTGAGGGGCGTCGGATATATTATATCCCACCTACATTTAATGAAGATTTACACAAAAATTTTAATCAAATATTACTTCTATAACTTTGCTGGAAAAAAAAAGTTGAAAAATGTCTTCTGCTTATTTTGAAACAATTTTTTTTTTCGAAAATTCTGTTGGGAGTTCAACATTACAAAAACGCAATTACATGGCCCTGAAAGGGTTAAAAGCTGTAGCTTTAACACTAGAATGACGCTGAGGCGTCATTTTGGCGCCAACCACATACATATATTACGGATCGAAATAGAAATTTCTTTATAAAATAAGTTAAAAGACACAAAAGGAGGAAAAAAAGGGCTGATTAAATAAGTTAAACGACTAAATAAGCTAAATCGAAATTCTGGTATTAAATATTTTTATAAAACTTCAGTAAAAGTACCCGTTTTTCTAGTGTTATGCTTTATGTTATTTTATGAAAGAAATTCAAGATTTATTTCTTAAACGTTTTGTGAATTTAAAAAAAAAAAAAAAAAAAAAAAAAAAAAAAAACGCAATTTATAATACAGTTATGAAATAGAAATGTAATGTACAATTAGCCGATATATTCAAAATATATCTATAACAATCAAAATTTAAGTGCATATAAAAGAGTGCATATCAAACAGTTTTAACAAAAAAAAATAATAATAAAGGGAGAAAAATGCCTTTAAACCTTAATGTATTTATTAGAATTATAGGCAATTTAAATATTCAAAGTTGCATGAAAAATAGTATTTATACAGAAAATAATAAACGACTAAATCGCTAAATTGATCGCATTATGATTAATGATTTAAAAATTTATTTGAAGAATTTTAAGTTATTCATTCATAATATAGAAACAAATAAACAGTTATTCGTTCACATGATTCATTAACACTAGAACGGCGGGAAATTTTGCTCAAGTTTTATAAAAAATATTTCACATCAGAATTTTTATTTAGAACTATTAAACTTATTTATTTAAGTTATTTTTGTGCAGCAATCTTATATTATAAAAAGAATTCTGGTTCGAATCGAAATGTATTCATTCGGCAAGGGTCAAAATGACCCCTCGCCGCCGTTCTAGTGTTAAAAATGATAGATGCAAGTTTATTATTATGTTTATCGAAGATTTATAATGTATATTACAAAGAGAAAAACTCTACAGGCGAAAAAATATTTATCTTATCTTTCCTAACATCCTAATGTAAACTGAACTTTACACAAACTACGTTGAATGAAAGTTCGTAACAATTAATAATTGATGGAAGCGTAATTTCATGAAAATGTCATGTGATTATTTTTTAACAAAATATAGGACTTTTCCCCTCATTTAGAATATGTATGAAATGTCTTTAGAATTATCTAATAAAATGTGTTCTTTGACCAATAATAACAAATAAACCTAATAAAAAGATAGTTTACTAAAGTAGGGGTGCACATCCTGTGGCCCGCGGGCCACCAGCTCTATCAGTATTTTTATCCAGAAAAAATTTCCTAATTAACTGACAAAAAATTTTGCTATCAAATAATTCAGATGTTACTTTTAATTTTTTTGTAGTAGCAAACGATTTTTTGGTAAAAAGGTTGTGCAGCACTGCACTAAAGAATTTAAGAAAATAACATGAAATACCTTATAATTGATTAAAAATTATCGTTGTTATTTAAAATCTATAATTAACCAAGTTCAGGAATTACCGACGTTCTAAAAATCTCATGTGAGTGAAAAAAAATCATAATAAAGGTTTGGTACTATTAAATATAAATTCAATGTAGAAATATCGGACATAAGTAGAAGTTATTATTGGACCATTCGGAAAGTCGTGTCCGCTTGGGAAAATCAATTCGTACCGGAAAATTCTACATTTAATTATTAATGATTCCGATATCTAATGTCTAATAATTACCGGGCAGAAATTTCCGGTACGAATTTATTTTCCCAAACGGACACGACTATCTGAACGACCCAATATTAACACATTCCCTGCCATGATCCCCATTTGGGGATTACGCGTATTTGGCAAGAAAGCGCTTTTCACACCAGTTTATATAAAGATAAATATATACTTTCTTTCACGAGACAAATTCCTTGATAAAATAGGATACAAATTACTCTACTTTTAAAAGTGGTGGGAAATCCAAAATTTACATTTTAACGAAGATAACAATTTGGGCGTTAATGGGTTAATAATAAAAACATAACTTCTATATTTTCGTGATATTATCTAATTTCGCTCCTGTTATAACTTTAAAATGATGACGGTGCTTTTGAAATTTAATACGAATTTTTTTTTCAGAAATAATAAAATGTATTCCAAGAATTAAGATTAATGTTAAAATATCGTTAAAATTGATATTATGACACGAATATAAGAAAGTAGTAAAATCACTGTTCTTCTTGAGTATGTCATGTTTGTTCAGAAGCAGGCCACGGGTATTTTAAATGTAGAACACATGTATACATTTGTCTTCCATCTGGTGAAGGTCAAATAGGGTTGATGAAAGACGCTGTCTCCTTATTTCACATTTAAATGCTCATTTTTTTTTATTTTATTTCGAAAAAAATATATATGATTCTCTGAAAGGGTAAACACACACACAGGACACAGGAAAAATAATGAAAAAATAAAATCAGAGGTATATTTTACATATAATACGTTACATATAATCTTTTGTTCTGCTACACATCTGCAATACAAGTAAAAACTACTGTCGTGTGGCTGTTTTGCACTAAAATATCGTAAATTAGTAAATATTTTAATAAGTATGTCTCCAAATACTTTATTTTATATAATTATTTATTTTATAAAACTTAATCTTTAACCCTTTAACCCCTTCGCGACGGGAGCCTTTTACGAAATGTTTATTACTTTACTACCGGTTTTAAACAACAGAAGTTTGTGCCTATTCAAATCGGGAAAATGCTCGGATTAAATAAGGCAAATTTTACAGTAAAATTTTACTGGTGAGGATAAATGAGGATCCTTAGGCCTATTTCCGGCACGTATACGTGTCGCTCGTCCCCAAGGGGTTAATGACCATGATAGAAAATGTTCTAGACATTACGAAGTTCAGGAAATCTGACTTTACAATAGAAAGTTTCAATGGTTAATTTCTCTTTATTTAAATAAGAAATGCCTATTATTAATTAAAGCAAATGTTGCTATTTTAATTTTCTGGTGTGAATTAGGTATATACTAATAAAAAAAAATATTAAATTCAAAACACTGTTGTTTGCATATATATGCAAAGCTGCGCACTAAAGGGTTAACCCGGGAGGACGCGTGCCGGGCCTGATAGGTCCGGAGTCCGTATGGTTTTTACAATTGCCACCACTATCTTCTTTTAAAGTAATCTTCAACTTCATTTATCGCAAAATTTTCTCCGATTAAATAAGGTGATGATTATTATTTGATTTTACTGGTGACAAAGTACAAACTATTCATACCCTGGGAATGCGCGTGTTCTCCCGTGTTAACCCTTTCAGGGGCAAGGTACTTCTATCCATAAAATGTTAAAATAATTTATTGACACCAGTATTTACAAGAGAATTTATTTATAAACAAGTAAAAGCCTATTTTCCCGTATTTGATAAAGGTGAAATTTTCATTATAATATTCCGGTGCGAGTGTGGCAATGAGGGGTGCCGTGTCGATACCTCCCTTCAGGGGTTAAGGGCATTTTCTACTTTAGGAGACAAAAAAAACCCGCATTCAACAAATCAACCACATTTTATGACACGGTGGGCAGGATTTAAAAAAAAAAAAAAAAAAAAAAAAAAAAAAAAAAAAAAAAACTACTCAATGGATCTCTTGAATTTTTTAAAATTTAAAGCTTATTTAATTGCCTTCGACATGAATTAAAGCTTTTACTGAAATTATTTTTTAAAAGTTATTAACAAATAAGAACGAATTTTTTTAACATTTCGTTTTTTTATCAGCCATTACATACCTTTTTTTTTAATAAATTTATGGGTTCCTTTAATTTAACTAGAAGATACACGCACGAAGTTTATCAAAAAAAAAAAAAATGTGTTTCAGGTAATTCTACAAGGCGCTATCATGCCCACCAACCAGACGAGATTTTCCAAACCAGTTGAACATATTTGTTTATAACTTAGATTAGAAGCAACAAATTCTAATAAAAGAATTCTTGTGTATAATTTAAGATATGTACAATAAATTTTTAAAATTTCAAAGGCATTCATGCAATTTCATGCAGTTTTCTTACAAAAAAATCCTAAACATGTGCTTTTTTTTTTTTTTTTTTTTTTTTTTTTTTGTCTCCTAATTTAGAAGGCCCCTTAATCTGACATTAAATATATAGAATGTTTCAATTTCAAAAACCTTGTAGACTTTGTAACAATCAAGTTATGTGAAATTAAAAAAAAGTAATGCGTCGACAATACTGCACACCACTCTCAGTTTAACCACTTAAAAGTTTTTAGCCCCGATATGCTATTTCTTTCAGCCAGTAAGGTATCGTCTCTAAAAAATAACGTTTCGTTGTATAAGCCAGCCGTAAAACAAAGCAGGGGCGTCATTGTACGTTTAAATATGGATAATCTCTACTGCAATTTTTTTTTAAGTTGTAACCATAGCAAATTTTCAATTATCACACCTTCGTATAGGGAAAAAAAGTACTTTTAACAGCAATTTCTTTGGAAACTCTATCTCAATTTAATTTTGAAATATTATTTTTTTTTTAGTTTTTAACGCCTACTGATGAATGTTGGCAAATGAAGTACTCCATTTCTGTAGAAAGTAAAGGAAAATAGTTTAAAAATAGGAATTATATCTTTTTGCTGCCATTTTCGCATAACAACTGAAAAAAAGTAATTAAAATACGTGCTATTCTGAATAAAATATAAATGAATGGCTTCTGGTAAATCATGGAGCTGTTATGAACTATATTTAATTTTAAGTATCTATATTAATGTTACAAACAAATGAAGGCATATGAATCATTAGATAGCCGATTTTTATTGTCGAATTTCATGAATGACGACATCTTTTTTTGATAGTGATGTCATAAGTATACTTTACTGCTGACGTTGTTTAAGACTGGATCGTTTATGTGGAGTTCTTCAGCGGATGCGAATGACGTCATTTTATATGAAATAAAAGCGTGTGTTTTAAGTCTTAAAACTGAAATATGTTTTATACTATCTATATTTATATGCATATATATATATATATATATATATATATATATATATATATATATATATATACAAATATATTTTCATTGGGGGTGACAATAAAATCTGAAAAACAGAATTGATGTTTTTTTTTTTTTTTTTTTTTTTTTGTATTTTGTAAAAGTAAAGTAAAAATATGAATGTAACATTATTTTTTCGGTACCAAAATATATGGCTTATTGCCGAAGCGTCAGGGAAGTCTTACTGTGGAGACACAAAAAGTTTTGGTTTCCATCTGTCTGTCTGTTCCGGATAACTGCCGCAAAAATCATCCGATGAGCTTGAAATTAAGTAAGCATGATGGTGAGGTACCCGGAATCATTTCTATAGTTTTTGGTTATATTTGGCCTATCTGTTCGGAAAATATGGAACATTTTATTTTGCACCATTATGCTTGTTTATGGCATTTTAGACGATTTTCAAATTTCCATTTCTTCCGAAAGAAAATGGCTCATTTGATTTATGGATTTAAATGGTGAATTACGGAAACTGAAATTTCCCATTACGGATCTTAAGTTATTCCTATTAGCTTTAAATTTTGTCAATGCATTTGTTATATTTTTAAAATTATTTTTCTAAATTCTGGTGAATTTTTATACATGTGTTCCAATAATATAAAACATTTTGTTTTATAAATTTACTTATTTGAAATATACATATTTCATTTTTTCTTTATCTTTTATCAGTTACCATAGCAACAGTAATGCATCCTAATAATATTATAAAGGAGCATAATGAGTGTGTGTAATGTTTGAGTCAAGCCATCGTCAAAACGGAAAAATTAATGTATTTGTATCTTTGCTTATAGATAGATTTTAACTCATAAATGAATTAGGTTATGTTTTACATATTTTATTCAAATATTTTGTTTATAAATTCAAAATCTCACTATTTTAATAAAGAATCAATTAATATTTTTGTATAAAATTTATCAATGTTTCTATCATTGTCAAGAAAATCAAAATCCGGAATAATAATTTCTCTTGAACAATAAATTTTAAATGGAAAGATTTTCACATAAAAAAGAGGGAATGAAATAAAAATATTAAAAGTAAAAAACAAAATAAGAACATGACGTCATATCCTAAAAATAACGGAAAGTTTTAAGTATGTCTTCATAGTAAGGTAGATTGATTTGATTAAGCATGGGAAGCAAGTGAATGGGACATCATATATTGAAAATAAAACGAATACGCTTTGATGTTGAAATAAAATCTTGGGTTAAGATATTAATTCTTATTATTTAAAGAAAATTGTTATCCATATTTTGCTGTTTATCGTCTGCGCACAGTTAACATAAAGATTTAATTTTTAAAAAAAAAGGAAAAGAAAAGAAAAACGTTTCTAAAGCAAGTGGATAGCAAATGTCAATAATAAGCACCGCATAGATATCTATTTCGAAAATGACGTCATGATAAGCAGGGAATAATTGTTTTCATTCTCAAAAACTAAAACAATAACAAGATTATGAATAATCATGTTCACACGTTTTCTATTTTGTCAACTAGCAATGGGCACGATGAAAAATGCTTAGAGATTAGGATTAAAAGTCTTCAAACATGCTTATTTTTTGGGGGAAATTTATAAGCTAATGCTATCAAGTAGATTATGTTTTATATTTAGATAAGATCTTAGATCTAAATATTATAGAACGGCAATAAGGTATTTTGGGGAAACAAAAATTGTACTGTTTGTTTTTGGATTTAAAAAAAAAAAAAAAAAAAAAAAAAAAAAAAAAAAAAAAAAACCCTCCGTGCTTTTGCGCATGCGTCAGGTCTTCTTTGATTTTGTCAAAATAGTGGTGAACGGTGTTTGTTTAGCTGCGTTTGGCTGAGTGCCAATCCTAGTGACAACCAACAAATGAACAACTTCGGAAAGTACCTAACTCAGCGTAACACTCATTTGGTTAGTGGAATCGTCCCAGAGTGCTAGGCGCGGCTTTCGAAAACGAACAGTAACAGCATTTGATTTCTAAATTAGATAACTCCGTTTACTTTCCACAAGTTCCTTATACATCAAATGCATGTCTTTGTGGTTGATAGGTAAGTAAATACTCAATACTGCTATTTGGATATTGCTATAATATAAAATGTTTGTCCAAACTGTTGCTTATCCTTATAAATCTCAGTGTAAAATAAAATATAAGATAAAATTTAACCATTCGCACATTCAGTAGAAAATTACGAATGTTAATTTAGTGAGACTACGGGGGGTTCATGTCAAGAAATGTACTTTATTATCTAAAATTTTACCATAATATGCAGTTCGTAAAAATTTTAGAATGTTATTGATTTTTTTAAGGGGGCACTGGATCTAGTTTGTCGAAATGATGAAAAACAATGCCTTTTTCAATGTACCAAAATACAAATAATACGAAATTATGATCTTTTTAACCCTTTCTGGCTATATTATTAACTATATTATCCAGAAAAATAAATGTTACATATACAAAATTAATATTTAAATTTTAAATTAAAAAAATTCATCTCACTAATGTGTGAATTAAAATCATTAAGCGCATGATAAAACACTAAATAATGCATATAGATTTTTTTTAATAAAATAGAATCATATTACACCTACTTCTAAATTAAAACAAAATATACATTCAAAATTTATTTAAAAGTAAATTTAAGCACAAAATGAAAAAAAAATCAAAACTTTCAAATGTTTTTCAAATTTTTCAAGAGCAAAAATAATAACTAACCAAATAGGTGATTTTTGGGGGTTTTAGCATGAAGACTCTGCAGAACTTTAAATTTTAAAGCATACTAGTTCCAGTGACATTTATCGCACCGTCGCCAGTGATAAGAACGTCGTAAATTTATTCAAATATATAAGGGAGAAACGCATTAAAGAGAACACCGAAACTAAGATGCTTTAAAATTCAATATTCTTGCGCTAATAACATTGTTTTCTATTAATATTACATTGCGACAAGCATCATCTTAATAATTAGCAGTGATTGTATTGATGAAAGAGTTAATTACTTTTGGTTTACTATTTCGTTTGAATATTCGTTCGATTTTGCTTGAATATTCGATTTCGTCAAGTTCATTCTATTTGAATTTTCATGTAATTTAATTTTGTAACTAAGACTTTGTATTTTCTGTTAATTTATAACCATTATGCAAGCACCAATAAAATCTTTATTGTAAAACCCTTGATAGCTTTAGAGATAAATAAGATGCAGACATAGATTTAACCCCTTCGGGACGGGAGCCTTTTACGAAAATTTTAATCTTTTGTCACCGTTTTTTAATTACAGAAATTTGTGTCTTCTTTTGAATCGAGAAAATGCGCTGATTAAAGAAGGCAAATTTTACGGTAAAATTTTACTGGTGGGGAAAAACAAGGGTTCAGAGCGCTTCACGCGGCACGTATACGTGTCGCTCGTCCCCAAGGGGTTAATGACATACTTTACATTCCTTATCTATATGAGTTAATAGGATTTATTTTTATAACAAGCATGAAAGGAAAAAAAAGGGATTTTGTCACTTTCAATAGCTGCTGATTGATAAAGAATTAATATATGACTTAGTCAAAATTCATTAATTGCACTCCGTTAGCGAAAGTTGTTCGCAATTTTTAAAACAAACAGTCTAAAGAATTTAATCCTAGAGTTGAAAAGTTCACTTTAATTGACATTACTTGGGAACTCGTTTTCTTCATTCTGTCATTCTTTTTAAACGTAGAGTGCTGCTGTAAGACATTTTAAATTTCCTTGAAACCAATTCGGATCCTTTTACGTGCACCTGGATCTTCTTAATAAATCTAAAGGTACCTTAACAGCCAGAAGCTTTTAGAATGCTTATAAAAAACGAAACAACTTGCAGAGAAAACCAAAACAATGAGAAGTATTTGAAGTTAAAGAAAATAAAATTAATTTGATTACTTTGCTCTTTCATTTCTTTCTGAAAGTTTAATGAACTTATACTAAAATATAAACCAAGAAAATACGAAAATACGGAGCAATGATACTAAAGTATAAATGAGTAGAAAACTTAAAAAATGTTTTCAAAAATAAACCTGTACTTTAAAATTTTTTTCATTCTTTGAGTATATATATATATATTTGTGTTACTTAAATTTTCTTCTCATTTTCAATACAGAATATTAGAAATATATGTTCACCAACATATATTTTAATCAAATAATTATTCTTAGTTCTTTTGTAATCTCCTGTTATGTCGTATCTGAACTCCGCTGTTAGGTTGCGGCGCTGCCAACATTTGTGGGTTTTTTTTTTTTTTTTTTTTTTTTTTTTTTTGTTTGTTTTGTTTGTTTGTTTGTCTAGTTCCAACCTACCACTAATTTTAAAACAGTAGCCCACTGGAAGCACCGTTTTTATAATGAATATTTTGACATGGTGCCAACGATATTATTATTACTTTCATTCTAATAACGAATAAAGATTGCATTAATAAAAAAAATTAATTACTTGAAATTTTCGATTTTGTTTGAATTGTATTATTTGCTATTATCATGCATTTTCATTTTCGAACTAGAACATTGTCTTTTCTATTAATTTATAACCATTATGCATCAACCAATAAAATGTCTACTGTAAAACTTTTGAGACCTTCTGCGATAAATAAGGTACAAAGAGAGATTTAACCCTTAAATGCGCGATTTATTATTTTGCTTCGAAAAACTTATAAATGATTCTCTAAAACATTTATTACACAGGAAAAATAAAGAAAAAATATCAGGGATATATTTTTCATATAATACGTCAATCTTTTCTTCTGTTGCATATCTGCAATATAAGTGAAAACTACTGTCGTGTGGCTGTTTTACGCTAAAATAATGCAAATTAGTAAATACTTTAATAAGTATGTCTCCAAACACCTTATTTTATATAATTGTTTATTTTATAAAACTTAACATTTAACCCTTTAATTCCCATAATATATTACGTTTTAGAAATTACGTGTTTCAATGATTAATTTCGCTTTATATAATTACGGAATGTCTATTTTTTAATTAAACCCCTTTCCGGCACAGCGTGCCCGGGTTGGGATACCTAATTTTAACTCCAAACTTACGATCGGCAACAAGAATATTTTAGTAAAATTTTGCTTTTACAATCAACATGTAACGTAGCATGTTTTTAATATCTAAAAAAGTCGTTTTAAAATTCCGGTGTCAGTCAATCCTTTCATCATTTTACAACAAAAATTACCTATGCCGGAAAGGGTTAAAGCAAATATTGCTATTTTAATTTCTGGTGTGAATTTAGTATATGCGAATTTAAAAAATCTATTAAATTCAAAACAGTGTTGTTTGCATGTATGCAAAGCTACGCACTAAAGGGTTAAAGAAATGCTTTACAATCCTTTTCCATATAAGCTATTATGATTTATGTTTTATATCGAGCTTGAATGGGAAAAAAACAGATTTCCACCCTTTCAATAACTGAGTGGATAAAGAATTAAAATATGATTTACTTCAACTTCATTAATTGAACTTCGCAATAGCAAAAGTTGCTCCCGACTTTTAAAACAAATAGTCGGAAGTATTTAATCCTAGTGTTAAAAACTTCTCTTTAATTGACATTACTTTGAAACTCCCTTCTTTCTTGATAAAGACACTTTAAACCTGAAAGATACTTTAAATTTCCTTGAAAGTAATTCGAATCCTTTTACGTACACATGGATCTTTCTAATAAATGAAAAGATATCTTAACAAACATAAGCTTTTAAAATTTTTATAAGAAACGAAACAACTTGCGGAGGAAAAAAATGCAATGAGAAGTGTTCGAAATTAAAGAAGATAACACTAATTTCGTAATTTTTTCTTTAATTTATTTCTGAAAGTGTATTGAAAATCATACAAAACAAGTACACTACAATATAAAACAATAGAAATGTTTAAAAACTATTTTCAAAATAGGGAGAATTTATTCTTTCTTAATATTATTCTTAGAATATTTTTTTTCTATGTTACTAATGTTTTCTTCTCGTTATTAAGATAGAATTTTAGAATTTATTTCTCACCAACTTATCGATAGTTAGTTCAGAATTACAAAGCTGCCAATGGCAACTATTTTTATTTTCTGTTGCACCACTATTTTAAAAAAAATAATTTTTTTAGTTTATTTCCCTTCCACACGATGTCAAAATGCATGTGAAAGATTCCTGATTTAGAAAAGGAGCGAGTGAAAAAAAAAAAAAAAAAAGAGTTGTCGCCAGAAGTAATACATACATGGCTTCCACAGGCGAATATTTTTATATTCCTTTCAAACCAGTATTTTTGTAATATAAATTTTGAAGTACATTTTCTTGTGAATGTTGTCAAATTGTGTATTAAGGATTACTGTTTTTGAGAAAGTGGTGTCAGTTAAAATTTAAGAAAAGTCGCCTGTGGCAGCCCTGTACATACGCATGTTTTTCAAAATAATTATGCCTAGTTATTTCGTAAACTGCTGTTACATCGCATCGCTACGACGGTTTTATAAATAATAACAATCTGTCACGAAGATAAACGTTTTTAAATTGTGGTTGAGAAAATATTTCTTAATAATAAACTTGCTAGTCACAGCCTTACAGTATGGGCAGCATATTATTATTTGCATTAGAATAACGAATAAAGATTCTATTGATAAAAGAGTTAATTAATTTTGGTTTTCTATTTCGGTTAAATTATTATTTACTTTTATCGAGTAATCTAATTTTCTAAATAAAACTTTGTTCTATTAATTTATAACCACTATGCATCCACCAAGATAATCTTTATTGTAAAACTTTTGATGGCTTCTGCGATAAATAAGATACAGACATAGATTTAAACAAATACTTTACATTCCTTATCCATGTAAGTTAACAAGATTTATGTTTATATGGAGCATGAAATGGTAAAAAAGAGATTTCGTCACTTTCAATAGCTGCTAAGTGGATAAAGAATTAAAACATTACTTAGTTCAACTTCCTTAATTGCACTCCGCTAGCGAGAGTTGTTCGTGACTTTTAAATCAAATAGTCACAAGAATTTAATCCTAGTGTTAAAAACTTCTCATTGATTGACATTACTTCGAAACTCGCTTCTTTCTTTCTGTCAAACTTTTTAAACGCAAGGCGCTCCTGAAAGACACTTTAAATTTCCGTGAAAGTAATTCGGATCGATTTACGTGCACCTGGATCTTCTTAGTAAATCAAAAGGTACCTTAACAGCCAGAAGCTTTTAAAATACTTATAAGAAATGAAACAACTCTCAGAGAAAAGAAAATACAATGTGAAACATGCTTTATTTTATATAATTATTTATTTTATAAAACTTAATCTTTAACCCTTTAACCCCTTCGCGACGGGAGCCTTTTACGAAATGTTTATTACTTTACTACCGGTTTTAAACAACAGAAGTTTGTGCCTATTCAAATCGGGAAAATGCTCGGATTAAATAAGGCAAATTTTACAGTAAAATTTTACTGGTGAGGATAAATGAGGATCCTTAGGCCTATTTCCGGCACGTATACGTGTCGCTCGTCCCCAAGGGGTTAATGACCATGATAGAAAATGTTCTAGACATTACGAAGTTCAGGAAATCTGACTTTACAATAGAAAGTTTCAATGGTTAATTTCTCTTTATTTAAATAAGAAATGCCTATTATTAATTAAAGCAAATGTTGCTATTTTAATTTTCTGGTGTGAATTAGGTATATACTAATAAAAAAAAATATTAAATTCAAAACACTGTTGTTTGCATATATATGCAAAGCTGCGCACTAAAGGGTTAACCCGGGAGGACGCGTGCCGGGCCTGATAGGTCCGGAGTCCGTATGGTTTTTACAATTGCCACCACTATCTTCTTTTAAAGTAATCTTCAACTTCATTTATCGCAAAATTTTCTCCGATTAAATAAGGTGATGATTATTATTTGATTTTACTGGTGACAAAGTACAAACTATTCATACCCTGGGAATGCGCGTGTTCTCCCGTGTTAACCCTTTCAGGGGCAAGGTACTTCTATCCATAAAATGTTAAAATAATTTATTGACACCAGTATTTACAAGAGAATTTATTTATAAACAAGTAAAAGCCTATTTTCCCGTATTTGATAAAGGTGAAATTTTCATTATAATATTCCGGTGCGAGTGTGGCAATGAGGGGTGCCGTGTCGATACCTCCCTTCAGGGGTTAAGGGCATTTTCTACTTTAGGAGACAAAAAAAACCCGCATTCAACAAATCAACCACATTTTATGACACGGTGGGCAGGATTTAAAAAAAAAAAAAAAAAAAAAAAAAAAAAAAAAAAAAAAAAAAAAACTACTCAATGGATCTCTTGAATTTTTTAAAATTTAAAGCTTATTTAATTGCCTTCGACATGAATTAAAGCTTTTACTGAAATTATTTTTTAAAAGTTATTAACAAATAAGAACGAATTTTTTTAACATTTCGTTTTTTTATCAGCCATTACATACCTTTTTTTTTAATAAATTTATGGGTTCCTTTAATTTAACTAGAAGATACACGCACGAAGTTTATCAAAAAAAAAAAAAAAAAAAATGTGTTTCAGGTAATTCTACAAGGCGCTATCATGCCCACCAACCAGACGAGATTTTCCAAACCAGTTGAACATATTTGTTTATAACTTAGATTAGAAGCAACAAATTCTAATAAAAGAATTCTTGTGTATAATTTAAGATATGTACAATAAATTTTTAAAATTTCAAAGGCATTCATGCAATTTCATGCAGTTTTCTTACAAAAAAATCCTAAACATGTGCTTTTTTTTTTTTTTTTTTTTTTTTTTTTTTGTCTCCTAATTTAGAAGGCCCCTTAATCTGACATTAAATATATAGAATGTTTCAATTTCAAAAACCTTGTAGACTTTGTAACAATCAAGTTATGTGAAATTAAAAAAAAGTAATGCGTCGACAATACTGCACACCACTCTCAGTTTAACCACTTAAAAGTTTTTAGCCCCGATATGCTATTTCTTTCAGCCAGTAAGGTATCGTCTCTAAAAAATAACGTTTCGTTGTATAAGCCAGCCGTAAAACAAAGCAGGGGCGTCATTGTACGTTTAAATATGGATAATCTCTACTGCAATTTTTTTTTAAGTTGTAACCATAGCAAATTTTCAATTATCACACCTTCGTATAGGGAAAAAAAGTACTTTTAACAGCAATTTCTTTGGAAACTCTATCTCAATTTAATTTTGAAATATTATTTTTTTTTTAGTTTTTAACGCCTACTGATGAATGTTGGCAAATGAAGTACTCCATTTCTGTAGAAAGTAAAGGAAAATAGTTTAAAAATAGGAATTATATCTTTTTGCTGCCATTTTCGCATAACAACTGAAAAAAAGTAATTAAAATACGTGCTATTCTGAATAAAATATAAATGAATGGCTTCTGGTAAATCATGGAGCTGTTATGAACTATATTTAATTTTAAGTATCTATATTAATGTTACAAACAAATGAAGGCATATGAATCATTAGATAGCCGATTTTTATTGTCGAATTTCATGAATGACGACATCTTTTTTTGATAGTGATGTCATAAGTATACTTTACTGCTGACGTTGTTTAAGACTGGATCGTTTATGTGGAGTTCTTCAGCGGATGCGAATGACGTCATTTTATATGAAATAAAAGCGTGTGTTTTAAGTCTTAAAACTGAAATATGTTTTATACTATCTATATTTATATGCATATATATATATATATATATATATATATATATATATATATATATATATATATATATATATATATATATATATACAAATATATTTTCATTGGGGGTGACAATAAAATCTGAAAAACAGAATTGATGTTTTTTTTTTTTTTTTTTTTTTTTGTATTTTGTAAAAGTAAAGTAAAAATATGAATGTAACATTATTTTTTCGGTACCAAAATATATGGCTTATTGCCGAAGCGTCAGGGAAGTCTTACTGTGGAGACACAAAAAGTTTTGGTTTCCATCTGTCTGTCTGTTCCGGATAACTGCCGCAAAAATCATCCGATGAGCTTGAAATTAAGTAAGCATGATGGTGAGGTACCCGGAATCATTTCTATAGTTTTTGGTTATATTTGGCCTATCTGTTCGGAAAATATGGAACATTTTATTTTGCACCATTATGCTTGTTTATGGCATTTTAGACGATTTTCAAATTTCCATTTCTTCCGAAAGAAAATGGCTCATTTGATTTATGGATTTAAATGGTGAATTACGGAAACTGAAATTTCCCATTACGGATCTTAAGTTATTCCTATTAGCTTTAAATTTTGTCAATGCATTTGTTATATTTTTAAAATTATTTTTCTAAATTCTGGTGAATTTTTATACATGTGTTCCAATAATATAAAACATTTTGTTTTATAAATTTACTTATTTGAAATATACATATTTCATTTTTTCTTTATCTTTTATCAGTTACCATAGCAACAGTAATGCATCCTAATAATATTATAAAGGAGCATAATGAGTGTGTGTAATGTTTGAGTCAAGCCATCGTCAAAACGGAAAAATTAATGTATTTGTATCTTTGCTTATAGATAGATTTTAACTCATAAATGAATTAGGTTATGTTTTACATATTTTATTCAAATATTTTGTTTATAAATTCAAAATCTCACTATTTTAATAAAGAATCAATTAATATTTTTGTATAAAATTTATCAATGTTTCTATCATTGTCAAGAAAATCAAAATCCGGAATAATAATTTCTCTTGAACAATAAATTTTAAATGGAAAGATTTTCACATAAAAAAGAGGGAATGAAATAAAAATATTAAAAGTAAAAAACAAAATAAGAACATGACGTCATATCCTAAAAATAACGGAAAGTTTTAAGTATGTCTTCATAGTAAGGTAGATTGATTTGATTAAGCATGGGAAGCAAGTGAATGGGACATCATATATTGAAAATAAAACGAATACGCTTTGATGTTGAAATAAAATCTTGGGTTAAGATATTAATTCTTATTATTTAAAGAAAATTGTTATCCATATTTTGCTGTTTATCGTCTGCGCACAGTTAACATAAAGATTTAATTTTTAAAAAAAAAGGAAAAGAAAAGAAAAACGTTTCTAAAGCAAGTGGATAGCAAATGTCAATAATAAGCACCGCATAGATATCTATTTCGAAAATGACGTCATGATAAGCAGGGAATAATTGTTTTCATTCTCAAAAACTAAAACAATAACAAGATTATGAATAATCATGTTCACACGTTTTCTATTTTGTCAACTAGCAATGGGCACGATGAAAAATGCTTAGAGATTAGGATTAAAAGTCTTCAAACATGCTTATTTTTTGGGGGAAATTTATAAGCTAATGCTATCAAGTAGATTATGTTTTATATTTAGATAAGATCTTAGATCTAAATATTATAGAACGGCAATAAGGTATTTTGGGGAAACAAAAATTGTACTGTTTGTTTTTGGATTTAAAAAAAAAAAAAAAAAAAAAAAAAAAAAAAAAAAAAAAAAACCCTCCGTGCTTTTGCGCATGCGTCAGGTCTTCTTTGATTTTGTCAAAATAGTGGTGAACGGTGTTTGTTTAGCTGCGTTTGGCTGAGTGCCAATCCTAGTGACAACCAACAAATGAACAACTTCGGAAAGTACCTAACTCAGCGTAACACTCATTTGGTTAGTGGAATCGTCCCAGAGTGCTAGGCGCGGCTTTCGAAAACGAACAGTAACAGCATTTGATTTCTAAATTAGATAACTCCGTTTACTTTCCACAAGTTCCTTATACATCAAATGCATGTCTTTGTGGTTGATAGGTAAGTAAATACTCAATACTGCTATTTGGATATTGCTATAATATAAAATGTTTGTCCAAACTGTTGCTTATCCTTATAAATCTCAGTGTAAAATAAAATATAAGATAAAATTTAACCATTCGCACATTCAGTAGAAAATTACGAATGTTAATTTAGTGAGACTACGGGGGGTTCATGTCAAGAAATGTACTTTATTATCTAAAATTTTACCATAATATGCAGTTCGTAAAAATTTTAGAATGTTATTGATTTTTTTAAGGGGGCACTGGATCTAGTTTGTCGAAATGATGAAAAACAATGCCTTTTTCAATGTACCAAAATACAAATAATACGAAATTATGATCTTTTTAACCCTTTCTGGCTATATTATTAACTATATTATCCAGAAAAATAAATGTTACATATACAAAATTAATATTTAAATTTTAAATTAAAAAAATTCATCTCACTAATGTGTGAATTAAAATCATTAAGCGCATGATAAAACACTAAATAATGCATATAGATTTTTTTTAATAAAATAGAATCATATTACACCTACTTCTAAATTAAAACAAAATATACATTCAAAATTTATTTAAAAGTAAATTTAAGCACAAAATGAAAAAAAAATCAAAACTTTCAAATGTTTTTCAAATTTTTCAAGAGCAAAAATAATAACTAACCAAATAGGTGATTTTTGGGGGTTTTAGCATGAAGACTCTGCAGAACTTTAAATTTTAAAGCATACTAGTTCCAGTGACATTTATCGCACCGTCGCCAGTGATAAGAACGTCGTAAATTTATTCAAATATATAAGGGAGAAACGCATTAAAGAGAACACCGAAACTAAGATGCTTTAAAATTCAATATTCTTGCGCTAATAACATTGTTTTCTATTAATATTACATTGCGACAAGCATCATCTTAATAATTAGCAGTGATTGTATTGATGAAAGAGTTAATTACTTTTGGTTTACTATTTCGTTTGAATATTCGTTCGATTTTGCTTGAATATTCGATTTCGTCAAGTTCATTCTATTTGAATTTTCATGTAATTTAATTTTGTAACTAAGACTTTGTATTTTCTGTTAATTTATAACCATTATGCAAGCACCAATAAAATCTTTATTGTAAAACCCTTGATAGCTTTAGAGATAAATAAGATGCAGACATAGATTTAACCCCTTCGGGACGGGAGCCTTTTACGAAAATTTTAATCTTTTGTCACCGTTTTTTAATTACAGAAATTTGTGTCTTCTTTTGAATCGAGAAAATGCGCTGATTAAAGAAGGCAAATTTTACGGTAAAATTTTACTGGTGGGGAAAAACAAGGGTTCAGAGCGCTTCACGCGGCACGTATACGTGTCGCTCGTCCCCAAGGGGTTAATGACATACTTTACATTCCTTATCTATATGAGTTAATAGGATTTATTTTTATAACAAGCATGAAAGGAAAAAAAAGGGATTTTGTCACTTTCAATAGCTGCTGATTGATAAAGAATTAATATATGACTTAGTCAAAATTCATTAATTGCACTCCGTTAGCGAAAGTTGTTCGCAATTTTTAAAACAAACAGTCTAAAGAATTTAATCCTAGAGTTGAAAAGTTCACTTTAATTGACATTACTTGGGAACTCGTTTTCTTCATTCTGTCATTCTTTTTAAACGTAGAGTGCTGCTGTAAGACATTTTAAATTTCCTTGAAACCAATTCGGATCCTTTTACGTGCACCTGGATCTTCTTAATAAATCTAAAGGTACCTTAACAGCCAGAAGCTTTTAGAATGCTTATAAAAAACGAAACAACTTGCAGAGAAAACCAAAACAATGAGAAGTATTTGAAGTTAAAGAAAATAAAATTAATTTGATTACTTTGCTCTTTCATTTCTTTCTGAAAGTTTAATGAACTTATACTAAAATATAAACCAAGAAAATACGAAAATACGGAGCAATGATACTAAAGTATAAATGAGTAGAAAACTTAAAAAATGTTTTCAAAAATAAACCTGTACTTTAAAATTTTTTTCATTCTTTGAGTATATATATATATATTTGTGTTACTTAAATTTTCTTCTCATTTTCAATACAGAATATTAGAAATATATGTTCACCAACATATATTTTAATCAAATAATTATTCTTAGTTCTTTTGTAATCTCCTGTTATGTCGTATCTGAACTCCGCTGTTAGGTTGCGGCGCTGCCAACATTTGTGGGTTTTTTTTTTTTTTTTTTTTTTTTTTTGTTTGTTTTGTTTGTTTGTTTGTCTAGTTCCAACCTACCACTAATTTTAAAACAGTAGCCCACTGGAAGCACCGTTTTTATAATGAATATTTTGACATGGTGCCAACGATATTATTATTACTTTCATTCTAATAACGAATAAAGATTGCATTAATAAAAAAAATTAATTACTTGAAATTTTCGATTTTGTTTGAATTGTATTATTTGCTATTATCATGCATTTTCATTTTCGAACTAGAACATTGTCTTTTCTATTAATTTATAACCATTATGCATCAACCAATAAAATGTCTACTGTAAAACTTTTGAGACCTTCTGCGATAAATAAGGTACAAAGAGAGATTTAACCCTTAAATGCGCGATTTATTATTTTGCTTCGAAAAACTTATAAATGATTCTCTAAAACATTTATTACACAGGAAAAATAAAGAAAAAATATCAGGGATATATTTTTCATATAATACGTCAATCTTTTCTTCTGTTGCATATCTGCAATATAAGTGAAAACTACTGTCGTGTGGCTGTTTTACGCTAAAATAATGCAAATTAGTAAATACTTTAATAAGTATGTCTCCAAACACCTTATTTTATATAATTGTTTATTTTATAAAACTTAACATTTAACCCTTTAATTCCCATAATATATTACGTTTTAGAAATTACGTGTTTCAATGATTAATTTCGCTTTATATAATTACGGAATGTCTATTTTTTAATTAAACCCCTTTCCGGCACAGCGTGCCCGGGTTGGGATACCTAATTTTAACTCCAAACTTACGATCGGCAACAAGAATATTTTAGTAAAATTTTGCTTTTACAATCAACATGTAACGTAGCATGTTTTTAATATCTAAAAAAGTCGTTTTAAAATTCCGGTGTCAGTCAATCCTTTCATCATTTTACAACAAAAATTACCTATGCCGGAAAGGGTTAAAGCAAATATTGCTATTTTAATTTCTGGTGTGAATTTAGTATATGCGAATTTAAAAAATCTATTAAATTCAAAACAGTGTTGTTTGCATGTATGCAAAGCTACGCACTAAAGGGTTAAAGAAATGCTTTACAATCCTTTTCCATATAAGCTATTATGATTTATGTTTTATATCGAGCTTGAATGGGAAAAAAACAGATTTCCACCCTTTCAATAACTGAGTGGATAAAGAATTAAAATATGATTTACTTCAACTTCATTAATTGAACTTCGCAATAGCAAAAGTTGCTCCCGACTTTTAAAACAAATAGTCGGAAGTATTTAATCCTAGTGTTAAAAACTTCTCTTTAATTGACATTACTTTGAAACTCCCTTCTTTCTTGATAAAGACACTTTAAACCTGAAAGATACTTTAAATTTCCTTGAAAGTAATTCGAATCCTTTTACGTACACATGGATCTTTCTAATAAATGAAAAGATATCTTAACAAACATAAGCTTTTAAAATTTTTATAAGAAACGAAACAACTTGCGGAGGAAAAAAATGCAATGAGAAGTGTTCGAAATTAAAGAAGATAACACTAATTTCGTAATTTTTTCTTTAATTTATTTCTGAAAGTGTATTGAAAATCATACAAAACAAGTACACTATAATATAAAACAATAGAAATGTTTAAAAACTATTTTCAAAATAGGGAGAATTTATTCTTTCTTAATATTATTCTTAGAATATTTTTTTTCTATGTTACTAATGTTTTCTTCTCGTTATTAAGATAGAATTTTAGAATTTATTTCTCACCAACTTATCGATAGTTAGTTCAGAATTACAAAGCTGCCAATGGCAACTATTTTTATTTTCTGTTGCACCACTATTTTAAAAAAAATAATTTTTTTAGTTTATTTCCCTTCCACACGATGTCAAAATGCATGTGAAAGATTCCTGATTTAGAAAAGGAGCGAGTGAAAAAAAAAAAAAAAAAAGAGTTGTCGCCAGAAGTAATACATACATGGCTTCCACAGGCGAATATTTTTATATTCCTTTCAAACCAGTATTTTTGTAATATAAATTTTGAAGTACATTTTCTTGTGAATGTTGTCAAATTGTGTATTAAGGATTACTGTTTTTGAGAAAGTGGTGTCAGTTAAAATTTAAGAAAAGTCGCCTGTGGCAGCCCTGTACATACGCATGTTTTTCAAAATAATTATGCCTAGTTATTTCGTAAACTGCTGTTACATCGCATCGCTACGACGGTTTTATAAATAATAACAATCTGTCACGAAGATAAACGTTTTTAAATTGTGGTTGAGAAAATATTTCTTAATAATAAACTTGCTAGTCACAGCCTTACAGTATGGGCAGCATATTATTATTTGCATTAGAATAACGAATAAAGATTCTATTGATAAAAGAGTTAATTAATTTTGGTTTTCTATTTCGGTTAAATTATTATTTACTTTTATCGAGTAATCTAATTTTCTAAATAAAACTTTGTTCTATTAATTTATAACCACTATGCATCCACCAAGATAATCTTTATTGTAAAACTTTTGATGGCTTCTGCGATAAATAAGATACAGACATAGATTTAAACAAATACTTTACATTCCTTATCCATGTAAGTTAACAAGATTTATGTTTATATGGAGCATGAAATGGTAAAAAAGAGATTTCGTCACTTTCAATAGCTGCTAAGTGGATAAAGAATTAAAACATTACTTAGTTCAACTTCCTTAATTGCACTCCGCTAGCGAGAGTTGTTCGTGACTTTTAAATCAAATAGTCACAAGAATTTAATCCTAGTGTTAAAAACTTCTCATTGATTGACATTACTTCGAAACTCGCTTCTTTCTTTCTGTCAAACTTTTTAAACGCAAGGCGCTCCTGAAAGACACTTTAAATTTCCGTGAAAGTAATTCGGATCGATTTACGTGCACCTGGATCTTCTTAGTAAATCAAAAGGTACCTTAACAGCCAGAAGCTTTTAAAATACTTATAAGAAATGAAACAACTCTCAGAGAAAAGAAAATACAATGTGAAACATGCGAAGAGGTAAGATTAATTTGATAAATTTATTCGTTAATTTCTTTCTGAAATTGCATTGAAAATGACACGGAAAGAGAAACCAAATACGCTAAAATATAAACCAGTAGAAATGTTTAAAAACTATTTTTTACAGTAAGAGGGGTTTGTTCTTTCTTAATATAAGTCTTATAGTATATTTTTTTATGCATCTAATATTTTCTTGAATATTAAAGACGTGAATTATCACATTGCTAACTAAGCGTAAACCAACAGAGTGAAAAATGTCCAAGCCGGGAATCGAACCCGGGCCCCTGGAATAGATCTCCAGTGCTCTACCATTAAGCCAAAAGGACGATGCCCAGCTTGACATCTCTCACTCATAGAAGTCGGTAAGACTGCTACCGCAGTTATTAGATTGAATAGTCGTAATGAGCACACAATCTGGTGCCGTAGGATGAGACGCAAAGGAACCCAGTATCGGTGAATATACAATTTTAACAACTTTTTCAACTACTTTTCCGCAGTGAAATTACGCTTGAAATTATTGAATATTAAAGACGTGAATTATCACATTGCTAACTAAGCGTAAACCAATAAGTCCATAACCAACCCATCGTCCCTGCGGCTTAATGGTAGAGCACTGGAGATCTATTCCAGGGGACCGGGTTCGATTCCTGGCTTGGACATTTTTCACTCTGTTGGTTTACGCTTAGTTAGCAATGTGATAATTCACGTCTTTAATATTCAATAATTTCAAGCGTAATTTCACTGCTGAAAAGTAGTTGAAAATGTAATTACAATTAAAATTTTCTTCTCATTATAAAGATAGAATTTTAGAATTAACCTGTGACAAACTTATCAATAGTTAGTTCAGATTTACAACTATTTTTATTTTCAGTTGCACCGCTATTTAAAAAAAAAAAAAAAAATGTTGTGTATTTTTTTCCATACGTTGTCCAAATGCATGTGAATGCATGTTTTGAAAAAGTGGCAGGGGATAGAAACAAAAGAATTGTCGCCAGTGGCAGCAGTGGTACTGCATATGAATAATTTTCTAAATAATTATGATGAATGATTTTGCAATCTACTGTTACGTCTCACCACTGCGACGCTGTTACAAGTAATAACAATGTGCCTCAAAGATTATCGTTTTGAAATTGTGGTTGAGAAAATAATTTTTAATAATAAATTCGCTAGTCGGAGACTTACACTATGGGAATTATATTATTAGTATCATTTTCATTATAATAGCAAATAAAATTTGAAATGATAAAAGAGTTCATTAATTTTGATTTCTATATCGGTTGAATTGTATTATTTACTGTTATCATATAATTAATTTTCTAAATAAAACTTTGTCTTTTCGATTAATTTATAACCATTATGCATTCACTAATAAAATATTTATTGTCAAACTATTGATGGCTTCTTCGATAAATAAGATACATGCATACATTTAAATAAATACTTTACATTCCTTATCCATATAAGTTAATAGGATTTATTTTTATATCGAACTTGAAAGAGTAAAAACGAGATATCGTCACTTTCTATAGCTGCTGAGTGGATAAAGAATTAAAACAAGACTTAGTTCAATTTCATTAATTGCACTCCGTTAGCGAAAGTTGATCGCGACTTTTAAAACAAAAAATCAGAAGAATTTAATCCTAGAGTTGAAAACCTCTCTTTAATTGACATTACTTCGAAACTCGCTTCTTTCTTTCTGCCATACTTTTAAAACTCAAGACGCTCTTGAAAGACACTTTAAATATCTTTGAAACTAATTAGGATCCATTTACGTGCACCTGGATCGTCTTAATAAATCAAAAGGTACCTTAACAGACAGAATCTTTTAAAATGCTTATAACAAATGTAACAACTTGCAGAGAAAAGAAAATACAATGTGAAATATTCGAAGTTTAAGAAAGTAAGGTTAATTTGATAAATTTATTCTTTAATTTCTTTCTGAAAGTGCATTGAAAGTGATACTAAAAGAATAACCAAACGCCGAGATATAGAAATAGTAGAAATGTTTAAAAACTATTTTCTAAATAAGCAGGAATTTATTCTTTCTTAATATTACTCTTATAATATATATATATATATATATATATATTTTTATGCAACTGACATTTTCTTTTCGTTATAAAGATAGAACTTTATAATTAATATGTGACAAACTTATCGATAGTTAGTTCAGATTTATAGAGCTGCCACTGGCAATTATTTTTATTTTCTGTTGCACTGCTATTTAAAAAATAATAAATTTTGTTGTATATTTCTCTTCCATACATTGTCAAAATGTATGTGAATGCATGTTTTGAAAAAGTGGCAGGGGATAGAAACGAATAGATTGTCGATACGGGCAGCAGTGATACTGCACATGAATAATTTTCAAAATAATTATGCTCAGTCATTTAATGGATTTATGAATAAATAGGAGGAAACATATAGTGTATTGTATACCAGTTTCGAGTGAAGTAACTGAGGAGGTTGTCACAATATGGTGGGTGGTTTTTTTTTGCATCGGATAAACAATTTCTGATAACCGAAGAAACAAATTCCACCACAAAATTATGAATAGAAAATTTTGCCATATTTTATGGGGCATTCAGTCGGTAGTTTCTCTCACGAATACAATTAAAATTTCTATTCGTTTTTTCTGGTGTCAATTTGACCATGTATTTTAACCCTAGAACTACCGGAAATTTTACTCAAGTTTTATAAAAACATTCTACACCAGAATTTTTACTTAAAACTATTTAATTTGTTTATTTAACTTATTATTGTCTGATTTATACATTTAGTTTGTTTTGAAGAAATTTCTGGTTTGAATAAATATTTTGAATGTACATGTCGGGTCCATTGGACCCTTCTGGTAGACAGAGGGATAATCATTTACATTGACACTGAAAGGAAGTTGTCCAGATTGTCACAAAATGGCGGAAAAGGAAGGCCTTACAACCGCCGAAGTACACTTCTACCAGTAAAAATGAATATCTGTTTTTGCATTATTTTTGACCGAAATTTTGCGTTAAAATTGCTTTTAAATAAGGGGAAACATTCCACTTAAATTTCATGGTGGAAGTTTGACCCGGCGGGCGGTAATCAACCCTTGCGAAAGCGGTGACAGTTGAAGCTTCACTATTTTAAAGATATATCAATTCCTCCTTATTAATAACTCCATGAATCATTTTGTAATCTGCTGTTACGGTGCATCGCTGCGTCGCCGTTATAAATAATAACAATGTGTCGCAAAGATTATCGTTTTGCAATTGTGGTTGAGAAAATAGTTTTAATAATAAATTCGCACTCGCGGACTTACAGTACGGGAAGTATATTATTATTATTATCATTTTCATTATAATAGAGAATAAAATTTTAAATGATAAAAGAGTTCATTAATTTTTTTTCTATTTCGATTGAATTGAATTATTTACTGTTATCATGTAATTTAATTTTCTAAATAAAACTTTGTCTTTTCGATTAATTTATAACCATTATGCATTCACCAATAAAATCTGTATTGTAAAACTTTTGATGGCTTCTGCGATAAATAAGATACAGACATAGATTTAAATAAATGCTTTACATTCCTTATCCGTATAAGTTTATAGGATTTACTTTTATATCGAACTTGAAAGGGTAAAAAAGAGATTTCGTCACTTTCAATAGCTGCTAAGTGGATAAAGAATTAAAACAAGACTTAATTCAACTTCTTTAATTGCACTCCGTTAGCGGAAGTTATTCGCGAATTTTAAAACAAATAGTCAGAAAAATTTAATTCTAGAGTTGAAAACTTCTTGTTAATAAACATTACTACGAAGCTCGCTTCTTTCTTTCTGTCAAACTGTTTAAACGCAAGGCGCTCCTGAAAGACACTTTAACCCTTTCAGGGGCAAGGCATTTCTGATCCAAAACTGTTCAAATAATTAATTCACACCGCTATTAACGAACAAATAAATTTGGAATTAATCAGAAGCTCTTTTTCACGTATATTATGAGATCGAAATTGTACTAAAATATTACTGGTACCATTTGGCGATTTAGGCGTTAAAATTAGCCGTTTGCAGACTGCAAACGGCGCCCCTCAAGGGGTTAAATTTCCTTGCAACTAATTCGGATCTATTTACGTGTAGCTGGATCTTTTAGTAAAGCAAAAGGTACCTTAAGGGGTCTGGTCACTCAGCTTCGCAATTGTCTTCCGTGATGTTAAGTCAAGTCTATGGACTTTTGATGCATTCGTATATTTAAAATATCTTCTCGGGAAATTCATATTTTTAACATCTTTTTTCTATGTACTCTTCTTAAAGGATGAATCTTTTTTTCTTAATTTTCAAACTATTTCTAAATCTATGCCGAATTTAATATGTTATGTGTTAAAAGCGGGCGAACAGTGAGTAAGATTTTAACACTTCATATAAAATTAAGTCTATACGTTAGAAATATTTTGAGAACTAATAGAAAAAGAGTCAACTTTTAGGAAGTGTACACAAAAAATAGAAGTTAAAAATATTAATTTCCCGAGGAGTTATTTTAAATATTCGAATGCATGCAATTACCGTAGACTTTACTTTAGTGACGGGAAATCGGAAGCTGAGTCACAAGCCCCATTAACAGCTTTTAAAAAGTTTATAAGAAATGAAACAACTTGAAGAGAAAAAAAAATACAATGTGAAATATTCGAAGTTAATAAGGTAAAATTAATTCGATAAATATATTCTTTAATTTCTTTCAGAAAGTGAATTGAAAATAATACTGAAAGACAAATCAAATACGCAGTAATATAAACTAGTAGAAATGTTTAAAAACTGTTTTTTTTTAAATAAGCAGGAATTTAATCTTTCTTAATATTATTCTTATAAAATTTTATTTATGCTACTGATGTATTATTGTCGTTATAAAGATAGAATTTTAGAATTAATCTGTGACAAACTTATTAGTTAGTTCAGATTTACAGATCTGCCACTGGCAACTATTTTTATTTAAAAATAATAATAATAAATTTTGTTGTATATTTCCCTTCCATACGTTGTCAAAATGCATGTGAATGCATGTTTTGAAAAAGTGACAGGGTATAGACACAAAAGGATTGTCGCAAGTGGCAGCAGTTGTAATACATATGGATATTTTTCAAAATATTATGCCGAGTGATTTTGTGATCTGCTATGACATCGGGCCGCTGCGACGCTGTTATAAATAATAACTATGAGTCGGGAAGATTAACGTTTTGAAATTCTGTTTGAGAAAATATTATTTAACCCGTTAATAGTCGCGCGTTTGTCTTTTCCCCGTCCGAAATTCGTTGAATTTTTCCCCCTTGTGTTCATCCTTTCCCATTTCCGCGAAATCTGTGGGGGAAAGTTTCTTCGAAGCACGGACTCTCTGCTTGTTGTTATTTCGTCTTTCTTTCATTCTGCTATTTTACTCGTTCATAGAGTACTTTTTTTACTTTTAGAATGTGACTTAAAATTGTATTCTTATATTAGTTGTGAAGTCAGTTCGCACAAAAAACGGATGGATGGTCACTTGCATTTTTTTTTCATTGTTAAACATTGCGGGAATAAATTCTCACATTGATAATCGTTTAAATATGGAAAAAAAGGGAAATTCATCATTATAATTTGAAAGAAGTTGCTTTCCATTTATTACCGGAACATATAAATGAAAGAAAACAGACAATAACACTGCCAAACCATTAAAAAAGAGAGAAGAGAATTTTGTGGGAATCAGTAAAAAAAATGCCATATCTCCAAAATCTGAAAAGTATCGTTTTTGTACAATAAAACAAATTCGAAAGATAAAACAATTTTCTCAGAAAGGTAGTATGTATATCTGCGAAGAACATACATATAATTTATTTGTACAATAAGAAAGATAATGAGAATTTTATAATGTAGATTAGAAATTACGCAAATAAAAATCTCTTTTGGATAATTCAGTGAATGTTTATACTATGATTTTAAAAAATATTTTAAGTATTTTTCTAAAATGTATCTATTTTTAAATTTTCATACTGTAAGTAAAAACACATTTTTTTTTAACAATGCCGCAGAAAATGTTTTTTTTATTATTATTGAAATCCAATAGAGGCTTGGGGGCGCTTACTAACAAATTTAAATTTGTTGTCCTTCATCAATTGTTCAAACTATTTTTCAGAATAATGTTTTCCAGAATACGAGAGAAAATTCATTTAAATAAAATTATTGCTGCATATTTATAATTTCGGAGAAAATTTTCTTATTGTTTGTATTATTTTAATGAATGTTATTATAAAACAATAAATTATAACATTAATACCTTATTATAAAATGTACAATTGAATATTTATTTTAATAAATAGTTGCTGTAAAATACATCCCTATTAAGATGACCCTTCCAGTGATTCTATTAATTAAAATAATTTATCCATCTTAGGATTTAAATCTACAATTGCAAATGTATTTAAATTAAATATATAATTTCAATAACTTATTATTTACTTTATATAAGGGAAGTTCGTATCTAGAGTTTTTATTCAAGGGCGCTGCTCCCACCTTGAAATAAGTAGAAAAACTACAAATCGTGCATTTTCATTTGAAAAATGGATTTAATCATAAAATCTCGATAGATACCCCACAAAATAAATAAATAAAACGTAGTCACAATATTTACATTTATAATTTCGAATTAAGTATTTTTTTACCTTTTTCTTTATTATATATATATATATAATATGCTGGTGAATTAGTGGTATTGCATTTTATTTTCTGTTGCATGCCATAGGTTCCATTTTTATTTTCAGTTTAATTGTTTAATTTAATGTCCGTGTAATATATTGATGCTAAATTTATTAATTTTATTTTATTAAATGGATATAGAGTGCCGGAGTATCATAAAAATCTACCTGACTCTGATTCTATCCTTCCAAAAAAAAAAAAAAAAAAAAATGTATCACGAATTTAGATTCACATTCGTAAATGTTTTCCTACTAATTATTGATTCATAGTAACATCAGAAATTCAATCAAATCATTTACTATTTACTTTTAAGTATTTATGCAAAACGAAGAAAGAGTTATTAAAAACATTTATCTAGATACCAACTGAGTATATACTTAAGCGAAATAAATAATTTGCTGTAAAAGGTTGTAAAATGAATAACTGCTGTAATCTTTTAAAGTTCAGTCAATATTTTCACCCTACGTTATCCGTTTTCGATCATCTGATAACACAGGCAAGTTTCCCCTTCGTTTTCGGCCTGCTGGTAACGGCGGCAAATAGACCGAACGCGACTACTAACGTTCTAAAAAATGTCGCGACTCTCGGGTAAATAATAAAGTCGCTACTTGCAGCCTTACAGTATGGGAAGTATATTATTATTATCATTTTCATTATAATAAAGAATAAAATTTGAAGTGATAAACGAGTTAATTAATTTTGGTTTTCTATTTCGGTTGAATTGTATTATTTACTGTTATCACGTAATTTAATTTCCTCAACCCCTTCGGGACGAGAGCCTTTTGCGAAATTTTTTATCTTTTGTCACCGTTTTTTAAAAATAAAAATTTATGTGTTCTTGAATCGAGAAAATGCGCTGATTAAATAAGGCAAATTTTACAGTAAAATGTTTCTGGTGATGAAAAACAGGTATTCTGAGTAAACAGGTATTCATGCCTCACGTATACGTGCCGCTCGTCCCCAAGGGGGTTAGTAAATCTTTGCCTTTTCTATTAATTTATAGCCATTATGCATTCACCAAAAATATCATTATTGTAAAATTTTTGGTGCCTTCTGCGATAAATAAGATACAGACAAAGATTTAAATAAGTACATTACATTCTTTGTCCATAATGGTTAATAAGATTTATTTTTATATCGAACTTGAAAGGAAAAAAAAAGAGATTTCGTCACTTTCAATAGCTGCTGAGACGGAAAAAAAATTAAACATGACTTCATTCGACTTCCTTAATTGCACTCCGTTAGCAAAAGTTGTTCGCTACTTTTAAAACATATAGTCTGAAAAAAATTAATCCTGGAGTTTAAAACTTCTCTTTAATTGACATTACTTCGGTACTCGCTTCTTTCTTTCTGTCATACTATTTAAACTCAGAACACTCCTTCAAGACACATTAAATTTCCTTGAAACTAATTTGGATCCTTTTTCGTACACTTGGAACTTCGGATCTTCTTAATAAATCGAAAGGTACCTTAATAATCAGAAGCTTTTAAAATGTTTATAAGAAATGAAACAACTTGCAAAGAAAAAGAAATACAATGAAAAGTATTGGAAGTTAAAGAAGATAAGATTAATTTGATAAGTTTACTGTCTCATTTCTTTCTGAAAGTGCATTGAAAATTATACTAAAATACAAAACAAGTAAACTGAAATATAAACCTGTAGAAATTTTTAAAAACTATTTTTAATATAAGCGAGAATTATTCTTTCTTAATATTATTCTTATAATATTTTTATTATGCTACTTATATTTTTTGCTCGTTATTAAAATAGAGTTTTAGAATTAACGCTTTCAGAGGCATGTAATTGCGCGTCTGTATTACTGAATTTATACAATTTCCGAAAATTTTATTTCAAAATAAGTAACAGCAAATTAGGAAATTTTTTTCCAACAAATGTTATAAAAGTAAAATTTAATTAAAACTTTCTGGTGCAAAACTTGATTAAAATTAGGTGGGATATAATGTATCCCATCGCTTTTCAAGGGCTTGGGGATACGTCATCCACTTGAAAACACCTGCTGGTTAATGCTCAACCTATTTACAGGATGCTTTCGAATTTCTGGCTTAATTTGAATATTTTTAAACGATTTTTTTGCATAGGATAGCTATCTCGATCTCTAATGGGGCCATTTTGTACTTTTTCAACTTCGATTGAAGATTTTTTTATTAAAGGTACTTTTACTTTCAAAACCGGTTCCGAAAGTGGAAGAACCGTTATTAAGAACATCTGCAACCGAAATAACCTGCCCAATTGATTTTCGAAAATAACCTGCCCATAGGTTTAGCATTATCGAGCGTGTGTTTTCAAGTGAGTGAAGAGTCCCCTTAAACTGTTACCAACTTATTCCTAGTTAGTTCGGATATACAGGGCTGCCACTGGCGACTATTTTTATATTCTGCTGCACCACTATTTTTTTTAATAAATTTTGTAATAATCACTCTTTCACACGTTGTCAAAATATATGTCAAGATTCCTGTTTTGAAAAAGTGGTGCGGGATTGAAAAAAAAAATAGTCGCCAGTGGCAGCACTAGTAATATATATGCATATTTTTAAAAATAATTATGCCAAGTTATTTTGTAATCTGCTGTTACGTCGTTTCGACGGTTTGTTATTACCGCTAAAATTTAACAGTAAATTTGGTCACATTTTGATGTTGGAAATCGCGATTTAGAAAGTCAAATATTTCTGTTAAGTTTTAGTGGTACTAAAAAAGCGTAAACGTTGGTACTAATGCGTAATGTTAGATCATGAACTGAACGTGCAATCGGACTAAAGCAGATGACGGGCAGTGTTGCCGCGCTATTTCTGCAATTAAATAAAACGAACATTTTTCTAAGAATTTACTAGTATTAAAAAAATCAGGAGGTTGGAAACTATGCTTTAAACCTAAATCATTAAACATTTAAAGTTCTAACTTTATTACTGCGTTTATAAATATATATATTAAAAAGTACTTTTGCAATGTGGGAAACCGCTCTATGTACAATCGTTGAGCCTCTGAGCCATTTTCCTTTGTAGATAAAATGCAAATCAGCCTTTCTAGGTGCGTTCGTAATTATATAAATACGTAGCACCTATAGTCGTCGTTCAGTCCGTCTGTCTGTCCGCATATAACAGAGCAAAAACTACCCAACCGAATGGTCTGAAATTTTAAATATATGATTGTTGCAAAATTTTGTCGAGCCATTTAAAATTTTATGAAAATGGGATGTATAGTTTAACGACAGGGGCAGTCAAAAGTTTTTCTTTACATTACGGCCAATGGGAAAAATTATTGCAAGTGCATTTTAGTGGTGTTACAGCCTTCCGAATGGTCTGAAATTTTAAATATATAATTGTTGCAAAATTTTGTCGAGCCATTTCAAATTTTATGAAAATCAGATGTATATTTTTATTACAGGGACAGTCAAAAGTGTTCTGTTACATTACGGGGAATGGGAAAAAATATTGCAAGTGCATTTTAATGATGTTACAGACTATGTACTTATGAAGTGCAAAAAAATATACATTCAGTACAATATGGGGTGCAAAAATTAATTATAAAACTAGTTATAGTACGAACGCACCTCATTTGCCACGTTTGACGAGCAATTTCCAACTTGTTCCTATTAGTGAATGGCACCATCTTTCTGCACGTTCCTGTCGCTATTTACGGTTGCACAGTTGGATCAGCGGCTATTATCGAGGCGAAATTTTTCATACGCGTTCTTCTTCTTCCCATAACTTGCAACAGGGATGGAGCTTTTAAGTTTGCTTCGACCAAATTTCCAAATGCACCAGAACATTTGCGTTTTATTTCCGACTACAAATAAAAATGGCTCAGAGGCTCAACGATTGTACGGAGAGCGATTTACAACCTCGCTTTTGCCACTTAATCGTTCTTTCTGAGTTTTTGCCACGTATAACAGGGTTGCCGGTTTGGTGTCCATTTTTATCTCGAAATTTCACATTCAAACCAGAAAAATTTAAAAAAGAATCTGTACTATATATAATCACAAAATTCCTGTCATTAAATAAGGCAAAAATTAGTATTTTAAAATTCTCGCATGAATTCGGATTTTCTGTATACAATAGAGGCCACTCTGGTAATCCTGTCGTATAACAACATCACCTTTGGTGCCCTCTAGCACATTTGCTTTATATTTCCGACCATGCATTCTTTAATGAAAGTTGTTTGTATGGATGTGTACTACCACCTCTTAAAATATTGTACATATTTCATGAAACAACCTGTATATATATCGATGGACATGAGTCAGAGTCAGGAGTTTTTGAGAATTCTCTACAAATTCCAAGATTTCCGGCTGTTAAAATACTATGGTGCGCTTTATACACAAGGAAATACGGTATATACTATTACTTGAACTTTGGGAAATAACTGGTGTTTATTTATTACTGTAATCTAGAACGTCTTCACTGGCTATATTTAAAAAAAAAAAATAAATAAATAAATAAAATCTGTCAACGACATGGACGCAAATATAATAGACGCGATCATGTACATTTAACCATTATTTTTTAAATGTTGTGTTTTTTTCCTTAACTAATGGCAGTGATTCAATCGGACTTGAAATTTTTTAACACTAGAGGTTATTTTGACCATCGCCAAATTTATAATAGTCAATTCGAACCAGAATTTGCTTCATAAAATATATTGAATGCATAGAACAAAAATAGGTTAATCAAATAAGTTAAATATTTTGAAATAAAAATTTAGGTGCGAAATACTTTTTATAAAGCTTTAGTAAAATTGCCTGGTAGAAATTGGTAGAAATGTGCCTGATTTTTTATTTCCCCTCCGTAAAATCATCGGTACCATGTAAAACTTTCCAATATGAAAACCGTGTTGCCAGTGGGCTAATTTTTTTAAATACAGATTTCTAGATTGGCACCACTTTTCTGAAATGTTAAAATTCACCTTGTTTTCGCCTTAATTAATATGTCATTAAATAGGGTTAAATAAGAAGAATTTTACTATTTCAAAAAAGTGGTGCTAATCAAGAAATCAGAATTTATAAATAGTAGCACACTGGCAACACTGTATTCATATCGGATAGTTTGACATGGTACCGACGAAATCTGTACCTGTGCAGTGTTGCAAGTGGGCTACATTTTTAAAATTCAGATTTCTTCATTGGCGCCACTTTTTTGAAATGGTAAAATTCGCCGTCATTCCGCCTTAATCAATATGTCATAAAATAAGATGAATTTTACAATTTAAAAAAAAAAAATGGTGCCGTTCAAGGAATATGAATTTTAACCCGGTAGAACGCGCGCATAACCAGGGTATGAATAGTTTTTACATTGACACCAATAAATACAAATAATAATCGTCACCTTATTTAATCGGAGAGAATTTCGCGATAAAAGAAGTTGACGATTACTTTTAAAAAGATAGTGGTGACAATTGTAAAAACCGTTCGCACTCAGGGTCTATCAGGCCCGGCGCGCATCCTCCCGGGTTAAATAAGTAGCCCACTGGTAACACTGCGCCTATGCTAAACGTGCAATGGTGGTACCTGTAAATAAAAATACAGTACATAGTTTTACATGAATATTATTTTAGATACCGAGCATTATTGCTATCAAGATCCATCTAAAAATTATAATTTGTATGCTCCGTAAAGCGTACAAGAACAGTTCTTTATAATATAATCTAAAAACTTTTTAAATTGTATTAAAATAAACAAACACACATTTTGCTTGTATCTACAAAATTCCGATAGAATACAATTGAAACTGAAGAAAAATGTGAATGGCTTATATTTTATATACTTTTCCGTCCTTCCCAATTTGTGAAATGCTTTAACGAGCATCTGTATCTGTGACATGCTCCTCGATTTTTTATTTTTTTATAAAAAAGAAACTATTTTTCCAGTGAATTTTTGACGTGTTTCACAATAAACGTATCTTTGAAAAAAAAACAGTACTTGTAGAAGAAAAGGGCAGCAAAAACAAAACAAAAAAAAAATAATAATCAAAAAGTCTTTTACTCTAAGTTCACGTTTTTACCAATTTGTAGGTATGTCTTTAAAAGAAAATCTGAAATTGGCACTAAATGTGAATGTTCTCCTGTTATACAATAAACTGTATACTTTAACTTACTAGATCTGCTTTACAGAAAACATATAAGCTGTATATATTTTTTACTTTATTTATTCAGCCACGTATAAAAATACAATTATAAACATAGTGAAAAATTGCGGCAAATGTTTACTTCCGTAGACTTTAATTTCAGTTTTGGGGAATGTCTAATAATTTCCGTCAAATTAACGGATTTTTCAAAAAAGATGTTTACTAATTATTATAATAATAAGCATTCCATGTGTAAATAAAATTAATATTAATATTAAGAATTGTTATTTAAAAGTATGCGAAATCCGCGATACTGTATCAAATCCTTGTTTCGCAGATTACTCGGAATTTTTTTTTTTTTTTTGCTATATATTTACCCCTTTCCGGCATAGTGTGTCCAGGTCGGGATACCTGATTTTAATTCCAAACTTACGAATGGCACCAAGAATATTTTAGAAAATCTTTGCTTTTACAATGAATAGTTAAAATAACACGTTTTTAATTTCTAAAAAAGTCGTTTTAAAATTCCGGTGTCAGTCAATCATTTCATCATTTTACACACACACACACACACACACACAAAAAAATATACATATATATATGTATATATATATATATATATATATATATATATATATATATATATATACCGGTGCCGGAAAGGATTAAGGCAATAAATAAAAATAAAACTTAACACTCCCTAAATCATCCTACCAATGATTTTCCAAAAATTTTCTGGTGTGGCATTTTTTATCTGAAAAGAAAAATAAACTGGGAATAATTATCCTGATATTAGTATTTACATTACTATTGACGAGGAAACTTTCAATAAGAATTACCTACAATAATTTATACATTCTAAAGACACCATTAAACTGTGTTAACCCCTTGAGGGGCAAGCAATTACGTTTGGGTAATGCTGAATTCCCACCGGAAAATTATAAAAAAAAATATTTCAAAATAAGGAAAAGCAATTTTACGACATTTTTCCACCAAAGTTAGAAAAGTGAAATTTCATAATCATTTTCTGGTGTAAATCTTCATTAATCGTAGGTGGGATAAAATATATCCCACCGCCCCTCAAGGGGTTAAAAAAATGTCCAAATGACCAAACCCCAACATGCATATAGGGTTGCCAGTATGGCCTCCAATTTTAATCTGAAATCCACACCGAAAATTTTGAAAGGAGAATTTTAAGCTTAGGTAATAGCTAAGTGTCTCTCATTAAATAAACAATAAAATACGACTATTTATTTCTGGTAGGAACTCGAAATTTTCGAATATGTATGGAGGCTAAACTGGCAACCTTGCACGCATGTCTATCACTATAGAATAAAGTTACTGGTACCAATCGATTGGTAATAAATACTACTTATATATAGTTTATATAAAATTTGCTTAGGGGGACATCTACAAATCAACACCAGACAAAACTTACTAAACTTTGTTAACAAAGTTTAGTAAGTTTTGTCTGTTTAGTCGAGGAGTGTTTACTTTTTTACCCACGACTGTACATTCAAAATTTTTATTCAAACCAGAATTTTCTCTAATATAAATTAATCTTATAAACCAGACATCTTGGACTAATAAGATAAATAGTTTTAAATGAAAATTCAGTTATAAAAGATTTTTATAAAACTTGAATAAGATTTCCGGTAGTTATAGCGATAAATGCAGAAAAATATTAAAAAAATTAGAATTATACTTGGTGACTACAAAAGATGCGATTTAAATATTAAAAAGAAATTTTCTGATATTTATTAGAGTTGACAGGCTCCTTGAAAAATTCAACGAGTGTATGCGCCTCGGTGATTAAAAAATGTGTATTATTTCTGAATAAATGATTTTTTAGTCTACTTTATGAAAAGCCCTATATATTTCGGATTTTTTATTGCGTCTACTAAATTAGAAATAAGCAAAAAATGCAGCAACAAACAAGTAGTGCTGCCAAACTTCCAGTTTATCTATGGCAAAAAATCGTATTTTAAAAAGCTTTTTTTTTTTATGAATGGAAAATAGTGTAATCGGAAACAGAAACATACCACCGGAATGTATATCTAAAAAAATTACTATTCAGAATTTCTATTATGAATTCAAAACTTCCAAATAAAAAAGAAGTTCTAGTAATTCCAACTTCGGATGTTGTGATGGGCATAAATAATAATTTTGATATTTAAATTTATTATTCGGGCACGGGGGAATGCGTAGTTACAGCATTCCAATTTTTCTATTCAATTATTACCAGAAATTAAAAAAAAATGAAGTTATTAATTTTAATTAGACTTAATATAGGAATCATTTTAAAATATGGAATTTCCTTGTCTTGCCAACATTTCAAGTAGTAATGGATTCAGTGTTGTCAGATTGGGGACTTTTTTAATTCAGATTATTTGACTGCCACCACTTTTTTAAAATAGTATAATTCGCCTTATTTTTCTGGATTTTTAATCTAATTTTAAATAGGACGGATATTTCTGCTTCAAAAAAGCGGTGACAATCAAGCAATCTGAATAAAAAAAAAAGTCCCCAATCTGGCAATAATGAATTGGTTAGCCCATTTCCAAATATTGTTGCGTTTAAGCAATGTTAAAAACAAACCCGCATACTTAAAGTTTCTATCGGGCTACCATTATTTTTAAATGAAAAAATTGCCTTATTTACTAACAGATACTTCAACCCCTTGACGGGCAAGCAATTACGTTTGTGAAATGCTGAATTCCCACCGGAATCTTTGAAAAATTCTATTTCTAATTAAGTAAAAACAATTTTACGGCTTTTTTCTACCAAAGTTAGAGAAGTAAAATTTAATTAAATTTTTCTGGTGTAAAACTTCATTAATCGTAGCTGTATTTTTTTAGGGTTTTTTAAATTTTCAAATTTGAGCTGTTTTTTAAATAAGATTTCCTTTGAGTGATAGTTATATCTTTAATTCATTCTATAGAGTAAAGTTTTTTGATCATTGTAAAGCAAAAATAAGGTTCTTATGTCAATTTAACGTTAAGATATCTTACGGATGGTGATACGTCACCTAAATTTTTTTCCGAAAATTGTGTTATATAAATGTTGCTATGTGTTTTGTTTTATTACATTGAAGTTTTATTGCATTCATTTCATAATTTTAGAAGACTGCAAACATACCTTAAAAATATCAGAATGCTTAAATTAGTTACATGGAATACTTCTGTTTTTATATGGACTCGAAGCGAAAGCTCTGTTTACGTGTTTTTCGTTGTCGATCAAGCCGTGAGCTACAGCGTCTAGAATACCTAGTGTGAGATATGCTGTCCAAAAAGTGCTAAAAATTTGTATCCCTTAACCCCTAGAGGGGCGGTAGGATAAAATATATCCCACCTAATTTAAACAAGGTTCTCACCAGAAAATTTTAACTAAATTTTATATTTTTAACTTTGGGGAAAAATCCTTGAAGAATTGCTTTTCCTTATTTAAAAATAAAATGTTTCCATTATTCCGGTGAGAATTCAATATTTAGAGATATTTTTGCTTGTCCCTCAAGGGGTTAAATGTGCGACGATACTGCTAAAATCCCAAGTGTCGATCGCAGCGATATCTGCGGGATTTGCGTATTAGTAGTATTACATTGTATAGACTAGCAATATCTTGCAGTTGTAGAAAATATCCTGCAGATATCTCTGCGATCTTCACATTTTCAGCAGAATCGTTGCACATTTAAGGGATACAATATTTTAGCTCTTTTTTAAGTATTCCAGGGATAGCCGATTTCTACACTATATATTCTAGACGCTATACCTGAGCCTCCTTAACCCTGTCAGGGGCAAGGTACTTGTTGTAAAATGTTCAAATAACTTAATGACACCAGTATTAACAAGAAATTTTATTTGTTAACCACTTGGGGAGGAGCAACACGTATACGTGCCGCATGAAGCGCTCAGAATCCTTGTTTAACCTCACCAGTAAAATTTTACTGTAAAATTTGCCTTATTTAATCAGCGCATTTTCTCGATTCAACAAGACAGAAATTTCTGTTTTTAAAAAACGGTGACAAAAGATAAAAAATTCCGTAAAAGGCTCCCGTCCCGAAGGGGTTAACAAGTAAAAGTAAATTGTCGCGTACTTAATAAAGGTGACATTTTCATCATAAAATTCCGGTGCCAATGTGGCAATTTGGGATTAAAATTATGTGATGCCGTCACAGCATCACCGCTCTTCAAGGGGTTAATCCAAAGCGATATAAGTAAGCGTCCTATCTTAAATGGGGGAAGTAACCGCAAGATTAAAAGCAAGGTCACATCAATCAAGGTCACGCGCCACGTAACGGATGGAGTGTGAACTACAGGTAAATACCTAACTGTTTTCTTACTCACACCACTAAAATTGTAAACTTTTTTTCAGCTTGATTAATAAATGACATGACTCTGACAAGGCGATGAAAACTTCGGGGCGTCAAGAGCATCTGGATTCCACTCTCGCTACGCCTATATTTTGCAATAAATGTGGCAAACGAAGTTCATTTCCATGAGTGGCTAAAGATTTAGAAAATATGCGCCACACTAAAAGCCCGCGTACGTGGATTATCACTCCGTCCACAAGATGGCGCAACTGTGTTTATTTACGCCCGATTCCAGCATTAAGTTTGCTCGCTTACTTTTATCGTTTTGGGTTAATCACTCAATAAAAGGAAGATTATCTTTACAATTTGTGGTGGCAGATGTTTATTAGCAAAATAACTGAAAATCCCTACATAGGCAACTAATGGGTTAAAAAATATTCGAGACAATTACGTTTTTTTGCGCTCGCACGTATGATTCATTATAATGACAAAATTATTCATTATGTCCATCAATATTCGGATGCAAGTGGCTTAAAATACAAAAAAAATCAGTATATGTCATAATTAAAAATATTTAAGCTGTTACTTACATCGACGTCTATTCCGATTTGTGGGAATGCCTTTAAAGGAGGATCTGATGCTGGGACGTATCTGAAGAATTCTGCCATGTTCTTGTACCATTTTACGGCGTATAGGGTCTCGTTTCCAAGTTCAAAAGCACACCGTAAAACGACGCTGTCGCCTGTAACAACTGGGGTCGGTATGTGGAGCATATTTATTTTGAGTGGAACGTGATGTCTAGAACCTATAGAAAATAATACATTACAATATTAAACTCGGGAGAAAGTCATTGTAATTCAGCATCTTACTTAACACGTTCACGCGGTGGGTCACACTCGACTGTCTCAGAGTTGTCACGTCTCCGGCTTTTTGCACACCACTATTATTGTAGAGAAAATGTTGTTCCTTTAAAATACCCAATTGTTCTAATTAAATAAAACAACATTTTCTGTATTAAAATACTGGTATCCAAAAAGCCGGAGACTCGGCATCTCCGAGACAGTCGAGTGCGACTTACCGCGCCGGCGTGAACGTGTTAAACAGTGCTGCCAGTTACAGTACTCATTTTAACACTAGAAAAGCCGGAAATTTGTGTCAAGTTTTATAAAAATATTTTACAACTGAATTTTGATTTATTACAGTTTATTTTTTTTATTTAGCGTTTTTCTTCTTTGTGCCTTTTAAACTTATTTTTTAAAGAAATTTCAGCTTTGAACCGTAACATATTCATATTGGCCGCTCACGGCCGTTCTAGTGTTTAAAATTCAGATTGCTCGATTGTTACTCACGTCAGTGCTGCCACAAGCGACTATTTTTATATTCTGTTCGAACCAGTATTTTTCTAACATATATATATATATATATATATATATATATATATATTTTTTTTCCCTCTTACAAATCTTGTGAAAGTGCATGTTAAGGATTTATGTTTAGAAAAAGTGGTGATAGTTCGAATTAAAAAATAGTCGCCTGTGGCAGCCATGTACCGTATATCACCGCCTCGAGCAACAGTAAGACATCTAGTAATAATCGAAAATGACATATCTGACTTACTGCTATGAAAAACTGTGTCTACATCTAGTTGGACAGTAGGGAATTTTTATAAAACACATCTGAGATATAGTATTAAACATAATTTTGGGTTTGAAAAGTGGTTCCAATGGATGCAAACACAGTTATTCATAGCAGTAAGTCAGACATCTACTTTTTTATTATTACTATATGCCCTACTGTTGCTCTGAGACCACGAGATTCTCGCATATAAGTCGATTCCGACTTCGAGATGAATAATAGACTGAATACCAGTATTTAAAAATTGGTATCTTCGTCTTATCTAAATCCAATGCATTCAAAATTTTCCTGATATTAAATAGGGCCAAGATAATTGGTCAAGAATAGTGCTCCCTCCGTCCCAAATTAGTTGCTACATTTCAAGTGGGTGGAGTCCTAAATAACTTCCGATGCAGTTTAGTAGATCGAAACAATTTTGTAAGGACTCTACCACCAGGATACTATAAAGATCATTTTCTTCCTTAAGGATTATCAATTCATTAGCTAGAAGGCAGTTTTATGCGATTACTGGTGGAAGAATGCTTACAAAATGGGGCGTGGCTTAGCACTTTCCGACGCAGTGTGCCCTGGTCGGGATACTTATTTTTAATTCCAAATTTACAGACGGCACCAAGAATATTTTAATAAAATCTTTTATTAACAATGGAAGTAAAAGGTAACTTGTTTTTAATTACTAAAACAGTCGTATATAAATTCCGGTGACAGTCGATGATTTGATCATTTTACAGCAAAATTAGTCTGTGCCGGAAAATGTTAAGTGCGTGCTAACCCTGGATTTTTTAAACTAATTTGGTACATAATTAATGAGAGACGGAGGGAATGCTCGGTAAATAAATGTTGTTGACTGATAGCATAGCACCCTAAAATCTCTGAAAAATGTTCAAACAAAATCATAAAATCATCAGTATCAATAATCAATACGAAAGTTATCAAATGTAGCAACTAATTCGGGACAGAGGGAGTAGTATTTAACATGCTTTCTGTCAAATGTAGGGGTTGACGTATACGCAAAGTGTATACGGTACTTTAAAAAAATTTCATAATTAGAATTATTTTCATCTTATTTAGTCTGTCATTAAAAAAGGCGAATGTTACTATTTCAGAAAACAATTAGCAAACAAGTAATCTAAAAAAAAAATAGTGTGCTGGAAACACAGCACTTAAATCTTCAAGCTCATTAACAATTAAGTGTGTTCTTTAAATGAGTTGGGCAAATAAATATCGCAAATAATAGTGTTCTAGAACTTTCCGCTTGTCTTGTTATTATAATATGTATACATATAAGATTTCCCGTATCCTGTTTACTACAAAGGCCCAGACTCCCTACTATTTACGAGTTGTAATCGTCGTGAAAATAAGTAGCCAGTGTTGCCAGTTTGACTTCCATTTAATTCAGAAATTTGGTGCTCATAGAAGAAATAAATATTAGTATTTTACGGTTTCTTTAACAAGAGGCTATCAGCGATAACGCAAAGTAAGAATTCTTCATTCGAAATATAAGACAAGAATTTAAAATGTCGGATTAGAATTGCATTCCAAACTGGCAACCCTGTAAGCAGCAAAAATAGCGTAATAGTCGGAAGCTATGTGAAGGTTACTCTGTAAATTATCTGTTGCCGGAGCACCAGTAAATTAGGGTAAAATTGGATTTGTTCGAAATACTGTTCTGTAAGTTCAAAAAATGTGACAAATCTGTAACACATGTTCACTGTTACTCTTGTGACCATTAGAGCTAATTTGTCAAAATACTTCTAATTATTTTATTACAAAATATAATTCAGTTAAAAATTGCTGATATTGCTAAAAATACCATTGTGCTTAACCCCTTGAGAGGCAAGCAATTACGTTTGTGAAATGCTGAATTCCCACCGGAATCTTTGAAAAATTCTATTTCAAAATAAGTAAAAGAAATTTTACGGCTTTTTTCCGCCAAAGTTAGAAAAGTAAAATTTAATAAAATTTTTCTACTGTAAAATGTCATTAATCGTACGTGGTATATAATATATACCGGTGCCCCTCAAGGGGTTAACTTACATACATTATATCTAATTTGCATAGGTGCCAAGTTGCCACTAATCCTCCGTAATATGTGGGTTACTTTAACACTGGTTTAATACATTTCGCACCAGAATCTTTTTGCAGTGATGAAATTAAATAAGTTACACGTAGAAAACTGGAATTAAATAAATAAAGGTTCATCAAATAATTTTTCTGGTTCGAAACATTATTAAACTGGGTTAAATTAATCCACGGATTACGGAAGATTAGTGCGAACTTGGCACCTCTGAATTTGTAACAAAAAGCATTTTGCTTGTCGTAAAATAAATCAAACTTTTGTTACTCTTATGACCAGAGTGTCACAAGAACAACAAAATTCAGATTTAATATATATACAAGTAAAGTGCTTTTTATTACAAATTATGTATAAGTTACGTGAGTGGAACATAATGGTATTTAGCTGGTTATATCATTTTTTTAAATTATATTTTGTAATAAATTAATTCGAGCTACAGTAGAGCGTCGATTATCCGGACGCTGATTAACCGGATTGTCCAAAGAACCGGATCGATCAAGTTCCGTACTTTTCTTTCCCGCCTCATCCGAAATTTTTTAAGGTAAAGTTCTGTAGGCGCAATAGAGTAAATTTGACTGGATGTCATGGAAGTTAACAGATGAATAAACATTTCCTAATCCTGAAATAATAAAATCGCCAACAAATGCAAAGACAGAAATTCATAAAACCAGCTGTATCTAGAACTCAAGAAATTTTACTTCTTAAGTGAAAGTCCCACGCATATTTTTTCCCCCAGGAAAATCCGTCATTATCTTCACATTCTCTGAAGAAGGTCGAAAAATTACTCCTTTTGACCTTTGGTGTCATCGGAAAGAGGCCCCGCCCCCGCTTCTCTCTCCGCTTGCGTGGTTCGTACAGTATACGTACATTTACATGTAATAATTTCCATGTGCATAGTTGCCAACCTTCCGATTTTTTTTTATACCAGTAATTTTGTCCAGAAATACTTGTTTTAAATAATCGCGCAATTTTTGCAATTACAGGGCTCCCAAATGGTCCGCCAACTGAATACCAATAAAATTTAACAGAAAATTTTATGGTACGTCTTTGCTAAAATCAAGTGTCAAAGGCGATTTTGGGGCGGATTGTAAGAAAAATCTAAAAAGAAAATTTTTCTAAAAAAATATTGGTATTCAGTTGGCGGACCATTTGGGAGCCCTGCAATTACATAAAGTGTAATCTTTTGTAAGATTTTACCGGTATTCAAGAAATCGGTTGGCAACTATGCATGTGTACTTTGTATATTTCTATGCATAACTTTGTATCAATTTTGTAGAAATTAAAAATAATGATAATAACTTCTAAACAGGACATTTGTAATATGCTAACATGTGCACTACTACAATTGCAAGTCCAAAGCCCAGAAAAATTGTGAAGGGAAGTTACCTAAAAAACATTCCAATAGCCGTTTTTTTAAAGTTGTCCAGTTATCTGGATTTTTCATTTATCTGATCGGCCTCGGTCCCAACCAGTTCGGATAATCGGTGATCTACTGTATTTATAAAAAATTGCTCTAATTGTCATAAGAGTAGCGAATGGAAGTTCCTTATAAAACATTTCAATAAGTAAAGATTAATTAAATTTTATTATGAAAAAAAAAAATGTCAATCGCATTTATACTTACTAAATACAGGTACCGAAGTGACAAATATTAAGAGTAAGTTTTCAATGATATGTGATGTGAAAGGAGGCTCTTTGATCATTTCTCATTCAGACTGTATTTGTTCAGCAATTCCAAAGGAAGCTCAGCTTTTACCCTGCTTTGAGACAAAGAAAATAAATATCAGGTAAATATACATTCATAATGTTTTAGAAATATTTATATTGACTTTAAAACCTTTTCAGCTCTGATGGGTGAATTTCTTCCTCCTTAATTTCAATCTCCAAATGTCACATTGGTACCGGAATATTCAACAAATTCTATTTGAAAATAGATTAATGCATTTTTTTCGTGTATATAATAAGTTTACAAAATACTGGAGCCAATGTGATATTTGAGCATTTTGAAGAAATTCATCCACAGAGCTCAAAGGGTTAAATAAAAGTATGGCAAGAAAAAGAAGCTTTTACTATTATAAAGATAATAATGGAGGAACTAAATGAAAAATAGGTTAAAGAAGTATTAGTCAAACATTTTTACACGTCCTTCCTTTTTTTTAAAGTTTAATTTTGTTCCTAACCGCTTCTAAAACACACAGATTGGTATTTTTAAACAATCTATTGAGCAGATGCTAATCTAGCTATTCAAATTGAGCATGCCTTGTCCCACCACTAAGTTCAAAGATTAATCTTTGTCGTAGTTTCAAGTAATTTTTTTACTGTAAAATAATACAGATATCTTTATTTTTAAAAGATTGGAATGAAAGATAATGTTCAATTTGAGTAGCAGGATACGTCACTGGAGCAGATTGATTAACACTATTGTCTGCTTTAACTATATTATTTACATTAGGTTTCGTTGTCTATTTTAGATTACGAAACGTTATCTAACACTCATTTTTAGGTGCGTTCGTAATTATATAAATACATAGCACATATATTCGTCGTTCGGCCCGTCCGTCTGTCAGTCTGTCCGCATATAACAGAGCAAAAACTTACCCAAACCGATTGGTCTGAAATTTTAAATATATAATTGTTGCAAAATTTTGTCGAGTCGTTTCAAATTTTATGAAAATCGGATTTATAGTTTAATTACAGGGACAGTCAAAAATGTTTCGTTACATTATGGCCAATGACAAAAAATATTTCAAATGCATTTTAATGATGTTACAACCTTTCGAACAGAATGAAATTTATATGCACTTATGAAGTGCACTAAAATATACATTCATTGCAATATGCTTTGCAAAAAATAATTTATAAAATTAGTTATATTGCGAGCGATAAAGTGCACTAAAATGTACATTCACTGCAATATGCTTTGCAAAAAATAATTTATAAAACTAGTTACAGTGCGAGCGCACATCATTTGCCACGTTTGATGTGCAATTTCGAATTTATTTACTTAGGGAAAGCTTTAAAATTAACGTGATTTTTATAATTTGTTTTCTATTATAAAGAAAAGTAACTACCTTCGGACTTTTTGGAATATATTTATTGACACTTTACTTATCTATTTAAATTCCCGTGTGTAAAAAATGAATCATGCGCCTTGTGCGCCGAGCAGTGCCATAAAGTATTGATTATGAAATGCCAAATTCCAGGTATGGGAAAATTTTGAAGGAAATTTTAAGGAAATATAGTTGTTTTATTGAGTTACAAATAAGCAAAAACAAGCATTATTTTTTAAGAATGAGAAATATGCTTCAGTTTGCAGACCTTAACGATAAAGAAACACCACTTATCAGAAAAAAAAAAAAACTTTTCTTAACCCCTTGGGTACGAGCGTCTTTTACAGAATTTTTAATCTTTAGTCACCGGTTTTTTTATAACAGAATTTTTTGCCTAATTGAATCGAGAAAATGCTCGGATTAAATAAGGCAAAATTTGCAGTAAAAATTTACTGTTGAGAATAATCCCCGATTCTACGCACTTTACGCGACACGATAACCGGTCGCTCGTCCTCAAGGGGTTAAACTTGACGGCATTAATATTAAATTTTAAATTAATACATTTATTATATAAGTGGAACATGATTTTTCTGACACCAGTTTTTCGGGACAAAAATCTGCCATTTGAAACCTTTTACTTGATGAAAATACCTAAACGGTATCTCTAAAGTAGTGCCGCACAACTTTTTTACCAGAAAATTGTTTGCCACCACAAAAAATTTAAAAGTAACATTTCAATTATTTAATAGCAATTAATGTCAATTAATTAGTAAATTGTTTTTGGATAAAAATAGTGGTAATTTCGGTGGCCCGCGGGCCACAGGTTGTGCTCCCCTACTCTAAAGCATATTTTCTTTCTGAATTTTTCTGGATCTAGAAGGTCTAAATATTTTGCTTTATTTGTTCACTTTATGTTAGCAGTCTTCAACCTGTGGCCTACGGGCCACCAAACTGCTATTATTAACACTAGTACGGCGGCGAGGGGTCATTTTGATCCTTGCCAAGTGAATATATGTCAATTCGAACCAGAAAACTTTTTAAAATATAAGATTAATATAAGCTGCCCAAAAATAACTTAAATAAATAAGTTAAATATTTTTAAGCAAAAATTCTGATGTGAAATATTTTTATAAAACTTGAGTAAAATTTCCCGTCGTTCTAGTGTGAAACTACGGATTTTTTTTCTTCTTTTTTAACCCTAAAATGTCCAGCTGGTGTCGATTCCAAGGTTCATATGCTTCAAGAACTTTTAAGCACGTTTTACCAGAAATTCCGTGTATTTGCCTTATATAATGAAAAAAAAAAATTACCATCTTTAAATATAGCGACCAGTACTTTAAGAATCGTTTAGTAATAAAATACCTAAAATCCCCTGAATCCCTTGAGAACTCAGATTTCGAAGCAACACAGACAAACAGAAAAGGGCATTAGTTCATCACATTCTGTAGAAAACTATATTGTTGATACCGTGACAGTTATGTGCACAGATAACAAGAGCGATAGCATCCTGTCTTTAATAAACCTTAATAAGTCTTTTTAATGCTAAATGTCTGGCTTAAATCAAATAAAAATAATGAAATTCTACTTATTTGAGAAGAAGTAAAAAGAAAAAAAATCTTCCATATCAAATACAATTTTAAGAAAATAATCTTTATTTCTGAAGTAATGGTTCTTTATAGTCCATATCAGTTCTCTATACATTATAACAGCAGTGGTTATAAATTTTATTACTGAACTACTAGTGAAATACACTGCTTTCGTGGAATTACTTTAACGTTGTTTAAAAGAGTAATGATGTTATTTTGGATTTAGAAGATTACAGTTTTTCACAGTATAACTATTATTGTCCGTATAAAAATGAATATAACTGTCGTAACAGGATAAATGTATTTTTTATTTGATTTTTTGATAAGCAATGAAAACTCATATATTACCTCTTATTAATAAAATCAAATATTTTATCATTTTCTCGCAGTCTATAACGTTCGAAATGAAAAGCAAAAAGCACTGGACAGTAGTGTTACCAGTTTAGCTCCTCTTTTGTATTCAACATACATACCAGAATGTCTAGAAAGTGATTTTTGTTTTATGTAAACACGGAATATTTTCATTTAACAAGGTTATACAGATTGCTATACACAATTTTACCTTTAACAGGCTACCACTCTGTTCGTGTTTTGATTAACACATTTTTCGAAGAAACATGTACATTTTAGAGAGGACTTACAAATTTTGTAGTTGTTACTTAATTTTTTTTGCCACCTTTGTGTTTATGTATTCTTATACATCCCGACTAAAATATAGTTGTAAATAAGTAATACTCATCAGTGTTGCCAGATGGGCTACTTTTTTTTAAATTCAGATTCTTAATTGGCACCACTTTTTTGAAATTGTAAAATGCGCCTTATTTAATGACATATTAATTAAGGCTAAAACAAAGGGAATTTTACCGTTTCAAATAAGTGGTGGCAATCAAGAAATCTGAATTAAAAAAAGTAGCCCACTATGGCAACACTGATACTCATTATGATAAAAACGCGAAGACAGCTAAATATACATAATTGCATTTCTATTTTTCAATTCTACGAGGTTTCAGTCCAGGGTTCCCAGTTTGTCCTCTAGTTTTAATCCGAAATTTCAAACAAATACAGCAAATTTAGAAAGAATAATTTTTACTTTGCGTGTTTGCGAAATGTCTCTTTTTAATCCCTTCATGAGCGGTGGTTCATATTGGGCCACCTAATTTTAATCTCTAAATGCAACATTCTCACCGGAATATTGAAATGAAAAATTTCCTATTAATAAATACGTCAACAAAAGCTTTTGCTTAATTTCAAATAATTCTGTTTATATATTCTGGTGCCATTCACTCATTTCAGCATTTTGTGGCAAGAAATACCCTGCCCCTGAAAGGGTTAAACAAAGCACAAAATACAATTCTTTATTTCTGGTATGAACTCGAAATATCTAAATAAAAATGGAGGACAAACTGGTAACCTGTTTCCGTCACACATATTTGACGATTTTGCCAAAAGAATTAACCCTTACCGTCGCGGAGTAATTCTGTTTATAAACTGATGAAATAATGGACTGACACCGCAATTTATAAACGAATTTATTAGAAAATATGAACTTGCTTATTTTCACGTACATTGTAATAGGAAAATTTCAGTTAAATATTCTTGGTGTCATTTGTCAGTTTTGGAATTAAAATTAGGTGTCCTTTTTTAAGGACGCGCCGGAAAGGGTTAATGAAGAATATAATTAAATATAGCTTTGTTTTACATTTATTGTTTTCGGTGGGAAAGAAAAGTACATATTAAAAATAAAGTACATAATAAAAATAGAAAAGTACATATTAAAAATAGATTATTTTAAAGCATTTTTATTATTCTTACACAGAAAAAATGCCTTAAAACTCTCTAAAAAGCGTTTTTATATAGCAATTCATTTAATTGCTATTACAGGGGAATTTAATGCAAACAAAAGACTCAATTTTTCTAAAAAAGTTTTCGGTTTTCAGCCACCATTTAAAAGTTCTGAAAAAAAAAGTCCAGATTATTTTTTTCTCTTCATTAATATAAAAGGGAAATTGATTTTTAAGTGTTGCATTTTAATTTCCAATGGATAACATTGTTTCATGATATGAAATTAGCGAGAAATTGAAGGAAGAAATAAAAATCGTAGATAAAAGCTTTCAAGTTAAGGAGATATAATGTGAAGAGTTACAAAGTGCATTTAAGAAAAATTACTAATAATTAAATGCTTTTGATAAGTGTTTTCTGCGAAGATTAAAACTCAATTACAAACAAAAATGTGCTGCATATATTATATATATTCAAATAGTATGAGTTGAAATAAAAATATTCAATTAATAATTCTGCATTTCTTTTTTATGTTTTCTTTCTAATATGTACAATACTGTATTTAATCAGACATAATGAGCATCCTATTTTTGATAGGCAAAAAAGAAATGAAAATAATTACAGTGCATGTATAAAGCGCGTCAAAAAATGTTAGTGATAAAAACCCTAAAAACAACTTTAATTTGTTGTAGACAAAAATATTATAAACAGAATTGTATTTTAAGATGTATATAAAAAAAAGGGCATGAGGTGTATTTCAGAAACAAACAGGAAAGGAAATTTTTAATTAAGGTTATTTTTATAAAGCATTTTCATGAAAATGCAGGAAAGCTCCCAAGACGCTCGGAGGGTTAAATTAAGACCAACACTGAGAGATTTGTTTTTGAAAATGCTGGTAAAAACTCGGAAACAAAATGTATATGCTTTCTGTATACAACTTTGCATAGTTGTTTAACAATTTTCTTAGCACTACACGGCGTGGTGATGTATATACTGTCAGAAAACCTAGTCTTTATACAATAAAATATTCTTCATTTTTTAACAAAAAATGTATGTACTCCTAGAAAACATGTTTTATCCGCGAATTCTTCTCGAAAAAGTGAAAAAGAGGTAGAAATGCCTTTCATTCCGAGCAGGCATGCGTATGGGCTCTATTAATTTTAAAATTCTAATTTATTTTTTAAATGAATATTCAAAACTTTTATAAATCAAGATGTCTAATTTACTTAAATAAAAAAAAATAAAAACACAATAACGACGGGCTGTGTACGCTTCAAGAAATTTCAAAGACTAATTACCAGATTTTTTGTAAAGTAATATTTGTCTGATTTAATAATAAGAAATTCTATTTTTAGATGCAGCGACCAGTATTTTACGAAATTTCTGGTAGTGAAACTCCTAAAATCACCTGATGCCTTGATGCTTACGAACACTGAACAATAACAAAACAAGTTTTCGAATTTAAAAATAAATAACAATTTTTCCATTCATTTAAAAGTAATCACAATTTATTTTTCAAAGCTATATATAAAGAAAAATATATTCGTATTAAAATATATTCTAAATGAACACATTTAAAATAGATAATATCAATTAAAATGAAAATATTAAATGGAAAAAGAATCGATTTTACTCAAAAAATATTCCTCTCGAATAAAAATATAACATGCATATTTTACATTTAACAATGTACTTAAAAAGGAACATAATATATTTACTTCAAACTATTACATTGCCGAACAACTGTAACCAAACTTTTAAGATACTCTGTTCATAACAGTAAGTAACCTGTTCGACTCCAATGCCAAATACTGTTTTTTATACCCACTTTCTTACATTGACCTATATTTTACCTCCTGTAACGGACAAAAAAAAAGAAACATGGATTCTTCAAATAATGGAACTATCCCGGCAACGCTGCTGCCCATGCAGTTTCTGTGATTTGAAGAAAGTATTTCTGAGAGTGTATAAATGTCAATTATCGTCAATCCATTAAACATTTCGTTTTATGAGTCCTGGGAGAAGGTTTCATCTTAATTTGTTTTTAAGATTAATAAAAATATTACTTACAAAATTTATAATAAATTTAAAAGTAAAAAAAAAAAAAAAAAAAAAAAAAAAAAAAAAAAGATTTATCAGTAATTTTTACTCCGAAAAATAATTTTTCGAAATTTCGATACGAAATTAAGAATCCTAAAGGCAATGTATTAAAAACATAACATAAAATCTGTGTGCATAATTTCTTACCCAAATCTTATCAGGAAGTTTAGATCGCATTGGAAAGTTTAGTTTTAAACATGACAAATTATGAAAAAATCCATTCTCAGACAAATGCATTTCAAGTTTTAGATATGTGAACTGACAGAACAAAAGGAAAAAAACATTAAATCTAAAAATGTTATACGCGTAGAAATTTGCCATTTGCGTTATTTTTTTCTATTTAACTTCGTTGAATTTTATTAGCTAATAAATAAATGAATAAATAAATAAATAAAATAATAATAAAGATGATTTGTTTTGAGAATTTTGACCATCAGACTCTATTAAAATGTTTTGATGATAATATTATTTTTATGGCAACACGATGAAGGGTGATAAACGTCTTAAATAGCGTTTCTAAATCAAAAACAGAACAATTTTTGTATCGTTAAAATAGTAATTAAAGCCTTTGTGCAGGAATATTGAAATGCAGTAAACCAACGTTTAAAATGCACAAATAATGCGTGAAAAAGCAGCAAACAGCTGTTTCGAATCTACAGCGAGATTCTTCTTCAGTGCAAGAGATGGAAAAAAAGGAACAGCGTGCTAGAAAAAGCAATGTTTGCTGCTTTTTCACGCATTATTTGTGCATTTTAAACGTTGGTTTACTGCATTTCAATTTTTGTATCGCTCTCGTAAGAACCTTAATTCCCTTACCTGCATCATGTATTCACAATGAAAATATTAATAAAGAGGGACGGTTTCGCCGTTTAAAACAATTCTGTACACTTCGAATTTCCATGAATCATCTGATACGAACTTTTGAAATTACCCAACATAGGGATTATCCCAAAAATGACGTGTGCATTTGAAAAAGTGAAAGCGATAGAAATGAACCGCTTGCTGTAAACTGTTTGGAAAAACTGTAAATTTTCAGTCACACACAAATTAAAATTTAGTTATGATGTTTGTCAACAGATTGCACCTCTATGTGGGAAAATTAAACAAACAGTATGGACATGTTACGAAAATGTTTGCAAAAATTAACCCTTACCGGCGCGGAGTAATTCTGTTTATAAACTGATGAAATAATGGGCTACGCCGCAATTTATAAACGAATTCATTAGAAAATAAGAACTTGCTTATTTTCATGTACATTATAATAGGAAAATTTTAGTTAAATATTCTTGGTGCCGTTTGTCAGTTTTGGAATTAAAATTAGGTGTCCTTTTTAAAGTACACCGCGTCGGAAAGGGTTAATGAAGAATATAATTAAATATAGCTTTGTTTTACATTTATTGTTGTCGATGGGAAAGAAAAGTACATATTAAAAAACAGTACATAATAAAAATACAAAAGTACATATTAAAAATAGATTATTTTAAAGCGATTTTATTATTCTTAAACAGTAAAAATGCCTTAAAACTCTCTAAAAAGCGTTTTTATTTAGCAATTCATTTAATTGCTATTACAGGTTAATTTAATGCAAACAAAAGACTCAATTTTTCTAAAAAGTTTTCGGTTTTTTAGCCACCATTTAAAAGTTCTGGGAAAAGAAGTCCAGATTATGTTTTCCCTCTTCATTAATATATGAGGAAAATTGATTTTTAAGTGTTGCATTTTAATTTCCAACGGATAACATTGTTTCATGACATGAAATTAGCGAAAAATTGAAGGAAGAAATAAAAAACCGTAGATAAAAGCTTTCAAGTTAAGGAGATATAATGTGAAGAGTTGCAAAGTGCATTTAAGAAAAATTACTAATAATTAAATGCTAATGATAAGTGCTACTAATGATAAGTGTTTTCTCTGAAGATTAAAACTCAATTACATACAAAAATGTGCTGCATATATTATATATATTCAAATAATATGAGATGAAATAAAAATATTCAATTAATAATTCTGCATTTATTATTGATGTTTGCAGTCTAATATGTACAATAATGTATTTAATCAGACATAATGAGCATCTTATTTTTGACAGGCAAAAAATAAAAGAAAAGAATTACAGTGCATGTATAAAGCGCGTCAAAAAATGTTAGTGATGAAAATCCTAAAAAACAACTTTAATTTGTTGTAGACAAAAATATTTTAAACAGAATTGTATTTTAAGGTGTACATCAGAAAAAAGGGCATGAAGTGTATTTGAGAAACAAACAGGGAAGGAAAATTTTAATTAAGGTTATTTTTATAAGCATTTTTATGAAAATGCAGGAAAGCTCTCAAGACGCTCGGAGGGTTAAATTAACACCAATACTGGCAGATTTGTTTTTGAAAATGCTGGTAAAAACTCGGAATCAAAATGTATTTATTTTCTGTATACAACTTTGCATAGTTGTTTAACAATTTCCTTAGCACTACACTGCGTAGTGATGTATATACTGTCAGGAAACCTAGTCTTTATACAATAACATATTCTTCATTTTTTAAGAAATATTTTACGTACTCCTAGAAAACATGTTTTATCCGCGAATTCTTCCCAAAGAGTGAAAAAGAGGTAGAAATTCCTTTCATTCCGAGCAGGGATGCGTATGGGCTCTATTAATACTAAAATTCTAATTTATTTTTTAAATGAATATTCAAAACTTTTATAAATCAAGATGTCTAATTTACTTAAAAAAAAAAAAATAATAATAAAAACAATAACGACGGGCTGTGTACACTTCAAGAAATTTGAAAGACTAATTACCAGATTTTTTGTAAAGTAATATTTGTCTGAATATTAAAGACGTGAATTATCACAATGCTAACAAGGCGTAAACCAACTTAGCGAAAAATGTCCAAGCAGGGAATCGCACCCGGGCCTCTGGTATAGATCTCCAGTGCTCTACCTCTAAGCCACAAGGACGATGCCCAGTATGGCATCTCTCACTTATATAAGTCGGTAAGGCTGCAACCGCAGCACTAGATGTAAAAGTCTTCATGAGCACACAATCTAGCGGCGTAACATGAGACGCAAATGAACCCGGCATCGGTGAATATACAATTTTAATTATTTTTTCAACTACTTTTCAGCAGTGAAATTCCCTTGAAATTATTGAATATTAAAGACGTGAATTATCACAATGCTAACAAGGCGTAAACCAACTTAGTGAAAAATGTCCGAGCCGGGAATCGGCGTCCAATCTTCAAATAATGGAACTATCCCAGCAACGCTGCTGCCCATACAGTTTCCGTGATTTGAAGAAAGTATTTCTGAGACTGTATAAATATCAATTATGTCAATCTATTAAACATTTCGTTTCATGAGTCCTGGGAGAAAGTTTCATCTTATTTTGTTTTTAAGATTAATAAAAATATTACTTACAAAATTTATAATAAGTTTAAAAGTAAAAAAAAAAAAAAAAAAAAAAAGATTTGTCAGTAATTTTTAATTCGAAAAATAATGTTTCGAAATTTCGATACGAAATTAAGAATTCTAAAGGCAATGTATTAAAAACATAACATAAAATCTGTGTGCATAATTTCTTACCCAAATCTTATCAGGAAGTTTAGATCGCACTGGAAAGTTTAGTTTTAAAAATGACAAATAATGAAAAAATCCATTCTCAGACAAATGGATTTCAAGTTTTAGTTATCTGAACTGACAGAACAACAAGAAAAAACAAACATTAAATCTAAAAATGTAATACTTGTAGAAATTAGCCATTTGCGTTATTTTTTTCTATTTAACTTCGTTGTATTTTATTAGCTAATAAATAAATAAATAAATAAATAAAATAATAATAAAGATGATTTGTTGTGAGAATTTTAACCATCTGACTCTATTAAAATGTTTTGATGATAATATTATTTTTATGGAAACACGATGAAGTGTTATAAACGGCTTAAATAGCGTCTTTTAATCAAAAACAGAACAATTTTTGCATCGCTGCCATAGGTTCGCCATTACTGCTCTAGATTGTCATAATATGTCGGAAAGGAAGGGCTTGACCAAAGCGATATAAGTAAGCGTCCTATCTTAAATGGGAGAAGTGACCGCGAGATTAAAAGCTAGGTCACATCAATCAAGGTTATGCGCCACGTAGCGGATGGAATGTGAACTACAGGTAAATACTTAACTGTTTTCTTACTCACACCACTAAAATTGTAAAGTTTTTTTCATCTTGATTAATAACTGAAGTACCTGTGATAAGGCGAAGAAAACCCCGAGGTGCCAAATGCATCTGGATGTCCCTCTCGCTACGCCATTATTTTGCAGTAGTGACTGAAGGTTTAGAAAATACGCGCCACGCTAAAAGCTCGCGTATGTGAAATATCACTCCTTCCGCAAGGTGGCGCAACTATGTTAATTTACGCCTGATTCCAGCATTAAGTTTGTTCGCTAACTTATAACGCTTTGGGCTTGACTACCGCCGAAGTAAACTTTCACCAGTAAACATTACTATCGGTTTTTGATATTATTTATGACTGAAATTTTGCATCAATAACACGTTTAAATAAGAACATTTCTCTTTAAATTTATTTTTGGAAGTTTTCTCCGCTGGTAATCAGCCCCTGCGAAAGCGGTTACAATTGAAGTTTTACAGCTAAGGATGTGTCCGTTACTCTTTATTAATATTTTTATGGTGAGTACATGAAATAGGTCAAGGGAGTTAAGGTTCATAACCCCTTGAGGGGGCAAGCAATATTGTTTCTATAATATTGGATTCTCACCGGAATAATAGAAAAAAATTATTTTAAAATAAAGAAGAGCATTTTTTGAACAATTTGCCCTCAAAGATAAAAATATGAAATTTAGTTAAAAGTTTCTGGTGAGAATCTTGTTTAAATTAGGTGGAATATATTTTATCCCGCCGCCCATTAACCCCTTGGGGACGAGCGACACGTATACGTGCCGGAAATAGGCCTAAGGATCCTCGTTTATCCTCACCAGTAAAATTTTATTGTAAAATTTGCCTTATTTAATCCGAGCATTTTCCCGATTTGAATAGGCACAAACTTCTGTTTTTTAAAACCGGTAGCAAAGTAATAAACATTTCGTAAAAAGCTCCCGTCGCGAAGGGGTTAAGGGGTTAAAAGACATTATAATAAAAAATTTCGATGATAAAATTCTGACAACTTAGAATTCAATTCCAGATACCAAAAGGTGTAGATTCAGGCGCTTTCTATTTTGACATTTTTTTTCTACAAGACATTCTTTTAGAAATAAATAATATGAAAATTTCAAGTAAAAAAAAATCTTGTCAAATGACTCCAATGCATGTTCAACTTGCATTCTCTTAAAAATAATTAAGTACGAAAGTAATATAAATTATTTGGCATCTACAATGAGACAACAGAAATAATATTTTAAAAATAAATTTCTGAAGTGTAACATCAAATATTACCCATATATTTTTTATGCTAAAAACAAAATTTTAAGTAATTTCAATTCATTATTATTTGGTCCATTAATTTTTTGTTGTTGTTGGCACGTCATGATCACGTAAAATATAATTTTGGAAAAATTTGGTACGTGGATGTGAAAAGGTTCGCCGTCGCTGATCTAGACAATCTTCTGCCAGTGCCAGTGAAAAAGATTATATTACCTGGACAATCTGACACAAGTAAAAACAAATAGAAAATTTCAGGATATTCATGAGAGAAATTTCCCATAGGTAAGGCACTTAAATAAGACGAAATTTTCTATTCAAATTTACTGATGTATGCCCCAGCGGTAATCAGCAACTGTTGAGCCAATAAAAAGAAAAAACAACAGTCAGCATCTTGTGACAACATCCTCAGTTACTTTACTCGCAACTGGTAGACGATATACTAAATGTTCCCTTCCCTTTATTCATAACTCCATTGTATTCACAACGCAACGTTCGATAAAGTATTTTCTAAGATAGCTTAATAAATTATAAGTACTTTAAATTTGCCTGTCAATATTTTTGTCTTCTTTCTAAATTATAAAGTTATTGTAATACATCGGCTTAAATTTGATATTTATTAAAAATGTAACTGCCTTAAAATTTTCGTAGACAAATTCTTGATCTTATTTCATTTTTCTTAAATAATACTTAATTTTTAATAGTATCTTGCATTATCTTTTCCTGTTACAACAAGCATAAAAATATTCTTTCAATTATTTTTCCCCATTAAAACGTCATCTTAAAAAGAACGTAAATATTGTGAGTATAAACAAAATTATATATATTAAGCTGTCTAAGATTCCTTTTATACACTTATTGTGACTGAAGATCGCCTTAAAAATTGCTTTTAAGTGCAGAAACAAAGCATTTTATGAAAGTGAATTTTTATCTGATGAAAACATTTAAGAATTTAAGTAAAAAAGAGGTATTAAAAACATTATACATTTGAAACCATTAAAACGTCATCTTAAAAAGAACGTAAATATTGTGAGTATAAACAAAATTATATATATTAAGCTGTCTAAGATTCCTTTTATACACTTATTGTGGCTGGAGATCGCCTTAAAAATTGCTTTTAAGTGCAAAAACAAAGTATTTTATGAAAGTGAATTTTTATCTGATGAAAACATTTAAGAATTTAGGTAAAAAAAGAGGTATTAAAAACATTATACATTTGATACCATTTTATCGTTTGTCTACCAGAATATTTTGCGTGTGCATTAAAGTAATTTGAGAAAGAAATCCACCCGATGAGTTTTTTTTTAAAGTGCATTTCCAACATTTTAAAAACAAAATTTTATAAAGTTTACGTTACATTGAAATAAGAAAAATAGGCTTTTAGCGTTAAAATTTAAAAAATACACGGTCATCGAAAAATAATGCCTATATTTGAAAAAAAAATCATAACATCGAAACCTTTGATGTTAAATGAGTGCAACAAAAAGCACAGTGCGTGATTTGCGTGATTTGGTATGTGGAGTCAAAGTCAATAGTCGGAGTCAGTGTACAGCGGCAGTCAGCATCGTACTGAGCAGCTGCAGTCTGGCGCGTCGGCTGACCTTGACGACTGCGCAACTAATCCGCGCATAACACAGACACGCAAATGATTTCTGTTTGTAAAACCAAAATTGCGTTCACCAGTTATCGTGTAGCGAAAGAATTACTCATTTAACATAAAATGTTTCGATGTTATGATTTTTTTTTTAAATCTAGGCATTTTTTTTTAGATGAACCTGTACTTTGATATGTATATATATCTTGCTATTTTGAAGTAGTTATATAATACATTCATTATTATAACATGTGTATGAAAAAATTAAATATACTAGGGGAGGTAGGGGAGGTTTGATACATAGGGAGGGTTGATACATTGATAATTTTTCTCAACAAATGGCATTAACAGCCATTATAACAGATGTAATGTCTTCTTTTATTAGCAGAGGTCATCATTAGCTGGACTTAGCATTGAAGAACTGACAACGATTTTTTTTCTTTTAATTTTGAAGACTTTTGGAATGTCAATGTAAATTTTTTTAAATATAAATTTTCTTTCATAATTCTTATTATTGTGAAGATAAAATCTTGTAAGTTTTTTTTATTTGTAACGCACATTGTTAGGGTGAGTTTTACCAGAAAGCAGATTGGCATTTTTCAACTGCTTTTATACAAAGTGATTGAAAATTCAATAAGGCATGATAGGGAGAAATGATACACTTGTATATTTGAAATTTAATGGATTTTTTAAGTTGTAAACTAATATAGGACTCTAATATTCATTATTGTTTTACAGCAGCTGAAATTGGTAAGGAAGAACAAAGAGACATAGACATTATGTAGGTTACATAGAAAAGCAGTGCGATGATAGATGGTTAGTTCGTTTTGCTCGTCATGTAGAAGGAAAAAAGTTTAAATGGTCTGAAAAGAAAGATGTTTCTATAATTGATGAAGAGCCAATTGAAAAAAACATTAAATCCACCCGACTTTACTTACCAAAATGATAGAGTTATTAGTTTTTCTTTTAACCATTTCAGGGGTGGTGATATGTTTATGAAACCACTTAATTTTAATTCCCAAACGCCAGATTGGCACCAGCATTTTGGTAAAACATATTCCATTTAATAAGAAAATGAAATACAGCCCTTTTCTTATTTCTAATTAAATTTGTTGGTAAATTCCAGTGCCATTCATTTATTCAACTCTTTAGCATTGAAAATGCTTTGACCTGAAAGGGTTAAAGCTATCTTAAATGTGCTAAATTTATGTTAAATTGTTTGCAAATCAGCAATATTCACTTCATTTTTTCTTGCAGCAAGATCTCTAGGGTTTTTCTTTTTTTTTTCATTATTTATTTTCTAAAAAGTGTGTTAATAGAAATGTTTAAATAATAGCAATTGTTTAAATATTTTTGTAAAAAACTTTTCTGAAAGAAAAATATGTCAATGTCATTTCTTTTTAAATTTTACTTAAATATTTCAAGATTTATCTTAAAAAATTGTGTGACACACAAATTGAATTGTCTGCATTTTTTTTTTATTTGCATAACAATGTATCAAACCTCCCTTGCTAGTGTATCAATCCTCCCTAGCAATGGGGAGATTTGATACAGTAGTAACCATTCGCAATAATTGGAATATATTTTTTGAATGATTAATTTTTAAATTCACAATATTTTTAATAAATGAATAAAAGGTCACTTTATAAGAAAATACGAAAAATTTGTTTAAAAATAGGTTTCTAAGGGCTGTAAAAAATTAGTAAAAAAAAATGTATCATACCTCCCCTAGTTCCCCTACATTCTTTAACAGTAACTTCACTTTTTTCAAAGCTTTTAAGTGGATATATATTTTATTAGAATACTGTCGCTTTTCTATACAATATGGAGCGTCAGGAATTGTACTACCACAATTTTTTAGACAATTTTTCGTCGTGATGTGTGATTAAACGTGGCGTCTTCAAATTCTGAGATTTAAGTATTGAATACCGTATATACTCGCGTACAAGTCGAATCCAAATTCGAGAGGAATAACAGACAACATACCAGTATTTAGAAAAAGTTATCTTCGTCTTATCTAAATGCGGAATTTGCTCATATAAAATAAGGATAATATAGCTACAAGAAAATAGTGGTAAGCAACATATTTTTTTTTTCTCGAATGTACGGTTCGACACGTATACGCGAGTATGTACGGTAGACTTTTTAAACCCCTTGGGGACGAGCGACACGTATACGTGCCGCATGCAGCGCTCAGAATCCTTCGTTTTCCTCACCAGTAAAATTTTACTGTAAAATTTACCTTACTTAATCAGCGCATTTTCTCGATTCAAGAAGACACAAATTTTTCTTTTTAAAAAACGGTGACAAAAGATTAAAAATTTCATAAAAGGCTCCCGTCCCGAAGGTGTTAAAACTGAAATATTGCTTGCAGTCATCTTGTATATTGTAAGAAATGTATGCGTCTTCATGTTATAGAGTGGTGCTGGTAATAAAGAGGAACAAACAGATAGTGTTGTGTCTTCAGATTGCGAGTGAAGTAACTGATGATATAGTCACAAGATGGGAGGGAGGCTGTTGTTTGTTTAACCCCTTAATGGTCGCATTAAATTACGGTTTAAAAATTCAAATTCATTATTCGCACCACTTTTTTGAAGAAAAAATAACCATTTTACTTAATGACATGTAACATGAAATCATAATAAAGCCAATTGCACTATTTTATAAAACTGGTGAGAATCACACAATCTGAATAATAGACACAGCCCGTCAATATCACGGGAGGGGGAATTAAGGGGTTAATCGGGTCAGGGCCTAATTAATGCAAGGGCAAACTTAAACCAGTAGAAACGAGTAGAAATTTTTGCTTATTTATGACAAATATAGTGCATGAAGAGCAGTGTTCGTACGCATCAAAGGATTCGGGAGATTTTAGGTGTTTTAGTACCAGAAAGTTTGTAAAGTACTGGTCAGCATATCGGAAGACATATTTTTATTTTTATTAAATAGACAAATACAAAATTTACAAAAATCCTGGTAAAAGGTCTTTGAAAGTCCTTGCAGCGTAGGAACCCTGATAGAATGCTTTTAAATATGCGGAAGTTTCTACATAAATTTACTGGTGGGAATTTTCACCGGCGCTGATCAAATGCACTGGCATTGAGAGGAGGATTGATTATGTAGTCACAATATGGCGGAACCTCCAGGCTAGACTAACACCAGGAAAAAACAGTACATTTTCATACAAAAAGAAAAAAAATTGCATGTATCAGGCGTTTAAAAAAAGTAGACAGTGTATATTCAGGTTTACTGGCGGGCAGTCTGCCCTTCCAATAATGAGGCCCTTTAGAACGGGTTACAGTTAAAGCTTCACCATTTTTATTATCTCTAATCTACTTTTTATTCATAGCTCCATATGTTAAATACGTTTTGTATTTGCAGTTACTTTTGCATTAGTATGTGTACTGTATCAAACTAGTAAAATAATATCCTTAAATTTTCTTGCCTTTAATGTATTCTCCGGACAATACATTACATTGTCTTTATTATGATAACTTATGAATCTGAATATGAAAATGCTGTAAAATTATCTGTCAGTTTATGATTTGTAATATTCTTCTAACCTTTCCTAAAATATACTCTTACTGCACAAGTTGTGCCCCCACCTTAGAATTTCGAAGGTATATGGCACCATTATTTAAGATTATAAATTGACGAATGTTTATACTTCCGGCTAAACTTTTCTACTGTTCATCGTAGCTTTTTTGATATATTTATGTGATTATTAATGGCCAAATTAAATTAGGAGCCTGTCGCAGAACTGTGCGCTACCTGACGGTATTCTACCGCTATATTGTGTCAATGTAAACAATTACCAGTTTTACAAATCTCTATAAATCTAGTTTTGATATTATGCTTCCTTCCTTAAATTGCACTGTTACTATTTAGGTTAAAGGTGTTTTCAGGTGCTTTATACTTTAAGTTTACACCAAGTATGATAAATGATTTTTTACATTATTTCTTTCCGTTGAAACGCTATCGGCCGGAAACGAGAAATCTCATTTCTATTTAAAAAAAATATTGACTGAGGGCGTGATATCTAATTTTACAAATATGCATTTATATAATGTTCTTCATTTTTTTAGATCATAAGACATTTTATAATAAATCCGTACATTCAAAGATATTTAGTGATGCATAAGCTTGAGAGATCTATCTAGGAAACCACTGTACGAAAGAATTTCACAAGACAAACGAGCGTTAACTGTTTTAAACCCTTAACGTTCGCATTAAATTACTGTTAAAAAATTCAGACTGCTTATTGCCACCCCTTTTTTGAAAAAGAAATATTCATCTTATTTAATGACAGGTAAAATGATACCATAAAAAAGCCAATTACACTATTTAAAAAAATTGGTGGATCTCAAACAATCTGAATAAAACACACATCCCGTGTACATCACGGGAGCAAGAGTTAAAGGGTTAAATCCCAGATTATGTAAAAGCATACTGCCAGTAATGTGTTAAAATATCGCTGTCAAAAGAGAAAAAGTCACAGCGTGAATAAGAAGAAAATTATACCTATTTACCTAACTAAGATTCTCTGTATACTTTTATTCTTTTTTCAAATATTCTTTTGAAAATATCTTAAATAACTTTTTTAAGGGACAAAACAAACCATTTTTCTAAATAGAATTTTTATCTGATGATGCGAAGGAAACAAAAAAACACGTTTTTATTTTTAAAAAAATAGTGAATAAGGCCATGGCGTTAACTTTCAGAAAATGCATTGGAACAGATGTCATGTATTCCCGGGGCCGCCATCATGGAATTTTTCTTGGCGTGAAAACCCCTTTTCCGCCAAGTAGTAAACGTCGCCAAGCACCGGTTTATATGCATGTTAGGCTTAACGAAAATAAATTATAAATAATAAACAAAACTCGTTAAAGTGGCAATCACTGAACGTCGTATGAGCGCTACGCGTTAAATAACCGAAAATATCACTGGATTCAGCAGTTCTCGTTGTGTAGCAATCTCAAAATTCAGCAGTTCTCGCTGTGTAGCAATCTCAAAATGTACAAAACTCGCAAGGCAACAAAATATATATAAAATTATCAACATACCTTAATAGACATCTGCTATCTTGAAAGCTCAAGCTCGAAATAACCTGCTAACATCACCGTCATTTTCCAAATAGGCTTATGAATACGCAGACGCACTGTAAACAAACCTCCTTTATTCCTCAAAATTTCCTCGTATTTCTTAATTACGTCAGCAAGAGCGTTTAAACGGACTACAGAACCCATATTCAATCAAATACATCCAATAAATTTTACATAAAAATAATTGACAGAAACATACAACACGATATTACAAGCAAAAACGGTCTCCTCGCGTACTCGCAACACAATCTCGAGTGGAAGACGGGGTTGCCAGAACACGTAACGCCAGAACAAGCACTTCACACGGGGTTCCACATATCGATAAAGATCGCCAAGAACTCTCAAAACATCCAAGATGGTGGCCATCTGGGAATATACGGCATCTAACCCAATGCATTTATATTAATGGAGTTATGAATAAAGAGGAGGCAACATATAGTATACTGTATATCAGTAGCGAGTGAAGTAACTGAGGAGGTTGTCAGAAGATGGCGGCTGGTTTTTTAAAACTCTGATCATCAGTTTCTGCTTGCTAGGGTAAACTTCCAACCAGTAAATTTAAATAGAAAATTTCGTCTTGTTTAAGAGTCTTATTTATGGAATTAGTTTGTTATAAGTCTGGTAAGAAATTCTATTTGTTTTTACCGGTGTTAGTTTATCCAAGTATTATAATAATTTTCATTCACACTAACAGGAAGGTGTCTAGGTTGTCACAATATGGCGGAAACGCACTCCTGACTTCCGTCATAGTAAACTACCACCACTAAACATGAATAGCTGTTCCTGCTATTACTTATGACTGAAATTTAGTATGCATAAATAGTTTAAATAGCAAGCAAATTTCTTTTTAATTTTTCTGGCGGGAGCTTCGTCCGGCTTTAACCCCTTAATTCTCGCTCCCGTCATATTCTCGGGCTTTGTCTTTTACTCAAATTGTTTGATTCCCACCAGTTTTATAAAATAGTGAAATTGGCTATATTTTAGTGTCGTTTTTCCTGCCATTTAAAAAGGTGAATATTTCTTTTTCATAAAAGTGGTGCCAATAAGCAATTTGAATTTTTCAACCGTAATTTAATTCGATCGTTAAGGGATTAATCAACCTCTCCGAAAACGGTTACAGTTGTATTTTAAGGATATGTCAGTTCCTTTTTATTAATAGTTTCATGTTTATATTATGCTAGCCATATATTTTTTAGATTGCAAGGCATTTTATATTAAGCCGTACATTGGAAGATATTTACTTGTCCATCAGCTTGAGAGAAATATCTAGGAAACTAATTTACGAAAGATTTTCAGAAGAGGGAGAAGAATCAACAGTTTTATAATCTTGATTTCGCAAAAACACAGTGTGTGTTAAAATACCGCCTTCAAAAGAAAAAAAAAACAATGATAATAAAAAGAGATGTATCTAGTCAGCTGACTAGGATACTTTTTATACATTTATTCTCACTCAGATATCAAAATTTGAAAAAGTCTTAAATAACGTTTTTAAGTGCCATTTCAATAAATTGAATTTTTATCTGATGATGCTCGGGAAACGAAAAAAATTCGTTTTTATTTTTTTAAATATTGAATAAGGGCGTGGCTTCAACCTATAGGAAAATTCATTTAAATCATGTTGTCCATATTTTTATTTTAAATCGTTAGGCATTTCACACTAAATCCGTACATTGAAAGATATTTACTGATGCATAAGCTTGATAGAAATGTCTAGGAAACCAATTTACGACAGAATTTCAGAAGAGGGCGGAGCTTTAACTGTTTTAAAGCCCAGATTTCACAAAAACATACTGTCAGTAATGTGTTAAAATAACGTCTGCAAAAGAAAGAAAATAATGTGGATAAAGTGAAAATTGTATCTATTTAGCTCTCTAAAGATTCTTTTATAATTTTATTCTCATTCAGATATCGAAGTTTGAAAAAGTCTTAAATAATGTTTTTAAGTGCCAAAGCAAAACATTTCAAGAAATAGAATTTTTATCTGATGATTCCATTTAGCAAGCCATTCTAAGGATTTAGAGGAAAAAGGGATATAAAAACTTGATACATGAATTATCATTCTCGTCTCTTTCTTCAAGCGTTTTTCTTATATGCATTTAAACAATTTAAGAGAGAAATAAAATTGATGGGATTTTCTTAAATTCATTTTGAACATTTTTTTTTTTTAATTTTTATTTGCTGATTATAAAAGACACGATTACACTGAATGTAGAAAAACGTATTCTTTAGTATCAAAATATTCAAAGAAGCATAAATATCCTGACGGTTTGAGATATTTTTCTATAATTTATTTATTGTTATAAAGTGTTTATATAAATTATTTGAAGTATGTTGCACTCTCATTCTGTTCATATTACGAATTTTGATTGCAGAAGTTTTAATCGTGTATTTATTTTTTAAAAAATATATATTTTTACTTTATTTAATTTAGCAATGATTCGATTAAAAAAGGCAAAGCTTAAAATATAATAATAATGATAGAATAAATTGGGGATTCTTAGCACTTAATGCGTCATGTATACACTAAGGCATTAAACATATTTTATTTTACACGCCGCTAAGCTATCACGAACAGTGAGCTGCACAGAAATTTTAATGGTTCGTCACCGGCTTTTGAAAATAAAATGTTCGCCCAATTTAACCGTAGAAATGCTGTGAATAAATAAAGCAAATTTCTCAATAAAAATTAAATTATAGAATAAATCAAGGATTCTTATCAGTTTATGCGTCATTACGATGACATTAACCCATTAATGCCGGTTGGTACGAAAATCTACCATTAAGTAATACGAAAATTTTAAATATGAAAACTAGTATTTTAATAAGGAAATTTTTATATTACTTAATCTCGAACGTTGAGATATCAAATAAGTTAAAATTATAATATGGGAAAACTGGTGTCAACTGGTAACTAGGTATTAAAAATGTATAAAAGAAACTCGGCATTAATGGGTTAAACCCCAGATTTCTTTTCAACGCCTTAATCCTTTCGCAGCGAGTGAGCTGTACAGAAATTTTAATCGTTTGTCACCGGTTTTTGAAAATAGCAATTTTTGTCTAATCTAATCGGACAGATGCTGTTATTAACCCTAGATCTACCGGGAATTTTATTCAAGTTTTAATAAAACGTTCTACACCAGAATTTTTATTTAAAACTATTTAACTTATTTATTTACCTTATTTTTGTCTGGTTCATATACTTAGTTTATTTTAAAGAAATTTCTGGTTTGAATGAATATTTTGTATGTACCTGTCGGGTCCAATGGACCCGTCTGGTAGACGGAGGGTTAAATAAAGCAATTTTTCAATAAAATTTAACTGTAGAATAAATCGATGATTATTAGCACTTTACACATCATGTGTGTCCGAAACATTAAACGAGAGGTTTTTTTTTTTTTTTTTTTTTTTCCCAACACCGTTACTCTTTTCTCGACGAGAGACACTTAAAAACTTTTAATAGTTTGTCACCTGATTTTCTAAATAGAAATTTTTGACTAATCTAATCGCAGAGATGCCGTGATTAAATAAAGCAAATTTTTCAATTAAAAATCGAAGGTTCTTAGCACCGCCCCCTGAATACTAGATCTAAGCGATGACATAAAAATGGCAGCTGGCGAAGGCGGATATTTTTTATCGTGTGTACGATCCCTTAAATATCCGTACCAAGAAACTTTCTCCGCTTCATTTTTTTTTTTTTTTTTTTTTAGGTTACACAAGTCAAAGAAGTCTTTTAAAAAATACTGGTGTCTAAATTTAAGAGACCGTACGTACGTTATAAAAAAAAAAAAAAAAAAAAAAAAAAAAAAAAAAAAATCCGTCTTCAGAAGCCGCCATTTTTGTGTCAGCGATCAGGCCTAATATTCAGGGGAAGGTGGTTCTTAGCACTTTATGCGTCACGAATACACGAAGGGGACATCGAAGTTTTTTTTTTCAACTCCGTTAATCCTTTTGCAAGGAGTGAGCCGTAGAGAAATTTTAATCGTTCGGTCCACGTTTTTCAAAATAGAAATATCTGACTTATTAATTTGCAGAAATGCTGTGATTAAATAGAGCAAATTTTTCAATTTAAAATTAATCGTAGGATGAATCAAGGATTTTTAACACTTTATGCGCCAAGTATACACGACATTCGTAACAAAGGATTTCACATTTTATTTAAAGAAAACCGCTCCTCTCCTTGAAAGTATCTAATGCCCGTGTCAAATGAAGTTGAATTTACTATTTAATTAAACCTTTGGGTACACATTTGTTTCAGGGCTACCGCTTCAGTTTTTCCCCCATCTCGCACCGCTTTCACAACTAGTACAAGAAAAATATACTACACTTTTTTTTTTTTTTTGAATACTGGTATGAATAGAACAAAAGAACAGCCGCCAGTGACCAAATGCACGACGAGTCACACTCTTGAAGTGTACCCAAGTGGTTAAAAAGTCTTTTATGTCAAGTAAAATATACTACACATTTTTCTTGAAATACTGGTATGAATAGAAAAAAAGAACAGACGCCAGTGGCCAAATGCACGACGAGTCACACTCTTCAAATGTACCCAAGTGGTCAAAAAGTCTTTTGTGTCAAGAAATATATACTACACTTTTTTCATGAAATACTGGTATGAATAGAATAAAAGAACAGGCACCAGTAGCCAAATGCACGAAGAGTCACTGTCTTCAAATGTACCAAGTGGTTAAAAAGTCTTTTGTATCAAGAAAAATACACTACACTTTTCTCTTGAAAAACTCGTATAGATAGAATAAAAGAATAGGCGCCAGTGGCCAAATGCATGACGAGTCTCAGTCGTCAAATGTACCCAAGTGGTTAAAAAGTCTTTTGCATCAAACTAGCAAATTCCAAATTCTCTGAACTCGTTATCGCTTTTGCATGACAATCGATTAGATCAACTTTATGGTAACACTTAAGAAAATGTATGTAATGATTTACCCGTTTTTTTTTTTTTTTTTTTTTCTAAAATATACTGTCACTCCTTAAAGTGAAAATACATTTTATTTTCTTTATGCAGCAGCAACAACAACAACAACAAATATCCTTTCAGCAATTTTTGATCCATTAAAATATTATCTGAAAAAGAACAATTTATTTAAAGAATTTCACTAAATAAGGGATTTACTAATTAATATGAAATGGATAAATATTATCTGAAAAAGAACAATTTATTTAAAGAATTTCACTAAATAAGGGATTTACCAATTAATATGAAATGTTAAGAAATATGTTGCATTTATTCATTGAAATGTTCACTGTATCGAGCTAGTTCAGGGGTGTCCAACTGTGGCACGCCGAATACCACTAGATTTTTAACCCTTTGAGAAACAAGCAATAATGTCTCTGTAATATTGAATTCTCACCGGAATAATGGAAAAAAAAATATTTTTAAATATGGAAAAGCAATTTATCAACATCCCTCCCCCCCCCCTCCCAAAAAAAAGAAGAAAAGTAAAAAATATAAAACTTAAAAGATTCTGGTGCGAATCCTGTTTAAATTAGATGGGATATAATATTCTCAGCGCTCATCAAAGGGTTAATGAATAATTTGTAAGGGATAGTAGACTTTTGTGTACTATTTAACGTTTTTGACTATACTTCAAAGTTAAGTTGTCAAAGGTAAAAGCTGTGAAATAAAGGTGCATGAAGTGTATTTTAGAAACAAACAAGGAAATAAAATTTAAATTGAGAATATATTTATAAGCATTTTTATGCAAATGCAGGAAAGCCCTAAAGACGCTCGGAGTGTTAAAAATATCTTTGTTTTGTGTAACCAATAATGCTTTTGAAACAAGATATGTAATGTATCTACAACACATTCTAAACAGTATTACAACTAATCGATGTATTAAATGAATTTTATAACAAGTTATTTTAATGGTACTTAAAAGTACCATCAGTATATAAAGGGTTAAACGAGATTTTTTGTCTCTAGGGTCCAAATATTTATCGAGGATTAAGATTGAACACGTAGTAACCGTTCGCGTATAAACGACATATTTTTAAATTAGTCTAATGAAGATTTTCAAAGTACTAGGGTAAATCAGTGTATTAAGTTGATGTTCGTATTAACCGTTAGCATCTTAAGCGTTGTCCTACTATACTTAATTCTGAAAGTCATCGTGCATTTTATTACAAGCGTTAAAATATTCTTTCTGTTTCTTTTCTTCGTTACAATGTCATATAAAAAAAACGGAAATGATGTTAGTCTAAACAAAATTTATTATTTATCTGGGTAGGATTCAATTTATACATTTCTTGTCACTCAAATTCTGAGCCCTTAAAACGTCTTAAATAACGCATTTAAGTACCAAATAAAACGTTTTAAGAAATAGAATTTATCATATGTTGCAATTTAGCAAACCATTTTTCAGTTTTTAGAGGAAAAGAGGATATAAAACTTGGTACATTTGTTATTATTCTCGCCTCATTCTCAAGTGTTTTCCATACGGCGCATTTAAACAACTTAAGAAAGAAATTATTCATGTGATTTTTCAAAATTCACTTTGAACATTTTTAAAGTTTTCATTTGCAGATTATTTAAGATATGGTTACACCGAAAGTCCAGAAAATGGGATTTTAGTGCTGAAAATTCGCATATGCATAAATATGTTGTTGATTTGAAATAATTATTAAAATCTATTTATTTTTACAAAAAGTTTATGTTAAATAAATACTTTATCCTTTTGAGGAGCAAGTAATTGTGTTTTTGCAATGTAGAATTCACACCGGAATCTTCAGAAAAAATTATTGCAAAATAAGCGAAGGCAATTTTACTACTTTTTACCACCAAAATTACAAAAGTAAAATTTTATCAAATTTTTCTGTTGCGAATCTTAATTAATTTTAGATGGCATATAATACATCCCACCGCCCTTCGAGGGGTTAACTATGACTTGGGAATAACACATGTGCGATGAGCTCTTTTACCAAATTTTTAAATCTTTTATTATCGGATTTTTTAAATAGCTTTATTTAATCGAAAAATGTTTTATCTAAATAAGCCCAAAGTTTTCAATCGAAAATTAACCCTACTAGTACCACTAGGGCCTTCTATGAAGCCATTCATTTCAGTTTCGAAGTATTTAATGTTTCGAACCAGCATAAAATAATAAGTTGCATTCAATGTGTAAATCAAACAGCCACATCGTAAGAAGAAATTACATATAATAAAAATAAATTTATGGTTCAAATCATATGAAAATATGAATGGTCAAAAATACTAAAAACTTGTATTAGGAGGATTATTAGTCGTCATGGACAGAATGAATGATTCGGCTATGAGCAAAAATATAGTTGCTATTTTTTTAATCCAATTTCTAGCAGAAATTTAGTAGAAAAACGAAGTTTCACATTTTAATTACAATTTATTTAAGAATTTCATTAACATATAATTATTTTTATCTTCAAAATTTCTAAAGAAAATCCATTAACCCCTTCAGAGAGTGTTCCAATCTGGGCTACTTTTTTAAAATTCATATTTATTGATTGACAACACTTTTCTGAAATGGTAAAATCCCCCTTCTTTTTGCCTTAATTAATAATGTCATTTAATAAGCCGAATTTTACTATTTCAAAAAATTGGTACCAATCAAGAAATCTGAATTTTAAAAAAGTAGCCCGCTGGTAACACTGCCTTCAGGGGCAAGGTAATTGTATTCGTAAGAAGTTGAAATAATTGAATGACACCAGTACTTACAAAAAAATTTATTTTTAAATAAATAAAAGCACATTCTCACGGGATGAATAAAAGTGAAATTTTCATTAGAAAATTCTGATACCAATGTTGAAATTAGGGATTAAAATTATGTGATGCCATAACTGCATCACCGCTCTTCAAGGTAACTGTGATTTTGTTTCTTTTTCTTTACAAACTTTCTGGTGGTAGTTGATTAAAAGTATATATAAAGGTTGGAAACCATATTTTTTGCGCATGCCTGAATCATTTATCCGAATGTTAAAATTATTCATCCTGCCAGTCATTAGTTAATAGCTGGAATAGTCATGGATTCTTACCGCTTTATGCGTCACGTATGGGCCACGTTCATCGCCTAAATATGAAAGGTTTGTTTTTTTTTTTTTTCCCATCGCATTTAAACCACTCGTGACGAGCGTCCTATACATAATTTTAATATTTTATTACCGGATTTTCAAAATAGAAATTTTTGTCTAATTTACTTGCAGGAATACTCTGATTTAATTTTTAATAAAAACAATTGATAGAAATAATCAAGGATTCTTAGCACTTTATGCCTCATGTATACGCAAAGTGCGTCGTAAAGGGGTTAAGTTGAAACATAATTTAATAGATAAAACAGTTTCTTTTCTTGGAAATGTCCAACGTTTTAGTATGCATCTTTATATTGCATTTAGTATCTGATTAAAAAATTTATTGCAAAGTGCTACAATTGTCTCAGTTTCTTAAAGAATTTGCATGGCAGTGGATTACAGGGTTGTCAGTTAGGCCTTCATTTTTATTCAGAAATTTTGAATTTATACCAGAAATAAAGAATAATATTTTATGCTGTATATTTATTGAGAGTCATGTACAGACACATGGTCGTAAGGGTCCCTGTATTTCCCGTCTAAGAAATTCTTTTTTACCAGTATTTTCTTATGGAAAAATCTCTCCTTAACCCTAGATCTACCGGGAATTTTATTCAAGTTTTAATAAAACGTTCTACACCAGAATTTTTATTTAAAACTATTTAACTTATTTATTTACCTTATTTTTGTCTGGTTTATATACTTAGTTTATCTTAAAGAAATTTCTGGTTTGAATGAATATTTTGTATGTACCTGTCGGGTCCAATGGACCCGTCTGGTAGACGGAGGGTTAACCCTCTCTCTGCGCAACCCGAGATACACTCGGGCATGCATGTTTTCGTGTAATACTATTTGGTTATTCCCACCTGTTATTTTTTAGCGAAAACTTTGTCTGATTTAATCCGGACATTTTCCCCGGTGACGATAATCAAAATTTTCTGCTTTAAAGAACCGGTGATAAAATATTAAAAATTCTGTAAAAGACGCTCATCGCGAAGAATTATTTACGCAGCAAGAGGGCTAAATGAGGCGAAGTTTCGTACGTTTAAACTAGATTTTTTTCCCATAAAAAAATACTGATATTTCGACTTGAAAATAACGGTACCCGCACGAGCCCTGAGATCTTATATCTTGACTTAAGCATAGCTGCCAACCTTTACGCTTTTTTGCTACCACTAAAATTTAGAAGAGACTTTCGGCTTCTTTAATCGTGAGATTTCGACCATTAAATAAGGCAATATTTAACAGAAAATTTTAGTGGTAGGAAAAAAACGTAACGGTTGGCAGCTATGCTTAAGTATAAAAATTAATATTTAATTCTAAAGCTAAAATACCCATTATAAATTTATAAATTTCTGATTTTACCATAAATCTATTATCACTTACTGCTTAGGCAGTTTTAAACTATACGCTTTCTCTTTCCGATGATTCACAGTTACACAAGACATTCTAACAATAGACTGGGTGTTAAGTTGATCACGACTAAGTAACCCCTCAATGTTGGTCTACCAGTGTCCGTACGCATCAAGGGATTCAAGCATAGCTGCCAACATCTTACGCTTTTTCAGACCACAAAAATTTTATAATAAATTTTACCTTCTTAAATCTCCGTAATCTGCCGATTAAATAAGGCAACAATTTCTATTAAATTTTTGTGGTCTGAAAAAGCGGAAGAGTTGGCAGCTATGGATTCAAGGAATTTTACGTGTTTTAGTACCAGAAAATTCGTAAAGTTCTGCTCGCTATGTCTGAAGATATTTCTTTTTTCACTAAATAAGGCAAATTATGGAACTATTAACAAAGAGGAACGGACATGTCCTTAAAATAGTGAAGCTACAACTGTAACCGATTTAGCAGGCGTTGATTATCGCGGGTGGTAACTTCCACCAGTATATTTATATAGAAATTTTGTCCTTGCATAAACGCCTTAATAAAGCAAAATTTCAGTCCGAAATAATTGAAGAAATAGATGTTAACCCCTTAACGCTCGGTTTAAATTACGCTTTAAAAATTCAAATTGCTTATTGGAGCCACTTTTTTGAAAAAGAAATATTTACCTTATTTAAGAGCCTACTTCAGTCTAACGCACAGATGGCCAACCTGCGGCACGCGTGCCACAGAGATACCAATATTTATGTACAGAAAAAAATGCATTATTTAATGACAGAAGATCTGCAATTAAAAAAGGACAAAATTACAATTCTTAGGAAACGGTGTCAAGTGAATTTTAGACAAAAATGTTGGCTACCCCTAGTCTAACGAAAAGACGCGTTCGCTAATGCTAATCCTATGGAAGAAATTTATAAAGATATCTCGGTCGCATTTCAATATTTCTAAATGATTTTTTAAAATTGGATAACTGAGATCGATCTGTATGCAGGCCGTTTTTTTTTTTTTACTTTTTCCATTTTGATTGCAGGTTTTTTTAACCCCTTGAGGGGCGGTGGGTTAAAATATATCCCACTTAATATAAACAAGATTCTGACCAGAAAAGTTTAACTAAATTTTACATTTTTTAATTTGGAGGAAAATCGCTGAAATATTGCTTTTCCTTATTTAAAAATAAATTTTTTCGATTATTCCGGTGAGAATTCAATATTTACAGACATTTTTGCTTGCCCCGCAAGGGGTTAAAAGGATGCTTTTACTTTCGAAATCGGTTTTGAAAAGGAAAGTGTCCTCATTAAAAATACCTGTAAAGAAAATTGAAAAAGTAAACAACGGTCTTTGTACAGATCGATCTCAACTATTCAATGAAAAAAAAATCATTTAAAAATATTTAAATTCAAACGAGATATCTTTATAAATGACTTCCATAGGATTAGCATTAGCGAGAGGGTCTTTTCGTTTGACTGAAGTAGGCTCTTAATGGCAGGAAAAATGATACCATAATAAATCCAGTTACACTATTTTACAAAACTGGTGGGAATCAAACAATAAAGTATAAAATGATAAAAAAAAACATAGCCCGTGAATATCACGGCAGCGAGAATTAAGGAGTTAATTTTGACCGGTGGAAGTTTATTTTGGCAGCAGTCAGTCTTTGCGTTTCCGCCATATTGTGACAACCAGTGAAACGAGCTGAATGTTTTACCAGTCAGACTGACACCGGTAAAAACAAATAGAAACTTCTATCATATATATGAGAAAATATATCAATGAACAACAGGATACTATTTTTTTATTAAGATGAAATTATCTACTGATTTTTACTGGTGAGAAGTTTATTCCGGCTATAATCATAAACTGTAGATCCGATTTCAAAAAATCAACCGCCATCTTTTGAGAACATCCTCAGTTACTTCATTCGCAACTGGTAAATGGTACACTATATGCCACCTCCTCTTCACTCATAACTCCATTAGGCAAATATTACATGACAAAAAATCTGGTAGAATGTCTTTAAAGCGTACGAACCCTGCCTTCTGTTCAGCAAATACAGTGCAGCCCCGATTATCCGCGGGATTGGGCGGCAAGGGCACCGCGGATAACCCGCAAAAGACTGAATTCGAGTGCAAACACGAAAAAAAAAAGAAAATTCAACATAAAAACCATGTTTTATACAAAAAACATAATAAAACGTTTACAATACATATATATGTACAGTACGTCAGAAACCTTTGTTTACGTCTAAATCACTAAAATAAAGAACAGTAAGCAAGAAACAATGCCCTACATACTGTACAAAACGAGGTGAGTTGCATCGTTTTTTTTAAATCAGTCACTTGTTTTGCTCCTTGTTTTGGAAACACCTTTTCTTCATTCTAAATTGTAAACTATTATTATTATTTTTTTTTTTTTTTTAGTATGGAATAATTTTTATCTCGGTACGTCAGAAACCTTTGTTTACGTCTAAATCACTAAAATAAAGAACAGTAAACAAGAAACAATGCTCTACATACTGTACAAAACGAGGTGAGTTGCATCTTTTTTTAAAATCAGTCACTTGTTTTTGCTCCTTGATTTCGAAACACATTTTCGTTATTCTAAATTGTAAACTATTATTATTATTTTTTTTTTTTTAGTATGGAATAATTTTTATCTCAAAAATGAAATTATTCTTGATATGCTCTCCTTGAATTTATCATAATAGTGTTATTTAATTGTAAAATATTTTAATTGTTGTGTTTATGTTTGGTTAATAAAATCAAGAAAAGACATCAAGACCATATATTATATATCTGATATTTCAAACATGGCAACCTAATCTAGAAATATACTTTTATGGTTTTCGAATACATTGTTTTTTCTGTTTATATTTAATAGTAGGGCTTATTGTATTTTCCTTGCGGTTGACTTGAATTGAAAAAAAAAACAATTTAACAAATTACAACGACCATTTGAAAAATGATTTTTTCGAAGACTAAAATTTAAGACATAAAAAATCGCACGGAGTTGATCATACATTACGTACGCCATGAATTAAACGTTAATAGTGTTATTACACTTAAAAATTGCAAGCGACAAAAATCGCCTGCGACCCGTCAGATTTCTTAAAACTTACGTATTATCCACCTGAAACTTACGTATTATCCAGGCATTTCATTGGCTGTTCGGGAAAAGGCTTTTCCATCGTAGAAATCTGATGACCAATTTTAAATGAAATTTCATTCTTAAACTTATAAACATCCCATAATATTACTTTTTACACCGTCGTATACAGGAAAAAAATGTACTTTTAAATGCAATTTGTTTGAAAGCTGTATCTCAATTTGTCTCTGAGTTATTAATTTTTATGGTAGTTTTTATTACTTTTTTGTCATGGTGGCAACAGAAGTATCCATCTCTGTTGAAAGTAAAGGGAAATACAGATTACAGTATAAACCAATCAGAAAACGAATAAAATGCGGATTCAACCAATAAAAAGCTTCAGATATGCTTTTGATTTCCTACCCTGACGAGGACAATAACCATTTTTCCAAATGGTTAAAAAAAATCGTTTCACGGATAAACCGCACCTCGGGTCATTCGCTCGCGGATAATCGGGGCTTTACTTTATCCCATACAGTAAAAATTCTTCTTATGAAATTTCCGATATTAATTTGAAATTCCGGATTAAAATTGGTTGCCAAACTGGCAACCGTAGTTGGATTAGATCAACATTATTCTCACACGCGAACAGGTTGCTCATCAGAGTTAATTTTTCCAACTCATTTAACACTTTGAGGGGCGGTGGGATAAAATATATCCCACCTAATTTAAACAAGATTTTCACCAGAAAATTTTTACTAAATTTTATATTTTTAACTTTGGAGGAAAGTCGCTGAAAAATTGCTTTTCCTTATTTAAAAAATAAAACATTTCGATTATTCCGGTGATAAGTCAATATTTAGAGTTATATTTGCCTGCCCCTCAAGTGGTTAACCACCTCTGGACGACTGTCCTTTGAAGAACATTTAATCTTTTTTCACCGGTTTTTCAAAATAGTAATTTTTGCCATATTTAATAGCAGAAATGCTTTCATTAAATAAAACAAAATATTCAGTTTAAAATTACTGACAGTGATAATCAAGGATGCATAGTATTTTATGTGTCATTTATAGGCGTAGTTTATTCCGAAATAGGTAACATTTTATTTTACCTCTTCAGGGACGATTTTTTTAAGGTTAAAAAAATGACATTATTATTATATTTTTTTTATTATTTATTTATTTTATATGTAATAGAATTTTTTTGAATGAAGCAAAAAAAAAAAAAAAAAAAAAAAAAATGTAGGGGTAAACAATGAAATTTCACACAAAAAAATAACGTATATATTTGTGACCGCTGAGAATGAATAGTAATTTATAAGTGAAATGGTATCTTATAAAATGAAAACTGACAGCAAATTTCTTTCTTACATGGCTACCAATTACAGTGGAACCCGGTTAAGACGCTCACGGTTAATACGCGATCCCGCTTAATACGCGGATTTTTTCAGATCTCTCGAACATCTCCCATAAGGCTAATGCAAAAATATCACGTTTAATACGCGAATGGTTATTACGCGATCCCGCTTAATACGCGATAAACTTTCGGTCATTTTAGGGGGAAAATCACGCTTAAGACGCGAATTCTTTTATATGCGGATTCCTTCTCTCTTCTCGAGTATTGCCAATTTAGCGAATTTTTTTATTCATATAAAAAACACTATTTCCGAATAGTATTATTTGCTTTATTTAATAACATATTAATTAAGAGATAATTATTAATCAGAATTGTGGTAGATATTTGAATAACACAAAAAACTACTAAATTATCAAAACTGTAATTCTGCTTTGATCCCGCCTCCTCTCATTATTTGTCTCTCGCTTCGTGCATGTTTTTTCACTCTAGTCGAAGATATAGGCCAATTCAGGTTACTCAGATACGTCATAAAAATTATTAAGATTAAAGATGATCATACCTGTTAGTGGGGTTTTAAATGTACGTTATATCACTGCTATGTTTTATAATGTATATTATAGACAAAAAAAAACTCATAAAGATTAAACAAATACGACTGTGGTTGGTTTTCTTTTCTTTCCGTATGCTTAAAATAAAACAATATTTTTTACATAAAGATTAATAAGACTAGTTTTTTCTTATATTAATACGACAAGGTCAGATAATAATAGTAGTCATTACTAGAAGTATTAAATATGATTTTAAAAACTGGGTTGTGCTTCAAACATTTATTTTTTTTTTCCTTTCTGTTAAAAAGAAATAGTAAGACAATTATTTTTGTTGTTTTATTTCTGATAGCAAATAAACCCATGTTGGAATCCATATTTATTTTTCGTTGTTAATCCAGTCGGCCCTATAAAAGAAACAATCTGTTAAAATGGAATATAATAAAATTTCAATCCAAATATACGTAAAAGACACAATTTTCGACCTCAAAACATATAAAGGAAAGCTCCGAAGTTCATTTAGACGATTAGATGCGTAAATAAGCCCATTTCCTGCATCATTATACAAATCACGTTTAATACACGATCCCGCTTAATACGCGAATCTCTTCCACTCCCTTGAAACGTGTCTTAACCGGGTTCGACTGTATTAAAAGTTATTATAACTGATATTATTTTTATAAAATATTAACGATCTTTTCAACAACACTGACTGCCGAAAAATTAATTCATGATTTCCTTTTTTTTTTTTTTTTTTTTTTGTATATTTAACATTTTCAGTGCAGCTAAACCATAAAATTTTTACTTCTCTTGTTGGGGGATTCTGTTTTGAATACGTTATTGTCAAATTTTTGTTATTTTTAACACTGGCAGTAGTTATACTTATAAAAACTAAACGGCCACCTATGCGAACAAGGAAGTGAAGAGGTTAAAAAGAACGGCTACTTTCCTTCAATCATAGCAAAGATTACGGCTAAATTATTTTGTTTTTGTAAAATCTAGGCAGGGCTTGTTGAGCTAAAGCCTTTTAGTAGGCCTCCCCACCTGGTCGACCCTCGACGCTGTTTTTGTGAAATAAAATACATACGCATTTATAGAATGTATATTTAACACCCGTCCTTAAGCGGGTACCCTTTCAGAAGCAAAATATGTCATTTGAGCTCGGCTGGGTGAATTTCTTCCAACATAATTTGAATCTCCAAATATCAATATGGCACCGGAATATTCGACCAAATTTATTTGAAAATAAATTAATGGTTTTCGTGTATGAGGTGTGTCCCAACGAAATAAAATCACCGAAAAATTTCGAGCCGTAACTGGACACGAAACAAAAAAATAAGAACGCAAGAAATATATTAACCCTTTCTGGTGCGGTGTCCTTAAAAAAGGGCACCTAATTTTAATTCCAAAACTGACAAACGGCACCAAGAATATTTAGCTAAACTTTTCCTATTATAATGTACATGAAAATAAGCAAGTTCTTATTTTCTAATAAATTCGTTAATAAATTGCGGTGTCAGTCCATTATTTCATCAGGATATGAGCAGAATTACTCCGTGCCAGTAAGGGCTAAGAAAGTCTATATACAAATACATATTTACAAGGAATAACTCACTCCCTGACCCACGAGGGCAGGTGAAAACGATGAATGTGTATATAAAGAGGCGAAAAAGTGTCCCGCCAAAATAAAGCCAGTGTCGATATTAGTATTTATTGGTAACTATTGACATACAAACTGATGCAGTTCAACATTTTTATGACGTCAGGAAGTTGTCTAATACGTGTTCTGTGCCAGTTGAACTTTGTGCAGACTTTAACACTAGAACCGCGACATCGGTCATTTTCTAATGCTACCAAATAAACATATTTTGATTTGAACCAGAAATGTCTTAATAAAAAAATTAAATGTGTATCGCGGAGAAAAAAGTTAAATAGTTTTAAATAAAAATTCTGGTGTAAAATATTTTTATAACACTTGAGTAAAATTTCACGGCGGTTCTAGTGTTAAAAGTTTGTATTTTCTATTTCTCCTGCAGTATTGCAATGGGAAAGAAAACCGAGCAATCAAAGTTCGAGATAGGACAAATAAAAGCTTTTAAGGAACAAGGTATTTCACATAGAGCAATATATAAGCAAATGAAACGCTTTAAAACCAAAACAGACAATTTCGTAAGTTAGCGCAATGCATAAGGGTATAAAAAAGGAGGTGTACATGCAGAAAAATGACATCCAGGCAGGAAAGAGAAGTTTTGCGTCGTCTTGCACGAGGTAGTATGTCCCTAAAACAGTTGTCCAAAGAAGATAACATCCCTATGACAAAATCAATCCTGTCACGAACTGAAAAACCTACAAGCATCTTGCGATATAAGAAAAGGGAACAGTCGCTTATGTTGAGGATATGTAGCTATCCACATGCAAAAGAGAGTCGATTGCATGTGTGTTAAATGCAATAATCAATGGCCAAATATCATTAAACATGGAAGGATCAGTGCTCTCGTGTTATAGTCTCAGATGAGAAAAAAAAAATAACTTGGATGGGCTACACAGCCTTTCTTTCTATTGGTATCATATGAGGAAAGAAGAGGAAATTTTCTCCAAAAGGCAGTAAGGCGGAGACCCATTAATGGTGTGGGAAGGCTTCGCCTATGGAGGTAAACGTAACCTGGCTTTTGTCTCAGGCCGCATGAAGGCTGCCGATTACCAAGAAATACTAGAAAACCATTTACTGCCATTTGCAAAGAAAATTGGTGGACTAAGTTGGATTTTCCAGCAGGACAAGACATGCATTCACATTGGAAATCCTCTTGGAAATGGTTTTTGGATAATCGGGTGCATGTTATGAAATTGCCTGCCTTTTTCTGATCTCAATCCCCAAGAAAAATGTGCGAGGTACCCTCAGTATGCCAATTGCAGACAGTTTCAGTCTGTGGCAAAAGTGAACGTCATCATCATTTATGCGTGGGGGAATTTTGATGCTACTGTCCTCCAAGGATTGTTAAATGGTATGCCACATGATATATTACAAGTCACATATAACCATGGCGGATATATTGTCTATTAACAGCAATGGCTTTATTTCGGCGGGAAACGTTTCCCACCTCTTTTTTTTTTTTACGATTTCATTTTTTTCCCTACGCAGGAAAGGCAGGGAGTGAGTTACTCCTTTTAAATATGTATTTGTATATAGACTTTCTTAATATATCTGTTTCGTTCTTATTGGTTTGTTTCGTGTCCACTTACAGCACGCAATCACGTTGGCTTTATTTCGATGGGACACGTCTTATAATAAACCGAATTTGTTGTTTGAAAAATATTGGTGCCAATGGGACATTTGGATATTTTTAAGCAATTTACCCATCAATGCTCAAAGGGTTAAATTAATGAACTGATTGCATAACACCAATATATACAAGTAAATTACCGCAATTTCCGTTGTATAATACGCGGATCAAACAATTCTGTATGAAACCAGAATCTTTATTTAGTAATTGAACACAAATATTTACTGCGATCTGATAAGTTAGATTTTATTTAACCCCTTAATGCTCGAATTAAATTACGGTTTAAAAATTCAAATTGCTTATTGGCACCACTTTTAAGAAAAAGAAATATTCACCGTATTTAATGACAGGAAAAACGATACTAAAATATAGCCAATTTCACTATTTTATAAAACTGGTGGGTATCAAACAATTTTAGTAAAAGACACAGCCTGTGAATATGAGGGGAGCGAGAATTAAGGGGTTAAAATGATTTCTGGGTCGAAACATCACTGTTTGATCCGCGGATTATACGTCGGAAATTACGGTAATTTAGAAAGAAGTAAAAGGATTAATCATATCAATAAAACAAATTCTATTTTGAATATCTGGTGCCATTTTGAAATTTTGGATATTAAAACTTTGCTTAACCTTCCTACCCTAAATGGTTCTAATCGCCCCGTTTCTACAATTTATTTCATTGGATTCGAAACAGAAAATTCTCCACAAAGGAGCTTACATAAGAGACTCGTTAAAGAGCTTTAAAAAATTCTGGTATGAAATGTTTTTATTCAAGGTTGAGTAAAATTTCAACATTCTAGGAAGGTTGCAAACGTTTGCTAAACTGCTTTGATGTTATCGTCTTTGTGTTTAACCCCTTGGGGACGAGCGACACGTATAGGTGCCGGAAATAGGCCTAAGGATCCTCGTTTATCCTCACCAGTAAAATTTTAGTGTAAATTTTGCCTTATTTATTCCGAGCATTTTCCCGATTTGAATAGGCACAAACTTCTGTTTTTTAAAAACGGTAGCAAAGTAATAAACATTTCGTAAAAGGCTCCCGTCGCGAAGGGGTTAAGCGTCTAGGATTTGAAAAAGGATTTTTCAGTAGTATATTATTTTCTAAGAATTAAAAAAAAAAAAAATAAAATTCTTCTTAAAGACTGGAAAAAAAGTGATTGCATTGCTTAAACACGAAATAAACTTTATATTTATTTGATACAAATATTGTTGTAATAAATATAATAATTCAATAAATTATAATAATTCAATACATTGAAATATTTATACATCTTTTTCTTTTCCCTAAAAATTATGATTTTCTTCTATTGGTGCAATCTTATCTTTATTCTTCAGCAAATAAAATTTTAAAAGAACATTCTGAATGATTTTTTTTTAATGTATTAATGTTGATTTCTTACTTAAATACATATAAAAAATTGTTTTGGTAAAGAAGGAAACTATGATATCGCATGTATCAAGTTTTTATATATATTGTCTTTACTAAATCCTTAAAATGGTTCGCTAAATGGTCTCATCAGATAAAAATCCTATTTCTTAAAGACTTTTGTTTTGGCACTTAAAAACGTTATTTTAAGACGTTTTCAGGCTTCAGTATTTGAATGACAATAAACGTATAAAAGGAATCCTAGACAACTAAATCCGATAAAATTTTGTTTAGACACGTTAGCTTTTCAGTTATTTATAAGATAACATTTTAATGGAGTAAAATAATCGAAAGTATATTTTTTAGGCTTGTTGTAAAAAATTAATGTAACATGCGTGATAAATTTAAAGATAAAGTATCAATAAAGAAATAGGAAATAAGATGAAGAAATAGATCGAGAAAAATTTTATGGCAGTTACAATTACAAATTTTAAGGCAGTTACTATTACTTTAAAGCTTATCTAATACAATAAGTGCATTATTGAAAAATGATAAAAAAATATATTGGTAGGAAAAATTAAAATACAGTAGAATCTCTTTTATCTGAAACTCTTTTAACCGAAACTCTCGGTTAACCGAAATCTATTTTTAAAGCTTTTTCTTCTAACTATCATATTCCTTGTGTGCAAGTAATATGATATCTTTCACAGCTAAGAGTACATATAAATATTTTCGATTCCCTTTCTTAGAGTCTATTTTAATATAACTTGAGCTACCGTAAGTTGCGGAGTGGAACGAAGAAAGCGAACAAATTAGTAATTCTGAAGCTTTTGAATATTTTCCAAAAAGTTTGGCATGGCTGGAGCAGCAGAAATACTGTGATACAGGCGAACTAATAATATTTAAAAACTACGTGATAGAGCTTCAAAGCAAAGGAAATCGAAACTGTGAAAAACAAAACATTCTTCTAACCCTTCCTGTATATATAAAATACACTTAATTTCAAAATTAAAATTCAGGTAATTTATTCTTATTTCTATTGTGCGATTGCTTTATTTTTATTAAGCACTTGCTACCATAATAAGAAATGTTGCATGCATTTCTCCTTAACCTTGAAATTGAAGTATTCCCGATTATCCGAAAATTTCAATTTTCTGGAAGATGGTCGGTCACAATAACTTTGGATAATCGAGGTCCTACTGTAATTTCATAACATAGCTTAGTACAGATGATATAATACAGGGTTTCAATAAAAGAATGTCACAGTTATAAATTTTAACAGTATCAACTATATGCGTTGTAGAGTTGGTTGGTTGGTTCAAGGTCACAAACAAAGAGTAACTCATACAGTTTTAGACAAGACCATTCTCGAGCAGTGTTGCCAGTGGGCTATTTTTTGAAGTGAAAACTTCTTTAGGCTCGTTGAGCTTTTTTTGAGATGGAGAAAAACCACTGATTTGGAGACACTGTTACGTAACCGACATGCTAGCATTTTGGCACATAGACACTAGCGCGCAAAGCGGCGAATGACAGGAACTTTTCCCTCTTCAGCTCAATCCGCAAAAGAAGAACGAAGCTAAAACTCACTTTTTCTCCTGGCGTTCACACAGGAACACACACAAAATTTACATTTTCGTTGCAGTACGTTGCTGTGTTTATTGTTAAATACAAATACTTGATACTTTCATTATTGAAGTGAAAGCTTCCTTGGGCGCGTTTGGCATTTTTTGAGATTGGAAAAAACATTGAACTCGTGATACTGTTATTGTAACCGACAACTCTGTATATAAGTATGTACATGTATTGTGCATAGTTCGGTATGAGGAGGGCGGGCAATTAATTGTTATTGATTGCTTAATCAATAACAACAATTTACAGGCAAGCGCGCCGCATGCTTGCCTGTGCGCCATTGCTTCCCGAAATACACGTACAAGAGTTAGAAAAAGGAAATCTCATCAAAAACATCTCATGTAAAAATTAGCGAAGTCTCGTAATTACTTTTAATTATGCATACCTAATTAGAAGTAATTACGTGTTATATGCATAATGAAAATATCGTTTATTTATTGTTGTTGACTTTTTAAAACAATAGAAAATAATTTAAAAATATATATTGTAACTGGTATTGGAAAACGGGCTTTCGCCAAATTGACGTTAAAAAAATCGCGCCAAACCTGGTTCGTATATCACATGTGTGCCAAATTCTCGGTTTTTTGATATTTCGACTTTTTATCCAAATTCAATGCATAAAACAATATATTAATGCAATATATTGTTCGATATAACTGTTACTGATGTAATATAATTTTGGTAGTAATAGTTTATAATAATGAATAAAAAAACACTACATTTAAAAGTATTTCCTGCACAATAAAACATTTCCTGACGATTAAAAAAACACACACGTAATTGTTGAAGTTTTCACTTCTATTGGCACTCCCGGGGTGCCACTGTTTTTTTTTTATTCAGATTTCTTGATTGGCACCACTTTTTTGAAACTGTAAAATTCACGTTGTTTTTGCCTTAATTAATATGTCATTAAATAAGGCACATTTTGCCATTTCAAATACAGTGGTGCGAATCAAGAATCTGATTTAAAAAAAAAGTAGTCCATCTGGCAACACTGTTCGCGAGTACTGCTTTGTTATTTACTCGCTTGCAGTGCCGCATACGCAAAATGGCAACTCCTGTGTGCAAAGCGTTTTGCTGGGCTGTAGATATAAAAGCCTTAAGGTCATGCAATTTTCTGTTGGCGTGCGAAGTAAATTAATCAGTTCTCTCATCACCGACCCGTTATCGGTTAGGCGATAGCTGCCGGAACTAGCGGCGGGTCATTTACGGCACAACATTGTTTGGTTACAAATGGCCTTAACCCCTTCGCGACGAGAGCCTTTTACGAAATGTTTATTATTTTGCTACCGGTTTAAAAAAACAGAAGTTTGTGCCTATTCAAATCGGGAAAATGCTCGGATTAAATAAGGCAAATTTTACAGTAAAATTTTACTGGTGAGGATAAACGAGGATCCTTAGGCCTATTTCCGGCACGTATACGTGTCGCTCGTCCCCAAGGGGTTAAGGGGGCTGGTCACCGAGCTTCCAATTTTCTCTCACTAATCTAAAGCCTATGGGTATTTGATGCATTCGTAAATTTAAACTATCTCCTCGGGAAATTAATATTTTTAACTTCTTTTTTCTGTGTACACTTCATAAAAGATGTCTCTTTTTTTTTCTTAGTTATCAAAATTTTTCTAAAATATACACTTCATTTTATATGAAGGGTTAAAACCTTCCTCACACTTCGCTCGCTTTTAACACATAAAATATTAAATTCAGCATAGATTTTTGTAATATTTTGAAAACTAAGAAATAAAAGAAACATCCTTTAACCCCTTCAGAGGCGGTGGGATAAATTATATCCAAACTAATTTAAACAAGATTCTCACCAGAAAATTTTAACTAAATTTTATATTTGTAGCTTTGGAGGAAAATCGTTAAAAAATTTGCTTTTCCTTATTTAAAAATGGGCCCCACCAGTGGCCGAGAGGTTCTGCTCTCGAAGCTGGTAGACGGGAGGTGCTGGGTTCGATCCCAATCGCGCCCGTCGGCCTAATCGTTCGGAGTTTTCGTGGTTTTCTTCGAGCCGTGGATCCTCCATGCGTTAATACGGATTAGGTTCCCTTAGAAAGACCCCCACGGAGGGCACTCCCCCCGGGCCCATATCCCTCGTGTAGATAATTGGCCGTCAAAAATCAACCCAACCCAACCCAACCCTTATTTAAAAATAAAATTTTTCGATTATTCCGCAGAGAATTCAATATTTAGAAACACTCTTACTTGCCCCTCAACGGGTTAAGAAGAGTACACAGAAAAAATTAGTTTAAAATATGAATTTCCCGAGAAAATATTTTAAATATACGAATGCATCAAAAGTTCATAAGCTTAACATTACGGAGGAGAATGTGACCAGCCCCCTTAACTCCTTTTGGCCGCGACAAATACGCCATTCGACCACAAATCGTGTTTTTGTTGGAAAAATACCTGGCATAACGAAATGCGATATCTTTCCTTTAGGTCCTGAGTTGCCAGCTTCGCCATCCGAACCCCCCCCTCCGAAATTAGGAGTTGACACCACACATAAATAATAGTATTTTATGCTTTATTTAATAAGAAAGATTTAGTGATCACATAAAGTTAAAATTCTCCTTTCGAAATTTACTGTATGAATTTGAAAGGACATAGCCGTATAAGCATTGGAAACATGCCTTTCAATCAAATTTTCTGATTTTTTTCCCAGATGTTGCTACATATCTGGCAATATATTTCCCCTATTATCACCCTATAAATATTATATTTAATGAGATAAAAATGTTTTCTCAATTAAAAAAAAAAAAAAAAATCGGATTTTCTCATAAACTGCTGCACGGAATTTCACGCCATTAACTGAGGATATATAGATACCAAAGATGCATAATGGGTTATTTTCGTATAATTTTCTGTTTATAAAAACTGTGTGAAATAGCGAAATAAAAAATAAAAATCATATCTTATGGTTATCCGAAAATTACCATTTTCTTGTAAAAAATTACCCATATGGGCCTGTATATTCCGTGTAAATGTCGAAAGTTTGCGTTGCATATAAATATTTACAAAAATGCATATTAAAGTTATTGAAATTCATTTTAAGGCGTTATTTGGAAGTTGAGCTACTCTACTTCCACACCCGAAGAATTTTTTGAATAAACAGTTATATAATTGCTGTATTTTAAATTTTAATGAACACATGAGCAACATTCTCAGCGCTGTCGATATCAAAATGAACATGAAGGTGAAAAACATGGCTTATAAGCTTAACCCTCCGTCTACCAGACGGGTCCATTGGACCCGACAGGTACATACAAAATATTCATTCAAACCAGAAATTTCTTTAAAATAAACTAAGTATATAAACCAGACAAAAATAAGGTAAATAAATAAGTTAAATAGTTTTAAATAAAAATTCTGGTGTAGAACGTTTTATTAAAACTTGAATAAAATTCCCGGTAGATCTAGGGTTAATGGAATCTAAACTACATCAGTTGACATATTGTCTGCTGACTTTGTTCCAAAAATTCTTCGGATGTCGAAGTTAAGTAGCTCCGCCCCAAACAATGCCTTAAAATGAATTTCAATTATTTTAATATACATTTTTCTAAATATTTATATGTAGTACCCAACGCAAACTTTCGGCATTTATATAGAATATACGGGCACATGTGGAGAATTTTTTACAAGAAAATGGTAATTTTCGGATAACCATAAGGTATAATTTTTATTTTTTTTAATTTTATTTCGCTATTTCACACAGTTTTTATAAACAGAAAATTATACAAAAAATACCAGTTATGCATCATTGGTATCTATATATCCTCAGTTAATGGCATGAAATTCCGCGCAGCAGTTTATGTGAAAATCCGTTTAAAAAAAAAATCGAAAATACATTTTTATCTCATGAAGTATCAATATTTATAGGGTAATAATAGGGGAAATATATTGTCAGATACGTACCCACATCTGGGGAAAAAATCAGGAAATTTGATTGAGAGGCATGTTTCCAATGCTTATCCGGCTATGCCCTTTCGGAGTAAAATTGCCGGCCAAACTGGCAACCCTGTTTGGAGCTTTATAAAAGATCGTGTCGACGTTCCGCCGCAACCTAAAGATTTGCCAGAATTGATACAAGAATTGAAGTGACTATTGTTTCCATTGCTTCGGACTTGTTAACCGAAGTGTGGGAAGAATTGGGCTTTAGGTTGGATGCATGCCGTATAACTAACTAAAGATGCACCTATTGAACTTTTGTATGAAAAACTAGGTTAGTCTGCCTTCTATTTGATGTAGGATTTGTTGTAAATGTCTAAATTAAACTGTTATAATATACCATTGAAACTGGGACTTTTGTCTATGGACACTCTATATACCAGGGATGAGATTTCCGCGTTTTTGCACACCAGTATTTTGTTGGAGAAAATGATATTTCATTTAATCGGAACACTGTTGCGATTTAAGAGAACAACTTTTTCTCTAAGAATATACCGGTGTGCAAAAACGCGGAAATCTCATCCCTAATATACTGATAAAGGGAACTTTTATAATTCTTTCATACTATACATATAAATTATACTCCCACCGTCCCAATTTAGTTGCGACATTTAGGTCGAAAATTTTGTCCCAAATTAATTGCTACATTTCAAGTGCGTGGAGTCATATATTCGTGGAGTAATATATTCGTGGAGTCGATGCAGTTTAGTAGATCATCCCATTTTGTAAGTACTATACCACCAGTATACCATAAGGGGCCTTCCACAAATGATGTCACGCTTGGAGGGGGGGGGAGGGTTCGTGAAATTGTGACAGTTTGTGACAAGAGGGTGGGAGGGGTAAGAAGAAATGTGACATCACACATTTTGGTTAAAATAAAAGCATTAAAAATCAGCAGATTAAATTTTGAAGTTACTTTGAAATTAAAGTATTTGTGTTTATAAAGTAGATTTAAAGCCAAATATATTAAATTCCATTTCAAATTCCAAAATACGACTGTTTTCAACTGCTCTTTCGTATTAATATTTTATTACTATTGTATATTAATTATGTTTTTGGTTTAAACCTTAATCTTATTTCATACAAAATAAGTACATGAATCATTTTTATTGTTATTCTCACAAATGTCGTTAAAACACATAGTTTAAAAATAAAGTTTGAAATATGATCTATAAAGTAGTGCTTTGTTTCTGAACTGCAAGTATATGTTTATGTAATATAGCATGACATGTGACAATGGGGGTGGAGGGGGTATGATGAAGCGTGACACTTTGTGACAAAGGGGGGAGGGGTCAAAAATATTGAAAAAAAGTGTGACATCATTTATGGACCACCCCACAGATAATTTTTTTCCTAAAGAATTAACAACTCATAAGCTAGAAGGTATTTTTATGGGATTACTGGTGAATGAATCCTTACAAAATGGGGCGAGGCTTAAGAGCATGCGAACCCTGGATTTTTAAACTAATTTGGTACTTATTTAAAGAGATAGAGGTAGGATATGCTTGGTAAGTAAATGTTGTTGATTGATAGCATAGTACCCTGAAATCTCTGAAAAATGTTCAAACGAAATCATAAAATCATCAGTATACATCAGGGATGGCCAACCTGCGGCACGCGTGCCACAGAGATACCAGTATTTATGTACAGAAAAAATGCTTTGTTTAACCCCTTAACGCTCGAGTTAAATTACGGTTTAAAAATTCAAATTGCTTATTGGCACCACTTTTATGATAAAGATATATTTAACTTAATTAATGACAGGTAAAATGATGTAAAATATAGCCAATTTTACTATTTTATAAAACTGGTGGGAATCAAACAATCTGAGTAAAAGACATAGCCCGTGAATATGACGGGAGCCAGAATTAAGGGATTAATAACAGAAGGTCTGCATTTTAAAAAGGACAACATTACAATTCTTAGGAAACGGTGTCAAGCGAATTTTAAACAAAAAGGTTGGCCATCCTTGGTATATATTATCAGTACAAAAGTAGTCAAATGTAGCAACTAATTTGGGACAGAGGGAGTATTTTAATTGTAACTGAAAGAATATTTTTTGTTGTTGTCGTATAAAGAAAATTAAATGCACATTTACTTTAAAAAATAGCATTATAATTTTAGAAAAATGGAGAAAAAACTTAAAAAGTACTCGAAGACATGCTTGTACAAAAGAGTGAAAAAAATAGTTACATTTTATTAATATATAGTAATAAAGTTGATTGTAGTGGTAGTTGATTGATAATAGTTTAAAACCATTTTCATGTAATCGCGTTAAGCAGGTGAAACAATTTTATTCTTCCCGTATACACGACGCATAAGTGCTCAGAATCCTTGAATATTTCCATCAGTAGTATTTAATTGAAAATTTTATCATTTTTTAATTAAAAGCATTATTTAATTAACCCTCCGTCTACCAGACGGGTCCATTGGACACGACAAGTACATACAAAATATTCATTCAAACCAGAAATTTCTTTAAAATAAACTAAGTATATAAACCAGACAAAAATAAGGTAAATAAATAAGTTAAATAGTTTTAAATAAAAATTCTGGTGTAGAACGTTTTATTAAAACTTGAATAAAATTCCCGGTAGATCTAGGGTTAAATAACACAAAAAATATCTATTTTGAAAACCAGGTACAAAAAAAAAAAAAAAAAAAAAAAAAAAAAAAAAAAAAAAATGTAAAAGTTGCTGGTCGCATCGATATTAAGCGCGAGAGCAAATTAAAGTAAATAGTATCAACATTTTATAATAATAAATACTCCCTCCATCCCAAAGTAGTTTCTACATTTAGGTCGAAAATTTTGTCCAATTTATTTGCTACATTTCATGTGAGTGGAGTCATATATATCTCCCGATGCAAATTAGTAGATTGACACCAGTAAAATTATACAACAATGAATATAACGTAATATACCAGAGCTAACAAGGAAGGTTTCCATACGGGCATACTCAAAAAAATACGAAAAAAAATGCAGAATGTTCTTCTCCCATGGGTATATATGTTTATAATAAATTGTTTGGCGGAACCTCGGTAGAACATCCGTAAAAAAATAATGAAAATTTGCTTATTTGGCGACTTATCACCGTTTGGCGAAGAAATTAATTTAAAAAAAAACGCTTGTCGAATACTCTTTAAGGAAAAAACTTTTATGTTGAATTTGTTTAAATAAGTTTAATTTAAATGACTTTAGCTTTGTCATTTTTAGTTTGTTTTAACTATAGTTTTGTCATATATATTTATATGTACTTATAACGAATTTTAACTATCATATTTTACGATTGAAACAAAATTTAAATTGATTAAAATTGTTCCAAACTCAAAAATATGCCCCGTCGAGCACTGTCGATTCAACTTCGTTGCTATGGAAACAACTTCATCGGCATGGAAATGTACTACGGAAGCATTATTCACCTGGCGTTAAAAGTTATTCTTATAACCGATAAAGCCGTTTAAATTAAAAAAAAATGTGGATTGGAGAATAAAACAATGGCAAAATTTCGTTAAAATCGGCAACAAGCAACAAGTATAATACAAAATGTAATAATAATAGTAAAAAATTCTTTCATGGTTTACGTTTAAATTCATTAAATACTGCATATTCTCAAAATCAATTAACAAACAATTTTCAGAATCATTAAAATCGTTTGCTTTTGGCGAGGAATAGTGCTGCTCGCCAAATTGCGCGCCGCTTTCGTCTTTTCACGCCAATTATTCGAAAGTATTTTATTTTTTACAGATTTTCTACTGTAATTCCGCCGCTAATTTTAACTGATCCTTTATTACATACAATACTACTTTCACTAGCATTTTTTTTTTCAACATATTCTGAGTATGCCCAGTATGGAGACCTTCCTTGTAAGTAGAAGTGCTAACTTGGTTGTGAATTAATGGGACGATAATTGTAGTTTAGTAATCCAGAAAATACCCTAAAGATGGAAATTAATAATACAGAGCGTAATGCTGTGTTGCAAGTTTTGCTGCAGCATTTGAAACATGATAAACTAAACCGTCGTGGTATAAATACTGCAGCGATTAAATTCGATGTTCATCGTAGTACGGTATCACGTTTGTGGAAGCAAGCAAAGTCGTCAAAAATAAATGATGATGGAATTTATAATTTACGTTCATAAAATATTGGTAAATGCGGACGAATAAAAAGAGATTTTTCTCAGTAATTGAGCAAAATCAAAGATATCCCAACAAAACAAAGACAATCACTGCGGAGTTCATCAAGTGCTGGTGGAAGAATCCTTACAAAATCCTTACAAGCATCAGAACCCTGTGTTTTTTAAGCTATTCTGGTACTGTTATAAGGGGAGATAGATGATAAGTAAATGTTGTTGATTGATAGTATAGGTACTTGAAATCTCTAAAAAATATTCAAACACAATCATAAAATCATCAGTATCAATAACCAGTACAAAAGTAATCAAATGTAGCAACTAATTTGGGAAGAGAGAGTACATTAAAATAGTTATTTGAAATCAAAAGGATATTTATAGATATTTCAATGTTCAACACAGATAAAAATAAAACATGTACTTCTATTTTCAGTGTAAATGTTTCTTAAATAATCAGCAAATGAATTTTTTTTTAAATATTCAAAAGGAATTAAAAAATCCCATGAATGATTTCTCTCTTAAGTTGTTTAAATTTACATATGAAAAACACTTTGGGAATGAGTCGACAATAATGTCAAATGTTTTTACATCCACTTTTACTCTAAATCCTAAAGAAAAAAGGAGTTTGCTAAATTGCAACAAAACATAAATTCTATTTCTTAGAATGTTTTGTTTTGGCACCTAAAAAAGATATTTAAGACTTTTCCGGACTGCGGTACATGAATGACAATAAATGTATAAAATGAATCCTAGTCTGATAAATAATACATGTTGTTTAGAATCACAATTTTTCAGTTCTTCTTCAGATGGTATTTGAAAGAAAAAAAGTAGTTGAAAGAGAATTTTTTTTCTTGTAAAAATAAAATAAAAGGCATTATACAGGCATCAAAGCGGTCTCTTCTTACAGAGATTACATTGAAAATGGTTCTTTACAAAAATTTTCTTTTTCATTTACATTGAACATGTCGTATGAAGCCACCTCGTGTTGAGCTTTTTATTGAACATCTTGTAGCAATTTAATTGAAATTCTGTCATAAAAATAATTTTTTTAAATTAGTGGTGGCTTAAAAAGTGACAATTCCGAGATCCTGATTATAGCTTTAACCCTCTAATGCGCATGGTAGAATGCGTTCTAGAAATGGCGTAATTCAGAGAATTGGAATTTAAAACAGAAAATCTAAATTCCGTATTTTCGCGCGTATCCGCCGCATCTCAGATAACTCAATTTCCTACTAGAATTAATTTTAAATAGAGCATGACTTGTTTCTGCTTAGCACTTATTCGACTTATTTTTTCGAATAAAATTTCCGGTTTGAAAAAGACTTAACTAAGTCGTAGCGGATACGCGGGAAGTTACGGTAGTAAATTTCTGTTTTCTTTAATGACAATATATCGTTTATTAAATAAAGAAAAAAAATTCTTTTTTAAAATTCTGGGGTGAATTAAAATTTTGAATAAAAAAATAGCACTAAATCGGAAACACTGATTGTAGCATAAATGGTAGCAAAGGCATTAGACAGTTAAAGATTACTAAGTATATTTGAAAAAACAGAAAATACCACCAATAGTATATTCTCAAAAATTTTAACTCAGTGAAAATTTCATTGACTGTCATCTGAAACAGCAACTGTATCATTTAGAAAAGAGTAAAAAAAATATATATTGACAGAAAAATTTAAAATACTTTAAATTTCTTAAGCTATCCTAGAAAAGGCGACATAATTCAATGTACCTTCAATTCGTAATGAGGTCAGATAAATTAAAGATCTAACTAGCTCTAGAGAGTGAGCTTTTGTACGAAAAAATGCAACTTATTTACTGACGTTTGATATTATCCAGTAAAGCTCAAGTATCCTTTAATGAAATCGCTCTTTTTATATCATATTTTAACCCTTTCAGGGGCACGGTACTTCTATGTGTAAAATTCTGAAATCATTGAATGGCACCGGAATTAAATATATATATATATATTTGAAAATAAGTAAAAGCTTTTCTTCGCTTACTTATTTATGCCTAAGTACAGCAAGATCACCAGATCGCTAGGATCCGGTGTAGACCAAAACTGCATACATATTAAGCGTACAAACATAATGCTGGAATTGGGAGTAAATTAACACAGCTGCGTCATCTTGTGGAGGAGGTTGATAATCCACATAAGCGGGCTTTTAGTGTGACGTCATATATGACAGAATATCTACTGTCTGCGCATATTTTCTAAATCTTTAGTCACCCATGTAATACGAATCCTGTTTACCTGATTTATTGCAAAATAATGGCGTAGCGAGGAGGGGGTGAGTTTCAAATGCACTTCACACCGCGAAACTTTCTTCGCCTTATCTAATCAAAAACTTTTCAGCTATTAATCAAGGTGAGAAAAACTTTAAAATTTTAGTGGTGTAACGTAAGAAAACAGTTAGGCATCTTCCTGTAGTTCAACCCCATCCTCTACGTGGCGCCTGACCTTGATTGATGTGACCTCCTCTTTAATCTTTCTGTTACCTCTCCCTTTTAAGATAGGACGCTTAATATGTGTGCCGTTTTGGTGTAGACCGTATTTGCTCCACCCGGTAAGTTCCCCGGAATGCAGGGAATAGTTTATTATAGCTTATTTGATAAAGGGAAAATTATCACTCCAAAAATCTGGTGCCAGTGTGGCATTTAGGAATTAAAATTAGATGGTCCAAAAATAAACCACCGCCCTTCAAGATGTTAAATATCTAACGTCTCTGTTAAATGCATCTGTATGTTGCATGTAATGTTTCATTAGAAAACTTATTAATAAAACTAGAAAAATTCTAAAATTATCTGACCTTCTGAACGTGCAGTGGCTGTAATAGATTAAATTAACTTTGTTATAACACTGGGTGGAGACATAGCAATAAAAAATCAGTAAAAAAATGGATGCCAGTATTGTCTTTAAAAAAAATCTTCTTATTTTATCTCGCAGTTGAATATGATGATTTTTTCTACAAGAAAATACTGGTGTATATATATATATATGTGACATTTTGACGGCAAGTAGTTGGTATTGTCGAAAAGAAAATGAGGGTTTCCATTCCTACACAACACAGGTGGCAGCCAACTGGGTTTAAAATAATAAAGAAAAATGAAGAATTAATATAAGGCAGTCGCTTGAAACATTATTCACTTTATTTCCACACTCACGATTGAATCTAGGGAAGATGCTCACTCCTTCCATGGTAAAAAGAATAAAGTCTATTCTTCCTGTGACAATTAGTTTAAAAACACTCCATCTCTTGACTGCGTTCTAGTCTTTAATCCGTTAACATCTAACATCTATCATCCATTACGATACCGTTTCTTCCTTATTCTACACACATAATAAACAGTATTCATCCACCATTTTACTGCCTCCATCGAGCAGTCACCTTGAATATCCAGTCTGCTACGACTGCAATCCACTACGTTCACCTCTACATGATAAAAACTAAAAAGCTTCTAAGCTCACAGCCCATCTCCTATATACTTTATGCTTCTCTCTGGTTCCCGCCATCCGTATTTATACTCTGCTTAAAAGATTGTTCTAGAAAATTCTTATATCCTCGCACCAGCTATCTAAAGCATAAACAAATGTTAAAATCTGTAGTCGAGAATATGCAAAAATAACCCTTTTTTCCCTCAGACGATAAAAGAAATGAATTTATGTCAGCGAAGTTTTAATCTTTGCAATATTTTAATTACACCTGGATATTTTAAATAAAAGAATAAATTGAAATAAGTAGGTTTTTTCTTTAAGACAGAATAATATTTTAGCAGTTAAATAAAGATTTAAGGGGAATATGATATACCGGGATTTAATAGGAATTTAAATAATAAAAGTTTTATTAAAGAAATATAAATAATTGAGCCATTTTTAGATTTACGCAGTTTGGAATAAATATGAATTAAGATCTTAGAGATTAATAGACTAGGGTTTTAATTTAATAAGCCGTTATAATATACGGAATATTACTGAAAAAGGAAAATTTACATAAAATACTTTAAACCTGGCGCAAAAATTTAAATTTTGTAATATATATATACATATATATATATATATATATATATATATATATATATATATATTTATTTACTGCATTCTCCCCTGATCTTTCGCTACCCTGTAACGCTTAAGAAAATATAACTATTTTGTATTTCAAACTTATGCCCATATTCTTTTCTGTTATTTTGTAAAATTTCACTGTTACTTACAAAAGTGTATTTTATTTTCTTTGTGCAGCAACAAAAATATTCTTTCAGTTATTTTTGTCCACTAATCGTAGCATTCATGTACACGGTTGCTACGTTAGTCTTTTTTTCAAATTCCGAAATTTCAAATTCATACCAGAAATTATATATAATATTCTTTTGCTTACTTAAGGGGACCGTGGACCTTTATTTCAGCAAAAATCAACCGCAAAACTGAGGTTTATTTTGTGTTTATTATTATTCACCAATTTATACTACGTCATTCGTGAACAGCCCGCATGAAGATGTGATAATTTTATTCAAAATTACAAGTGTTTTAATTTTGTTTGCAAACTATTTGTTGGCCTTTTAACATACTTTATATCTATTTTTCTCAATACTGATGTTTCAGCTTTTTTTTTATTTTTGAAATGCTCCTTGCTACTTAACCCCTTGAGGGGCAAGCAAAAATGTCTCTAAATATAGAATTCTCACCGGAATAATCGAAGAATTTTATTTTTAAATAAGGCAAAAACAATGTTTTACCAATTTTCCTCCAATGTTAAAAATATAAAATTTAGTTACAATTTTCTGGTGAGAATCTTGTTTAAATTAGGTAGGATACATTTTATCCCACCGCCCCTCAAGGGGTTAATTTTTAATCCAAATTCATGAAACTGATAAGGAAGAATCCTAATATTGCTTAAAAAGAAACTGTGTATGGATTTTAAAATTCGACTTCATTAAGGCAATTAAATTTGATTTTTAACTTATTATAAGGCAGAATTTTGATGAAAATCGAATTAGAATTCAGAAAAATATTTCTAAAAGATTAACTATTTAAAGGATTACAAAATTAATACACAGGGTTTTTTTTTTTGTTTTTTTTTTTTTTTTTTTTTGTAATAGCGTTTTACGTGATTAAAATACAAAATTGAAGAAATAGCTAAAAAATTAAGACGCAAGGAGCATTTTAAAATTTCGTTTTAAAATTTAAAATTTTAAAAAGATCTTAAATTTATAATAAGATCTGAAATTTCTTTAAAGGTGTTTGTTCTATGTACTTATGGTGAAATATATATTTGCACAAAATTTGAAATTTTTATTATGAAAATTAAATAAAATTTTTTAAACGTCCACCGTCCTCTTAATGAGAGACAATGTGTGATTACCTAAAATAAAATTTAAAAAAACATCTACTTTCAAAGTTTCCGGTATACAAACTCGAAATTCTTGAATTAAAAAAAAAAAAAAAAAAAAAAAAAAAAAGGGTCAAATTTTCAAATCTGTTCTTGGATTAACCCCTTAACGGTCGCAATAAATTACGTTTAAAAATTCAAATTACTTATTTGCACCACTTTTTTGAAAAATAAATATTCACCTTATTTAAATGACAGGTAAAATGATACCATGATAATGCCAATTACACTATTTTATAATACTGATGGAAATCAAACAATCTGAATAAAATACACAGCCCGTGAATATCACGGGAGCTAGTATTAAGGGGTTAAATAAGATGGAAAACACTACGAGGGATTATTCATTTTATGAATTTAATGGTTGTTAAATCAGAGTTGTGGGGGAAGCTTTTTTATTTTTTAATTCAGGTTTCTTGATTGGCACCACTTTTCTGAAATGGTAAAATTCCCCTTCTTATTGCCTTAATTAATATGTCGTTAAATAAGTCAAATTTTACTATTTCAAAAAAGTTGTGTCAAATGATGCCTGTCCTTAACCCCTCGGGGACGAACAACTACAGGTGCCGCATAAGATGCTCAGAATAATTGATTATTCTCAGCAGTAAAATTTTATTGTAAATTTTGCCTTCTTTAATCCGAGCATTTTCCCGATTCGATTAAGCAAAAATTTCTGTTTTGAAAAACCGGTGATAAAGATTAAATATTCTGTAAAAACGATCGTTCCGAAGGTGTTAATCGGTTTGTACTTAAAACAGGATTGTGAGTTTGGCCTTGTGTTTTCATAAATTCCAAATTCTCAACAGAAATTTCGACGAGCAATTTTTGCTTCATTTAGGGACAGACATTTCAGTATTACATAAAGAAATAATTCTTCTTTCGTAATTTCCGCCATGAATTGTGAATTTCGAAGTATTTCTTGTAAGATCTTAATTTATTTCTTTCGTTTATGGATATACCCCTAATATATTATGTGGGTTTCACAAAAACAATATAAATAAAAAAAAATTATGGGTTGTATTATGCCAAAGAACGGAAATATGGTGCCAAAAATGGGTGTTATCATTTAAAAAAATACAGTTGGTGCAATATTTAATATGTAGACAACCATTATGATTTTGTATATATTCACATTCCAGTAACACTTTGAACGGTAATGGCGTATTTTTAACTTAATTTTACTCAAGATTTCTACCAGAAATTCTGTCCAAAATTTTTCTTTTATAACTTTGGTGAGAAAAAAAAAAGAACAGAATATTTCTGTTGCTTTTACTTTGAATTTTTTTCGAAAATTCTAGTTTGGCTTTATCATAGCAAAATTACAATTATTTGTTCATCAAAGAGTTAATATATGTTGTTTAAACCCTTTCACGTAAAAAGACCTGTCATTGCTAAAATGTTGAAATAAATGATTGACAACAAAAATTACGAAAAAAATTATTTTGAAATAAGAAAAAGCGATATTTCAAATACTTAATAAATGGAAAAAGTCTGTATCAAAATTCCGCTGTCATTGTTGCATTTCGTAATTAAAGTTTTGTGGTTTCATAGTCAAATCACTGCCCGTGAAAGGGTTAACACCTTAAAGGTCGGAAATGTTACTAAAATTTTATTATTATTTTGATCTGAAGAAATCAAGCATAGCCTCATAAGTAGGAATTACCATTTCAAAAATTAAAAACAGGCGCAATTTTTGGTGACAGACGGCTCCTTATGACAAACTAAACCGCGTACTATGAAATATATCCTTATATAAGAAACTTTATACAAATTAAAATGGTAATTTTCTTCTATCCTTGCATTGCCCAATTAGAACTGAAGTTATCGCCATATATTTGACACCATATCTAAACAGGGACGCCAATTTTTCTACCTTTTTTATATAGAAATTCTGAATAGTAAAGTTTGCTCTATTTATTGACAAACAATTCATGATTACATATAAATTTACATTGTTTTCTTTTTTTTAAATGTACAATATTAATTCGGATTTTTTTGGAAAAAAATGAGGAAAAACTAGCAACCCTGTTTCGGAAGCTTTGGCATATTTTTTTATATTTATTCTCCTTATAACACTTTAAGGGGACGGTGGAGTTTAAAATAATTAAAAATAATTTTTTTTTTTTTATTTTGGTAAATTTCAACTTAAATATTATTCAAGGGTACATTATATACATTATAACATGCATTTATCCCAAAAAATTTAAAAAAAAAATTATTTTTGAGAAAAAAATGGAATTTTACGTTTCGTGTTAGAAATCTTCGAAATGCCCCATGCGTCTCCCATATCAGTGAAAATCCCCAATATTTTTTATAAAAGTTTGGTTTACATATAGAAATAAAATAGAGCATCGAATTTTACATATTTGAATTTAAAGGTTAAAAAAAAAAAAAATTGAAAAAATTTGAAATTTTTTCAAAAAATTTTCAAAATTTCAAATTTTTTCAATTTGTTTTTTATTTTTTGTAAATTTCATCTTAAATATTATTCAAGGGCACATTATATGCATTATGGCATGCATTTATCACAAAAAATATTTACAAAAAATTTATTTTTGTGAAAAAAATGGAATTTTACACCTCGTCTTTGAAATCTTCGAAGTGCCCCCTGAGCGTTCCATATCAATGAAAATCCCCAATATTTTTTATAAAAGTTTGATTTATATATATAAATAAAATAGAGCATCGAATTTTATATAATTGAATTTAAAGGTTAAAAAAAAATTTTTTTTGAAAAATTTTGAAATTTTTTCGGAAAAATTTTGATTTTTTTTTTTTTTTTTTTTACCTTTAAATTCAAATATATAAAATTCGATGCTCTATTTTATTTATATATATAAATCAAGCTTTTATAAAAAATATTGGGGATTTTCATTGATAAAGACGCATGGGGCATTTCGAAGATTTCTAAGACGACGCGTAAAATTCCATTTTTTTCTCAAAAAGATTTTTTTTTAATTTTTTTGTGATAAATGCATGCTATAATGTATATAATGTACCCTTGAATAATATTTAAGTTGAAATTTACAAAAATAAAAAAAAAAATATTTTTAAGGATTTTAAGCTCCACCGTCCCCTTAAGCTCTGTTGGAAAAATTTCTTCCCGCTTAATTGTAATTCACGAATGTCACAATGACACTCAAATTTTAACCTTTTGCACTCTAGAGGAGACTCTCATTCACCAATAATACTGCCAGGTGTCTTGCGTAAATTCGAGCTCCAAATGCTCTGGACACCAGTATTTTAACCACTTAACAGTAACATTTTTTTGACATCATAGACTAAAAACAGGGAGCAAACACCACTTTTTAAGAACAAAAATATTTGCCAAAAATAATCGAGACTTGTCTGTCATTTAATGAACCGAAGATTTCAGATAAAAATTAGTTGTGTGGAAAAGTTTTTAGTAACGAAGCAAGCTAACTTTTCTTGCCCAAACAGAGTTCGGGCAAAACAGTTATGTGGTTAAGGAAACTTTCTTAGTCTTATATATTGGTATAATTATTTGCGATTAAAGATGGCGGAATAAACAAGAAATAATAGGTGTCCAGAGAATTTGGAGTCCTGATTTACGCGTGACACATGGCAACACTAGCAGTGGTGGAAAATTGGCGCAGAGGAGGAGCCTATTGACATCACTAAATTTTAGTAGTATTTTTCGGCTTATCTAATAACAGAATTTCTGAGTTTTTATTAAAGGGAATAATACTATAAAATATTAGTGGTGTCAATAGGCTCCTCCTCTGCGCCAATTTTCCACCACTGCACTAGTGGTGATTGGGAGTCATCTCTCTAGTGCAAAGAGTTAAAACTAAATTTTCGATTTATTATATACCTCAGGGAGTGTCAAAGTATGGCCCGCTGGATAACACTACAATTTTAAAGAAGTCACGGCCCTATCTAATAATCGAGTCTCTGCTTTTCAAGAAGTAGACTATTTCATTAAAAAATCAGCGATATTCTGCGGGCCGCCGACACCCCTGACGTACAGTAATAAATACATTAATTTATTTTCAAATAAATTTGATTGTAAATTCCGGTGCAATTGTGATAATTTGGAGATTAAATTTAACTGGGAAGAAATTCACCCACTACAGATCAAAGGATTAACCATAGCTGCCAACTCTTCCGCTTTTTCAGACCACAAAAATTTAATAGAAATTGTTGCCTTATTTAATCGGCAGATTACGGAGATTTAAGAAGGTAAAATTTATTATAAAATTTTTGTGGTCTGAAAAAGCGTAAGATGTTGGCAGCTATGGATTAACCATAGTTGCGAACATCTTACGCTATTTTGTACCACAAAAATTGTACAGCAAATTTTACTTTTTTGAACCGCCGTAATCGGTCGAATAAAAAAGGCAAAAATTTCTATTAAAATTTTGTAGTACAAAAAAGCGGATGAGGTGGCAGCTATAAGTTAATCCTACACTGCGCAGTAACGCATATATGGATCAATTAAAATTTATTCTTTAAAGAATCTATCCAGTTCTATGCTATCACTACATTTGAATAGAAATATTTAAGTAATCGCGGAAATATGCAATAAAATAAGAGAGGAAAATAGTGATTTAAAATTTGTAGTATCTAATACTAAATATATGTATAAAAGATTAAAAAAAAAAAAAAACGCGCAGTTGTAATGTTAATATTTATAATGTTTTCTCTCAACATTTTTTTTCTTTTTTTATTTCCGAAAAATAAATAATAATAATTAAAAAACACCTATAAACATGTATCTGCAATAGTTAAGCGGTAAAATTATTTTCATAAACTGAATATTAAATCTCAGTACAAATAAATGGAGTCCTGGTACATATTTTTATACCCCTACCTTTTGTTGGTATTTATTTTTGTATGTATCAGCAACTACTAAATTCTCAACATTACTAGCAGTTTTGAAAAATAATGTACTTTATATTTCTACTTATTTTCTCTCTTTGAACTCCTAATGGCTAGAAATTTGAGAAAAATATTTTCGCGAAAAGATACATTTATTACAATAATCGTGTATTTGTTACCATGTTTTGGATGCTTGCCTAGAAGTATAACTTGAAATTTAGGTGGATACTTTATTTATCGCGTTTTTTAACTCTATTTTATAGTAAAGGAAACTGTATACTTTGTTAAAGGGGTTTTTTTTTAGTTATCTTACGGCTAAAATGATACAAGTTTAATAGAAATATAAGAATAAATAAAATAGAATATTTCTGAAAATTGTAATATTTTATTGTCAGTTACATAAGTAAATAATAAATGAATTATTTTACGCAATTAAAGTAATTCATATAATTTTGCAATAAATAAAATCTTTTATGTGAACATGTGCTTTTTCTGTAACGTTATCGACGTTATAATAGGCTGACTACAGATCAGGAAAAAACTTAATCAAAAAATGAGTTAAATACCAGTATTTTCTTATAGAAAAATACGGCTTATATTATCTCGGAATTAAATAAGTTGAATTCTTCTGTAAACAAATACTGGCATTCACCCCCTTTTTACAGGGTTGCCAGTTTGTCCTACACTTTTGTTAAAAAATTTTCAATTTCACACCAGTAAAAAACAAAAGATACTTTAAGATTTATTTAATGTAGACCTTTTCTTTTTCACTTACAGGGAAAATTCTCAAAGTACCAGTCTGAAATCCAGATTGGCAGCCCTGCCTTTTTACTGTGTTTTTCCCTTATATGTCACCACCCAGGGCATACGTAAACATAGCACAAAAATAACAAAAAGAGAAATAAATTAAAATGAGCATTATATAAATTTAAAATTATTTTAGCGTACTTGCCAACATTCAACTAAACTTCCGTAAAATGCGAGTTACGTTGATCCAGGTTATACGCGTTAAAACCAAAAAATTTATTTGCTGTATCTTTTTAAGATATGTTAAGTCGGATCAGCACAAAACCAGGCTAATTAAATAAGTTAAATAGTTTTAAATAAAAATTCTGGTGTGAAACACTTTTTTATAAAACTTGAATAAAATAGCCTGTTGTTTTAGTGATAACACTGGAACGTTCGAAAATTTTACCCAACCTTAATAAAAACATTTTAACACCAGAATTTTTATTGAAAACTATTTCATTTATTTATTTAACTGAATTTTCTCTATTTAAAATTTAACTGATTTTCCAAAAAAATTCTGGTTCGAATTGACATTTTATCATTTGATCGGTATCAAATTGACACCAGCTGGACGCTCTAGTGGTAGAACGGTTGGCTTGATTTAACCCCTTGAGGGGCGGTGGGATATATTTTATTCCACCTACGATTAATAAAGATTTGCACCAGAAAAAAATTATGAAATTTTACTTTTCTAACTTTAGTGGAAAAAAAGGTGTAAAATTGCTTTTCCTTATTTTGAAATAACTTTTTTCTAAATTCCTGGTGGGAATTCAGCATTATACAAACGCAATTGCTTGCCTCTCAAGGGGTTAAACTGATGTTTCTCTATCAAAACTATTTGAATTAATTTCTTTAGTAAATTTCTGTTTCGAAACATGTTTAACCTGGGTCAAATTAACTCACATTTTACGGAAGTTTAAAACCCTTTGAGCTCTGATGGGTGAATTTCTTCCCACTTAATTTTAATCTTCAAATGTAACATTGGCAACGGAATATTCAACCAAATTTATTTGAAAATAGATTAACGCATTTTTTCGAGTATATTATAAGCCGAATCTTTAGTTTATGAAATACTGGTGCCAATGTGCCATTTGAGGGCTTTGAAGGAATTCACACCCAGGGCTCAAAGGATTAAAAGAATGTTGGAAGTGTTGGAAGTATGTTTTAGCTTCTTTCGTGCATTAACCCTTTGAGGGGCAAGCAGAAATATCTCTTAATATTGAATTCTCACTGGAATAATAAAAAAAAATTATTTTTAGATAAGGAAAAGCGATATTTCGACGATTTTCCTCCAAAGTTAAAAAAAAAAATAGTTTAAATTTACTGGTGAGAATATTGTTTAAATTAGGTGGGATATATTATCCCACCGCCTCTCAAGGGGTTAAGTAGAACATTTCTGCCATCGTTTATATTTTAATTTTAATTTACTTTAATTATGTACTTGTAATTACGCATTTTTTTTAAATCTATTTTCAGCCTCACATAAGAATATTCTTTTATATTGGAAAGATGAACAAACAACAACAACAAAAAATCATAGAAAGCTCAAACAGGTTAATTTCGTAATAGGAATTTTAATTTTGAGTAGAAAGAAATGTAGTTTGGGAACAGTAAATTACATTTGTTCCCCAACTTTGTAACTTTGTTTGTAACGTACGAGCTGCTTCGGATTTATTTTATATTTTATAAATTTAAAGTTTTTTATAAGTTTTGTTTATAAGTTAAAAATTTTATAAGTTTTAAACTACATAATTGAAAGTTTTAAAAAATAATATGACTTCTGCTATATTTTTCATTGCTTTGTGATAAAAGTGTACATGATGGAGATGATTTATTTTATCATTTCAACTATTAATAATGAAAGGTTAATAATTTGCAATATTTTTCAAATAATAATGAATATTTAATCTCTTTATACAGTAGCGCTCAAAACTACTTTGACGCCATTATATTTGCTCTTATTTTGTTTAATATAAAAATATAAAAGGAAATATATTCCGTATCATTAAGAATAATATGACTGCAGTTATTCAAAGGTATCAAGTTGTAACTTGTTTGCTTACAATTTGCGCTACCAAAGAAATGTGGCTCCTCCTTAGCTCAAAAGTATTTTGACTTTGCATTTAGTTTGCATTTAATTGTTGAAGGCATCAGTTGCTCTGTAGCTTCGATTAGTGTTGATATTGACCTATTGTAATTATTTTTAAATGCCGAATCTCAAAAAATATTCTAGTGGTTCTAGAAAATACGTTGTAAATACCCACAAGCAAAAGTTGCTCGTCTTTTAACGTGTCTCGGCAGCTTGTTAATATATGGAATAAAGTTTTTAATAAACGGAAATCTATCGAAAATAAGCCTCGAAGTGGCACTCCGAAAAAAAAAACAACTTGCAATGTTGACCGTATCATAAAAAAGCTATCTACAAGTGAATGCCGTAAGTCGGCTGTAGTAATTACAAATGAATAGAAAGAAAATTACAGCATAGACATACACGTTTCAACTGTCAAACAACGCCTAAACGTCTATCGTTTACATGGTCGAAGACCAGTAAAAACGCCTTTGATATCTACTAAGAATAAGAAGGCAAAGCGGCATAAATCGTGGACAAGTGTAGAGTGGTCTAATGTTTTGTGGAGCGACGAAACAAGTTTAATTAACTGTTTTCTGTTGGAATCAAGTACATTCGATGTCATAAAAACAAAAATAAAAAATATGATGTTCGATACCAAATACCCACTGTCAAACATGGAGGCGGCAATGTGATAGTTTGAAGTTGTTTTTCTCGCAGCGGAATTGGCCCCTTTAGTTCGAATTGAGGGGAATATGGATTGGTTCATGCATGCTGATATATTAAAGACTCATATGCTACTATATGCTAAGCAAAACATGCCGGCTAAGTGATGTTTTCAGCTGGATAATGACACGAAACACAAATCGAAGTATGTAAGTGATTTTATGAAACGCAGAAAAGTGAAGGACCTAGAGTGTACTATAAAGAGTCCGGATTTGAACCGCATAGATCATCTATGGGATGCGTTAGGTCGTAGAGTAAGATGCCAAAATTATTCAAATAAGGAGGCTTTATGCGAAGCTTTTAAAAATGAGCGAGACCGAATTCCTTTAGATCGAATACAAAAGTTAGTCGACTCGATGCCCGCGTGTTATGAGGCTGTCATAAAGGTCAGAAGCTATGCTACTAAATACTGATTGACACATTACTATATTTTATAGTTATTGTGTTCACGGCCTGATTACCAACGTGGCACACACACACCAATAAATTTTAAAAGAAATGTTCGCTTTATCGAAACGCCGTTATCATGTAGATTTTTGCCATAAACAAGGCAAAATGTTCTGCTGCCTTTTACTGGTGGGAATGTGCCCCGTCGGTAAGGCCCTGATTGTGTTAAAACGATTTTTATTATAATGTCAAAATACTTTTGATTTATCATTTTTCTGATTTTTCTTGAGTTTCACGTTATTTTATTGCTAACGATAGTTCATGTATTAAAATTATCTAAAACATTGAATATGGTTAAATAAAATAAATGATTGATTTTTGTATTTTATTATTCTTTTTAGTTAAGTCAATTATTAACTTTGTAAAAACACTTTTGAGCGCTACTGTATATTCATGTCCTCAAATAATTTTTATCAGTGTTGCCGCGCCTGGCTGAATTTTTATTTAGTCATTTCGAATTGCCACCAGTAAATTTTAATAGTTATTTTTGGCTTTTAACCCTCTCGCTGCGTAAATGTTTTATCAAAATACCTTCAAAAATTGCGCATTTAATTCCTTCGCGACGAGCGTCTTTTAAGACTTTATATTCTTTTGTCACCGGTTTTTCAAAACAAAAATTCTCGTCTGATTTAATCGGGAAAATGCTAAGATTAGATAAGGCAAAATTTACAATAAAAAGTAACTGGTGGGAATGATCAAGGAGGGTTAATTAGACGGAACAAATGCATCCCCGATGAAATCTCGGGTTGCGCAAATTTTGCTACTTTTACGTTGCCCGAGAAACTCTCGGGTTGCGCAGACAGAGAGTTAAGATAGCAAATATATTTTAAACAAAATTGCCATTCAAAATTTTCTGAATTAAACATTTCTAAATAAAAAACCGCCAGATGCGACAATACTGATTTTTATGTGTTTGCTAAAATTTAATAGAAGAAATTTTCTTAAACCAGGAATCGTACTTGTCCTGAAATTTCACGGCCAGGAAATTTTTTTCGGTACCAGTATTTTCTTATGGAAAAATGTCTTCTTAAATAAAGCGAAATTTCGCGCGTTTAACCTATATTTATTGTTCTATAAACAAATAGCGATATCTTCGTGAAAAAAAGTCCCTTAAGCGTAGGACCCCTGCTTAAGCATATCAAAGATGAATAAACACACAGAACAGAAAAAGGAAAACTTTTCTCGGAATAATTACCCGGAGAAAATTAATTTCATTAACATAATATTAAATTTGGCACAAACAAATCGATAAAGTAAATTAACCTCCCTACATAACTGGAATTAAAAAAAAATAATACAACTTCTGTCATATTTTCAATTATTTATGATAAAAGATTATATAATAGAGGCGATAGTTTTTATCAATTGAACTAATAATAATGAAAACTTAATATTTTAGGTATTATACTAATGATAAAGAATATTTATTCTCTTTATATATTCATGATATTTAATTACTTTTTATATATTTACTCAAACTTATTAGAAGAAAATTTCTCAAACATATCAAAGACGAATAAACAAACAAAAAATCAAAGGGAAAAAAATCTCGGAATAGTTACGTCAAGAAAACTAATTTCATTAGCGTAATATTAAATCAGAGCCCAAACAAATCGAGCCCTGATAAAGTAAATTATGTTTATTTCCCAATTTTTTTAACATTCCCTTTTCGAATCTTCGAAAAACGTCTATGCTGTTAGCAGGTTTGAAATAGAATATGCGTTTTATTTTCGCATACTTTTCTCCTTAAACTCGTATTATTTTTTATTTATTTATTTTTATTTTTTATTTTTTTTTGGAAATAGAAAAATAATTCCGAGAAAATTTAAATTTATTAAAATACTTGTGTATATGTTAACATGATGTTGGCTGCTTGCCTAGTAGTATAATTGGATTTTTAGGTGAATATGCTCGTTGTTTATATCGTTGTTTATATCGTTTTTTATCTATTTTCTACAAAACTGGATATCTTGTTAAAGATTTTTAAAAATTAATTTTACATATAAAATATTTAAAATTTAACTGTTTATAACATTAAATGTATTATATGAAGTTAAATATTAAACGAATTGTTTTCTACATAAATAAATAATGAAAAAAATAATTTTTAATGAAGTAGTTTAGTATATAAATTTGCATTAGTTTACATGCGCTTTTTTCCATGTGTGTGTTTGAAGTTTAGGTCATTAATTTTTCGTCAATTATGTGCTAAAATATATATTTTAGATGATTTTCTGTACCGGTTGTGCTATGAAAAAAAGCTTAGTAGATCTCAATATCAGTATAATGATATAAGATAGAGTCTATGTTTATGCTTTTTTATATTTTTATCTATTAAATTCAACCTTTCATAAAAAACTTAATACATAAAAGATGAACAAACAATAAGAAAACATTAGAAGAATGTTGCTGGAATAGTACACGAAGAGAGTTAATTGTTAAAGAGCATATTAAGTCTGCGTATAAAGAAATGGAATCCTAGTGCAGTAAATTACATTTATTCTTGTACTTTTGTTAATAATTCTCTTTCGATAATACGAGCAATATCTAGACCTAGACAATATACAGGGTGTTCCGTTAAAGGGGTCCAATATTAATAGGGGTAATAGAGGAGATCACACGGAGCATAAATCAGTATATAATGCCTGGCCGGATCTCAATAATTTTCAAGTTACAGCAAATAGAATGAAAAATCGGAAATTTGTAAAAAAACCCTCATTGCTAAACTATCGATAATACTACATAAAAACGAGGCACATATTTAGAAAGAGCAGAAAAAATCCTACGAAATGACATAAGTTGTTTTAGAATATTGAGAATTAATGGCGAGTTACAAGCTCTGAAACAGTGAAAAAATACAAAATCAAATATTTAGCAAAATAGTTAATCGTTAATTCCAAAAATGCAACTCTACCTACATCAAGGAAAATGTTATAAAATTTGGTCCATTCCGAAAGCTTTCGAAGAAGCTGACAATAAACCATATCACTTTAATTGTATGGGAGAAATCAAGCAGTTCCCTAGTTACAACTCTGTACTGTTGCACGCTCGGAAAGGGCGAAACTCCGCCCATGACGATTGTAAACACCCCGTTTTAATATCTTTCAATTATACATTTCTGATCAACCTCTATCAATACCCTTTCATTATTCAGTCTGGTCAAGTGAATGACATATTGTGCAGCTCTCGCCTTGTGTTAAAGTAAACTCCGTGACTGCTGCGTTTCCTCCATGAACTTTCAGGATGATGAAGAAGAAGTACTTTTTATGCAAATTTTCTATGTGTATAGGAAGAAAAGTGTAATAAAACAGCAGTCATCAGTGGGCGTTATGTTAAAGGGAGGCTGTTGTAAGTGGGATTGTAGTAAGTTGATGTATAATAATTATGCCGGAATACTCTAACGAAGAATATGCGGACATGCATCTGATGTACGGGCAAGCTCATGGAAATGCATGTCTAGCACAGCGCATGTACCGTGAGCAATTTCCAAGGAGACGTTGCCCAAGTTCGAAACTCTTCATAAAAATCGATAGACGATTACGGGAGCCTGGATCGTTTAATACAGCAAGCATTGATGCAGGGAAACCTCGACATGTACGAACACCTGCAATGGAAGAAGATTTACTGAATATTTTTAAAGATAACCCCTCCACGAGCACACGAGCTGCTGCGTCTGAAGTCGGTGTTTCTCACCAAAGTGTGTGGCGTGTTCTGCGTGCAGAAAACATGCACCCCTTTCATGTGCAGCGGTTACAACTGTTATCAGTAACAGATTGTGCTCAGCGGACAGAATTCGTACGCTGGTTGCTTAATGTAACAGAAAATAATACAAAATTTCTGGAAAATATTTTATTTACTGATGAAGCAACATTTACGAGAGAGGACATGGTAAACACGCACAATATGCACACATGGTCATATACAAATCCGCACACTGTTTTCCCGTCGAACGCACAACAAAAGTTCAGTGTGAACATATGGGCAGGTGTCCTCAGCGATTATCTCATAGGACCATATTTACTCCCAGATGTACTCAATGGCAGTACGTACTTGGTTTTCCTACGGGATATCTTACCACAGTTACTGCAAAATGTGCCAGCAACATTGCGCCACAATATGTGGTTTATGCACGATGGCGCACCGGCACATTTTTTCATAGGTGTTCGCAATAACCTCAATTCAACATATCCTGGGAAATGGATTGGACGCAGTGGACCTGTTGCTTGGCCTGCACGCTCTCCAGACCTCAATCCGTTAGACTTTTTTGTTTGGGGACACCTTAAATCGCTGGTGTATGAAACGCCTGTGGATACACCGGAGGATTTACTAGCGCGAATCGTTGTCGCTGCAGGAGACATTCCCAACTCCGTCGGAGTTTTTCGGCGTGTTCGCCAATCTTTACGACGTCGCTGTCGGCTGTGCGATTCTGTTAATGGGCGCAACTGCGAACACCTATTATAATAATGTCCGTTCGTCTGCCTTCCGACATTGAACTGTGCAGCGCAGGCCAGAAGACTATGCTTCACATATGTCATAAAGTACGTGGAATGTAATTCTTTATTTGTCATTTTTCTTTTATTTTCAACACTTTTTGGCAGTGTATTTTGTAAGTCACAGACTGTGGTGTACTCAAATTGTAAATTACAAAGTTTGTATGAATTAATTTAAAATTTCGTGTCTTTTTTAAATTTATAATTAATAAAATTATTATGCTATTTGTTATTATTATTTCCTATCATAAATTATGATGCACATATACATACAATAATTGTCCATGTAAAACATGTACTGAAACTTCTTGCATAGTTACAAATCGCAATATATTTAATTATTTCCGAATTTTTACCACCAGTTTAATTTTAAAGAATTTAACTTAAGCTTTATATCAATAAAAGACCACTTTAAAATGTAGACTATTATTGTAAAGTTATTTTGGTTCATTCAACTCTTGAATAATTAAAAATGTTGCATCTCAGAAGAAGCATGATCGAAAATGTATAGTTGAGAGTAATTAAAAAGGCGGTGTTTCCAATCGTGATGGGCGGAGTTTAACCTTTGCTAGTGTCAAAGAAAGCGGAGTTGTAACTAAGAAACTGATTCATTTCTCTCACACAATTAAACCGATATGGTTCATTGTAAGCTTTTTCGAAAGTTTTCGGAATGGAACAAATTTTACTACATTTTCCTTGTTGTAGCTAGAGTTGTCTTTTTGGAATTAACGATTAACTATTTTGATGTATATTGGATTTCGTACTTTTTTCACTGTTTCAGGGCTTGTAACTCGTCAATAAATATTGCTATTTTAATACAATTGATGTCATTTTGTAGGGTTTTTTCTGCTCTTTCTAAATATGTGCTTCGTTTTTATGTAGCATTATCGATAGTTTAGCAATGAGGGTTCTTTTACAATTTTCCGAATTTTCATTCTATTTGCTGTAACTTGAAAACTATTGAGATCCGACCAGGCTTTATATACTGATTTATGCTCCATGTGATCTCCTCTATTACCCCTATTAATATTGGACCCCTTTAACGGAACACCCTGTATATAAGAAGCATTATTTTTTTTAAATGGCGTTATGCTTTACCTTATTTTTCTAACCTGGGAATGCTTGGAAATTTAAGAAAAAATAATTTCGTGAAACAAATGTATTAACGCCAAATATACCAACAACTGGTCATTTGACAGGTACCAACTGAAAATGCTTAGTTACACAACACAAATTTCTTCAGAAAATAGATGATATACCGTAAAAATTGATAAAGGTTAGTTTGAAATAAATATTCTGGTGTGAACACTATTACAAATCTCAAGTAAAATACTCTTTTTTTTCTAAAAGTAAAATATTTGTGTATTTGTTGACAGGCAACAGGACATATATTATAAGTCTTAACGTAAAACATTTATATAGAATGCTTGAAACTTTTTTCTGGTCTGAAACATTTTCATAAATCTCAAGTAAAATTCTATTTTTTTCTAAATGTAAAACATTCCTGTATTTGCTGACATGCTGTAGAGATGAGCGTTATTTAATGCAACAGGACACATATTAGTAATATTAACGTAAAACGTATACACATGATGCTTCAGGGTTTTTTCTGACGCAAGAATAATTTTTGAAACCTTTCATTTTAATTTTACTTTTTGCCTTTACGGATTATTATTATTATTATCATTAAGTAAGGACTAGAAACTTTTTCTTACATGTGGGTATATATTGTTAAAAAGAGAAGAAAAAAAAACATAAAACGATTTGCGCGTACAGTTATTATCTTTTAAAACTGTTTAACTAATAAATTATAAAACACATTCAGAGATTTTATGCATTGAAAATTTCCATACTAAAATGTAAATGATAGAAAAGAAAGGTACGATTTGTTGTGCTTCTTTATCCAATGTTTAAAAGTGAATTTAGAATTTAAAAATTATTTCCTCAATAGTAAAAGATTCCAAAATATTTTATTACAAATGCTAAGTTATAAAGTTAAGTAAAGTATATTTTTACATTACCTTGGATTAAAATGCGCAGTGGATCAAGTATCTAATCATCGTGAAAGTATTAATGTTACAAGTTTCTATTACTGGTAAATGTACCTCAATATATGAATTTAATGCTTAAAAGTTAAACCTAGTTTTACAGATAAATGTTATATTTAATGTAATATTTTGAATAACACATTCGAATTTGAGAAACAATTAAAAAGAACTTTTGGCCTTTTTCCTTATTTATAGACATTTTTTTTCAGATGTTAGATGTGATTCTTGGATATATTTCTTCATCATACTAGTAAGCGTGCAAAGAGAGGCGAGGGGCAAAAAAAGAACTTTAAATATGCAAAGTGAAATTTTTATCTATTTTAGAAAGGCAATAACAGGGTTCGTACGGGACCTGGAATTTTCAGACCAGAAAATTCTTCGATACCAATATTTCGGTATAGATAATCTTTCTTGAAACAGGGTGAAATTCCGCACGTTTGGACTTAATTAATTTGTTTATAAGAGTATGCTGTTGTATGGCCTTGAAAATAACGGCATCCGTACGAACCCTGTATAATACAACTGAATGTTGTTTTATTATCCATGCCCATTAAAATACGTTAAAGCAGGGGTCAGAGCATATGCGTCAAATTAAATTGTTTATGCCAACATTTTTTATCAATGATCTTCATGATATATTCCTATTGCATATCTTATAAAAGTCTCTGTTGAAGATTATTGATAAACGATACTGATAAGAACAATAAGATTTGTATTATATGCTCTGATCCCTAAAAAAAGATAAATAAAGAAGAAAATAATTATTTTTGAAAGCTGATTTTGAACATTTGTAAATTTTATATGTAAAATAGTACCGAAAAGTCCCATGAATGTCCTTGAAGAATAAAATATCATTTAAAATTTATAAAAATGACATGCATTTGAAAAAAAAAGTGTTAACAAAAAAAAATTACCTAAAGTTGAAATAAAAATGCAAATTTCAACAAATTTCTAGGCTTTGATCATGAGTTACAAAATTAATAGGTTATTGTACCCTGTTACCAAACTGGTGATAAATTCAGTGGAACCCCTTAACCCCTAGCTGCGCGGTAGAATGTCTATGAAACCACTTAATTTTAATTCCCAAAACCCTCACTAGCACCAGAATTTTGGTAAAAGAAAAAATTTGGTTTGTTAGTTACGTGAAATGTAGCTGTTTGGTATTCAGAAAAAAGTTCATTTTTAAATTCCGGTGTCAGTCATTAATTTTAGCACTTATGCAATGGAAATGCTCTGCGCCGCAAATGGTTAACAGAAAGTAACTATTTTCCCATCCCTAACATCACTTCTGCTTGCCTAGTAGTATATTTAGGTGAATAAGAGTTTTGTTTATAAAGTCCTTCTTTTATTTATATTGGCAACAACAGTACATGTTTTTCTAAAGAAGGGGTGTCAAACTGTGGCCCGCCGGATACCACTAACATTTTAAAGAAATAGTCGACAAGTTGAATCGCAGCGATTCGACGATCAGATAAGGCAAAGATAACTGTAAAATTTTAGTGGTATCCGGCGGGCCACAGTTTGACACCCCTGTTCTAAAGAATACTTTTTTCGATATTTTAGATAAGAACTAGTAATATTTATTTGGTCAAAGTATTAAATATCTCTCAAAGCAGAAATATATAAAAGAAAGTTTCTTAAATGAATAATAAATGTAAATTACATTAAAAATAGACCACGCAAGTTTCCTTTCACACGTGGAATGCCATGTCAGTCATCGGTGATTGACACTGTTCTTTCCATTTAGGCCGCGTCAGTCATCGGTGACTGACACTTACAGATTCTGTAACGAGAGTCTTATTTCGTGGCCTGAACGGAAAGACAGACAAAATAGACTTGGCATTCAACGTGTTAAATAGCGATTTAAAAAATATTATATGTTTTGTTTTATACAGTTATTGGCATGCCGAACATAAAATTATAGCATACCATAATTTCCCGCGTCGTTTTCACCAACGGGTTAGTTAAGTCTTTTTCATACCAGAAATTTTATTTAAAAAATGAAGTAAAATAAATGCTAAGCAAAAGTAAGTCACATTTTATTTAAAACAAATTCTTGTAGGAAATCGAGTTATCTGAGCTGCGGCGCAAACGCGGGAAATTACGGTAATAAGCCACATAATCCTTGATCCCCCGACATAAAACCTTACGTCACTGGGAGCATGATTGAATGAACGAGTTATTCTAAGCAATAGTTAAATCTTAGATCACTATTGTCTGACAGCTTTATTTGCACAGTAGTGATGCTTTTCGAAACACGGGAAATTTCTTGTTGATTTTAGATATACCTGCTTACGTCATAAAACACGTAAACTGAAATAATTTAGAAGTAGAGAATCATAAGATGTGTTGAAAGATACCGGGATGTTTTCTACATTCTAGTACTTTAGAAAGGTTGCTAAACGATAAATGTGGTAGAAAATTGAAAAAAAAAAAAAAAACCTTAATTCGTAAAGCGCATGATCGTGCCTTAGCTCATATGAATGGTCTTGACACTAACAATACGAGTAACTTGGGTTGCATACCCTTAACCCTTTCATGGGCAAGTAATTGTGTTTCTGTAATGTCGAATTTACACCGGAATCTTACAAAAAAATTCTTGCAAAAAAAAAAAGGAAAAGCAGTTATACGACTTTTATCCACCAAAGTTAGAAAAGTAAAATTTAATATTTTTTTCTGGTGCAAATATTTATTATTCGTAGGTGGGATATAATATATCCCGTAGACCCTCGAGGGGTTAAAGGAAGACAAGACTGGGTGTAGTCCTATAGGGAAGCTGCGAGATTTAAAACCCGTTTCCTCGGCAACTATCCGACCGATTTTGATGAAATTTGTAATCCATATTTCCTGGATTATGTCAACACTCTTAGCAGACTCTTGGCTTTTTTCTGCGACTAAAACTTTTTTATTTTAGAGCAATGGCAATTTTTCAGATTTTTTTTCTGAAACTAATTATTACATATTTTTTAACTGTCTACCACATATGATCTTACATTTAAACTCTAACACCGAAACAAAAATTATCAAAATCACCTCAGTACTTTATGAGAAAATGGGATTTTTACCTGAAAAGTACGATATCTTAGGAGAACATTGATAGTCACAATTACCGCTTTCTGCGGATGACAAATTGAGTTTTCTGGTCACGTATCGACAGAACAGACATTGGGAATGTCGATAGCAGGTCAAATGTTTGTAAACTATTTAAAAAACCTTCTTATTACTCAATCAAATGACGCCAACGTTTTGTGTATTGTTTTGTGTTGAATTATGACTTGTATTTTTGAACTTGTACTTTGTGTTACAAAATGACAAAGCCGTAAAGTGTTTTTGAGGGAAGACAAGACCAGTGTTGCCAGTGGGCTACTTTTTTTTTAAATCAGATTTCTTAATTGTCACCAATTTCTTGAAATAGTAAAATTTGCCTTATTTAATGAAATATTAAATAACGCTAAAACAAGAGGAATTTTACCATTTCAGAAAAGTGGAGCCAATCAAGAAATCTGAATTTTTTAAAAAAGTAGCCCACTTTCAACACTGCTTCAAGGGGTTAAGCAGTGGGAGGGAAGACAAGACTGGATGCAAAAATGGCGAAGATATGCGCGATGTAAGACCTTTTTCCTCGGAAACTACCTGACAGATTTTGATGAAATTTTGAATCCCTATTTACTGGATTATGCTCAAGACTTATTGCAGGCAGTTTTTTTCAGCGACTAAAACTTCTTATTTTAGAGCAATGGCAATTTTTCAGAAATTTAATATTTTGAGATTTTTTTTTTCTTTCTGAAACCAATATATATATATATATATATATATATTTTTTAATTGTCTGCCACATACGATCTTACATTTATATTCTACAACGAAAACTTTTTTTTATCGAAATCGCTTAAGTACTTTAGGAGTTTATGGTGTGTTAACTGAAAAGTGCAATTTTTCGGGACGCTAAAACACTTAGACACTTCTAACTTATGTTTAATTCTTGCACAGTTTTATCAAGTACATGAATTAATGTACTGTAATTTCGGGTGTATAGCCCGCAGATCAAAAAATTTAGTTTGGACCCAGAAATTGCATTCAGTATTTGAAGATCAATATTTACCGTGATCTAAAAACTTACATTTTATTTTAAAGAATTTCTGAGTCGAAACACGATTGTTTGATCCGCGGGCTATACACCGGAAATTACGGTATATATAAAGACTTGGATAAAATTTAGTGACATATAATGAGTGAATATAAAATGTTAGAGCAAAAATAATGTGAGTGGGCGTGGCGACCCAATCGTGTCTTTCCTTAATGTGATTGGGCGTGGCTTCGCATTCTTATATTCTCTTGAATTTTTATAATAATTTCTAATGGTTAAAAAAAAAAAACTGGGCATACCAACGAATACAGGAAAGTTAAAAAAAAACTTTGTAAGCCAATAACAAAAAAAAAATTCGTTTTTTTTTCAGAAAATTTCACTCATGTATCCCCATAATTAAGTGGTATAAAATTAGGGTTGTCACAAGTCAAACGTTATCGGCTGAGATGGACTCGAAACGATTTTGCGACGTTTTATCATCGAGCGCATAATCGTACGTTGGCTCTTTTAAAAATTCATGACAAATACAAGACGATTAAATACGATTGCTTTCGTTCGACTTATCCAAAATCTGTGTTGCCGCCACTGAAAATTCTACCTGCTGAGATTATTTGGAAAATGATTGCGATCTTAAAACGAATAACTTTTCTTGTCTTTGTTCAAATTTATGATTGCCTATAATCAAAACATAATTGATGAGATGGATGTAAGCCTATCCTCAGCAGGTAGGATTTTGATTAGCAAAAGCCCTAATTTTTAACTACCGCAATTCCCGGCGTATAAACCGTGGATCAAACAAGCATTTTTTGACACAATTTTTTTAACCCCTTAACGCTCGAATTAAATTACGGTTGAATAATTCAAATTCCTTATTGGCACCACTTTTATGAAAAAGAAATATTCACCTTATTTAATGACAGTAAAAATATACTAATATAAAAGTTGTGGGAATCAAACAATTTGAGTAAAAGACACAGCCCGAGAATATGACGGGAGCGAGAATTAAGGGGTTAAATGAAATGTGTTTATGACGGCCATTTAGCACGGGGGATATAGGCCCTAAGGGGGTATTTCTAAGGGAACCTAATCCGTATTTACGCTTGGAAAACCAACGTTCGAAGAAAAACACGAAACTCCGAATAATTTTGCCGGCGTGCTCGATTGGGATCGAACCCAGCACCTCCCGTCTACCAGCTTCGAGAGCAGATCCAATGTTGGCAGTGGGCTTCTGTTTTTAAATTCAGATTTCCTGATTGGTACCACTTTTCTGAAATGGTAAAATTCCCCTTGTTTTCGCGTTAATTAATATGTCATTAAATAAGGCGAATTTAACTGATTCAAGAAAGTGGTGCTAATCAAGAAATCTGAATTTTAAAAAAGTAGCCCACTAGCAACACTGGGCAGAACCTGTAGGCCACTTGTGGGGCTTTAAATGAAATATAACATTTTAGATCGCGGTAAATATATGGTTTCAATTACATAATAAAATTTCTCAGACCAAACAGAATTGTTTGATACGTGGATTATACGACGTAAATTGCGGTACTTGAGGGAAAGCAACACAAGTTACGCATATTGTGGATATTAAGATATTTTATATTAACTTAAGTACGATTATGTCTATGGCTGAACACTGACACAATAATGACAGCTGTCGTAGGGGGATTTTTTGTAACGTATCTATCGATCCCTTGAATTTGAATACCAATAGTTCCTAAAAGTTTTCTTCACCTTATTTTTTTTTTCTTTTTACATTAAATTAGTCTCAGAAAACTTTTGGAAAATATTTCTAGCTAGATTCAGGGGACCATAGAAATGTTTAAAAAAATCCCCTACGACAGTCGCACTTTTTCCGTCAGTGCGAAGGCCCGCTATTCAAGTGGCAAATGATTGGCTTAACCCCTTGAGGGGTTAAACTCCCTGAGGGACAAGCAATTACGTGTGTGAAATGCTGAATTCCCACCGTAATCTTTGAAAAATTCTATTTCAAAATAACTAAAAGCAATATTATGGCTTTTTTCCACCAAAGTTAGAAAAGTAAAATTTAAGAATTTTTTTCTGGTGTAAAATTTCATTAATCGTAAGTGGTATATAATATATACCGGTGCCCCTCAAGGGGTTAAGCGGTATGAACACAGTATCTTTCTTCATATCTGATCATCCTCTGATTCTTAGAATCATTTTCTTTCATGTGCCTCATGACGTAAGTAGGTACCCCATAATGTCAACACGAAGGAGGTCCGTTTTATGGAAATGGACCAATACTGCACAAACAACCCAGTCTGAATATGTATAAACTTTCAGTATCGCTTAAAAAAAAAAAAAAAAAAAAAAAAAAAAAAAAAAAAAAACCTCTTGTTAATTAGCCCCACGACGTAAAGTTTTCTGTCACAGGATAACTGAATATTCTCTTATAAAAACCTTTACACTAATTAAAACTGTATTCTAATTTTTAAATAGCACTAATTAGAACTCGTCCGGATTTTCCTTGATGTACTTTCTGCTCCTTATATTTTATTCACCTTAACCTAATAAAAAAAATCCATTATTATATGAAGGTTGAATAAACAACAACAGCAATAAAAAAAAATAATAATGTCGCTGGAATAATATGCGAAAAAGTTTAATTTTATAAAGCGAATTTCGCATTTCAGTAGAAAAAAAGATGAATCCTGTTACAGTAAATTATATTTATTTTCCTACATTTGTTATCATTTATTTTTTAACTTACGAAGAACTTCTAGACTATCTACAAACTAGCAGTTTTGAAAAATAATGTGTCTTTTACTTTCACTTATTTTTATCCTTAAACTCGTTATGGAGAATGCCTGAGAATTTTAGAAAAATAATTTTGCGAAAACTTAAATTTATCAAAATACTCGTGTGTGCTGACATAGTGTTGGCTGCTTGCCTAGAAGTACAATTTGTAATTTAGGTGCATGTGTGTTTTGTTTATAGCGTTTCTCTTTCATTTAAATTGCAACAAAAGTGCGTATTTTGTTGAAAATTATTTCTCAACATTTTACGCATAAACTAATAAAAGTTTAGCAATTGATAGCATTACATGTATCATCAGCAGAGAAATATTTATTAAATAGTTTCGTAAATAAAAATAGAATGAAAAACTCATGGTTAAACAAGTAAAAATGCTTATTTAGATAAAGATTAATTTAGATTAAATCGTGATCGATAGATCTTAAATCAATCCGACCGTTTTAACACTAGAGCGTCCAGCTGGTGACAATTTGACCCCGATCAAAAGATAAAAATGTCAATTCGAACCAGAATTTTTTTTTGGAAAATCAGCTAAATTTTAAATAGAGAAAATTCGATAAATAAATGAAATAGTTTTCATTAAAAATTCTGGCGTTAAAATGTTTTTATTAAGGTTGGGTAAAATTTTTGAACGTTCCAGTGTTATCACTAAAACAACAGGCTATTTTACTCAAGTTTTATGAAAAAGTGTTTCACACCAGAATTTTTATTTAAAACTATTTAACTTATTTAATTAGCCTATTTTTAATCAGACTGGGTGTGAAGTTGATGACAACTGGGAAACCCCTTAACTGCTGCCTCACTGTTCAGAACTGTTGTGCTGGTCCGACTTAACATATCTTAAGAAGACATTACTGGTTCGAATAGAATATTATCAATTTGGCAGTGATCAAAATGACCCCTAATGTCGCTTCTAGTGTTAAAACTTAGCCACATACATCTTACAATTTTAGGCAAATTGTTCGAAAAATATAAAACATTTCAGTTCCTCATTTTTTACAAATTTTAAAATGCATTTCTTTTTATTTTCCCCTTTCATCACCGTTGCCTTGTAACTGTATTTCAAAGGGTATAGAAAAAAAATTCAAGTTATTCGTATCAATTTGATGCAATATTTTATTAACAGAATGGTTCATTTCCAGATGATCATAATATGTCTTTTCTAGTAAAAAAAATCAAGATTTATTTGGATAAAAGCTTTCTTTTAACTGTTATCAAATGATCACCAAGACGGTTCTTTTCAACACGAAAATTGTAAAAACGTTTCACATGTAAATTGGATGTACTTCTCATAAGACTAGTTCACATTTATATAGGTCTATTTGTTACATGGTGATTTGTAACACATCCTGATGTTTCGTAATTGATAAGTAAATACTATTCTAACCCCTTAATTCTTGCTCCGGTGATATTCACGGGCTGTGCCTTTTATTCGGATTGTTTGATTCTGACCTGTTTTATAAAATAGTTCTAATTGGCTTTATTATGGTATCATTTTACCTGTTAATAAATAACATTAATATTTCTTTTTCGAAAAAGTGGTGCCAGCAAGCGATTTTTATTTATAAACTGTAATTTAATGTGACCGTTAAGGGCTTAAGGAATGGATAAAATCTGCAGATATTAGTGAATAGCAGAATGAATGATTTTATTATTTGAATGCATTATTTGGGCAAGTTCAAAAAAGTAGTTTCCAACCTTTGTATATACTTTTAACCCTTTCCGGCGCCAATTAATTCTGTGTATAAAATGATGAAATAGTAGACTGACACAAGAATTTAGAAATAAATTTATTAGAAAATAAAAACTTGCTAAATTTTAGATACATTATACAACGAAAGTTTTTGTCAAATATTTCTGGAGCCAGTAAATTAAAATTAGGTGACCTTTTTCAAGGTCACCGCCCGCGAAAGGCTTAATCATGTGCCATCAAAATTTTAGTAAAATAAATGAAACAAATCCATAGTTGCCAACCTTAGTAATTTTTTAGTTAATTATCTTCAGCAATTTTGAAGTTCATAATATAGTCGGACCTTGTTATCCCGGCAACCAGTTTTCACGTCAGTTTTTCAAAATCCCGATTTTCTGTATATGATTCTAATGTAAATAAACTCCATATTTTACGTCGTTGAATAATTTGAAACTCCAGATATCCCGACGGTTTAGGGAAATTTTCCATTTTTTCGTAATTCATCTTTTTACGCACAGAAATTGACCGGCGATAAAAGTCTTAGCCAAAGTTTTCACAAAAGTGTCTAAAATACCCATTGAGATAAATGAAAAGTTTTACTTTAATCCTTTATCTGAATAAATAAATCCACAGTGCATGAAAGACCAGCTCCAGATACGCGTATCAGTCAACTCGCGATCTTTTTGTTCTTGTCAGACGGTGCTTTCTTGTGGTTAGACGGCCTTTTTCATCCGGCTAAAACCGAAGCATTGCATTGCATTGAAATGATCAGAAATTATCTAGTATCCATTTTTGAAACAACGAATATTTATTACAATTTATTATATAATATCATAGCTGCCAACCTTCCACTAATCTTCCGTAATGTCTGGATTAATTTGGTCCAGAGAAACATTTCGAACTAGAAAATTTATTTCGTGATTGCTTATTTGTTTAATTATAGGTTTCTACGTGGAACATATTTAATTTGATTTCGTTAAAAATTTTTTGGTTTGAAACGTATTAAACCAGAGTCAAATTAACGCAATTATTACGGAAGGTGAGTTGAGGTTGGCACCTATGTAACACTGATAAAATAATTATAAGAAGCACATCTACGTATCAGCAAACATTAATTCATAAATGTTTCACGTAACAATAAAAAAACAAGTCATCATAAATCTGATTTTCATTCTTTTCAATTTTGTTTTGGTGTGTTACTTTGTTTAATAATGATGTTTCATTGCTTAAAACTGAGAGAACAGCTATGGATTTAAAATTATCTTAAATTAATTAAACAGCTTTTACAAACATGTTTTCTCTCGACTAACTCGAAAATCTCGATTAACATAATCGCGCGATTACAAAATTCGAGTTTTCCTCTAAGAAAATACTGGTGTCTATCTGAGCGAAACAATTTTTTTTTACAGTGTTGCTGCACAATAGTCCTGTCAAGGACGGTAGTACATTTATGAAACCACTTAATTTTAGTTCCAAATGCCACAGAGGCACCAGAATTTTGAGTATAAAGTTTTCAGTTTATTATATATGCGAAATAAAACTTTTTCTTTTTTCCAAAAAAAATTGTTCATAAAGCCCTGTGTCATTCATTCATTTCAACATTTTATTAATGGAAATGCTTTGTCCCTGGAATGATTAACACTGTTATGACTGTGTTAAGCCATATTTAATTAACAAAGTATGGTTTATGTAAAAGTAAAGCATGGTTTTATATATAATCAAATAACATAATAAATAAATAATGAAAATATTGTATGTATGCAGAAACGGGTTCTTAAGTATAATAAAATAATTGAACAACTTTTGACAAAAAAATATTACCAGTGTCCAACTCTGTTTGTAAGTGTTAAAAATTTCACAGAATAATAAATTTTCTTCTTGATGTTCTCACGCTTATTTCATTCAAATTAGCTATGATATATGTGCAACGTTTCATAAATACACAGTCATATAAACTAATTTGTAGTGTGACTATGAAAACATAGTAAATGTTTCGGGAAGACATGAAATATGTATATACGAAAAGACAAAATTAGTTAAACTTTTTTCTCGGAAAAACATATCTAACTATACAAGATTCTATGCATGCTTGTGTTTCTAAATAATGTTTATCTTTTTACTTCAAGTTAATGTAAGAAAATTTTCTTTTGTATATGAATAACAAATAAACGAAAAAGAATCCTAAAAATACGTTACTTGAATACAATATAACTAGGTACGCGAAGAATAAAATTGAATAACGCGTTTAATTTAATAAAGTTAATAATTAGTAATTTCATTAAATTGATAATAGGCTACTTCGAGGAATTTTTGAGGTTTAAGTCGCATAGCTGATAATCGCTATGCTTGTTGGCCACCGCTATTTTCGAAAAGTTTGCATAGCCTTACTGAATTAATGAGATATCTCAGATAAAATAAGTCACATTTTCCGTTCTAAAATACTGCTAGCCTAAAACCGCAGCATGTGATTTACACTACAAGTACTCATGGAACTAGCCAATATAGTAATAAAGTAACGTGAGAAATCTAACAGGTAATGTGAATACGAGAATGACGGCGATTTAAATCATTGCCTTATGGATAGAGCATCTGTAAAATATACTCATTTGCCTTGAAAGTGGATTCGCTGAATATGAAACCTACAGATAGTTTGAGTTGTAATTTTTCAAGAGGGCGAAAAATGTCGGGGACAGGATTCGAACCAGGAATCACTTGACTGAAGTTCCAAATGCTCTGCCAACCAATCTATCCCATCGAATGGATGCGTAATTACGTAACCAGCTTTGACTGGAGTTCCACTACCTAAGATTTATTCTGTTGATCTGATTCATATATCAAACGAGATGCTATGATCAGTAAGGATAATTAGGTATTCGTCCGGGATAATTCAGTTGGCAGATTATTGGCAGCTTCATCGAAAGGATTAGTGTTTCGAATCCTGGTCATTTTTCGCCCATTTAGAAAATTATAACTCATATGACTTATTTACGAATTAGAAAAATTGGATTAAAATTAATGTAGATAGTTCGCATATAAAACTTGTTTTACTGTTTCATTTATAACTTTTCAACAAATAAACTAAGATATATTATCTTTGAGTGTTTATATTTGTTAGGTATGATCTCCCGTTTATAGTAATCTGTGTTTTCTTCATAACGTTATTATTATTATTATTATTATTTTTTTTTTTTTTTGTTATGCGTTTGCATATTGTACAGATTTTGTTTTATAAATTATCTATATAATTTAAAGTATGATTTTCTTTTTAATGGTAACTTTTGATATATTAAGGAAACCTTCTACATTTGGAAACAAAAAAAAAAAAAAAAAAAAAAAAAACATTATTTATTTATTTATTTATTTATTTATTTTTTTGTGAAAAAAAAAAAAAAAAAAAAAAAAAAGCAGGATGGATCTTTTTGAAAATTTAACAGTTTATTTTACATATCTTAAGGTATACACAAGGATTTTTTTCAATTAGATTTTATTGCTTCTACTCTAAGTTATAAACAAATATGTTCAACTGCTTTGGAAATTTTCGTTTGGACGATGGACATGATTGCCGTGTAAAAAAATGTGGTTGACACGGCGGGCAAGATTTTAAAAAAAAAACTACTCAATGGATAATCTTTTTTTTTTAATTAAAGCTTATTTAATTGCCTTTGATATGAATTAAAGCTTTTACTAAAATTATTTAAAAAAAAGTTATTAACAAATAAGAACGAATTTTTTAACAAAAAAAAAAAGTAAAAAAAAAAAAAAGCCATTACATAACTTACAAGACATAACTTAAAAAAAAAAAAAAAAAAAAAAAAAAAAAAAAAAAAAGGTTCCTTTAATTTAACTGGAATCTATACTCATGAAGTTTAAGAAAAAAAAATATTTTTGTGTTTCAGATAATTCTACAAGGCGCTATCATGCCCACAGTCCAGACGGAAATTTCCAAAGCAGTTGAACAGATTTGTTTATAACTTAGAGTAGAAGCAACAAATTCTAATAAAACAAATTCTTGCCTATACTTTAAATATGTACAATAAACTGTTAAAATTTCAAAAAGATCCATTATGCAGTTTTAGAACAAAAAAAAAAAAAAAAAATCATGAAAAGTGCTTTTTTTGTCTCCTAATGTAGAAGGTCCCCTTAGACCATTACCAGCGTCTGTCCAAAAAAAGGACAGTTTAATTTGAATTCAAAAACTGATGAGCGGCACCAAGAATATTTATTCAATTTTTCCTTTTACAAAGTACGGGAAAATAAGCAAGTTTTTATTTTCTAATATATTCGTTTGTAAATTCTGGTGTTAGTCCATTATTTGATCATTTTACAAACAGACTTACTTCACACCGGAAAGGGTTAACACAGGAATCTTTAAACTTTTCAGGGGTAAGCATTTCTGTTTCAGTAATGTTGAATTATCACCGGAATTTTCGAAAAATGTTATTTCAAAATAAGGAAAAACTATTTTTCAACTTTTTTACACCAAAATTATAAATATAAAATTTAATTAAAATATTCTGATACTAATCTTAATTAAAATTAGGTAGGATATAATATATCCCACCGCCCCTCAAGGGGCTAATACATTCGTATGATCAAAAGTAAAGAATGACTTTTAACATATTCAAATACATAAAAAATAAATTTTAAAAAATACTGTAATATGCAGGAAATGATCTTGTATAATAAAATAAATTGAATAATGTTATCTAACAAGACTAAAAATGTGCTTGTATAATAAAATAAATTTAATAATGTTATCTAAGGAGTCATTACCAGTTATGTTTATTATGTTTGAAAGTGTTAAAGTTACACAGAATAATAAATTTCTGTCTTGTTGTTCTGAGTCTTATTATGTTCAAATTCGTTATGATATATTTACAATCTTTCATAAATACACAGTCATAAAAACTAATTTGTAGTGGAAATATGAAAACTCAGTAAATGTTTCGGGGAGACATGAAATATATATGTACGAAGAGACAAAATTAACGGAACTTTTTTCTCGGAAAAACATATCTAATGATACAAGATTGTAGCATACCTATGCTTCTAAATATTATTTATCTTTTTGTTTCAGATTAATGTAAGAAAATTTACTTTTGTATATGAATAACAAACAAATCAGAATCCCAAAAATATATTACTTGAATACAAAATAAGTAGCTACGCGAAGAATAAAATTGAATAACGTGTTTAATAAAATTATTAATTAGCAATTTTAGTAAATTAATCTCTATATAATAAAAAACAGTGTAAAGGATCCGGGGCGAACCTATCCTCGAGAAAAGAAATTATCGCGGTCATGTTAGGCATAAATATACAAGAGACCGTAAGTTTGCCGATTGTTCAACGTATGGAAGTATACACATATTCTGCATTATATCACATCTATTCTTCTTTATTTTCTCTAAAACGTTCAAAAATTATCAAATTATAACGTTTTAAATTCTAAATTAAAAATAACGGATATTTAGCTATTTCCATGTAAACAACGGATATCAAGAGTGCAAGATGTAAACAAACGAAGACTGTTGCCATTTAGAAATACAAATTCGAAATCTAGAAACAAATGAACGACTCTTACAGTGTTTCATTAAAAAAAAAAAAGTACAGGTTAACATCTGATTCTGTTATTAACTCATTAAATCCGGTTGGCAAGAAAACTTGCCATGCAAAGCGGACAATTGTTTTTTAAATTTCAATACAAGTATTTTAGATCGGAAATTTTCACATTATCACATCTCAGATTTTGAGCGATTAAATAATTCAAAATTACAAAGTCGCAAAAACTGGTCTCTAAGAATTAAAAGAAGTGTAAAGGAGGCTTATCGTTAATGGGTTAAAATATTTGTAAAAGAATATTAAAGCCTTTAAATATTTTGAAATGTATTTTACACTTTTTCATGCCAACTCACGATTTTGTGAAAAATGGAGTTAATTAACCGGAAGTACAAGCTGTATTCGGTACACTAGCGCCCTCGGCCTGAGTTTTACAGAAAATTCCGTCTATTTTAAAATTTTGAATTTCGCACCAATTTTCGGCAGTCAATATAAATGAAAACTTTCGATATCGATTAAAATTAGAGTTTCTTATAAGAAAAAAATGCAGACGTAATGATGTAATTCGAGATCAGTTTTTTAAATCTTCATTTATATAATTTAAAATTCATTCAATATAAATAAAATTATTATTATTATTATTATTATTATTATGACTATGATAGAATTTTAATTTAGTTTTATTTAGCTTAACATTTATCTGCTTATTTTTTTTTAATTTTGTTTGCATTATAAATATATATATATAGATTTTTTTTTCTCCTGTCGTAACTGAAATATAAGATATTATCATGATTGCATTAGTATGGCTAAAAATTATCTTTTCACTTATTAAATTATAATTTTGTTTGTTCAAATGTTATTATGTTAAAAATCGAAATTTTATCTTCATTGATATAATTAATATATGTAGTGCATAACATGGTATTGTGCATTCCTTACATTTTAATTACATTTGATATAAAATATAAAATTTACTTACAAAGCAAATCTATTTCAAGTGAATATAAGCTAAGTACATAAAAATTGATAAAATTAAATAAAAATTTTACGAAAGAAATAGTAACAATAATAAATTTTCATTTTATTTATACCAAATGAAATTTTAAAGTTATATAGCTGAAGATTTCAAAAAATTTATATTTAATTAAATCATTGCGCCCTGCTTATTTTCTATACAAAAAAATAAATAGATAAAAAAATATAAATAAAAAAATGCAAATTTTAATAAAACGTTCCTTTGTTTATAATAATTGATGATAAATGACGCCAAGTTTATACTTATAAATAAAACGTAAAGTTCCATAGATCAGTGAAACCCGTTGACTTGATACCGCAGAGTTCTAATACAATATCTCTATCCCTTAACCCTAGAACTACCGGAAATTTTACTCAAGTTTTATAAAAACATTCTACACCAGAATTTTTACTTAAAACTATTTAATTTGTTTATTTAACTTATTATTGTCTGATTTATACATTTAGTTTGTTTTGAAGAAATTTCTGGTTTGAATAAATATTTTGAATGTACATGTCGGGTCCATTGGACCCTTCTGGTAGACAGAGGGTTAATTCCTTAACGCTTGAATTAAATTACGGTTTAAAAATTCAAATTGCTTATTGGCACCACTTTTATGAAAAAGAAATATTCACCATATTTAATGACAGGTAAAACGATACTAAAATATAGCCAATTTCACTATTTTATAAATCTGGTGGGAATCAAACAATCTGAGTAAAAGACACAGCCCGTGAATATGACGGGAGCGAGAATTAAGGGGTTAACTCCGTGCCTTGATCCAACCCTAAAGAAAAGGGTCGAACATTCTTTATGTTTCACTTTGCTAATTATTATTACTGTTGCAATAAATACTGCTGTTTGTTTTGTCTAATTGTTAACGCAGATCAACATTCCGTCATTTTTGACGGGGTTATACACTAGTATAACAATATACACTAGTATAATAAAATAACGTGTAATCTTAGAGGTAATGTGAAAAACGGGAATGATGCCTTTTTAAATCATTGTCTTATAGATAGAGCATCTGTTAAGTATCTTAACCCCTTAATTCTCGCTCCCGTCATATTCTCGGGCTGTGACTTTTACTCAAATTGTTTGATTCCCAACAATTTTATAAAATAGTGAAATTGGCTATATTTAAGTGTCGTTTTTCCTGTCATTAAATAAGGCGAATATTTCTTTTTCATAAAAGTGGTGCCAATAAGCAATATGAATTTTTCAACCGTAATTTAATTCGAGCGTTAAGGGGTTAATTTGCTTTGAAATTGAATCTGAAAAATGTGGATAGTTTGAGTTGTAATTTTCTAAGTGGTCGAAAAATGTCCCGGACAGGAATCATACACTGATCTCTTAGCTGAAGTTGCCAAAGCTCTGCCAACTGAGCTTTCCGTCGAAAGAATACATAAATACTTAACAAGCGCTGGCGGGAGTTCCACTACGTGTGACTTATTTTGCTGAGCTGATTCATATATCCAGGGATCATGGAATTTTTCAGAACAAATATCAATATTTGTCCTGATATTTCATGAAAAATCATGGAATTTTTCTGGACAAATATCAGTATATATATATTTTTTTTAAATAGAAAAATGAATCTAGGTTAAACACGGGAAATTTCACCTTATTCAACCCTTTGAGGGGCAAGGTATTTTTGCTCCCAAAATATTCAAATAATTAACTGACACCGCAAGTTACGGACAAAATTTATTTGAAAATAACCAAAAGATTTTCTTCGCGTATATTATAAGATCAAATTTGTTCAATACAAAGAATAAAATCTTTTTTTATGGGATGGACCAAAGTAACCCCATAAAGATCGAAGTACCTTGACAATATGTGTAACAGAAATATTCTAAAAAATATATTTTTTAGAAATAGTGGCGCGAATATAATATAAAAATAATAGCCAGTGACAGCCGTGTACAGGTACACCCTAGATTACTCAGGATAACATTTAATTGCAATATATACGAGCCCGAGATAACTCGGTATAATCAGGGAAGCGGTTAATAACTTAGTTTGATCAAAAGTAAAGCATGGCTTTTAATATAATCAAATAAGATTAAAAATAATGAAAAAAATTGTAATCGGCAGGAAAATGTTCTTGTATAAAATAAAACAATTTTACTTAAAAAGTCATTATCAGTTTCAACTATGTTTGTAAGCGCTAAAAATTACTCAGAATAATAAATTTCCGTCTTGTTGTTCTCAAACTTATTCTACACAAACTAGTTATGATATATTTGCAGTGTTCATAAATATACAGTCATATAAACTAATTTGTAGTCCAAATATGAAAACTTGGTAAATGTTTTCGACTAAACGTGAAATATGCATATACGAAAAGACAAAATTAGCTGAAAGTTTCGCTCGGAAAAACATAACTAATGAGAGAAGATACTACGCACACTTATGCTTCTAAGTAATGTTTATATTTTTGCTTCAAGTTAATGTAAGAAAATTTCCTTTTGTGTATGAATAATAAATAAACAAAAAATACCAATAAAAATACGTTTCTTGAATACAAAATAACTAGTTACGTTAAGAAGGCTAATTTTATAAAGGGAATATTAACTCGAGTGCAAAGAAATGGAATCTTGTCATAGTAAATTGCATTTATTATTTTACTTGTTGTTATTATTTTATTTTTTTTTTACTTATAACCAAGGATGAGACTTCCGCTTTTTTACATACTAATATTTTCTTAGAGAAAGTGCTGCTCTCTTAAATCGAAAAAGAAATGTTTCGATTAAATAAATTAACATTTTCTCTAACAAAATACTGGTGTCCAAAAAAAAGCGGAAATCTCATCCCTGCGTATAACTCGTTCAGGGACATATAATTGTGTTCCTGTAATGTTGAGTTTACACTAGAATCTTCAAAAAATTTTATTGCAAAATAAGGAAAAGCAATTTTACGGATTTTTTTCTACCAAAGTTAGAAAAGTAAAATGTAATGAAATTTTTCTGGTGCTAATCTTCATTAATCTTAGATGGGATATAATATATCCCATCGCCCCTCAAGCGTCTAACCCAGTGTTGCCAGATTAGGGACTATTTTTCACCAGATTGTTGATTGTCACCGCTTTTATGAAATATAAATATGCGGCCTATTTAAAAATAGATTAAAAATTCTAAAAAATAAGGCTAATTATACAATTTAAAAAAAAAGGCGACAGTAAAATAATCTCAATTAAAAAAGCCCCCAATCTGGCAACACTGGGCTAACCCTTAAATGCGCGATTTTTTTATTTTGTTTCGAAAAAATTATATATGATTCGCTGAAAGATTTATTACACAGGAAAAATAATGAAAAAAATCAGAGATACATTTTTCATATAATACACCAATCTTTTCTTCTGTTGAACATCTGCAATACGAGTAAAAACTACTGTCGTTTAACGCTAAAATATTGCAAATTAGTAAATATTTTAATAAGTATGTCTCCAAATACCTTCTTTTATATAATTATTTATTTTATAAAGCTTAACATTTAACCCTTTAATTTCCATGATAGAATGCGTTCTAGAAATTACGTAGCCCTGGGAATCTGACTTTACACCAGAAAGTTTCAATGGTTATTTTCGTTTTATTTCAATATGGAAAACCTGTTATTATTTAAAGCAAATATTGCTATTTTAATTTTCTGTAATGAATGAAGTATATACGGATAAAAAAATCTATTAAATTCAAAAAACTGTTGTCTGCATATATGCAAAGCTGCGCAAATTTTATAGTAAACATTGTCTTATTTAATCTTCGAAATCTAATGATTAAAAAAGGCAAAAAGCTCTATTAAGTTTTAGTGGTAGCCAAAAAGCGTAAACGTTGGCAGCTATGAAAATGTATCTCTGATTTTTTTTTCATTATTTTTCCTGTGTAATAAACCTTTCAGAGAATCATATATAATTTTTTTGAAAAAAAAAATCTCGCATTTAAGGGTTAAAAATAGGATTTCGAGTAGAACAAGTTTAAAATTTGACAATAGCATTACCTTCAACTAATGCCGTTGAAGGCAGATTTTTTTCAGCATGTGTACGGTCCCTTAAACATTCGTGCCAATATATTTTTTAAAGTTATTTTCGCTTTATTTTTCTGAGATTAAACGAGTCAGAGAAAACTTTAATAAAATACTGGTGTCAAAGTTTAAGGGACCGTACCTACGTTTAAAAAAAAATCTGCCTTCGACAGCCGCCATTTTGTGTGTCAGCGCTCAGGCCTAGTATTCAGGGGGCGGTGATACTGGTGTGGAAAGCATTTGGAACACCCATTTCCGCGGGACACTACTATAGTCCATTGAACTATTAATAAAGAGGAACTGTCATATCCTTAACCCATTAATTCTCGCTCCCGTCATATTCTCGGGCTGTGTCTTTTACTCAAATTGTTTGATTCCCACCAGTTTTATAAAATAGTGAAATTGGCTATATTTTGGTATCGTCTTTACTGTCATTAAATAAGGTGAATATTTCTTTTTCATAAAAGTGGTGCCAATAAGCAATTTGAATTATTCAACCGTAATTTAATTCGAGCGTTAAGGGGTTAAAATAGCGAAGCATCAAGTGAAACCGCTATCGCAAGATTGTTTACCGCTAGTAGATTTACGTAGAATTTCTCAACTTACTTAAAAACTTTTTATTACAATATTTCAGTCTTAAATATAGTAGAAACATATTTTCATTTTTACTGGTAGGAGTTTACTTTTCCGGTAGTTAGGCCCTGCGTTTCCGCCATTTTATGACAACCAGGGAAATAAACAGATAGTTTTACAAGGCATAGTGTCACCAGTAAAAACAAATAAAAATTTTTACGACATTTTTGATAAAAATTTCCTTGAATAAGACGCTTAATTAAGACGAAATTTTCTATTCAATTTTACTGGTGGGATTTTTGCCCTAGCGGAAACTGAAGATTCCTATTTTTAAAAAAAGTAGCAGCATCATGTGTCAACCTCCTCAGTTACTTCACTCGCAACTGGTAGACAGTACACTATATGTCTCCTCCTTTTTATTCATAACTCCATTGTACGGTCAGTGAGAATCACCTATCGAGTGCAAAGGGTTACGTAAGGTTGAATAAGGTGAATTTTGCTATTTCAAAAAAGTCTTGCCGATCAAGAAATTTGAATTAACCCCTTAATTCTCGCTACCGTCATATTCTCGGGCTGTGTCTTTTACTCAAATTGTTTGATTTTCACCAGTTTTATAAAATAGTGAAATTGTCTATATTTTAGTATCGTTTTTCCTGTCATTAAATAAGGTGAATATTTCTTTTTCATAAAAGTGGTTCCAATAAGCAATTTGAATCTTTTAACCATAATTTAATTCGAGCGTTAACGGGTTAAAAAAAAGCAGCCCACTGTTTTCACATTGGATAGTTTGACATGGTACAGACGACATGCGATATGAAACCGTATTGAAACAAACAAATTTGAATTTTTGGCAGATATAATCGAAGCCAAAAGTGCTATAAAATGTGGTTTTAATTATACCTAGATATTATTTTATTCAATTTTTTCTCCCACTAATGCACTTTGCGCAAACAAATACAATGATCGGTCGATTAAACATTTTTAAATAACAACCAATTCACATTTCTGTTGTGAGATAATGTAATTTGTCAATTATTGGGTAAATTGTGTTCCGCAATTACAATTTAATTTCGACCGTAATAAAGAATTCCAGTTTGTTTACTAAGCGTGTGATAATGACCCTGTAACACATAATAACCTCTGATGAAAATATAATTAGATTATTCACAGGAAATGTTTCATTTTTAATGCTGTAATCACACCATCTGCAACTGTAATTATATTAGCTAAAATTAAATTGCAAAATATTTTTGAGGAATCTGAGACACAGCAGATTAAAATCGTTATATTGTATACACTGTATATTTTTCTATTTTACAACATTTATTTCGTTTTTGAGAGAATTCAATAAAAAAACTAATTTGCTTAAAATATTTTCTAAATTTCTTGAATTTTTGAGTCTCAAAATTTAAAACAAAATAGAGAATATTTTTTTCTTACCTTTATATTCGAATATATAAAATTCGATGCACAGTTTTATTTATATATATAAAACAAGCTTGTACAAAAAATATTGGGGATTTTCATTTAATGCCTCACAGGGCATTTTGAAAAGTTCTAAAATATTACGGAAAATTCCTTTTTTTTTATTTTTGTGATAAATTTATGCCATAATGCATATAAAGTACCCTTGAATAATATTTAAAGTGAAATTTACGAAAAATTAAAAAAAAATGATTTTAAATGTCCCTCGTCACCTTAAACAAAGTTTATCCCCTTGAGGGGCAAGCAATTACGTTTATGTAATACTGAATTCCCACTGGAAATTTAGAAAAAAAAAATTGCAAAATAAGAAAACGCAATTTTCTGATCTTTTTCCACCAAAATTAGAAAAGTAAAATTTCATAAATTTTTTTCCGGTGCAATTCTTAATCAATCGTAGGTGGAATAAAATATATCCCACCGCCCCTCAAGGGGTTATACTTATTATTAAAGGGTACTTCTTTTAGTGCAAAATATTATTTATACAATTTGGTAGATAGTATATGAAATTTAATTTATTAAATTTCTGTTTTTGTAGATGTTGTTCAAGGTAATCTTAAGTACAATAACTGTAGGTGTCGTGTATTTTATTTCATTTTATTTTATTTATTTATTTATTTGTTGCATTTCTAAAACGTTTTGAAATACTGTAATTTAAAAAAAACTTTTAAAAGGTAGTTTTGTTTTGTTTTTTTTAATGCAGAAAATTGTCCTGAATAATTTTATCAATCAATTAAATAACACTAGTCTGCATGATATCAAATGTTTAAAAACCAATGCATTAAGGGGTTTAAAATTTAAAACCCCTTAATGCATTTTTTAAGCTGATTACAGAACTGTCCTTAGTTTTGTTCTATCACGTATACTTTGTTCGTAATTGACGAGAGTTGTTTTCGAATATTCATCGCTGAAAAACAGTATAATGTGGTAGTCACACCTAAAATATTGATACTTGCTAACTTATCTAACTACTTTTAGAATACAGTTTTGTAACAGGGACTAAAAACATTGTGCATTAACCACTCGCAAACTCCCAAAAAATATTGCTTCTACCATTACACATCAAATTAGGAATAATGAAGCAGTTTGCAAAGGCTCTGCCACAAGATGGGTATTGCTTCAAGTACCATACTATGAATTTTTCTTTCAATACACACAAAAATTGAAAACTGGAATTTTCGCTGGTACTCAAATAAAAAAAAAAAAACTGATGAAGGACAAAGATTTTGAAAAAAAAAAAAAAACAACAAAACAACAAAAATAAAAACGATGAATGGGATAGGAAAAGACGCATGGACCGACTTTAAATGTGTTACCGGAAATTTTCTAGTGAATAAGAAAGATCCAAATTACAGGAATATTGCAGAAACAATGCTGGACAGTTTCTAGAAGTTGGGCTGTAATATAAGTGTAAAAATGCACTTTCTGTATTCCCATATAGACTACTTTCCAGAAAATCTGGGACATTGCAGTGAAGAGCTCTGTGAGCGCTTTCACCAGGACATCAAAGAGATGGAGAATAGGCACCGGGAAAGATGGAATTTAAATATTATGGCAGTCTACTGTTTGATGTTGAAGAAGGACATAAATGATGGAGGATGTGCAAGAAAGATAAGAAAATTTGATTAACCCTTTCAGGGGCAAGTAATTGCGTTGCTGTAATGTCGAATTCACATCGGATTCACATCGAAATCACTCTTCCAAAATATTTAATGCAAAATAGGAAAAAGCAATTTTACGACTTTTGCACCAAAATTAGAAAGGTAAAATTTAATAAAATTTTTATAGTACAAATCTTCATTAATCGTAGGTGGGATATAATATACAGGTGGTTATCAAAATAATGGAAACACTTGTGAATGAAAGGGACATTTAAGAATTCCCTTCGTAAGCATGAAAATATAATCTTAGCTACCAGATTTTTTTTAATATAAAAAGTACATGTATTAGGTAGTATGAGTGAGCTCTAGAAGAGTTGTCTACGTTTTGATTTTTTTTTGTCAGAAGCGTAAAATGTGAGACCTCACAGATTTTCAAAGAGGCCAAATTGTAGGAGCCCGACTAGCTGGACCAACTGTGACCGAAACATCCCAGCTTATAGGCGTTTCTAGAGGTACGTTGTCTAAAGTCATGACAGTATACACACAGCGCGGAAAGACAAGCTCAGCATAGCAAAATAGTGGACGGAAGGAGAAGCTGAGTGAAAGAGACCGACGGGTATTGTAGCGGATTGTAATGTCTAAAAAGAAAACAACTGCAGCCAAAGTGACCGCAGAGCTCAATCACCATCTGGATTCTCCAGTGTCAACAATTACAGTTCGGAGATACCTTCATAAAGAGAACATTTACGGCAGAACAGAAATTCCCAAGCCACTTGTCACAGATGCTAATGCCAAACGTCATGTAGAGTGGTGCCACAACCACAAAACCTGGTCGATTGATAAGTGGAAGACTGTTATATGGTCAGACGAATCATCTTTCACATTGTTCCCCACAACAGGACGGGTACATGTCTGGAGAACATCTGCACAAGCGTATGATCCTGATTGCCTCCGTCCAACTGTCAAGCATGGAGGTGGATCGGTCATGGTATGGGCAGCCGTGTCATGGTTTTCTACTGGTCCAATCGTAACTTGGGAGAAGTATAGAGAAGTTTTAGCTGACCAGGTCCATCCCATGATGCAAATTTTGTTTCCTGCAGGAGATGGAATTTTCCAGGATGATAATGCCCTATTCATGCAGCCAGAGTTGTCCAATCATGGTTTGATGAACATGAGGATGAGGTGGAACATCTACCTTGGCCCGCACAGTCCCCAGACCTCAACATAATCGAACCATCGTGGTCTATTTTAGAGCTTTCAATCCGGAATCGATATCCTCCACCGGCATCTCTCACGGAACTTTCACAATATCTTCATGAAGAATGGTACAATATTCATCTAAACACTATTCAGAATTTGTATGATTCGATTCCCAGGTGAATCCAAGGTGTATTACATGCCAAAGGCGGTCCTACGCCATATTAGTAAAGAATTCCTTCAAAATCTAGGGTGTTTCCATTATTTTGATAACCACCTGTATATGCCATAGCCCCTCAAGGGGTTAATTGAACAGTGTCGGCTTCTCGTTTTATTAAAGAAATCTCATGAACTTATAAGGACATTTTTTACAGTATTTTTAACGTGTTTAATGAAATACTTTGTATGAAATTGTGATACTTTTTTTATTGCATTAGTTTAAATATTTTAAACACAACTTCTTATGTTTTGTAAAATCCTGACATGATAGACAAAAATGGAAGTCATTTCCTGAATAACCAACAACAAATTGATACAGGAAAACGTGTTCATAAGAAATCATCTGACAAAAAGTTTAAAAATGCAGACTAGTGTAATTGAATAACATGCATAGTTGCCAACCTCCCGCTTTTTTGGATACCAGTAAAATGTTACAAAAATGTTCACTTTATTTAATTGCGTAAATTGTGCGATTGCATACAGCAAGTATTTTTGTATAAAAATATTTTTATGAAAAAAATCGGGAGGTTGGCAACTATTAACATGTAATAGATAACACGCTTAATAAATTTTTTTATAAAGTTTTCAACTAGTTTTTAAAATGTACGATTTTTTTCCCAAAATGTTCGCCAGTATTATATTTTGAGTGGAAATCTAAATGCTGTGATAGGAGCAAATTTAATAATGTTTGAGAAAAATATATGATTATAAGAAAATTAAAATCATTCGTGACCTGCGTAAGCATTAACCCATTTTTGCTTAGCATCCCATTTTTGGGACACTGCTAATTTTAATAAATTTATATAATTTTCTTCTTCCATACAATATGAAAATTGTATGAAATAATTATCTATAAATGTCTTTATCTGTTACGGGAAGATGATAGCATAAAATGGATATTTATTTGATTAAAATGGATGCTTTTATCGGAGTTTATAGATTTTTCATTTTTGAAGTTAGCGTAATGTAAAAAATAATTTTGTTTAAAAAAAAAAAAAAAAACCCAAAGATCCAAATAAATAAATCATAATCTTAGCTTTTTGAAATACGTATATTTTTAATTTGCGAAATTATATGGTCAAACCTAATTTTTATGTATTTTTGTGACTTAAAAAAAAAGGGAGCTAGGCACGAATGGGTACATATTTTTATTAGCCATTTAGGTAACTATTATTACTTTTAAAGATGATTAAGAATCAAATTGTTTTTAAGCTTCAAATACGATTATTCTTAAATTATTATTACTAACACTTATAATGTTATTAGTCCCCATAAAGAAATAAATGTATTTTTTAGTAAATCATTAAAATATTAATTATAGTATATAAAATATAGCTTTAAAGATTATTTTATGGAAATTTAGACAAAATATATAATTATGCATATTATATCATCACAAGTATTATGCATATTCCTATATTTAATACGCTTACATTTTATTAAATAAATAATAATAAAAAAAAATTGCGTACATTTTTTTAGCATTTTTCAGTTCATTTTGCAACATTTTAACGTGATTGATTGTACCAACAAATCTGAGATAACAAAACATCAGGCACAAATGAGTTAAGTTTCATTTTTATGTATTACTTATGTAAATATTAGTGTTCAGGAAATTACAATGATGAAAAATATTTCGTTTATGCCATTAATGAAGGTTTTATGAATAAACATATTGTGGTATTATAGTTCCTGGTATTAGTTAAAGATTGTTAATAACAGCTTTTAATGGATGTTTTAAACAGAATATACTTATTTCACATTAACATACTATTAATCTAAAATTGAGAACTTTAATAATGATTAGCAGATATACATCTTATTTATTTATAATAAAAATAATGTGTTTTAAATATTCTAATATTTGACGAATGTTTATTAATTTTAATTAGAATCGAAATTCGAATAATGGCTTAAAAAATTATAATCCTGTACCACCCCCCCCCTTTTTTTATAGTAATTTATCCCTGATGATTTCAAAGCGGTGGTATATATAACTACCACTTATATTTAATTCTCAAATACCTAAATCGTACCAGAAGTTATGGAAATAAAAAATGAATTTATAAAGCACACGAAGAAAAGCATTTAATTAGTTTTAAATAATTTTGTTCATAAATTCTGATGCCACATAACCATTTCAACGTTTTAAAAACAGATTTATTTTGTCCGTGAAAGGGTTAACTGAAAAGCACATGAACTAAAACCCAAAAGTGAGAAAGCCTCAACTAAATAAAAAACAAAGTTTTTTTTTTTTTAATTAATACCCGTATTACATTATATATTTATATATTTACCGATTTTAATCAGTTATTATTTCATTAAAAATGGGGTATTTCATACATGTCTGTGTTCCTTGATATGTGTTAGCGAAAAGTGTTAATATTTTTACAAAAAAATGTAAATGATTTTTTTTACAAAGCAACTGAAACTGTATTTTATATGATGGATTAAAACATTTTTTAATTAAGTCTCTTTACAGTTAACAAGGAACACATACATATATGAAATACCCCATTTATAAAGAAATAACACCTGATGAAAATCAGTAAATATATAAATATATAGTGAGGAAGCCTTTATATATTTTCAATCCTCGTTTCGCTGAAGAATCTTACACATTTGTGAAAGAAATCCTTTGTGACCAAATTATACAGTTTAACTTTTTACATTTCAATTTAATTTTTCAAAATTTAAGGCATAGAAATATATTCTGTTTGACTTTTCAAACTTTTTTTGTTTAATTTTGAGAGATTGTAGCTTAGATCGAGTATAATTTTCAGGATGTCCCAACGTTTGATTTCACTCTTTCTAACAATGCATTTCCAGCAGTTCAAGTTGAACATTTCTTTGAATAAAGAGAATCGGTGAGTGCTTTTGAGCCGTCAGATGCAGCTGCAGTCGATGGTAAAGATTGCCATTGAAAGACGGTATTCATTTGATAGAAGTATAAAAGCAGAAAGGGACTGCAAACGGTAATGGGGCTAAAAAGACATTTTCACTTTAAAAGGAAAATTTTCTTTCGGAAACACATTTGGTTGATATACTTGAAGAAAATCAATAGATAAAATATTGATTTCTGTACATAGGTTTAATATATTACTAAGTAGATAAATATGTAACAAATATTTTAGATTTAACCCTCTCGCTGCGTAATTGTTTTATAAAAATAGCTTCAAAAATTGCGTATTTAAAAATTTTTTATTCTTTTGTCAACGGTTTTTCAAAATAAAATTTTTATCTAATTTAATCGGGAAAATGCTCCAATTAAATAAGGCAAAATTTACAATAAAAAATAACTGGTGGGAATATTCAGGAAAGTTTAATTAGACGAAAAAGTGCATGCCCGAGAAAATCTCGGGTTGCGCAGTGAGAGAGCAAAAATATTTTAACATCTTTTGCAGGAATTAATAATTTAATAATTTAGTATTAACCTTTAACCAAATTTATTCACATGGCACCACTTTTTTTTAAAGAACCACTTTTACTTGTACTTAGACATATGCACCAGAAATTTACTACAAAATTTACTTTTAAAATATAGTTCATGCGAATACAATATAAATATAGAATCATGCATTTAAAGGTGCCGTCCGTTAAGTGTTAAAGTTATTATTTCATTGCAATATTTAAAAAGCCATTTTTAAAGAAAAGTTGCATTATCCTTTTTTCGTATTGCGTTTCAATTTACTAAAAACTAAACTATTTTAAAAAATAAATCTCCGTAAGCATAGCTGCCAACTTGAATGCTGTTTTTAACTACTAACATTTAATCCCTTGGGTACATTGGACGACTGAGACTCGTCATTGGCCACTGGCATCCATTTATATATTCTATCTATACCATTACTCAAAGAAACAAAATTGCAGTATATTTTTCATGCACATGTTGTCAAAGTACATTATTTATTTTATACATATTTGAAAGACTTTCATATTATGAAAGGTTTTTTTTGTTGTTGTTCTGAGAAAGTGGTACGAGATGAAATAAAAAAAAAAAAAAAAAAAAAAAAGCCAGTGGCAGTCTTGAACCTACAGTATACCCGATGGTTTAATAAGAAATTTTACCTAATTTAATCGCTGAAATCTAATGCTTTTTTATGATTCTTTTCCAGCACATCATGTTGGACATTTCTTTGAATAAAGATAATCGGTGAGTGCTTTTGAGCCGTCAGATGCAGCTGAAGTCGATTGTAAAGATAGCCATTGAAAGACGGTATTCATTTGATAGACGTATAAAATCAGAAAGGGACTGCAAACGGTAATGGGACAGAAAAGACTTTAAAATTTTCATTCGGAAACATATTTGGTTGATATACTTGAAGAAATTCAACAGATAAAATATTGATTTCTGTACGTAGGTTTAATATATTACAAAATAGATAAATACGTAACAAATATTTTCGAATTAAGGTATCTGACTACGTTGAAAATGCAATTTTCGACCAAAGTTGTCAAATTTATTTTATTTTGTTTTATTAAAGACCAACTTTTTACCTTTCCAAAACTGTATTTGTTTTTATTGTACGATAAATAGATCCGGAGTTATAGCGGTTTTAAAACTACTCAACACCTGTCACTCAAACCGGAAGTGCTGTTTAAAGGGCTTTAAAATTTAAAATTTTTAAATTGCTTTTAAAGGGTCGTATGTTTGGAGAAATTTCACGATTTTGGATGCATTTATTTAATAATAAGAAATGTAAATAATATGCTCCATGAAATTTAGATGTATATAACTGTAAATTCCTGTAGTAACACATAAATCCAAACTTTAAATGCATTTTTTGGAAAATGTAATTTTCGGTGAAAATTCCATGCGTAAAACATGATTTTTCAAAACGTTATAGGAATATCACTATGAAATTTAAAATATATGTTATTTATACTATTGTGAAGGCAATGAACTAAAGATTTAAATTTAGAATAAATATTTTTTGTTTTATGGATGTTTTTCTGGAATGACATCGATGAATTTTATGAAAATTAACATGTAAACAGGTGCGATATGCTATAAGTTTTGAAATACTTAAAGAATCTCTTAGATTTTAGTTCATTGCCTTCACCAATGTCATAAATATGAAGTGTAAAAAGGAAATTAAGATACACACAGTAGAATTTCCTTTAGAGCGTTTTGCGTTTCGGGCTAAATTTCACTAAATTTTACTATAAATTCCACCATTTACCAAAATTTTATCAATGAATGAAATATTTTTTACTTTTTTTTCACATTTTCTAGACATAATCTTAGTAAAAATAAGTTAAAAAAAATAATTAAATAGCTTTTTTGGAAAAAATTGCTCCGTACGTAGGCAGGCACCTTAACTGTTTGAAAACTTTTTAAGATATTTTGCAGGAATTAACTAAAACAAAGAATATGAGATAATTAGTATTACATATATGTACACCGTATTACGTATATGTATGTAGTATTACATATTGACTCCGGAATATTTAAGTAGATATTTTTAATTAAATGTTTATTTACGTTTTCGTTTTAATTTTATGTTTTTGGCTTGACTTCCGACATTTCGGCTTCATGAATTTTGAACAACTCTTTTCTTACTCTATCGATCGATTTTCTACTCCGGACTTCATGTAACAGTGAAGACCCGCCCCTATTTTCGTATTGGTTGCCTAACTGGCCACTTACTTAAATAGACGTTTTTCCCTCATTCAGTCTTTGACTCTCGGCTGTACTGGGAGTTATCAACACTCATAGTAATTTTTTATTACACTTAGACTAACATTTCCTGTTTTTTCTATGATGTGCTACACACAAACTCATCGACAGGGCGTGGATTTGATCTTCAAATAGGTAGCCCCTGGAACTGCACTGCTGTTCACTCTTCACTGTTCGTTTTAATTTCCTGATAATTAACTAGTATTTATCAAATAAGATCTCTGTAAGCATAGCTGTTTTCTTGTATGTTATTTAACCGCAAACGTTTAATAAAAATTGTACATAATTTAACAGCTGAAATTTAGCAGTTTTTCACGATTTTTTTCCAGCAGATCAAATTGAACATTTCATGGAATAAAGAAAATCGGTGAGTGCTTTTGAGCCGTCAGATACAGCTGAAGTCGATGGTAAAGATAGCCATTGAAAGACGGCATTCATTTGATAGACGTATAAAATCAGAAAGGGACTGCAAACGGTTATGGGACAGAAAAGACTTTAAAAGGAAAATTATCTTTCGGAAACGCATTTGGTTGATATACTTGAAAAAATTCAACAGATAAAATATTGATTTCTGTACATAGGTTTAATATATTGCAAAGTAGATAAATATGCAACAAATATTTTCGATTTAACTGTTTAAAAACTTTTAAAGATATTTTGCAGGAATTAACTAAAATAAAGAATCTAACATAATTAGTATTAAAATATGTTTGACACCGCAATATTTAAAAGGATATTTTGAATTAATTGTTATATTACGTTTTCGCTTCAATTTCCTGATAATTAACTGGTATTTAAATCTTTCAGGGGTAAAGCAATTCAATTATTAAATTGTTAAAAGTAATGAATGGCACCGAAATTTGAAAAAAAAAAATATTTATAAATAAAAAAAAGGGGGCTATATTTCACATACATAATAAACTGAAAAATTTTCTACCAAAATTCCGGTATCAATGTGGCATTTGAGAATTAAAATTATGCGGCTTCATAAATATACCACCGCCAATCAAGAGATTAACAAATAAGATCTCTGTAAGCATAGCTGTTAGCTTAAATGCTATTTAACACTAGAACGGGGGGAAATTTTACTCAAGTTTTATAAAAATACTTCACATCAGAATTTTTTCAAAAAAACATTTAACTTATTTATTCACGTTATTTTTGTGCAGCATATATTAATCTCATATTTTTAAAAAAGTTTTCTGGTTCGAATCGACATGTATTCATTTGGCAAGGGTCAAAATGACACCTCTCCGCCGTTCTAGTGTTAATCACTAGAGTTTAATAAAAAAAAAATACCTAATTTAACAGCTGAAATTTAGCAGTTTTTCCCGATTTCTTTCCACCACTTCAAATTGAATATTTAATGGAATAAAGAGAATCAGTAAGTGCTTTTCGACAGTCAGAAGCAGTAGCAGTCAATGTAAATATGGCCATTGAAAGATGGTATTCATTTGATAGAAGTATAAAAACAGAAAGGGTGGGCAAACGGTAATGGAGCTGAGAAGGCATTTTCACTTTAAAAAGATAATTTTCTTTCGGAAACACCTTTGGCTGATATACTTGAAAAAAAGATAGATTAAATATTAATTTCTATAGATAGGTTTAATATATTACAAAGCAAATAAGTATGTAACAAATATTTACGATTTAACTGTTTAAAAACATTTTAAAATCTTTTGCAGGAATTAACTAAATAATCTAACATAATTAGTATTAAAAATATGTTTACACTGGAATATTTAAATAGATATTTTTAATTAATTTTTAAATTGCATTTTCATTTCAATTTCCTGACAATAAACTAAAAACTTTGAAAGAATACTTGTTAGCTTGAATGTTAATTAACGACTAACGTTTAATTAAAAAAAAATACCTAATTTAACATCTGAAATTTAACAGTTTTTCACGATTTCTTTCCAAAAGATCAATTTGAACATTTCATGGAATAAAGAGAATCAGTGAGTGCTTTCGAGCCGTCAGATGCAGCTGCAGTCGATGGTAACGATAGCCATTGAAAAACGGTATTCATTTGATAGAAGTATACAAGTAGAAAGGGACTACGAACGGTAATGGAGCTGAAAATACATTTTCATTTGAAAAGGAAATTTTCTTTCGGAAACACATTTGGTTGATATACTTGAAGAAAATCAATAGATAAAATATTGATTTCTGTACATAGATTTAATATATTGCAAAGTAGATAAATATGTAACGAATATTTTCGATTTAACTATTTGAAAACTGTTTTAAGATATTTTGCAGGAAATAACTAAAACAAAGAATCTAACATAATTAGTATTTAACCGCTAACGTTTTATAAATATTTTACCTAGTTTAAGCCCTTAACAGTGACATTTGTTTTCTGGCAAAAAAATTAAAAATGGGGCTGTAAACCACTTTTTCCATACTAAAATATTTACCTTACTTAATCGAAAAATATCTGACAATCAATAAAGATAAATTTACAGATACAAATTAGTGGTATCAAAATGCTTTTAATAACGAAGCAAGCAAAGTGTTCTTGCCCGAATCCAGTTCGGGCTACACTGTTAAGAGGTTAACAACTGAAATTTAGCAGTTAGTCACGATTTCTTTCCAGCAGATTAAATTGAACATTTCATGGAATAAAGAGAATCGCTGAGTGCTTTTGAGCCGTCAGATGCAGCTGCAGTCGATGGTAAAGATAGCCATTGAAAGACGGTATTCATTTGATAGAAGTATAAAAGCAGAAAGGAACTGCGAACGGTAATGAGGCTCAAGAGATATTTTCACTTTAAAAGGAAAATTTTCTTTCGGAAACACATTTGGTTGATATACTTGAAGAAAATCAATAGATAAAATATTGATTTCTGTACATAGGTTTAATATATTGCAAAGTAGTTAAATGTGTAACAAATATTTTCGATTTAACTGTTTAAAAACTTTTAAAGATATTTTGCAGGAATTAACTAAAAAAAAGAATCTAACATAATTAGTATTAAATATGTTTCAAACCGGAATATTTAAATGGATATTTTTAATTAATTTTTATATTACGTTTTCAATTTCCAGTCGATTAACTAGTATTTAACCCTTTCAGGGGCAAAGCAATTCCATTATTAAAGTGTTAAAATTAATGAATGAGACCAGTATTTGAAAACAAATTTATTTATAAGTAAAACAAAAAAAGGCTGTATTTCACACATATAATAAACCGAAAATTTTTCTACCAAAAATCTGGTGCCAACATGGCATTTGGGAATTAAAATTAAGCGGTTTCATAAATATACCACTGTCAATTAAGGGGTTAACAAATAAGATCTCTGTAAGCATAGCTGTTAGCTTGAATGTTATTTAATTACTAACGTTTAATAAAAATTTTACTTTATTTAACAGCTGAAATTTAGCGGCTTTTCACGATTTCTTTCCAGCACATCAAATTGAATATTTAATGGAATAAAGAGAATCTGTGAGTGCTTTTCGACAGTCAGAAGCAGCAGCAGTCAATGTAAATATGGCCATCGAATGACGGTATTACTTTGATAGAAATATAAAAACTGAAAGGGTGGGCAAACGGTAATGGAGCTGAGAAGGCATTTTCACTTTAAAAAAGATAATTTTCATTCGGAAAACCCTTTGGCTGATATACTTGAAAAAAACCAATAGATAAAATATTGATTTCTATAGATAGGTTTAATATATTGTAAAGTTGATAAGTATGTAACAAATATTTACGATTTAACTGTTTAAAACTTTTTTAACCCCTTAGGGGTCAAGAATTTACGTTTGTGAAATGCTGAATTCCCACCGTAATCTTTGAAAAATTCTATTTCAAAATAAGTAAAAGCAATTTTACGGGGTTTTTGCACCAAAGTTAGAAACGTAAAATTTAATAAAATATTTCTGGTGTAAAACTTCATTAATCGTAGGTGGTATATAATATATACCGTTGTCCCTCAAGGGGTTAAACCTTTTGCAGGAATTAACTAAATAATCTAACATAATTAGTATTAAAAGATATGTTTTACACCGGAATATTTAAACCGATATCTTTAATTAATATTTATATTACAATTTCACTTCAATTTCCTGGTAATTAATTAAGATCTTTGTAAGCATAGTTGTTAGCTTGAATGTTAATTAACTCCTTCGGGACGGGAGCCTTTTACGAAATTTTTAATCTTTTGACACCGTTTTTTAAAAACAGAAATTTGTGTCTTCTAGAATCGAGAAAATGCGCTGATTGAATACGGCAAATTTTACTGGTGAGGAAAAACAAGATTCTGAGTGCTTCATGCGGCACGTATACGTGTCGCTCGTCCCCAAGGGGTTAACGACTAACGTTTAATAAAAAATTACCTAATTTAACTTTTTTCACGGTTTCTTTCCAGCAAATCAAATTGAGCATTTCATGGAATAAAGAGAATCGGTGAGTGCTTTTGAGCCGTCAGATGCAGCTGCAGTCGATGGTAAAGATTGCCATTGAAAGACGGTATTCATTTGATAGAAGTATAAAAGCAGAAATGGACTGTAAAAGGTAATGGGGCTGAAAAGAAATTTTCACTTTAACACTAGAACACCTGTAAATAGTTGATTCGACTCCGACCAAATGTTTAACTGCCCACTGGAGCAAGACACTTTTTAATAAAATAAGTTAAATTAAATTCGCAGAGAAATGCGCTAAATAAATCAGTTAAAAATTTTAAAATAAAAATTCTGGTATAAAATGTTTTTACGAAACTTAAGTAAAATTTCCGGGCGTTCTAGTGTTAAAAGGATACTTTTCTCTCGGAAACACGTTTGGTTGTTATACTTGAAGAAAACCAATACATAAAATATTGATTTCAGTACATAAGTTTAACATACTGCAAAGTAGATAAATATGTAACAAATATTTTTGATTTAACTGTTTAAAAACTTTCAAGATATTTTGCAAGAATTAACTAAAATAAAGAATAGAACATAGCTGCCAACCTTTACGCTTTCTTCCTACCACTAAAATTTTCTTATAAATATTGCCCTATTTAATGGTCAAAATCTCAAGATTAAACAAGGCGAAAATCTCTTCTAAATTTTAGTGGTAGCAAAAAAGCGTAAAGGTTGGCAGCTATGATAGAAGGTAATTAGTATAAAAATACGCTTTACACCGAAATATTTAAATGGATATTTTTAATTAAATATTATATTACGTTTTCCTTTCAATTTCCTGACAATTAACTAGTATTTAACAAGTAAGATCTCTGTAAGCATAGCTGTTAGCTTGAATTATATTTAACAACTAACGTTTAATAAACATTTTACCTAATTTAATTGTTGAAATTTAGCAGTTTTTCACGATTTCTTTCCAGCAAATCAAATTAACCCCTTAACGCTCGAATTACATTACGGTTGAATAATTCAAATTGCTTATTGGCACCACTTTTATGAAAAAGAAATATTCACCTTATTTAATGACAGGTAAAACGATACTAAAATATAGCCAATTTCACTATTTTATAAAACTGGTGGGAATCAAACAATTTGAGTAAAAGACACAGCCCCGAGAATATCTCGGGAGCGAGAATTAAGGGGTTAAACATTTCATGGAATAAAGGGAAGCAGTGAGTGCTTTTGAGCCGTCAGATGCAGCTGCAGTCGATGGTACAGATAGCCATTGAAAGAATGTAATCATTTGATAGAAGCATAAAAGCAGAAAGAGACAGCAAACGTTAATGGGGCTGAAAAGACATTTTCACTTTAATTCTTTCCGGCACAGGCAAATTTTGTTGTAAAATGATGAAATCATCGGCTGACGCCGGAATTTACATACGATTTTTTAGAAATTAAAAACTTGTTAATTTACACTTTCATTATTAACCATTTCCGGCACGGGCAATTTTTGTTGTAAAATGAAGAAATGATTGACTTACACCGGAATTTTAAAACGACTTTTTTAGAAATTAAAAACTTGTGATTTTAACTGCTCATAGTAAAAGCAAAATTTTAATGAGATATTCTTGGTGCCATTCGTAAGTTTGGAATTAAAATTAGGTATCCCGCCCCGGGCACAGTGTGCCGGAAAGGGTTAACCCTCTTGCTGCGCAACCCGAGAGTTTCTCGGGCAACGTAAAAGTAGCAAAATTTGCGCAACCCGAGATTTCACCGGGATGCATTTTTTCCGTCTAATTAACCCTCCTTGATCATACCCACGAGTAACTTTTTATTGTAAATTTTACCTTATTTAATCGGAGCATTATCCCGATTAAATCAGGCGAAAATTTTTGTTTTGAAAAACCTGTGGCAAAAGAATAAATAATCTTAAAAGACGCTCGTGCGAAGGAATTAACTACGCAATTTTTGAAGCTATTTTGATAAAACAATTACGCAGCGAGAGGTTTAATGCAAAATTTTATTAAAATATTCTTCGTGCCGTTTGGAAGTAAAATTAGGTATCCCGATCCGTGCACACTGTGCCGGAAAGGGTTAAAAGGGAAATTTTCTTTCGGAAACATATTTGATTGATATACTTGAAGAAAATCAATAGAAAAAGTATTGATTTCTATGTAGACTGATTTAATATATTGCAAAGTAGATAAATTTGCAACAAATATTTTCGATTTAACTGTTTAAACATATATTATGATCTTTTGCAAGAATTAACTAAACAATCTAACATAATTAGTATTAAAGATATGTTTTTCCGAATTATTTAAATAGAAATTTTTAATTAGACGTTATATTATGTTTCCCAATATTGTTTGATATTCCTAACAAATGAACTTTTAACAAATATATATCTGTAAGCATAGTTGCTAGCTTGAATGTTTTTTAAAACCACCAACATTTAATAATATATTTTGCCTAATTAACCCATTAATGCCCAGTGTCATCATTTGAGGACGCCACTAATATAAATATAAATATATTTTTTCGTTCACGAGAAAAATTCCTTGATAAAATAGGATAAAATTTACTCTTCTTTTAAAAGTGTTGGGCAATCCAAAATTTATATTTTAACGAAGATAATAATTTGGGCATTAATGGGTTAATCGCTGAAGTCTAACAGCTTTTTTACGCAGGGCTCGCAGCGTTCCTAAAATTTTCGCTCTTTGCTACCACTAAATTAAAATGATAATCTTTGTTGTACGAATCTATTATAGATGTTAAAGAAATTTACCACGAAGAATTCTTATTTAAAATACTGGTAGGAAAGTGCGAAAATTTTAGGAAGGGTGCGAGCCCTGTTTACGATTTCTTTTCTGTAGTTCAAACTGAAAGTTTCCTTGAATAAAGATAATCGGTGAGTGTTTTTTAGGCGTCAGATGCGTTTACAGTGAATGGTAATGATGGCCATTGAAAGACGGTATTAACCCGGGAGGACGCGCGCTGGGCCTGGCAGACAAGGAGAGCACATGGTTTTTTACAATTGTCACCACTATCTTTTTAAAAGTAATGTTCAACTTCTTTTATCGCAAAATTGTCTCCGATTAAATAAGGTGACGATTATTATTTGTATTTATTGATGATAAAGTAAAAACCATTCATAGCCTGGGTATGCACGCGTTCTCCCGGGTTAATTTGACAGAGGTATAAAAGCAGAAACGAAGTGCAAATGGCAATGGAGTGTCAAAGACATTTTCACTTTAACAAAAGCTGGAAACTCTTACGCTTTTTTGTACCACAAAAATGTAATAGAATTTCTTTGCCTTTTTTATTCGGCAGATTACAGCGGTTTAAAAAAAGTAAAATTTGCTATAAAGTTTTTCTGGTGCAATAAAGCGTAGGATTTTGGCAGCTGTGCTTTAACCCTTTTCTGAACGGAGTAATTCTGTTTGTAAAATGATTATTTGATAGAGTGACATCAGAATTTAGAAACTAATTTAGTAAAAAAAAAAAAAAAATAAAAAGTTGCTTATTTCACGTTCACTATAAAAGGAAAATTTTAATTAAATTCTCTGGATACTAGTAAACTTAATATTAGGCGTATTTTGAAGGATACCACCCGAGAAAAGATTAAAAGGAAAATTTTCTTTCGGAAACACATTTAATTGATGTACTTGTACTTATCCATTGATGAAAATCAATAGATGAATTATTGATTTGTATATAACGTTTTAATAAGTAGATAAATTTGCAACAAATACTTTAGCTCTAACCATTTAAAACCATTTTTAAACATTTCTGAGAAATTAATTAAACAATCTAGCATAAAGAGCATTAAAAATATTTGTTAATTCCGAAATACTTAAATAAGAATTTTTAATTAAATATTATATGATTTTATCTAAATTTTATACATATTCTTACGAAGAAAACTATGAACCGTTTTATATACCAAAATAGATTTCCGTAAGAACGAGTCCCAACTTAAACGTTTTTGTTAACCAGTAACATTTAATAATAAATTTTGCCTGAAATCCGTAGATCAGGTCTTGAAATTAGAATAATCTGAAATAATCTAAAAATTCCATTTCAAACAACTGTCGACTAAACAGAGCAACATCACTGCAGGGGAAAGCGCTCATAAGTATTTGAGTACAGAAATTTTCTCATTTTTTTAACCCCAACGTGACGAACGTCAAAATACGTGATTATTACAACGAGTAATTTTTAACAGGAAAGGTATTTCTTATTTAATCAATAAATTTCTGATGTTAAATTGGACAAACAATTTGTGGTTAAAAATATCGATGATACAATATTAAAAAATATGTAAAGTAGGTTCGTCGCGAAGGGATGAAATGCTGAAATTTCGTTTCAAATAACACGAAAAATTCTAGTATAAAATGCAGATTGAATTTCGTCCCTCCATTTATCCTCTCTCTCCCCACACTCTGCTATTAAACTGGAAAATAAGTGTTCACTAAAGGTCTTCTGTAAAATTAAATTCTGAAAAAAAAAAAAAAAAAAAAAAATAGAAGTTAGAATTAGAAAAGGAATTTAGAATTCTTTAAGCAAAACCCCCAAACGAAGTAACCCGAAATTTTAAAAGAACCTTAAACGAAACATTCCTACAGAAATATTTTTTTTTCTCCAAAATGTTTCCTGTATTTCTAAATATAATGACATTTGAAAAAGACAGTTTTACTGGTACATTCAATTTATACGCAGGGTGCTTAACATAAGTGAATATTTTTGTATAAATTTTAACACTTAAGTGCACAGTGTATGAAATTTGCAACACTTTTTATTTAAATTTTAATAATTAAATCAAATTCATCGCAAACACTATATTTATATATAAATTTTAATCCTGTAATATTTAAAAAAAAAAAAAAAAAAAAAAAAAAAAAAAGTTACTAAATAAAGTTAGAATTTCCTTAAAATTTCTGGTTTCCAATCCTGAATATAAATGAATAAAAAAAAAGGTATTCTAGATTTCATCCTAGATACTTACATTTATCTTATAACACACAACAGGTTTCGGTGCATACACTACATAGTACAAACCCCATTTTTCAAAAGATGAAAGAAGTAATGTCTAATGTCTTCCATAACTGGAATTCAACCAAAACTCTATAAATTTGTTAGGTAGATGCAGGAATTCGTAGCAATTAGAATTTATTTGATATAAAATACAACCTGAAATTAATTAATTATAGGTACTGAATTTAATAATGGCACCAAAAATTCTAAATGCTATTATTCTTTGATCTATGCGTTTTTATCATTCATTACACGATGTTTTTCGGATGGTTGAAAGCAATACATAACTCCGTCACCTCAAATAACTTCGAAAGAATTTCTCTTGCAAAAATGATTTATTTTCTTATAACTTTGTGTGTCTTTAAAAAGGGAAATTTATATATATCTATACTAAAAAAAGAACACATCGCTCTGTCTGTCCGCGTGTGTGTGTCTGTGATGGCTTGCTAAATATACGGCACGTACGATGCTCCAGATTTTTGTGAAGATAGACCAACGTTTCTCCTAATGTATCTGAGCTTTAGAATTTTAAAATTCTTATAATTGTTTCAGTTATTAATTAAAAACTAATCAAGTGGCCCAATTAAAAATGTATTTATTTCCTAAAAATCACACGCTGACTAGATTTGAACCTCGATTCGAGTCTAGCACAAGACTGACCAATCAAAACGCTCCCCTTGAAATCTCACTAGCTGTGTGACGAGGCTAGCGTTTTGCAGAAGTTAAGGACATCATGTCAGCTTTGAAAAACACATGTTTTCATTTTGGAGAGTGGATAAAAAACCACAATTTAAAATTTCAATGTAAGCTCAAATTTTTAAAAATACAGCATTTAGACATTTGCATCTAGGCCTATATTTGGACGCTAATTACGAATATGTAAATTTCGAAAAAACTTGATACAGAGCTTTTTGTTTTATAAAAAAAGTTGATTTTTAAAAAAAGAAAAAAAAACATTTTTTTGAATAGAGAATGAATTCGAATTTGTTAAAATTCGCAAAACGAAAACCGGTCGACTTAAAACTTTCAGATAGTTTATAACAGCTCTTTGACCACTGTTTCGGTGTATAACGCTTGTATAAAACACACTGCGCTCTCTGTCGGTGGAAGGATGAACTAACCACTATTTTCGAATAGTTTTGTCGCGGTTTCGCTCGCTTTCGGTACGCATAAACTTCAAAAATCAAATTACGCAAAATAAAACATATTTTGCGTAATTCAATATTTTTCTTGTGATTTTTTTCTATTTAAAAATATAATTTTACACAAAAAAGAATTAAAGGTATAAAATCGTACAAATTTAAGGTTCATTAAGGCTTTTTTCATCGCGGACCTGGGCAATACCGGGCGAGTCAGCTAGTTTATAATAATAATAATAACAATAATAATAATAATAATAATAATAATAATAATAATAATAATAATAATAATAAAATAGCAATAATAATAACAACAAGAATAATAATATTAATAATAAGTTATAATAATAATAATAATAATAATAATAATAATAATAATAATAATAATAATAATAATAATAATAATAATAATAATAATAATGCTTTAAAATGTGTCGAAAAATTACTTTCCAAAATATTAAATATTAATTTTCAGTCATTAAAAAGGTATGTACGACTCTCCCCTACAATCATTTTATGTTTCAAAATATCATTCACTTATAAAGGAACGTATAAAGACATGTAAAATTTATGAGCGCAAAGAGAATCACAAAGTTCAGGAATTTTATTCCAGCAAAATTCATGAACTTATATTCCTTTAAGCTTTAATTATTCAAGTAGAGCAGTTACAGTCCTGTATTTCTGGGTAACATTTCCCTAACGGATATGGAACGTGCCTTACAAGATATGTCAGATTCCCTTTTCAGATATTTTCAATGTCTTTTAGAGTCTCGCTGCATAATGCATAACATCGCTTTGCTAGATGTTTATCACGTTAAGTTTTGAGAAAATACAAGATTGCTTCTGATAAGTTAAAAGTATAAGATTTCAAAGTACTGAAGACGAATAAGAACATAAATAATATATACTATGCTTATTAACGTTTATGCTACAGCCTTCAACTAAAATAGTGCTACAAATGGTTATTAAAGATTCAGTAATACTTAACATTTTAACAAAATCGTAATGTTATACATTCTTTTACATAAAATACTAAAATTTATAAAGTAAAAATGTAACATTTTTTTTCGGAATGAAATACGTACTAGTACTATTTGAGGCAAAGACGTAGATTCTAGAAGAGTATATTTTATTCAGAGTGATATTCTGTATATTTAATTCATGGTAATTCAAGCAGCATATTTCCTTCAAATACTCTTTTCGTAGAACATGATGAGGCTTTACATACGTATTTTTTTTTTGAATAATGTCCTTACAAAAATACATGAAAATAAAGAAAATACTCAGAAAATATGGTTTTAAAAATAGAACATAAACAGGTGTTCATTTTACTTCTTCGATGAATTCGTTGTGCATAAAACTTCAAAAAATCAACATTCAGATATTAGGGGGTATTTTTTGTAAATATTAATATATGAATTGGCATAAATATAAAGTATAGAGAAAAAATTATTTATATGAAAACTTAAAAATTTTAAATAAATAGCTCATTTATCCCTCTCCTTTTAATATCAAACTAGCAAATAACTCCGTATTCACGACAACCATTTTTTTGTCCAAATTGTTTTTCCCAATTATTATTATTTGGCACCACTTTTTTTTTACATATCTTAATTGTAAATCTTTTAGATTAGATAATGTGGAACTTCTCGTGCAAAAACACTGGTGACCAGTTGCAAACAACACAATTAGACAAAAACAATTGGTTATATCGAATACGGCGGCATTATTTCGTTAAGGGTTAATATCTAAAAATACTGTATAATCAATGTTAAAAACGTTCTTCATAATCAAAGTTAAAGTAAAGATACAGTAATTTTATTTTCGTAACAATATAAATGTAATAATTCTTCGTAAATCTGATTCTTCCTTTTAAATAATTTATTACTGCTTGCTAAAATTGAATAATCTTTTCACATCTACAAATATTATAAAAGTATTGCTAATAATGAGTTTGATATTTTTTATTTTTTACATTATTGTGAAACATTCATTAAAAATAATTTATCTACAAAGCAAAATAATATGTACTTTGTATAAATATATTGAAGTAGTGATACAAATTTTAAAATGCTTTAATATACAGTGAAATCTTTTATTTGCTGACACCTTGGCCTCGGAATCTGTAAGCTATTCAGAAGAAAAAAGGTACAAGTATATAACTTCTGGGGGTTAAAAAAATGTCCGCTATACTTGAGTTTCGTTACGGAGCTTTTACTGTATTTGCGATTGATTGCAAACATACCGTATATATGCATGCATAAGTCGACTCCCTATCTTGAGTCTAATTACAGGTTGAATACCAGTATTTCTGATTAATTATTTTTGCCTTATTTAACCCTTTAGCAGGCGGTATCCGCAAAAAAGGACACCTAATTTTAATTCCAAAATTGACAAGTGGCACCAAGAATATTTAATTAAAATTGTCCTTTTATAAAGTACGGAAATTACAAGCAGGTTTTTATTTTCTATTAAATTTCTTTGTAAATTCTGGTGTCAGTCCATCATTCCATTATTTTACAAACAGATTTACTCCGCACTAGAAAGCGTTAAACGCAGAATTCGATGTCATATTCTGTGATTAAATAAGGTGAAGATTATTTGTTTATATCAGTGTTGCCACTGGACTACTTTTTTAAAATTCAGATTTCTTGAAGGCCACCACTTTTTTGAAACCATAAAATTACCTTTGTTTGCCTTAATTAATATGTCATTACATAAGGTGCATTTTACCATTTCAAAAAAGAGGTGCCAATCAAGAATCTGAATTTAAAAAAAGTAGCCCATCTGGCAACACTGGTTTATATCCCTTTAAGACCCGATTTATTTGTAAACAAAGCTAGTCATGCCTGTAGAAAGTAAAACATGGACTGCAACCGCTACCTGTTGATACAAAATGATACTTTACTCTACCTGCAAACCAGGATCATCGTTCGATTCGAGTTTTTATAACATGCGACTCAGAAACAACAATTTAAATGAATGTCTAACCCGCACGATCGTGCGGGTTGGGTCTTAAAGGGATATACAACCGCCAATTCCTGTTGCTTTTGGTGGTCAACATATTTTTAAATTTATATTTTATATTTGTATGCTTTCAACAGCGAGAAAAAATAAAAACTTTTTAAAAAAGGCCTTATAAAAGCTTATATTTAGAAAAAAAAATAAGAAAGAAAGAAAGAAATCAGTAACATTATATATGTGAATAATGCAGAATTGGCCCCAACGTTTACCCTAAACAACACCTTGTACAGTTTAAATAAACAAGTTTTCGATGGTTAGAAACTATATACAGTAAAACCTGTGTAAGTTGACCACTTGCGGTGCCGCACTTCAGTGGTCAACTTAGAGGAATGGACAACTTATAAAGGGTGATGATAAGTTTACTTTATTTGTACGTAATATTCAAACCATATCATTTTTTCCCCACAAAACTTTTATTTATTGACAGGCTGTAAAATAATATTGTATTACCATGCATATTTCTAACGCCTTATAAAAGAAAAGATTAGCTACAAGAATGAATTAATAGTTTTGTATCATTTTAAAATCAATTAGTATTACTACTATTTATTTAAAAAAAAACAGTCAATCAATATACAGCCAATTAGTGATTCTTCAAACTATACTAGTTATTACACATAATTTATATTAAAAAAAACATTAAAAAATATATTTCTGCATACCAAGTAGCACCTGGGGTTATTGAAAGAAGGGAAGGAATGATAAGAGAATGGGAAATAGAAGAAAGAAATCTAGAATCAAAGAATGGAGGGGGAGTGTTGAAAAGCCAAATCCACAAGAGCATCAATGTAAGAATAGATAAGCCTTGAATTATTTACCTACACCTATCACTGCTAAAAGCATTTCCCAGGCTAAGAACTATTTCACCCTTTTAGAAATTCTAGTTAAAAAGAAAAAAAAAACAGAAAATTTCGTGGAGAGTTACTTTTTTTTATTCATGATTTGTTAGCTTTTAGGATGGTCAAGTTATAAAGGTTTTTATAGTGCATTTTATAATAGTTCTAGTCAAATTTGTATAATTTCAGTGGTCAAGATACAAGATAGACAAGTGGTCAAGTTACAAAGGGTTTGTGTTATAGTTTTGTATAGGATAAATTTGGTTCCTGACAACAGAGCTCAACATAGACAGGTGGTCAACTTACAAGGGTGGTCAACTTTACAGGTTTTACTGAATTGGTATATAGTTTAATTTCAAAAATCCGGTTACTTCTAAAGTCTACATTAATGCCTTCTCCTCTTTTTTTTAATTCTTCCAACTCACGAGAGAAAGAAAAATAACAATTGTTTACGAATTAATGCTTCGATATCAAAAGCGATGGATTAACGGACTGTGAGATTGCTGACGCTGTGTTAAATAGTACCGCCAATAACGCAGGTAGCAGCTCAGAGTGAAAAAGCGGGAGAAGCGGACAGAAAAAAATACATCACTGGAAAAAAGAATAAATTTTATGTATCGACCGAAACAGACTTTTAACCCCTTACCATTCGCACTAAATTACGTTTTAAAAATTTAGATTGCTAATTGCCACACATTTTTTGAAAAAGAAATATTCGCCTTATTTAATGACAGGTAAAATTATACAATAATAAAGCCAATTACACTATTTTTTAAGAAATTGGTGAGAATCAAACGATTTGAATAAAAATGAATTTCACGGGAGCCATAATTAAGGAGTTAAGACCGAAACCGTAACTGAAACCAAATTTCAGAAATCTTCCTATTTTTGGCCGAAAAAGAAAGTGAAAAGGTCCAAATATAATCGTAATTAATACATACAGAAATATACATAATTATTTATTAATAAGTGTTTATTAAATATATACATAATTTTTAATTAATTATATGTGGCCCAAGTTGAAATAAACAAAAACTTTATTTCATATAATATAAAGTGAAATTAATTCATGAAAGACACAGAATGATTTTTCCACCATACAAATCTCATCTAATTAAAAAATGTTTCCGATATACATACCTCGATTTATCTTTTACAGTGATTTTTAGAAATGATCATCTGTTATATTAGAACTTCCTCAAAGAGTATTAAAAATACTTCTAAGTTTTTAAACTAAACATTTTCTATTACTGATAAGTCTGCAGTTTTTAATGAGCCCGTTAAAAGCGTCTTTAAAATTTAGTCCTATAGACATTTCTTTCTTTGTAATTTGTCTTGTGTGAGTCATGACTGATATTATAAACAGTGAAGTTCATAGCAATCACCAAAGAGTGTCTCATTTGATACGATACAGCTCAAATGAAAAAGTCATGTTCAAAATTTCCGAAGGAAGAAAAGATATTTTTGAAATAGAGATATTTTTTCGCAGAAAATTCATTTTCGGTGAAACTCAGATTTTGGGCCGAAAACGAAACCAAATTTTCGGTCGATGTCTAATAAATTTGACTGTAAAATTAATATCTGCTTGATATAAACTAGACTGTATTTCCACATTCGATATTCTTCACTTGAACAAAATCCTTGAAAAACTTGCTCCTAATAAACGGAAAATTGGTATCTATATTTCGCCAATTGCACTAGAATAAATTACTTCCTTATTTATTAGAATTTTATTTTGTAACATAGAAAATATCAATTACAGTATGTTTTTGTTTAATATTTATTTTATTTTTTATACATAAACATCACTGGACTATGAATTAAATAATAAATAAATGCACCAGTAAAAATATCGTAAGTACTTTTATATATTTTAGAAATCCAGAACTGTCATAAAACCAGCTTAGTCATCTTTACTCCCGACGATACCGAATTTTCGATGTAATTTCGAGGTATTGTATATTTAATCCCTTAATTCTCACTCCCGTGATATTCACGGGGTGTATTATTATTCAAATTGTTTGATCCCCTCCCCGCTCCCCCCCCAGTTTTATGAAATAGTGTAATTGGCTTTATTATGGCATCATTTTACCTGTCATTAAATAAGGTGACTATTTCTTTTTCAAAAAAGTGGTGCCAACAAGAAATTTGAATTTTAAAATCGTAATTTAATGCGACCTTTAAGGGGTTAATATTTAGGAACAATGCAGGGTGTATCAGTACAGCGGTTACAAACTTTCAGGACAGATAGAGTAGACTTAGACGATCTAGAATCACATAGCAACGCATAGTTGGAAACGCTTTCCTGGCGCGGTCGTGACGACACAATACACAAGAAAAGAATGACACAAACAGGGAGAGGAAACATGCTTAGTATTCTTAGTGCTGCACAAATCCCGGGACAATACTGGAATTTGTTCAGGAACCTCTTGCACGCATCGTGGCAGCTGCTGGGGGAATTCCGGGACACTCCCGGTATGTTAGAGATCATTAGATCTTCCATGTATCGGAGACGCGCTTCCATGCATCACAACCGGGGTCATAATTCCGAGCACCTACTTTGGTGACGATCGTTGTTTCTTTAATGTTCTTTTTTCTTAGTTGTTTGCTGCTCTAAGGATAATAAATATGTTTTCTCCTCTTATTCATGTCCTGTCTTTCTTCTGTTTTGTGTCGTCACTCCCGCACCATGCAGTTCCGACCATGCCTTGCCGTGTGATTTCCCATCACTTAGGTGTACTCTATCTGTCCTGAAAGTTTGTAACCGATATACTGATAAACTCTGTATATTCAACAATATTTTGGTTACTTAAAATATTTATGAAATTAAGGTGAATTAAATTCTCGGTAACTCTTTTATTACAAAAAAGATTAAGCTTGTTTAGCTAAATAGAACGGGGTCGGCAGCACAAACAAACACTTCATCGAGTTTGCAGCTGGAATGCCAGAATTAGTTAAAATTCGATTAGCATATTAAAACGCAATCGGTCTACCAAGTCACATGCTGGAGGAAAACACCTTAAAACCCTATTTTAGCGGTTGAATGGTAGGTTTACCAATATAGGACTTGGCAGACCGATTGCGTTTTAATATGCGAATCGATTTTTGACAAATTCTTTAATTTCAGCCGTGAACTCGATGAGGTGATTATCTGTGCTGCCTTCTCGCGGTCTATAATCCAAACGAATGCAAAAATCTAAAACGTAGCCTTTAAACTACCAATATCTGGTTCGTTATTTGGTATTAAAGCAGAATTATCTTTCTGAAAGACAAATCAAGCAACCGATATACACTTTGGCAGGGACATATACCATTATATGAATTCTCTGATGAATTGCAGAGACAGATACTGTTAAGCGATGTGAATAATATAAACAATGTTACAACGATTATAAATACATTCAGTTGTGCATCCCTGATGTTACACAAAGCTCTATAAATGCTACTATAAATCATGCTTGATTTATAGTAGATATAAAACCGATAAACTTTATTGTTACTATTATAATTGCATCTAAATTTGGATCGCTGCAATATTAAGTGATTGTGCTGCAATTACTATTATACAAACTGCTATTCAAGTACAAATGATAATATTCAACTATTATTATCCAATGTTCATTCACGTTCATATAATGACAAAATTAACATTACAAAAGTACAGCCATAAAGCTGTACTATTAATACTTATGCTATTGCATAGCAAGGCTGCTACAGGCGACTATTTTTAAGGAGTCTGAGGAGTCTTAAATTAGAAAAAATGAAAAAAAAGATCATTTTCAACGTTTAATATTTTAAAATGTACATGATTTATAAACACAAATTTTATTGGGATAAAACACATAAATATGTTCTTTCATTCCATGTATTTAAAAAATTGCAACGTGCAAAAATAGTATTTATAGGGGGCTATAAACTGTCAGACATTTGACCAGCAAAAAATTTGTGCAACAGCTTACGCACAGGAATACAAAATAAATATTGCAATTAGAATGAAAATGTTGATACCTATTTATACTTAAGATTACAATAATTACCTGAAACTAAATAAATTCGTATGTAAATCATTTTTATATTTTTATTATTTTTATTACAATGTTGTATTGCCTAATTAGTTTCCACTTTTTTAGAGAAGGAGAAAATTTGAAAAGATTAACCCTTTGCACTCGAGGGGTGACTTTCACTCACCACTAGTGTTGTCAGGTATCACGCGTAAATAAGGATTCCAAATTCTCTGGACACCACATATTTCTTATAGTTTATTTCGCCATCTTTAATCGCAAATACTTCTGCCATATACAGGGTGTCCGGTCTCAACGGTGTCCAATGGCTAATTCCTAAACCGTTAGTCATAGACATATAGTTCCAATTACAAAAATGTTTAAAATCAGGTAAACAAATATTTTAAAAGCGATTTGGGTCAATAAAAACATTTCTTAAAAAATTACGAAATTTAAATTTTTATACGGTCCCCCGGTCCTATAAGTTATATTTAGTAAAATTTTCCTTTTACACTAACAAGTAATACACAAAAAGTCCCGTTATTCTACGATTAAAATTGACCGAGTAATAGCTGTTTAAAGTTCGAGCATATTTTTTGCTGCAAATTGGGGGTCATTCACAAATTTAGTCGAAATATAATTTCGTCAGATGTATTAAAAAATGGTCGATAGTAAAATTAACATTGCAATATAAATTTGAAATCTTTAATTATTCTGACATATTAATTCAAAATATACAATTTGTAATAAACATTTAAGAAGAAAGAAAAAAACAGAATTTTTGTTAAATAAAATGATGCTAAATTAACAGCCTCAATTCTTTACAAAATTATACGTATTTTAAAATATTATTAGATTAAACTAGCCTGCAAAAATTGGATTATGTCATGTTTTTTAGCTTTTGATAATTGATACTTTTGTATTCTGTACCGCTGAATCTAAAATTGACCTTCATTTTTAACCATAACATCAGGATTTTTCGCAAATTTCAAAGGTAAAAAGTTCAAAGTTAAAATTGAGTCTCCTCCCTCATCTCATCGAACCACTCAGCTATTTAGCTGTAAGAATCCCAGTATAAGCCAAAAAAATGAATAACTTATTGAATTAAATAAAAAAAAAGTTTTACATGTGTTATATAGTATCAGATTTTCGCTATATTTTAACTTTGAAATTTACGATTTGCAAAAAAATTGTAACGTGATGGTTAAAATTTAAGGTCATTTTCAGATTCAGTGCTAAAAAGTACCTAAAAATCAATTATCAAAAGTTAAAAAACACAATCATCTCCGCTACTTTATAGTATCCGATTTTTGTTATTCTTTAACTTTTACAATTTATGATTTGCGAAATATCCTAACATGATGGTTAAAAATTAATGTGATTTTCGGATTCAGTGCTAACAAATACATAAAAGTTAAAAAAAACCAACAATCGCAGTCTTGTATTATCTAATCTAAAACTTTTTCTTAAACTTTTTGGCGGTAATCTATCCGAAATTCTTTGTATTATCCTGTAAAATAAGTATAAATGGTAACCACCGAAAATCATAATAATATTAGATTGTTATTGGATTTACGCCAGTATGTAAAATGTAATCTCGATCGGATATTTAAATGTCAGTTAAAGTTGGAGTACAAATTTTGAACTGGAAAAGCATACATACGATCGTTGAAGTAACATAAAAACTTATAAAAATAACATAATTTTTGTTAAAAGAAAGCATAAAAGAAACAGTCTCAAATGCTGACAAAATAAACCATATGTTATTTTAGCCGATCTGAAACTTAATAAATGTTAACTTAATCGTAATAATTGTACGATTTTTTTCAAAGCGCAGATACACATGAAATAAGATCTTCGAATACTTTAAGCACTTGATATGTGACCCCTCAAAGCCAAGCCGAACTCATTTGTTTTCAGAGCAGAAAGTCATGCATTTTTAAAGTTTTATAACTCGCTCAATTTTAGTGTTATATGAATGGGACTTTTTTTTGTCTTACATGTCAGTGTAATAGGAAAATTTTACTAAATATAACTTATAGGACCGGGGGACCGTATAAAAATTTAAATTTCGTAATTTTTTAAGAAATGTTTGTATTGACACAAATCGCTTTTAAAATATTTCTTTATCTGATTTAAAACATTTTTGTAATTGGAACTATATGTCTATGACTAACGGTTTAGGAACTAGCCATTGGACACCGTTGAGACCGGACACCCTGTATAAGATATAGAAAATGTCTTTAAAATATTGATATCCAGACCATTTGGAGCTCGAATTTTCGTAAGACACTTGGTAGCACTTGTGGCAAGTGAGATTCACTTCTCGAGTGCAAAGGGTTTAAGTTCCATACAGTGCATACCTGCCAACATGTACTGGTTTTTTATTACCGCTAAAATTTAATAGTAACTTCTTCCTAATTTATCGCCGGAATTTTAACGTATTTTTGACGATTAAGAAATGCAAAATTTTCTATTAAATTTTAGTTGTAACAAAAACCCCTAAAAGGTGAGATATGGCATTATTGCTAAATCGGGAGAATGTTTTTATCAGAAATTCTGAATTCTGACCAAAAAGTTTGAATATTTGTTATTGCTTTACATTCAGTAAATACATTAAAAGAAAATTACAAATCAAAATTTCCTGGTATTATTTTGTAATTTCCGAATAAAAAGTCCTCCAAAAATTGGGAACACTCTCTCTATAATCGGTATATTTCCAAATAAAATAGTGATATTTATCATTGCTATTATTTATATATATGCTATTATTTATATATATGCTATTATATATAATATTTGTTATTGCTTTATATTCAGTAAATACATTAAAAGAAAATTACTAATCTAAATTTCCTGGTATTATTTTGTAATTTCCGAATAAAAAGTCCTCCAAAAATTGGGAACACTCTCTCTATAATCGGTATATTTCCAAATAAAATAATGATATTTATCGCTTTCGCATGCATTTTACTGTTACGCATAGGAAAGCGATGATGCATAGCTATAGCAAAAGATGAAAAAGTCAATTAATAAAGTAACTTATTCGGTGCGTTTTCAGCATTTAAACGTTTAATAAAAGAAATCACTATAGGCTTCTTTAACCCTCCAGCCGCGGGAAATTCTATTTTCGCGTTAGAGTGGGATACTTTTTTTAAAATTCTGATTGCTTGATTCCCACCGCCTTTTAAAAGCGTATAATTTGGCTTATTCTCGCATTATTTAATCTGTAATTAAATAAAGTGACTATTTCCACCTCAAAAGAGTGGTGGGAATCAAACAATCATATTTTTTTTACAAAATAACACCCTGAAAAAGTCGCCCGCGGCTGGAGGGTTAAACTTAATATTTAAGGCAATTCTTAAATATTTTTTATGACCAAAATTATTTGAAAATTAGATAACCTTTGTTTAAGGGAAAGGAATCACTTACAAAAATTAGTTGCGATAAGTAAAATTAAACCTTGGAAGGAGCCCTATATTGGCAGACGGGACAAATCAAATTATGTAGGGTCCCTACGAGCCAAGAAAATTCCAGAACAGGAAATTCTCTGGTACCACTATTTTTTATAGATAATCACTCCTTATGTAAGCGAAATTTCGCGCGTTTGAACTAGATTATTTTTTTAATAAACAAAATACTGATATTGCACATTTACATGAAAAATGACGGGGCCCGGGATGACCACCCAGGGAAACCCAGCAAATGAGTTTTAGTGCAATCCCTGGGGGAAGAAAATGTCCGGGCCCATACGAAATCTGTTATGTGACATGACGCGGTACCACATAACTATCGCCACTTTCACCGTACAAAAATATTTGCTTATGCATGTTGGCGAGTGATCAGAGAAAAACACCGTCAAAAAGGAGTTTAATACCAGTATTTATTTAAAGAGAAATTCGCCTTCCTTATTCTCTTTATATTATTCGAAGTATTTTCTATAAGAAAATACTGGTAATTCCCTCTTGTTTGACAGCATATTTCCCTGATCACTCGCCACCCTGTTATATAATCGAAATAGAGTCCTCAACAAAAGTTTAGACACTGGTGATATTTCACTTTTAAATAAAAAATACGAACACTTGCGTTATACAAATGGCTGTACGTATTTTAAATATATTTTAAACGTTTTAGGACAGAAATAACGGTTTTAATGTAGGATATTATTTAATTTAACTGAAAAAAGTGAAATTTGCATATTGCAAAAGTTATGTGATTTTTGACATTTTCGTGATTTTTGGCAATTTTTTACGGAAAAACGCAAATTTCAAACTTATGACGTCACAAGCATGCGGTATTTAAGTGCACCTCGCTATAGTATCGGTTAGTGAAGATGCACCGAACTATAGATTTTCAGTCAGATGAAATAATTAAAGCATGGAAGCTGAAACCCAAAGGGAAGACTGTTGCAGAAATCTCAGCTGCTTTGAATCGTCCAGAGAAGTCTGTCTATTAAGTACTGTCTAAGGGTGACTCTTTCAAAGCAAAATATAGATCTGGATAGCCTCGTGCGGCCAGATAACGAGATTATAGAATGATCTATAAACAGGCATCTCGAAATGATGATTGCTAGTCGCATAAAAAATGAGTGAGAGCTTTCCGTGTCAACGTATACTTTCGTAGAGGAATTAAAGAAAGATGTAAATTAGTTTACATGAACATGATAAAACAACAGTCGACAACCAGGAGGTGATTCTTTAACCTTTTCCATTACGGAGTAATTCTGTTTATAAACTGATGACATAATGGACTGACACCAGAATTTATAAACGAATTTATTAGAAAATAACGAACTTTCTTATTTTCACGTATATTATAGTAGGAAAATTTTAATTAAATATTCTTGGTGCCGTTTGTCAATTTTGGAATTAAAATTATGTGTCCTTTCTTTTAACCCCTTGAGGAGTAAGCAAGAATGTCTCTAAATATTGAATTCTCACCGGAATAATCGAAAAATTTTATTTTTAAATAATGATAAGCAATTTTTGAACGACTTTCCTCCAAAGTTAAAAATATAAAATTTAGTTAAATTTTTCTGGTGAGAATCTTGTTTAAATTAGGTGGGATATATTTTATCCTACCGCCCCTCAAGGGGTTAAGGACATCACCCTCGAAAGGGCTAATGATTTAGGCCTCTGTTTTAATTCTCAAGTATCTCTGGATTTTCTCAATGGTCGCCAAGCAGCGTGAGACTACATACATATTTAAAGCTATTTGGTGAACTTTTAGCTCTTCCAAAGTATGTATTTGAGCAAGATAATACGTCTATTCTTGTTGCATACAAATAAAAAAAAAATGATTTAACTCTCAAAATATTACTGTTCTCGACTGGCCTGCGTGTAGCCTTAACCCTCCGTCTACCAGACGGGTCCATTGGACCCGACAGGTACATACAAAATATTCATTCAAACCAGAAATTTCTTTAAAATAAACTAAGTATATAAACCAGACAAAAATAAGGTAAATAAATAAGTTAAATAGTTTTAAATAAAAATTCTGGTGTAGAACGTTTTATTAAAACTTGAATAAAATTCCCGGTAGATCTAGGGTTAATCTGAACCCAATGGAGAACTTTCGTGGCATCATATCTCATACGGTTTATGCAATTTTTTGACAATACTCCTCTGTAAATGAACTGTTGTTGACCATGTTTAGTATGCAATAGACCCCCGAGTGATGCAGGATTTATTTTCTTCGATGGAAAGTCACAGACAATGTAGGTGTAGTTCTATTTTAATTTATGGATATTTTTCTGTTAACAGACAGATTGTCTATACTTTTGCCACAATGTTATTTTTTTGTCATTATATATTATGTAAAGTTTATAAATTAAAATTTATTGTTTGTGAAAGAAGGATAACTCCCCAGTAATATATGACAGTTAAGTTACAACAATCCGTTACATACTTCTCAATACAGAAGCATAATCGATCATTGTCTAAACTTTTGCTGCGCACTGTACACTGTAAAAATTTTTCCGAAACGTTTCCGAATGTAACGGAGACATGTGCTGCACGATACTAACGGAAAGGTTTCAGATTCGAGCAGAAAACTGTTTCGGTTATAATACGGAACATTTCCGATTCGCAATGAAATGTTTCTGAATATATCGGAAACCTTTCATTACGGATCGTAAAGGTTTCTGAACACATATGAAATCTTTCTGAAGTCTAAGAAATGTTTTTGAATGTATAGGAATCCTTTTATTACGAATTGGAAAGGTTTCTGAATATATGTGGAACCTTTCTGAAGACGAGGATTATTTTAAAATTTACATAAAAAAGCACAAATAACTGTACTAAAATTACTTGCAGGTGCATACATATAATGTAAAATCATTTAAAATACATTAGAAATATCTCAAAAATACATTAAAATTTTTAAGACATTTCTAATATATTTTAAATAATTTTATATTATGTGTAATGCACCTGCAAGTAGTTTTAGTACATTTATTTGAGTTTTTTTACATAAATTTTAATTATTTACTCAAGTTGAATTTAGCACTAGTATTTGAACATTCAATTATTGAAGATTATTTTGTGAAAGGGGCTTAGTTTAGTAAAATGGATTTTGTGAAGAACCCAGTTTTATTAAATGAATTTTTATGAAAGAGTCTTATATGGAAGTTCATTTCTGAATGATCTTTTTTCTGAGTTTATATGTATATATATATATATATATCTGCTTGGATTTATTCTGAAAAAAAAATCAATATTATTATAACTTTTTCATAATTTAGATAAAATTTTATTGCGTTTTAACATCTTGCAGTAATATTTTTTTAACCATGCGGATTAACAAGTAACATTAAAGTTCCTGAACTGTATTATTATTGAAAATGGAATGATAAATTCTTTCGAAAAGCGTTTTACTTATTTTTTTAATCATTTATAGCATTATTTTTACTTATTATTTTAGTTCTTTATTAGCGTTTCTTTGTAGCACAGACATTTTAATACATAACATTTTATTATTATTAGTGCATGTAAATAAGATATGATTGCAATCTATATATATATTACGCTAACGTACGTGGCACAGAAATCGCGATTATTTGTTATTGTCTAATGGCAACGCCCGAGAAACGTATCTCATTGGTTATTGTGAAAAGTCCTTTGGCAGGATTTAGGGCGATCGGGTTTATTTACATTTCGCCATAGACTACTCTGAGCATTTCGCCGTAGAGGAAAGAGCTCCCACTTTCGCTGCAATTATAGAGCTTCAAAATATCTATATATATATTACGCTAACGTACGTGGCACAGAAATCGCGATTATTTGTTATTGTCTAATGGCAACGCCCGAGAAACGTATCTCATTGGTTATTGTGAAAAGTCCTTTGGCAGGATTTCGGGCGATCGGGTTTATTTACATTTCGCCGTAGAGGAAAGAGCTCCCTCTTTCGCTGCAATTATAGAGCTTCCAAATGTCATTTGAAATGCCCGTAAAAGATTTCGGCGAACGCTTGAAAGTGAAGAAGAAGCCGAATTAAGAACAGAAAATCGAAATAGATTGAATCGGAAATAAAGTTAAACACAGAGCATAAGCGATCGCTAAAATAGGCTTAATAACCGCAGAGTGCACGCGTTGCTTCTGAAATCCAAATTATTGATTTAAACGTTCCGGGGGGGGGGGGGCATAACTGTGGAACTTTGAGTAAAACGTGCAATTTCTGCAAAACACTATATTGGAAATGCGAATTAATCAGCTGCAAGAAATTTAAAAATGCTGTCATGACGTTAAGTAATTTTGTTTACCCCCTCTGTACGGATCTGCGTTACGAATTTCAGGTTCATTTAAGAATATTATTACGGGCCCACCAGAAGTAAGATACAATAAAACCCGCTTAGACGGAAACGACCAGTGATAAATTCCGTTTTATGCAGGTTATTTAAATTGAACAAAGCATAATAACGTTTTTGGGCAGAGAGGGAAGCTGGAACTTTTTTTTTTGTTTATTGGAGGATTCCATTAGAAATAGGCTTTACTCTATTAGAAAATAAATTTTCTGGGTGGTACTTTTTAAACGATTTTATATAGTAATATTTGCTTACAATTTTATTATTTTTTTTTCAATTATTACAGTTTATGTTGTATTTGTAATTGCTTTTTCATCCAAAGATTTTAAATAAAAAAATTATTGAAAATATAATTAAATTTTAATTGAATTCCTCAATTAATTTGGAATAAAAAGAGCATGAGACATATAAAAATGAAAAAACTTAACCTGTGAATTTACACAACTTTGGAACTGAACAAGAGTCGGGCTTTGATAATCACACCCCCCCCCCCACTCCCCTCTGTACGCACCTGCGATAAAAATTTCAGATTCATTTAAGAATATTATTAAGGCCCGGGCAACGCCGGGCGGGTCAGCTAGTTTATGTTATTGTTGATTCAATATCATATTATGCTTTTCACAGCATAATATTAATAAATTAAAATGCCTTATAACTTAAAGCAAGAAATTTTGTGTACTATATTTTCATAAAATATGCTCATGGTTAATGATCTAGAATTTTTCAATTTTGTTTACTGTAAAGTGCATAAGTTATATAACAATAGTATTTTTTTTTTTTTTTTTTTTACAATTCAGTCTTGCAAAATCAGAAGAAAACACTTTTCTTTTCAAGCAATAACATTTAGATGAACAAGTAAAATTCAAATCGCAAAAAATGCTAAGGTTAATTTTTTCGAAGCATTAAAAAAAAAAAAAAAAGTGTGTGTTTGTGGGGGGGGGGGGATTTACATATCTAAACCTGAGTACTAAACAAGTTAATGATTTTAAAACGATTATTTTTATTTTACTTTCAAAATTGGAGAAGAAAAAAAGGTGAATATAAAAAATGAAATTTTTGAAATCTTTTTAGGAAACAGCAAAACAAATTAATCAATTTTATTTACTATAATGATTTATAAAAATAAATCCTATAATTGTAAGAATAGTTTACTGTTTATTTTTATTCACAATACCGTATTTTTTACGTAAAAGCAATCAACAATAAAGAAGTAAAATGACAAAGAACCTTCAGCTTGTTTGATTAAAATATAATACATAAATTTTCTTTTAAGTTATAACGCATTTAATAATTTGTTAAGAACACGCTGTAAAAAGGAGAATACGACACCGCAATCAGTATGAACATCAAGTTTAACTATATTATCTTATTTTCATGCACACATGTATATATATTATAATAAAAAAACAGACAAAACAAAGTCTGATATATTAAAAAATAAATAGGTTATTAATTTCTTTTCGTGTACTGCAACAAAGAAAGCTAATAAAGAGGTAATAATAAATTATAGTAAGTAAAAGTAATACTGTAGATGGTTAAAAAAAAAGAAAACACTTACCCAGAATTACGATCGTTCCGCGTTCAAAATTACTAAATTTCCAAAGCTCTGAAAAAGTCCTTTGATAATATCCAAGATACATTTCTTGCATAATTTTAAAACGCAATAAAAAATACTCACAAAATATAACAAAAATGTTATAATATTGATTTTTTTTTTTTTTTCAAAATAAAAGCGAATTCAAATACACGTGGTCCTACGCCGCCATCTCATACACACGAGCTGACTTTCACTTTAGGCGATTGCGTCCCGTCCGTTTCAGCGTAAGGAGAAATGAGAAATAGTGGTGAAATACTTGGAGCGCATGCGTACAGGCGGTTTCTCTGTTACACGGAAAGTACGAGGGAAAGTAAATTGAAATACCCAGGAACATTCCCGGTTGTTTCGGAAAATAGAAATAGCTCTCACATATCCGGTACTATCAGAAATGTTCCTGTTAGAATAGTAAACGTTCCCACTATTTTTTACAGTGTATGTCTGCCAATTAATAAAGCGAAAATTGGCGTTAAAAATTAGTGATATCTAAAAGTTTTTAGTAACGAAGCAAGCAAGTTCTTTTTGCACGAGCGACGTTCGGGCAAAACTTTTAGGAAGTTAATCCTTAATTGCATAGTGATGCATATCTGCGTCACTTTTTATTTAACTTTTGGCAACCACTATATTTATATAGAAATATCAATCTTTTAAAAATTAACAAAAAATCTCTACTAAAAAAGTAAAAAACTTGTTCTAAAATTTCTGGTGTCTAAAAAAAAAAAAAAAAAAATCATGATTTTAAGGGATAAGTTTTACAAAATAAAAAATTGTATAAAATAAGGTCTTTAGATTCATACTTTTTTAAAAATATTTACTAATTTGCAATATTTTATTTATGACAGTAACTTCTGTTTATAAACTGATGAAATAATGGACTGACACCAGAATTTATAAATTTATAAACGAATTCATTAGAAAATTACGAACTTGTATTGCAGATGTGCAACATAATAAATAGTTGACGTATTATACGAAAAACGTATCACTGATTTTTTTCATTATTTTTCCTGTGTAATTGTCCTTTCTGAGAATCACATACAGGCATCCCAATGGAGTTATGAATAAAGAGGAGGAGACAGATAGTGTACTGTCTACCAGTTGCGAGTGAAGTAACTGAGGAGGTTGTCACAAGATGGCGGCTGCTTTTTTTAAAGTCGGATCTTCAGTTTCTGATTACCTTCAGAACCCCACCAGTAAAACTGAATAGAAAATTTCGTCTTATTTAAGCGTCTTATTGATGGAATTTTTTCTCAAAAATGGCCTAAAAATTTCTATTTGTTTTTACTGGTGTCAGTATGCCTTGTAAAACTGTCAGTTTGTTTCCCTGGTTGTCACAATATGGCGGAAACGCAGGATCTAAGTACCGCCAAAGTAAACTGCTACCAATAAAAATGAAAATCTGTTTCTACCATTATTTATGACTAAAAAGTTTAAATAATAAAGCGTTTAAATAAGTTGGAAATTTCTATATAAATCTACTGGTGGAAGTTTCCACCGGTGGTAAGCAACGCTTGCGATAGCGGTTACAGTTGAAGCTTCACTGTTTTAACCCCTTGGGGACGAGCAACATGTATACGTGCCGGAAATAGGCCTAAGGATCCTCGTTTATCCTCACCAGTAAAATTTTACGGTAAAATTTGCCTTATTTAATCCGAGCATTTTCCCCGATTTGAATAGGCACAAACTTCTGTTTTTTAAAACCGGTACCAAAGTAATAAACATTTCGTAAAAGGCTCCCGTCGCGAAGGGGTTAAGGATATGTCAGTTCCTCTTTATTAATAGTTCCATGGGCATCCCTCAACTTACGTAATACTGGACTAATTCGCACTTATTTCGAAAATTACATTTATGAACGTACTAGCAAGTTTGATACGCATTTGCACACTTTTGGCAATTGTTTTATACATAACATATGTAGATAAAAATCACAACAATAATATAGTTTTATATATTAGATATAGTTATATTTTTATTGGAATATACGATCAAATCTTTAACCGCTTGAAGAGCGGTGGTTCATTTTTGGACCACCTAATTTTAATTCCTAGATGCCACATTGGCACTATAATTTTTGAATGTAAATTTTCCTTTTATGAAGTACGCGAATAAATACTTTTTCTTATCTTGAAATAAAATTGTTTTTAAATTCCGGTGTCAGTCAATGATTTCATTTTACGCATAGAAATATTTTCCCCTGAAAGGTTAACAAAACAAACACAAATCTGATTAAAATGAGACAAAAAAAAAAAAAAAACTCTGTTTAACCGTTGCAATTTTGTTATCTGAATTTAAACCATAACGAAAGCTAATTTTACAGTTTCGGTGAAGAGGAACGAGTGTATTTTTACTTCCAGCTGTTCGTTTGTTGTAGATTCAAAATTGATATAAATTAATTCATCAATGTTAAATTTATAAATCCCATATTCCACAAGATACTTTTTTTGAAAAGTTTTTTTCAATTTGTTTTTACATTTTTTCATACTTTTATAAAATACTGCTGCGTGCTACTTTATTTATAAAATAATACTGTGTATATAATGTATATATTATATATGTATAATAAATATTGCAGTTTCTGACGAAATTTTTCCTAAGGAATTTACAAATTCGACGTACATAAAATTCGACTTACGCAAAAGTTTACGGAGCGCATTACTTACGTAAGTCGAGGGATGCCTGTATATTATTTTTTCGTAACAAACTAAAAAATCATGCATTGGGGGAAAACCTATTTTATTCTTATACATCTTCTGGTCTATTTATTACTCTTATTATTTTTTAATAGTTTTTTAATTAAAAGTTTTATATCGTTCGGCTAAAGATATACTTTAAAAAGTCAATGCACGTTTCTGGGCAAAACATTTCACACAAAACATGCAAAAATACCTGTATTTTTCCAAAAAGATAGTTTTTTTTTAAATATTTTTAATGTAAAATCTTGATGAAATATCCATTTTAACTAATTTTGTTATTCAATTTCTATTGTAAGACTCCCTGAAATAAAGTTCTTCCTATTTTCATTAGTTAAATGGAACTGCTTTAAAAAAAAAAATAAAGCACTTAGTCTTTTTAAAAATTTCTGGAAAACCATTTCAAATGTAGTTTCTTGATAAATGTTCTGCAAATGATTCTAAATTCCATCTGACATTAATATATACTTCTTTACATCTACATACGATAATACATTTTCTAAGAACTAGGATTCACAGAATAGACTTTTATAAAATCCTCCATTTGCAGATTCTTATCATAAAGAAATTTTTTTTTCAAAAATTTCCGAGAAATGCTTTTAAATTTAAGTATGAGATCCTTTTGTAGAAGTTATTTTAATGTACTTTAGTTTTTAAAAAGTTTATTTTACAGGGATTACTTTTCTTGATATGATTTTATTAAATATGAAATGAGAGTACTCTAAAATAAAGTCATTGTTTTACAAATGTCCTTTCAATTATAATACTTGTTTAATTTTAGATAAATTCACTTTATTTCATAAAATATTATTCTTATCTTAACCCTTAAATTCCTGATTTTTCAAAAATCATTGTAATAATGTTTTTCGGCTTTCATTTTTTAAATAAATCATGGGAAAAATACTTTAAAAAATCATATTCCGTTTTAAGTATGGTTTACGGCTAAAAAAGAGGTTGTTACTAATCGGCAATACTGGTCTTTAACGGAAAAAATAATTTTCCTTCATAAAATTCTATATTATTAAACACACAAGAATTTTAGGAACTATATTAACACTAGAACGCCCGAATGGAGTCGATCCGACTCCGACCATATGATTAAATGTCAACTCGAACCAGAAATTCTTTCATAAAATAAGTTAAATTTAAACCACACAGATTTACGTTAAATAAATCAGTCAAATAACTTTAAATAAAAATTCGGGTGTCAAATATTTTTATGAAATTTGAGAAAAATTTCCGCGCGTTCTAGTGTTAAGAAATAAATTTTACTTGCTCACTGCAGAACAAAATAGGGTATTTCGCAAGCTTCCAAACAAAACAAAAAGAAAAAGTAGCAGCAATTCAGAAAATAAATCTATCTTTATCCTTAAACAGCACAATTGTTGCCATCTACATGTTGAAAATCGATTTAATAATATTTTCAGAATGTATTTTATTGGTAACATTAGGCATTATAGCTTCAATATTATTCTAATACAGTCGGACCTCTATTTAACGAACCTCTATTTTACGAATTTCTCTATTTTGCGAACTTTTACTTGGAACCAAGAACATTTTGAAAATTTCTTCGTAAAATAACCTCCAAATAGCGAAGCGCATTCTCTATTTAACGAACTTTTCCTTGGGATCTAAATTTTTTCTCTCCCTATTTCTTAAAACATTACTGGACATTTCGAACTTATTCTTTCTTTTAACACATTTTATGATGATCAATGACCATGAACAGGTCTTACCAGGCACCTAACTCACCGGGAACAGTAAAATCGCTGTGATTATTTGCTTTCCATCCAAGAAGTGCAAACTATCAATATCCCCCTTTAACCCCCAATGGAGCTGCCCCGTGTCCTTAAACTATAGTTTCCCGTTTTTTAGATTGTTGATCATAATCAATCGTACTGGTAATTTCTGTTCTTGTAGTTCAAAACTGTCAAAGCGGAAGTGCTTGAGCGTCAAAGAAAAAAAAATATTTTTGATGAGGTGGATAAAGGCGTGAAGAAAAATAATACTGCTTTAAAATATGGTATTCCACCGAACAGTTTATCAAAAAATCTTTAAAAAATCGTAATTTTAAAGAAAAATAACTTTTTTTAACTGAAAATACAATGTATTTCCAGATGTTCCTATGTTTTTTGTTTCATTCTTATTTCCCTTGCAGATTTCATTTTGGTGGGTAAAATAAATAATACAAATAGATATAATTTATAAAAAAAAGTGTGACTAATTACTTTTTTTTAAAATATATTCAGTGTTTATGAACTTAAAATATGTTTTATGTAGTTTAAAGTATTTGAAAAGGTGACTCTCTATTTCGCGAATTTTCCCATATAACGAACTTTTTTTCGGGATTTAGCTATTTCGTTAAATAGAGGTCCGACTGTAGTAGTTTAGAGGCTAAATTGGGTATGTTGCCGAAAAGCAATGACCGGCATTTAAGGGTTAATCTAACTTGCATAAAAAGTTATTCGCAGAAGTAAAACATCTAAGAAAATTTACTATTTAAAATCCAGGGTTGTTAAATCAGTCGGATTTTTTTTTTTTTTTTTTTTTTTTTTTTATCAAGACGTTCTGAATTCTCACTTGAAAGTTTTAATAGTTAATTTTGATTTAACACATTGAGGACGGGTCATTTTTAAGAAAACGAGCGCGAAATTTACGTTTACAAATGTCGTTAGAAATTAAAATATGCTCACATCCAATCAGAAGTAAACATGTCTGGATTACACAATGGAGTTATGAATAAGGAGGAGACGACATAAAGCGCACTCTCTACCAGTTGCTAGTGAAGTACCTGGAGAGGTTGTCACAAGATGGCGGCTCTTTTTTTTTTTTTTTTTTTTTATCGTATCTACATTTTCCGAATACAGCAAGGGCAAACTTCCCACCACTAAAATTGAATAGATTTTTTTTTTCTTATTTAAGGGTCATATTTAGTGAAATATTTTCTCACAAATATGGTTAAAACTTCTATTTGTGTTTACTGATGTCAATTTGTCTGGTAAAATTGTCAGTTTATTTCACCGGTTGTCACAATATGGTGGAAACGCAGGCCCTGACTACCGCAAATTTAAACTTCCACCAGTAAAAATGAAAATATGTTTCTGCCATTATTTATAAATGAAATTTTGAAATCACAAGGACTTTGAATATAGAAAAAATTCTGTATGAATTTACTGGTGGAAGTTTCCACCCGTGCGAAAGCGGTTACAGTTGAAGAATCACAATTTTAAGGATATGTCAGTTGCTCTTTTTTGATACTTCCACGTGCCAAATGCCTTTCAGCGAAAAGTATATGACCCATCATGTAGTTTTGATGGCTAATGCCTTAATCTACAACAGAAGACATCGTATGTTTTCTTTTTTAAGAGTCGGAACAACTTTAAGAACACTTATTAAATAATGTCCTTAACGTACATTCTGTAATTCGATACTTGTAATCCATTACGTTTTTTTTTTTTTTTTTTTTTTTTTTTTTTTTTTTTTTTTTCTGAACAAAACTAAGTAGTTTTGAATTTACCAATTCTATAATTTAGCTCAATAACAGTTAATTATATTAAAGATTGAAGTATAAAGATAAATTCCATTAATTTAAATTAACAGAAACGAAAATCACTTTAATTTAAGGAGTCTATAACAACTAGCGAAAACACATATGGAATAAATTCTAAAATTTGAAATTTGGTTATTTTTTTCACGAATTCTTGATTCTTTAACGAAATTCGGTAGCATATTAGAGGTTCAACTGTAAATACACATCTTATCAGTTTCCTATACAAAATACATCAAATATTTTATTCATACATTATTTATAATGTATGTAAACTCAGTAGATTTGAATAATATTAGATTTACATAAAAACCTTAACTCTGATAATTTATATAATTTAATTCACAATTACGTCCATTTAAAGAATACATAACAACTAAAGAAAACGTGGAATATATATAAAACGTGTAGTCATAAGTTTAGTTATATTATTCAAAATTTTCTGATTCTTAACCCCTTGGGGACGAGCGACCGGTATTCGTGCCGCGTAAGGTGCTTCAGAATCGATGATTATTCTCAACCTGTAAATTTTTACTGTGAATATTGTCTTATGTAATCCTAGCAGTTTCCCGATTCAATTAGACAGAAATTTTCTGTTTTAAAAAATCTGTGATTAAAGATTAAAAATTCTGTAAAAGACTCTCGTCCCGAAGAGGTTAATAACTAGCATCGTATAAGATTCAAGCATAAGATTTCTGTGAATTTACATTAGGGGAAATGTTAATAATTATCATTTAAAGCATCCATATAACAAATAATAGACAAAAAATTATACTATAAGTATATATTTAATTAAATCGCATTAACACAAACAACAATTATTTTCATTTAATGTATCTGTAATAACCAACAAAAACACCCTGAATAAATTCTACAATTTAAATTTTTATACCAACATTCACAACGTTCTTGATTCTTTAACTGAGCTTAGCAACATCGAATAACATTAGAGATTGAAGGAAAGAGAACCGATGTATCACTTCAAAAATCTGATGAAAAGAGAGAAATGGGGAAAAATAAAATGAAAGGGAAACTGCCATAAAAGAAAAGGTGTAAGAAAAAAAAAATCGCTGACTTGCCGAAATGCATAAAATTCTCCTCAAACAAGGGAAAGTTAAACAATTGAAGAGGGTATTCCGGGTCATAATATAGCGTATTGAAAGGAGATTACAGGCTTTTGCTTTGAACATTGTGTGAAGCGCTGGATAAATAGCAATAAATATTGCGCAATAAATATAATTTTATGCTATAAATAAGATCGAATAAATTTTAAATGTTACAAAGTTGATTTTTATGGTAATTGAGCGATTAGTTAAATGTAATTTATAATTTAGAAGTTAATTAGTTTTTTTTTTTTTTTTTTTTTTTTTTTTGTTCGTTGGCATTAGAACGACTGTGAGGGTCATTTCGACCCGTACCAAATGAGTATATTTCTATAATAAAACACTCATACTACAATATATATTAAAACACACATACACACATAATTAACGCCTGCATTCAACAGTTAAAGGTATATATAAATATTATACAGACATACATACAATAAATACAATAAACCCAACTGGAGTGAAAAATTAGCCAGAGCCAGGAATCGAACCCGGGACCACAGTATACAAGACTGCTGCTCTAACCTTACCTGAGTATATTTCTATTTGAACCAGAAATAGCTATACAAAATAAGTTTAAAAATCATTAAAAAAAGTTAAATAAGTTAAACAGTTTAAAATAAAAATTCTGGAAAAAATATTTTTTATAAATCTTCAGTAGAATTTCCGACTTTTATAGTGTTTGATCAACAAGGTTACCTTTTTTGACTGTTTTCTTATTCGATGTATATCGCATTTTTAAAATAATATTTTTTGTAACTTTTCACTCTTATAATAATTTCAAACGAAATGTTTGAGGAAAAAATATATAAATACTGGTGCGATTAGAAAACAAATAAATAGTTCATCGTGTCAATCATCTATTGTAATGATATTCAGTGCTGTAACTTGATGCGTTTTATTAATAACACTTTTTCTTATAAAAAAATCTTATTTTTAGATTTTTTTTTTTTTTTTCGTAAATTTTGTAGAAATTTTATCTTAAATTCGTTTAGCAATCGAATAAATTTGTTTAAAGTTTATTTTTTTATGACAATTGCGCGATTTTTCAACGATTTTTATAATTTTTTAATTAACCCTTTTCGGTCTTAGCACATGCATCTTTTACAAGGATTTATTCGATTGGTACATTTTTTTAAAGATATATTTTTACTTGAGCTTCGACGACACGTGCAATAGAAATTTACTAAAAACGGTATTTTTGAAATATAGTGGTGCGAGTGGGATAGAATCATCTATATAACGGTTAGAGTATATGCCGGCACTGGATCGCAAAAGGATGAATTAACTTTCGTAATCATTGCACTGTCTTTAACCCTCTAATGGCCATTTATGCTACCACCACTGTTCCCGATTTAGTGGATTTTTTTTAATTACATATTCCGTAATCACTGCAGAAATTTAAATTGGAATTTCTTTTCTTTATTTAATAACATTTTTACAGACATTTAAGCAGGCATTTCCGCTATAACAGACATTTCCTTATAAAATAACCCAAAATTTACTATTTAGATTTTCCGGTACGAATTCCAATTCTCCGAATTATTCAAATTCGGGAACACATTCTACCATGTATATTAGAGGTCTACATAACATTAATAGGTTTGCCATTTGAGACTATTTTTTTTTCCTATTAGTACCTCCTTTTCAAAAAAATATATTTTGTAGTAACCTTCTCCTTTTTTACCTTAAAGGAAAGTATGCGAAAGATAAATTATTATCGTAAATAAGGACACAAATAGAATAAATTAAGAGTCCTATGTGGCAATCCTGTATCTAATCTAATTCTTCAGGGCTGACATTCGGGCCGTTTAAACAATACTGCTTTTCCCTAATACATGGAGTGTGGGGCACGTAAAAAAATTGAGGTATGAATATAAAGTAGAAGACAGATACTATAGTGTCTATCAGCTACAAGTGAAGTAGTCGAGGAGGTTGTCACAAGATGGTGTTTTTTTTTTTTTTTTTTTTTTTTTTTTTTTTTTTTTTTTAACATTTGATCAAGGTCTGATGATTAAGTCAAGGCAAACTTCCAATAGGAAAAGAGAATAGAAAATTTTGATTTATGTATGACATATTTTCTGCAAGAATAATGCGTTTAAATAAAGTGAACTTTTTTATTAAAATTTACTGGTGGAAGTTTGCCCAGGTGGTTATCAAATTCACTGACATTAACAGGATTATGTTTTCGGTTGTCAAAATATGGTAGAACCATAGGGCTTCACTACTGTCGGAGAATACATTCACCAGTAAAAATGCAGAAACACTTTTTCTTAATTATGACAGCAAGATTTCGCATGACCACGTCATTTAAATAGGGAGAAAATTGCTATTCAAATTTACTGGTGGAAGTTTGCCCCGCCGTTAAACAGGACATGTAGAAGTTTAAGTTTAATTATTTTGAGGATATGCCAAACTCTGTTTATTCATAATTCTATGCGCAAAAACACGTTTTTGTGAATTGGGGAAAGAAATTACTACTAGTACTGGAAATTTTGAAAGGAAGAAAAAAGAATATGTAATGCAAGCAAGCTTGCTTCTGATTGGTTGTAAGCAGGTTTTAACCCCTTGAAGGTTGGTGGATCATTTATGGACCACTTAATTTTAATTCCTAAATGCCACATCGACACCAGAAATATGGAATCAAACTTTTTCTTTTATTAAGTACACGAAGATAATCTTTTAAATATTTTAAAATAAATTTGGTTGTAAATTCTGGTGTCAGTCAAACATTTCAGCATTTTACGAGTAAAAGTATTTTTTCCTTTAAAGGGTTAAACTATACTGGCAATTGTAAACGAAAATTTTGTACTCACTTTCGGTAAATGGCCCGCTCTCAATATGTTAAAGAAAAATCTCCTTCTTAGATTTTTCTTGTAAATTTTTCAGAAGCTGAAAAACTTATACAGCAACGTAATGTAATAAAAAGTACCATTTTATTGAGCTTAAAATGATTTTTTTTATTTTTTAAACAACGATAGACAATGGAGACAAAGTTCGTCATATGTAACATTTAAAACATTCTGTGTAATATAATATTCGCTAAAATATGCAGCAGCACTCCTGTCGATGCGTAACAATACATAAACCATTAACTTGCAGAATAATCCAGTCAAAATAATGTCCATTGTGTCATGCGGAAGCACATCGGATCATGTGTGGATACGTATGCCCGAATATGAGAGGGATTATAATGGACTATAAATAACGAAATATAATTATTTCTGGATTTTTTAGAATTCAATTGAGAAAATCGAGGAATCCACTTTAGAAATTTTAGCAGTTTCTAAATTTAAACAATGTTATAAATAAATGGTAGAAATTGTATACATCAACAAAAATAAAATAGCATCGTTCAGTTTATAATAAAATTTTAGCAAAATATCCTATATAAATGAAAATAATGCATTAATATACAAAAAGTTTTTCTTATGTAACGGTTAAGGGGACAGTGAACACTAAAAATCAAATCCTGCAATTTTCAATGGATTCTTTTGTAAATTGGAAAACTTGTTAATGACAGGCTCCAATAGCTATACTCAAAATTTGGTGTTAAAATAATAAAAAGTTTAAATTATTCAATATTTAAAATTTTAAAATTGCGAATAATTTTAATATTTAAAAAAGTCCCATGTCCTTTTCTTTTGCATAAAATAAAACAATATTTATTTATGAGATACATATTATATATTACAATTGAAGTTGGCATGAATAGTAAAAATTCGCTGAAGGTATCAGCAGAAAAAAATATATTTTTCGTAATTAACCCTTTAGTGCGCAGCTCTGCATATATGCAAACAACAGTGTTTAGAATTTAATAGACTTTTTATTGGTACATACCTAATTCACACCAGAAAATTAAAATAGCAATATTTGCATTAAATAATAACAGACTTTCCGTATTTAAATAAAGCTAAATTAATAATTGAAACTTTCAGGTGTAAAGTCAGATTCTCTGGACTACGCAATTTCTAGAACGTATTCCATCATGGGAATTAAAGGGTTAAAGTTTAAGCTTTATAAAATAAATAATTATACAAAATAAGGTATTTGGAGACATACTTATTAAAATATTTACTAATTTGCAATATTTTAGCGTAAAACAGCCACACGACAGTAGTTTTTACTTGTATTGCAGATGTGCAACATAAGAAAAGATTGTCGTATTATATGAAAAATGTATCTCTGATTTTTTTCATTATTTTCCTGTGTAATAAACCTCATATATATTTTTTTCGAAACAAAATAAAAAATTCGCGCATTTAAGGGTTAAGCTTTGTTTTTTCTCAAAAAGTAGCTATATATTTTCATACACATAAAAATTTTATCAATAAAATACACCTGAAATGCATCTATTTTATGGTAGCATTTATTCAGTATCGTATCGAAGATATGCAACATTAATTTCAAAAGAAACTGATAAAAAGGAATGCGCATGGAACGTTTAAAAAGTTAAAAAATGTGTACAATTTTCAATTTCAAAAATCAGCTATTTAAGTGAAAAAAACTGTATACGTATACACAGTTTTTACAGATATAAGAGCTTGCATCTGTGTTAAGACGCGACAAAATTGAAAAAGCTAAATTAGATCATCTAGTTTCACAATTGTCCAAATTTTAAAAAATCCATTGTTTAGTCCAATTTCGTGATTTTGAAAGTCCACCGTTCCTTTAAGACATTTTCTGTAAAATAACTTTAGGTAAACTATACGGCAGCACATCCCTCTATGCGTAGCAATTCATGAGCGATACTTGCACAACAATACAGAAAATTTATGTCCATAAAATATGCGGAATCCTATCGGACCATGTATATATATGTATGCCCAAACAGGAGTGATTTATTATGAAAGATAAATACCGAAATAGACTTTATTGGCATGCTGATTATTTAGAATATTTACCAATTTCTAAAATTGCACTATTTTATATATAAATGATAGAAAATTTGTACAACAATGGGAATCAGATAATATCATTTTAGTGTACCATAAAATCGTTTCACCATCGTATAAAAACGATAATAATTGCAAACAATATACATCACCTGTTAGACCGAGCCTCGCTCGGTGTTTTTTTCAAAATTCATTTTTTCAATAAACATAGAAAAGTGAAAGTTACTGCTCGCTAAACATCTATAAGTTGTTGAGGATATGTATATGGGATATGATACAGGATTCTTAGTCTTAGCACGGTCGAAAGTGAAAAGGAGGTGAAAATGAAGTGATAGTGATGGAAAAGTCATGCCATGTTTTAGCTTTAAATATAAAAATGCTTCTTTACTTTTGAATATAATGAATAAATCTTTTATGTAGAATTTAGATTTTAATTCATTCGAATACGTAAAAAACACATTTTAAACTTACAAAGAAACTTTGTATACAATATAAAATTTAGAATGTTATTTATAATAACGTTTCTTATATGAATGCATGTTTTATAAAAATTAAAATTATTCCTCTTCAACAATTGTTGTTCAAGTCAATAGTTGACTACAAGCATGAGCTGTTTCGGCAACTATGTAGTAAGTTTGACAGGGAATTTATCTTGTTTTTAACCCCTTAATTCTCGCTCCCGTCATATTCTCGGGCTGTGTCTTTTACTCAAATTGTTTGATTCCCACCAGTTTTATAAAATAGTGAAATTGGCTATATTTTAGTGTCATTTTTACCGTCATTAAATAAGGTGAACATTTCTTTTTCATAAAAGTGGTGCCAATAAGCAATTTGAATTATTCAACCGTAATTTAATTCGAGCGTTACGGGGTTAAAATTGCCACAAATTTTGTGCCAGGTTGTATCGCCATGGCATTAAACTATAGCGATGTTTGTAACAATATGGTAGTGGTTTTTTATACATTGCAATAGTCAAGAAATGTTACCGTATTTATAGAATGTTTATGAAAATATTTAAATTCACAACAAACACAAAATTTATGTAATTTTGTCATATTGCTTTTAAATTTTTGTAATTTCAATTACTTAAATTTTTGTACCTGTCACCGCACTGCAATTAGATTGGAAACAAGAGAAATTATTAAATTATTGCACATTATTTGAAATGTCATAACATAACTTGAAAAAAAAATTATTATCTTTTTCCTTTGCGATAGCATGTGTATTTTTCTTGCTGTTATGAATTTAACAGCTCATGCTTTATCTACAAATGAAACATTATTTCATTTTTCACAAACTCACATCTCAATTTTTTGAATTTCAAATACTTTAATTTTTGTACCTGCACACTGCAACTACATTGGCAACAAGAAAAAATTATTAAATTACTACTGGAAGTTATTTGAATTTTCATAACTTGTAAAAAAATATTCTCTTTCTCCGTTGCGATAACGCGTGGGTTTTCTTACTGTTATCATTTCAACGGCTCATGCTTTATCTAAAAATGAAACATTGTTTCATTTTTCACAAACTCAATTCTTTTTTTTTTCTTTTTGTAATTTCAATCACATTAATTTATTGTACCTGTACACTGTAATTACATTGACAACAAGAAAAAATATATTAAATTACTGGACTATTTGAATTTTCATAATATAACTTGTAAAATATATTCCCTTTCTTTTTTGCGATAAATTGTCGATTTTTCTTGCTGTTATCAATTTAACAGCTCATGCTTTATCTAGAAATGAAACATTATTCCATTTTTCTCAAACTCAATTCTTTTCATTGAGAATTTTGCAACGGTATCTGTTTTCGGCTACTTTCAATGATTACATGCGATAATTTCTGTTGAGGACCTACTTAAGACACAAATCAATTTACATTAAAATGAAAAAAAAAAAAAAGAAAAAGAAAAAAAAAAGATTGCAGTAAATATTATTCATAAATTGGTTCGGGTGTTGAAAATGTGAATTTTATTGATTTTATCAAAGTTTTTTACTGGCTAATCTAAAAGCCATTGTTGAATGAGAGAATATTTTCCGTTTCATTTTTACTTTATCACAAGAAGAAAGTATTGGATTCGTAAAAATGTTCGACTTTCGGTTTTCAACGGATTTATACGTTTTAGAAGGTCCTGAATACGATTTGACTGTTTGACTGTCTTTAGAAATTGTCTCTCATTGTGTCTGTCGGTCTGTCTGTACGTCTGTATGTATATGACACACATTTTACGAGCGTTTTATCTCACTCTCGGAATGTAATAAAACTTTAGTTTCAGTTTGTCCCTGATATACTCGTATGTTGGTGCTGATTATTTTTAGGGTAAATCGACCAAAAGGTGGCGCGGGTATGCTACATTATTAATGGTTTTTGCAATTGCTATATCTCAAGTATTAATGCACAGACTTCAAATTTATTTATACCTTGATATAACTCAGTGCTTATTACTTTTGGTGTAAATTGCCCAGCAGGTGGTGCTGCTATGCTGCATTTTTCACGATTTCCGCATCTATCTCAAGAATAATTGGACGAATTTTCATCAAACTTGAGATTCAGTTAGTTCATGATATAAATTGGTGCTGATTAGTTTTAGGTGTAACTAGCCCCACAGGTGGCTAAGCAGAAATTTTCACGATTTTTGCAGTAGCTCTAGCTCAAAAACTAATGAACGGATCTTCATCAAACTTTAGATTCAGTTAGACGTTTTCATAAGTTCTTGCTGATTAGTTTTTGGTGTATATCACACATGGCTCTGTTATGCTGAATGTTTCAGGATTTACACAATGTTAGTGATAGGCATATCTCAAGAGCTATTGCGCAGAATTTCATATCTTTAGAATTCTCGTGATGGGCATAGATTGTCATTTAATTTTGGCCCTGGGATTGTGAATTTTGAAGTACAGTCGCTCCCGTTTAAACGAATATTGACGGTTCCAGAAATAATATTCGATTAAGCGAGTTATTTGATTAAACGGGAAATCATAACTGTAATATTTAATGCATAATAAAAAGCCAAAATAACCATCTACGGTGTATTTAATTAACAGCCTGATAAATAGTTAACAGAATAACATAAACTAAAATAAATACAAATGCTAATATAATGTAAATATGTATTAATTTAATGTCAGTACATACATTTATATGGTTTACATCATAAATGCAGCTCGTTTGAATTTCGTCAAAACTTTGCTACTTCTAATTTACGTTACTTATACTGCCTTAAAAAATCGTTTAAAGTGGTTTGTTTAAGTGGAATTTTAAAGAAGTAAATATCGAGTTATTTTTCGAATGAGTGCAAAATATCACAACTATCATCTCGAGTCTCGAAGTGACGGCGCATTGCCATTAAAGCCAGCAAGAAAAGATAGTGGGGAGATCAAGGTGGAGAAATTATTTGATCTGTCCATTATACACCTACTGGCCGAAATCATTGCAGGAAGAACTGAAAATTTGTTTTCAACGTAAAGGAACCGAAAGTGACAAAAGGTGGAAGGAAATTCTGGCTGAAACGTGCTTTCCGCGCCTATTTTCAATCATCGGTCATACAGTTGTTATTCGATTTAGCGGAAACAGTTCTTAAAAGGTATTTGGTTTAAGCAGGGGAAAAATAACATAGAACCAATAGGAATAAATTTGGTTCCGCAGGATTCTATTCGAATAAGTGGGGTATTCGATTGTCCGTGACGCGATTAACTGGGGAGGTCTGTAACAACATGTATGAGATAGAACAAAGTTTTGGGATTGGCACTTCCAACCAGTTTTTATTATGAAGAAAATAAATTTCGTGTGTGCGTTACATGCTAATTTTTTTTCTAAAAAAATTAACATATTTTAATCTGTTTATGCTTATTTCAGTATACCGCATACAAATATATAACTTCTTATTAACCCTTTCGGTTCCAGCGTTCCATGCACGAGCTTTATTCGGCTGGCACTACTTTTGTTTACGCTCTTTTATTACATTCAACCTGGTTTTTGTAAGTAAAGATGGAATTTTATAACATATTTTTAACACACTCCCCGATGGGCTAAAATCATAAAAATTACGTTCAGAGGTTTCCGATGACAGGAGAACTTTTTAAAATTTTTAGAACTTAATTATAATTAATACATAAGTTTTAAGGCAAATTTCATCTAGCGTGCCACAAGTGATAAATCTCTTAATTTTCTCTGTAAATCGTTGTATTTGTATACGAATTAAAACAATCGATTTAACGCTTAACCAGAAACATGAAAATCAAGTTCACAAACATAAATGTGCCTGCCGTCTGTGAGAATGCTAAATTAAAAAAATTGCTATAAAATTTAAAAAAAGAAAATAACTCTTAATTATTTCCCAAATAGTGAGCTTAAACACCTGATCTTTAATAATAATGAAATACAGGAGCAATTTTTTAGTATAACAGCATAAAAATCAGTTTTGAATGTCGGGAGAAAGGAAATATTTAAAGATTATACATTATTGATCGAAATGTTACATTTACGACATAATAATTAAATAAATGCTAATATTTTTATATATTTCGGTACAATATGAGTTAGAAATAATGTATTAAATTTAAAAAATCAAAAAACCCGAACGCGTAAAAAGTGAATTAATTATTTCTCATCAATGTGAAACTGTTTTTATATTATTTACCTATTTTTTTTGTTTACTTGTATTGATGAATTTTAAGTTGTGTTTAATTGTTATTTCCTATCTAAAAACACTATTTTGATGAGGTCTATATAGATGTCTATGATGTTTAGAGTTGCAGTAAAGCTAGAGATCCTTCCTATACAACTTCCATGTGGCGTAGTATTTAAACAGAGCATCTCACAGTAAAATAGTCAATGAAACATCATGTCTTCATTTTGAAAGACCTATTCAATGATATGCCACACAATATGGTGCGTAAAAAAGTTTTTTCGTCTCTACCGCCATTTTGAATTTATAAAAACAAAACCTAGCCTATAACCATCGGACAGTTAAGACGAATCGATCCAGCCGTTGGGATGTTTCGAGGGTATAAAGAAATCAACATATTCAGCTACGCGTGAAACACATAACCCTTCTTGGTAGTCGGGTTAAAAATAAGCAGAAAAATTAACAAAACATTTAATTATAAATATTGCAGCTCGTTCTAAATATCTGCATTTTATACGCATTTTCTCACAACGTTAACGTTCGTGTTCCGATACATTCGTGTTCAGATTTATATATTCACCATCTGAAATACTTTCAACATCGCTATGTCACTTTCTTCTTCATCAAACCATCTCAAAATAGTTTCTTCAAAGTCTTTATCACCATAGCGTACTTTTACGGCCCCTGCAATTCAATATCCTAGAGCAAAAAATTACATAAACGAAAACACGCCGTTTAACAGACTGCCTTGAAAATAAACTATTTTTTCTCTCAACAAATAAAAATGCGCAGGTGTTGCTAATGGGTGGGGGAGGCAGACGACCAATAGCGTAAGGATTAGGTTGAGTGATAAGATTTGGGACGCGTTCATTTGTGTGTAAAGAGTAGATATGTAAACGCAACCAACTCACAGACGGTACGTTTGAGGTAAAAAATTAATAATACGTCATTAAAATCTCGGTAAAAAATTCCATCTGGCTGTGAACTTGCAACAATGAAATATTTTAAAGGCTAAAAAGTAGAAAATAAATTCTAAATAGAAAATTGAGCCTGTAATATTTAAAAAAAAATATCAAAAGAAAAGATTCAATATTAATTAATTCACAATTATACGGTGAGAAATCAATTTAGAAATCCTCAGAAGATAAGTTTTAATAAAGGCTAATTCCATGAAAACGTATCATGTCTGTCACACAGCTAAAAATCGCTGTGCTTGTTGGCTACCAGTATTTTAGAACAGGAAAATGTGACTTATTTTATCGGAGATATCTGATCAATTGAATAAAGCGAAGCAAACTTTTCGAAAATAACGGTGGCCAACAAGCATAGCGATTTTCAGCTCTGTGACAGACATGACACGTTTTAATGGAATTAGCCTAAAGTTTAAATGATTTTTTCTTTCATATTGTTTTATTTTAAAAAGAAACATATATCAATATCAATTAGTTTGAAATAATGCAACCTCATTGGGAAATGAATTTTCCCCGTAGACCATTATATAACGGAATTCTTTTGTGTGACCTTGTAAATGATATGGTAAAGGTTTTGACCTCCATATTACAAAGAAAACAAATTTTGGAGCCTCTCAGAAATGCATGTAAATTTCATTTTGTTTAAAAACATTTAACATCAATGAAGTTGAATACAAATTATTTTCCACATAGACCATAAAGTAACGGATTTTTAATCTCTCTATAAACAAATTTTAAATGCCACACATTTCATTTTCAGTAGCGAAAGTTTCTATAGTAAACCTAAATAACATATATACTATATCCATTGCATGGTAATCCAAATATATTTGCGACAGTTATAACAAAGACCGACGGCAGACCGACAACAGGCGGCAGAATTAAGACGAATCGAAGTCGTAAACACTTTTAAATGATGTTGGAACGTGTTTAACAAAGGAGAACGCACGCATACCCAGTGTAGGAATGGTTTTTACTTCGTCACCAATAAAAACAAATAATAACCGTCAGCTGATTTAGTCGGAGACAATTGTTACAAATTTTGCGATAAAATAAGTTGAAGATTACTTTAACAAAATTGTGGTGACAATTGTAAAAAACCATACGCACTCGGACGCTATCAGGCCCGGCGCGCGTCGTCGCGGGAGCACAAGCGTTGGGTATGTAATACCCTAAGCTGTATTCATCCTTTCATATCTCACACTCCTCTTTCATTTACAAACAGTGAACAGCCAGGCATTTCACTCAAGTGTTATAAAATATTTTATACCAGAATTTTTATTTAAAAAAATTAAATTATATATTTAATTTATTCCTCAGTGTTACATCATTAACTTATTTTAGAAAAAATTTTCTAGTTCGAATCGAAATAATTTTATTTGTTACCGGACAAAATAACCGCTTGTGGCCGTTCTTTTGCTGTAATCCGAATAAAGCTCGTGCATGTAACGCTGGGACCAAAGGCGTTAATAAGAAGTTATATATTTGCATGTGGTATACTGAAATAAGAAAATAAATTAAATTATGCATTTAAATTATGCATTAAATTATGCAATTAAAAAATTAGCATACAACGCACACACGAAATTTATTGTCAAACCCCGTGTAGCTGATATAGATGTTATACTCTTGAAGTGAAGTAATTCTTCGGGAAATTCCAACAATATTAATTTTAAAGTTGGTGTGAAATTAGTGTGGGTGTGAGATACCCGTGCGACTTCTCGAGTCAGACAATTTTCGTGCGTTGAATTCAGTTTTCCTTTAAAATTAAGATGTTAAATATCTAACCTACAAGGGCAGAAAATCTAAATGCGCAAGCCAAATATCTGACAAGTACATATGTACGGATCATTTCAGTCTATTTTGTGAGAAATGCGCAATAAAATTGAAAAGCATTTTTAGTGTAATAAGAAAGAGTCTACTTGTCAATTTTTATGGCTTGAGTTTTTTCAACATTGTTTTGTTTATGTATTTGTTATAAAAAAATAAGTAACTTGCATTTCATGACATTTAAAGGTTAAAACACTCATTGGGTATTGCATACTCATCGCGCCTGCTCGTGTGAAAAATTTTTATGCGCCTTCAAGTTGGTTAAAATTTGTTGAGTCTGTAAATTAATATAATGCACTACTGATATTGGAATATGGAAGACATTTCGTACTGAAATATTATCTTAAAAGGAAATTTTTAAAATCCAATTTCAATTGAAACAAAATATCTTATTGACGTTATTTATAACAGGATTTATACTCACTTCATTGGTTCTAACCGCACATATAATGTTGAATTCATATCTCATTCCGCGTGAGGGATCTCCAAAGCTCGAAATAGAGGAAAGGGCACAACATTGCAGAATTCCCGAAGGATTTTTTCATTCCGAATTATCATTAAGCAATTATTTTAGATTCTTTGGAGAATTTTAATGCTTCAGGTGGAAAGAGGAATGTTTCCCCAAACCATTCAATGAATTTATCATTATGCATACCTGATCATTTCTAATTAAAGCATTGTGACTATTATTACACGACTGAATAAACTGAAAATGTTACTGTTCAATCATAATATGAATTTCTTGAAAATCTCTAAGAATACTAAAAAATGCTTTTTTTTTTAGCAACTATATTTTCAAATATTAACCATTTACTTTAATCACTTGAAAGGAGGTGGTTTATTTTTATACCAGTAACTTGAAATCATGAAACGTAACATAACTTTTTAAGAGAATAATATCTCTCTCTTTCTCTCTCTCTCTCTCTCTTTTTTTTTTTTTTTTTTTTTTTTTTTTTTTTGTAAATTTTACATTAAATATTATTCAAGGCTACATTATATGTATTATGGCATACATTTACCACAAAAAAAAATTTTTTTTCAGAAGAAAAGGAATTTTGCGTAACATTTTAGAACTTTTCCAAATGCCCCATGCAAACTCAATTTTGAGCCTCAAAATTTCGAAAAAAAATTAGAAAATATATTTTTTCTTACCTTTATATTGAAATATACCAAATTCGATGCACAGTTTTATTTATATGCATAAACCAAACTTATATAAAAAATATTGGGAATTTCCATTGATATGCAGTTCGCATGGAGCATTTTGAAAAGTTCTAAAATATTACGTAAATTTCCTTTTCTTCCCTTAAAATTTTTTTTAATTATTTTTTCGTGGTAAATGTATACCATAATGCATATAATGTACCCTTGAATAACATTTAAAAGTTAAATTTACAAAAAAATGAAAAATTGATTTTAAAGGTCCCTCGTCCCCTTAACAAACTTTACTTTTATAAATTTAGTGTGGGAAAAAAGGAGGACTAATACTGCGTTTCCATATTTACAAAAGAAAGTTTTCGAAAACTGTGGTGTTAATTATTTAAGACATTTACTTGCCCTTGAAAATGTTAAATGTCGTGGAACTAGTGATGAGGATAGTCTAGTGATTATGTTACTGGCATTATTTATTTTTGAGTTATATAAACAATGAATGATTTCAAAAATAGCTTATATATGGCGTAGATGATAATCAATATTTTAAATTTTAGATGGCCTTCAAACATTTATGTGCCTTTACATACAAATTGTCACATCTCATATGAGTAATTTTGAATAATAATAAACTTGATGTGAATTAAAAATTTTCAATTATACAATTAAATTGTAAGATAGTTTTGAAAGAATCGAAAAATGCTATCTTTAAAATTACAGATGTGATATTTCATAAATCGTTTACATTAAAATACGCGACATCACGTTGCTGTTATAAAAGTGTAAAATATAAATATTTTTCATAAATGAATTCATTGTCTAATATGGGTTTTCTTTTCTTTTTGTAATTCTGATAAACATACAAATTTAGTAGTTTATATTTTTAAAAAAATATTTTTCTGAATCTTAATTACCATTAGATTGCTAAAATTTAAAGATATACAAGAAGAAATCTCTTCCCGATATACCTAACTAACTGTTAACATTTAGCTAAACAACCATTATAGTTTTGAAATCTGTAAGAGTTAAGGCAAACATTATGGTTATTATTATTGACGCAGTTCAAAACCGATATTTAAAACTTGAGAAAATATTTTATCTATTGTTGACTTTAACGGGTTGAAAGAGGGAGGAAAAAATAAACACTATATATCTAATTTCAATTACCGACCAAACAACTCCCCACGTTCCAAATACTACTACTAATAATAATAACAATAATAATAAAATAGTAAAAGATCTCGAAAACACTTTTGTAGATAAACTAAATAACCCATTATAGGGTAGACGCATAAACAGGTAAGACTGGGTATGTGATGAAAATAATGATATGTCACACAAAAACTAAAACAATTATTTTTTTGAAAATTTAAGGAAAGCAGCGTATTCCAAAGTAAATATTAAAATTGACTAGAACATAAAAAATGCACAGAAAAAGAGTGACAGGCTCAGGAGAAGGTCGATTTTTTTTTTTTTTTTTTTTTTTTTTTTTTTTTTTTTTTTTTTTTGAAAATCAGCGAAAAGTAAAATAATAATAATAATAATAATAATAATAATAAATAAATAAATAAAAGATCGGCAAAATGTAAATGTGCGTATGTCTCCAAAATCGTTCGAGATATCACATACATTTTACGTGGAAAAAGAAAGCCATAGGAGAAATAACCGCATGAAATCACTCAAACATGCGTAAAAGGGAGGCATTCTCAGCCAAAAGTAAAAAAAAAAAAGATTGCCAAAATGTAAATGTGCGTATGTCTCCAAAATCGTTCGAGATATCACAAACATTTTACGTGGAAAGAGTAAACCAAAAGAGAAATAACCGCATGAAATCACTCGAACATGCGCAAAAGGGAGGCATTCTCAGCCAAAAGTAAAAAAAAAAAAAAAAAAAATAACATACAATGGTTTTCTAATACTAAATGTAGAAATACGGCATTTTAGTCATTAAAACCTCTGAACTTTCACAAAATTCAGTGTATCATAACTCGGTAAGTTCTAGTCTTAAAATAAATGGATTTCTGTTTTTCACGTGTTGGAGCATAAACAAAACGAAGTTTATTATTTTTTTTTTAGTTAGAAATACCATTCCTTTGCAATCAACAATTTAGAGTTAACCCGACCCATAACAAAAATAATAATTGTGAACCCAACCCGACATGCACTGTGGATTAGGTAAGATATATTCGCGCTACCTGACCCGATTCAAGACCTCAGTAGCAATTTAATTTTTTTTTAACCATGTGCATAGCTGCCAACTTGTACGGATTTTTGCTACCAATGAAATTTAACAGAAATTTCTGCCTTATTTAATTATCAAAATTCACAGGAATTCAACGATTGAATTAGGCAAAATTTTCAATTATATTTTAGTGGAAGCAAGAATCCGTACAAGTTGGCAGCTATGCATATGTGTATATATATATACATACCTAAATGCTATTCTTTTCAACGTTTAATAAATTACATTTTCAATTCCACAAACATATTTTACATTTTAAGAGAATAATAAATGCATTTTAGCAAAACGTAAAATTACCTCGATGGGATTTCAAATATTTATTGAAGTGTTAAAGTTTTATTAAAGCTTGTCACTGCGTAAAATGCATAAAAAAGATGTTTCAAAATGTAACGAATGAATTTATGAATGCAAGCAATTCATTGTTTTATATAAAAACAAATTTATTTATGGGTATTTTCATTTAACTTTTACATTATTTTGAAAATTTAAAGTCACTCATAAAATATTTTCTGCCTTGTTTAGTATGAAATTGATGATTTATGTGATATATTAATTTGACATTTTGTTATTTTAATATTTTTCATGAGCTGTAGAATTGTGTTTTTTCATGTCAAAATATATATTCCAAACGGATAAGTCAAAACATAAATTCTTAAATATTTATTTGTTTAAAAGACGTTACTAAAAACACATAAAATATACATTAAAAAATATATTGATATGTTACAACTCCTTCATTGAGTCGTCATCAGAATGTGTAACCGGAATTGCAAATACAATGCATATGAAAATACCTTTTTTTTTTGTCATATGCATTTTATTTTTAATTCTGCAAGAAAATAATTTAATATTTAAATTAGGTAATTTATACACGCGGTAGCAATTAAAGAAAATAAAATAAAAAGCTATAAACATTTTAAATACTCCATGCATTTATTTGTAGAATTGATTAAAATGTTTCTTATTTTGTTCGTACATATGTGAGCTTATTGAAAATTAGTTATAAATATATCCATTTGCGGACATAGGAATCTACCTAACCTAAAAAATAGATAGATTTGTGAGATTTCGTAATGTTGATAAACAAATCAAATAGAATATTCAAATTATTTCTCCTACCATTAACAAAGCATTACGGTTTAAATGAATATAATTAGCACTTTCCAACAAAGTTGAAAAGTGTTTGTGAATCGGGTTTGTCTGTCTGTCTGTCCATGCTCTAACGCGTAAATATTGTCCGATTGCCATGAAATTCATAGACATTATTGGGTATCACTATGGTATGTTTGGTATTGAAAGTGAAGTGTGCAAGATTCGCGGTTCATTTACACCGATACTTAAGAGAATTTCGTTACATTACGGTCTATAGGGAAAACCGTTTGCAGTGTATTTTAATGATATTCAATTATTTTATACAGACTGAAAATTATATATATCACTGCGGTGTACTAAGTAGCTCTCGCTGTAGAATATAGTGCGTATAAAATTTATCGTTCATTTACAGGGACAAACAAAATAATTTGACTACTGAAGAAATTGAACAAGTGAAACTTACGAAAAATAATTGATGGAAGGGCATTTTTAGCTGCTGTAAGCGTTTTTAATTTGATCTATTTTTTATATTACTTTGCGTATAAATTCTATAGATAAAATAGAGGGATGCATAAAATTTCACATGTACTTTTCCGTTTATTCATGCTAAATGGAAATATTCAACTGTGCTCTTCCTTTTACTGAAAGAACTTTAATAAACTATGTACCATATACGCATTTAAATCTATAGATCACATACAAAAGAATATACACTTCATACACTTCACAAAAGAATTTGAATATTTTTCTGGATACAGATGATAATTGCTGAAATTGGGTTTACAAGTGCTTTATGCGTTTTTTAAATTGTTACTTTATGAGGCATTTTTTACCTTAAAAAGCTACGAAGTTTTGTTTCGGTATTCTGAATGTGTTGGAATGTGTTTCATAATCCATGCTGGATGCATGGTTTTTCTTTTTTTTTTTGTTTTTAATATGAAATCTGTCGTTTCCATAAATTAATTTTAGCAACTTCCTCATTTTCTATATAATCCGATGTCTGTTTTATGGCCAAAATTTAGAGTAATTTTAATATATTTATTCAATTTAATGCCGTTTGTAGAATTCGGGAGAAAAAATGCTTTCAAATTGGCAAATAGATATCGCTGGAATTCGTTGGATTGTATTGTAGGAAATGGGGTATTACACTCGGCAGTTTATATATAATTGGATAACCTATTACACCTATAGAAATCTACCTAAACTGATTTGTAACTCTCAAATATACAAAATAAAAAAATACTTATTTTCTATATCACTAACATAATCAACATTATATAACAGAATAACAAATTGTTTATAAAAGTCACTCATTTATAAAATGAAATTTGTCGCTTCTTGAAATTTATTTAAGCAATTATATTTATTTTCTTCTATATGCATGTTGATTTAGGACAGATATTCCCGGAAATTATAATTGATTTTATCTATTTAATTCCGTAGCCCAATTGATGAATATATATATATATATCATCATCATCATCAACCGTTTTCAATCCACTGCTGGATGTAGGTCTCCCCCAGATTTTTCCAATGTTTCCTGTCTAGTGCTTTAGTCATCCAATTTACACCGGCTACTTTTCTGATTTCATCACTCCATCTTACTTGAGGTCGTCTTCTTGGCCGTTTTACATCTCTGGGATACCGCTGTAGGATGTTTGTGCTCCATCTATTGTCTTGTCTTCTTGCGATGTGCCCAGCCCATTTCCATTTTAGCCATTTAATTCTTTCAATGATGTCAAAAACTTTCGTCTGACTTCTTATCCATGTTATTCTTTTTCTGTCTCTTCTAGTTATACCTAGCATACATCTTTCCATACTTCTCTGTGTTGTTTGTAATCTTCGTACCATCCGTTTTGTTAGCGTCCATGTTTCTGCTCCATAAGTTAGGACAGGCAAAACACATTGGTTAAATACATTTCTTTTCAAACACAGGGGCATGCTACTCTTCAGAATAATATTGTGATATATATATACATATAAATTATATATATACACACATATATATATATATATATATAATATCTATATATATATTATATATATATTATATATATATATATATATATATATATATATATATATATATATATATATATATAATATATAATATATATCGTTTTCGCATAACCTAATCAAAGTCATTAGAGAGATCTCCTTAAAATATTTTGTACCTTTTTTCTATAGTCGTAATTTAAGAGAGAATGCATATTGAAATACTCGTTTGTGGTAATGTTGCCTGTTAGGCCACATTTTTATTCAGAAATTTCGAATTTTTAACGGGAAGTCTAAAAGAAGAAGTTTTACTTAATGAAATCACGATATATCTGTCATTAAATAAAGCAAAAAATTACTACTCTAAATATCTGAAAAAAAAAAAAACAAGGCCAAAACAAATCATAATGCAGATATATTCTAAAAGGCTCCTAGGTTACAGTAGGAGCAGACTGAAACCAAAGTTTTAGTTTAGAACATTTTGCTTCCATTACCCTCTTTTGTGTTTAGTACCAAATTGGGACCTCTATTTTTTTTTACTCATAAGAACTAGTTTGAATTTTATTTTCTACATTATGACTTCGTTTATGACTTCGTTTATGTATAACTGAATATTTTTGCTTTAATCCCTTGGTTCATTTTTGGACCACTTAATTTTAAATTTCGAAATCCAGGTTTTCAATTTCGAAATTGCGGTTAGAAACCCGGCGACTCCGTTGCACACTCTTCGTGAATTTTCCAGATGTAACATTCTGGTATTGCATATTTCCTTGTGTCTATACTGTCGTTATATCGAGGATGGTTCATAAGCGGACACTTGCTGTCAAGCACACAAGTCGTATATATGTGTTTAATAAAAGAAAACCAGCAAAAAGTATGGTACAGTATTGCCAATTGTCCTCCCATTTTATTCAGAAATTCCCAGTTTATACCATCAATTTCAAAAAAGCAATTTCTATTTGGTATAAACACGAAATGCTTGCCATAGAAAAAGAATTCCATTAATAATTTCTGTACGAGCTTCATTTTTTGAAAACAATGAAAAACAAAAACTGCCAACCTTGGTATGACAGCCTCGCAGTTTTTTCTTATTGAAAACATATTTTAGAAACAAACAACATGTTGGCAACTGGAACTTATTTTTATATTCTACGTGAACTGTTATTAAAAATAAAACTATTTTGGGGCATTTTCGCTTTCAGTTGTCGTGGAAGCAAATGCTAATGATTTTAGTTTGGGGAAATTGTTACTATTGCATCGAAATAGATTAAAATAATATTCACATATAACAAACCTCAAACAGCAACACTACAGATCACACACTTGTTATAATTTTTTTAACAGTTTTAATTGTTAATGCTCATATGGTCATCACTATTATTAAAAATGTATTATTTCTGAAAATACACATTACCCCCTTTCAGTATTTATACTTTAATATAGAAAATAAAAATAAAAAACACCAAATTACTTTCAGTTGAAAATACATTGAGTATATGGTCTTTATTTTTTAGTCTGGCTGTTTTATATATAAAATGTTGTTAAATTAAAAGTACTATAACTGTTAGAAATTAAGCCATTTGTTTTAATTTTTCTAATTTATACTCAAAAGAGAAACAATTTAAGCATAAATATGTAGAAAACAAAGATATTGTTTGCTTTGAAACTTTTATTTTTATCTCTTGTTTATTTTCTTTCCTTTAATTGAGAATAGTAGATACAATTAAAATATCTCTTATTAATATATATAATAAACATTTTTTACTAATTATTGTTGATAAATTGATAATAAATGTATTATAAAGCTTTTGATATACGCAGTCGTGACGTACGATGCCATACGTATGACGTGCGTATATAATTATTGTAAATGTGTGAAAAAGAAATTCAACTATGCGATCGCGATAAGCAATCTAGAAAGACAAGACCATATTAATTACATCGAACGAAATTACGACAATCCAATCGCACTTCATAAAAAATCTCCATCTTTCTTGGTTGAAATGTTCTGTTAAGGACTCTGGTTCATTAATTAACATTGCATTGTCACATTTAATTGCATTAAAAATATTGATATGTTTAGAACTTTAAATAGTTCGATCAAGATGTTATTTTAAAGATATATATGTTCTTCATTAAAAAAAAAAATAGCATATATAATATAAGACTCCAAAAGCGCAAGTTAATGGACATGGCTTTTGGGAATTTTTGACATGAGGAAATATACGGGTTGCAGAATGACTGCAGGATTATTTGAATTAGATCTTACTAAATTAAGTACAACAATGCAAATTTATTGTTATATATATTACTGCCTGGGCAAATTATCTTATTATGCGGAATATTACATTCACCTGGAATGCATTTTCACAATTTTAATATAAAATTAACAGTATGCAAAATAAAATAAAAAGTTAAATTAACACAGTTTGTTTAAATACAGTCCTCAGAAAAAGTTTAGACTCTGGTGTTATTTAACTTTTAAATAAAAAATACAAACACTTGGGTTATACAAATGGCTGTACTCATTTTTAAATATATTTTAAACGTTTTAGGTCGGAAATAACGGTTTTAATGTAGTATATTATTTAATTTAACTGATTAATGTGAAATTTGCATATTGCAAAAGTTTAGGCACTTTCGTGATTTTTGGCAACTGTTCACGGAAAAACGCAAATTTCAAACTTATGACGTCACATGCATGAAGTATTTAAGTGCACTTCGCGAAATAATCTGTTACTGAAGATGCCGAGAGCTACAAATTTCCAATCAGATGAAGTAATTAAAGCATGGAAACTGAAATCGAAAGAGAAGACTGGTGCAGAAATTTCAGCTACATTGAATCATCCAAAGAAGTATGTCTATCAAGTACTGTCTAAGGGTGACTCTTTCAAAGAAAAACATAGATCTGGAAGGAATCCTGTGGTCAGAAAACGAGACGGTAAAAGGATACATAAACTGGCATCTAGACAAATTATGATTGCTAGTCGCATTAAAAGTGAGTCAGGGTATTCTGTGTGAACGCATACTTTCGTAGATGAATTAAAGAAAGATGTAAATTAGTTTACATAAAAATGATAAAATAACCAGCCTTGAAATCTCACAACAAATGGAGGAGAATGCAGCGGGCTCTTTAACCCTTTAAGTCGCGGAGTAATTATGTTTATAAACTGCTGAAATAATGGACTGACACCACAATTTATAAAGGAATTTATTAGAAAATACCAATTTGCTTATTCTCACGTACATTATAAAAGGAAAAATTTAATTAAATATTCTTGGTATCATTTGTCAGTTCTGAAATTAAAATTAAGTGTCCTTTTTTAAGGACACCACCCTCGAAAGGCTTATTGATTTGTGCCTCACTTTGTTTTAATGCTCAAGTATCTCTGGAGTTTCTCAAGAGTCGCCAAGCAGCGTAAGACTATATACATACATTGGAGAACAATTTACAGCCATTTGGTGAACTTTTAGCTCTTCCAAAGTATGTATTTGAGCAAGATAATGCGTCCATTCATGTTGCATACAAATCAAAATGTTTAACTCTCAAAATATTACTGTTCTCGCCTGGCCCGCGAGTAGCCCTGATCTGAATCCAATCGAAAACTTTTGTGGTATCATATCTCATACGTTTTATGCAATTTTTTTTACAATACTCTTCTGTAAATGAACTTCGATCTGCTGTTGAACGTGTTTGGCACGAAATAGATCCCCAAGTGATGTAGGATTTAGTTTCTTCGATGGAAAATCACATTTTTGCTCTCAAAGTAGACAATGTAGGTGCAGTTTGATTTTAATTTATAGATATTTTGCTGTAAATAGATACATTGTCTATACTTTTACGACAATGTTAAATTTGTTTTTTGTCATTATATATTATACAAAAATATAAATTAAAATTTATTGTTTGTGAATAAAGAATAAGTCTCCAGTAATATATGACAGTTGAGTTACAACAATTCGTTACTTATTTCTCAGTATAGAAATACAATCGATCATTGTCTAAACTTTTGCTGCGCGCTGTATCACTCTGTTACCGTTCGTAAAAATCATTTCTATAAAAAAGAAAGATATAAGGGGGCAACTATTCCTGCCTTACCCTACTTGTACCAAAGTAGATATTGTAACTGTAGCATATTTATTTACAGCTATGTTAGTTTATTAAATAAATTTTAGTCAAGCGTATGGAGAATGTATTTCTATATAAAATAATCTTTAAATATATATCTGTTACAGGGCAGATAACCGTTTGAGCTTTGATGGGTGAATGTCTTCCCACTTAATTTTAATTTCCAAATGTCACATTGGCACCGTAATATTCAACCATATTTATTTCAAAATAGATTGGTGCATTTTCCCGTGTATATTATAAGCCGAATGTTTTGATTACAAAATACTGGTGCCAATGTGACATTTAGGCCATTTTCAAGAAATTCACCCTCGGAGCTCAAAGGGTTAAGAATAATTGTACGTAATGTCTACGGAGACATGTCATCACAGAATTTAGCTTGCCAATTTTTCTATGTCATTTCCTTACTACAGGGTCAATGAAAATAGAAATTACTAAAAGTATGCGGAACCTTATCTTTAGAAAACTTTAAAACATAATCACATAACATTTGTAATGAAATGTACATAGCCGCATACATTCTGTGCCACAATTAAACAAAAATGGTGACTATCGTAGGCCGATATTTTTACAGCGTTTGTATATTAACTTGAATTTCAATATCAGTATTTCCAAAGGTTTTCTTCGACTTAATGTTTTATGATTAAGAAACGTGGATACCGTGAAACATCCCTGTGCGTCCACCTCCATTAAGCGACCACCTTCCGGAACGACCTTTTTTTTCATAGAACGATTTTTTTTCATAGCCACAATACTGAATTTACCTCCACTCAGTGACCATGCCAACTGAACTCCCTCCATAAGCGACCACATTCTTTGAAGAAAATGAAACAAATTCCATTTTTTCATTGTCGCTTGAAGAAGATTTTATTTTAATAATAATTCCGTAGATCGCAAATTGATTAATTGAAATAAGATAATTGATAGACTGATTGTGATATCACTCCAGATCACAATTAAATCATAGTTTAATTGCGCTTACCCCTTCGCGACCGGCGGCTTTTACAAAACTTTTATTCGGTTTGTACCACTTTTTTTTTTAAAGTTACATTTGCTTAAACAATCACAGAAAATGCTTCAATTAGAGAAACTGAATATTACTTTTCTTTTTTAGTGGTGCCTAAAACAAATTCTGTATGGTCTTTTTGAGAGTGCATATATGTACCCATGGTCCTGAACGATTTCAAATAATAAAAGAAATGTGTAAGTACGTAAACATAGTTTACTGTAGTTCCTTTACCAGCGGCTTATTCTCTCGAGATGTTTTAGACAACATGTCAGATGTCAATACCAAATGGTTATATGAAAAAATAGCATTGGCTGGGTTATCGTCCAGATACCATCAATTGGAAATGCATCGCCAGTGCTGGCCAAAATATTCCGATTTTGAGACCGTGCTGAACACATTCTCGTTGAGTTGGAAATTTTGCTACAAGTATTAACCCTTCCAGAGACAAAGTACACCATACGAATTGAATATTTCCAATTGAGGGAGATGCAAAAGCTGGGAATCGAACACAGATCCTTGGCTTACTTTTCCAATGTTCTACTGTTTAAGATACATGTTCTGACAACAGACGGGCATATTTCGCTTAGATAAACTTATTGGTAATAACATCTGGTCTGCCACGTAGACAGTTCAATGGAATAAATCGCAGGTAAAGGAACTCCATATAAACAATGGGTACGTAAATATATATTATTATTTTTAACAAAATCATACTGATTGGTAAGGTTATCATACAAATTGAATATTTCCAACTGAGTAAAAAAAATGCCCAAGACGGTAATCGAATTCAGATCCTTGGCTTAATTTACCAACGCTCTTACCAACGTACATCAGTTGCTAAAATGTTGAAATAATTGAAAGGTACCAGAATTTACGAGCTAATTTACTTGAAAATAATTAAGAACATGTCTATTATGATAGCAAAATTTTATTTTTAAATTCTGGGTGTCATTTGCAGGTCTCCCACCGGTCCGTTTTTGAAAAACAAAATTTTTTTAAGAAAAAGATTCGTGGTAGGATTTAGCGTCAATTGAGAGAAAAACGCGCTCCCATGAAGCGATGGACAGAATGAATGATTTTACTATTCGAATGCATCATTCGGGTAAAATGTTGGTTATAGTGCTTTTGCATCACAAAAGCATAGCTGCCAACCCCTTTTTTTGTAATTAAATTTCTACCAGAAATTTTGCATCGAAAACAAATTCATTTTTTAAAATTAGAATTAATAAATAAAAAAAAAAACCATAACAATTCTTTTTGTCTTCAAAAATTCTGAAGATAATTGATTAAAAAAATTACGAAGTTTGGAAACTATGATTTTGTTTATGTTCTTTTACTAAATGGCTGGAGGTACTTGATTAATAATATATACAAAATTTAGAAACTGTTTTTTCGCATGCCGGAAAGATTCATTCGACCTCATTATGAAGGTCTACATAAAATTTAGAATAGATAGGCTAAATGTGCACAACAAAAATCATTACTATAAAAAAGAAAGATATAAGGGGGCAACTATCCCTGCTTTACCCTACTTGTACCAAAGTAGATATTATAACTGTAGCATATTTATTTACAGTTATGTTAGTTTATTAAATAAATTTTAGTCAAGCGCATGGAGAATGTATTTCTATATAAAATAATCTTTAAATATATCTTTATTTTAGATTTACCAGAATGAGAAAAAATTACATTGGCAATTTAAAGAAAATATAATAATAACGGGACCTTCCAGGTAAGTTTCTACGAAATTTAAAGGAATGATTTTTCTTTGAAAAAGTGTGGTGTTCACAAACGCAACGAGTGGGAGCCTGGCATTTGGCAGTCTGAAATTAAAATTAAATGTTCGCGCTATGCAAACAGCGCCCTTCAGATGGTAAAATGCTTTTTTAGAGTTCGTACGGGTCCTTGAATTTCCAAACCAAGAAATATTTTAGTACCATTTTTTTTTTATAGAAAATCCTCTCTTAAATAAGGAGAAGTGTCGCGCGTTTACACTAGATTATTATTAATTTTTATATAAAATAATACTGATGTTTTACCTGAAAAACAACGGGACTCGTACGAACCCTGTACTTGGACATTTTAAATGAAATCTAGGCCACTTTTGTCCTGCGCAACTCATATATTAAATCAAGGATTGCATTTTCATATCAATACTTAACTCCTTAATTCTCGCTCCCGTGATATTCACGGGTTGTGTCTTTTATTCAGATTGTTTGATTCCCGCCAGTTTTATAAAATAGTATAATTGGCTCTACTATGGTATCACTTTACCTCCAGTTTTATAAAATAGTGTAATTGACTTTACTATGGTATCAATTTACCTTATTATAAAAATAACCTTAATATTAAATTAGGTGACTATTTCTTTTTCAAAAAGTAGTACCAATAAGCAATTTGAATTTTTAAACCGTAATTTAATGCGACCGTTAACGGGTTAAAAAAATAGTTGTCTAGATAGAATTTATAAGAATTTAAGTTGTTATTCATATTGAATTTTTGATCAAATTTTTAACGATATTTTTTATTATTGTGAAAGTATCATCTGCGTTTAGTTCCATGAGTACTTGTAGTGTAAGTCACATTGTACGATTTGGGCTATCAGTATTTTAGAACGTTAAAATGTGACTTATTTTATCGGAGATATCTCATTACAGTAGCACCCCGACTTACGTCCTCTCGACTTACATTACCCCCCCCCCCTCCCCATTTACGTCGTCTGCTTAAAAAAAAAAAAAAAATCATTAATTAAGGCGCACTTCGAACTTTTTTTGAAGACTTTTTGTTCTATGAAGGGAAAATTTTCTGCGACAGTCACGTGATACAAACAAGTAAATAAAAAAGTTACTAGACTAAGCTTATAAAAATCACTCTGCTGTTAAAAAGTGCTTCTATGAGAAAAAAAAAAAAAAGAAAAATTTGTCCGTTCAAACTTTATTGCACGATCTTTTCACATCATCTAAAACTCGAACGTGGCAGCTAGTATAACAATAAATTGTAAGTTAACAATTTATTGATTTATTCCAACTTCTTGTATTGCAAATGCATTTTTTTTTGCTAAAGTTAAATGTATGTAGTAACATAATCCCTCAATACAATAGAATATGTTCATTAGAGTTTGAAGAATTTTTATTACTTATCCACTTTTGCTTATCTAAATGTACCTCTACTTACTACATTTTTGACTTAAGTCTCTAGTCTTGGAAGGAACTGCTGAAGTTAAGTCGAAGTATTACTGTAATTGAATAAAGCGAAGCAAACTTTTTGAAAATAATGGTGGCCACGAAACATAGCAGTTATCAGCTGTGATCAGTTATTAAAATAATATGCAATATATTTGTTAGTTGTTATCGATCTATCGATAAAAAATATGATTATTTCAATCTTTGTTATATAGTAATTTTTTTTTTTTTTTTTTTTTTTTTTTTTTTTTTTATCGACGGTCTAAAAATGATACTCTGAAATAACTTTAAAATATTTTTTTTTTGTTTCGAATATAGTGGATACAAATATGACTTTTGTCTTGGGGAAAGAAATTTAAGCATTTTTTATTTCACTTTTTAGTTAAATACAGTACAGTCTTTTATTTTTTATAATTACAACAACAATATTTAATCAAATTAAATTTATTTCCAGTTCAAATGTTTGTGTAGGTCATCCAAATGTCAATGTATGTTGTAACATAATCCCTAAATACAATAAAATATGTTCATTAGAGTTTTAAGATTTTTTATTACTTATCCACTTTTGCTTATCTAAATGTACCTCTGCTTACTACGTTTTTGACTTACGTCTCTAGTCTTGGAACGAACTGCTGAAGTTAAGTCGAAGTATTACTGTAATTGAATAAGGCGAAGCAAACTTTTTAAAAATAATGGTGGCCACCAAACATAGCAGTTATCAGCTATGTAACTATGATCAGTTATTAAAATAATATGCAATAAATTTGTCAGTTGTTATCGATCTATCGATAAAAAATATGATTATTTCAATCTTTGTTATATAGTTTTTTTTTTTTTTTTTTTTTTTTTTTTTTTTTTTTTTTTTTATCGACGGTCTAAAAATGATACTCTGAAATAACTTTAAAATATTTTTTTTTTGTTTCGAATATAGTGGATACAAATATGACTTTTGTCTTGGGGAAAGAAATTTAAGAATTTTTTATTTCACTTTTTAGTTAAATACAGTACAGTCTTTTATTTTTTATAATTACAACAACAATATTTAATCAAATTAAATTTATTTCCAGTTCAAATGTTTGTGTAGGTCATCCAAATGTCAATGTATGTTGTAACATAATCCCTAAATACAATAAAATATGTTCATTAGAGTTTTAAGATTTTTTATTACTTATCCACTTTTGCTTATCTAAATGTACCTCTGCTTACTACGTTTTTGACTTACGTCTCTAGTCTTGGAACGAACTGCTGAAGTTAAGTCGAAGTATTACTGTAATTGAATAAGGCGAAGCAAACTTTTTAAAAATAATGGTGGCCACCAAACATAGCAGTTATCAGCTATGTAACTATGATCAGTTATTAAAATAATATGCAATATATTTGTCAGTTGTTATCGATCTATCGATAAAAAATATGATTATTTCAATCTTTGTTATATAGTTTTTTTTTTTTTTTTTTTTTAATATAGTGGATACAAATATGATTTTTACCTTGGAGAAAGAAATTTAAGCACTTTTTATTTCACTTTTTAATTAAATACAGTGCAGTCTTTTATTTTTTATAATTACAGCAACAATATTTAATCAAATTAAATTTATTTCCAGTTCACATGTTTGTGTAGGTCATACAAACCGAATGAAGAATATTCTTCGTAATTAGTTATTTAAACTTTTTCATAAAAATGCCTTGTAATGGACAATTTTTGTTTTTGATGAAATATAATAATTATTTTATACTTTATAGTAATTTTTTGCTTTATATTTTACAAAATTATAATTAAAAAATTAATGTAGCATAATTTTAAAAACCATGTAACTTTTTTTCGTATTCATTCTACAACTAGAAAGATCAGAACGAAGAAAAAGACGATTGATTCAACCCACATTATTTTAATTATATTTTTAATTAAAATTGATTCAATAAAAATTTCATTTATTTCAAAACTATTTCATATTTCATATTTCAATAATTTATTTTTTTTACAATTCATATGTTTGTAAAGGTCATGCATACGGAATAAAAAGTATTCTTCTAAGCGTATTATTTAAAATAGTATATAGATTAACTTTTTTTTAATGGCATTTTCTTCTTTAAACAAAATTTATGATTGTTCTTGTCATATCATTTTTTCTTCGTTATTGTTTTCTGTATTAAGAATACAGAAATATGTAATCATTATTTAATAATATAAAGTTTATTAATAAATTAATGTAAAATTCAACAAATATGTTACTGCTAAAACCCGAAGCTGGAAGAAAACTTATCGTGATGTGAAATTTATTTTGATATGGCTAGATCCATGGTTTTTTGTAGTGTTAGTCACATAGCTGATAATTGCTATTCTAGTTGGCCACCGTTATTTTCGAAAAGTTTGCTTGGCTTTATTTAAGAATGAGATAACTCCTGCAACATAAGTCACATTTTTGCGTTCTAAAATGCTGGGATTAAAAAATTGTAGCATGTGACTTACACTAGAGGTACTTGTGGAAATAGCCAATATATCGAAATTCATCTGTTCGGTAAAAGAGCTGCTGACAGCGGTCGTACGCTTCTGGGCATTTTTCAGGACACATATCGATATTCTTTAAAAGAAAAATACATCTAGGTCAAATGCGCGGTATTTCGCCTTTAAGAAGAGATTTTCTATAAGAAAATACTGGTTCCAAAGAATTTCATGGTCTTGAAATTTCAGGACAAGTACGACCCCTGTGATGAGCTAATAAAGTTGCAAATCACATCACCTGGTATTTTCACAACATTTAGGGCGCTAAATATAAGTTTGTATGATCCTAAACATTTGCGTGTAGATTGTTCAATTGGTTTGTTGTGTAGGGTTTAGTGGCGTAAAATCCTCTTGGGAACTTGCTGCGTCAAGAAAGAATTAAATGAAAACAAAAAATCATCTACAAAAAAGTATTGGTACAACACTGTCTTAAAAGCTTAGTCAGAAAATTTATCTGGATGGGGGTAAGTCATTTAAATTTTTGCTCATTATAATCAATAGTAGGATAGGAACCCATTATTTGCTCACTTGGGCAGCAGCAAAAGGGTTACTTCACTACGCTGTAAGACACGTCACTATTAAAAGAAGTTAACAAATGAAACAGTTTATTGTTCGAGGTTGATTTATTGATTGTTGGTTGATTCCACATTTTACATATTTCAAATGAAATGGCTGTACTTATTAATTTGTGTTTGTTTGTCGCTTAATCAGATGTATAATATATCAGAACATTTAACAGTTAATATTTTTTTTATGTGCAGCCAAACATAATTTGAATTGAATTCAATAATATTTATTATAGGTAATCGGTTTTGACATAGGTATAGAAACAGATTCTCATGAACATAAAAAAAAAAAAAATCAATAAAATGTTAGTGGCATTTTGCTCATAAAGAGGCCTTGCTTTGTAACAAATCTTCAGTCTGTTAACCCCTTAATTCTCGCTCCCGTCATATTCACGGACAGTGTCTTTTACACAGTTTGTTCGATTCCCAACAGTTTTATAAAATAGCGTAATTGGTTTTATTTTAGTATCGTTTTTACTGTCATTAAATAAGGTGAATATTTCTTTTTCAAAAAAGTGGATTTATCAAGTAAATTTTCTGGTTTGAAGCGTGATTAATCCCCAATTTACGGAATATTAGTTGCAATTTGGCCAGTATGCCACTATATTTTAAGTTTTTTTAGTAGATTTCTCTTGCACATATTATCAAATGACAAGCAAAAATATTTGTTCAATGAAATTTGTACCAACCAAATAAATTCGTGTAAGATATGAGCTGTACTTCGACCGCAAAGTGATAAATAAAAAACTGTAAAATAACATTATATAAAACATTAGTCATGCACATTTTGAAAGAATAATAAATGTAATTTAAACTGCTTTTAAACTGTTTCAATTCTTATTTCGGATAACTGTTTATAATATAATTATAAATTCAAATAGAAATCTTTTTCAAAAGTGTCATTATATAATAATTAATGTTAATTATATTTTATATTAGATAACAGATATTAAAAAAAAAAAAATAAATAAATAAATAAATAAATAAATAAATAATAAAAAAAAAAAAAACGCTACCGTATGTGCTAATGTAAAAGTCGATCCCAAAATTTGACCAAATAAAATATCATTCAGATTTTATTCCAGTATTTGCAATACTTTTTCTTTGATTTATTTAATCACAGAATTGATAATGAATAACTGTGGTTGAATAACACAAACATTTCTATATGGAAGTACCGGTATTCAAACGAATTTTCACGTTATTTCACTCGAATTCTTGTTTCAAATTAACCTTCCTAGTAGTAGTTTTTAATATTTTCTAAGGATTCATACTTTTACTTATTTTGAACCTTAAATTAAATTTTATTATAAATAACTTCATCATAGGAGATGTCTATTTAATTTCACATTTTAACTATAAATTTTTGTTTTTTTTCAGGTTTGAAATATTAAAAATTTCTAAATATAAAATTATTGGAGTCAAAAGATCCCATCGGTACTAGGATGATTAAATACTATTTTATACGATATTCCGACAAATTTCAACAGAGTAATAAACATTATTTTATATGTTCTTTAATTTTTTCTTTCAATTTTTAAAAATCACTTATAGTTTATTCAAATTTAAAATACAAACAGCATTATTAATAGTTTTTATATACTACATTTTTTAGAAACTGCTTGGAAATATATATATATATATATATATATATATATATATATATAAAGAACATTGTTTATACGCATTTAAATACCCAAAGAAAAATACTTACTTTAATTACGATATTTCTTCTCTGTTTAATTTTTATTCAAAATACGTCTTTCATTCCTTACAAGCACTTTTATTGTCAGTAGACCGTATACAAAACCGATGCATCTTAATGGAGAGATTTTCTTTTAAATTTCAATCAGTTAAATATACACTACAGCTGCGGGACATTGCAGAAATAATTGAAATATAAATTTTTAAAAGCACTTATAATTTCACTAAAAAATTAATATTGAAATTTATTTTAAGTAATTGTTTTTATATATTACACATTTATGAAGTAAAAACCTTGATATAAAACAGTTTTAAAGCGCCTTTAAGCATAAAACGTTTATACAAATAAGCAATCCATTATGATATTTCTGTTGTTGTTGTCTAATTTTTTTTTCAGAGTTCTTTTTTTTTCATTTTTACAAGCACTTATAATGTCAGTAGACCGTATAAAAAAGAAATTTATGTTAATTGGAAAGTTTTTTTAATTTTAATTTCAGTAAGTCTAGATTACACTACAGCAACGTGACTTTGTAGAAATTTAAATTCTTTTTTAATATCTTTTTTAACAAGCACTTAAAGTTTCACTAAAAAATTAAAATTTATATTAACTATATATTTTTGTACATTGAACATACAGGAAATAAGAAAAAAAATATACAAAATAAATCTCAAGCGCCTTTAAGCATAAAACAAATTCGCAAATAAACAAATGATTATAATTTTTTTTGTTTAATTTTTATTCAGTGATCGTCTTTCATTTCTTACGAGCACATATCGTGGGAACAATAACAAACTATCCAATATGAAAACAATATTTCCCGTGGGCTACTTTTTTAAAATTCAGATTTCTTCAGTGGCTCTACTTTTCTGAAATGATAAAATTCTCCTTATTTTCCCCAAGATTAATGTGTCATTAAATAAGGTGAATTTTACCATTTCAAAAAAGTGGTGCAAATGAAGAAATTTGAGTTTAAAAAAAAGTAACCCATTGACAACACTATTTTTATATTGGATAGTTTGGAATAGTACCAATGATATTTACCTTTTGATTTTTCATTCCAGCATTGAGACGCTGAGAGTCCCAGTAAACTGTTTTTGTTCAATTCGTACCGATTTTCGAAAAATAATCTCTACAGTACGCTTTTATTGGGATTTTCAAGAAAAATCGCAAACAAGATTTTTTTGGTTCTAAATTGTGGTACGTTTTAATATAGCCTGTAATCAAAATGTTATACAACAGATAATGAAAAGTATTTTCGAAAGAGCAATAAATTTTATTCAGGGCGAAATTACAACAGGAGCACACATCCAAGTTTCTTAGTATAAATAAATCTATATTATCCAAAACGCGCATTTTTGTGTAAATAAGGTAAGACGTCTTTAATAAAAGTACCTGTGGCAGTTTATCCCTTCATTACTTGAGGTCTGATGTTATTTAACCCTTTAAGCGTCATGCCTGGTAAGGGTAGGCTATTTATTTATTTTTTTTAGATTGTTTCATTGCCACCATTTTTTTTTATGTAGAAATATATAACTTATTTAACGGCAGATAAAATAAAGTGAGAATAAGGTCAATTACACTATTTTAAAAAACTGGTGGGAATAAAAAAAAAATCTGAATAAAAATAGTAGTCTACACTGCCCGTGGAAGTCAGATGCTCGAGGTTTTAGGGGTTAAAATATAATTAATTGAACTTTTAATTCTAGGTTATATTGAGAATTCATAGATTCATTAGAAATTAAAAAAATATATATATTTTGAATATTTTCTTTATATTACACATTTTTGAATGAGTGAAAACATGACAGAGAATTTTGTTTAAACTCCATTGAAATATTCAAAGTAAAATACTTACTTTATTTATGAGATTTTCTGTTTGCTTATGTTTTATTCAATAAAAATCTTTCATTTTTAAGTGCACTTATAATATTATTAAACCACTTAATGTAAACTGTAGACCGTTTTTTTGTTTGTTTGTTTGTTTAATTCGTACCAATTTTTGAAAAAATAATCTCTTCCACACACTTTTACTAGAATTTTCAAGAGAAATCGTCGTGAAAGAATATTCTTTTTTCTTTTTTGTAAATTGTAATACGATGTAGTCCGTAATCAAAAGGTTAAATAACATATAATGCAAATTATACTTCAAAAGAGCAATAAGTGCCATCATGGACGGATTGTAGCAGGGACAAACACCCACCAGCTTTTTAGTATAGGTAAGTTGATCTTTCGTTATAAGCATATCTTTTTTTGTAAATAAGATAAGAAATATTTTTATAAAAATACCGGTAGAAGTTTGCCCCTTCATTACTTAAGCAATGGTGTTATTTAAACTATTATAAATATAACTTTCAATTCTTGTTTACAATAAATATTTATAGATTCATTAAAATTCAAAATTAAAATTTCATTAAAAAGTATTTTCTTTATATTGCACATTCATGAAGAAAAACAAAAACATGATACAAAACAATTTTCAACCGGGTTGAAATATTCAAAGAAACATTATTACTTTATTTATGTGATTTTCTGTTTGTTTGTTTTTCATTCAGTAAAAGTCTTTCATTTTTGAGTGCACTTATAAAATTATTAAACTACCTACATAATATAAACATAGAGTAATATACAATTGAAACTCTTTTTTTTTTCAATTCCCGTTTATCACAAATATTTATATATCTTTTTAGAAATTTAATTAGAAATTTATTTTAAATATGATTATTTTATTACAGTATACATTATTGTATTACGGTATTAATTTTTTTTTCAGATTAAAAAATATCTAATTTATAAAACATTAACCATTGAAAAAATATTCCACTGTGATTATGGGATTGCTTTTACTTGTTTGTTTATTTTTCGTTCAATAAATGTCTGTCATTTCTACGACCACTTTTTATGTTATTAAAATGTATAATTCAAACTATATTAAAAAACAGCAATAAAATTTATTTAAACTACCCTTCATTTAATTTTCAATTCCCGTTTATAATAAATATTTATAAGTTTTCTTGAAATTTTACTTAACAATTTTATTTTAAATGAGATTTTTTTTTATTATACGGTAACTATTATTCTTTATTTTCAACTTAATATATATATATATATATATATATATATATACATAAAACATTGTTCGTTAGCATTTAACCTTTAACCCCTTAACGCTCGAATTAAATTACGGTTGAATAATTCAAATTGCTTATTGGCACCACTTTTATGAAAAAGAAATATTCACCTTATTTAATGACAGTAAAAACGATACTAAAATATAACCAATTTCACTATTTTATAAAACTGGTGGGAATAAAACAATTTGGATAAAAGACACAGCCCGAGAAAGTTCGGGAGCGTGAATTAAGGGGTTAAAAAAAGACTTACTGTGATTATCAGATTTTTTATTACTTAAGTTTTATCCATAAAAAACATTCCTATTTAACAAACATTTATGATGTTATTAAAACATTTTCAGGCCAGATTTTCTGAGATGTTTCAAGCCAAAGAATACTATTAAAATTTAGTGGTGACAATCGCTTATCTGCAGCACCACTGTCACGTCACTTTAATAATTATAATTTTATTTTAAATAAGATTTCTTTATTACACGCCAAGTGCGAGATTACACCACTTCGTCGTTAAATGCCACTATTTTTGAAAAAAAAAATCGTGTTACGTTTTTACAACATTTGGTATAATTTTCTTCATTGGGTAGGTATGTGCCAACAGAATTTATAGAAAAAGAAATCTAACCGCATTGAAATATTTAAAGAAAATGCTTACTTTATTTATGTGACTCTCTGTTTCCTTATTTTTTATTCAATAAATTTGTTTATTCAATTATTATTGAATTATTCAATAATATTTCAATGTCTCATTTTTAAGTGAACTTTTATGTTATTAAGCCACATAATGCAAACAAAGATCAATATATAATTTTAACATTTCTTCATTTGATTGTCAATCCTCGTTTATCACAAATATTTAGAAGTTTTTTTTTTTTTTTTTTTTTTTTTTTTTTTAGAAATTTTAATTGCAATTTTATTTTAAATACGATTCCTTTATTTCACTGTAAGCACTGTTAATTATCGTCAAGTAAAAACATCATAATATAAAACATGCGCATTTAGTCATTAAAAAATATTATATTATACGATTAATCCTCTCGCTGCATAATTGTTTATCAAAACAGCTTCGCGACGAGCGTCTTTTCAGAATTTTTATTCTTTTGTCGCCAATTTTCCAAAACAAAAAATTTTGTATAATTTAAATGGGAAAATGCTCCGATTAAATAAGGCAAAATTTACAATAAAAATAAATAATATCGTATCTATTTAAATCGTATAATATAATATATATTTCAAAAGAACAATAACTGTTATTTAAAGTACTATTCTTTTTAATTTTCAATTCTCGCTTATAACAAGTATTTGTAACTTTATTATAAATTACAATTATAATTTAATATTAAATAAGATTTCTTTATTAGACACCAAAAGCCGACCACTAATTTCTAAAAGAAAAAAATAAAAATAAAAATAAAATCTCTGACGCTAAGTTTTTACATTTGCAAAAAATTTCATTTTATGTCTACAATTTTTTTAAATAATATTTAAAGCTTCCTTATTTTATGTTTATTCAAAATTAAACTAAGTGGGAAGCCCGAGTAAATGCTATTAATTATTATCAAATTAAAAAAAAAAAAAATCACGATATGGAACACTGTTCATGCGCATTTAATCACTGAAACAAAATTACTTACTTTGATTATTAGATTTCTTCTTCTTTATTTAATGAACCTCTTTCATTTCTTCCGACTTCTTATAATACCATTAGAACTTTTAAAAGAGCAATGAATATTACAAGAACAGTTTTTCATTTAATCTTCGATAAATTAAGCACACTCTGACGCAACGTGACTTTAGAGGAATTTCAAACAACAATCTCGGAGCAGTTGTTACTCTTCGAATGCATGCTTTCTGACTAATAGAGTAAAGCGCGTATCCTACACACTTTCAGCTCCCCAAGACTGTATCGATTGAAGTTTTTCGATGAAAATCTAAAACCTATTGCAGCGCCTCCGTACAACTTGTGGCGGTAAATAACTCAAAGTTTGCAGCTTTAGGAAACTTCGCGCCAGAGTGGCATAAATTACATTAATTAAATATTTAATTACTTAATCCCGCATAAGAACATAGCATAAGCTGATAAGCCAATAAGTTTATCCGAGCTATAAATTTCGACGTATTTGCATTCATTAGGAATTGCATATAAATATGGATTTGCATAAATAGAGAGTGGATGAAAACACACATTTTAACATGGATATATAAACAGATAGTTCAGATAAGTAGGTATGAATATACTTACCTACATATATATACACAGATATGTACTATATATATATATATCTAAGTGGCGAATCTTTCTTTAGATAGTTTAGATAAGATCATATGTATAAATATATTTATACATACACATACCATATGTATACATATATCTACCAAATACACATTTCAACATAGAGATATATATGAAAACATAGTTTAGATACATACGTATAAATATGGATACATACGTAGTACATACACACAGATATGTTTGTACAGTGCTCTGCAAAAGTTTAGACAATGATCAATTATGCTTCTATAGTGAGAAGTATGTAACGAATTATTGGAACTCAACTGTCATATATTAGTGGGGACTTATGTATCATACACAAACAATTAATTTTAATTTATAGACATTACATAATATATAATGACAAAAAAAACAAATTTAACATTGTAGCAAAAGTATAGACAATTCGTCTGTTAACAGAAAAGTATCCATAAATTAAATTCGAACTGCACCTACATTGTCTGTTGTTAATGCAACAATGTCAGTTCCCATCGAAAAAACTAAATCCTGCACCACATGGTGGTCCATTTAGTACCAAACAGGTTCAACAGCAGATCGAAGTTCATTATTGAGGAGTATTGTCAAAAAAATGCATAAACCGTATGAGATATGATGCCACAAATGTTTACGATTGGGTTCAGATCAGGGCTACACGCGGGCCAGTAGAGAATAGTAATATTTTGAGAGTTAAATTATTTTTTTTATTTGCATGCTGCATGAATAGACGCATTATCTTGCTCAAATGTATACTTTGGAAGAGCTAAAAGTTCACCAAATGGCTGTAAATTGTTTTCCAACGTATGTATGTAGTCTTACGCTGCTTGGCGACCATTGAAAAACCCCAGAGATACTTGGGAATTAAAACAAAGTGAGGCCCAAATCATTAACTCTTTCGAGGGCGGTGTCCTTAAAAAGCACACTTAATTTTAATTCCAAAACTGACCGACGGCACCAAGAACAATTAATTAAAATTTTCCTTTTATAATATACGTGAAAATAAGCAAGTTCGTACTTTCTAATAAATTCGTTTATAAATTCTGATTTCAGTCCATTATTGCATTCGTTTTATAAACAGAATTACTCTGCGACGGAAAGGGGTCAATTTGTTGTGAGATTTCAAAGCTGGTTGTTTTAAAATTTTCATGTAAACTAATGTACATCTGTCTATAATTCATCTACGAAGTAACCTTTGACGCAGAAAGCTCTGACTCACTGTTAATGCGATTAGCAGTCATCATTTGTCTAGATACCAGTTTATGGTTCCTTCTGTAATCTCGTTTTCTGGCCACAGGAGGCCTTCCAGATTTATGTTTTGCTTTGAAAGAGTCACCCTTAGACAGTACTTAATAGATAGACTTCTTTGGACGATTCAAAGTGGCTGAAATTTCTGAAAAAGCCTTCCCTTTCGATTTCAGCTTCCATGCTTTAATTACTTCATCTGACTGAAAATTTCTAGCTTGCGGCATCTTCACTAACCGATATTATCGCGAGGTGCACTTAAATACTTCATGCATGTGACGTCATAAGTTTGAAATTTGCGTTTTTCCGTCAACGGTTGCCAAAAAATCACAAAAGTGTCTAAACTTTTGCAATATGCAAATTTCACTTTTTTCAGTTAAATTAAATAATATCCTCCATTAAAACCGTTATTTTTGTCCTAAAACATTTAAAATATATTAAGAAATAAATACAGCTATTTTTATAACCCAAGTGTTCGTACATTTTATTTAAAGGTTAAAAATCACCAGTGTCTAAACTTTTGCGGTGCAGTGTATATATGTATGAAAGTCGCGAATCTGTCTTTAGATAGTTCAGCTACATAGGTTATAAATATATCAGAGTTGCCATAGGCGATTATTTTTATATTATATTTGCACCACTATTTTTAAAAATACAAATTTTGTATTATTAATTCTTGCACAAGTTGGGAAAGTGTAAGTGAATTTTTTTCGTTTCGAAAAAGTGGTGCGAGGTAAAAAAAAAAAAAAAAAAAAAAAAAAAAAAAAAAAAAAAAAAAACGGCCGTTGTGGTAGCCCTGATATATATCAGGGTTGCGCTCAAAAGTATTTTGACAACCTTATATTCTCTCTTATTTTATTTAATATAAAAATGTAACAGAAAATATATTCCCTATAACTGAGAACACTATGACTGCAGTTATTCAAATGTATCAAGTTTCAACTTATATGTTTACATTCGGCGCCACTGAAGAAATATGACTCCTCCTTAGCTCAAAAGTATTTTGTCAATTAGTTTGCATTTAATTGTTGAAGGTGTCAGTGACGCTAAAGTTTCGATTAGTGTTTATATCGACTTATTGTGATTATTTTTAAATGCCGAAATGTAAAAAATATTGAAGTGATTCTAGAAAAGTTGCTGTAAATGCACTTAAGAAAGGTAGACTGCAAGCAAAATTAGCTCGTTCTTTTAAGGGGTCTCGGAAACATGTTTTTACATGGAATAAAGTTTTTAATAAACAGAAATACATCGAAAATTAGCCTCAACGTGGCCATCCGGAAAAAAAAACAACTGGCAATGTTGAATGTATTCTAAAAATGATATCTACGAGTGATTGCCTAAGTCCGCTGTAATAATAAAAAATGAATTTAAAGAAAATTACGGCATAGAAATACACGTTTCATCAGTCAAACGACGCCTAAACCTCTATGGTTTTCATGGCAGAAGACCACCAAAAACACGTTTGCTATCTACTAAGAATAGGAAGGCTAGAGTCGCATTTGTAAAACGCATAACCCTTTCAGGGGCAAAGCAATTCCATTGCTAAAGTGTTGAAATTAATGATTGACACCGGAATTTTGGTTAAAAAAAAATCGGTTTATTATGTGTGTTAAAGATAGCTTTTTCTTATTTATAAACAAATTTGTTTTCAAATTCCGGTGTCAGTCATTAAACTCAACACTTTAGCAATGGAATTGCTTTGCCCCTGAAAGGGTTATGGCGCTTTACAAATCCGACTCTAGCCTTCCTATTCTTAATAGATAACAAGCGTGTTTTTGCTGGTCTTCTGACATGTAAACCATAGAGGTTTAGGCGTCGCCCAGTGGAGTAATTTTCCAATTTAGCCGGCCAAAAATCAATTTTTCGAAACGCAGTTAAGGAGAGAAAAATGTAGCTAATTATGAAGATAAATAGATGGGGATTCACCGTACATATATAACTTTTTTTGTTGTTGTGTGAGAAAATTGGTACCAGGGAAGGTCAAACTTGTTTGTAGCAGAAAGTTTTTGATTTGTACTTTAAAGTTTCATTTTGTGCCTGTTTATTTCACTGTGATTTTTTCCCCATAAACTTTTGCTTATACCATATAGTTCTGGATTCTGAAAGCCTATGTATATATGTTTACGTTTCACATGAATATATTTATATTTGTTAATTTAACAGATATGATAAAACGACATAAAATGAGCCATATATTTTTTAAATTTGTGTTGTTAATTTCAATATTCTATAAAACATTTGGTATACATCGGGGTCGATCGGGATGATCTTCTTTAATCTAAATAACAGTTGAAGATTTGTAGTTAATAATTTTGAAATCTGTAGCTGCGAAAAACTGCGATTTTAGAAGAATTCCATTCAAACACACAACTGTATGTTCCTGTAAATGACAATTTTTGCATTTTCCTTTCGATTTGAAAAGTATTCTACGATAGATAAATTGAAATTACTGTCAGAATGTACCGTCCGTGGACATAAGAAAGTACCAATTTACATATCTGACCCATAAGGTTTTTTTAAAATATTGTCTGCGCCTGTTTCTGAAGTTCTATGTTACTTTTTTATGTTCTAAATTTAAAAAGGATATAATGAAAATGTTACGCTGTTTTAGTTTACATCTTATAAATGTTGCTTCGTAAATACATCTAGTTTTTAATTATGGGTTGTGAAATTCCAGGTAAATATATTTATGTATTAAACATGAATATGTTTATTTTTATTTATTTAGAATATTTTATAAAGAGGCAAAAAATCTATCGAACATGTTTGAAATTTGTGTTTTTAATTTCGATATTCTATAAAAAATTCGTTACGCTTCTCGATGAATCCAAATGATTTTTTTATGCTTTAAATGAGATCTAGATATTTAATTAATAACGTTGAAAACAATATCTACGAATAATCGGTAATTTGGAATACTTTATTTCAGGCACGTTGTGTTTCCTTAAATGATAAATGTTTCATTTTCATTAAAATAAATTAATATATATATATATATATTTTAGGAAAGATAAATTGTAAATATTGTCAGAAAGTATCGTCTACGATATAAAATAATTAAAATTTATATTTATGATCAATATTTTGTTCAACTTCGATTTTATGACTTGACATTTAATATTTACTTGTAGAAACAGTTTGATCTGCCGTACTTTCAACTTCGATTATGCAACTACTTATTTAAGTCAGTTTTTTGTTTTAAACTCTTACTTATATCAATCATTTCTAGATTTCAAAATAGCCAAGTAAATATGTTTGTATTTCATATAATATGTTTATATATGCTTTTTAAAATGTAAGATCAAGCATAAAATTTTTATTTTTTAAATTTGTATAGTGTATAAGGAATTTTTTATGCTTTTCGATGATTCTAGTTGATGTTTTTCAGTTTAAATGCATTAGCTATGCAGTTAATAACTTTAAAAAAAAACTGTCAGAATCTTAAGATGGATTTTTTTTTTTTTTTTTTTTTTTTTTTTTTTTTTTTTTACACAAACTTATGTGTTTCTATATATGAGCATTTTTTAATAAAATTCTAAAAGCTAAATATCTTTAAAATTAATCACTCTTATTATTTTCTGTACAAAATTATTTCAGGTGCATCTGGAGTTAAAATTATATCAAGACAAGAGCTCTTCCACCTTATGGATCACCAGAATTGCCTGATTTCGATAAAAAAAACTAGTATTTCTCGAGGATTATCTTGTTAACAAAAAACAAATATTCAGAAAACCAAAAGCTACAAATAAAAAATGATTTAAAAAAATATATTAAGCCTGAATTTCAGAAAAGATGGCATGAATCAAGTAGGAATAAGCATTCTTTCTTGAAAAAAATTCCTATTGGTTACAAGGAACATAAAAAGGCACAAAGGGGTTTTAGACTTAATAGTTACAGGTATAAAAAAAAATCTAAATTTAGTTTAGAAGTTTGATGACCAATGCGCTCTCAGGAATTATTTTTCTAATAAAACCTTTTAAAAGTGGCCAGGAAAAAACGAAATTTGTTTCATTTTCTTCAACGAAATTGGTCGCTCATGGAGGGAGTTCAATTGGGGTGGTCTCTGAGTGGAGGTAAAATTAGTATTGAGCGTATTAGGAATAAATTTCGTTCCGTGAAAAAATGGTCGTTCAGATGGTCGCTTAATAGAGGTGGTCTCACAGGGAGGTTTCAATGTATATGAAAAAATACATTTAGATTGACGGATAGAATACAATATATTCACTAATATTCTGTTACATTAAAGTCATTTTTACATATTACAATGTTTTCCATATACCCTGTATATATGTATATATATATATATATATATATATAACCATTAATTAAACATAACCATATATATATATATATATATATATATATAATGTATTTTTCAAAGAAAACTACTAAAAAGTGATAGTAATAAGATAAACCAATCAATAATAAACTTTAGTCCAAATTTTCAGTAAGAAATATTTTTGGCCGGCTAAATCCACGAAATACTCCACTGTGCGTCATTTGACTGATGAAACGTGTATGTCTCTGTCGTAATTTTCTTTCAATTCATTTTTTTATTAAATTTTCCCATTATATAGTATGTATATCAACATACAGATCGAATACAGGGCTGTTCAAAAGAATTGGAATACATATTTGGCTATGGGCGGTAACTACTGAAATCAGATTTTTAAATGTTTACTTAGTTATCTTATTTACCTTATTTCCCTAAGTAACGAAGTTTCATTAAAAATTTCAGGGGGTGTTGGAAAGTGTTTTATAATCTATGCTGTACGCATGATTTTTCTTACTTTTTTTTTTTTTAAATCTTAAATGGGATTATTTTACCTCTCATTAAATAACATGAATATTTCTTTTTTTTTTTTTTTTAAAGTGGTGCAAATAAGCAATTTGAATTTTTAAACTGTAATTTAATGCGATCGGTAACCCCTTAAATGATTTGCCCGAACGCCGTTAGGGCAAAAATTGTTTGCTATCTTCAATACAAAAAATCTTTTGGATACCCCTTAATTTTAAATGTAATCTTTGGTTTGTTAAATGGCATAACTTTTTCGATTGTACAAAGCCAAATATTTTAATAAACAAAAAGTGGTGCCGGGTCCTTATTTTTAATTTAGTGTGTCAAAAAAAAAAAAAAAAAAAGTTAAGGGGTTAAGGGTTTAAATCTGAGTTTAAAAACAATTGAAGCTCCACCTTTTCCTAAAAGTCTGTCGTAAATTGGTTTCAAAAATAGATTTTTCTTGTTTATGCATCAGTAAATATTTTTCAATGTACTAATGTGATATATATTGTATTTTAACCCTTTCCGGCACAGTGTGCCCGGGTCGGGATACCTAATTTTAATTCCAAACTTACGAACGGCACCAAGAATATTTTAGTAAATTTTTGCTTTTACAAGGAACAGTTAAAGTAGAATATTTTTAATTTCTAAATAAGTCGTTTTAAAATTCCGTTGTTAGTCAATCATTTCATCATTTTACAACAAAAATTGCCCGTGCCGGAAAGGGTTAATCTGTAAAAAATATGGACAGCACGCTAATGCATTTTCTGTAAGGTAGAAGCCACGCCCCTAGCCAATGATATTTTGTGAATAAAAAAGAGAATTCTCGTTTAACGTTGCTCATGCGTCAATAAAATTTAAACAATCTTCTGAAAGTTATTTTTGATTATTATTATGAAAGATATACCGTGAATAAAAAAACTGAACTCCAGGGATTATAATTAAGAATTTTTTTTTTTTTTTTTTTTTTTTTTTTTTTTTTTTTTTTGCTTGCTTTAACGAAGACTGCAATATCTCTAATTCTTCTTACATATGTTGGTTGAAGACGATCAACGTTCTTCTGCCTTTCGAACCACTCGTTAAATTCATTTACTTCAAAACTTAGGATTATCTCCATCTCCTTTATTGTTTTAATTCCACATTTTCTGATCCACTATCAGTTTTTCTTTTCTTTTCTTTTTTTTATTTTTTATTCCAAGACAATGGATAATTGGGAGTTCGGTAAAAAAAGTTTTAAACGAAATAGGCTGCTTGGATAACTGGAAGTTCATTTTTTTGAGCGAAATAGGATGTTTGGATAATTGGAAGTTCGGTTAAATGGAGTTCCGATAATCGGAGTTCAACTGTACATGCATAATTTCTGTCAGAAATATGGCAAAAATTTCTTTCAGAAATATAGCAAAAATTTCTGTGCAGATTTACGGGCGTATATTTGCCCTTGCGGTAAGCATGAAATTATACCTGGTTAGAATAAAATTATTGGCATATGTATTGTACATACAGTCTATGGGATAGAAAATAATTAAACTGTTTAAGGGTGCAGGAAAAAAGCACATGGTGAATGTAGGGCTGCCAATGGCGACTATTTTTATATTCTACTCCTACAACCTATTTTTAAAAAATAAATTTTGTAGCGCTTATTTTAAAAGTGTATGTGACAAATATCTGTTTGGAGAAAGTGGCGCGATATAGAATTAAAACATAGTCGCTAGTGACAGTGTTGCCGCACCAGGCTGATTCTTTATTTAGGCATTCCAGTAAGTTTTAAATGTTACTTTAGGATTATAATATAACAGATACTGAACAGGTAACCAGCATTGAGGGGTTTCCTAGCTGATAACAGCTTAACACCCAGACTAGGGAATTGAAATATCTTATGTTTTAATGAGCCATTGGGATAAAGTTAAACTGTAGGAAAGCTACTAGAAGAGTAATAAAGTTAACTAAAAGAAAATAAGAAAGTTTAAGAAGGAAAGGAATAAAAATAGAAAAATTAAGTTTAGACTCAAGAGATTAGAAAGTTAAGGTTAAAACTAAATAAAATACAGGAATCTTAAAAATGTATAAAAAGTCTAACTGTAGTTGAAGAACTACTATAAGGAATTTAGAATATTAAAGTTAGTAATGTTCAGAGAAACTCTCACCAAGTATGGGCAAGAAAAGCTAGGGTGGCAAAGACCACATTATCCTCCAAAAAAAGGGACTAATCAGGGCCATACATTAAATTTTTATAAATTTTACAATTTTTATGGTCTCTATAGCATTTATAGAGAGATTTTATTTTTTTTTTTCATATATACAGGGCTCCCAAATGTTCCGCCAACTGTATACCAATAAATTTTAACAAAAAAATTTATGGTAGGTTTGCGCTAGAATTAACTTTCAAAGGTTATTTTGAGGCGTTTTGTAAAAAAATTCTAAAAAGAAAATTTTTCTAAAAAAAATATTGGTATTCAGTTGGCGGACCATTTGGGAGCCCTGTATATATATATAAAAAGTTAAAAGAAGAGAAAAAAAAAATAAAAATATTGACAAGGCAAAAAAATAGCGTGGTGCACCCAGATGTTACTGAGTGTCCATAATCATTTAAAACCGGGGTCGTTTCCGGTGGTGGGGTTCAAATGCGTCATAATCCGGTAGCTCCGCTACGATTTCATTAGGGAGGTCAGAAACTTTTTTGTAAAATTTTTTGGCTAGATCGTTTATACGCTTACGCAAGGTAGTAATTTTTAAATCTCTTATAATATAACAACAATACCATAAATAAACTATTAAAAAATTGATATTAAAAATTTTCTGGTGTGAATTTAATATTTCTCAATACAAAATCCGCTAGATTGCATTTAGCAACACTGTACATGGTACGAAATTCTTCTACAAAATACTTTTGCAGGGCTGCCACAATCGACTGATTTTTTTTATTCTATTCTCACCACTATTTAAAAAAAAAAAATAGATTTTGTTCTATTTTTCTCTTGCAAATGTTCTAGAACAGTCTGTTAATCATTTTTGTTTTGAGAAAGTGTTCACTAGTGTGAGGTCTGCGTTTGTTGCATTATATTGGCTCTTGCCAACTCCCTTTTTCAACTATTTTCGTAGATTTTGAAAAAGAAGCATTGCCACGAAACAAATATATAAAAGAATATTTGAATTTCTTGGCGTATATAAACTGATGAAGAATGTCTCTGGAAGAGAAACAATATATATATTTAGAATTTTTTTAATCATCTAGCTTTCGGAATAAATTTATACAAATATTTTAGCATGCTTCTATTTTAGGTTATTTTTGACAAAATTAAAAAAGAAAAAAAATGAATGTACCAACGAAGAGATAAAATAAAAATTTCCTTTCTCAAGCTTATTCGATTATATTTTTCTTACTTCATATATATTTCAGTTTAGAAAATATTACCGCCTTTCTGTTTTAAATGAAGAAACAGATATTGTTAGAAAGCGATTTGCAATCGCCAGATTGCAGCACGCGCTCCTCTTAAATTTTTTTTCGCTTTTGACAATCTTTCAAAGGAACAAAGCTTTTCCTCTAAAGCATTTACAGCAGAAAGAAAAGTTTAGTGCGTTTTTTTTACCGTCTTTGCTCCAAGATAAAGGAATATTTCTGTTCCTTTTTCTCTTTTGTATGCTATAAAATGTGAAATTATCTGGCTTTAAAATTTTGAAGATATCCATTAAAAATATTTCGTAAGTTATTGATGAAAAAATCTATTTTCAACGTTTTATTCTATATACCGTAACTTTACAAATTGTGAAGAATAGTTGAAAAAAAAAAAAACATTTATTTTAGTGATATTAGAATGCAACTGATTTTTAATTATTTAATAAAACAACGCAGCATATTCGTATTTATACGTTCAATATTACTTTTTATGTTATTTTTTCGCGTATCTTCAGGAAATAATGAAATTGTGTAATACGTTAACTTTTTCTGTCTAAAAGATAAGAGATTTTTTGTGAGTTTGTAGATGTATATGTGTATATACAAAAACCCTCAATGATTTTCAGACATTTGTATTTTTATTTATTTTCTGTACAGTGGAACTCGGTTAAGAAGCACACGTTTAACGCTTGAATGCGCGATTTTTTATTTTGTTTCGAAAAAATTATGTATGATTCTCTGAAAGGTTTATTAAACATGAAAAAAAAATCAGAGATACATTTTTCATACAATACACAATCTTTTCTTCTCTTGCACATCTGCAATACAAGTAAAAACGTCTGTCGCGTGGCTGTTTTACGCTAAAAATATTGCAAATTAGTATATATTTTAATAAATATGTCTCCAAATACCTTATTTTATAAAATTTAACCTTTAACCCTTTAATTCCCATGATAGAATACGTTCTAGAAATTACGTAGTTCAGAGAATCTGACTGTAAACCAGAAAGTTTCATTCGTTAATTTCGCTTTATTTAAATACGGAATGCCTGTAATTAATTGAAACAGATATTGGAATTTTTATTTTCTGGTGTTAATTATGTATATACGAATTAAATGAATCTATTAAATTCAAAACACTGTTTGCATATATGCAAAGCTGCGCACTAAAGGGTTAAGAAGCTACATCAGTCAAACGAAAAGACCCGTCCGCTAATACTAATCCTATGAAAGAAATTTATAAAGATATCTGGGTCGCATTTCAATATTTTTAAATGATTTGTTAGCACTAAATAGTTCAGATTGAACTGTAGACAGGCTGCTATTTACTTGTTCAATTTCGTGTATAAATATTTTTAATGACAGACACTTTCATTTTCGGAACCGGTTTCGAAAGCAATAGCATCCTCATAAAAAAATAAATAAATAAAAATAAAAAAAATCTGCAATCAAAATCGAAAAGTAAAAAACGGCCAGCATACATATCGATCTTAGTTAACCAATTAAAAAAAAAATCATATTGAAATGCAACCGAAATATCATTATAAAGTCCTTCTATAGAATTAGCATTAGCGAACGCATCTTTTCGTTTGACTGAAGTAGCCTCTTAAGACGCGACCCTGCTTAAAACACAGATTTTTTCCAGCCCCTTGAGTATCGTCCATAAGATTAATACAAAACCATCACATTTTATACTCGGACGTTTATTATACGATCCCGCTTAGTACGCGATAATGTTTTGGACTCTTGAAGCAAAAAATATCGCTTAACACGGGAAATCATAGAACAAGATACGAATTCTCCTCTATTCTAGGCTGTTGCAAATTTGGTTGGTTTTTTTTTTATTATTGTTCAGGCGTCTATCTACCATCTTTTCAAAATAGTAACATTCATTTCATTTAGACAGATTAAATAAGGGAAATATTAGTAATCGGAAATAGTGGTAGATATCTAACTAAAACTCACGAGATCACAAGTATAATGAAAGCATCCATTTTAACTGTGATGTCGGGATTTTTATTTATAAAATTTACCTTTTAAGTTTTTGCTGTTACAGTTCGTTTATCCATATTAATCTTGATAAATCCTGCGAAACATGCAATTCTGTTTATTGAAAGTTATTTTTATGCCTTTAACAGTACTTTTTTGCATTTTTAGTATGTTATAACTTTAATTATTATGAGTGATTTTCTTACATAAATGTACATTGTTGGTTTATGTAAAAAAAAAAAATAATAATAATAATAATAATAATAATAAGTTAGCAAGAAAGTTATTTTTGATGTTTTGATTTTAGTTGTAACGTAAAAATTTGCCATAGTAGTTACTTATTAGATGTAACAGCTCTATAAGAACTGTTTTTTAAAAAAATCCAAATTTATAAAGGTGAAATGAGTGAAAAGAGTTCTGAGAATTTAGATTTCTTCGGAATTGTTAAAGACAGAATCATGAACTGTGGTATGGTAGATACTTATATGATGTAAAATGCCTCCTAAGAACAATTTAAAAAATCGAAAATTTAATAGGGTTAATAGGTCGAACATTTAATAGTAAGTTAAAAGCACTCTAAAAATGCTGTAAATTATGTTTTATAATGAATTGTTAAAGATAGGAACTTAAAACGCATAATAAATACTTACGTAGAGCGTTAAGTCGCTAAAGCTCTATAAAAAGGCACATTTCAACTATTATGCGAGAAAAGCCGCGTGTTTTGCTAGTGTTACATAAAAGCTTCATGCGCACGCAGAACTGTACTCCTCTATAATCTATAAATTGTTTATACAGTACAGCCCCGATTATCCGCGGAACTGAGTGGCAAGGGCACCGCGGATAACCGGAAAAAGACTGAAAATTGGGTGTAAACACGAGAAAAAAGAAAATTCAACATAAAAACTATGTTTCAGTGTACAAAAAACGTAATAAAACGTTTAAAATACACACATATCAGTGCTGGAAAATTGGCGCAGAGGAGGAGCCTATTGACACCACTAAATTTTAGAAGTATTTTTCGGCTTATCTAATGACATAATTTCTGCTTTTTTATTTAGCTGAAGAATACTATAAAATGTTTGTGGTGTCAATAGGCTCCTTCTCTGCGCCAATTTTCCACCACTGACATATGCTCAGTACAATGTTGCCAGATGGGCTACTTTTTAAAATTCAGATTCTTGATTGGCACCACTTTTTTGAAATGGTGAAATGCGCCTTATTTAATGACTTATTAATTAAGGCGATATATATTTATATTAAGGCGATATATATATATATCAGTCACTTGTTCTCGCTTTGAAAACACCTTTTATTTAATTCAAAATTGTAAAGTATTACTTTTCTTTTAGTATGGATAATTTTTATCTCGAAAATGACGTTATTCTTGATATGCTTGCTCTCCTGGAGTTTATCATAATAGTCTTATTTAATTGTACAATATTTTACTTACTGTGTTTACGTTTGGTTAATAAAATCAAGAAAAGACATCAAGACTTTATATCTGATATTTCAAACAAGGCAACCGAATCTAGAAATATTCTTCTATTACTTTCGAATACATGAATTTTTCTGTTTACATTTATTAGTACGGCTTATTGTATTTTCCTTGCTGTTGATTTGGACTAGAAAAAAAAAAATCGCGCATCTTCCGCTCGCGGATAATTGGGGCTTTACGGTACTCAACGCAGCAATTCCATGATCAGAAACCGCTACCGCTAGTCCAGGCAATAGAGAATTTTATCTAGCAAAATTAATGGTAGTTCTGGAAATTGGCTTACTTTATGTTTTTTGGGTCGCTGAATCCGAATTTGTAAATTCCCAACAAAATTTTCTCTGGCAACCTCCCCCCCAAATTTTGGTAAAAAAGCCCCCAAAAAGGTTTTTATTAAAAAATCAAATTTTTTATTGTTTTAGGGGTGAAGTATATAGAAATTCAGAAAGTAGACAAAATTTGCAATAAATTAGATACATCACAATATGATTTAGGATGAATGGGAAGGGGGGGGGGGGGATCTGCCTCGGAACATGCGCGCGGTGCTGCGTGGACTAAGTTGCGCAATTCCACTTAACCGCTCACACGTTTACATTCGCCCTCCCATCTCCCCTCCGAACTTTCCTTATAAGGTTTACTTATTTTTTTTGGCTCGCTGAATCCGAATTTTTAACTTACCCCGAAAATCCCCAAAATAGTTGATATTAACTAAAATTTCTTATTGATTTAGGAGAAAAGCATTACGAAATTCAGAAACTAGACAAATTTTAAAACAAATAGGATATATGACAGTATGACGTAGGATAAACGGGGAGAGAGAGGGCTGCCTCGGAACATTCCCTGTGCGCTTTTCTCAAAAATCAAATTTTTTCAAAAAATCAATTTTTTGGGGGGGTTGCCGGGTGAAATTTTGGTGGGAAGTTACAAATTCGGATTCAGCTACCCCAAAAATATAGAGTGAGTCGAAATCCAGAACAAGTATTAATTTTTCCAGGTAAAATCCCCTATTGCCCGGACTTCATAACTTAGTGCACGTAGCGCCGCAGTGCATTTTCAGAGGCAGCCCTCCTTCTCCCCTTTCATCGTACGTCATAATGTCATATATCCTATTTGTTGCAAATTTTGTCTAGTTTCTGAATTTCGTAATGATTTTCCCCTAAAATAATAAGAAATTTAAGTTAAAAACAACTATTTTGGGGAGGGGGGTTCGGGGTGGAAATTTCAGGGGGAAGTTAAAAATTCGGATTCAGCGACCCCAAAAAACTTAAAGTAAACCTTATTGAGAAAGTTTCGGAGGGGAGATGGGAGGGCGAATGTAAACGCATGAGAGGTTAAGTGGAATTGCACAACTTAGTTCACGCAGCACTGCGCGCATGTTCCGAGGCAGATCCCCCTCCCCCTTCATTTTTTTAATAAAAACCTTTTTGGGGGGCATTTTATCAAAATTTGGGGGGAGGGGTTGCCTGAAAAAATTTTGGTGGGAAGTTAAAAATTCGGATTCAGCGACCCAAAACACATATAGTAAGCCTTTTTCCAGAACTACCATGAATTTTGCTAGGTAGAGCCTCTATACGGTCTCTATTGCCTGGACTATGCACCCGAAACAAACATTTGATGTTTTATAACACCGCCCCCTGAATACTAGGCCTGAGCGCTCACACAAAAATGACACAAAAATGGCGGTTGCCAAAGGCGGATTTTTTTTAGCGTAGGTACGGTCCCTTAAATGTAGACACCAGTATTTTATAATAGATTTCTCTACCTTGTTAATTCTCAGATAAATGAAGCGGAAAAAACTTCAAAAAATTATTGGTAGGAATATTTAAGGGACCGCACACATGCTGAAATAAATCCGCCTTCGGAAGCCGCCATTTTTGGTCCAGCGCTCAGGCCTAGTATTCAGGGGGCGGTGTTTTATAAAGTCAATGACGTATATGCTTCATTCTGTCATATAAATTCTATCGTATTCGTTTACCGGTATACATTGAATAATATTAAAATTAATACTGCATTTTTCTTTCTTTTATATGTGTGTAAAGTAGGGTTCTTAAAATTATGGTTTTGATTTCATGCACTGGTTATTAAACCATGCACAAATTCCCATAAATTTATTTTCAACAGTCTGCATCGGTATGCCTTTTAACCCCTTGAAGGGCGGTGGGATATATTTTATCCCACCTACGATTAATAAAGATTTGAACCAGAAAAATTTTATTAAATTTTACTTTTCTAACTTTGGTGGGAAAAAAAAGTAAAATTGTTTTACCTTATTTAGAAACATGACTTTTCGAACTTTCCGGTGTGAATTCAACATTACATAAACACAATTGTTTGCCCCTCAAAGCGTTAACCTGAAAAAAAAATGCCATGATTTTTACCGATTATGGAAAAATCGGCTGCGATAATATTTGAATAGTATTAGGTTGAAACGAAAGTTTTCCGCCAAATCACCATGACATAATACTAATTATAATAAATTTAATTAACTGCTATTTTATATACCATAACCACCATTCCGCCAAACCTTCACAGTGTCATGTGATACAGCACTAGTACCTAAAGCTGTAGACTATATTCGGTGACATTCTGTTGCTGACTTTTTGCAACAGAACTGGAAGTAAATGATGGTTCTAATCTGGTTGCATGATAGTTACATTTCAGGCACCTTGTACTTAATCATAACGATATTTTTTTACAAATTTCACAACAAAGTGTTATAAAGCGAGTCTCTTTCTTTCAAATGCCAAAACTCGTTTGACAAAATATGAGCAAACACGTCAACGCGAACTACTTGCACAGGCCGTATTAGCTGTGGCGGGAAACTTTCATTACAACCTGAAGTTAGTTTCGTGTTCACTGAAAAAAAATGAACAACTTTACTATAATAAATTAATTGCTATGCTATTCTTATTCATATATGTAATGTTTTTCATACAAGCGAAAATTCTGTTGTTCTATCTCAGGGGTGGCCAACAGAGGAACACTGTGCACCTATAACTTTTATAGTAATCATTGTCTTATCTAATTATCGAATCTCTGCAATTCAAGAAGTCGACTATTTCTTTAATAAATGAGTGGCATCCAGCGTGCCACAGTTGTCCACCCCTGGTATAAATCAACAATAAAGTTATATTTCAATCCATACTTTATTCCATATTTGATCCATACCGGTATTGAAATGGATCATAACAAATAGTGAGTTAAATTTGAACACACATAAATTTTAATCTATGTATGTCTCAAAGGTACAATTTTTGATCATAAACATATAAATGAATGTTCTAAAGTTCATTTAGACAGGGATTAGATTTCCGACTTTTTCCATACCAGCATAACCTTAGAAAAAAGTGTTATTCCATTTAATCAGAACATTTTTGCGATTTAAGAGAATAACATTTTCTCTAAGATTATACTGGTATGCAAAAGTCGCACATCCCAGTTTAGAAGATTATATGTGTAAATAAGAACATCTCTTGCAACAATATGCAAATTATAGTTAATACGCAATTCCGCTTAATACGTGACATTTGTCCGGTCCCTTGAAACCCGTCTTCAACGGGATCGACTATATTATTACATTCCTTTAACATTTTATATCTTTAACTTTAAAGGAAACTCGTTAAAAAATTGCTTTTCCATATTTAAAAATAAAAGTTCTATTATTCCGGTGAGAATTCATTATTTAGAGTCATTTTTGCTTGCCCCTCAATGGGTTAAATCTCCGCGTTCTTACAGCTGCTTGTAAAGTAATTATGGCACTGGATACTAGACAATAGGGACTGAGTTCAAATCCTAATCAGCATGGGTGATTTTAGTTGTTCGGATTACATTTTAAACGGAGCTCCTGATGAGTTTAATCCCCGTGTGCAAAAGGTGACTGGAGCATCTATAATGAACTAACCAATTTGAATGAGAAATTTAATTCTACTAAAGGCAAGTTATTCTTACGAGAGAAATTTCGATTTTTGATAGATATTCAATTATTGTCTCACATCCCCGAGGCATGGCAATTGCATGGCATTTATTTATAAATCTGCCAGCTAGCAAAAACGTAGAAGTGGGGAATGGAGAGTTCAAGTAAAACAACACGATGAAAGCTGGAAAAAATAAATTCATATGATATAAATAACCAATTGAATTTAACTTATTTAAATCATTATGTTTTTTTTCTGATTTGAAACATAAGAAAACTTAAAAACAAAATTAAAATGGACTCAAAAGAGACCCAAATGGTACTAGGATATTTAAAACGCTAGAACGCCTGGAAGGAGTCGATTGAACTCCGACCACATGATTAAATGTCCATTGCAACCAGAATTGTTTTCACAAAAGAAGTCAAAACATATTAGATAAATCAGTTAATTAATTTTAAATAAAAATTCTGGAGCGAAATATTTTTATGAAACTTGAGTACGATTTTCGGGGGTTCTCAGAGTTAAAGATCTTGCTTTCGTAAAACAGCCAACGCCCCACGTCTTATTGGACGTGTCCGTCTTGCACTGACTGCGGTCCCTCTCTTTGCCTCTCTTTAACCCCCCCCCCCGTCTTTAGAGTCTCAAGCCCCTGGTATGTGGGGGATCCGTACCTCCCACCGTAAATAAGTTGTCCGACATTATAACCTGTGTGTCCAGCGATCTATCAATTTAAACTTGTAAATGTGCCATCCTTAGGATCTGTCGTTGTTAAAATGTCAGACCTGTGTCTCCCAGGGTAATAAAATGTACCACGTGAGTGGTCTTCTCTTCTCTCCCATATGACTATAGGAATACACACTTGGAAAAAATTAAGACGTTATTATTTCATAATGTACAAAATAAATAGATACATAGCATTATAAAAACAGAACAATAATTAATTAATCTAAAATAATTCTTCTTCTATCATCTTTTCATTGCAAATAATTCTTCATTTTGCGAAAATTAGATATGGTTCACATCTGAACGCCAACTCCCACAACTTTATTTAAGGGGTCTCAGGACTCTTAAAGCTTTAAAATTTTCGAAATTTTAATTTTTTTTAGATGATAAACTCCTATCTCTTCTGAACATTTTGATATAATTGTTTCCTTGAAATTCCCATTAGAGGAGAAGTTATGGCTTTTACAAATATACCCGCTCAATAGCTGAAGCGGCGTTTCCGAAACATTGAAGTCATTTTTCTCCAAATGACGGTTTTGACCATAACGTGCAGGATATCTGTAAAACTTCCGAATATTTTTTGATGAAATTTTCAAAACATATGTTTCAGGTTAGTCTGTATAAAATGAACCTAAAATTTCCTTTTTATTGTTCAAACAGTATGTTTTTAGGTGATTATACTGATGAAAATTTCTAAATTTTGCATTAGCGAAATACAACTTTGTATTATAAATCTATGAAAATGCTTTAAATGCAAATTTATTTAGGTTCAGGTTAATTATTACAATATGAGGTATAAGTAGGCATCAAAATTTTCATTCTAGTTGTAAAATTTATTTTGCAATCCTGCGCGTACTCTGTTATGCTGTGTCGTGCTCGTCAAATGTCTGACAGTTCGGAGCCCCTTGTAAATGCTAATTCTGCAGCTTGCAATTTTTTAAATACACGAAATAAAAGAACATATTTATACCTTTCATACCAATTAAAATTGTATCTTAAATTCAAATACATTTTAAGAAATTAAACATCGAAAAGGGTCTTTTTATACATTTTTTTCCAATTTTAACCCCTTGAGGGGCAAGTAATTGTGTTTGTGTAATGATGAATTGCCTCCGGAAAATTAGAAAAAAAATATTTCAAAAAAAGGAAAAGCAATTTTACGACTTTTTCCCACCAAAGTTAGAAAAGTAAAATTTCATAAAATTTTTCTTGTGCAAATCTTCATTAATCGTCGGTGGGATATATTTTGTCCCACCGCCCCTCAAGGGGTTAAGAGTCCTGAGACCCCTTAAGTTAATATAATCATCTTATTCAATGATAGACTGAATTTAAAAATATTTACAGAGTTGTGGCAATCCAGCAGTTTAAATTTAAAAAAAAGTAGATACTGCAATACTGTCAGGGACCGTAGTATAACTCTTTGATATTTATACCACATAAAAACTCCGGAATTGCACGTTGATACGTTCACATGCGACGTATGCTAAACTTATCAGCAGAGAAATTTTTATTTTAAAGTAACAATCCTAGAACTTAAAAACAAACAAACTTAAGAACAGTTGGTCTTATAACCAACTGTTACTTGACGAGTTTATCTCATTCAATAAAATGAAATATTAGTACCTCTTGTATGAACAAAAAAATACTCATAATTTAAAGTATCCATTTACTGGTACTCAATGAATAAAATTAGAAAATATTTTTTTATAATTTGAAAATTTAAGGGAATAGTTTGCCACAAAATTGGTAGAAAAACAGATTTTTCTTTTCTAATATTAAATGAAAGCCTCTTTAATTATGAATGTTTTGTTACATCAATTTTATGCCTACGGTAATTACATCGCGAGATATTGTAAATTTAGTTAATACCCTCACCGCTATTACCCCCACAAAAAAAACATTAGAACGTCCAGCTGGCGTCAATTTAACATGGATCAAATGATAAAATGTCGATTCAAACCAGAATTTATTTCGTCAAATCAGTTTAATTTAAAACAGAAAATTCAGTTAAATAAATAAGTGAAATAGTTTTAAATAAAAATTCTGGTGTTAAAATGTTTTTTTTTTTAAGGTTGAATAAAATTTCCCGACGTTCTAGTGTTAAAACTTTAACCCCTTGAGGGCGGTGGGATATATTTTGTCCCACCTACGATTAATCAGGATTTGCACCAGAAAATTTTAGGAAATTTTAGTTTTCTGACTTTAGTGGAGACAAGTCGTTAAATTGCTTTTCCTTATTTTGAAGTAAGATTTTTCTAAATTTCCGGTGGGAATTAAGCATTACACAAACGCAATTGCTTGCCCTTAACCCCTTGAGGGGCAAGCAATTACATTTGTGAAATGTTGAATTCCCACCAGAATCTTTGAAAAATTCTATTTCAAAATAAATAAAAGCAAATTTGCAGCTTTTTTCCACCAAAGTTAGAAAAGTAAAATTTAATAAAATTTTTCTGGTGTGAAACTTTATTATTCGTAGGTGGTATGTAATATATACCGGTGCCCCTCAAGGGGTATGTGTTCTTTATTATATATGTGATAAACTGCGGATGGATTTAGCCTTAAGTTTTTTTATAAAAAAAAAAAAAATAAAAGTATATGAAGATGCATTAGAATTCATCGTTTTGCGCGTTATATATTAACAAAAAAAATTATATGAAATGTAATATTAGATCTATCTAAAAATCCGCGCGCAGTCTTGTGTAATAAGCATTTTAAAAATTAAAAAAAAATTTGGAAAAAATATAATTTTTTCTAAAAAAGTAGTATGGTCTTTTAAAAAATCAAATTTTTATAAACATTGCAAAAAATAATAACTATGCAATTATTTTTTTTCAAAATGTAGTTTTAGTTGAACGTTGAAATGCAGTGAGCTAACCATTTGAACTATATTTTTAAAAATAAAGAAAATTATTGAAAAGGTAAAATGTCCCGTTAAGGGAACCGGGAAAGCAAAATTCAACCAAAAAATCGATTTTTAATTTTTTTATATCATTGAATAATTTAAACTTTTATCTTTCCAACGATGTGTCATACATGTTTATATATATATATATACAAATAAGTGTTGAAATTATTCATTCTTTCTAAGAGTACTTCACAGCTTAACGGCCAGTTAAATCTTTAATTGACTTTTTTCTCAAAACTTCGATTTTCATGTTTATGTTCCTTTTTTCCAATACTTAATAAACCTAAGAACTCAGATTTTTTAATGCTTATATTATGTTACATTGTATACTTTAACACAGGGATTTAATGATTTGTTGGGAATTATTTATTTTAGACAGTGAAATCTTATCAAAAATGCTAATTTATAAATGACTTTCAATAAATAATTTATAATTAATTTTGAGTTTCACTTAGAAAGAAAATGGTCTGTTAAAATACGTAAATCATGTTATTTTAACTACTCTAAAAAATCTAGACCTCTATTTTTCACCATTTCTGAGAAAAAGGTACATAATTTGGTAAATATAACATGGCAGAGATAGTTCTTTCCCGGTCCAGTTAAGTGCTGAACTTTTATTCAACATGGTTTAGAAGCGTATAACCAATAGTGTTCAAGCCCGGACTTGATACATGATCATTCGCATCACGCGACACATACCACTGAACTACCCGGAGGATTCCAACTTGCCAATTCTTACTATTATCTGTTGACAAGGCTTCACCCGCAGCACACGTCGGAATATTTTTTATGAGCCACCGACAACGAGGAAAACACGAAATGAAATGAAAATCCAGCCTCTTTGAAATTTAATATGCAGTAGAGCCTCTTCTATCCGAAACTCTTTTAACCGAAATTCTCGATTAACCGAAATCCATTTTTGAAGGGGTTTTTTCTTACTATCACATTCCTTGTGTGCAAAATCCATTTTGAAAGCTTTTTATTTATTTATTTTTTTTTTAACAACCATATTCATAGTGTGCAAGCGGTCCTTTCCGAACTACGAGTACATATAAATATTTTCAATCCCTTTTCTTAGAGTTCCTTTGAATTTAAATTGAGCTCCCGTAAGCTGCGGAGTAGAACGAATAAAACGAACAAATTACCAGTTCTGAAGATTTTGAATGTTTTGCAAAAGGTTTGGTATGGCAGTAGCAGCAGGAAGACTGTGATACTGGTGAACTAATAATATTAAAAAACTCCGTGATAGAGCTTCAAAGCAAAGGCAATCGAAACTGCGATAAACAACATTTTTTCAAACCCTTGTGATATATATATAAAAGATACTTAATTTCAAAATTAAAATTCTGGTAATTTATTCTTTTTTTCTATTTTGCTATTGCTTTATTTTTATTTAGCACGAGTTACCATAATACGAAATATTGCATATATTTCTCCTTAATCTTAAAATTAAAGTCTTCTCGATTATCCGAAAATTGCGATTTTTCCGAAAGAGGATCGGTCCCAATTACTTCGGATAATCGAGGTTCTACTGTATATATGTACAATTGAATTTTTTGTTGACAAAAAATGCCACTTCAATTGCATTGCAGAATTCTCACATTTAGATAAAAGAAGTATAGATAAAGTATTCTGGAGAATATATTTTAATATCAAAGTATAAATATTACAGGTAAGTCAAAGCTCTTACCACCTGTTCATTTGCACCACAACAATTCCTTATTTCCATGGACGAGTTTCATCTATGTTAATGAGGCATTAAAATCCACTTGGTTATTTTTTTTTTTTCACTATAACCGGTGGATAGAAAAATTGTGTTAAATAAATTTCATGATACATGAAATATCACTCATGAGGCTGATTTGTGATTGTTGAATTATATTAAAGTTAACTTTAACAGTGTTTAAGATCATAACATGTTATGCTGCACTATTCGGCAGCGAATTATTTTTACATATTTTCATTTCATTATCAGAGACCATAACAAAAATGAATCAGTAGAGTTTTTTGTTCCGTTTAGTACGTGGCATCCCTTGCATCACATCTAGGGGGAAACAGTCTTGTTTGATTTATTGATAATTACCGTTCATTTCTGGATAAAAACAATTTAGTTTCGATATTGCAACATTTTTAAAATTATGAGTTTGTACTGATTTATAGTCTAATTTTATTTGGATAGGAATTCAGAAATTTTATTGTACGGAATAATTAATGTCACTGTTCACTGATTGCGTGATATATTTATCATCTGATGGTGGTTACATTTTCATCATTTTTTGTAGAAAAATTCACACGTCTATTTTTAATACTTTGAAAATTTAATTCTCGAAATTTTATTCTTCTTGCCTTAGAGGTATAAGACCAGCAGATTGAAAATCTTCAAGACTGGACTCACACCAGTAATCCCAAAAATCCTGGTTTATATTTTGGGCATATTTCCTGCCCGTAGTTTAAAAATATTTTTTTCTTTGAAAGAAAAAAATATCTGATTATTTGAAAAAACTATACTTTAACCAGATTGAATACCATTCTACAACTCGGATTACAGTATGATAAAGCAGGAGAATTGAGTGCTTACGTTGTTACTATATGCAGATAAATTACGTTACATGTTAAACAATAAACTAGAAAACACGAATTCTGCCTTTTCAGAATTTAGTGTCGCCCCCGGTGAAACATATATATATATATGTAGATATAAATAGCACAAAACATATTTCAATTTTAAGACTTAAAACACACACTTTTGTTTTATGTAAAATGACGTCATTGGCATCCGCTTAAGTATTCCAGATTTATGATCTACTGTTAAACAGATACAGTATGCATAGGACGTCACTATCGCGAAATAATACACAAATGAAGCAAAAATATTCCGTCCATCAAAAAAACTAAAAACAACAACAACAACAACAACAACAACAACCATAAAACGGCTATTTAAGGATTCATATGCTTTTATTTATTTGTAACATTAACATGGATACTTAAAATTAAACATAGTTAATAATAGCTCCATGTTTTAACAGAAATCATTCGCTTATAATTTTTCAAAATTGCACGTATTTTAATTTTTTTTTTCGGTTGTTATGAGAAAATGGCAACAAAAATATATAATTACTATTGTACAACTTTTTTTTCCTTGACTTTCGATAGAAATGGAGTACTTCCGTTGCCAATATTAAGCAAATGTCTCTAACAATTACAAAAAAATTAATGTTTCAAAATGGAGGTGCAGTTTTCAAATAAATTTCATCTAAAAGTACTTTTTTTCCCCAATACGGACGGTATACAAATTTCAAATGTCCGATGCTTAGAAGTTAAAAAAATTGCTGTAGAGTACATTTAATAGTATTTCATCTGCTTTGTTTTACGGCTGGCTTATACAACGTAACGTTATTTTTTGGAGACGACACAAAATAAGCTGGGAGAAAGAAATAGCGTACCGGTCGCTAATAAGAGTGAATCGTTTTTATTAGCAGAACTTTTACACGTGTATGTGTATGTTTGCTACAGAAATTAGCAATACGTTGTTTTTATTTATTTAATTATTAAATAGAATTAGAAAAAAATCACTAAATAAATTTCGAACTTCTTAAGTAATCGATATTATATATATATATATATATATATATATATATATATATTTAAAACCACAAACAAAATATCAAAATCCATCACTCACCATAGCTGCATTGAAACTCACATCGAAAATATTATAATAACCAACATAAACTTTAACTCTTAAAATCAAACTGAATAACCAAACTAAAGAAAATATATATAATTGCAAGACATAACAGAACAGAAGGCGAGCGGTATGGCTAACGACATACACTGCAGGGTGAAGTCAGACTTTACGCATGCTACGTCCCCCTTCACTCGTCAAGACCAAAATTGAAAAAATGAAAAACTAAGAAAAACTAAACAGAACTACAATATCCACCAAAATATCTCTCTAACTCATTAGATCAATCAACTCATCAAAACCTCCATTCTCATCCATCACTGAGTTCAGTTCAGTTCCGTACCTGCTACTCTTAATAAAATCACTAGTTATTCTCCTGATGAAATTGCGAGGATAGCCATGCTTGAATCCCAAGCGGCACCACTCTAAAATATCACTAAACATATCTTTAACTCTAGTACTCAGTCTTTCGATTCGTATTAATCCATTTCTAAGTACATTTCTTTTAACCGAAACATGCACGTTGGAATCAAAATATATCAGCTTTAAGGCATTAAATATGAAATATATATATATATTTGAAATTATATAATATATATATTATATATATATTATATAATATATTATATAATATTATATAATAATAATATAATAATAATAATATAATATATTATATAATATAAATATTATATATATATTATATAATGTATATATATAAATTTGAAATATATATAAACAAAAAAAACTAGGAGTTACTTAATGTTTAATTCAGTGTGTCAAAATAATGTACGCGGGGACTTAATGTCACCATGATTTAAAAAAAAAAAGAAATTTTCATCTTATTTAATAACAAAATTTCCAGAGGATGAAACACTGATTGATGGAAATACTTACGCCAATAGAAAACCACGGGACAGAATTTAACACCCCTGTTTTATTTTGATGGAGTATTCAAAGTGTTTGTAAATATTTTCTTATATATTTCTATTTAAGATATCGAAAAAAGAATTAAACTGGGTATATATTGTTCTCCACAATAAATGATTTGCACTTTATTATTATAGATATTATTTCGTACGGCGATAGTGACTTATACACTGGTCATCTAAATTAAAGGATAATGAGTAAAGTTATGCTCACTAAGTTAATTTTGCAACCATTACCCAATGCTGCAATTATTTGTGTTAATTAAATACTACTGAATGCAACATAGCACTTCCGCGCATGCGTTAGCGTCGAAAATATGCAAATTAGGTGATTGACTATGTGGTGCGCAATGGACGTATGTTGGAATTCTGGTCTGTAGTGTTGTTTAACCCTTTGAGGGGCAAGCAATTGTGTTTCTGTATTGTTGAATTCACACCGGAATCTTCAAAAATGTTATTGCAAAATAAAGAAAAACAATTTTACAACTTTTTTCCACCAAAGTAAGAAAAGTAAAATTTAATAAATTTTTCTGGTGCTAAACTTCATTAATCGTAGGTGGGATAAAATATGTCCCACCGCCCTTCAAGGGGTTAAAGTTAATGCGGTGTCTAAAGCGGAACAATATTTATTATGGCTGAAAGGCATCTTTTAAATGAAGGTCAAGAGTGTCGAATAATTGGTAGAATCCATGAAGGTTAAACACAAATGGAGGTTGCCCAAGATTTAAATATCCATCAAAGTGTCATATCAATAGCTTTGAACCGCTTTTGTAAGCACTGGATCCGTTGATACACAGCCGGGTAGAGGGAGACCAAGAGCAACAACTGCATCCAAAGACAGTTTTCTGTCATTGTCGGCTCGAAGAAAACGCGAAGCGGCTGTTGGAGGTTTTGTTTCAGACTTTCAGACTGCCACGGGAACTCGAATTAGCTGTTCTACTGCTGCACGAAGTCTTAACGAGAATGGGCTGTATGCGGCAAAACCAATACTTTGTGTCTTACTCCAACTTCCAAAGTGGCCCGTTTAACCCTTTCAGGGGCAAAGTACTTGTATTCGTAAAACTACAAAATGAATGACTGACACCAGAATTTATAAACAAATTTATTCCATAGTAGGTAAGAGCTTTTATTCATATACTTAATGAAATTAAATTTTTCATTCCAAAATTCCGCTGTCAATGTGGCATTTGACAATTTGAACATGGTGTTGGCAAATGTCCAACACTGTATTAAGAGTAAGTTTTAAGTAACATTATTAAAATGACCTTATTAAAAGTTTGGACTTTATTAAAAGTAATAAGGTCCAACACTGCCCCTGAAGGGGTTAAACTGTTGCCGTCCTCCTGTTCTATGAAGATAAGACGATTGGGCTCGAACGGGATATTTCACGGACAATGGAAGGCAAGTTCCGTGTTCCTTCCTCTCTCCAGATCAAAATAGGTCTAGAATCGGTATTCAGACTATATCTGGACTCGTCATTAAACAATTCTCGAGCCCAGTCTTCTTGACTCTATATAAGGCAAATAGTACCGTATAAGTGGTGTATCGTCCCTATTTTTAGTTTATTGTGTCAAAAAATATAAACCTCTTAAGTACGTCGTCGCAAACAGCGAATGGGTTCCAGCTACCACCAGTGTTCGGTAGATTATTTTCTGGCGGATTATTTATTTAGAAATATTGAATTCACACCAGAAAATTTTGAATAGCAATTTTCTCTTATTTTATTTATGAAATATCTACCTTATAATATGCGGACGACACCTGTATTTACGCTTCGGCACACCACCCGTATACTCTTTACAGGTACCTACAGACTCATGTTGATGACTTCATGGACTGGTGCATGCTTTGGCGCGTTGTCATAAATGAAACTAAAACTACTGCAGTATATTTCTCTCGCAAAATAATTTTCCCTAACAGAATCACTATTAACAACACTGCTATCCCTTGGTCAGACCAAGCTAAGTATCTTGGGGTCATTCTGGACCGCCGCCTAACCTGGAAAAAGCACACTTTCTCCATCAGAGGTAAAGTCGCTGGAGCCTTTAACTCTATAAAACCTCTCCTTAACAGTAAAACCTTGTCTGTTCACAATAAATTAATCCTCTATAATTCATGCATCCTTCCCATCATCACCTATGCCAGTCCGGTCTGGGGCTTCACTTGTAAGACCACTATGGACAACCTTAGTCGCCTGCACAATTCCAACCTGCGTACTGTCCGTAACGCATCTCGTTACCTTCGCAACTCCACGGTCCGTAGAGACCTTAAAACTACTACATTACGAAAACGCATAAACGACTTAGCCAAAAAATTTTATGAAAAAATTTTTGACCTCCCTAATGAAATTGTAGCGGAGCTACCGGACTATGACGCTTTTGAACCCCACCATCGGAAACGGCCCAGATTTTCCATAATTATGGACACTCAGTAACATCTGAGTTCTCCTTGCTAATTTTGCCTTCTCTCTTTTCTTTTTATTTGCTTTTCTTATAATATAAAAAAAAAAAAAAAAAAAAAAAAAAAAAAAAAATTCTCTATATAACATAGAGACCATAAAAACAGAAAAACTTATATAAAATAAAATGTATGGCCCTGAATTGTCCCTTTTTTTGGTTGGATGTTGTGGTCTTGCCACCCTAGCTTTTCTTGCCCTTGCTTGGTGAGTGTTTCACTGAACAGTACTAACTTTAACTTTCAAATATCCATATAGTAGTTCTACAACTACAGTTAGACTTTAATTACTCTAAGACTCATGTAAATTTTCTTAAGATTTTTTGTTAACTTACTTTCTTCTTAAGTTTTTACTTAAATTTAAATCTATTTTTATTCCTTTTTTCCTTAATTTTCTTATTTTTCTCTTGTAAACTTCTATTTTCTTATAGTAGCATTGCTACAGTTAACTTTATCCCAATGGCTCATTAAAACATAAGACATTCTAATTTCCTAGTCTGGGTGTTAAGCTGATAACAGCTAGGAAACCCCTCAATGCTGATTACCTGTTCAGTACCTGTTCAGTACCTACCTTATAATAAAGGAAAAATAATTATAAAAACTACTGGTGAAAATTCAGAATGCCTAAACAAAAAATCAGCCAGATGCGGCAACACTGGAAACCACTTACACGAGTATGTTGCCGTCGTTAAGCACATACTTTAAATCACGTACGCTTCGTACGTGAAAACACGTATAAATTATGATCAAAGGTTTGAAATCATAAAATATACATTAAATTATACAAAAATATGCTGTCCCAAAAGTATAGACACCTGTATTCTTTTTTTTGTAATACATTTGTAAAAGTACCTAAAAACTTACTCTTAATATTTAATTGTATTGAAAACACATTCCGGTCCTGCTAGCAAATCCAACGTACAAAAGGGGTTAAAGAAAAGATATCTATACTACACCGCGTCCCAAAAGTTTAGATAATCAATAAAATTTGTATTAACATAAAAAGTAATAAGGTACAATTAAAATTTGTGAAATAGGTAATAAATAAAATCAGTTTTGCAGATATACACGTATAAATTATGATCAAAGGTTTGAAATCATAAAATATACATTAAATTATACAAAAATATGCTGTCCCAAAAGTATAGACACCTGTATTCTTTTTTTTTGTTTTACATTTGTAAAAGTACCTAAAAACTTACTCTTAATATTTAATTGTATTAAAAACACATTCCGGTCCTGCTAGCAAATCCAAATTACATGATGATAAAATGGCTTATGTTGATAATTTATCTGTGCCTGAAATTGCATCAATTTCCAGAATTTCAAAAAGTATTGTCCAGAGAAGAATGAAAGCCTCAACAAATATTGTTTAAAGGAGAATGAAAGCAAATCCTTGCTTAAAGCAGAGACATAAAGATGTACGTCTAAAATGGGCTAGAAAGCATATGTCATGCGGTGAAAAATGGAATTCTCTCATCTTCAGTGATGAAAAGATATGGAATTTAGACGGCCCTAATGGTCATAAATATTACTGGCATGACCTAAGAAAAGAGCCCAACAACTGTTTCAGCAGGCAACAAAGCGGAGGATCCGTAATGACCTGGGGAAGGTTTACTTTCAACGGCCAAGCATTTCTAGGATTTATGGACAGCAAAATGAAATCAGAGCATTATCAGGATATTTTACGTACCAATTTACTACCAATTATGGATTTGCCAACAGGAATGGACTGTGTTTTCCGACAAGATGGGGCATCCATCCATACCTCCACATCGTCGAAAACAATGTTTAGGCAAAACAATATCACACTATTAGACTGGCCAGCACACTTAGTCCAGATTTGAATTCCATGAAGAACATATGGGGGATGTTATCTCATAAAATAGATGAAAATTGAAAGCAATACACATGTGTAAATGACTTAAAAAAAGTGTAATTCACAAAGCGTGGTATGAAATACCCCCTTCTGTGATGCAATGCTTAGTTAATTCTATAAAACAAGATGTATTTGATGTGATAAAGTGTCATGACAATACAATTAAATATTAAAAGTAAGTTTTTAGTTACTTTTATAAATGTAAAACCAAAAAAAAAAAAAAAAAAAAAATTACAAGTGTCTATACATTTGGGACAGCGCATTTTTGTATAATTTAATGTATATTATATAATTTCAAACCTTTGATCATAATTTATATGTGTATATCAGCAAAACTGATTTTATTTATTTCCTATTTAACGAATTTTAATTGTACCTTATTACTTTTTATGTTAATGAAAATTTTATTGATTGTCTAAACTTTTGGGACGCGGTGTATCGCTTACACAGTCATACTGTTAGAAGCCGCTCCTACTCACAGACTCCCGCGAGTTGCCAGTAATGCCTCCACTTTTATTCAAAAGAAAAAAAAACTCGAATTCACACCAGAAAATGCTACAAGTATTTTCAGATTTACGTAATGTCGAACTTTTCTAGCTTACTCAATGTAAAAGTTCTCCGTCAAAATCTTCCGGCCTGAAGTCAAATTTTCGGATAAAAGTGGAGGTCAAACGGTCAATCTAAGACAACCGCACAACAACTTTCTTTATTTCAACACCAGCAGTCTACCGCATTAAACTGCTACTTGACAGGAACTATTTCTACATTTACACTCGCATCTTCTGGTACAATTAATTAAAATAATATACATACTGAGCCCTATTCTTTTACTGGTATATAAAGATTAAAAATAGAGTTTATGGGATATGTTTTATTTACGTTTTTAACCCCTTGGGAACGAGCGGCACGTATACGTGCGGCATGAAGGGCTCAGAATCCTTGTTTTTCCTCACCAGTAGAATTTTACTGTAAAATTTGCCTGATTTAATCAGCTGAACAGTGCTGAGCAGTGAAGGAGCGGTTTAGGGGTTGCCTAGTTGAAGTCAACTTTACACCCAGTCTGATTAAATGTGATGTCTTACATAATGTAGAGCCATTGGGAAAGTAAGAAATGTGTAGTTGTTTGCAACTACTTATAAAGGGAAAAAACTTAAGATATAACTAGCATAGATGCTTTAAAAGTTAAGAGAAAAAAGATTAAAAACTTGGATTTACATAGTGCAATTATATTAAGATATAGGCATAGCTGCAGTACAAACTGCTGTAATGAAGAGAAAAATAAGTTAGAATAGAAGTTAGCACTAGTTCAGAAAATTACTCACACCAAGCAAGGGCAGGGTCGGCGGTTAAGGAAGGCAGCAAGGCTGCCTACAAAAACAAAAAGGCACTAATCAGGGCAATATTTTTTTTTCTATATAGTAAAGTATATATAGAGGTTGTTTTTTTTAAATAATAAAATAAGAATTAAAAAAGGAGAAAAAATTAACTAAGCAATCTTATGCGGTGAACACAAAGCTCACGGGGATTCCATTATTGTGGAATATTTCGGGCGTTTGCGATGATGGGGCTCGAAGGCATCATAGTCAGGGAGCCCTGCCACAATATCATTTGGAAGGTCATATAAGGTAGAATAGAAAGTATTTGCAAGGTCTTTAATTCTTTTCCTAAGGGTGATGGTGTTCAGGTCCCTACGGACAGTGGTATTACGTAAGTATCTGGAGGCGCCTCGGACAGTGCGAAGGTTTTTATTATGGAGTTTGCTTAGGTTGTCCATAGAGGATTTGCAGGTAAAGCCCCAGATAGGGCTTGTATAATTAATGATGGGGAGGATACAGGAATTGTAGAGGATGAGCTTGTTGTGGACAGAAAGAGTTTTACTATTGAGAAGTGGTTTAAGGGCAAGGGAAGCTCCGGCGACTTTCGCCCTGACGGATAGAATATGTTTGCTCCAAGTGAGCATACGATCAAGGATGACACCCAGGTATTTGGCCTCGTCGGACCATGGAATTGTAGTGTTATTTATTGTTAGTCTAGGAGGATAGATAAATTTACGGGAGAAATAGACAGCTTTAGTTTTATTTTCGTTGATCAGAACGCGCCATAGGTCACACCAGTCAAGGAAGTCTTCAAGATGAGTCTGCAGGTACCTGTATAGACTGTCTGGGTGGTGTGCAGAAGCGTAGATACATGTATCGTCCGCATACAGAGCTAGTTAAGTAAGTAATGAGCGTGGGATGTCATTGAAAAATATGTTAAATAACATTGGGCCCAACACGCTCCCTTGAAGGATGCCCGCTAGGATAGAGAGAATTATGGATAATAGGTTATTGATGCGGACTCTGAAAGTTCGACCGCAAAGGTATGAGTATATTAAATGTATGAGTCTAGCACGGAATTTTAGCTTAATTAATTTGTATATAAGGCCTTCGTGCCAGACTTTGTCAAAAGCCTTTGCGATGTCAAGGAAAATGGCAGCAACAGGGATCTTCGCGTTGAGCTTTTCGCTGAGAAACTCAACAACGCGAAGGAGCTGGTTTTGGGTTGAATGTTTTGGGCGAAAGCCAAATTGTTCAGGCATAAGGATGTTGTTTTGCTGAATAAAGTCCTGCAACTGGGTCCTAATGACACGTTCAATGACTTTACTGAGAGAAGGAAGCAGAGAAATAGGTCTGTAGTTAGTAGGATTAGAGAGATCAGTTCCAGGTTTGGGTATGGGTGATATGATAGTTTCCAAGGTTTCGGGAAGTAGTTAAATTTATAGATAGCATTAGTAAGGTAGGTGATATATATAATACAGTTGGGTGGAAGGTTTTTAAGAGCAGTGTTAGAAATTTTGTCGTAACCTGGGGTCTTGCGTTTTTTCAGTTTTTTAATAATATTATGTATTACAATAGGCTGAATAGTAGGGGGGGGTGTCATCAGGGGGGGACGGCTAGGAAATTGCGAACAGTTTCACTAACCTCGTCATGATGCTCCTGGCTAGCGAGGTTTGGGTTCGGAGAGAATTGTAAAGCGTAGGAGTTGGCAAGTACGTCTGCTTTATCCTGGTCAGTATATGCATAGTTAATATTATTGTCCGAAAGAGGTGGAATGGGAGAATATTTTTTATTGAGTTTACGTTTGATTAGCCAAAGAGAATTGTCCTCGCTAGCAAGATTTTTGAGGAAATTATTCCAACTTTTTTGCTTTTCTTTAAAAAGGCAATTTTTGATTCTATATTTAGCTCTATTGATAAGGGGTTTAAGGGAGGGGTCTCTAGAATTGTGAAATTGACGCCGGAGTTGGTTACGGTGTTTAATCAGGTTATAAATATAACGGGGAGGAATGAATGATTTGTTATTTTTGAAGGTATTAAAGGTAGCATGATTTTGGGCTTCAATAATTTTGGAATTTAGAAAATCCACAGCATCATCAATATCAGTTATGGAGTTAATTACGGGAAAAGTAATGACTTGATTATCAAGATGGTTGGTAAATTTTTTCCAGTCAGTGGCCACGGAAGGAGGCGGAGAAATAGGGTTTATTATATCAATTTTGAAACAGACAGGGCAATGGTCAGAGGAAAGATCTTTAATGACAGTAGAGGTTATAGGATAGGGAAGATTTTTAGAGATAGCAAGATCAATTATGGAATCATGGGTATTAGGCGCCGTGCTTATGTGTCTAGGAGTATTAGGTGCGTGTAAGCTTAGTTTAAGGTGTTGGACAAGATTATGAAGAGAGGTACCCCGAGGAGCATTGCCGTGACAGTTCCAACGCTTACTCCTGGCATTATAGTCGCCAACAAAGAAGCAGCGTTGGTGATGGGAAAAGAGTTGAGTTAAACTATTAACAGGAAAGTTACCAGTAGGTGGTGCGTAAATTGTAGCTAATTGAATATTAATGTGGGGAAGCTGAATGACTATACTAGTGTATTCAATGTCATTAAAAGTAGGACTGCTAAAAAGATAGTGAGGGATATGGTGCTTTATGTAAATTGCATTGCCGCCTCTCGGGGTGCCGTCTGAGCGGGGTGTGTGAAATAGCCTACACCCAGGAATGTTAATATTAAAGGTAGGGCTGAAAGTTTCCTGTAAGGAAATGACATCAATTTGAGGGTGATCAGAAATGAAAAATTTAAGCTCATTTAATTTGTGATGTAAAGAGTTGCAATTCCAAGAGAGGAAGATTAAGGAGGAGAAGGAAGGGGAGGAATTACTCATTATTGGGTGAGTTAAATTCCGTGGCCAAGCTGTCAAAAGCGTTGATAATGATAAATATTCTTTGCATAGGATCATTGCAATTTTTTGAAAGTCTAGCTATGTTTTGGAAACATTGAATGGATTTATTAAATTTAAAGATTTCTTTCATCTCCTGAAAAGTTTTAAGGATATCTTTTAGATCAGTTATATAATTAGAGCTGTTAGAGGGTTCAGGTGCTGCAGTTTCAGGGTCTTTTGGCTCTTTTTCGTTAGATTTAGTAGTTTCAGGTTTGGGTTCTGGAGTTGCAACCGTATCTGGGGCTTTCTTAGTAACTTGTGGGGCTGAGGCCGGTTTAACATAATTGTAGCTAGCCATAGTTTGGGCCAACATGTCTGGGAAAGATTGGGCTGGTTTATCTTTTGGGGAAGATTTTGAATTTTGGTTATTTTTGTGAAATTGGGGGGTTTTTGGACAACCACGATAAGTAGCCGGGTGGGGGACAGAACAATTGCTACATTTTGGAGTTATCTTACCGATCTTGTCACAATCCGGAGTTAGGTGCCCTCCTGAGCATTTCGCACAGCTTGCAGGGAGGTTGCAAATTTCTGAGGAGTGGCCAAACTTTTGGCAACGGTAACATTGTTTTACAATGCCCGTGCCTTTAAATCGTTCGATAGTAACTTTTATATAACAAATTTCGGTTATTTGATAGATTTCTTCACATTTTGCTCTTGGCAAGATGTTTACTACATACAGGGGCATTGGATTGCCAGTTTTCCTGCTCTTCATCATAGAAGCTCTACTAGCTATAAAGGTGTGTTGTTTAAGTTCATCTATGATGATTTGTGGGTCCGTATAGCATGGGATTCCGCGTATTACCACTTTCCGAGGGCGCTGTTCCGCACGGCTCAGGGTGGTGTAAGCTATTGCATTGGTATCTAGGTATGCTTGGGTTTTGCGGAAGTCTGGGTCATTTTTGCTGTGGACTTTTAATAGTTCACCGTCCATTTTGATAAGTGGGTTGGTCTCATTTTGCTCTTTTATTTTGGCAGCAAGTTCGTGCCATTTACCCGTTATTTTTATGTAAAATGGGTGGATTTTTATTTTAGGGGTGGTGGGTGAAGCAGAGCCACCGACTGCGCAGGCTTCAGATGAATTTGGGATTTCCATATCGGTATTTTCATTATTTTCTTTAGTTTTATCTGCTAACATGGCATATTTATTAGCTAAGAGTACGCTACTGGGTTCTTCACGGATTCTTTTCCGGGTAGTATTTTTGGCAGGGAGGAAACCCTCATTAGGGTTCACCGCTATTGCCTTTAAGTTAGTTAATGTTTCAAATAGGTCTAAGTTATATTTATAGATAAAAGCTTTAAATTCTGATAAATTACAAAGTCTTTGGGGGTTAAATGGCTCTGTAAATAAAAACATCACAGAAGATAAAGTGTTACTCACATTCTTTTGTAGGTCTTCGCGGCTGGAGTAGCCTGTCTCATTCACCATTCCTTTGATGTGGGTGTCACATTCTATTAGGAAATGCTTGACGATTTCGCTTTGTTTCTCATCCGAAACTGATGGGTATTCGCTCCATGCAGCAGCGAAATCAGATGGTTCTTCACCTTTAATTATGCGCATGGCATTCGCATTAAAGTCAAATGGATCCGTATTATCCATGGTAGATTCGACGTAGAACTGTCAAAAAAGCACTACTAGGAGTTAACAACAGTCCACAATAAAGTCCTATTCAGCTACGAACCGGAACTACATCATGAATCCGCTGTCACAAATACCCATTTAATCAGCACATTTTCTCGATTCAAGAAGACATAATTTTCTGTTTTTAAAAAACGGTGACAAAAGATTAAAAATTTCGTAACAGTCCCCCGTCGCGAAGGGGTTAAACATATAAATTCGGGAGCATGAAAATCTCGTTTTTCATCTCCCATAGCAAACGTGCGCCGCGATCAGAAAAAAAAAAATGTCTGTGCTCTGCAACATTCATTTTTTTTTTTTTTTTTTTTTTTTTTTTTTAACCTCTAAACATAAAAAAAGAAAAAGAATGCAAATTAATGCTATGTTACTGATATTATGGAAAACGTACCTGCTATTTGCCTATAATAGTAGATTTGTTTTGTATTAAAAATGATTAGATATACTATTCGTATTATTATATGTAGTGTTTTTCATCTAAAAGAACTTTTTATTATTTTAATCTTCCTTAACCCCTTGAGGGACAAGCAAAAATGTCTCTAAATATTAAATTCTAACTGGAATAAAAGACAAATTTTATTTTTAAATAAAGAAAAGCAATTTAACAACGATTTTCCTCCAAAGTTAAAAATATAAAATTTAGTTAAAATTTTCTGGTGAGAATCTTGTTTAAATTAGGCGGGATATATTTTATCTCACTGCCCCTCAAGGGGTTAAGAAAATCTTTCTATCACGCGAGTTGGGTTCGTAATCATCCGTACCTAACTCGCATGTTGAAACGTGTAAAACAAAATGGATCCGAATTGCAGGGGAAAATAAGTATTAAACTAGAAAATAGGAATTTTGCTTTTCCAGAATTTAGTGTCGTCCCCGATGAAAAAAAAAAATGTATATAAAAACAGATAGCATAAAACATATTTCAGTTTTAAGACTTAAAACACATGCTTTTATTTTATATAATATGACGTCATCCCCATCCGTTGAGTCCTCATTTACGATCTAGCCTTAACCCCTTAACGCTCGAATTAAATTACGGTTGAAAACTTCAAATTGTTTATTGGCACCACTTTTATGAAAAAGAAATATTCACCTTATTTAATGGCAGGAAAAACGACACTAAAATATAGCCAATTTCACTATTTTATAAAACTGGTGGGAATCAAGCAATTTGAGTAAAAGACACAGCCCGAGAATATGACGGGAGCGAGTATTAAGGGGTTAAACAACATCTACAGTAAAGTACGCATAGGACGTCACTATCGCTAAATAATGCACAAATCAAAAAAAAAAAAAAAAAAAAGAAATCTCGTTATTCAAGAAACTTGACAAAAAAATAGGCTATCTAATAATTCATATGCCTTCATTTGTCTGTAATATTAATACTTAAAATTAAATTTAGTTTATAATAGTTCCATGCTTTATCAGAAATCATTCATTTATATTTTTCTCTAAATAGGACGCATTTTAATTACTTATTTTTTCAGTTTTTATGGGAAAATGGAAGGATATAATTTCAATTTTTCCTTTACTTTCTACAGAAATGGAGTAAATGAGTTGTCAAAATTAAGCAAAAAGCGCTAAAAACTACAAAAAATTAATATCTCAAAAATAAATTGAGATGCAGTTTTCAAACAAATTGCATTTAAAAGTACTTTTTTCCCAATATGACGGTATAAAAATTGAAAATGTGCGATGGTGAGAAGTTTTAAAAAATTGCAGTAGAGTATTTAACCGTACAATGCTACATCTAATTTGTTTTACGGTTGGCTTATATAACGGAACGTTATTTTTATAGACTACAATTTAATTACTAGCAGAAAGAAATAGCATAACAGAGGCTAAAATATAATTCTAGTTTCGATGATACTTAATATATCAAATTAAGGTAAATTATCACCCATATTATTGTAAGATATAGGTCTTTCTGTTTTTTTTTATTTAAATCTTAATCTCTTCGAGACCGGTGCATTTTACACAAATTTTATTAGGTGGCACCATATATAAAAAAAAAGCACATTTGCTTAAATAATGGCGAAAATGCTCTAATTAAAGAAAGCAAATATAACATTTCTTAGTTACTGCTGTGAAAATCAAGTTCTGTATGTTTTTTTTTTGTTTTTTTTTTTTTTTTTTTGAGGATGCATATATTCACTCATGGTCTCGATCGTGTTAAAGCGTATTTCCCGAAACCTATAAGGCAAAATATATATTTGTAAAAAAATTTCTTATTTCGGAGCATATTTTTAATCATATTTAGGATTTTTAGTTTCTTAATATTCACAATATAAACTGCTGCTAATAGAAGGCTCTGTTAAACCAGAAGTTTTATTTGATAAACAATCTCAAATATGTACCAAGTACCAAGTAGAAATAAGTAATTCTTTCTTAAACGAAATCTCTGGTAAGGCACATATTTATTTGAGGTGAGGCTTAAATTCCATACACGGTACTTGAATAGATATTTCTGAAAAAATTTTGAAAAATCCTTTGATCGTGTAATAAAAGAGGAATACTATACATTTTCATTTCCCGCTTTTAGAAAGAAATTTCTTTTATTTTAACACGTTCACGCCTGCGCGGTGGGTTACACTCGACTGCCTCAGAGATGTCAAGTCCCCGGCTTTTTGCACACCACTTTTATTTTAGAGAAAATGGTGTTCATTTAAATCGTCCAATTGCTCTAATTAAATAAAACAACATTTTCTGAATTAAAATGCTGGTATCCAAAAGGCCGGAGACTTGCCAGCTCTGAGACAATCGAGTGTGACCCACCGCGCCGGCGTGAATGTGTTAAGTAAGAATTGTGCGAAAATACCAGTTAAAAATACTTTTGGACCTAGAATAAAAGTTCCTTGTGATATTTTATATGTATTTTCACAATATTATCCACCCATAAGTTAAATATATCTTATTCTCTAATATATACTGCTCACATTATTCAGTGAGGGAACAGCTAGTTGGCCTAGCAATTGGGCAATTGTCACCACTAAATTTTATTAGTATTCTTCGCATTGAATATACCCGATGAAATTAGCGGAAAAATACTAATAAAATTCTGTGGAGCAAATTGATTCTCTGCTGCTACACTGTTCCATTACTGCATTATTTGCAAAAACTATACTTTAACTGGATTATGTACTATGATACATCTTTCTATTTATATTATATTAAAACAGTAGAACTGAATACAGGCTTTTTTACTCTATGCAGTTAAATTACAATTTGCATAATAACTAGTAAATGAGAGTAAATCTTTTATTTCGTGGAAATGAATCTTGCAAAAGTTTGCACTCACTGATTTTATTTATTTAAAAAAAAATAGTATTAGATAAATATTTATTAAATACATAAATTAAAAAAATCTTGTGTACTCTTCAAATATATATACAATAAACTGGAAGTCACCAACTGTTTGTTTCAGGTATGCCAAACAGTGGCTATCGAGGTCTGAAAGGCATCACGATTTTTGTAAAGAAAACTTTGTCTTATTTAATAAAAAATTTCTCTATTTAAATAAGACGATCAAATATTTTTGAAAATACTAGTGCCGATGATAACCCGTGAGCAACAATTTGCCACCATATTTTAATGGTGTATACCAAATCTTTGTAATTATTATATATTTTGTGTTTTCATTTAAAACTTTGAAAGTAATTTTTAACTGGATATATATATATATATTGATACATCTCCTCAAGATAAGATTTGATATTTTTTTATCAAACTGACATTATTTTACTAAAATAGAAACAGGGGTGGCTAGCTGTAGCACGACTAATTTTTTAATGAAATTCCGGACTTCATGAATCGCAGAGATTCGATGATTAGAAAAGGCAATGATTTCTATAAAATTTTAGAGATGCCGAGCTTTCCACATTTGGCCCCCCCTGAGACAGAACATGGAACTATATTATTAAAACTACATTAAACACAAGTCAGTACAGAGGAACTGACATATCCATAAAACAGTGAAGCTCCAACCGTGACCGCTTTCGCGGGGTTTATTGTCGCCGGTGCGAACTTCAACCAGTAAATTTAAATAGAAATTTTCTCCTTATTTAAATGCTTTATTAATTCAAAATTTCTGTCATAAATAAAGGCTAAAAAATTTATTCATTTTTTACAGGTGGAAGTTTAATTCGGTGGTAGTCAGGCCCTACATTTCGGCCAAACCAACCTAGAAAACCTCCTATCAATGTCAGTTAAAAAGATGATAATACCTGGACAAATTGCCACCAGTAAAAACAATAAGAAATTTAACCATGTTTGTGTGTGAGAAATCTTTCGTGAAAAATCCGCTAAAATAAGGCAAAATTTTCCATTGAAAATTTACTAGTAAAAATTTCTTTCGGCGGCAGTCATATATTGTTGCTCGATGTAAAATATCAGCCCCCATCTTGAGACAAGCTACTCAGTTACTTTACTCGTAACTGGCAAACAATACTCTATATGTCTCATACTCTTTATTCATAACTCCATTAGATAGAACGGCATAATATTCGTTTGTATGAAAAACGTTACATATATGAAAAAGAATAGCATAAGCAATTAATTTATTATAGTATAGTTGTTATTATTATTTTTTTTTTCAATGAACACAAAACTAATATTAGTCAATTTTTTGCAGCCAATTTTTCCATAATCGGTAAAAATCATGGCATTTTTTTTTTGCTGGTTAAAATGTATACCGATGCAGACTGATGAAAATAAATTTATGGGAATTTGTGCGTGGTTTAAAACGTTGCACTGTGTTGTCGCCGCTGCGGCGACATCATCTTTCCTTGAAAAATTAGTTTATGGCAACAGTAATAAAGGAAAATAAAATTTGCCTTATTTAACAGAGCATTTTTGAAATTTTGTACTTGAAGGAAACTTCTGTTTAAAAAGTAGTGCCGACCGAATAAAATTTCTGTGTAATGACGCGGAGTTGCTGGTAGCCCACAGTCAAAATGACGCGGAGTGCAAAGGGTTAATAGCCAGCGCATGAAATCAAAACCATACTTTTATGAACCCTTCTTCATACACATAAAATAAGAAAGAAAAATTCAGTATTAATTTTAATTTTATTCAATCTATACCGGTAAAAGAATACGATTGAATTTATAAAAAAAGGTGAAGCACATACGTCCCTGATTGCATAAAACGGGCAATATTTCCTTCGAGTACAGTAGCAGTTCCTGTTCATGGAACTGCTGCGTTAAATATAAATAGTTTATATATAATTGTAGCAAAACCCGCAGGTTTTCTCGCGTAATAGTTGCCTGTTTATATAACATTAACATCTTAACATTCCATGTAAGAATCTACTATGCATAATTTTAAGTTTCTATCTTTAACAATTCATTAGAAATCGTAATTTACAGCATTTTTAGAGTGCTTTTCACCTACTTCACATTTTTAAATTTCGGTTTTTAAAGGGTTACGTACTTAAAAGCATAGCTGCCAACTTTTACGCTTTTTGGCTACCACTAAAATTTTAAGGAGATTTTCGCCTTCTTTAATCATGAGATTTCGACGATTGAATAAGATAATATTTTCTATAAAATTTTAGTGGTATGAAAAAAGCGTAAAGGTTGCCAGCTATGTAAAAGTAAAAACGGAACCATTATAAGATCACTCCTGTTACTGTTTGTCACATACATTTTATTCGCTATATTATTACACTATGGAACGTGGAAAGTTCAAATTTGGAGAAATAATAAAGAATCTTAACCCACATATTTACAGATTATTAAACATTTACAAATATTTTTAGGAAAAATGTAGAGGGGCTAATTATGTTACTTGGTAAAAAAAAAGCTTTTCTTTGTATATCGTGTGTGGTATCGTGAGAAAGCTTCCGTTAAGCTGAACTTAAAACTACATTTCTTTTAAATTTAGGTATTATTCTTTCAGAGATATCGGCGAAATTGTACTGGAAAAATATGTTATCGCTCATCTATATCCGAATCTACTGAAATTAAAATTATGAAAAAATTAGAGGTTGTAGACGTTAATTTAAACCTTGCAGGAAAATTATAGCGATTATCCTAGGTCTCACAGTTTTCGAGAGCATCGCATTTTTCCGTTACACACAAATTTCGATTTGCGGGGATTCGGCAAAAGTGTTGAGGAGCGCTGGAGGTATCTATTGTAGCAGAAGTATAAAAACATTGATGATAATGATTTTTCAAAACAGTCGTCGGTATTTAGCCGAGATATTAACCCTTAAAAACACGGACGGTTTGGACATACATAATGACAAGGGTGGCGTACTCTATGTACCACAAGCTTTTAAAGCCTAGATAACAACTTTTAATGCTACATTTGTATAATATAATGTCCAGTAGCAGTATAAAAGCAATAAACGTCAAATTGTTAAAAACAGACTAATTTAATTAGAATTCACATAAATACTGTGGAATACGCCACCATTTTGTATTGAGTAGATCTCTCAATTTGCCACCCGCATAGTTAAAAGTTAATTAAAAACCTTTCTGGAAAAACGCAACACTGAACAAGGCGGCGTTGCAACTTTGCGAGCTGCTTTCGAAGCGCGTTTAGCAAAATGCGATGTTGAAACTTTGAACAAGTGTTTTGTTTTAGCTTGACTGTAAAAAAAAAAGATTATCACGATGCTGAATTTAGTTTTATGGAATGTCAAATGAAGTTTAAATATGCACTACTTTTATTGTCAGCGTCGAATTAAGTTCATCATAAAGAGATTGGGATAAGATTTACACAGAATAGAAATATTTGATATTATTTAGGCTTCATATCTCTTTAATTTTTTACGATATACCCATTCATACTTTTCTAGTATATATACAGCTATACCAAACCGTACATTTTTTACGAAGACTTATTTTTCTTTTAGTAATGATTTTTTTATTAATAAAGTTAATAATCCATATTTCATATATTTATTGTATGGAACCCTCTGAGTGCGAGTAATACTCGCACTTAACGGTTATTAAAATTGTTCTTAGAAGGCATTTACATCATATAACCACCATACCAAAGTTCAATATTCTCTCTTTAACAATTCCAAAGAAATCTAAATTCTTAGAACGTTTTTCACTCATTTCACGTTTAAAATTTAAAATTTTTTATAAACAGTTCTTATAGGGCATTTACATCTAATAAGTAACTATTTTGGGAATATTTCAAGTTTCTAGACCCTTCAATATCACAAAAGTCGGAATTTTAGAATGTTTTTCGCTTTTGGTAGTGGCACAGACAAACAACTTAGCCTATGTTTGAGCAAAGGCAGTCACCATCAATTTTACAGAATAACGTTTTCATCAGACACCATAGAAGTCGTAATTTAGAAAGTTTTTAGAACACTTTTCGCTCACTTCATTCTTTTAACCCTTTCAGGGGCAAAGTAATTGTATTCATAAAATATTGAAATAATTTATTGACACCAGTATTTACAAGAGAATTTAATTGTAAACAAGTAAAAACATATGTTCGCGTACTTAATAAAATTGAAATTTTCATTATAAAATTTCGGTGCGAATGTGGCAATTAGGGATTAACATTATGTGATGCCGTGACGGCATCACCGCCCTTCAAGGGGTTAAATTTTGAAATTTTTAGTAACTGCTCTTAGAGACATCTTAAAAGTGGATAATTCCATGGGTTTTTGTAGTGTAAATCACATAGCTGATAACTGCTATGCATGTTGGCCAACGTTATTTTTTGAAAAGTTTGATTTTTGAAAAGTATTCAATAAATGAAATATCTCCGATAAAGCAAGTCACATTTTTCCGTTCTAAAATACTACTGGTAGCCAAAAATCGTAGCAGGTGACTTACACTACAAGCACTCATGCAAATAGCTCCCTTCATTCCCTCTCCCGCGAAATTCAGATTGTTCCATTCCCACCAGTTTTATAAAATAGTGTAATTGGTTTTATTATGGTATCATTTTAACTGTCATTAAATAAGGCGAATATTTCTTTTTCAAAAAAGTCGTGCAAATAAGCAATTTGAATTTTTAAACCGTAATTTAATGTGACCGTTAAGGGGTGAATTCGACCTCTACAAGATTGAAAAGCCAAACATTCATATAAATTACAAGTGCAGTAGAAAAATTCAGTAAAAAGAACTTCAATATTATTCAACCTGTACCAGTAAAAATATAGTATAGAATTTGTAAGATTTAATAAAATCGTGTTAGTTCATGTTCTCTTCGCAGAATTCTCCTTTGTTCGAGTCAAGTAGTTATTCTGTTAACGGGATAGCTACTGTTAAACTACACAATTAACGGAAAATCCTCCGCGCTTGAATAGTAGGCCGACACACTGAAACAAAGATGGTGACTTTGTCGCTTTCGGGTTTTTTCAGCCAATGTATGGCCTCTTCAGTTTGGATACCAGTAAATTCTGAATTTTTCCCTCACGTTGTTATGAAATTTAAATAAAGGCGAAGTATTTCTCAGGATTCTTAAAGCTTCAAAATTTTAATTTTTTTAGATGTTAAACTACTTTTCTTTTTTCTCATGGAAATAGCTAAGTATCTACCACGACAAATGTCAAGTTTTTATCTTTAAAAATCACATACATTTAATAAAACAGGTTTCATGCACCTTCTAAATGGACTATATCATATTTTTCAAAAGGAACTTGGTCTATTATGGTCTCTTGTATTCCAGCGCTCCTCAAGAGGTTAAAAATTTGTGGTATCCGATGGGCCATAGTTTGACACCCCTGATTAACGGAAATGAAAGTATACATGCACAGGTAATGTTTTACGGATGAGAAAAAGATTTGTTTTTGATTTATTTTATTAACGGCTTTGGAAGAACTTGGGAGCGTTAAAATGAATGTAACTTAAAGCGTAAAAGAGAAGAAGAAATAGACATATTTTTTATATAGAAAAACAAGTTTATTATTAAATTTATGATTGAGAAAGGAGAAATTAAATTTTAAAGTGTTGTTTAAATATTGTTATGTTATGATATGCTTATTCCATCATCCCAGTGTCATTATTTTATATTTATTCTTTTACTTTATTACACTCTGTACTATAATAGCACTATTATTATGGTTAAATTATGGATGAATTTCTGAAAATCAAATAGCTGTTTGAGCCAATTTGAAGGTTTATCTTGTTGTTTCAAAGTGAGAAACAAATTAGCTTTTGAAAATTAAGTTTACTTTTTAAGAGGAATACACCCTTTTTCAGAAATTTTCTATTGTATGTATAAGTATATTCATTTTCCATCCTAATAAATATAAGTATTCTTACATTAAATATACTATAAAATATAACTGACAGCTAACGATGTGTTTAACCCTTTCATTGGCAATGGTATGTTTCTGAAACCGCTTACTTTTAATTACCAAATACCACAACGGCACCAGAATTCTCGGATAAATTTTTTCCTTTGTTATGCATGTGAAATACAGCCTCTTTTAGGTATATTTCAATACAAAAAGTAAAAAGCTGCCTATAGTCCAGGCAATGGAGACCGTATAGAGGCTCTACCTAGCAAAATTCATGGTAGTTATGGGCGTACTATATGTTTTTTGGGTCGCTGAATCCGAATTATTAACTTCCCACCAAAATTTCCCCCGGCAACCCCCCCCCCCCCAAAAAAAAAAAAAAAATGGTAAAATGTCCCCCCAAAAAGGTTTTTATTAAAAAAAACAATTTTTTTATTGTTTTAGGAAGAAAATATCTAGAAATTCAGAAAGTAGACAAAATTTTCAATAAATCAGATATATGACATTATGACTTAGGATGAAGGGGAAGGGGGATCTGCCTCAGAACATGCGCGCGGTGCTGCGTGAACTAAGTTGCGCAATTCCTCTTAACCACTCACACGTTTACATTCGCCCTCTCATCTCCCCTCCGAACTTTCTCTATAAGGTTTACTTTAAGTTTTTTGGGTCGCTGAATCCGAATTTTTAACATCCCACAAAATCCCCCCCCCCCACCACCACCACAAATAGCTGTTTTTAACTTAAATTTCTTATTGATTTAGGGGAAAAGCATTACGAAATTCAGAAACTAGACAAAATTTGCAACAAATAGGATATATGACATTATGACGTAGGATGAACGGGGAGGGGGAGGGCTGCCTCTGAACATGCACTGCAGCGCTACGTGCACTAAGTTATGAAGTCCAGGCAATAGGGGATTTTACCTGGCAAAACTAATACTAGTTCTGGATATCGACTCACTTTATGTTTTTTGGGTCGCTGAATCCGAATTTGTAACTTCCCACCAAAATTTCACCCGGCAACCACCCCAAAAATTGATTTTTTGAAAAAAAATTGTTTTTGAGAAAAACGCGCGGGGAATGTTTCGAGGCAGCCCCCTCTCTTCCAGTTTATCCTACGTCATGTCCTAATGTAATATATCCCATTTGTTGCAAATTTTGTCTAGTTTCTGAATTTCGTAATGCTTTTCCCCTAAAACAATAAGAAATTTAAGTTAATAGCAACTAATTTGGGGGTTTTCGGGGGGGGGGCGATTTTGGAGGTAAGTTAAAAATTCGGAATCAGCGACCCCAAAAAATTAAAGTAAACCTTATAAGGAAAGTTCGGAGGGGAGATGGGGGGTTAATGTAAACGTGTGAGTGGTTAAATGGAATTGCGCAACTTAGTCCACGCAGCACCGCGTGCATGTTCCGAGGCTGATCCCCCCGTCCCCTTCATCCTAAGTCATAATGTCATAAATCTAATTTGTTGCAAATTTTGTCTACTTTCTGAATTTCTAGATACTTTTCCCCTAAAAAAATAAAAAAATTGATTTTTTTAATAAAAATCCCTTTTTTAGGGGGGGGGGGGGTACCGAGGGAAATTTTGGTGGGAAGTTACAAATTCGGATTCAGCGACCCAAAAAACATAAAGTTAGCCGATTTCCAGAACTACCATTAATTTTGCTAGGTAAAATTCCCTATTGCCTGGACTACTATTGCAGCCTTTCGGTCGAAAGCACTTCCGGAAAATTTTGGCATATTTTCATCGATCATGATCCCTAAACACCAAAACCAGCCTCCGTTCAAATGTGATTTATATATATACAGGGGGTTTCATAAAAGATGGGCAAAGTTTTAAGTGGTAATAGTACTCATTCAAACAAACAACTTTTATCAAAGAATGCAAGGTTCGTAAATAAAACACAAATGTGCTAGAGTTCACGAAAGGTCATGTTGTTGTTATACTTCCATTTTTTTTTCAGAAAATCGGAATTCGTGCTAGAAATTAAAAATAGTATTTTTTGCTTTATTTAATAGGCAGAAATTTTGTGATTACTTATATTACATATTTTTTTTTAATTTTTCCGGTATGAATACGAAATTTCGAAATAAAAATTGAGACCAAACTGGTAAGCCTGTTATACAAGGCAAAAACACAAAAATAACGATTAAGTGGCAAAAACAAGGTTGGAAACCGCTCTATGTACAATCTTTGAGCCTCTAAGCCAGTTTTCTTTGTGGATAAAATGCAAATAAGCTTTTTTCCTATTAGTGAATGGCAACATATTTTTATACGTTCCTACCGCGATTGACGGTTGCACAGTCGGATCAGCGGCTGTTATATATTAATCGAGGCGAAATTTTTCATGCGTGTTCTTCTTCTTCCCCATATCACATACGGATGATATCAGTGTCATTCTTCTCCTGATATCTTGCAACAGGAATGGAGCTTTTACGTTTCAATCGACCAAGTTTCCAAATGCGCCAGAACATTGGCGTTTTATTTCCGACTATTAATGAAAATGGATCAGAGGCTTAACGATTGGACGAAGAGCGGTTTCCAACCTTACTTTGGCCACTTAATCGTTCTTTCTGCGTTTTTGCCTCGTATAACAGGGTTTCCAGTTTGATCTCCATTTTTATCCCGAAATTTCGCATTCATACCAGAAAATTTAAAAATAGAATCTGTACTATATATAATCACAAATTTCTGTCGTTAAATTAAGCAAAAAATACTATATTAGATGTAAATTTTCCAAATGGGCGAAAAATGTCCGGACCAGGATTCGAAACCGGGATCTCCTGGCTGAAGCCGCCAGTGCTCTGCCATCTGAGCTATCCCGGACGATTCTGGTCGAACTTTTTCACCCAGCTAACCTTGAAGATTACAGCATCTGGTCTGAAACCTGGTTCAGCTCAACAGAATAAATCTCAGGTAATGGAACTCCAGAAATCGCTGGATACGAAATTACACTAGATTATTTTAACACAATTATTCTAATTGGTAGACAAATCATATTATATGTAAATTTCCCAACTGGGCGAAAAATGTCCGGACCAGGATTCGAACCCGGGATCTCCTGGATAGCTCAGATGGCAGAGCACTGGCGGCTTCAGCCAGGAGATCCCGGGTTCGAATCCTGGTCCGGACATTTTTCGCCCAGTTGGAAAATTTACATCTATGTTTTCCAATTAGAATAATTGTGTTAAAATAATCTAGTGCAAAAAATACTATTTTTAATTTTTGGCACGAATTCGGGTTTCTGAATAAAAATGGAGACCACGCTGGCAATCCTGTCGTATAATTCCAACACCTTTGGTACCCTCTAACACATTTGCTTTTTATTTGCGACCATGCTGTCTTTGATGAAAGTTGTTTGCTTGGACGTGTACTATCATCTCTTAAAGTTTTGCCCATCTTTTATGAAACACCCTGTGTATATATATATATATATATATACAGGGTGCATAGGAAAGTTCCTTTAATCTGAAAATACCTGCAAACGGAGAGAGCTACAGTTATGCAAGTGAGGTAACGGTATAGTAAAGCGAGTACGCCCGATTTAATGCAGACGACGCCAGCACCCCTAGTGGCAAAATTTGGAAGATAACCATTGCAAATCGAAAACGAAACGAGACAGAGCAAAATTCCAAATTAGAAAGTTTTAGAGCGTCAATTAATTAGTACGAAACGGTACTTGGTTTACATGGATAAGATAAATATTCGCTTGTATACCCAAAAATGTCCGAAATCGATGCACTCCATTTCGTCTAAACGTTTGAATGGAATAGCCAGAAGTACGAAGAAATACGCACAATTTATTGAATAAATACGTACTTATCTCAATGCATTTTGCTAACATCACACAAAAAAACAAAAAAGGCAAACTGTCTCACAGTGATAAAAAGTTAATATTCAGTAGATTCGAAAAGTTCGCCATTGCTCACGATACACGTTTGTATTCGTGAGAGTAATTCTGCATGAACATTTCTCAGCATGGAACGTCTATTGCAAGCCTCTTCAATAGGGCGACATAGATTTAAACATTTCAAGGGCGCTGGCTAGGCGGTCTATCCACCTAATTTTAATTCCAAAACTGACAAATGGCACCAGGAACATTTTAATAAAATTTTGCTTTTGTAGTGAAAGTTGAAATTAGCGGGATTTTATTTTCTAAAAAATTCGTTTGAATATTCTGGTGTCAGTCAAGTATTTCACCATTTTACGAATAGAATTCTTCAGCCCCTGAAAGGGTTAAACTAAAATTTTAAATGCATTGGCAATTAAATTTTTATAGACATGTTAGTACAGTACAATGTCACAATCTGCAATTGCGCACTGCTACATTTCCGAAATGTGAATATGAAAAGTAGAATCGTCACTCATCGATTTCGGACATTTTTTGGTATACAGGCGACGATTTATCTTATCCTTGTGAACCAAATATCGTTTCGTACTAATTAAATGATGCTCTAAAACTTTCTACTTGAAAATTTTGCTCTATCTCTTTTCGTTTTCGAGTTGCAATAGCTAACTTCCAAATTTCGCCACTAGGGGCGCTGCTGTCGTTTGCATTAGGTCGGTCGTAGTCGTTTTACTATACCGTTACCTCACTTGCATAGTTATAGCTCTCTCCGTTCGCAAGTATTTTCAGGTTAAAGGGACTTTCCTATGCACCCTGTATATATACAGGGTGTCCGAAAAATCTGGAAACGGTCGAATAAATCGAAAAATACACATCAGATTGAAAAATATACGTGTTAAATATTTAAAAAAAAGCTACTCTGTGATACCAAGGTTGACCCCCACCCCGACACTTCGGGTGTCAGAGGTGTTTCAACTTTGAAAACTTGAATTATAACCCCAATTTTTTATTGCAGTTTCGGATTCTACGGACAAAAATACGTAACTTTTTGTATTTAACATTTTTTTCGGATCCTCGTTGATGACGGTGTAATCGAGTATATTCGACGGATACGTATTTTGGTTTTTCCAACCAGGCTTTGTCATATTGAAATCTGATTGGTCAGAACTTTCTTCGTCAAACTGGCCATCTTTTGCGGGAATAATGGTTCTCGAAAACCATCATTGGCGGTTGTTTGGATGGCGTTTTATATGCTTTTTCTATAAAAAATATTAGAAATATATTAAATTAGTTTTTTTGCATATTTTTTTTATCCAGTTGATCATTTCTAAATAATAACCTGCGTACTTTGATCTGTTAACGTGTAAATATGCACCTCCCCACCCGAACAGATAAAGGATAACGAGCTAAAGCTGTTTTGATGGCGCTTTATATGCTTTTTCTATAAAAAATTAATAGAAATTCATTAAATTAGTTTTCTATTTGCATATTTTTTTTTTTATCCAGTCGATCATTTCTAAATAATAACCTGCGTACTTTGATCTGTTAACGTGTTAATATGCACCTCCCCTCCCGAACAGAAAAAGGATAACGAGCTAAAGCTGTTTTGATGGCGCTTTATATGCTTTTTCTATAAAAAAATAATAGAAATTTATTAAATTAGTTTTCTATTTGCATATTTTTTTTATCCAGTCGATCATTTCTAAATAATAACCTGCGTACTTTGATCTGTTAACGTGTAAATATGCACCTCCCCACCCGAACAGATAAAGGATAACGAGCTAAAGCTGTTTTGATGGCGCTTTATATGCTTTTTCTGTAAAAAATTAATAGAAATTTATTAAATTAGTTTTCTATTTGCATATTTTTTTTTATCCAGTCGATCATTTCTAAATAATAACCTGCGTACTTTGATCTGTTAACGTGTAAATATGCACCTCCCCTCCCGAACAGAAAAAGGGTAATTTTCATTATTTGGAGTGGGGTTTGTGGATATACTGCGTTTCGATGGGTTCTGCTGTTGTTTTTTTTAAATCATCAAATTCGTGTGGCTGATGCGAGTGAATGTTTTTTTTTTTTCATTATTGCTAAAGAATAATATATAGGACAAAATATTAAAAAAAAAAAAAAACGTATAAAAAAACGTATAAAAAAACTTTTTATTCTGGCTGAGCTATGGATGGAGGAGTAGCGTAAATTCAGTTGGGGATGGGATTATAGGTTTTGTTGATTGATTATTTACTGCAACTACAAAATAACAAATAGGGCAGAAAATATTTCAATACTTCTAATAAATGTAATATTTTTTTGTAAATTGATATGTTATTTCAATTTACCATTTTTTATCCTAATTTTAAAGAACTGAAAAATTTTGATATTTTAAACTTTTTAATAAAAAAATTAATTTAAATCTTTAACCGTTCCGGGACTTGTGATGCATAGATGTATCGTCAAAAGGCGCATGGGCAATTTGTTTTTTGGGTACTGTGAGGTATTAAGGCTGTTCTCAAATCCAAAAGGGCAACTTCCTGACATAAGTTTTAATTTATTTTTGTTGGAATATGCATGAAACTAGCTGGTGTTGTTGTTCAAAAACTATGTCATCGAGCTGTTTTTTCCATTTTTTTGCAAACGCAATAGATCTTTCAGAAAATAATGTCAAAGTAGACCTTTTGAACCGAATTTCCACGCAAAAGTATAAAAATCACTCAAGAGTAGGCACAAAACGGGTTTGCCACGTGATCGATATCGCTTATAACTCAATAGGTAATTCATTGAACAAAAATGGAAAAAACAGTTCAATTCCAAATCGCTTCCATGCCCAGGCTTTCCAATTTTGTATCTTTCCGTTAAAAAATGAATTCGTAAATGTGTCAGAACGTTTTGCGCTCGTTGAGCAGAGCAGTTAAGAACAGCCTTAAACGAGACATAAATAGTTAACACAAATGCAACTTAAACCTATTTATTATATTAGATTACTAGCCAGAAATATAGCTATCGGGCAGTGACAACCAACTATATTTACATATTTAATTCGTGCGGCCTGTTGCCATTCCGGTAGCATAAAAGTGTGCTACAGTACATATCAGTCCTTCCCCCTATGTAACGCAGTCCTTTAGCCAGGTTAGTGGATGTTTAGCTCTGACTGGTCTTGATGGAATGACCGCTGGGCTTGCAACATCGGGCAACGTTCTTACCCCCGCGGGTGAAGTCCCAATTAAACTGTCCATCTTCCTAGGTTCTCAAACCACGTCCCTTGTCGACACAACTGGATCCTGGTTGCCTCCTGATGGCTCAGAGTTCTCGTTGCCTCCTACTGATTCTGACATCAACGGTGAAGGTGTTGGGACATTAGATGGATATGCTGAAGAACTATCAGACTCTATCATAAGTTGAGGGCTGCCCAGGCGCCGTCTTAGTTGATCAATGTGTCTTTTCCAAACAAGACCTTTATCCGTTAAAACCTCATACATTGTGGGGCTAATTACTTCTACTGTTGTAGCTGGTACCCATTTGTCGTGAGGGTGGAATCCTCGAGCATATACCAAGTCTAGAGGTGCAAACATCCGGAATCTTGAATTAGACAGATCCTTAGGATTAGGCTCCGAAAAATCTGGATGGATCCTGTCCAAGCAGGTTTTCAAACGGCGGTTCATAAGCAGCTCTGCTGGAGAAACATTAGTAGCAGAATTGGGCGTAGCATCTTGTGCTAATAAGAATGATGCAAGTCTAGTATTCCAATTCCCCGAAACAATTCTTCGAAGTGCATCTTTTGCTGTCTGCACCATCCGTTCTGCTTGTCCGTTTGATGAAGGATGTCCAGGAGCTGTGAATGTATGATGGATTCCGTTTCTCATAAGGAACCGTTCAAATTCAGACGTTGAGCCAGATCCGTTATCTGAGACTATGGTGTCAGGAATACCATGTGAGCCAAAACGCTTCCTCAAAGCTTCAATAGCACAAAATGAGTCTGTTGACGGTACCTTAATAACCTCTAACCATTTTGAGTATTCATCAACGAGAATGAGGAAAAGGGATCCCTGAAAAGACCCAGCATGATCGATGTGAACTCTCGACCATGGTATTTTAATGGATTTCCATGTTCCAAGTGTCTTAGGATGTGCATGTCGTGTTTGTTGTCAAATGTTGCACCCATTTACTGTGTCTTCAATTTGACTATCCATCTTTGGCCACCACATGTAGCTTCTTGCAAGGCCCTTTGTACGTACGACGCCTTGATATGAACTTTGGACATTGGCCAATAGGTGTTCTTGTGCCTTTCTGGGTATTATGACCCTGCATCCCCAAAGGAGGCATCCTTTGTGGGTTGAGATTTCCAGTCGCCGTTGGAAATAAGGGATGAATTCTGCATTTGGAATTTCAGCTGGCCACGCCTTCAAAACCCAGTTGAGCACTCGATCTAAAATAGGGTCTTGCATAGTCATCCGTGCAATATCTTTGGCTGAGATGGGAGCTTTGTCCAAAGCCTCCAGGTGGAATACTTCGTTAGGAGATGTCCCGTGATGTATCATCTGTGGGTGAGGTAGACGACTAAGTCCATCTGCATTAGAAATCAATTTACCAGGTTGGTATACAAGATGGTAATCATATGAGTTTAAAGCTAGGGACCACCGCTGCATTCTTGGGGACAACATTTTTGGTGTGGGTTTGTCGCTGGCCAGAAGGCCAAGTAAAGGCTTGAGGTCAGTTCTTATTTCGAATTTCAGCCCATAGAGGTAGTTGTGAAACTTTTTAACCCCTTGAATGATGGACAAGGCTTCTTTGTCAATCTGGGCATACCGACGCTCTGTTGGGCTCATTGTTTTTGAATAGAATCCCATTGGAGCTTCAACTCCCTGTGACAATTTGTGGCTGAGGACAGCTCCAATACCATACTGAGAAGCATCACATGTCAGGATAATTGGTTTCTTTTCATCAAAATGTTAGAGGCTGGAATCACTTGATAAGAGTTTTTTAACCTTATTAAAAGCTTCATCGGGATTTTTCTTCCATTTCCACACTGCTCCCTTGTTTAGCTTGTGATGAAGAGGTTCTGTCACTGTTGCTTTATCTTGTAAAAACACATGATAAAAGTTTAGTAGACCCAAAAATGCTTGGAGTCCCTCTCTCTTTGTTGGCGTAGGGGCTTCTTGAATAGCTTTTATATTTGTCCTTTGTGGGTTTAATACATCTCTCGTTGATTTCATAACCTAAGAATTCAAGTTTTGGAGTTCCAATAATACATTTATTTTAGTTTAAGCGTAACCCAGCTTTAGAGAATCGAACAAGAACTTCACGAAATCGCTTGGCTACTTCTTCTTCTGTAGAACCTTTGATCAAGACATCGTCATAGTATGGAAACACTCCTGGTATGTTTGAGAGCAATGTCTCAATGAACCGTTGGAGTATTCCAGGAGCTGTGAAAATGCCAAATTGGAGGCGGTTGCACTTGAATGCTCCACGATGTGTCACAATTGTTTGTGCCATGGCAGAAGATTCATCCACGACTAATTGCAGATATGTTTGGGACAAGTCAAGCTTTATGAAATGTCGTCCTCCTGTTGATTTACTGCCGGTACTGGATATGGATGGGTGCCTAAAGCCTTGTTGACCGTACATTTATAGTCACTACATAACCTAATATCTCCATTAGATTTCAAGACAGGAACTACAGGAGTTGCCCAATCTGAGTAACTAACTGGTTCCAAAACTCCCTGGTCTTGTAATCGTTTCAATTCCTTCCCAATCTTGGGTCTTAGATCAAATAGTACATTCTTAGCTTTCAGCTGAATTGGACGAACTTAGGGATTCGAATGTAACTTGATAGGTGTACCTGTAAACCTTCCCAGTTCTTCCTTGAAAACATCAGAGAATTCACTCAGGACATCATCCAAAGTAGAATGCTGTATGCTATGGATGCCTGTTACCTTTATTCCCAATAGTTCGAACCAATTTAGACCTAGAAGTCCATGACGTTTCTGTTTAGCAATCAGAAGTGGAAGTTCCCGTTCATATGAAGCATATTTAACTCTAACTTGGCACCGACCCAAGATTTCTACTGGTTGTTTATTACAGTCTTTTACAACGAAAGGAGTCTTTCCCAACAGTGGAACATTGTGAGGATATAACCGGTCAAAAGTACCTTTGTCAATGATGGATATTTTAGCTCCTGAATCTACTTCCATAACACATGGTGTACCGTTGATCAGGACGGTTGTTTTCATGTTTGGTGTTTACACACTGTTGAGGCACACATTTTTTCAAATGGACGGTGTCTAAACTCTCTGTGTCGGAGGAATCAGAGTCACTATTTTGTGAATTCTGTTCATGTACTGTTTTCCTAGAGAAATTTGATTTGTTTCGACAGACTCTTTGTATGTGGCCCTTCTTTTTGCAGGCATGGCATTCAAAATCTTTAAATTTGCACTGTGCTCCTGGATGTTTGCGTCCACAACTAGCACAATTTTCTTCCTGAAATTGTCTTTGGTTTCGATTTTGTCTCTTGCCAAAAGGCATAACTGAAACATTTCCAGATCTTCTAATCTCTTTTACAGGAGAATTAGCTGTTTCTGCCGCCAAGGCCTTATCAAGTGCTTGAGCAAACGTTAACGGTATTTCGGCGAGTAAACGACGTTGGAGAGCTTCATCTCTCATACCGCACACCAACTATCTCGGAGCATGATATCTAACGACGCACCGAAATTACAGTGCTCGGATAGCTTCCGTAATTCTGCAATGAATGCACTTACACTGTCTCCCGGCTGTTGATTACTCCGATAATATAAAAATCGCTGGAAGATCTCGGAAGGTTTCGGCGAGAAATGTGCTTTAATAAGCTTTATTAGCTGGTCATAAGGCTTAGTAGTAGGGTTTGCTGGGGACACAAGAGAACGGATCGTCGCGTACATCTTCGCCCCGCACACACTCAAAAATATGGCCCGTTTTTTCGTTGTTTCGGTGATATTGTTTGCTTCTAAAAAGCATTCCAAGCGTTCATGGTAAGCATCCCATGTTGACGGTTCCGATACGTCGAAAAGCTCCAAGCTGCCGAAAGTAGCCATTTTTTTTACAAAACAATGTTGAGGAAAAAAAAAAAGTTCTTTATTGGAAATTAGCAGAATGTAGATATTACTCACAGTTCTGAAACGTCAGTAAGCGTTGCCGCAGTTAGGCCTAAAACGTAAGAATAAGCTTCGATCTTCAGCAATTCTCGCAGTTTTCTGAATACACTTAGCTTAGCAGAATACTTTTACCCCGTCGCCAATTGTTAGGTATCAACCGAGACATAAATAGTTAACACAAATGCAACTTAAACCTATTTATTATATTAGATTACTAGCCAGAAACATAGCTATCAGGCAGTGACAACCAAGTATATTTACATATTTAATTCGTCCGGCCTGTTGCCATTCCGGTAGCATAAAAGTGTGCTACAATACATAACAGGTACCATTAATAAATATAAATAAATAATAATATCGGACTTTTCTAATTAAAGCATTTTTTGGAATTTCACAAGTAAAGAGAACTGTTTAAAAAGCTTGGAGCATTCCAAATAAAATTTGTATAAGCAATGCGATCTCTAAAGTGTTAAGCTGTTATGCTTATTTGCTGCAGGAGACGACGTTTTAATTTTCATAACGGCAGGGCTTCCACAGGCGACTATTTTTTAATTCAATCTCGCTGCACTTTTTCAAGACAAAAAAAAAAAATCAAATAAACTGTGCAACAAAAGCAAGAGAAACATGCTACAAAATTTGTATTTTAAAAATAGTCTTGCGAATAGAATATAAAATTAGTCGCCTGTGGCAGCCTTGTAACGGAAGGATAATTTAGAAAACAATTTATTTATTTATTTATTTATTATTACTATAAAATAACAAATGTGACAAAATATATAAACAAAACAGCATTTATTAAAATATTTTATTCAATTAGTTCTACGTTTAATGTTAAATTTTTGCAACTAATAAGTTAAATGAAAAAAAAATCAAACAATATGATACTTAAAACAATTTAAAAACGCATGTTCCGTTCAAAAGAAATCGAAATATATTTTAGACTTTTTTCCATTATTAAATTGCAAATATTTGTATTGCAGCTTTTGTATTTACTTATGACAGGTGTGTACAAAATGATAAGGAGCATGTTAAATACAAAAAGATCATTTAAAAAAAAATCAAAGATTTATTTCAATTTAATTTGAAAAGAATCTAAATTTTTAGGGTGTTTTAAGAATCATATTGTTTGAATTTATTTTTTAATTTTTATGTTCAATTGGTTTAACAAAAATTTAATATTAACCGTAGAATTAACTGAATAAAATATATTAATAAATTTCCCTTCTTCCCAGGCTTAAAAAAATATAGGAAATATATTGATTTGTTTTTTATTCGTTCGGCACATCAAGTTTTTTAAATATAATTTGCCACATTTGATATTTGATTGTAATAATAAATAAATAATTAAACTATTTTCTACATTATCCTTCCCCTTTGAAAATTAAAACGTAGTCTCCCCCAGGAAATAACCAAGAGAGCTTAAAGAGTTTCATTATTTTCTAAATGAAAAAGTTAAAAAGATCAAAATTTTTCAATTGTTTACAATTATTAAATTTAAATAAAAAAACTGTTAAATTGAAAAAAAAATATTTTAAATTACAAAGAACTATTAAATTTATTATTATTATTGAAAATTTCCCTGCCCTCTTGTTATTTTTTAGTTGCAGTAACGAATTAATCATCAAAACCTATAATTCCACAGCCACTGAAATTTATTCTACTTTCCCATTCTTTGCTCAGCCAGCATAAAATATCTTATATGCTTTTATTTAATATTGTGTCCTATATATTATTCTATAATAATAATTTAAATCAATCTGTACACCCGCATCAGCCACCAGAATTATATGGTATTTAATCCCTTAACGATCGCATTAAATTACGGTTTAAAAATTCAAATTGCTTACTGGCACCACTTTTTTGAAAAAGAAATATTCAGCTTATTTAATGACAGATATAATGATACTATAAAAAAGCCAATTAGACAACTGGTGGGAATCAGATAATCTGAATAAAATACACAGCTCGTGAATATCACGGGAACGAGAATTAAGGGGTTAAAAAAACTATTTAGACAACTGGTGGGAATCAAATAATCTGAATAAAAGACACAGCTCGTGAATATCACGGGAACGAGAATTAAGGGGTTAAAAAAACAGCAGAAGCCATCCAAACGCAGAATATCTGCAGCCCGACTCCAAATAATGAAGATTATCCTTTTTCTGTCCGGGAGGGAAGGTGCATATTTACACGTTAAGAAAAATCAAAATATGCAGGTTATTATTTAGAAATGATTGACTCGATAAACAAATATGCAAATAGAGTACTAATTTAATATATTTCTATTATTTTTTATGAAAAAACATATAAAGCATGATCGAAACAACCACCGATGGTTTTCGCGAAACACTATTCCCACAAAAGACGGCTACTTTGACGACGAAAGTTCTGACCAATAAGATTTCGAGATGGCAAAACCAGGATGGGAAAACCAAAATATGTATCTGTCGAATATTGTCGATTACACTGAGATCCACGAGGATCCGATAAAATGTTAAATACAAAAGTCCTGTATTTTTGTCAGTAGAATCCGAAACTGCAATAAAAAATGGGGGTCATAATTCAAGATTTCAAATTTGGACCCCCTCTGACCCCCGGGGGGTCGGGGTGGTGGCTCAAGTTTGGTATCACTGAGTAGGTTTTTTAAAAATATTTAACACGTATATTTTCGTTTTTTAATCTGATATGTAATTGTCGAGTTATTCGACCGTTTCCATACTTTTTGGACACCCTGTATATCTGATATTTGTCATGCAATTACTCTCGTATTTATAAACCGATTTTAATGAATTTAGTTGTATGTATAATAGATATCAATGTCTAGACCAAGTTCGTTGGCCATCTTCATCCGCCATCTTGTTTGAAAATGGCGGCCATTTAAATTAAAAAAATATTAAAAATTTAAAAATCGGTGCAAATAAATTAAAACTGAAAACTATTATTTTCTTAAGAGTTTGACCTTAATACAAGGATTCCGGAGCATATTTCGTTTTTTGTTGTTGTCTTTATCTTAAAAAATGGCTAAGATATAGAAGTTTGAATTTCTAGGGTTGCTGACATTTTGGCTTCATCCCCCATCTTGTCTGAAAATGGCGGCCATTGGTTATTGAACAGCATTTAGTGGATCTCCATTATTGTAAGGGGGGTTACCATAGGGAAGACCGTGTTCTGTCGCCAAATGCCGCCAAGTTTGTCGTCAATTTGGCAACAAAAATTAGTCGCCAAAAGTGATGCCAACTTGGCGATATCTTCGAGGTATTTTTGTCATATATATTGTAACAAACGAAACGTCACACTCTATAATATATGTTCGATAAAAACTACAGAATCGAAATCAATACTAGAAAAATCGATTAACAGTTTTAATTCTAACCAAGGAGCTCGGACTCAGCGTTGGCTGGGGGTGATGCTGAAATTGAAATATAAAATTCGTTAACATTTTAGCCAAAACACAAGCATGTACTTTGACGCGCATGCCAAATCGAACCTATATTACTTTGCTTTTGGTTTTACAGTTAGAAATAGTTTTTCAATATTCGCGTGTTGACCAAATTAAAATGCTTTTGTTGAAAGAGTTACACATAAAAACTAAACTATACATCAATAGATAACTTTCATTTTAGATAAGAACACAGATGACGACGAACTTCTTCTGTTTGGGTCGAATGAGGGCATTAATATTTGAGCGTTAACCGGCATCATATTGCAAATCGTTTTCACATTACTGAATTTTGATTATTTCTCTTTACTCTTTGAAACTGACCCAAAGGAAAAATATTTTGAATCGATTATTATATTTTAATCGACATTATTCGAAGATGAAAAGAAAGACTTGGAGATAAAATATGCGAAAATAAAACCCACCATTTAGCACTTTCACTACAAAAGCAAACTTTTATTAAAATATTCTTGGTGCCATTTGTCAGTTTTGGAATTAAAATTAGGTGGCTAGACCGTCTAGCCCCAGTGATCCCAAATGGTCTGCCAACTGAATATCAATAAATTTTAACAGAAAATTTTATGGTAGGTTTGCGTTAGAATTAACTTTCAAAGGTGATTCCGGGCCGGTTTGTAAGAAAAATCTCAAAATAATTTTTTTCTAAAATAATATTGGTATACAGTTGGCGGACCATTTGGGAGACCCGCATTATCCTTGAAAGGGTTCAACACCTTATTTTGCCAGTTATAAATAATAATAGAAAGATGTATTCATTTTTACTGGTGAGAGCTTATTATGGTGGTAGCTAGCGTTACCGCCATATTGTCACAACCTAAACAACTTCCTGCTAGTGTCAGTGAAAAAGATTATAATACCTGGGCTAACTGACAAATAAATAGAAATTTTTAGTATATTTATGAGAAAATATTTCCACGAATAAATCGCATTAATAAGAAGTTTGCTATTCAAATTTACTGGTGGGAAGTTTGCCGGGCAGTAATCAGAAATTGAGTATCCTATTTCAAAAAAAAAAAAAAAGTAGCCATCTTGTGACAACCTTTTAACCCTTTCCGGCACGGGCAATTTTTGTTGTAAAATGATGAAAAGATCGACTGACACCGGAATTTTAAAACGACTTTTTCAGAAATTAAAAACATGTCACTTTAACATAGCTGCCAACATCTTCCGTTTATTCAGACAACAAAAATTTTATAGTAAATTTTACCGACTTATATGGCCAAAATCTGCCGAGATTTCTATTAAATATTTCCGGGCCAAAAAAATGGAAGAGTTGGCAGCTATGCTTTAACTATTCATTGTAAAGGCAAAATTTTACTAAAATATTCTTGTGCCGTTCGTCAGTTTGGAATTAAAATTAGATATCCCGACCCGTGCACAGTGTGCCGGAAATGGTTAAGTTACTTCATTGACAATTAGTAGTCAATACTCTATACGTCTCTTACTCTTTCCTCATACCTCCATTTTAATACAAGTCCTAGAGGCTGACACAAATATAGCGGCAATCGTAGGTGGGGTTTTCTTTAGTGTTTTATGTTCCTAGAATTAAAAATTGCAAGGTGCATAATTGGGATTAACAGGGGGTTCTAATCTGTCAGCTATTTGACGAACAGCAAATTGTTATTGCAGCTTACGCGCACGATTGAAAAATAAATATTGCAACTAGAATGAAACTTTTGGTGCCTACTTATACATAAGATTACAATAATTACCCTGAACCTAAATAAATTTGTATTAAAAGCATTTTTATATTTTTAATACAAAGTTCTATTTAACTAATACACACTTTGAAAATTTTAACAACATAATCATCTAAAAAATATATTTTTTTGAACAATAAAAAGGAAATTTTAGGTTCAGTTTATGCAGATTAACAGAAACATATGTTTTAAAATTTTATGAAAAAATATTTAGTAGAGTTTGAGATATCGTACCCGTTATGCCTGAAAACGTCATCTGAAGAAAAATGACTTCAAGGTTCTGGAAATGTCGCTTTAGCTATTGAAGTAGTACAATTCTCAAAGCCATAACGTTTGTTGTTATGAGAATTTCAAGCAAACAGTTATATTAAAAGGTTCAGAAAAAAACGTAGTCTATCATCTAAAAAAATTAAATTTGGAAGTTTTAAGAGTCCCGATTCCCCTTAGGAAATTCTTCGCCATTATTTAAATTTCATAATAACGTGACGCATAATTTCAGAACTTACTGTTATTCAAACTAAAGGGGCCGTACATTGGTTGAAAAAATCTGCCAACGACAGCCGCTATTTTATTTCAGAGCGTCGACCTGGTATTTAGAGGGCGGTGTCTTTGCAATTAATTGCAGGTTTTAACAGTAGCAGTCCCCTAAAGAGAATAGCTACTTGACACGAACAAAAAACTCTATTCAAAAATTATGAAAGCATGTGGATTTTATTATATCATACAAATTCTATTCTATACTTTAACCGGTACGAATTGAATAATATAACAGTTAACACTTTATTTTCTTGCTGCATTTGTAAGGTGCATGAAAGTATGACTTTTCTATCTTGTAAAGGTCGAATTAAATAACGCTCGAATCTCTGCAATTTTTTTTTTTGCCTACCTGCAAGAGGACATCAGCTTAAAGTCTTAAAAGAACAATAATTAATGCTCTGACGTACTATATAAAAATAGGCTCCAATTATACCTCTAATTTTAGTTTCATGTCATGAAAGAATGAATATAGTTCAGGCAATAGGCAAAACACCTATTACCTGGCAAAATTAATGGTAGTTCTGGAAATCGGCTTACGTTATGTTTTTGGGGTCTCTTAATCCGAATTTGTAACTTTCCACCAAAATTTCCCCCGGCAACCCCAAAAAGGTTTTTATTAAAAAAATCATTTTTTTTTATTGTTTTAGGGAAAAAATATCTAGAAATTCAGAAAATAGACAAAATTTGCAACAAGGAAGGTACATGACATTATGACGTAGGATGAATGGGGAGGGGGATCTGTCTCTGAACATGTGCCGCGCTGCCACGTACAGAGGATATAGGACATTATCACTTAGGCTAAAAGGGGAGACGGTGGGCTGCCTCGGAACATTCCCAGCGCGCTGTTCTCAAAACCAAATTTTTCCGGGGTTTGCCGGGTGAAATTTTAGTGGGAAGTTACAAATTTGGATTCAGCGACCAAAAAAAACACAAAATGAGTCGAAATCCAGAACTAGTATTAATTTTGCCATGTAAAATCCCCTATTGCCTGGACTTCCATAACTTAGTGCACGATGTGCCGCAGTGCATGCTCAGAGGCAGCCCTCCCCCTCCCCGTTCATCCTACGTCATAATGTCATATATCCTATTTGTTGAAAATTTTGTCTACTTTCTGAATTTCTACATACTTTCCCCCTAAAACAATAAAAAATTTAATTTAAAAACAACTATTTTGCGGGTTTCCGGGGGGGGGGGATTTTGTTGGGAAGTTAAAATTTTGGATTCAGAAACCCAAAAAACTTAAAGCAAACCTTATATAGAAGGTTCGGAGGGGAGACGCGAGGTCGAATGTAAACGATATGAGTGGTTAAGTGAAATTGCGGATATTAGTCCACGCAGCACCGCAGCGCATGCTCCGACGCAGATCCCCCCTCAACAATCATCGTACGTCATAATGTCATATATCTTACTTGTTGCAAATTTTGTCTACTTTCGGAATTTCTACATAGATTTTCCCTAAAATAATAAAAAAAAATTGTTTTTTTTAATAAAATCCTCTTTTGGGGGCATTTTACCAAAATTTGGGGGGGGGGGGGGGTTGCCGGGGAAATTTTGGTGGGAAGTGAAAAATTCGGATTAAGCGACCCAAAAAACATACAGTAAGCCTTTTACCAGAGCTACCATGAATTTTGCTAGGTAGAGTCCCTATACGGTCTGTATTGCCTGGACTAATAGATGTATACTACTGTTATTTTTATATGCAGTTTTTTTCCCATCTAAATGAGTATTCTGGTGTTCATTTTTTTTAAATAGTCTTATTTTCAAACATGCGAGCTGGATTCGTAATCAGTTATCCAAATCAATTGACGTTCGAAAACCTAAACCGAAATGGATCCGAATTAAAGAAAATAAATGTTAATCAGAATCGATGTCGGATGCTAGTCTCGGTGATATACTAAATACACTGACACTATACAATACCAATGCACATATTATTCTGAGATACTGTTTGTTGTTATTTGCAGTTTAGATCGTAAGTCATGTTTCATTAAAAAACAATATACTCTCTGCTAAGATATTACAAACTTGGAGGGGAGGTAAGGTACACACGGACGACTCGGAATCACATAGGAACGCTTGGTCGGAAACGCCTTTCTGACCCAGTAAGTGCATTGAGAGTGTTGCCAGTGTGCTACTTAAATTCAGATTTCTTGATTGCCACTACTTTTCTGAAATGGTAAACTTTCACCTTAATTAATATGTCCCTGATAAAGGCGGATTTTACCATTTCAAAAAACTACTGCCAATAAAGAAATGTTAATTTAAAAAAAGTAGGTCACTGGCAACACTGGACATTGAAAAGGCTGAATCACACAAAGCTGACCTTTGGCCCTGGCAGAGTTGCCAGTGGGCTACCTCTTTTTAATTCCGATTTCATGATTGGCACCACTATTTTGAAATGGTAAAATTTTCCTTGTTTAATGACATATTAATTAAGTTGAAAATAAAGGGAACTTTACCATTTCAAAAAAGTGGTGCCAATCAAGAAATCCGAATTTTAAAAAATGTAGCCTACTGGCAACTCTGTCAATGCCCTTACCGGGTCAAGAAGGCGTTTCGGACGCGGCATGCCTGTGTGATCCCAAGTCCTCTAGGTGTACCCTACCTCCTCTCGCAGTTTGTAGCATCTTAGCAGGCACACCCTGTATAATTCAAAATTTTAAAGAAATTCTTTATTTAAATAACATACTTTAAATGGTATTTAAGATTTTCTGCATTTCAACAGATATATCTGAGACAAAAAAAAAAAAAAAAAAAAAATGCATTCGATAAATACAAATGATCATGCAATGAAAATACTTATACTATACAATTTAATTTCCCTCTTTTCATTTAAAACTTCCTTCGTTTTGACTAAAATCTACACGGAAATATCACTTTTGAAATTTTTTTTATATTCACGGCCCGCAGGTTAAAATTATCTTTTTCTCTGATAAAAACTATTACGATTAATAGTAAAAACTACACTTTAATGCTAGAATGTCCGGAAGGAGTCGATCTGACTCCCACCATACTAGTAAATGTCAAATGGAACCAGAAATTCTTTCAAAATATAAGTTAAATTTATACCTCGCTGATTTACGTTAAATAAATCAGTCAAATAATTGTAAATAAAAATTCTGGTGTCAAATATTTTTATGAAACATGAGTAAAGTTTCCGGACGTTCTATTGTTAACTGGATTTAATACCATTCTACAACTGCGGTTACGTTAAACAAAAGCAGTAGACTTGATTATCTATGTTATTACTCTATACAGATGAATTACATGTTAAATGCTAACAGACAAATCAGAAGAAATATTTTTATTTGACAGCGATTTTAACTCGTATATTTGTAAGTTTTTTATTAAAAAATAACATTACGGTGTGTTTTTGTTTGTTTATTTCTTCATTAAAGTGTTTAGAAATAGAGAAAAACAATAACTAAATAAAATAACATTTTTTTAAAAACTTTATAAACATATATAGAATGTTGGTTATTGTATTTTTTAAATCTCAATTCAAGGAATTTGTAAATAATTTTTATTATATTTCTATTTGAAAAACTGGAAGCAGGTTTAAACTAGATATAATAGTTCTTCACAAAAGATGCAATTTATTTTAAAATTCACATGATTTCATTGCAACAGTCATTTAAAATCGAATTTAATTTTCAATACCGTTGCCTAGAATCTTTTTGTTTTGTTGGGGCTGGAGGTCAGGTATCGGGATACTAAAACAAATTAAAGCATACTAGGAGTTAAAAAAACACAATTTTATATAATTTGTATTTTTTTTATTAGTTTTATATCAGTTATTTTTATCTTATTTGAAACTTTTACAAGATTTATCTTATTTTTTCAAGATGGAAAACAAAGTCGCTTTTTTAATCACTAAATTGTTTTGCCCGAACCCAGATCGGTCAAGATAACATTGCTTGTTCTGTTACTAAAAGCTTTTTGATACCACTAATGTTTAACTGTAAATTTCTCTTTATTAATTATAAGATAATTTTCGATTGCATATGACAACAGTTTTAGTATGGAAAAAGGAGTATTCAGCGCCTATTTTTAATTTATGATGTCAAGAAAAATGAAACAGTTAATGGGATAAAATTAAGTTTATTTCGCAAGAAACTTATTCCTTTTGTAAAATTTCTTATGAATAGTTTATTCATTTCTCAGCATAATTACCATTAGCTTTGTTATCTTTATTGCTGTATGAAATATATCTCTAAACACAGTCTTTAATAATCTACTATAGGGGTGGCCAACTGTGGCACGCCGGATACTACTAATTTTTTAAAGAAATAGCCGTCTTCTTGAAACGCAGATAATGGATGATTAGGTAAGGCAATGATTAATATAAAAATTTAGAGGGTATAGCGTGCCACCGTTGATCTAGTGTCTTTTTATTAGCTTATTAGTAAAATTTAATGGTTTCATTTTACTATCATTTTAAAATTCTTCTTATGCTTTGTTAATCCCTTGAGGAGAAAAGAAAAATGTCTCTAAATATTGAGTTCTCACCGGAATAATTGAAAAATTTTATTTTTAAATAAGGAAAAGTAATTTTTCAAGGATTTCCCTCCAAAGATAAAAGTATAATATTTAGTTAAAACCAAAGCGATATAAGTAAGCGTCCTATCTTAAATGGAAGAAGTAACCGCAAGATTAAAAGCGAGATCACATCAATCAAGGTCACGCGCCACGTAGCGGATGGAGTGTGAACTACAGGTAAATATCTAACTGTTTTTTACTCACACCACTAAAATTATAAAGTTTCTTTCAGCTTGATTAATAAATGAAAACGATTTGACAAGGCGAATAAAACCTCGTGATGTCAAGTGCATAGGGATGCACCTCTTGCTACGTCATTATTTTGCTATAAATATGGCAAAACAAAATGCCCAAAGCGATATAAATAAGCGTCCTATCTTAAATGGAAGAAGTAACCGCAACATTAAAAGTGAGGTCACATCAATCAAGGTCACGCGCCACGTAGCGGATGGAGTGTGAACTACAGGTAAATACCTAATTGTTCTTTTACTCACACCACTAAAATTATAAAGTTTCTTTCAACTATATTAATAAATGAAATCGATTTGACAAGGCGAAGAAAACCTCGTGGTATCAAGTGCATATGGGTGCCCCTCTTGCTACGCCATTATTTTGCAGTAAATGTTGCAAAATAAAACTCACTTCCACAAGAGGCTAAAGATTTAGAAAATATGCACCGCCCTAAAAGCCCGCGTATGTGGATTATCACTCCGTCCGCTAGATGGCGCAAGTGTGTTAATTTACGCCCGATTCCAACATTAAGTTTGCACGCTTACTTATATCGCTTTGCAAAATGCCCTTCCATAAGTGGCTAAGGATTTGGGAAATATACACTGCCCCAAAATCCCCCGTATGTGGATTATCACTCCGTCCGCAAGATGGCGCAAGTGTGTTAATTTACGCCTGATTCCAGCATTAAGTTTGCACGCTTACTTATATCGCTTTGGTTAAAACTTTCTGGTGAGAATATCGTTTAAATTAGGTGGGATATATTTTATCCCACCGACCTTTCAAGGGGTTAACACTAGAACTTCTGGAAATTTTACCCAACAGTAATTAAAACAATTTAACACCATAATTTTTATTTAAAACTATCTCATTTATTTAACTGAGTTTTCTCTAGTTGCATTTAAACTTATTTTACGAAAACAATTCTGGTTCGAATCGGTATTATATCATTTGATCGGTGTCGAAGCGACATCAGCTGTACTTTCTAGTGTTAAACTCTATGGTATAAATGCACTATTTTTACGATTAAATTTATGTCGCATTTCTAAAATTTAAATATATGTATGTTCGAATTTTCATTTGGATATTCAGATTTGTAGTATGCATAGAATAAACTTTATTTTTAAATTTTTAATTTTTTATAAACATAATTTTTAAAAGCTTAATTGTTTCTTACGTTGAAAAAACCAAGATAAACCTTAAAATAATTATTAAGATTCTACATGGCGCAGAATGATATACATTTTAAAAGCAACGTTAAAAACGCTAGAATAAACAAAAATTTCGCAGACTACTTTCGGTAGCGTTTACGGTACCGTCCTCAGTGCAAAGAATAACGGTAACTTGCTCATTTATATAGAGGAGAAGCGGATTGAACTGAGAAGTTCATTACCCAATGGGGAAACAGGAAAACCTGGGTACAAGCCAATGGGAGACAGTGTAGGAAATGCCACCAGAAATAAGTAAAAAAAAAAAAAAAAAAAGTAGTGATTAAGCAAAGGAGGATTTTATGAAATATTTCCAGCAATCTGATAAAGGGGGAATAGCAAATTCACTATTAACAATATTGTCATAATTTTTGTAGATATGAAATGCTTCAAGAAAGTTAAGTTCGTGAACAGAAGTGGGTTTGGTGATGATTTTGGCTGAATTAAAATCAAAAGAGTGATTCATCTCCCAGCAATGTTTAGCAATTGAAGATTTATTGGTTTCCTGTTTTGAATATATTGCTGGTGCTCTTTAATACGAAATTTTAAACACCGTTTGGTCTGTCCAATGTAGGAAAGACCGTACTGTCAATTAATACTATAGATATCTATACTATCTGCGCATCTGCTAATGATCTGCTAAAGAAAGCAGATTGGAGGGATATGCAAAGCGATATATGTAAGCGTACAATGTCAATACTGGAATCTGGAGTATATTGACACAGCTGCGCCATCTGGTTGACGGGGTGAATAATGCAAATACGCGGGTTTTCAGTATGACGTCATATGTAATATCTGCGCATCTCTTGCGCATATTTTCTGAATCTTTACTCACTTATGGAAGATAAATCTTGTTTACCAGATTTATTGCAAAATATTCTTATTACAGTTTGTTTTGATAAAATTATGTACATTTAAAAAAATAGTCGCAATATCATTTTAATTTTGGGAGAAAAGCACTAATGCTACGAAAGCATTATTGCCTTTTGCCCTTAAACTAAAATGACATTGTGACTTTTTTTAAAATACAGATATTTTTATATAAACAAGCTGTAACAAAAATATTTTGCAATAAATTTGGCAAACACGATTCATCTTCTGTGAGTAAGTAACTGTATGAAATTAGTAATTGAATTTTTAACAGGGATTGTCTGAATGGCTTTGTCTGTTTCAAAAAAAAAAAAAAAAAATCTAATCTGGCGATTTTAGGAAAATTATTGAAGTTATTGCCTAGACTCGCAAAATATTTAAACAAATAAATGAACAATACTTGCTCCTTTAATAGTACAATATTTAATGCATGCATTTTAAATTAAAGGGATTTCGAATATAAAATGAAATGGATGTTAAATTAAACGGATGAAATATTTGTAAGTTAAATAAGATGAGTGCAATGCGATTAAGAGAATATTGGAAATTTATAGTTTGCGCTTGATAAGCGAACAAAAGGACTTAAAATTGAATATTTTATTTATAAATAAATTCTACACATATTCTAAACAATCATAAATGTTGTATTCTCATCGGGAATACAACCGTGTATGTCATTTTTTATAACTTTAGCACATCAAGAATTGAGTAAAAAATAAGACTACAAAATTCAATCTTTACACATTAACTATTTACTAAATTTTATGCGTCATTTTTCATTTCAGTAAAAGAAAATAATTAAAATCGAGCGTATTTAAATCAACAACATTTGATAATATATATTAAATAATATTTTATCTTTCTTAATAAATTAAAGTTAAAATACGTAACAAACTTGTTTTACTCTTTGGAAAAGGACAGGTATGAATTCTATAAGAAAAATAATTTTCTTACAATTTCGAAAATTACAGTTATTCGATGGCCAACATTTTGCCATTTTAACAAATAATATTTATTCTAAAAAGAACTGTTTTTATTTAAATAATTAACTATAATAAATAAGTCAAAAAACACGACTAAAAATTAATAGAATGTTCTATTACTGTCACAATATAAATGCTACAAACAAATGAAAACACGACGTTTGCGTTTGCGAAGTTATTTCATAAATGTGCAATTAATAGATTATCCATAAAGAAGAAAACAGTTAGGCATCTTTCTGCAGTTCACCCCGTCCGCTACGTAGAGTGCGACCTTGATTGATGTGACCTCACCTTTAATCTTGCGGTTACATCTCCCATTTAAGATAGGACGCTTATTTATATCGCTTTGGAGATAGGTTTTATTACGAATAGAATAACAGGAAATTACGGGAAACAGCCGATAAGAATTCAGAGTAGGGAAAACGTGAAAACATACTAGTGGATATTAAAAAAAAAGCTTTTTATATAATATTTCCAATTATCTGTTAATGGGGCAGTGGCGAAGACAAAATTAACAATAATGTTGTGATTTTTATACATATGGAATATTTCATGAAAGTTCAGTTCATGTTTAGAAACGGGTTTAGACATATGCTTGGATGAGTTAAATTTAAGGATGTGGTTCATATCCCAGCAATGTTTTGGTATGGCAGATTTATTAGTTTCAAGTTTTTGAATATATTACTCGTGATCCTTCATTCGAAATTTTAAACCACGTTTATTTTGTACAATATAGGAAAAACCGCACTGACAATTAATGCTATATATACCTCATGAGTAAGATAAGTCGATAGGATGTTTGATTTTTGACAGAACAAATTTATTGGCAGGGGTGAAAATTATTTTGAAACTTATTTTTTTAGAAATTTAGCAATGGGAAAGCTGTATTTAGGAAAATATAGTAAACCAATGCTAATACTTGAAAGATAAATGAATGGAGTGAATTTAAGGAACGAGGATGCTGTAGCTCAGCAGTATCAAAACAATATAAAATCTGTTTTAATTAATACTCCCTCTGTCCCAAATTAGATGCTACATTTGAATACTTTTGTACTGATTATTGATACTGATAATTTTAAGATTCTTTTAAAACATTTTTCAAAGATTTCCAGGTGCTATCAAAAACATTTACTTACCAAGCATTCCCTCCGTCTCTCCTTATATCAGTATCAAATTAGTTTAAAAAATCAAGAGTTCGCACTCGCTGAAGCCACGCCCCATTTTGTCATGATTCTTCAACCAGTAATCGCATATAACTATCTTCTACCTAATAAATCGAGAATTCAATAGGAAGAAAATGATCTTTTTCTTAATAATTACTAATATTCCTCATAAACGTATTTTAGAAAGCTTTTAAATGCCTTTTTTAGAACGCTTGTTGTTCCTGCCAAACCCAGGTAGGAGCAACCGGCATAAAATATATCCTTTGTAGGATCAGAGACTGTCACCATTGATTTGCATCTATTACTTTTATAATCGGTTTATATTTCGTGAAAATACATAGAAATCGTAATTTAGGACTTTCTTAGAGCGCCTTTTGCCCCTCCCCTTTGCTTCACCACTTTCTAATTCGAATTTACTTTCGGCTGTTTTTAGAGGATATTTATATGTTATAAGTAACTACCATGCCATATTTAATGTATCTAGCCTCTTTAGTATCGCAGAAATCGTAATTTAGAATGATGTTTGCTCCTGAAATCCCCTGCTGTGGTAGTGGCACCAATATAAAACGTAGCTTTTGTTTGAGCAAGTTTTATCACCAAAAATTTGCAACCGTTATTTTTTAAATCTGTTTGGTATTTGATAAGATTGTATAAAAATGTAATTTAAAAGTTCTTAGAACGCTTTTCGCTCACTTCATAGTTTTAAATTTGGAATTTTTTCTAGACGTTTCTTAGAAAGTATTTACATCTTTTAAGTAATTACTATTCAAAATTCAAAATGTTAGACCACTCAGTTGTGCAAAAAACGCAAATTAGAACATATTTTGGTCTTGCAATAACCAGATGATAGTGACAGCAGTTAATAATATAGCCTATGTTGGAGTTGGGACTGTCACCATCAATTTGCATCCACTACTTTTTAACCCATTGAGCGTTTCACTAGATTATAAAAATGTACCTTAAAAAGGCCTTGAATAGGAAAAAAGAACTTCTTCGAAAAGGTAGAAGGAGTTATGTGATTTTGTAGTTGAAAAGTGCTAAGGGATTTAGTTCTTTCCCCTTCTTTCTGACACTGAATGATTGAAACGGCTGTCCACTGTCTTTTATGAGGCGTGAATGGGCGTTTAAAACTAGTTGACTAATAGCTTTCGAAAACGATTGTCTGGTTAATCCCAGGCAACATCTGAAAGTATGTAAGGAAATAGCAGTTTTCAGGAATACAGGTGTGTGTTCCGTGTTGCTTAGAATAATGTTTGCAAACTGTTAATGTAGTATAATTTGCTTTATATACTATTAAATTTTATCTAAATTTGAAAAGAATTTATATCTTCGTAATAACAAGCATGTTTCATTTCCTGTAAATGCATTTTTTCTTCTAAACAGTTTCTGTTACATAAACTTGTAAATTTTATTAATTTGTAATGATTTAATTAAAAAATTAAACTGGAAGTAATGAATTTTTTAAATAAATTTACATTTTATAAAACGCACGCATAGCGATAGATCTCACTATACAACGAATCTCAATTAAACGTTTAGTACACTTTAGTTACACTTTTAGATAGGGTTATTCATCGTATCTCAATTTCAATTAATGCTAATATTATTTATTTTTTTCTTTTATAAATAATAATAATAATAATAATAATTTCTCATTATGCAAATTAGTGTAACATCTGCTTTCTTTGATTTTCTGTGATATAAATCTGAGATAACTGATATATTGTACATTATCCTGATGAATATACCAGTTGAAAATACATTAAAATATTCTAACCCCCCCCCCCCACCACCACCACCAAAAAAAAAAGAGTGATTTGTTATAAAGTATTTCAAATGCGCATAAAATAAATGGAAAAAATCTTCTTCTAAATGATAATTCTTCTAACTTATTTTTTTTTTTTGTGAGCAATAAAAGAATTAAAACAAATTTTAATAAGATTTTCAAAATGTGCAAATTCCTGTTTAAAAAAAGAAGAAAAAAAATACAAACTGACAACCTTTTTTCCAGCCATACATAAAAAAAAAAAAAAAAAAAAAAAAAAACAGGCGGATTTTTGGATCTTATAATTTAGCTTCCAGATAACAAATTTGAATTTTTATTAATTCCTATTATTTTACTGATAAATGTAGAACATTAAAAGAAAAACATTTATTGATGTAATCAAAGTGGCAGTAATTATTGCAACCTTTCCTTTCGTCTCGGCAGGCAATTGTTTGAGTACAGTAAAACCAAACATGTTAGGGCGTTTCTTTTTTATAAAGTACACTATTTCTTATACTTAAATCATGTTTAGAGATAGTAAATATATATTATTTAAGTTTTACAGAATTAATTAATCAGTAACACTGCACAGTACCACTGTATATTACAATAAAACCGGTTAATACGAGATCACTAGGTACGAAAACAAATTCTGTTTTAGACAGGTTTTACTAGGTGTAATTGTGTAATATTTTGTATTTGGGAACATAAAATTCTCCGTTTAAGGCAGGATTATGTTATACATGGATTTCATTTTTACAGGTTTTACTGTAATTAATTAGTGATCATAGTATTGCATCATTAATGAATTATAGGTGTAATACTTGTGCATATGTATAATAGTCCTCCCCACTTAATCGGGTCACGGATAATCGAATACCCCGCTTATTCAAATAGAATTCTCCGGAACCGAATTTATTTCTATTGGTTCTATGTTATTTTCCCCCGCTTAAACCAAATAACTTTTACGAACCTACCCGCTTAATCGAATAAGAACTGTGTGACCGATGTTTGAAAATAGGCGCGGAAAGCCCGTTTCAGCTAGAATTTCCTTCCACCTTTTGTCATTTCCGGTTCCTTTACGCTGAAAACAAATTTTCAGTTCTTCCTGCAATGATTTCAGTCGGCAGGTATATAATGGACAGGTCAAATGATTTCCCCACCTTGATCTCACCCCCATCGCTTCTTGCTGTTAATCAGGCTTTAATGGCAATGCGTCGTCACTTCGAGACTCGAGATGGTCGTTGTGATATTTTGCACTCATCCGAAAAATAACTCTATATTTACTCCTTTAAAATTTCACTTAAACAAACCAATTTAAACGATTTTTTAAAGGCAGTATAAGTAACATAAATTAGAAGTAGCAAAGTTTTGACCAAACTCAAACGAGCTGCATTAAGTGTGATGTAAACCATATAAATGCATATACTGACGTTAAATTAATAAGTATTTACTTTATATTAGCATTCGTATTTATTTTAGTTTATGTTATTCTATTAACGATTTATTATTTTGTTAATTAAACATACCGTAGATGGGTATTTTCCCTTTTTATTACGCATATTACAGTTATGATTCCCCGTTTAATCAAAAACCCCGCTTAATCGAATATTATTTCTGGAACCAAAAATAATCGTTTAAACGGGAACGACTGTATTACTGATTAAATGCAAGTTTTAATTTTAACAATGAAACCCTTTAAGACGAAATGATAAGGGGCAATATAATAATTTTGAATTAGAAATTTTCCAAAGAACTTTGGCTTTTTTTAAGGCAAGATTCCGCTTAGTACAGGTATTACTATGTATAAATAGGTCAATGGAGAGTCTGCATAGTAATATACAAAATAAATGTGCTTTTAGTAAGTTCCATTGTAATAAAAGTGCCCTTTTTTTTTTCGGGTGTCATTTTTCTCCTCACCACCTAGGAAAAATAATTACATTTAAAATTTTCCGATAACAGGAATTATTTTAGGTACCTAATATATTCTCCTATTGAAAATGAGAAAAATACAATCCATTTCAAATATCTGTGAAGAGTAATACCTCCCCCCCCCCTCACTTTATCTCCCATAAAACTTCCAGCGTCCATCGGCCATAAAGAGATAAAAAGGATTTAAACTTTACAACAATAAGTTCGCAACTCCGCGGGACACAAGTTGAATATTCTTAGACCAGATGGAAACTAAGCACTATTTTTAATAATTTCGAAATGCATTCATGTATTTTTTCAAAAATTCTTTGGAGAAATTGAAAAAGAATATTTGTAAAAAGAAACATGACCTAAAAATCATGTGTCTAGCATAAATTATGAAACACTTTCCAATACATTCAGAATATTGAAACAAAACTTTACAGCTTATTACGGAGAAAGGTGGTGTCTAAATAAATAAATTAGAAAACACATAACGCATTTGAAAACCCAATTTCTGCAATTGCTGTCAGTTAGTTGGAAAAATATCTATTTTTTGTGCAGCCCTGTATATGCTCTATAACTTTGTATGTATGTATGCAAAAATTTAGTTCCGCAGGAAAATTCCCATTCAGCAATTTCTGTCAATAAACGGAATTGCACTTGCGATAGTGATTCCCAGTATATGACCTATTGAATTTATAAACACCACATAATATAAAAAAAATAACAACAGTCAAATTTAAAAACGTATACCGCAACTGATAACGAACTTATAGCAATTATTGGTCATAGGCCAAATTTTTTTGTGTGTTCCTGAAAATGAAATATAAATTCTATGCACATCATATTCTACAGTAATCGCCTTGTAGTGTACAACTCCTTAGTGAAATATAAAAATTCCAATATGTTTAAAATAGTGTAATATCATTAAACTACACCATACACGATTTTTCTAATAAACCGTAATGTGACGGCATTCTTTTGCGTGTCCCTGTAAACGAATCTTACATGCTACACATTTCATTTTCAATAATGAACATGCCAAATTAAACAAAAATAACATATATCAATTTTATGGCAATTGGACTAAATTTATGTGAATTAGAGCACGGACAGAAGGAAAGACAGACAAACCGAATTTATAAACGCTTTTCAACTATACTGGAAAGAGTTAAAAAAAAACAAATGACACTTTTTATCACTTTTTAAGATTTATCCTTTTTTTAAGTTTTAGGATTTGGATGAAACCAGTTTTAATTTTCCTTCTCAAGATATTTTTATTTTTTTCATTTAATTTTTAAACAAATAATATTAATAAACAAATAGTAGTAATTATTATCTCTGCGTATTTGTATGTATGGAAACTTTGAAAACTTTCTCCAGCATAAAAAATAAAAGCTCATAAAAATAAGAACGAAGAATAGATTGTGAGAATAGATTTCAAGAATAGATTGGAAATACTTTCCAACACATTTATCTATCTATAAAACTGTACTGAAATTTTACCGGTAAATAAGGCGCAAGATATGTGGCTGGAAGATATGTGAGTAAACAGTATGGTAAACATATAACACATTTAGAAATCCAGTTTTATCAATTACCTTCTATAATAATTTAAAAAAATAGTCAATTACGCACCCAAACGGTCATGTATCTTGTTGGTTTGCGTATCCCTGTATAAAATTTTTTATGTTCCACAAACTTCTATTGGTATACAAATATAGTTCAGCGAGAAAATGCATCACACAATTAAAACTATTCTCTAAGCAACTTCCATAGTCAGTAATACTTATATTTTTTTTTTCTGCGTTTCAAGTAAAGCAGGTGTATCTGTTCTTTCAACGCGCTACTTTGATAGCTTATGTATAAGAACAGCGAGTTTTATATATTTATGGAATCTTTGACCAAGGATAGTCTTTGGGGTGAGAAGGAAGAGAGTGGGGGGACATAAAAAAACTTTACATACAGATATTTTAAAGGGGTTGAAATGAACATGTTGACTAACAAACGGAAATTTTATCATCTTGATCTTTACAATGTAGGAGAGGGCAGAGTTAAAGGGGTCGGTGGGTAACAAAGTATGAGTAAAAAATTCAGTATTTAGCGCAAGGAAACGCAATTTAGGCAATACATTGCATAAATAAAAATGTTTTACAAAGATCTTTGAAAATAAAGTTTAATATATAAAATTATTGGTTATGGTGGTCCATTAATATATATATATATATATATATATATATATATATATATATATATATATATATATATATATTACATATATATTGTCAGGGCCCGACTTATGTAGGTGCATGCGGGGAAGCTTCCCCGGGTCCCCCTTTTTAGGGGACTCCCATGAGAGTAGTCAGGATTTTTATTTAAATGGTGTCAAATGTTTAAAATTAAATAAAAGTGACCAAAATTCATACATTTTCGAACTTTTAAGAAGGAAGTGCGGTTCCCTTCCCCCCTCCGCTTTCAGTAACCTCTCCACCTACGCAAATATCGTTAGAAAACTAATGATTAATATTTTATTATGACAATTTAGTATTCTATAGTTTTCAAAAGCAATTCTTTATTAACGTTTTTCTCTTAACGTGGCAAGTTAAAACCAATACTTATAACCAATTTGGGACGTTTTCTTTTAGACATCTTATAACGTACGTAGATAAGCAAAGTAAATGTTTGCAAAGAAATATTCGTATCAAACAATCTATCATTTTTTTTCCTACTATTTTCCTACAAGTATTTTTTTCTTAAAGTTGTGATTATCTTTTTGTGACACTCTGTATACAGATGTAAGCAGTACCGGATATAAAACTTATGCATATAATACAATAGTATGAAGTTTATTACTAGCTACTTCCACATTATTCACAAAAAAATCTATAGATAGATAGATAGAGGGGGGGGGGGGGCAGAATGATTCTTACCTTTCCCCCCCATAGCCTAAGTCGGACCCTGCCCTGTATATGGTGGTTAATTAATGCTCTTCCGCCTGCCCTACCGCTAACTTTTGTAAATATTATTTAGATGAAAAAAAAATTGCTCGTTTAACAATAAAAACTTTGACACATTAACGAATTAATATATGAGTGTAAAAGCTTGACAAATGCAGGTATGACTATGTAAATGATTTGAGACCAATTTTTTTTTTCTTTCACTTTTTCTTTTTTTCACTTTTCGACAAATAAATTACATGAGAAATACAAGCGTTTTCCCATTGTAACCTTTATCGGGCTTCCGTGTGCAGAATTTTTTTTTCAAAACGCCAACTTTAACAGCATTTTCTAAAAGACTTCCTTCCTATGTTTATCGAAAATTGAAAAAAATTGTTCGACTTTATAGTTTCTGAATAAGAGTACCTGCCAATTCCATGTGTTTATGAACAAAACTGAATTCAGGAATGTGTCACAAAAAAAAATCAATTTGGAAGATTATGCAGTTTTTGTACGGGGCAATAAGTTGGATTTATATGATGTAACAATTATCAGTCAGCATGAGCAGGAAAGAAATCAGAATTAATTGTAAAATATATTTGTGATCTCTAAGTAATCTATAATTAAAAATGGATATTTAAATACGTTAAAATAAATGTGCATTATACAGTATTAGTGTAGTTTAATGCATTAAAATAAATGTTTTCTTAGTTTAATTCTCATGGTAACGAAATGAAAAGTTCAATCATCAAAATCTAGTTTAACTTTTTTTTTCCAGTTTCAATACATTCATTTCATTATGATTGTTTTAATCATACTTATCATATAGTATTAGCATTAATTCTGATCATATAGTATTAGTCTATATGAGATATATTTATAAAAAAATAGATTGCCATGATTTAATTTGTCATTTAACAAACATGATTGTACAAAGTAAAGTAATAATAATAATAATAACAATAAATTTAAAAAGATAATGCTTTCATTTGCATTATTGTAAGAATCTTTTAGATAATGATTCTTCCCTGTTTTTAAAGACATATACTTACACTTAATCATATCTACTGCTTTAATTGCATCCATTCTATTGATATTTTTGAATAATTCTATACTTGTACTATTCATTGGTATCTTTTTAAACAATATATAGTTACACTTGAATATTTTAGGCTAATTGTGAGCTTGGGGTGCCATCGCGGAAAAAGTCTAGTACTGCTTTTCCATTTGACCTTTGTAAATATTACTTGCATTGCCATGAAATCGATATATGATATGGAGGCCTGTTCACTATTGGAAATAGTGAGTGTGGCCTTTATTGTTGGTTTACATGGATGTATAAAATAATTCGAATAAACTCGAATTACGGTCTAGATCGATATCTGCTTGTAGTACTTTTTTTTATAGTAGTATATTATTCCAACCGTAATAATTGATACACATTGCTAATGTGCACTGCAGTCTATTTCCCATAAAAATTAATAGTAATAATAATGCGCGTAGTGTTTACTGATCATTAACAGAGGAATTCCAAGACAACCGAAGAACAGTGCACTAAAAAAGGACGGTTGAAAAAGGGCACTTTTGTGAATATTTAAAATATTTTTTAGTAAAGGGTGGATTGCTGAAATTAAAATAATTTTAATATCTATAAAGAAAACTGTCTTATTTTGAAATTTGGTTTTCACACTCGAGTTCAAAATTTAATAAAACATTACTTTCATTATATCTTTCTTAATTTTTCAAATGGTGAAGAAAAAAAAAGTTTTTACTTTCCAGTTCTTTTTTTTTTTTTTGTTTTTTGTTTTTTGTTTTGTTTTTTTGCGTGTGCGTAAAAAATTAGAGGAAAATCAAATGATTAAGAGGAAGAACGATAATAGTCCAATTGTGGGAAATTTTGTATGACAGTTTTATTTAATGGCTTGAACGACGTAATATCGTTTGCTTATCTTAGATAGAGGAATAAGATGAAATAGTCCTTTGACAATGTAGTTAAAGATAGGTCGATACACAGCTGAAGATCGTATATTCACAAATGTAAATTGAAATATAGCTTTGAATAAACCGTCTATGACTATCATAAATTTTCCCTTCGACCTACAGATCCCATTTTTGTAATATGTCTGTTAAATTGTATTAAGACAAGTTTAATAAAACTAGTTTCTAAATTATTTAGATTTTACAATTTTCCTTGTGTATTCAATTTTTCCATTTCTTTAAAAACTGTTATTGTATGCAGATTTTTCAACAGAAAAAATATTTTAGAAATTCTTTGAAAAATCGGGTCAAGCCGAACCGGACCCGCAAGAGACAAAACCTAACCCGAAACAATGTATATCAACCCGATTTGCAGCAAAATTGTAGAAGTTAATCCAACCCCCGACAAAAAAAGAAAGGTTTCCCGACCCGATGCAGGACTCTACGCCATACTCAATAAATTTAGATCCTAAGTATTATTTAAATTATTTTCGAGAAAATATTTTCATTTCTGCTGTGCATTCCTTAAATTTTGTTTTCTTTGTTGAAACTTCAAAATTTTGACTCCCACTTATTGTTACCCCCCTCCATACACGCACACACGCACACCCCGCTCTTAACTCTGCTCCCCTCTTACATTATAAAAATCAAGATAATGAAAAACCTTCACTTTTGAAAAAAGTACTTTTGTTTATGTTTTGACCCCTTTAAATGTATGTAAAATTTTATTTCTTTTAATTCCATGTCCTCCCCCTTTCTCTTCACCAAAAGGCTGTCTTTGGTCAAAGTTTCCATAAATATATAAAAGTTAATAGCCTTATACATAAGCTATCCATGTACTAAATTGAGAGAATCTATAGATTGTATTTTCTGTTTACCACCCCGCCCTTTCTAGGGGCTTACTGATGAACAGCCGGCGTCTCCAGCAGAATATATTTTTTCAATACACAGCACCTATTTATTAGTGTCCTTTAAGTGTAACGCTATGTATAATATACTTTTTTGATATCAATAATAGATATGCGGACTTAGCACGGGCTTTAGTTGAAGCTTAGAATTAGTTTTCTATAACTGAAAATACATGTAGCTTTAATAACTAATAGATCTGAATTTTAGGTTCATCTAAGTATATATAATAATTATTATTTTTACCACTGATTTTTTTTGCTAAGACCTTTTCACCGTTGACCTTTTTACCTAAATTCATTTGAAATAGAGTATCTACATTAAAATATACTGCAAACGATTTTCCCGCGTAGATCATTATGTAACGGAATTCTTTTGTGCGACTCTGGAAATGAATAATAAATTCTTTGCATTTCATATTCTACAGAAAGCATGTTTTAGTGCTGCACTTGAAACGATTTTTTCCCATTGGTCGTAATTTAACGGCATACTTTTGAATGCCCCTGTAAGTGAACTGTACATGCTACATATTTCATTTTCAATGGTGATCGTGCGATAGTAAATGTCAATAACACACAAAATTTCAGGGAAATCGAATTATATTTGCGCAAGATAGAGCACTGACAGACAAACTGAAGTCATAAACCCTTTTCAACTATGTTGGAAAATGTAAAATAAATAAATTCCTCATAATTTAGAATTACAAATTGTCATTAGTGTGTGACTTAATCGGAGAAAAATTTTCTTGATTTTACGATATCGGAGGTAACATGCGCATATCAAATATCACGAATTTGATTTTTTTTTAAGTAGACCATTGAAAGTGATTATTTAAAAGTATTTAGGTAGAATAACTAAATTACTAAATTCTTCTATAAGCACGCTTGCGGAATGGGGCAGAATTTGATAACATACAGAAAATGTGCAACAAAGTTTTTATTATTAAAAATAACCATAAGTTTAAATATAATTCTTAGGCTACAATAAAGATAACTCTTCGGCTATCAGTTTTTATTTCCTTTGGGGAGGGAGGGGGGGGAGTTATTCTAAGATTTCTGCTGTGATGTCAGAAAAGATTTTTTTTTTTTTTATGATGCCCTACTTTATTTTTATATCAACAATCTTTTATGTTACATTGTGCAATATTCATGATTTAATAATTATTGATTAATACTAATTTTAAAAGAACTAGTTTAAAACATAAACATTTCATAATCCTTTTATTAAATAAGCGACAATGAAAAAAATATGTAGCAAGCTACCACTATTTGGAATTTTACTGTTCCTGTGAACTGTTTTCTTTAGAAATCATCTTTACAAGGGAAGGGGTGGGGCTGTCAATCATAGTTTTCTCAAAGCTCAAAGCGTCACTTACAGGTAGTATTTCGATGTCATTCATGGGTTGCAAGAGTTTGGATTAGATAACAATGGGAGATATTTACTCTCTTCCAAACCTTACTTCAAAGAAAACTCATAGAAACTTTTAAAGTATCATTGGAATTAATTACACTGGAATATTTGGTCAACTCTGTTGTATTTAGTAGAATGATTAGGTAAAAAATAATGATAATTGTAGATATCGTTCAGGGAAGTGTAGTCTCATAAGCATTTTTCTGGCTACCCCTCTGGTTCTTCTCTGTGAAACACAACTGTGAGAATAAATAAGATTTAGGGCTTTTTAATATGGCAGTTTTAATGTAAGAGTCGCTATATTGGGGCTCGTTATATAAAGAAAGCACAAATAATACACAATGTTTTTAATTTTCCAAGCGGACACAGCCAGTGATATAAACATAAGAATGGTTTTTAGATTCTCTCCCCCCCCCCCCTCAACTTTCAAAAGAAATATAGAACTTTTTTCATATTAAGCCAAGTATTTGCTGTAATAATGCTAAAAATGGGATACTGCTTATAAATATACTAATGCACGGTACAAGTATCCAGTTATTCAAAAATATAAGTAGGTCGAATATAATGAAAACCACACATATAAATATGTGTAAAAATACACCTTTATTTATTTTTTAATGCAAGTAAAAACAAGGAAGAGTAATTTTTGTTAAGATTATCTGTCTTTAATGCATATGAATGCATTACCTATCTTAAAATGATTATTATTGTTTACTTTGCTTAATCATATTGGTGAGATGATAGGTTATATCTCCCAACCTGAGAAGTACTGTGTAAACATCATTTTATTGATTGAAATATTTCTTTCATGGCAAATCTCTTTGTATGTAAACTGCCATATAAACAAAAGGAAAATCGAGATAAGAACAGGGAAAAAAAAATTATGATACGTTTGTAGAGATTTTGAAATACAGCCTTCACGGTAGAATTATCATTAACTTTGTCTCATATGATTAAGGAAAAGTTTCAAATTGAAAAATAAAATTACTTTACTTTTGCTCTAAAATATTAAAAAAGCATTGCAGATTACTGCGAGCAATTGCACTTAATAAAGCCGTCTATGATGTTTAATTGCGTGGAGTTTTTGATCTACTTCCAACAATTAATAGGCTACTTCACTCACGCGAAAGCACCCGCTCGCTAATGTTTATTTGGTGGAAGAATTTTTTTAAGATACCTCGTTTTTATTTCCATTTTTTTAAACGAATCTTTTGCATTGGCTACCTAAGATCGATCTATAGAAAGACCGTTTTTTTCTTTTTCGATTTTGTCTAAAGTTTTTTTTTAATTTATTTAGGATACATTTACTTTCGGACCCGGTTTCGAAAGTAAAAGTATCCCCATTAAAAAACCTTGCAAATAAAATAGAAGGAGTAAAAAAGTCCTTTGTACAGATCGACCTCAGCTACACTCTAAGAAATTTCACCGCTAAATTACGGTCAGTGACTGGCAAAAAGTGTGCCAGTCACTGACCGTAAAAATAATATTATGACCGTAAAGCTGCCATGACCATAAAAATACAAGTTTGCCCGTAAATTTTTGCCCGTAAAATTTAAAGTCACTGTCCGTAAATTAACATTATGCCCGTAATAAGTTCCTTAATATTTTTACGGTCACTGGCCATATATTAACATTATGCCCGTAATAAGTTCCTTAATTTTTTTACGGTCATTGGCCATAAATTAACATTATGCCCGTAATAAGTTCCTTAATTTGTTTATAGTCACTGGCCGTAAATTAACATTATACTCGTAATAGGTTTGCTAATTTTTTTACGGTCACTGCTCTTAAATTAACATTATGCTCGTAAAAGTTATCTTCATTTTTGTATGTCCAGCGACCATAAATTAATGTGGTCCTTGTAAAACGAGTCTCATTAATTTAAGGATACCGCCCGTAAAATCAGCAAACCATTGGACCTACAGACAGGCATCAGCTGGGCAGTTCAGGGATTCCAGTACACAGTTAGCGGACTATGCTGACATTGTTCAGCTTCCCTTTTTAAACAGTTATACTTTGCTGTACATCATCGTAAAAATATGACTAGTATGAGTATTACAAATAATGTAAATTGATTATTGTGTGAAAACCGATTAGAATGCACATAGTTTTTTAAACATAACTAAAAGGCAGCTGGATGCAGCAAGCTGCAATCTATATTTAAAGCTTTTAGAAATCTACTTCTGTAAAGTATATGTGCCATTTATCTTTCAAAATTTACAAAAGCAGATAGTTTCAAAAAATATTTGAACTTTAACTTATAACATATTTGATTAAAAAAAGCTTTCTAGAAGCTTCAAGTAACAGAAATTAAGAATTTATGTTCATTATATTCAGCAATTTGTGTTATGTTTAAAAAACTACCCAAATTGCAATTTCCCTATGATAAATAACAAATTCAACATGAAAGGTTTCAAACTTTAAACATTCATAGATAACTGGATCAAAAGACTTCTAGAATTTAAATATGATAGAAATAGTATAAAGGGTTAATTTTTATTTGTAAACAAACATTTGAGAAAAGAATAAAATATGGCATTAAAAACCAGGCTGTTACGAATCTGCCCACAATTTTTTCTTTGCATTCTCACATAATTTGTTTTATATGACAAAAATTATATAGATTTAAATAACTGGAATTTTTTTTTTTAAATGTCTTGTTATATTCATATAAACTTTAGACTATTTAAGCAGAAAATATATCTTGACAATCGGCAAGAAATAATTTAGAGTTCTTTTAGCCAAATTATTACGAAAAACAATCAGATAAGACTTAATGTGTACTTCAATTTTTTAATAAATATTGGTTTTAAAACTTAAATTTTAGTCAAATTTCTGACACCCCTGTTTGGTTATTAAGAGGTTTGTGTCCAGGTATTTCAAATTAATTAACAGAGTGATGATCATAAACTAATGGGGTACAATCTACTCGTTTTTCAGTAGATTGTGTTCCTTAATGCAATAAAATACCCGGATAAGAAGCACCCTTTATGTTGCAAACTAATTAGTTACTTTAGCCAATTAAAAATAAAATATTGAATTTAAACATTTCACTGTTTGCTTTCACCACTGTATTGTAATGTGACTGAAATTGAGATGTTCCACAAGACAATTATTAAAAATGAAAATGCGTGTTTAGGAATGTGAAGTGCAAAACATAAATACAATGAACTATGACATGGAACTATCTGAACAAAATACAAGCTGAACATATTTATTTGAAACTGATAAATTGAAATATGAACTTGATTTCTTTTAAGTAAATTTTCTGAAAACTAATGGATATTTTTCATTTAAAATGATCACTTTCAGAAAAGCAGTAACATTTATATAAATATGAACAGTAAAAACAACAAATTAAAAAATGACAAAAAAATTTATTTGAAACACGTATTTACACTAAAAATATAATTAAAATCTTCCATTTAGATGAAAAATCCTTTGTTATCAATGAGTAAGTTTTTTGGGTAGATGTCAACTCTTTCCGTATCTCTTTTCCATTTCAGAACCTTTGGATTGCAGATTAATTCTAAACAATGCCCTATAAAGAAAATATAACGAGAATAAATTAAAAAAAAAAAAGCTTAAATAACTTAAAACAGAATTAAAGACAAACAAATTAAATGCATACTATTACACAAACTCATATATTAAGTGACTGCTTTGTATGCAACATGCTTTAACGATAAGAGGTTCATGAAAACTTTCAGAATTCTTTTTGGAAAAGGAGGTAATTTTAACTCAGTATGTTACATTTAAAAGATTACAACATACTGTCAATCCCCATTTTAAAAAATTATATTCCCAAATTTTATATATCAGATTCATTTTAAGAAAAGTTGGAAATGTGAGAATGAACTTCTATTACTCAAGACACTAAAATGAAGGTTAATACAAATGCTCAGGGGTGGGGAATTTTTAGAAAATCTTACCAACCAAGGATTTATTTTACCCGCCAGCAAAATGCAATTACATTGCTATAATAAAATTTACATGATTGCAAAAATAGTTGATTACTATTGCTACTAATACATTTATCACATATACATTTTTTCACCCTGTAAAATTACAAAACATACACAGGAGAGAAAAGTTTAATAAAGAATACAACTTAGTACCGAGTTTACATCGCAGTAATTTTGAAAGTTATAAAATATAGCTAACTAGTTAAAAAAACAAAGTTTTTGGTATGGAGTTTTTTAAAGACTGCTTACAAATTCACTCGCCATGTCAGAAAATCTACTCACCAGTGGCAATTAAAATAATGTATTTCCCCAACCCTGCAAATGCTCCAGTGATAAATACAGGAAATTTCTATAATAGAATAGCAATCTAACAGAAGAAAGCAGTAACATTTGCTTAATACTGTAATTATTTAAATTATATGGTGCAATCAAAGTTTCCATTTGAGATTGCTGCTGCAGCGTGTATGCAAATTAGCACTTCGCCAAAGCGGCTATTAATAGCACTGACATTGAGGCAAGTGGTTATATTGTGGGATTAGTTTATTTTTTAAGTGTGTGTAAAAAATGCATAAGTGTGAACAATGGCGATGTTAGTACCAAATGTGTCTAAACAGGAAGAGTGACCCAGTGGCACCAACTTATATGGGCCCATGGGGCCAGAGCCCACCCGATTTTCAATCTCTTCTGTTACTTATTTATTTTTCAATCTCTCAAAAAAAATTATCCCGTCGATGTTCTCAAAATCTCTTTGTTTAAAAATACAGTAAGGATAGCAGTAACAGACACACCGTAGCATAGACTCCCCCCCCCCCCTATTTTAAAAGACATACAATTAATTTTCTCTTAAAAGAGAAATTTCCTCATTTTACCAGTGAGCATCAAGGAAGTGCACTCTAAATGAAATCTTAAATAAACTTGAAATTTGTATGATTTTATATCTTTAATTCGATTTTGTCTAATTGTAACGTAAGTGTAAAATAACTGCGGAGGGAAAAATCTGTTTAAAATATATTTAGCTGTAAAAAGCCTCGAAATTACTGCAACGGGAAATGGGATCAGGCGATATGTTTCTGATGACTACGTAATTTTCGGACTAAAATATTGATATTTAACTGTAAAAACCATACGTATACATATAACTTTTTTTCCCTACATTGAAATCCTAAGTGAAATTTTTTTTTATTTTCAAACTTATATCTCACCCTTAAATCGGGCTATATGTGGATCAAGTCGATACTCTATCATTAGCTGAAAGTTTTTGAGCTATTTTATAAAATAAAGTATATTATACTCTTTTAATCAAAATATGCATAATGTTCATCCTGCGGCAAAAAAACTAACCATAACCAAGTGCAACGTAACTGTAACTTAATTATAACCTAACTAACATAACTAAAACCCAACTGCATCCAAACCATGCATGCACTGAGTTTTTTTTTTTTAACCCCACTCACACCTAAAAATTTGTAAAAAGATATACCTAGAGGCTCAAATAGAGATAAAATGAAGATTGATTTGAGTAATGTATATCTATTAATGCTGTTTTTAATTATAGGTCTATTAAATGTAGAAACTGTTGAATTAAGTTTTTAATACGGCCCCACCAGTGGCCGTGAGGTTCTGCTCTCGAAGCTGGTAGACGGGAGGTGCTGGGTTCGATCCCAATCGCGCCCGTCGGCCTAATCGTTCGGAGTTTTCGTGGTTTTCTTCGAACCTTGGTTCTCCAAGCGTTAATACGGGTTAGGTTCCCTTAGAAAGACCTCCACGGAAGGCACTCCCCCCCTTAGGGCCTATATCCCACGTGCAGATAATTGGCCGACATATATACAACCAACTAAGTTTTTAATACATATAAATATTACTTTTAAAGGCAACATTACTACATTAAGTTGATGGAAAAAACAGTTTTTATTTGATGTCTCCATCAGATAAATTTATTTACAAAATTGATTTATGTTGTACTTGTTTTACGATTGCTATTATCAATATATATTATAAATTATTTTGCACACATAATATATGACCACTGTACAGTTTTTTACCAATTTTCTTCAAACAATATCTTACACATTAGATAAAATTATTAAATCATTAGTAAAAGTATAGTAAGATGTAAAAATTAAAGGATTTAACATTTAAATCTTTTATAAACAAGCACGAAACTTTGACATATTTACCGACTCATTTTTACGCATGACACAAATTTGGGAGGGCTGACTAAGGAAGTGATTTGTAATTGAAAGACATTTTCCATTGTTTGACAACTAAATTATTTATGGAGTTATAAGCAATTTTGTGATCATGTGACAACCCGAAGTACAAGAGACAGAGGTTCTTCAGACTGGTTGACTGGTTTCATTTTACGCATTAACAGGAAACAAAAATGACAGAATTATCAAATATAAGATAAGGGAGAAATTTCAGAAATATCGAGAGATTGGTTAATTAATGGGTGACTCAGGAAGTATGATTTTATGATTCTGTTTTGATTTAACCAAATAAAAAACTAAAGTCATAAAAAAGATACTTAAATAAAATCTTTAAATATGTTAAAAAAACGACTTTTTTTTTCCTTAAAGTGGAAATCTGATTTCGTGGAAAAGTGGTATGCCTATTAAAAGAAAAAAAAAAGTGCTAAAAATTGCTAAAACTTAAAAAATTACAGAAGAGAAAATTTTGCTATTTCGTGCTAAATGTTGAAAATCTCGTAAAAAATTTTTGCGAATTATTTTAAAAAACAGCTGTTCAGATTCACAATAAACTTTTCTGAAATGAAACATTTTATTGGACTAAAATATTAAACTCCAATTCTTTTTACTAACGCATAAAACTCGCCACAAAGAGAAAAAAAATACTAGAAATTCTAAAATTGCAGAGAGGAAAATTTATTATAGTAGGCTAAACACCAGGAGTCAGAGTCCCTTTTTGAGCGAAAAAATATAAGTCGGATCTGTTAAAATTCCTTGAGTCGGAGTCGTCCATTTTACAAGCGGGCTGCGGAGCCATAGTCGGGCTCATTTTTGAGCAAAAGTGTAATTCCCTGTTAAAATTCCCGGAGTCAGAGTCGTCCATTCCCCCCACTACCTCGGCAGCCCTGCTAAAAACATTGTAAACAGCAATAAATTGCAGCATGATACAAAAAAAAAAAAAAATCTGACAAATGAAAAAACTAAAAATTGCATAAAAAAATTCATGAACAATGCAGAAAACCCTATTAATTGTTATTCATTGCAGCATAACTGCTAATATTAATAAGTAAAGAACTTACCAATACATGCAATGAATGGTGTAACTGGTGCATCTTCACATACATCCACTAGGCTTTGTCTTCCTGCAAGAATGAAGAAATTTAAATATAAATGTACAAACACAATAACAATAGAGTCGAAACACTGTATTAAACATTTCTCATGAAGGAAAATTTCACCTTGTTATTAGTAAACCTTATAACATACTTATAACTACTTAAAAGGTGACACAAACATATAAAAATATATTATTTAATGCAACCCTGAGATCTTTGGAACACAAATGCATTCATTTTCAATAGGAAAAGATGACTGACAATCAAAATACATTTTAAAAACAAAAACAACATAGTAGGCATGCGGAGTTCAGTCCATTT